>OY288283.1:68386223-69694557 GCA_958450335.1 Hibiscus tridactylites | reverse complement strand
AAAAAAAAAGATAAATATATATATTATGGTTTGAAAAACCCCTTGTGACACTTCTTTTTTATTCTAAACGATGGAATCGACCTTTACGATATATAAAAATGACTGGTTTGAAAATGCTATAAAAATGAAATGTCACAATAGTTTTTTTACACATGCAAAAGTGATGGAAAAGAAAAAAATATCTTTTACATATCCACCTAGTTTATCAACTTTTGGAGAAATGATACAAAAAAATATATTTTTTCACACCAGAAAAATTGTTTTCTGATGAATTGTATATTGATTGGAGTTTTATCAATGAACTAAAAAGAAGAAATTTAAGTAAGGAGTTTATAAAAAGAGTTGAATCTTTAGATAAAGAATCTTTTGAGCTGGGCATACTTGAAAAAAGGACTCGATTCTCTAATAATGAAACCAAAAGAGAATACTTACCTAAAATATATGATCCTTTCTTGCATGGACCCTACCGCGGAAGAATCAAAAAATGGGTTTCACCTTTAAGTATAAATCAAACTTCTAAAAAAAACACGAATCAGTTTTGGATAAATAAGATTCATGCTATACTTCTTACTAATGATTATCACAAATTTGAACAAACACTAGATACACTCAATATAAAATCATTATCAACAGAAAAATAACTCTTTTTATTGACATTGACAGAAGACGAACAGGGAAATATTCATTCCGAGGATCGAGTAAAAATATTAAAATTTTTATTCAATATAGTTATAACTAATCCCAACAATCAAACAATTAGAAAAAATCTATTGGAATAAAAGAAATAAGTAAAAAAGTTCCTCGATGGTCATAAAAATTAATCGATGATTTAGAACAACATGAGGGAGAAAACGAGGAAAATGTAACAGCAGAGCATGAAATTCGTTCAAGAAAATGCAAGCGCGTAGTGATTTTTACTAATAACCAGGCAAACGCCGATACTTATACTAATACCAAGGATACTAATGGTCCTGATCAAACAAACGAAATGGCTTTGATACGCTATTCGCAACAATCAGATTTTCGTCGCGACATAATAAAAGGTTCCATGCGTGCCCAAAGGCGTAAAACAATTATTTTGGAACTGTTTCAAGCAAATGTGCATTCCCCACTTTTTTTGGACAAAGTAGACAACCCCCTTTTTTTTCTTTTGATATTTCTGGTCCGCTGAAACTAATATCTCGAAATTGGATATGTAAAAAAATCACAAATTTATGATTATACAGATTCTGATTATATAGAAAAAAAGATCGAGAAAAAAGACAAGGACGAATGATAAAAATACAAAAGAGAAGAGAAAATACTGATAGAAATAGGAGAAGCTTGGGACAGCATTTTAGTTGCTCAAGTAATAAGGGGCTCCATGTTAATAACCCAATCAATTCTTAGAAAATATATTATATTACCTTCATTGATAATAGCTAAAAACGTTGCCCGTATGTTATTATTTCAATTTCCTGAGTGGTCCGAGGATTTAAAGGATTGGAATTGCAAAATGCATGTTAAATGTACTTATAATGGTGTTCAATTATCCGAAACAGAATTTCCAAAAAACTGGTTAACAGACGGTATTCAGATAAAAATCCTATTTCCTTTTTACCTGAAACCTTGGCATAGAGTTACACTACAACCCTCTCATAAAAGATCCAATGAAAAAAAGAAAGGTCAAAAGAATGATTTTTGCTTTTTAACAGTTTGGGGAATGGAAACTGAACTACCTTTCGATTCTGCTCGAAAACGGCGTTCGTTTTTTGAGCCTATTTTAAAATAACTAAAAAAATTGAAAACGAAATTTTTTATAGCTTTAACAATTTTAAAAGAAAAAACAAAATTGTTTCGAAAAGTATCAAAAGACACAAAAAAATGGGTCACTCAAAACATTCTATTTCTAAAGGGAATAATAAAAGAACTTTCAAAAAAATCTAATTCCATTTTTTGGGTTGAGAGAAATATATGAATTGGGTGAAACTACAAAGGATTCGCTAATCAGTAATAAGACGATTCGCAAATCATCCCTTCAAATTAATATATGAAGCGGATAACTTATTCATTAACAGAAAAAAAGGATCTGACTACAAGAACAAACACAATAAAAAATCAAATAGAAAAAATTAGAATTATTAAAGACAAGAAAAACGAATTTCTAACTCAAGAAATAAATATTAGTTCTAACAAAATAAGTTATCGGGATAAAATATTAGAATCATCAAAAAAATTGGCAAATATTTCAAAGAAGAACTATTCGATTAATCCGTAAATTCTAATTTTTTTATAAAATTTTTCATTGAAAAGATATACATAGATATTCTTCTATATATCATTAATATTCCAATAACCACTACACAACTTTTTCTTGAATCAACAAAAAAAATGATTGAGAAATTCATTCACAATAATGAAGCAAATCAAGAAAGAATTAATAAAACAACTAAAAATACAACTCATTTTATTTCAACTATAAAAAACTCACTTTCTTCACTTTCTAATGTTAGTATTAGAAATACAAATGAAAAAGCTTTTTTTGACTTATCCTCCTTCTCACAAGCATATGTATTTTATAAATTATCACAAACCCAAGTTATTAGTTTTTTATAAATTCAAACCTATCCTTCAATATAATGGAACATCTCTTTTCCTTAAAAATGAAATAAAAGATTATTTTGAAGAAGAGGGAGTATCTCATTCCAGGTTAAGACACCATTATAGGTTAAGACAGAAAATTTTTTGGTATTCTGGAATGAATGAATGGAAAAACTGGTTAAGGAGTAGTTATCAATACGATTTATTTCAGAGTAGATGGCTTAGATTAGTACCAGGACAATGGAGAAATAGAGCCAATCGACGCTATCTGGCTCAAAATGAAGATTTAACAAAATGGGATTCAGATGAAAAAGAAAGATTAATTCATTACGAATACGAAAAAAAAGATTTTCAAGCGAATTCATTACTGAATCAAAAATATAAACTGAATCAAGAACATAAGAAATCAAATTTGAAAAAACACTATGGATATAATTTTTTATCATATAAATCTATTAATTATCAAGATAAGAGGGACCCGTATGCTTATGGATCACCATTCCAAGTAAATAAGAGGGAAAAGATATCTTATAATTACAACATGGATAAACGCAAATTTTTTGATACACTTACACTGAGGGATATCTCTATCCATAATTATCTAGGAGAAGACGATATCCTAGATGCTATGGGGAAATTTTCGCATAGAAAGTTTTTAAATTGGCGAATTCTTCATTTTTGTCTTAGAAATAAGGCGGATATAGAGTCCTGGGTCGATACCAGTACCAAGAGTAAGAAAAATATTAAGACTGTGGTTAATAATTATCAAATAATTGATAAAATGGACCTTTTTTATTTCACAATTTATCAAGATCAAGAAAGCAACCCATCCAATCAAAAGGGCTTCTTTTTTTATTGGATGGGAATGAATGAAGAAGTACTAAGTCGTCCTATATCGAATCTGGAGCTTTGGTTCTTCCCAGAATTTATGCTGCTATATAATGCGTATAAGGTTAAAACATGGATCATACCAATAAAATTACTTCTTTTAAATTTTAATGGAAATGGGAACATTAATAAAAATATTATTGAAAATAAAAAAGGGACCCCCTTATAGGAATAGCACCGAATGAAAAAATAGCACCGAATAAAAAAATTATTGAATTAGAGAATCGAAATCAAGAAGAAAAAGAACTCATAGGCGAAGGGGATCTTGTATCAGATGCACAAAAACAAGAAAATTTGAAATATGTTCTCTCAAACCAAGAAAAAGATGTTGAAGAAGATTATGGTAAATCAGACAGAAAAAAAAAAACGTAGAAAGAAAAAGCAATACAAGAGCAACATGGAAGCACAACTTGATTTCTTCCTAAAAAGGTATTTGCGTTTTCAATTGAGATGGAATGATTCTTTTAATCAAAGAATAATCAATAATATCAAAGTATATTGTCTCCTGCTTAGGCTGATAAATCCAAACGAAATTGTTATATCCTCTATTCAAAGGGGAGAAATGAATCTGGATATTTTGATGATTCATAAGAATTTAACTCTTAGAGAATTAATGAAAAAAGAATATTGATTATCGATCCGGTTCGTCTGTCGATAAAAAATAATGGCCAATTTATTCTATACCAAACTATAAGTATTTCGTTGGTTCATAAAAATAAACACCAAATTAATCAAAGATACCAAGAAAAAAACTATATTGATAAAAGAATTTTGATGAATCTATTGCAAGACATCAAAAAATGAATGAAAATAAAGACAAAAATCATTATGATTTGTTTGTTCCTGAAAATATTTTATCTCCTTACCACCGGCGAGAATTGCGAATTCGAATTTCTTTCAATTCAAGGGATAAAAATGGTATGCATAGAAATCCAGTAATTTTAAATAATGTAAAAAACTGCGGTCAAGTTTTGACTAAACACAAACATCTTGAGAGTGATAAAAAGAAACTAATTAAATTAAAGTTCTTTCTTTGGCCCAATTATCGATTAGAAGATTTAGCTTGTATGAATCGCTATTGGTTTAATACTAATAATGGCAGTCGTTTCAGTATGGTAAGGATACATATGTATCCGCGTTTGAAAAGTCGTTAATGGTACATTTTCCCATATATTTGGTATGTACCGTGCCGGGTCTATGAAAACAAATAGATAGGCACAAGGATTGTCTTACATTTCATTCTGATACATGATACTAATTTAATGACATACATATCAAATATATATTAATTAGATCGAAAAATGAATCAACAATATCTTCTTATTTGAACTCTAAAATTTTCTCTTTTGTCGAAATATATCTCTCTTTTGTATCTCTGTACGAATCAAGTTGAAAAACGGATTGATTAATTTTATTTGAACAAATTAGAAAGTTCATAACGAACTTAAAATCATTGTGTATATCAAAATGACTGATATTATTATTACTGATCAGTAAAATTTACATTCAAAACAAGGGGGAGAGAATATTTTGTTTTATAGTAAAAAATTCATTAATCTCAGTTATTTTTCAAGAATAAAAGAGAAGAAAACAGGGGGTCCGTTGAATTTCAAATAGTTAGTTTCACCAATAAGATACGAAGACTTACTTCACATTTGGAATTGCACAAAAAGACTATTTATCTTAGAGAGGTCTACGTAAAATTCTAGGAAAACGTCAACGACTGCTGTCTTATTTATCAAAGAAAAATAAAAATACGTTATAAATAATTAATTAGTGAGTTGGATATTCGGGAATCAAAAAATCGTTAATTTGCAAATTTTGAATTAGTCGATTTATTAGATTTTCATTTTGATGTACTTCTTTTCGTTTTCAACAGTTCATGTAAGAATGAATCGAGGAAAAACTTATGAATCTATCAGCTACAGAAAAAGACCTTATGATAGTCAATATGGGACCTCACCACCCATCAATGCATGGTGTTCTTCGTCTCATTGTTACTCTAGATGGTAAAGATGTTGTTGACTGTGAACCAATATTAGGTTATTTACACAGAGGAATGGAAAAAATTGCGGAAAACCGAACAATTATACAATATTTGCCTTATGTAACGCGTTGGGATTATTTAGCCACTATGTTCACGGAAGCAATAACCATAAATGGACTAGAGCAATTGGGGAATATTCAAGTCCCTCAAAGAGCCAGCTATATCAGAGTAATTATGTTGGAGTTGAGTCGTATAGCTTCTCATCTATTATGGCTTGGACCTTTTATGGCAGATATTGGTGCACAGACCCCCTTTTTCTATATTTTCAGAGAAAGAAAATTAGTATATGATCTATTCAAAGCTGCCACCGGTATGAGAATGATGCATAATTATTTTCGTATCGGAGGAGTGGCGGTCGATCTACCTTATGGCTGGATAGATAAATGTTTAGATTTCTGTGATTATTTTTTAACAGGAATTGTTGAATATCAAAAACTTATTACGCGAAATCCTATTTTTTAGAATGAGTTGAAGGGATAGGCGTTATTGGTGGAGAAGAAGCAATAAATTAGGGTTTATCCGGCCCAATGCTACGAGCATCGGGAATCAAATGGGATCTTTGGAAAGTTGATCATTATGAGTGTTACGACGAATTTGATTGGGAAATCCAGTGGCAAAAGGAAGGATATTTATTAGCTCGTTATTTAGTCCGAATCAGTGAAATGACGAAATCCATAAAAATAATTCAACAGGCCCTGGAAAGAATTCCGGGGGGTCCCTATGAGAATTTAGAAATCCGATGCTTTGATCGAGAAAGGGATCCAGAATGGAATGATTTTCAATATCGATTCATTAGTAAAAAACCTTCTCCCACATTTGAATTACCGAGACAAGAACTTTATGCGAGAATGGAAGCTCAAAAGGGAGAATTAAGAATTTTTCTAATAGGGGATCAAAGCGGTTTTCCTTGGAGATGGAAAATTCACCCGCCAGGTTTTATCAATTTGCAAATTCTTCCTCAGTTAGTTAAAAGAATGAAATTGGCTGATATTATGACGATACTAGTTAGCATAGATATCATTATGGGAGAAGTGGATCGTTGAAATGATAATTTATACGACAGAAGTACAAGATATCAATTCCTTTTATAGATTGGAATCTTTAAAAGAGGTCTATGGGATCATATGGATGTTGGTCCCTATTTTGACTCTTGTATTGGGAATCACAATAGGTGTACTAGTAATTGTATGGTTAGAAAGAGAAATATATGCAGGAATACAACAACGTATTGGGCCTGAATACGCCGGTCCTTTGGGAATTCTTCAAGGTCTAGCAGATGGAACAAAAATGCTTTTCAAAGAGAATATTCTTCCATCTAGAGGAAATACTCGTTTATTTAGTATTGGACCGTCTATAGCAGTCATATCAATTTTACTAAATTTTGCAGTAATTCCTTTTAGCTCTCGCCGTATTTTAGCCGATCTCAATATCGGTATTTTTTTATGGATGTCCCTTTCAAGTATTGCTCCTGTTGGACTTCTTATGTCAGGATACGGATCAAATAATAAATATTCCTTTTTAAGTGGTCTGCGAGCTGCTGCTCGATCCATTAGTTATGAAATACCATTAACTCTATGTGTTTTATCAATATCTCTACGTGCGATTCGTTGAAATAGAAACTTTTATTTTCCCTATTCCTTTCGTTCTAGAAAATAAGTTGAATGGATTGAATAGATATCTTCGTTTTTTATTATCCTTCAGTTCATGTTGATAAACTAAATTAGATAGTTATATATGAGTGAAAGAAAGCAGTTTATAAATTCGCAGTAAATTAAACAAAATAATTGAATCCCATTTACTATGTACAAGAGTTAAGTGGAAGAAAACGTAAGCGAAAGTAGTCTTTACCCCAAGTCGGGTTGATTAGTCAATCTAGCTTGAAGCGGGCTCAAAAGATCAACCGTCTAGAGTTTTCGCTATCCTTTGTATGGATTCCCATACATGTATTGCTAAACAAACGGGGGATTGAACAAAAAAAAACGAGTGGATGGTTTGGAACACCAAAATACATAAAGGATTAGTAACGGAGATTATGTAAATTATAGAAAAAGAGACTTCTGGATAACATAAAAAGAATACTAATCGGGGCTTTCAATTCGTAGAAATGACTAGGCCGTACTCCCCACGATTCCGGTCCAGAGTATGCTCCTATCCGCTGATTAAAGTAATGACTATCAGGAACGAAATAATCCTTTACTATTTTTTAGTTTAAGCCCCATTCACGGTTTTCTCAGATCCGAAAGAAGAATAGGAACGAAAAGAAACAAGAAAGAATAAAAAGATTTCCTTTTTATTCTTTCTTTCATAGATAGAGAGCTTTAATTCGTGTCATGATTTATGAGCTAATGTAATGTTTCATTTTTTCGTAATCGAAAACAATGGGTTGAAATATCTATTGATATTCTACAAGAAGTATTTTATTGAAGGCTTAAGTTATTACTCAACAAATTGAAATTGAAATTATTAACGGGCGAGATCAATTCAGAAGCATATTTTTTTATTCTGAAGAATATAGCAGACAGAATTCCATTGGTATAATTTTGGACCTTCCAATCCATCTTTTCTCTATCTATTCTACAACCATAAGAAGATAAATAATACTGATTCGGTCCTTAAATTTATTTGTGACCCACGAGGAGCCGTATGAGGTGAAAATCTCATGTACGGTTTTGGACTAGCGATGGAAACAGTGATGTTATCATCGACAATAATTATCTAACAGTTCAAGTACAGTTGATATAGTTGAGGCGCAATCAAAATATGGTTTTTGGGGATGGAATTTGTGGCGTCAGCCAATAGGGTTTATCGTTTTTCTAATTTCTTCTCTAGCAGAATGTGAGAGATTACCTTTTGATTTACCAGAAGCCGAGGAAGATTTAGTAGCAGGGTATCAAACCGAATATTCAGGTATCAAATTTGGTTTATTTTACGTTGCTTCCTATCTAAATCTATTACTTTCTTCGTAATTTGTAACAGTTCTTTACTTAGGGGGTTGGAATATTTCCATTCCGTACGTATTCGTCCCTGAGCTATTTGAAATAAATAAAATGAATGGAATCTTTGGAACGACAATTGGTATCTTTATTACATTAACTAAAACTTATTTGTTTTTGTTTATTTCTATCGCAACATGATGTACTTTACCTAGGTTAAGAATGGACCAATTATTAAATCTTGGATGAAATTTTTTTTTACCCATTTCTCTCGGTAATCTATTATTAACAACTTATTTCCAACTTCTTTCACTCTAAACAAAAAAAATATATGAGATTCATGACTTGGTTCAAACAAAAGAAAGAAAAAAACATAAAATTATTCATAAATATTCACGATATGTTCCCTATGGTAACTGGGTTCATGAATTATGGCCACCAAACAGTCCGAGCAGCAAGGTACATCGGTCAAGGTTTCATGATTACCTTATCCCACGCAAACCGTTTACCCATAACTATTCAATACCCTTATGAAAAATTAATCACATCAGAGCGTTTTCGCGGGCGAATCCATTTTGAATTTGATAAATGCATTGCTTGTGAAGTATGTGTTCGTGTATGCCCTATAGATCTACCTGTTGTTGATTCGAAATTTGAAACGGATATTCGAAAAAAAAACGATTGCTTAATTACAATATTGATTTCGGAATTTGTATATTTTGTAGTAACTGCGTTGAGTATTGTCCAACAAATTGTTTATCAATGACTGAAGAATATGAACTTTCTACTTACGACCGTCACGAATTGAATTATAATCAAATTGCTTTGGGCCGTTTACCAATGTCAGTAATTGATGATTATACAATTCGAACTATTTTGAATTCGATTCAAAGAAAAACAAACCTCCTATTCTATTAAAGAGAAATTTCCAATTCTTTTAAGGTTCCGATTTGGTTTAAGTTTAAAGAATGTTTGGTTTAAATTAAAAAAGAATAAGGCCTTGGTCAATAAATAAAAATTCAATTACATATTAACTGGTTGATAAGAATTTTGAATTCATTTTTATTGAAAATCTATTAATATATTCGTAATTATTTCGAAATATATAGTTTCAAAAAACAAAATACCCTTTTCTTTCGAATCTTTCGAACAAACAAAAAAAGAATCAAAAACGAAACTTACAATAATTGTACTTAGAGCAATTCACACCTAATAGATTAGGATTTTATTCAATTAGGAACGTATCATAAAAAAAATTCATGGTCGGGTCAATAAGATCATGAAAAGCATTTCGATTTATTTATCTCTTATTTTACACAGAATGAATTTGCCTAGACCACTACACGATTTTCTTTTAGTTTTTCTGGGATCGGGTCTTATATTAGGGGGCCTGGGAGTGGTATTACTTACCAATCCAATCTATTCTGCCTTTTCATTGGGATTGGTTCTTATTTGTATATCCTTATTCTATATTCTCGCAAATTCTCATTTTTGTGGTGGCTGCCCAGCTCCTTATTTATGTGGGAGCCATAAATGTTTTAATCCTATTTGTTGTTGTAAAACCGAAATTGATTTTGATATAACACATAAACTTAAGGACTAATTTGCAAAACAATAAATTTTTAAGTACTCTTTAAAGTCTCAGAATTGACAAGTGTTTTTAAACAAAATGATAATTAAAGACTTGTTCTTAAATCATATATATTTTTCAAAGTATCTTTCTATGTTTTCCAAGCATAAGTATGCAAAAACGCCCAGGAGTATCGATACCCATAGCGTATCGATACCCTATTTAGTCACTGTAATGTCATTGAACATACCGTACCGATACGCACTAAAACCGTATCGATACGATATGCATCTGGGCAATTGCTTTCATGAACACGTACCGATACGCATGGTAACCGTATTGATACGCTAAGCATATCTTTGAAAAATCCGGGCATTTAATTATATGACCGTTACTTGTCAGTTGGTTGGTTTCCCAATTTTCAAAAGGTAGTTATACCGTACCGATACGCTTGGTACGCGTATCGATACACTTTTCATACAACAAAGTTTGGGATTCCAGTAAGTTTGGACCGTATCGATACGGAGTCCGTATCGATACGCCCCTTAAAACCGTACCGATACGCCTTCTAAGCGTATCGGTACGCTCTGTTTTCAGGCACAACGGCTCTTTCCTCTTTGATGCAGGTATCGATACGCCCTTCCCGAGTACCGATACGGTAGGTTGCAGAGCTGCATTTAATGCGGGAAAAATGTCCACAACGGCTCTATTGATGATCCCAACTACCCAAACGGCTAGAAATCAATGCAAGGGTATAAAAACAAGCTTCATTTGACCAAGCAACAACTATTGAACATTCAAGCATCATCAAAGCAAAATATCCAAACCCTTGAGCTATTCAAAGTCATATTCTTGTACTCAACTCTTTGTCTTTCAAATTGTCAAATTGTATTGTGAGTTTGGGTTTGTTCAAATTGTAATTGGGTAGACAAATATCCTTTGAGAGGAAACATTTGAGTTTACCAAAATTCTTTCTTTGTATTTGAGTGGATTAAGCTTTGGGTATAAAGCTTAATCAAAATTGTAAGGTTTCCTCCTCATCCAAGAAAAGGGGACGAATTCAATTAGTGAATTGTTTGAAAATCCTTAGTGGGAGCTAAGGTAGAGGATGTAGAGTTCATTTGGAGAACTTGAACCACTATAACCCCTTGTGTCATTTTTATTTTCAATCTTTCTCTTCACCAAAATTTTAATTGCCAATTCACCCCCTCTTGGCTATTTGCAAGTGTTCGATCAACTCAACAATTGGTATCAGAGCTACACTCATTGGAAGGATTACAACCCTCTTGAGTCGATTCTTGGAGAGTTTGATCAACAACAAGTCAAGCAATGGCATCCACCTCCAACTATGAGTCCCAATCCACCACCAAGCCACCATTCTTCAATGGGGATAACTACCCTTATTGGAAGAATAGGATGAGGCTCTTCATCAAGTCTACCGACTATATGGTGTGGGATGTGGTTGAAGAAGGTCCATACATTCCCATGAGAAGAGATGGAGAAAGGCTCATCCCAAAGATCAAAGCCGAAATGACCGATGCTGAAAGAAGAAGGATGCAAGTCAATGACAAAGCTCTTCATGTTATATTTTGTGCACTTGGTCCGGATATCTACTCCAAGGTGTCTTCAATCGAAAATGCCAAGGAGGTTTGGGACACCCTCGAGACAACATATGAGGGAACTAGTGATGTCAAGGAGACAAAGATTGGGCTACTCAATCTAAGCTATGAGAACTTCAAGATGGATCCCGAAGAAAGTGTCTCCAAGATGTTTGATCGGTTCTCGGTTATTGTCAACGGGTTGAAGGGTTTCGGTGAAATCATTCCCGAAGACAAGCTAGTGAGAAAGTTGTTGTATTCTCTTCCGGAGTCATGGGATGGCAAGAGAACGGCCATTATTGAAGCTAGAGATTTGAAGACTCTCAAGCTAGATGCTCTAGTTGGATCTCTACTCACACATGAGATTATGAGGAAGGGAAGAGAACAAGAGAAGATGACTATGTTGGCCAAACGCTTTACTCGGTTTATAAAGTCAAATCGAGGAAGAAAATTCATTAGAAAGGGAGACTTCAAGAGTAAAAGCAAGGAAGAGGAGAAGGACCAAATTACTTGCTATGAATGCAAGAAACCGGGTCACATTCGTTCCGAGTGTCCTCAAGTGAAAAAGAAAAGCTTTGGGAAGAAGAACAAGCTCAAAGCACAAATTGCCACTTGGAGTGACGATGAGTCTTCCGAAGAAGAGGAGGAAGTGGCCAACTTATGTCTCATGGCCATCGATGATGAACCAAAGGTAAACTCTAACTCATCCAATTTCGATTTTTCTATTGAGGAACTTCAAGATGCTTATGATGAATTACAAGAAGTGTATGATGAGTTGGTAGGAAAATACAAATAGTCCATTTTGAAAAACAAGAAAACAATTTCCGATTTAAAAATTCAAAATGAGACATTTTCAAATACTAACTCCGAATTGGAAAAGAAGGTTTTGTTTCTAGTTAATCTGTCAAATGATCTTAAAACTAAAAATCTTGAACTTGAAAAACTTCTTTCCGATTTTCAAGATTATCACACAAAGGAAGTGGATAGTCTTAAAACATCTATTGCTATTGGGAAAAATAATTTTGAAAAAGGAAATCACTCTAAATCCCAATATGTAAAAAGAAAGCATTTTGTACCTAAACAAAGAAATTTTTATAAGCAAGCTAGAGGTCATAGAGTTAGGAGTGTTTGGGTTCCTAAAGAACTCATTATTTCTAATGATTTGAATGCTATTGCTTCTTGGATTCCTAAGGGAACCAAATTGTTGAAGGCTAACTCTCATGGACCCAAAATGATTTGGGTACCAAAAACCAAGACCTAATTTCTTTGTTTGTAGGGGGAGCATTGCTACAAGGATAAAGCTTCAAGCAAAAATTCTTGGTACCTTGATAGTGGATGCTCAAGACACATGACCGGTGACAAGAGTAGATTTGTGGAACTAAAGCCTAAGAGTGGTGGAGTAGTAACTTTCGGTGACAACTCCAAAGGACACATTGAAGGAATAGGCTCCATTGGTAATCACTCTTCTATTTACATTGAAAATGTTTTGTATGTCAACGGTCTCAAACATAATTTGTTGAGCATTAGTCAATTATGTGATAGGTGTAACCCCCTTAACCAGGCCTAGACGGTTGACCCGAATTAAGAAAGTCACACGGGGAAAACTAAAGTCAACCCGAAAGTCAACCTTGATTAACGACCCTTTTTTTTGGTTTAATCTTGTCTAGATGCACATTAATCCTAATTGTGATCACACAAACAACATACTCAAAGATCACAAACATCAGAGATCAAACAGGGACCCAATTGAACAAATTACAACTTTAGGGACCAAATTGTAATTTCCGATAATTAAAAGGACTTAACCCAAATTAAAGTTACCATCTTGAAATTAATCAGGTTTCATGCTTCTCTGTGAAAGTTCAGCTCAAAAGGACTTCCCAAGCTCACACAATTGAACAAACAAGATTCGGGACCAAAACGCAAACAATTCAAAACATATAACTGCCAATGTCAGCCCCTAACGGTCGGCCGTTCCGAAACCCATCGACCCCGTTCCGAAACACGGGCCGTTCCGAAACCGATCGACCCCGTTCCGAAACACGGCCTTGGCAGAGACCAAACCATTTCGAAACGGTGCATACCGTTTCGGACGCCTGGGTTCATATAAGGCACCCGTTCCAAAACGGTGCACACTGTTCCGAAACGCCTGCACAGATTGCAGCAAATTGGCATTCCAAAACATGCAATTGATCAATCAAACATGCTCCAAATGTCACCAAACTTTACCAACATGATATTAAACATATCTAAGACTTGTAGGCATCATCACAACATCAATCTAACATCATATGCAAAAAGCCCCAATTCTATAGGCATGCTTCCTACACAAGCTAGCTATTCAAACACCAAACTTCCAAAACAAGCATATAGGGTTCCAATTCAAAAACCAGCAATCTCAACAACATTCAACATACTTAGGGAGTTCCAAACACCTCCCAAAACATACACATTGGTCCCCCATTGCCAAATCACCCAAAAGCTAAATGTTTAACAAAAACCTTCCATACATTGAGCTTTACTTGAACTTGATTGCTTGCCCTTTCTTGCTGCCCCTCAAGGTACTCTAATGCTCTGCATTATTGAATTAAGAAAACGAAGAGAGCATAAGCAAAAGCTTAGTGAGGCATGCTCTTTAAAAACCATTCAATAATGCAATTAAAACCATTTATAAACATGCTTGAAATCAATCTTTGCACATGCTCAAAAGCATACTTAAAACAAGCAATCTCATGCTTCAACATAAACATCAAAACAAGCATCTCATGCTTCATAATATACTTAACATGTCATATTGGCTCAAGTGACAAATTCCATTTCATAAAACAAGTTCAACAACTTTCCCAAGGACTTTTAAACACCTTGGCCCCAAGGACTTTTAAACACCTTGGCCATGGACTTTTAAACACCATGAATAAGGACCACACAAGGACTTTTAACCACCTTTGTGTCCAATGCTTGAATCACCCCAAGGACTTTTAAACACCTTGGCCCCAAGGACTTTTAAACACCTTGGCCCCATGGACTTTTAAACACCATGGAAAGGATCACCTAAGGACTTTTAACCACCTTAGTGTCCGCAACAAGACTCATCCAAGGACTTTTAACCACCTTGATGATCTTAAGTAACAAGGCTCACTCAAGGACTTTTAACCACCTTAGTGACCTTAATCTTTTCAAAACATCACTTGCCAATATACATCATTTTCATCATTTAATCCATTGTTTTAAAGCATTAAACCAAGCCATTTTCATCATGCATTTCAAAGCATTAAACCACATTATTTCAATGTATAAAAGCAAGGTACTCCTACCTAGAGTTACCTTCAACATATGGCTTACATCATCAGCAAAATCCATGCTAAAACATGCTTTCAAAACAGTAATTAAAAACATGCAATTCATCATCTTGCATCACAACAAAAATATGGCCACCACTAGAGAGAAAATCCGAAAACTTACACTTGAGCTTAGCAAAGTTGTTTAGACTTAAACTAAGCTCCCAAAACCTTCAAACCTTGGTTTTAAAGCTGAAAATCCAATTTCCACAAACTCACTCACCGATTCCACTTTGCTTCAAGCCAAAGCACCAAATCAAGCTTCCGGATCAACCAATCTTGGATCCAAAGATGCCTCCCCTGTTTCAACACATCAAAGCAGAGGATTAATGCATCATCATGCATTAATTGCTTCAATGAAAGCACCTAAACTCGCTGCTCTCATCCAACCTCCATTTTCGGCCACCAAACACAACCGAAAATGCATCCAAACCACTTCTAAACAAAGCCCAGCCATAAACCAGCAAAAACTCACTTCCATTAACATCATATAACATCTAAAAACAACCTATTAACAACCTTATACCTCCAGCAACATCAGATCACCAAGATCACCTCAAAAACTACCTTGAAACACAAGCTAAACTTAGGAAACTCAACCTATCCGTGATTGCATCAATTAAGACTCAATTCCACATCATTTTAGAGATCATTTAACATCAAAAACACCTCTCAAATCACAGATTACTCAGATCTAACGAAAATCATCAAAATCTTGCATAATAAGCCAAGATCCATTTCAACACTTTAAAACCTTTAATTAAACATCAATTAAGGATTGAAAACTTAGGAATTTCAGTAAAGAACTGATAGTTTAGAGGAGAAGGACGTTCTTACCTCCAAACTTGTGTTTCTCCACTTTTTGGAATGAAAACCCTTGAAGAATCAAGAAGCAATTGAAGAGGTTTTGAAGATATGTTGATTTGGAATCAAATGAGAGTTGAAAGGAGGAATTTAGGTGAGAAAATCAGAAACAAATCTCTGGAAATGTAGTGTTTGGTTTGAGAGAAAATGAGAGAAGGAAAATGAGAAGTTAGTTGAGAAAATTGCCAAATGAGCTTTTCCCTCCTTTTTGATATCTTTAAAATCAGAAAATAGCTTATAATATCTTAGAAAAATCTGGAGAAACCACTTTTGGATTAATAGCTCCTTAAAGATTCAAAGTTCCAACCCTTTATAAAACAGCCACCAAACTTGCGAAAATTACATTTTGGTCACTAGCCAAAATGTCACACTTCCAAAACTCATTTTCCAAAATTGATTTCACAGTTCACTTAATTATATTAAAAGATGATTTTAGAACATTTTTCCATATTTTTAATGCAACCCGAACTAGGCTTTCCTAATTTAACCTCTTAAGATTCGAACAGCACTTTGACCAACCGGTCAACGCCCAAAACTCCTAAGCCCAAAACCGGGGCGTTACAACTCTCCCCCCCTTAAGAAATTTCGTCCTCGAAATTTACTTGAAGGAAAGAGATAAGGAAACTGCTTCAGCATGTCTTCCTTCCGCTCCCACGTGGCTTCCTCAACACCTCGATGCTTCCACAGCACCTTCACCAACTCAATGGTCTTGCCACGAAGAACCTTGCAATCCGAATCCAGAACCTTCACCGGTTCCTCATCATAGGTCAAATCCGGATTCAAAACCACTTCCTCCACAGGCATCACATGCGAAGGATCAGATCTATACTTCCGGAGCATAGAAACATGGAACACATCATGAATCTTCTCCAACTCCTGAGGTAACCTCAGCCGATACGCAACAGGACCCACACACTCAACCACCTCATATGGTCCAATGTACCGAGGGCTCAACTTACCCTTCCGGCCAAACCTCATCACCTTCTTCCAAGGCGAAACCTTCAAGAACACACGGTCACCCACCGCATACTCTATCTCCTTACGCTTCAAATCCGCGTAAGACTTTTGCCGATCAGAGGCAGCCTTCAACCTCTCACAAATGAGCTTCACCTTCTCGGTGGTCCCTTTCAACAAAGCAGGCATCGAAACCAACTTTTGACCAGTTTCAGCCCAACAAAGAGGAGTCCTACACTTCCTCCCATACAGAGCCTCATAAGGTGCCATCTGTATACTCGCCTGATAACTGTTGTTATAAGCGAACTCAACCAAAGGCAGATGCTTCTCCCAAGAACCTTGGAACTCAATCACGCAGCATCTCAACATATCCTCCAAAATCTGGATAACTCGCTTAGACTGACCATCCGACTGAGGATGATAGGATGTACTGAAATGTAACCTTGTACCCAGAGCTTGATGCAAACACTGCCAGAAACGCGATGTGAACCTCGGATCCCTATCCGACACAATCGACTTAGGCACACCATGCAACCTCACTATCTCAGCAATGTACAGCTCTGCCAGCTTATCCAAAGAAAACGTAGTATGCACAGGCAAGAAATGCGCACACTTCGTCAAGCGATCCACAATCACCCAAACAGAATTCTTCTTTGATGGAGACAAAGGCAAACCAGATACAAAATCCATGGTAACCCTCTCCCACTTCCATTCAGGGATTTTCAACGGTTGCAACAAACCAGAAGGAACCTGATGTTCAGCCTTAACTCGCTGACACACCAAACACTTGCTCACAAACTCTGCAACATCCTTCTTCAAACCCACCCAATAGTACTCATCACGAAGATCACGATACATCTTAGTACTACCAGGGTGCATAGCAAAAGGACTACTATGACCTTCAGTCAGAATAGCACGCCTCAACTCAACATCAGCAGGCACTACTATCCGACTACCAAAACACAACACACCATCCTCATTAAAACAGAAATCCGAAGGTCTACCCTCCGCGATATCCTGAACATGAGACACCAAGGAATCATCCAACAACTGCTTTTCCTTGATCAACTGAACCAAAGATGGTTTCACTTGCAACTCAGCAACAAGACCACCATCTCGCGATATGCTCAAGCTAGCAAACATAGCTCTCAGCTCAACAGCTACCTTCCTACTCAAGGCATCAGCAACAACATTAGCTTTACCAGGATGATACTCAATCGTCAGATCATAATCCTTGAGCAACTCCGACCAACGTCGCTGCCTAAGATTCAACTCCTTCTGAGACATCAGATACCTCAAACTCTTGTGATCCGTGTACAGAGTACACTTCTCACCATACAGATAATGTCTCCAGATCTTTAGAGCAAACACCACTGCAGCCAGCTCAATGTCATGCGTAGGATAGTTGCGCTCATGCACCTTCAACTGCCGTGACGCATAAGCCACAACCTTACCCTCTTGCATCAGCACACACCCCAAACCAACATAGGATGCATCACTATAGACCACAAACTCTTTCCCTGATTCAGGCTGAATCAAGATAGGAGCTTGAGTCAAAGCCGCCTTCAGCTTCTCAAAAGCTTGATGTCTCGCTTCCGTCCACTCATACTTAACATCCTTTTGCAACAGCTTCATCAAAGGAGCAGCAATCTTGGAAAAACCATCCACAAACCTCCGGTAGTATCCCGCCAAACCAAGGAAACTACGGACCTCATGAACAGACTTAGGAACTTTCCAGTTCATCACCGCTTCAATCTTCTGAGGATCAACACGAATCCCCTCAGCTGAGACCACATGCCCAAGAAACACCACCTCCCTAAGCCAGAACTCACACTTGCTCAGCTTAGCATAAAGCTGATTCTCCAACAAAGCTTGCAAAACAATCCTCAAATGCTCTCCGTGCTCCTCCTCAGTACGCGAGTACACAAGGATATCATCAATGAACACCACAACGAACTTGTCCAGGTATTCATGAAACACACGATTCATCATGTCCATGAAAGCAGCAGGAGCATTTGTCAAACCAAACGGCATCACAAGGAACTCATAATGCCCATACCTTGTCCTGAAAGTTGTCTTAGGCACATCCACATCCTTCACCTTCAACTGATAATACCCTGACCTCAAGTCAATCTTAGAGAACACAGCAGCTCCCCTAAATTGATCAAAGAGATCATCAATCCTCGGCAAAGGATACCGATTCTTGATAGTCAACTTGTTCAGCTGACGGTAATCAATGCACATCCTCATCGTGCCATCCTTCTTCTTCACAAACAAGACAGGAGCACCCCAAGGCGACACACTCGGCCGGATGAAACCACGATCAAGCAGCTCTTGCAACTGCGTCTTCAGCTCCTTAGGTGCCATTCTATAGGGAGTAATGGACACAGGAGTTGTATTCTCATACAGCTCAATTCCAAACTCCACCTCGCGATTAGGAGGTAAACCAGGCAACTCTTCAGGAAAAACACCAGAAAACTCCTTCACAACCTTGATATCTTGCACCCTCAACTCCTTAGAGCTAGGATTCATCACAAAAGCTAGATAAGCTTCGCAACCTTGCCTCAGCATCCTACTCGCCTCCAAGGTAGACACCACATTAGCAAGAAACTTCACATTCTCACCAACCACAACAACTTCATAATCATCCGCAAACTTAAGCGAAACCCGCTTATTCTCACAATCCACAACAGCACGATGCTCGGCAAGCCAATCCATACCAAGGATCACATCAAAACCATAGAAAGGCAACTCCATAAGATCAACATGAAAGACATGTTCTTGAACAACCAAGGGACACCTTCTATAAAGCTTTCGAGTCACAACAGTGTCACCAAAAGAACTAGTGACACGAACACCAACATCCAAAGACTCAACAGGCAAACCAAGCAATTCAGCATGCTCACGCAAAATGTATGAATGCGTAGATCCAGAATCAATCAAAGAAAGCAATGACAAGGATTGCAAAGTAAAGGTACCTGCAATCACATCAGCATCATTCCTTCCCTCGCGCTGAGCATACACTCTCGCTTGGCCTCCACCTTCAGGCTGAATAGCCACAACATGAGCTACTCCGCGACCACCTTCCTCTCTCCTCTGGAAATTACCACGGCCGCGCCCACGACCTCTCTGCGGTGCAACAACAGGAGCACGATCTTGGCCACCAACCAACCTCGGACAATCTCGCCTCAGATGGTCAACAGAACCACAGTTCCAACATCCATTACCAGCTGCCGCAACAGGAGCTTGCACCTCCCTCACAGCACGAGGACAGTCACGCTTCATGTGACCACGCGAACCACAGATCCAGCAAGCACTTGGTTCAGCTCTAGCAAAACCACCTCTAGCAGGTGCACCACCACCTCTCTTGGCTGAGGACTGATACTTCTGATCACGTCCCCTCTTGTTCCGTCCACCTCCGGAATTATACTCAGCAGCTCTCTTGCCAGAACTTGCTCCAGCACCTTTCGCAGCTAAACCCAAGTTCATCTCAATGTCCTTGGATCGACTAACCAACACATCAAAATCATTGTACTCAGCAGCCAACATGTAGGTCTTTACTTCCGTCACCAAGCCATAACGGAACCTTTCGCACCTCTCTCGCTCATCAGGTATCAGCTCCGGTGCATACTGACTGAGCCGTACAAACTGCACTTCATACTCAGCCACACTCATGCTCCCTTGGGTAAGAGACATGAATTCACGCTTTTTCTCATCTAGATATCTCACTCCAAGATATCTCCTCTTGAACGCATTCTGGAAGAATGTCCAAGAAACATCAACTTCAGCCATCCCAGCTATGGTGGTCGTCCACCACGTATACGCATCGTCCTGCAGCAAGGACACAACACAGCCCAACTTTTGCACATCCGTGCAGCTCATCTGACCCAAGATACGCTTGGTACTCTCTAGCCAAGCTTCCGAACTCTCAGCAGACATACCCCTGAACTCAGTCCCACCAAGACTGCGCAGACGCTCCAAAGGTAATCTGACTCCAGCATCTCCCTGATGCCCAGCTCCTTGATCTCCAGCTACTGCTGCTCGAAAAGCACCCGCAATAGCTTGTACCAGCATAGACATATCAGGCATAGCTTGCCCCTGACCAACCTCTGGTCCAGCAGCTCCAGCACCAGCTGCAGCTTCAGCTCGCTCACCTCCAGCACCACCACCAGGCGGAGGAGGGGGTAACACTGCACTACCCGTATTCTCTTCATTCTCATTCTCATTGGGAGCCGTAGCTCGCACACTACCTCTTAACTCTCTACGTGGTGCCATACTTTTACCATGCAATCACAATGTAAAATAAAACAAGTCAGGCCCAGCAAGGTAAGCAATCCAAGTATTCAAGCTCAATTTCATTCAAAATCAACATCATTTCATTAGCTTTTGTTTGGCAATGGGTACCCTCAACATGCAACATCACAACATACAACTCAATTGCATCAACATCACAAGCCACTGAACATGCTTTCAAACAGCAAGCATACAAACTAAACATACTTCAATCATGCATACATTCATTCCCAATTACTCGCAAACTCAGCTCTGATACCACCAAATGTAACCCCCTTAACCCGGCCTAGACGGTTGACCCGAATTAAGAAAGTCACACGGGGAAAACCAAAGTCAACCCGAAAGTCAACCTTGATTAACGACCCTTTTTTTGGTTTAATCTTGTCTAGATGCACATTAATCCTAATTGTGATCACACAAACAACATACTCAAAGATCACAAACATCAGAGATCAAACAGGGACCCAATTGAACAAATTACAACTTTAGGGACCAAATTGTAATTTCTGATAATTAAAAGGACTTAACCCAAATTAAAGTTACCATCTTGAAATTAATCAGGTTTCATGCTTCTCTGTGAAATTTCAGCTCAAAAGGACTTCCCAAGCTCACACAATTGAACAAACAAGATTCGGGACCAAAACGCAAACAATTCAAAACATATAACTACCAATGTCAGCCCCTAACGGTCGGCCGTTCCGAAACCGATCGACCCCGTTCCGAAACACGGGCCGTTCCGAAACCGATCGACCCCGTTCCGAAACACGGCCTTGGCAGAGACCAAACCGTTTCGAAACGGTGCATACCGTTTCGGACGCCTGGGTTCATATAAGGCACCCGTTCCGAAACGGTGCACACTGTTCCGAAACGCCTGCACAGATTGCAGCAAATTGGCATTCCAAAACATGCAATTGATCAATCAAACATGCTCCAAATGTCACCAAACTTTACCAACATGCAATTAAACATATCTAAGACATGTAGGCATCATCACAACATCAATCTAACATCATATGCAAAAAGCCCCAATTCTATAGGCATGCTTCCTACACAAGCTAGCTATTCAAACACCAAACTTCAAAAACAAGCATATAGGGTTCCAATTCAAAAACCAACAATCTCAACAACATTCAACATACTTAGGGAGTTCCAAACACCTCCCAAAACATACACATTGGTCCCCCATTGCCAAATCACCCAAAAGCTAAATGTTTAACAAAAACCTTCCATACATTGAGCTTTACTTGAACTTGATTGCTTGCCCTTTCTTGCTGCCCCTCAAGGTACTCTAATGCTCTGCATTATTGAATTAAGAAAACGAAGAGAGCATAAGAAAAAGCTTAGTGAGGCATGCTCTTTAAAAACCATTCAATAATGCAATTAAAACCATTTATAAACATGCTTGAAATCAATCTTTGCACATGCTCAAAAGCATACTTAAAACAAGCAATCTCATGCTTCAACATAAACATCAAAACAAGCATCTCATGCTTCATAATATACTTAACATGTCATATTGGCTCAAGTGACAAATTCCATTTCATAAAACAAGTTCAACAACTTTCCCAAGGAGTTTTAAACACCTTGGCCCCAAGGACTTTTAAACACCTTGGCCATGGACTTTTAAACACCATGAATAAGGACCACACAAGGACTTTTAACCACCTTTGTGTCCAATGCTTGAATCACCCCAAGGACTTTTAAACACCTTGGCCCCAAGGACTTTTAAACACCTTGGCCCCATGGACTTTTAAACACCATGGAAAGGATCACCTAAGGACTTTTAACCACCTTAGTGTCCGCAACAAGACTCATCCAAGGACTTTTAACCACCTTGATGATCTTAAGTAACAAGGATCACTCAAGGACTTTTAACCACCTTAGTGACCTTAATCTTTTCAAAACATCACTTGCCAATATACATCATTTTCATCATTTAATCCACTGTTTTAAAGCATTAAACCAAGCCATTTTCATCATGCATTTCAAAGCATTAAACCACATTATTTCAATGTATAAAAGCAAGGTACTCCTACCTAGAGTTACCTTCAACATATGGCTTACATCATCAGCAAAATCCATGCTAAAACATGCTTTCAAAACAGTAATTAAAAACATGCAATTCATCATCTTGCATCACAACAAAAATATGGCCACCACTAGAGAGAAAATCCGAAAACTTACACTTGAGCTTAGCAAAGTTGTTTAGACTTAAACTAAGCTCCCAAAACCTTCAAACCTTGGTTTTAAAGCTGAAAATCCAATTTCCACAAACTCACTCACCGATTCCACTTTGCTTCAAGCCAAAGCACCAAATCAAGCTTCCGGATCAACCAATCTTGGATCCAAAGATGCCTCCCCTGTTTCAACACATCAAAGCAGAGGATTAATGCATCATCATGCATTAATTGCTTCAATGAAAGCACCTAAACTCGCTGCTCTCATCCAACCTCCATTTTCGGCCACCAAACACAACCGAAAATGCATCCAAACCACTTCTAAACAAAGCCCAGCCATAAACCAGCAAAAACTCACTTCCATTAACATCATATAACATCTAAAAACAACCTATTAACAACCTTATACCTCCAGCAACATCAGATCACCAAGATCACCTCAAAAACTACCTTGAAACACAAGCTAAACTTAGGAAACTCAACCTATCCGTGATTGCATCAATTAAGACTCAATTCCACATCATTTTAGAGATCATTTAACATCAAAAACACCTCTCAAATCACAGATTACTCAGATCTAACGAAAATCATCAAAATCTTGCATAATAAGCCAAGATCCATTTCAACACTTTAAAACCTTTAATTAAACATCAATTAAGGATTGAAAACTTAGGAATTTCAGTAAAGAACTGATAGTTTAGAGGAGAAGGACGTTCTTACCTCCAAACTTGTGTTTCTCCACTTTTTGGAATGAAAACCCTTGAAGAATCAAGAAGCAATTGAAGAGGTTTTGAAGATATGTTGATTTGGAATCAAATGAGAGTTGAAAGGAGGAATTTAGGTGAGAAAATCAGAAACAAATCTCTGGAAATGTAGTGTTTGGTTTGAGAGAAAATGAGAGAAGGAAAATGAGAAGTTAGTTGAGAAAATTGCTAAATGAGCTTTTCCCTCCTTTTTGATATCTTTAAAATCAGAAAATAGCTTATAATATCTTAGAAAAATCTGGAGAAACCACTTTTGGATTAATAGCTCCTTAAAGATTCAAAGTTCCAACCCTTTATAAAACAGCCACCAAACTTGCGAAAATTACATTTTGGTCACTAGCCAAAATGTCACGCTTCCAAAACTCATTTTCCAAAATTGATTTAACAGTTCACTTAATTATATTAAAAGATGATTTTAGAACATTTTTCCATATTTTTAATGCAACCCGAACTAGGCTTTCCTAATTTAACCTCTTAAGATTCGAACAGCACTTTGACCAACCGGTCAACGCCCAAAACTCCTAAGCCCAAAACCGGGGCGTTACAATAGGGGTTTTAATGTTTTATTTGATAAAAGTGGTTGCAAAATTGTAAACATTAAAACAAATCAAATAATGCTCATAGGACATAGAATAGGCAATATTTACATGGTGCATTTAGATGACATTCATTCATCCCATACATGCTTAGTTGCACATGATGAACATGACTCATGGCTTTGGCATAGAAAATTAGGACATGCTAGCATTAGTGTCTTAGAGAAATTAATTTCCCTTAATCTAGTTAGAGGTTTACCCAAACTTAAATTTTCAAATGATAAAATTTGTGATGCATGTTCAAAGGGTAAACAACATAAAAGTTCTTTTAAATCCATAAATGATGTCTCTACTAGTAGATGTTTACAATTGATTCATATGGATCTTTTTGGGCCAATTAGAACAATGAGCTTGGGTGGAAAATCATATGCTTTTGTGCTTGTAGATGACTATTCTAGGTATACTTGGGTTCTATTCTTAAGTACAAAGGATGAGGCTTTAGAAAAATTCATCACATTTTCTAAAATAACTCAAAATGATCTTGAACTTAAAATTTCTCACATTAGAAGTGATCATGGAACCGAATTTCAAAATCTAGGTTTTGATGAGTTTTTAAATGAAAATGGGATTAGCCACAATTTTTCCGCACCTCGCACTCCTCAACAAAATGGGGTAGTTGAGAGGAAAAATCGAACTTTAGAAGAAATGGCTAGAACCATGCTTTGTGAAAATAATTTACCTAAATATTTTTGGGCGGAAGCCACAAATACCGCTTGCTATATCATAAATCGAGTAATGATTAGGCCAATTTTGAAGAAAACACCTTATGAGATTTTAAAATCTAAGAAGCCTAACATTAGCTATTTTCACCCTTTTGGTTGCAAGTGTTTTGTTTTAAATAACGGTAAAGAAAACTTAGGTAAATTTGATGCTAAAAGTGATGAAGCTATTTTCTTAGGGTATTCTTTAAATTCTAAAGCCTATCGTGTATTTAATAAAAGAACTCTAGTTGTTGAAGAGTCAATACATGTTGTTTTCGATGATAACCTCCTTCCGAGGAAGGAATCTTGTGATGATGATGATGTAGGAATCATTGATGCCATTGATGGAGGACAAACGTCAAAGGTGGATGAGATTCCAACCAAAGAAGAGGATTCACAAGATCCACCTCTTGAAGCCTTGAAAGACTTGGCTCTTGAGGAAAAGGAGGTGTCTTACCCAAGGGAGTTAAACTATGTCAAAGGTGGTGAAATCTTGGGTGATCCATCCAAGGGGGTAACTACTAGATCCTCTCTCAAATTAATGAATCATGTTGCATTTATTTCATGCATTGAGCCTAAAAATATTAAAGAAGCTTTAAAAGATGATTTTTGGATTTTGGCCATGCAAGAGGAATTAAATCAATTTGAGAGAAGTAGAGTTTGGACATTAGTTGAAAGGCCTAATAATCAATCTACTATAGGTACAAAATGGGTTTTTAGGAACAAATTAGATGAAAGTGGTAATATAGTGAGAAACAAGGCTAGGCTTGTTGCTCAAGGCTATACACAAGAAGAGGGAATTGATTTTGATGAGACTTATGCACCCGTAGCTAGGATGGAAGCTATTAGGATGTTACTTGCATTTGCATGCTATCATGATTTCAAGCTTTTTCAAATGGACGTGAAAAGTGCCTTTTTAAATGGTTTTATAAATGAAGAGGTATATGTTGAACAACCACCGGGTTTTGAGGATTCAAAATTTCCAAACCATGTGTTTAAACTTACAAAAGCTCTCTATGGTTTAAAACAAGCTCCTAGAGCTTGGTATGAAAGACTTTCAAATTTCTTAATTGAAAAGGGTTTTGAAAAGGGAAAGGTGGATACAACACTCTTCATAAAAAGATATAACAATGACATCTTAGTAGTTCAAATTTATGTTGATGATATCATTTTTGGTTCTACTAATGAGTGTTATTGTAAGGAGTTTTCTAAGCTAATGCAAGGTGAGTTCGAGATGAGCATGATGGGGGAGCTCTCATTCTTTTTGGGACTCCAAATCAAGCAAAGGAAGGATGGCACCTTCATAAATCAAGCTAAGTACGTGAATGATATGCTCAAGAAGTTTGGCTTGGAGAATGCAAAACCTCAAGCCACTCCTATGAGTTCCTCCATAAAGCTTGACAAAGATGAAGGAGGTAAGTGTGTTGATTCTAAGCTTTATAGATCCATGATAGGTTCTTTGCTTTACCTTACCGCAAGTAGACCGGATATTATGTTTAGTGTTTGCTTGTGTGCTAGGTTTCAAGCTAGTCCTAGAGAATCACACTTAGTTGCCATTAAGAGAATTTTTAGATACCTTAGAGACACACCTACTTTAGGCCTTTGGTATCCCAAGGATTCTACCTTTAGCCTTCATGCTTTCTCGGATGCGGATTATGGGGGATGTAAGATAGATAGGAAGAGTACTTCCGGGACATGCCAATTCTTAGGTAGTATGCTCGTATCTTGGTTCTCTAAGAAACAAAATAGTGTAGCCTTATCTACCACCGAATCGGAGTACATATCCTTAGGGAGTTGTTGTGCTCAAGTCCTTTGGATGAAGCAACAACTCTTAGATTATGGTGTTAAAATAGAAACCATACCCCTTAGGTGTGATAACACTAGTGCTATTTGTCTCACTAAGAATCCCATCCAACACTCTAGAACTAAACACATAGAAATTAGACATCATTTCATTAGAGACCACGTTTTGAAAAATGATGTTGTTATAGAGTTTGTTGACACCTTGAACCAATTAGCGGACATATTTACAAAACCTTTAGATAAAGAGCGCTTTTGGACCCTTAGGAGAGAGTTAGGTTTAACCAGCCTTTCTTGACACCTTTTTGGTCCCAAAATGTCAAAATTTGCTTGAAATTGATTGTGATTCATGCTTGTGTTAATTTTGTCCTTCTTGCTTCTATGCATGTTGCTAGGGGGAGTACATATTAAGTTTAGCCATTAAAACTTGTTCATATGACATGTACATGCATTTAGGGACGTTTCAAATTGGATTTTTGCACTTAAATCTGTCAAAACTGCAGAAACTGGCAATGGTGTATCGATACGGCTCAGGCGTATCGATACGGGTTGATTCTGGGAATTTTTGATGATGAACAAGTATCGATCCGACCCCTCGTATCGATACGGTACAAGTCAAGGGAAATAGTCAAAGCCAAGCGTACCGATACGGAACCAGTATCGATACGGTAGTAACGACAAATATAAAATTAGGGTTAATGGGTATCGATACGCGTGTATAGCGTATCGATACGGCCTCGACGGAGAGGCTATTTAGGGCTGTATATGTTAAAATTCATTAAACCTAAAAAACCCTTTTTTCTCTCCACAAACCCTAGTCGCGAAACCCTATATAAACCCCCTCCATACTTCATATTTCACCATCAATTATCAAAATTTCTTGAGGGTTTTTACTCTACACATCAAGGCAAACCTTGGGCATCAAATCTTGTGCACTTTCATCCTCTATTTCATCCATTCTAAGATTCAAGGTATAAAACTTCTTTCTTTCTTTTTTTTTTTAATTTTAGTTTGCTTTTATTTGATGTTTCAACTGAATTTTTGTACAAACCTTGGTTGATTATCATGGGTTTCACCTTTTTAACAAAATTTTTCAAAATCAAATTTTTTTTATTCGAATATAATTTATATTCGATATTTTTTTTACTTTTTTTTTATATACTGCTTTTGTTTTGTGAATATCTTTTTAATTTAAAAAAAATTCTTTTTAACAAATTACCTTGAATTATTAGAATTTATTGGATCAAATAGGATGTTAATTGCATACATATTCGAATCTTTTTGATGAACTTTCAGGATTATGGCACCGAAAAAGGGAACTAAGCGTCATCGCTCTTCTTCCAATCCTAACGAGGATGTCGAGGGTAATCCTACACCTAACCTTCCTTATATCATCCAATTAAGTTTTCCCGCACCTCTTGATAGAGAACGCTATAAACTTTTTCAAGGAATGAACCTTAGGGAAGAGCGAGTTGTGTCTATTCCTTTTTTAAATTCTGCTCGTTTCAAGTTTCAATACCTACCTTTGATTAAGCAATGGAAATTCTTAACCTTTTTGAATATTCCTCCTATCCTATATAGGAACCTAGTCATTGTGTTTTTTACTAATGCAGAATGTATACATGATGAACCTAGTGATACTGTCATTGCCATTGAATCTTCCATTCTGGGCAAACGTTTTCAAATTGATCAAAAAGTTTTATGCAATGTCTTTGGTTTTGAAGATGTTGGTCTTGATGATGAACACTCTTTGGGTACGGGTTATTTAGGTCCCCGCAAAAGTTTTAAATGCTCATGATCGTATCCTTCACCTTCTTGTTTCTTGGTTTCTTCGACCATCGGGTGGGAAATATTCAATTGTTCGTCAAACGGATGATTTTTGGCTTAAGTGTTTTAGAGAAGGTAAATGTCCTAATTTGTGTCAAATCATGTTTGCCGACCTTGTCTACTTAGTTCAACACCGTCACACCAAACTAGTCTCATCCTTTTACTACTCTATGGCTTTGAGTTGTTTATTTCATTCCCTTGGCATTGATTGTTCACATGATTTTCCCGAAACCCTTGGCCTACCTATTGATGAGCGTTCCCTAGCTCGTTCCGGTTATACTTATGTTGATAATGAGTGGGTTCGCGCTCCTCAAGATCCTCCGCCCGTTGATCCGGTTGGTTCCTCTCGTGCTTCTTCGAGTTCTCATCGTGCTCCTCTTGATTCCTCCTCCATGGATACTCTCATGACCTTCCTCAATGAGAAGTTCACCGCGATGGATACTCGTTTCACATCCTTAGAGGATCGCATCCAAGGCATGGATAAGAAGATAGATACCATGGTCGCTCGCCAAGACTCCATGGACATCTCTCTTACCGCCTTCCATGGTGCTTGGATAAATCACACCCGAAGGAATCAACCCTCTCAAGAAGATGAAGAAGAAGATGATGAGGACGATCATGATGACGAAGGGGACGTGTAGTTCATGCATCTCATCTTAGGCCATTTAGTCTTTCATTATTGTTATTGCACTTTTACTTTTTGGATTTGAAGTTTATGCCTATTATCTATGTTTTTAGGATTTTAAGTGTTTGGATTATTTTGGTTGCTTTGATCTTTATGCATTCGAACCTTTATGCTTATTTTGATGTTTATGAATTTGAACTATTTGCTTGCTTTTAACTTAATGAATTATTGTTGCTATTATCCTTGTATTATATTTTGATCTGACAAAAAGGGGGAGAAGATTCATAGAGTCAAAATATTTTTAAAATCTATCTTAAAGTAAGGGGGAGAAAGCTTTTCAAAGTTTCAAAAACTTAAAAATTTATTTATGGTTTTGTTATATCCAAAAGGGGGAGATTGTAAAACCGAAATTGATTTTGATATAACACATAAACTTAAGGACTAATTTGCAAAACAATAAATTTTTAAGTACTCTTTAAAGTCTCAGAATTGACAAGTGTTTTTAAACAAAATGATAATTAAAGACTTGTTCTTAAATCATATATATTTTTCAAAGTATCTTTCTATGTTTTCCAAGCATAAGTATGCAAAAACGCCCAGGAGTATCGATACCCATAGCGTATCGATACCCTATTTAGTCACTGTAATGTCATTGAACATACCGTACCGATACGCACTAAAACCGTATCGATACGATATGCATCTGGGCAATTGCTTTCATGAACACGTACCGATACGCATGGTAACCGTATCGATACGCTAAGCATATCTTTGAAAAATCCGGGCATTTAATTATATGACCGTTACTTGTCAGTTGGTTGGTTTCCCAATTTTCAAAAGGTAGTTATACCGTATCGATACGCTTGGTACGCGTATCGATACACTTTTCATACAACAAAGTTTGGGATTCCAGTAAGTTTGGACCGTATTGATACGGAGTCCGTATCGATACGCCCCTTAAAACCGTACCGATACGCCTTCTAAGCGTATCGATACGCTCTGTTTTCAGGCACAACGACTCTTTCCTCTTTGATGCAGGTATCGATACGCCCTTCCCGAGTACCGATACGGTAGGCTGCAGAGCTGCATTTAATGCGGGAAAAATGTCCACAACGGCTCTATTGATGATCCCAACTACCCAAACGGCTAGAAATCAATGCAAGGGTATAAAAACAAGCTTCATTTGACCAAGCAACAACTATTGAACATTCAAGCATCATCAAAGCAAAATATCCAAACGCTTGAGCTATTCAAAGTCATATTCTTGTACTCAACTCTTTGTCTTTCAAATTGTCAAATTGTATTGTGAGTTTGGGTTTGTTCAAATTGTAATTGGGTAGACAAATATCCTTTGAGAGGAAACATTTGAGTTTACCAAAATTCTTTCTTTGTATTTGAGTGGATTAAGCTTTGGGTATAAAGCTTAATCGAAATTGTAAGGTTTCCTCCTCATCCAAGAAAAGGGGACGAATTCAATTAGTGAATTGTTTGAAAATCCTTAGTGGGAGCTAAGGTAGTGGATGTAGAGTTCATTTGGAGAACTTGAACAACTATAACCCCTTGTGTCATTTTTATTTTCAATCTTTCTCTTCACCAAAATTTTAAATTGCCAATTCACCCCCCTCTTGGCCATTTGCAGGTGTTCGATCAACTCAACAGTTGTGATGTTCATGAATGGTTCAGAATATTATAAAGATTTTAATCTGTGGACCATTGGGAACGACCTTACTTCATTGGTTTGTACAAGTATTCTTGTTTCGCTAATTACTACTATATTAGATACATCGTGGTACGAGATTATTTCGACTACAAGATCAAACCAATTTATAGAACAAGATTTGATAAGTAATGGTCATCAAATTGGAATTCATTTAGCAACAGATTTTTTTCTTCCATTTGAATTCATTTCAATAATTCTTTTAGTTGCTTTGATAGGTGCAATTGTTGTGGCTCGTCAGTAATAAATCTTTCTCTTTCTAACTAGGAGTAGCAAGCAATCAAAATTCTAAGAGTAGCAAGCAATCAAAATTGAACTTTTTTCTGCCTTATCGCATCTATTTTCCTCTATTTTCTTTGAATTCTATTTGAATATTGCTCATGTATAAAATAGAAATTCGTTTATTCGATATATTTCCAATATATTCTTTTTGTTATATTCTAGTTAATCTCATCCGTTGAATTATTGTTTATATTAACCATTGAATTATTGTTCATATTAAAATGAATCGAAATTGATAAGAAGTTGTTCAATGATGCTCGAACATATACTTGTTTTGAGTGCCTATTTATTTTCTATCGGTATTTATGGATTGATCACGAGTCGAAATATGGTTAGGGCCCTTATGTGTCTTGAACTTATACTGAATGCGGTTAATATAAATTTTGTAACATTTTCTGATTTTTTGATAGTCGACAATTAAAAGGAAATATTTTCTCAATTTTTGTTATAGCTATTGCAGCCGCTGAAGCAGCTATTGGATCAGCTATTGTTTCCTCAATTTATCGTAACAGAAAATCAACCCGTATCAATCAATCAACTTTGTTGAATAAGTAATCTTATATTAATAATATTAAATCATAAGATTCACCAATTTGAATTAGCATGTCCAATATGTTGGAATCTACATCATGTTTTTGAAAACGTAAGAAATCAAAGTATATTGGTCCTTTCATATGAGTTGATCCCGAAGGAAAGAAATTGATTAGAAAATTTCTGGTAAATCGTTGATTCATCTGGTGTTTAACTATACTGATTCATTTACAAGTTTACTAGATTGAAATTTTATGATGTTAAAAAATTTATAGATCTCATGTCACATTCAATAAAAATTTATGATACATGTATAGGGTGTACTTAATGTGTCCGAGCCTGCCCCACCGATGTGTTAGAAATGATACCTTGGGATGGATGTAAAGCTAAGCAAATTGCTTCCGCTCCAAGAACATAATACCGTGTTGGTTGTAAGAGATGCGAATCCGCTTGTCCAACGGATTTTTTGAGCGTTCGAGTTTATTTATGGCATGAAACAACTCGAAGTATGGGTCTAGCTTATTGATACGTTCCAGAAAAGAAAACTCCACTTGAATACATTTTGAATCCATTTTATTTTTTTATTGAAAAAATCTTTGCTCAAAAAAATCTTTCTGAGCACGAGTTTTTCTGGTCCAAGCGTATCTTGTCTTTACCACGAATTATTTCCCTTGGTTAACAATAATTGTAGTCTTACCAATATCTGCAGGTTCTTTAATTTTCTTTCTTCCTCATAGAGGAAATAAGTTAATTAAGTGGTATACAATGTGTATATGCATATTCGAACTCCTTCTAACAACCTATGCATTTTGTTATCATTTTCGATTGGACGATCTATTAATCCAGCTGGCGGAAGATTATAAATGGATAATTTTTTTTTATTTTTACTGGAGATTGGGAATAGATGGACTTTCTATAGGGCCTATTTTACTTACAGGATTTATCACCACTTTAGCCACTTTGGCGGCTTGGCCAGTTACTCGAGATTCACGATTCATTTTCTGATGCTAGCAATGTACAGTGGTCAAATAGGATCAATTTCTTCTCGAGACTTTTTACTTTTTTTCATCATGCGGGAGTTCGAATTAATTCCCGTTTATCTCCTTCTATCAATGTGTGTGTGTGTGGGGGGGGGGGGGGAACGTCTGTACTCGGCTACAAAATTTATTTTGTACACTGCAGGGGTTCATTTTTCTATTAATAGGAGTTTTGGGTATCAGTTTATACGGTTCTAATGAACCAACATTAAATTTTGAAACATTATATATATGTAAAACTCTCATCACTAACTTTAATTGAATACTGATATCATGACGTAAAACCGTAAATTCTTCTCTGAAATTTAAGGAGTTTAAGTGTTCAAAATCTTAAAGTAAACATACCAATGGAAGCTCATTACTTTTTAGCATAGAACATCATCAATTTAATTGTTTATTATAGTGTAAGTGAAACCCTATATTTGTTTCCATTTAAGGTTTAATGTCAAAGTTATGGTTATCTTGCTTAAATTCTTTCATTGTTGAATTTGTCTTGTCTTGTATTCTTGATTACATGTGTATTAAATAAGAATAGTTCGGAGGAGGTCGGAAACAAAAAGGAAAAAAAATTAGAAAAGTGATATTCGGGCCGTATGGTAACTCGAATTAACTGGACATGTAATTGTCAGATTTATGTAAAATTCTTGTGCAAAACTGGTTTTCATCCACATTAAATATAAGGCACCCATGCATATATAAGTATCAACCACTTCAAATTGCACTGCAAAAGCACAATTTGGGGGAGAAATTGATATCTATGGTCTATTCTTCACTTCCAGCAGCTGTTAGAGTCTATGATATTCATTTATGTACGAGTTAGCAGGCAAGTAAGCCTCAGAGTTAACAATGAAACAACAAGGCTGAACTTTGCAGACATATTAGAACTTAAAACCAAAGTGCCGAGGAAAGAACCAGAGAACAGATATTTAAAAATGAACAACTAAAGATTTTATCCTCTATTTTCATCCTTTAAACAAGGTTTCTCAGTTTGGCAAGTTTCCACTGACCTCGATTCATTGGTTAACATGGAATGGCGTCCCAGCAGAACAAGGTCTAGAAGCTTTCTCCTTGCACTATAAACTGGGTTCGAGTCGATCAAACACCCTCTTTCATATGCTTCTCTAAGAAAAACAGTATGTCGTTTACCCTTGGTTGACAAATAAAACATCCCCGGGTGGTCGAGGAACAAATCCCTTATATTCAAATCGACCGCAAATGATTTCCTGAAATGGCTTATCTTCTCCACCTCCACCATCCGCTCCACCGTCAAACTCAAGAACTCGTGCACAACCGCCACTGCCCGTTTTTCTAGTGCCATTATCCCTGCCTTAGATCTCTTCTTTTCCCCCATCTCCTCATAAGGCCCTACATATGGCAACCTTTGCCATTCCTTAACCTTAGCCTTAAAATCCCTGCTCAATCTCATCCCTGGTGGATAGCTATGTTTAAAGCTGTATCGAATTTCCGTTCTATCAACACTGCAGTCCTCCTTACAACACTCCATTAGTCTCCAATTCTCAACGGACGCCACAAAGCTTTTATCACGCATTTCATCAGTGAGTGTTAGAATATGAGTATTAGGTTCATGAGCAGCAACGAGCCTGAAAATGTGAGAATTCTGGGATATGATTGAGTCTTCAAAATCATCAGGCAACCCAAGTTCCCTCCAAACTTTAAAAACGGCACGGAGAGGCAATGCTTTAGTCGTCGACATAGACAAAAGCCTAACTAAGCGATTGACAACTGAAGGCAAAGAAGCATTGATAGCTTCTGCTTCTTGTCGGGAAATATCGATAGCAGCATCAGTCAATCTACAGAAAGTCTGGGATTTCTTGGGATCATAGAAAATGTGGAAAATGTGAGGGAATTTACGGAGAAAAGAGGCAGCACCACGGTTGAGATGTAGCTTCTGGGAGAGGCTGGAGAGGAAATCAAGGGAGACGGAAGGAGGGTTATTGGTGGGATTTGCAAGGATAAGATCTTGTATTGCAATGACTTTGACAAGGTTTTTGTATTTGTCCATCAATTTCTCAAACGTAGGGTCCCTAGCTCTTGATTCCACATACTGGACAGAGGATGTTTTGAATCGACTACCTATAATCCCACGCCGACTTTGGTGTCTTAATATCGTTTTGAGCATTTTGAAGCTAAGTTAGCAATGGGTTCTTTGTTGAGAACTTATGACAAACAGGTGATGGGCAAAATTTGCGCGGGCTGAAACTCAAAACACTAGACTTCAGATGCTGAAACTCGTTGCCGATGCTACCAAAAGATGAACAAATGCATACGAATCAAGAGCCAGAGAGAAATAATTTCATGGAGTTCAAGATAATTTTGCCAAGAGGGGTTTGAATGTCAAATTGAAAAACCAATGCGCGTAGAAATATAGTGGTAGCGGCCACTACAGGCAGCGGCGGGTGGCAGCAAAAAATAGGGGGAAAAATTGATATATGGTCTCTCTAAAGTGTAACTTAAAAACGTGATAGTCACATATTTCTAGTATTTTCTTTCTTTAATTTTATTTTTTAAATATCAAAATTCTTTAATTTTATAAAAAAAACCTAAATTTTTTATTTCTTAAATAAAAAGTGTATACACAAACTCTAAATTCTTAAATTTCACTCTTCTCTCCACCAATTCAATCACGACCGATTATCCTTGCCTTCGTCTGGCCTCCACAATTGAAAACTTCATAATCTCATTGTCAAAAATCGTCAATTGTTCCATCAACGAACATTCAACAATAATAAAAAAATCGATTTGGCTTCTAACCATCGGCTAAAGGGTGGAGGATGCTATACAATGAGATATGCGATATTTGGATAGCAAACGATGAACCACCAACGTACGAGGAATTGCAGACGATAAGAAAGATGTGATTTGAGAGTTTAATTGACATGAATTAAATTTTGACGTTTTGTAAGAAATTTATATTTTTAAAGAAATTTAAAAATTAAATAAATAAATAATCAGGTTACGTATCATGTTATAATTAAGTGACAATATTTTTTAAATGCCGTTGACAAAAAACTTAATTTAATTTATAAAAAAATGTTAGGTATCAAAATAACCCGGAATAAATGTTAGACACTAAACTAGAATAAAAAATACAGATCAATCATTTTTCTAATGGTTAAGCCTAGGGGTGATAACGAGCCGAGCAGAGCCCGAGCCTGGCCAGGCTCGGCTCAGAAACAGTGTAATTGGGCTCGGCTCGAGGCTCACCGAGCTCGAAATTTTAGGCTCGAGCTCGGCTCGAAAACTATAGTATTGGGCTCGGCTCGGGCTCGTCGGGCTCAGCTCGGCTCGAAATGAAAAAAATTTGCTATGGTTTTTTTATAAAAAATTCGTTAAAAATCTCTTTCATAACCAATACTAAAACGAAATTCAATGACCGGAAATAGGAAAAAATGCCAAAAATTATATTAATCCAATTAATCAATAAATATTCTTATAATACAAATACATAATTAAAGAAAATACAAAATCAAACAACAACCAACTAAAGAAAGAAAATACAAACACATAATTTATTTTAGTGCATATGTAGATTCCAAGCTTGTTCAAGAACTTTTCGAGCCGAACCTAGGTAGGCTCGGCTCGACTTTTTAAGGTTTCGACTCGAACCCGAGTCGAGTTCACTTAAGCCGAACTTTGCCGAACTTTAATCGAGTCGAACCCGAGTAGCTCGCAAGCCGATCATACTCATTATAAGCCATATTAAAATTATATTTTGACGCCTAAAAAAATTTTGACGCCTAAAAAAATCAAAGTCCAATTTAAACCCCTTATTAATGTTTACTGGCTTTTCCTCACGACTACAGCAAGTGGAGTCGTCTCGTAGAAGTTAATAAAATGCATTCAAGAGATTGGCTTCACCATCATAAAGATGTTTAAATTATATTTTTTATTCAATAGTTAATAATTTTCATGTCAAATTGAGTCTTAACGTTTCATTTTGTTACTTAAATTAAGTTTTTTCGTCACGACTGTTTAAAATGTTTCATTATTCATTTAAAACATCACATGTGCCCTATTGTAGTCACCTAATTTTATCCGGCCCATTAAATTTTATGTTTGAGTCTATAAAAGAGTCCATTTAAAAAATAAAAAGAAGAGTCGATGAATAATGACCAGGACTATTTTTTATTATCTCATTTTTATTAATGTATTTTAGCTTTTTATCTTGCAGACCACACAAAATTCTAACCATATCAGATATGGAAAGATTACAAGAGATCCTGCTCGACAAGTATAGAAAGACAAGTTATGTGCAAGGGTTCCTCACAATGGACTTATGGCAAATTTACAATAGGATCCAAGCGTTTTCGGGCTAAGATATCTTCTTACGTATTGACCGTCTTTAAGTTACATTTCCAACGCATCTTAAAATTCCTCAATCGAATGTCGGGAGCTTAATATATGCTCGTTTTGCTGAAGACATCACGTGCAGAAAACTATATACGGGGCCAATTCGGGAATTTGATTTTATCACAAATTTTTAATTAATTTATTGATTATTTGTAATTAAAATCAAGCTTAGATATTTTTTTATTTATTTTAACTCATTTTGAATTTTATTAAATATAAGGAAAGAGTTTAATGCCCAAGTAATGACATTGTTCCCTTTCCAAGAATGTTGAGCATAAGAAAAGAATATGCTTTTAGAGTTTTAAATTTTTTAGGTTTATAGGGTTTCTTGAAGCTTATAAATAAGCTACATTCTATTGTAATTAGACACAGAGAAAGAGAGAAAAATACAGAGACATATACAAGATTTATTTTTGTATTAGATCATATTAAAGAGAAATAAAAATAATAGTCGCTTTTTTGAGGTATTTTCTATATCAAAATTCTGTTGTTTTTTATATTCTATTTCGATTAGAATTGGATGAAAAAAGGTATGTGTTCTCACCAAACTAAGCGTGTGGAGGAATTGCCATCATCGAGAGGCGGTGTTGTCGCCACCACCGAAACTGAAAGCAGAAGCGAGAGGTGCCCGCTGTCGGTGAGTAGCGTCCATGCCAAACCGACGTGATGACACAAGACCGTCCACGACTCGACCCGTACGCCAGCTCTGGCGAAATCACACCACAACCCCCATTGTTTACATTTCTTCACTCTAGCTTTTTATTTTATTTCAATTTCAGTCGATATTTTTTATTTGCTACAATTTAATACTTGTGGTATTTAATTTTTTTGGTGTTATTAAATTTAATCGGTAAATATGTCACCTAATTAAATTTAACTCTTTGTTATATAATAATTTTCATTAAAAATGACAAAAAAACTTTTAAGTAAATTGACTAAGAGATATTCTCTTAGGCTAGTTTTCCTTGTAATGTAATAATTAATAAGTTCTTGACGTTTAATTAATTTTTGCCTTGTAGGTTAGTTCACTAACTATATAACTTAACTTAATGTCCTAGATTTAAATTCCTTAAATAATTTGCCTTTTAATAGTTAACTTAGTAAATTATTTAGAAAAGTAAAAAATGCATCTCATTAATTGTAAATAACATTTCTTAGGTAAATTTTAGAAAAATATTATGCGTTCCCTTAATTGTAAGTAATTAAATAAAATCCTTTAAGTAATATTTTAGAAAGGTAAATAATCTCTTTTCCTTCATTGTGAATAATGATAAATTAAAAAAATTAACTTTATAAATTATTTAGAAAAGTAAAATTCTTTAATTTCCATTATAATTCACTGGGTACTTTTTAGAAAAGTAAATATATTTTCTTTAAATGTAAATAATTAAATAAGGCCTTTTATGATTAGTTTCTTTAAACATATGCTTCCAAAAAATATTAATTAACTTTGAAAACTAAATCTCCCATAAAAACTAGAAAGAGTATAAAATATCATTTAAAAAGAGATTTTTATTGCATCATGAAAAACGAGATATTTTCTCAATTATGGTCAATTTGGTCTTCCCCTAGTCGTTGGGAATAGTCAAAACTCCTATGTGAGACTTTATTTCCGAATTTTAAAGATTAATACCTTAATCCCCTTGCGTCTTGATTGATTCGGGTTTTCTCAGCCGTGAGCCAATTCGAGTCAATTTTAGAACTTTGTGAATTTTTATTTAAATCCTTGCACGCATTCATTTGGGTTACAAGAAAAATATTAGTGATCAAGTAAGCGTCGTTCTGCGGGCGTGATGAGGGTGCTAATTCTTCCCCACACGTAACCGAGCCCCAAAACCCTCGATCTGGTTGGTTTTTAGGTTTTTGGTCTGCCTAATATAATAAAAGAGATCGGTGGCGACTCCGTTGTTAAAGCTTGGCGACTCCAATGGGGACTATTTTTAAGAGATCACAACTTTTAGTTGATCACGAATTATTTTCTTTAGTAATCCGTTGTATTGTGTGTGTGTGTGTGTGCATTTTTGGTAATTTAAATTGTCATTGCTGTGTAAACATAAGCCTTCTACCCGAGATTTATTAAACTTAAGTGGAAGAAAATAGCTATGCCTTCAAGAGTAACCCTTCGCATGGGCTAGTGAAAGTCTTTCGGGGTCCAAAGTACTTATGCTTTCGTGAGTAATCCTCCGCACAGGCATAATGGAAATGTATCCTCTTGAACCATGTTCGATCTGCAAGCTTGTAATGGGCTAGGATCGAACATCTTATCCACCTTGGAGTAGGGGATAGGGACGATTCGAGAACCTTTTCTAATTCCAAACCCTCATGAATGTATGTTTTAGAAAGCCCACCCCATTACAGCCATGTGAAAAGCTATACCTTTTATTTTCTGCATTGTTTATTGTTTTATTTTGTATTTTATTATTTTTTGTATTATTATTATTATTATTATTATTATCATATACTGACACTTTTTGTACCTTTTAGAGAATACATCACATTTGCATTTGTATTCATACATTTACATCTCATGATAACTTGCATAAATAAAACAATTAACTACGGGAAGTTCGATTCTAGTTGACCAAATTACGCACTCGTACGGTACTCGCTCTCAAACTCGGAAATGAACATGGAAAACAGAATGGGGGCAGTAGAAGTTAGCTTGAATGGCGTTCACGACCAGCTCAGAAGGATTGAGAAGGAATTAAATGACGGAATCACCAATGCCCAGGAGAACATCATGCTTAAATAGCAGCCATAATGGGTTTCGAAAACCCTGAAGCTGTCAAAGCCCTTAAGCGCGAATGCAACAATGCCACCACAAGAAGTGAATCATGGGCACTCAAAGGAAAGGTTGAAATTCATATTCTAGGAACCTCAGCTAATGCTCTAGTGGAGTCCGGGGCAGATCGAGGCAATGATCAAGACATAAAGGTTCCAGACCTGGACAAAATGGCCGATAAAATCAAGGCGGACAAGAAGTTAAAAGATCGTCGTGACAAGTTAGAGGGAATTGTCAGAGCCCTGCAAGGAGTCAGAATTCATCGTGGCATTGATGCCAGAGACCTTAGCTTGGTGACAAGCTTAGTTCCCCCCCTCCCCCCCCAAAGTTCAAGACACCAGTTTTTGAGAAGTACGAAGGAACTACATGCCCTTCAACATATTTGACTATGTACTGTAGGAAGATTTCCTACTATCTTAACAGCAAAGACTTGCTTATACATTGTTTTCAAGATAACTTGTCTAGGTCTGTCGCCCGTTGATACACTCAACTAAGCCAGCCAATATAAAGATATGGATGAATTTCTTAAGGGCTTTTATCAAACAATATCAGCGCGTGACTGATATGGTCCCAAACTGGATTGTGTTGCAAGGGATGGAGCAAAGGGCCAATGAAAGCCTTTGCTAGTATGCTTAGAGGTGGCGAGATGTGGCAGCCCATGCCCAACCCGCACTATTGGAAAGTGAGATTATCCCAATGTTAGTGGAGACTTTAAGTGGTCCTTTCTATGACTGTATGTTAAACTATACCACCGAGCACTTCGTAGACATGGTCACGAGCGGAGAATTGATACTAGCAGCCATCAAAAGCGGAAGACTCGATGAGATACTAGGAGAATATGACGAGCACTTACAACCTGAACTACTCGAACAATGGAATCTTTTCATGGGGCAAGCTTAGCTAGAATTCACTCATGCCTTCCAACATTAGTGCTTACCAATTCGACAATAGAGGATTTTCCTATTGTTGTGAAATCATACCAAGAACCAACCCTTTTGCTTTTGCCCGCGAGCATTAGGGATATTTTTAAGGGCTTCTGTGTTATTTTACTTGTTTTAAAGATTGTAGAGCATTTAGGTGTTCTCTAAATATGAGCGCAAGTGCACACTCTTGTCAAGTTATAGTATAAAAGATATCGTCTCCCACAAGGATTAGACGGCTTAACTCGAATCGTAATTCCTGCACAAAGGAAAATTAAATGCACAATTAAATTTTAGTTTATAAAGAAAAGTAAATAAAATACAAGTAAATAATAGAGAATAGATCAGATTGATAGAACAGACGAATGTCTCAGCGGCAAACTCGACAGTCCTTCAAGGCTCGACAGAACATTTTGAAAGTTTTCCCGCTTATGTCTAAGTCAGAATGCTATTGTTGCACACTGCAGATAATACCAGTCGCGACGTGAATCTTGCAAAGACAACAATGTTGGTTCGTTATATTTTAGCCGCCTTAAACCCTAACCTATGTGTAGACTGGATTGATCAACACTTGATTAGAGTGAGGATCGCACTTACTCCTTTCGTGAGTTCGACTCTCTCGATACTGAACAAATGGATAGTTAACAACTAATCTTTCAAACTTAATTGAAAACTATGAAGAGCATGGAATAAGCAAACCTTGAAGTTTTATTTCAAAAAAAAACTTAATTCCTAAACAACCGTTCTCACACTAGTTTACAACATAACCCAAACCCAAAGAGAATTTAGAACATAATTGGTGTAAAGTGCATATTAGTCCTATATTTTGTACACATTCCATCTCATTTTATTGCTATTTTAAAGTACATTTTAGGCATAATTAGGTCATACATTGCATAAATACAATATTCTTTGTTTTGTCATGCTTTTATTGAATATTTGTATTTGGTGAAGTAAAAATGTTTTAGTGTAAATTTAGTTTTCCAGGGCTAGAAGCTGTTAGAAGGAGAGTAGACCAGAGGAAAGGATGTTGAGACAGCCGCCCAAGACAGCAAAGTGAGTGCCTCGCCGCGACAGCAAGATGCCGCAAGATAGAGATAGCAGCTATCGAGACAGAGACAACAGCTGCCGAGACAAAGACAGAGACAACAACTACCGAGACAGAGACAAAGATAGCAGCTTCCGAGGCAGAGACATAGACAACACCTGCTGAGTAGCTGCCGTTGCCATGCAAGCCGCCTAGGGTAGCAAGCTGAAGAATTGGAGAATTGGAGTGCGATGTATAGAGCAGAAAATCCTGATTCTAACGATGCCATCCACTCAAATTTCTGATTCCTGGAGCAGCAGACAAAGCTGCCAAAAGAGAAGAATGAGCATACTTGCGGAGCAAGGTAACGAGAAAAGAAGTCCAAATTCAACTCAAAGAAGTCAGAATTTAAAGTTGCATTTAATGCAAAAGCTTTTTGAAGACTTCTACTCCACGGAGGACTTAACCTAGACTATGGCATATATATACTTCACATATTTTTGTATTTCGAGATGGAGATCTTAGGTTTTCTTTAGGCATAGCTTAGGTTTTTTGGCCGCCATCATGTTCTAAATCTCTTTTGAGTTTGGGGTTATGTTGTAATTAGATGTGAGAACGGTTGTCTAGGTTTCAAGTTTTGTTTTTGCAATAAAATATTCTAAGTTTGCTTAATTCATGTTCTTCACTTCTTCAATTAGTTTCAAAAGTCCAGTTGAAGAAATCCATTTGTCGGGCACGAGAGTTTCAAACTCACGAAATAATTAAGCATGGTCTCATCATGACGAGGTGTTGACTAATTCGACTTAGACATAAGTTAGAATTTTAGCGGCTAAAAGGAGCAACCAAATGTAGACTGCATGTGTTAAGTTTACACTAAGAATGCTAGGTATTTCCTACATCACGCAGTGACAAAATTCTAGCCTAGACATAGGTAGGATCACTTCAGAATTGCTTCACTGAACTTAGAGTATCTGCCAGACTTTCCACTGAGACCTCCCTCCATCTCACTTGCCGAGACAACGAAAGTTGCAAGAGCATAGTTCCGTCGTGGCACCGAAAGTTGTTGCCGCCTTAATTCGTCATTACCCGCTGAGGCATCATATCGTGGCAGCGCAAAGCAACTTGGCCTATTCAACACAATTTCACACGAAGTAGCAACATAACCCTGCCCTCTCTATCAACCTGATCACTTCCTTAATTACTTGTGTTTTATTTTACTTTTCTTCTCAAACAACTATCTTACTTGTGCATTTACTCTACTTGTGGAGGAACTACAATTCGAACCCAGCTGTCCAATCCCTGTGGAAGACGATATCTTATATACTATAACTTGACAAGAGTGTGCACTTGCGCTCATAAATAGAGTACACCTAAAACGATCTACAAGTTTTTGGTGACGTTTCCGGGGATTGGTAATAGCGAAATTCGATTTAATTTTTATGCACTCTTTAATTTTATTTTCTTTTAATTTTAGTTTTTATTTGAAAAAAATTTGTGGGAAAATGCTTATTAAGGTGCCCCACGAGTTAAGGGCGACAATATTTGGGAAAGTTCTTGGGAATTTTGTGAAGGTAATCATGCATTCAGAAGTTGCCCTCAACTTTTTGCAACGAACATATCATGGAAAACCACGCAGGAATGGTTACCTGAATATGAACAGAAGATGCTGCCACATCAACAACAGGGGCAACTGATGCCACTGCTGCATGTGCCGCCACAACAGCAAGATTTTTCATGTCTTATGCAAGAACAATCAAACTCCTTGGAGCACACACTTCAAGCTTTCCTTGCGCTCACAGACAAAGTATTAGCTTCTATAGACGCCAACATCGCTAAGATGGATGTATATCTGAGAAATTCAGTCTTCATTGATGCTATGAATGCACCTCCACAATTAAGGGATACTGATGTCCCAAGAAAAAAGGATGAAGAGCAATGCGAGGAAAGACCTCCAATGGGTACAAAGCCATTCGAACCTCCAAGCCAAGAGGATGCAGAACGATGCCCAGACAATAAGATTGACAAATGTTCTGGCAGCTACCTAGAACCCTGCCTTGAGGACGAACTGACAACACTTGAGCAAAGCTATGCCTCAGTAGAGAAGCCCGCCATGACAGGAGCCTCCATAATGACGCCCGCCTCGGCAGACACCTCAGTAGCTATGGATTATATATATCTAGAGGAGCCGATGTAGGCAGAGTTACAACCATCAAAATCTCTACTGATGGAGATTTTCGATGAGCCTAAAGAGTCTTCCCTTGACCAGCACAACACTATGACAGAACACTACCACAACAGCTGGTTGCCATAGTAGCTGCCTCGACAGCAAAAGAAACTTTCCCCTACGACGAACTTCGACAAAGAGGAGGTAAGTACATGGTTAGGGAGCAATATAATTTTTCCTAATCACATGTTCATGCCTTCAAGAATAGGAACAAGGAGGAAGATTCACATGGACTACAAGGGAACGAGGAAGAAGGACTCCTCCACCATGAGAATAGTCACTCGATGGAGGGTGCGATTAGACTATAAGAAGTATCGAAAACGAACCTCTTAAGCTCCAACCGATAAGGGAGTAGTTACTTTAGGAGATGCATACCAATGCACTCCTAGAGTAACAAAATTTTTAAGTTTTTATTTTTCCACATATTTATTACTTTATTTAGGAGTAGATTTTAATTACTAAGGACTCGATTTTATTTTCAGTTGCATTATTCCCGTCTCACAATTGTTTATCTAGATTCAAACTCATGGGAATCGAGCCGCTGAGCATAATAGGGGGTAGAACTACCGCAACCCGCAATTGGCAGCATAGCAGATAACTCTTCTAAGTCTTCTCAACTATCTAACAGCAACTAAGCCGAAGTTTTCTTCCCTTATTCATGTTTATTTTTCAGTTTTTCTGTTCTTTGTATTTTGTGCATTGAGGGAAATGCCCGTCTCGAGTTTGGGGGGTATAGTTCTCATATTTTTGTTTAGGCATACTTAGTAGCATGTAGTTTGGATATTGTACTTGCCTTCATATTAATCAGAAAAGAAAAAAATGTTAGAAATTATGCCTATGATAGGACAGCCGATTAATTGTTCGCACCAATTAAAAATTGAACTTAAATCGGGAAAAACATGAATAACTTAGAATTTTCTATAATGGCCACACAAAAAATTAAACACTATTGTTACTTGTTGAGTTTGCTAGAATATCTAATGAACACTGCCTGCTTTTTTTTTTAATTCTTTGCAAAGTTCTAACAATGGTTGCAGGTAGCCGCTGAGGCAGTAAAGAGGAACAGAAAATATAGCACTGCCACGACAGTAGAGGCAAAACAAAGAAACATTGATGTTTTACCCTAGAGGTGCCCGAAACAGGCTCTAGGAAGAATCATGTGCGAGGACACTCAGCTGCTATAAAAGTCCATGAATCTAAAAATTTTGAAGTGAAAAACAAATTAGCATAAGTGAATGAAAGTCTTCACGGGAGGACTCTACTCCATGGGTTCAGGGTTTTGTAGTTTGCTCATATCTTAAATTTAGACCTAGAAGAGTAGTTGTGAAAAACTGAAGCCCTCATTGCCATGATTATTTAAATTATGCTTAATTGTGTTGTCTCGACAACAACCTTATACATCATAACAACATCTCTATTTATCTAGTTATTCTACATATTCAGCATGTACACAGTTTTGTACACACAACACTGGCATTAGATATTAATTCTGTGTTATTTTCTTGCTATTTTCCCTTCACTAATCTAATATAGGTGCCACGACCTTGAGGTAAAAATCAAGATAAAGACAAGTTTTTCTATCTGGTTAATATAAAGACAAGTATGTTTCTTTGCCACCGTGTTAGAACTAGAGGTGGCAGATTATGATGGATAGTGTGTCGGAGAGGGCATCTGGCGGCAGAAGGTGGCGTGGCGGGCATCGACTACTAATGGTGTTCCTTGTCTGGGTGTAACTGCGGCGACTAGGTCGGCTGGGAAGGTTGGCAGGATGGGGTTGTCATCAGGAAACTTTTGAAGGATATAGGCCACAAATGCCTCTTGGACCTCCCTCACGTACTTCATTAAGGTCAATTGTTGGTGCTCTATTCTTTTGTTGTTGTCGATGAGAGTGCGCATCATGGCAATGACTTCACTGGTTTGGGCAGCTTCAATACTGCCTGGGGTGGCTGATATGGCTGGCTGAGAGTGATGGGTTCTGTCTCTTGGGCCTGCATCATTTGCAAGAAGACTTCTCTGGTCCAACCTGTTGCGTGTAAAAGAGTCTATCGCAATTTTAGTGCAAGTGTACACGACGTAAGTAGTAAAGTGATACGAAGTATCGGATATCGTCTCCACAGGGATTGGGCTAATGACTTCACCTTAATTTACTGCACGAAGTAAAAGAAATAGTTTAGAAGATTGTCACGAGAATAATAAGAAAAATGTAAATAAAGGATTGAGTTATCAAGATAGAGAGAATGGGCTGGTATTGAATTGCTCGGTAGTGCAGGTATTGAATTGCTTAGGATCTCCAGTTCTGTCGTCGCTCCGTCGTCGACAGCACCTGTCGCGGCGGCTGTCCGTTAGCTGTCGCGGTAGCGAACACCAACTCCGTACTTCAAGCTTGGCAAGAATCCCGGATCTGCCTTGTCCTATCCCTAGGTCCAAGTCTGTCGATGATCACGTCTTTGATGATACCTCCCGGCGTGAATCGAAGGATGAACACCGATGTGTATGAATTCTTCTTTAGCCACTTAACCTTGCCCTATCCCTAGGCACAAGATAGTTCAACTATAAACTAGAGAACTCACTCTTATTTCTTTCGTATACTTAACTCTCCCGATGCTAAGTAAATGGATAACCTCACAATGCTCTCCCGATGCTCTTGCAAGATGTTAAAACCAAAATAAGAGAACTTGAAGTTTATTTTATTGAACTAAAAAATCCTAAAACAAAACAACCCTTGCAACTACTTTACAAAACAACCCGTAGCCCTAGGGGAATTTAGAACATGTCGGTGACGGGTGGACGGCAGGGGTTTTTGGTTTCGGTTCTGGGGTAATCGGTTGTTGCCGCCTAGGTTAAATCTATGCCCTTATATAAGCTTTGGGCTCAAGTCTTCTAAGGTAACAAGGATTACAACTTTAATTAAAAGTAAGATTCTAATAAAGACTAAATCTCTAAAGACTCCTACTTTCCAGCCGCATCCTTGTTTCTAGGAATTTCCTCTCCTTGAGCTTTGGCTTGACATATCTTTTGATCTGGGGCTTGGAAAAATATGTGGCTTTCACACGACAGACGAGCAGATTTTTCTCTATCTATCGAGGTCCACTTTGCTTTTCCTCTTCATAAGTCTGCTGTCACCATGCTGTCACGACAGGTCCATGGCAGCTTCGTCTTCTTCGTCTGCTTGTCCAGTTCAGTTCTCCTGCTTCTCTGCCCTGCGCCTGCCTTCAACGTCTACTTTGGCAGATACCTGCAAAAATAGCCATATTTTAGTAGAATCCGTGCTTTTGATCCATTTGTGATGTTTTACTGAAAACTAACCTAAATGCAATGCAATGATGCTTGAATGCAGCAGAAATATGGGTTAAAAAGGGTGTAAATAATAGAAATTTTACACACTCAACACACCCCCAAACTCAAGTCTTTGCTTGCCCTCAAGCAATTAAATCTAAAAGAAAATGAAAATTTTTGTGTTGGCCTGCAAACAGTGAACTGTCCCTTACCCGTCGCTCATTCTCTATGGCGGCAGCAACCTGTCGGAAAGGTTAGGATCTGTCCGGAATCTTCCTATAGCTCTCGTGCAGTGTGTGCATGCTTGTGAACAGTTATATGCTAAGACTCTCTTAGTTTCACTAGAATATTCAACTCCTTAACTCGAATTTTTATGCCAAAGTTTATTATTTTTTTAGAAGGCACATTTTCATGCTTCTTTTTCTTTCTATTTTTCAAGCTAAATTTTTCTAGAGCCAGTTTCGGGCACCTCTAGTTAGCTTCCTAGAGCCGGTTTCGGGCACCTCTAGGTTTTTGATTTTCTTTTGCTAAACTTCTTTCCTAGAGGCAGTTTTAGGCACCTCTAGAGGCTATTCAAGTTCTAAGCTTCCTATTCTAGTTTGGCTAAAAGAAATCTAAGCAATATAACAATCACAAAGGTGTTTAAGTTTTCAGAACTATAGAAAGGCTCTAAACTTTTCCTTAACCTGTCCTAAAGATGCTGCCACGACAGAGCCGTCATGACAGGTAAGCTAACTTCACAGTTTTAAGCCAACAGTTTTATATTTTCTGATTTTTTTAAGAGAACTTAAATAAATAATAAGACACAACAAATAAAAAAAAATGTGCATAAGACTCCATTAATGATGGAGGGTTGCCACCCCCAAACTCGAGGGTTGCATTGCCCTCAATGCAAAATGACAGAAAAAGCAAAAATAGAAAAAAAAGTACATCACAAAAGAGAAAGGCAGGCAGCAATAAGAGGAAAATAAAAACTTAAATTTTTAGTCGCTGTCCTCGCTGCTGCTGCTGACACGGATCTGACGGCGGCGTCTGGGTTGTGGAGGAGGCTGGGCAGGTTCAGGGGCAGGTTGCTCCACGAGTTGGACATCGGAACTGCTGCCACTGTCCCAGGTGCTGCTAGTGGTGGTGCTAGCCTTGGGCAGCTTTTTCTTGTTTGCCACATGTTTGATCCTCTTGGCCCGCGTAAAGTCCCTCTCTAAATTTCTCCGGATCAGAGGGCTGTCATCAGAGGCAGGCCGCTTTGTTCCTCTAGGAGAGGTGTCTGCCGGTGGGCTGCCTGCTGCCGTCGGGGCCGGGGATGTGGTGGAGGCGGTAGAGTGGGAATGTGGAGAGCCGGGTGGGGTGGGTGTGTGAACAGGGGTGTGGACAGGAGTGGGGATACGGAAATAATGGGCAGGAAAAGTAGGGAATTGAATATCGGGAAAATTTAAAGTTTGGGTAATAAAATTTACCGTTGAGTTCGTGAAATCCCGTATAAATGTCATCAATCCCATTTGGCGTTCCTCTACCTGTTGTAATGTAGCAAGGAGGAGGGCAGACTGGTCTGTCGGAGCGGTGGCGGCAGCAGGTTCCGGGGCAGGCTCCTCTGATGATTCTGCGGGGGAGCCGGCAGGATTGAAGGAGGAGACATGTGTAGCCACGATCAACTCCATTAGGCTGTTGATGTTATTGTCTGTCCAGCCTCTGCCCTTCCTTATTTTGTCGGATGGATCCTCGGGTACAGCAGCACATCGGCAGAGGGAAGTGATGGTGAACGGCAAGCAAAGGCGAGAGTCGGAGCGGAAGGCGCAATCCAGGATGCTGTCCCTCATATATCGGCCCACATTGATGGGCCTGTCGTGCATGATGGAATGAATAAGGGCCAGCCGCTGTCGGTTGACTGTTGTGTGGTGGGACGACGGCAGGATACGCTTTTTGATGAAAGCGTTCCACAATTTTGCCTCCGGTAGGAGCTTCCCCCTGTTGACAGAGTGGGGGTTCTTCTTGCTGGTTGTCCATGATGTTCCCTCCTCTGTCAACTCCACCATGACAGCATCATAAGCGGCAGCATCGAGGGTGTCGAGAAATTGCTGGTGAGCATCATCATTGGGGCCAAAGAAAAGGCCAAACATGTGATTGATGTTGTCGGCAGTGAAAGGCACTTGCACTCCTCTAACGGTGACGGATGTCGCCGTTCTGCTGTCTATGGCCGCGTAGAATTCCCGGACCAGGGTGTCGTTTAGCTCTGCCGGTTGTTCGACAAAGTGCTCCCATAGCAAATTCTGTATAGCTTTAGCAATGAAGGGCCGGAGTCCCATGTTGGGTGCTTTGCGGATGTAAACGAACCCACGTTCTTCCCATAACTCCTTGTTGGCAAAGGGCGTTGCTGCTGCTGAGGAAGATGCTGAGGCAGCACTACGACGGGTTTGTCTAGTCGACATGTTGGTTGCAAGGGTTGTGAGAACTGAAGAAAACAAAGAAAACTAGAGGAGAAATCAAAGAAGAATAAGCAGAAGTGAGGAAAAATGAAAATGAGAATGGGTTTATATAGCGGTCGAGTAGCTGCCCATTTAATGCCGCAACGGCAGGCGTGAAGAACAGAGCGGCAGATTGGATTTAGCGTGTCTGACGCGTCTGACACGCATTTATGCGTCTGTTATGCGTCTGCCGCACGCTTCTGCGTCTGCCATGTCAGTCTGTTGACAGCCTGTCATATTCGTCCGCGACGGCAGCCGAAACGACAGGTCTCCATAAATGGGCTTTATTGGGCTGATGGATGGGCGGTGGGCTTGGGTCACTTCTCCTTTTCTTCTTGACTCCTTTATTTCCTAAAAACTGAAATAAATAAAACAAAACATTATTCGAATAAAATAAACCTAATTCCTAATAAATAATAATAATAAAATAAATAAAAATTAGGTTAAATTAGGGGTGCCTTGTGGGGCATCTCCTAAAGTAACCACTTCCTGTATTCCTGGGGCTTCAGTCCCCTAATAATGCTTGAGGCGTTGTCCATTGACTTTGAATTGGTGCCCGTCTTTTAATGATTGAATTGTGATGGCACCATGGGGAAAAACTTGTATCACTTGGAATGGGCCAGACCATCTAGACTTTAGCTTTCATGGGAAGAGTTTAAGTCTAGAATTAAACAACAACACAAGCTGCCCTGGGCAGAACTGTCGTGGCAGCAGTTTCTTATCATGCCACTTCTTAGTCTTTTCCTTATAGATCCTTGCGTTGTCGTAGGCCATTGTCCGTAATTCTTCAATCTCGTTCAGATCTAATAACCTTTTCTGGCCGGCCTTGTCCAAGTCCATATTCACTGCCTTGATTGCCCAATATGCTTTGTGCTCGATCTCGACAGGCAAGTGACAGGTTTTCCCATAAATCAGTCGGTATGGAGACATGCCCAATGGAGTCTTGAAAGCTGTCCTGTATGCCCATAATGCATCATTCAGAAGTAAAGACCAATCTTTCCTAGTTGGTTTAACCATCTTCTCAAGAATGTTCTTCACTTCCCTATTGGAAATCTCAGCCTGTCCATTGGTTTGTGGGTGGTATGTTGTCGCAATCCTGTGCTTGACACCATATTTCTTCAAGGCGGCAGCAATTACCCTATTATCAAAATGTCTCCCTTCATCACTGATAATCGCCCTAGGGATGCCAAATCTAGAAAAAATGTTTTTGTGCAAAAACTTTTGGACCGTTTTGGCGTCATTCTTTTGAGTTTCGATTGCTTCTACCCACTTGGAGACATAATCCACTGCTAAGAGGATGTAAAGATTTCCACACGAAGATGGAAAAGGTCCCATAAAATCAATCCCCCAAACGTCGAAGATCTCGACTTCTAAAATGTTCTGCAGTGGCATCTCGTTTCTCCTCGAGATGTTACCTGTTCTCTGGCACCTGTCACAGTTTTTGTAAAATTCCTGTGCATCTTTATATAATGTCGGCCAGTAGAACCCTGACTGCAGCACCTTGGCGGCAGTCTTATTTCCTCCTAAGTGTCCTCCATATTGTGAAGCATGACAGTGATGGAGAATGTCTTCTTGCTCTTCTTGTGGTATACACCTCCTTATAACCTGATCTGCGCACATTTTGAAAAGAAGAGGTTCGTCCCAATAATAATGCTTAACATCATTTTGGAACCTCTTCCTGGCTTGATAATTAAGATCAGTAGGTAATATTCCGCTAACTATAAAATTAACGAAATCAGCATACCAAGGAAGGTTAGAAGACTTACCTGCCGCCATGGCTGTCGCGACAGCGATTGCGGCAGCAAAGAGCTGCTCATCAGGGAAGGTCTCCAGTATGTTTGTCTCATCTAATGGTAGACTCTGTCCCGTCTCCAACCTCGACAAGTGGTCTGCCACCTGATTTTCTGTCCCTTTTTTGTCCTTGATCTCAAGGTCGAACTCTTGTAATAGCAAGATCCATCGTATCAACCTAGGCTTTGCATCCTTCTTTGCGAACAAATACTTTAGTGCAGAATGGTCGGTGTGTATTATTACTTTCGTCCCAAGTATGTATGAACGAAACTTGTCGATGGAGAACACCACATCTAACAGCTCCTTTTCTGTGGTGGTGTAGTTCACTTGGGCGTCATTTAACGTCTTGCTGGCATAGTATATGACGTGAAACAGCTTATCTCAACGCTGCCCAAGTGCTGCCCCGACAGCATAGTCACTAGCATCACACATGATCTCGAATGGTTGTGTCCAGTCTGGTGGCTGTACTATGGGGGCTGTCACTAGCTTTTCTTTCAGAACCTTGAATGCTTCAGTACATTCCTCATTAAAGTCAAAGGGTCGGTTCTGCTCTAAGAGATGGCATAGGGGCTTCGTGATTTTCGAAAAATTTGCGATGAATCTCCGATAGAAACCCGCATGCCCTAAAAAACTTCTAATGCCCTTGACTGTGGTCGGCGGCGGCAACTTCTCTATGACTTCTATTTTGGCCCTATCGACTTCTATCCCACGGCAGCTAATCTTATGGCCAAGGACTATCCCTTCGTCCACCATAAAATGACATTTTTCCCAATTTAACACAAGAATAGCTTTTTCACATCTTTCAAGTACCTTTTGAAGATTGCCGAGGCAGCTCTCAAAATCGTCTCCAAAGACGGAAAAATCATCCATGAAAATTTCGAGGAAGTCCTCTACCATGTCGGAGAATATAGCCATCATGCACCTTTGGAAGGTGGCAGGTGCATTACAGAGTCCAAATGGCATCCTCCTAAACGCGTATGTTCCGTAGGGGCATGTGAAAGTCGTTTTCTCTTGATCCTCCGGTGCAATAGCAATTTGGTTATAACCTGAGTAACCATCAAGAAAACAATAGTAAGGCTTACCCGCTAATCTATCAAGCATTTGATTAATAAAGGGTAAAGGAAAGTGGTCCTTTCGGGTAGCTTTGTTAAGCTTCCGGTAGTCCATACAAACCCTCCAACCGGTCACAGTCCTGGTTGGGATCAACTCATTGTTCTCGTTGGTTATCACGGTCATTCCTCCTTTCTTTGGAACACATTGCACCGGGCTTACCCATTTGCTGTCGGAGATGGCGTAAATAATACCAGCGTCTAACCATTTAATTATCTCTTTACGCACTACCTCCTTCATCGCAAGGTTTAACCGCCTTTGGGCATCAATAATCGGCTTATGATCTTCCTCTAGGAGGATTTTGTGCATGCATATCGCCGGACTAATGCCTTGTATGTCTGCTATCGTCCATCCAATCGCCTTCTTGTGCTGCCTTAACATGTCGATCAGCTGCCGTTCTTGTTCCTGCGGCAGCTTAGCAGAAATGATTACGGGCAGTGTATCATTGCAACCCAGATAAGCATATTTAAGCTGCCCTGGCAAGGGCTTAAGTTCTAAGACAGGTGGTTCAACAATAGATGGCTTTTGGATTAAATGGTTATCCGAAGTGTAATTCAAAGGTTCGAATAACTTACCTGGACGATGATCTAACCAGTTTACCTCCTCCTGACCTTCAGTATCAGATGTAGCAGATTCAGAGAAGTCACTGTCGTCGGTGCTGTCGTCGTCGCTGTCGTGACAGGCCTGTAGGTGGCTGTCGCAGCAGTGACCAAATTTTATATCACGGCAGCCCGACCTGATGCAGGGTTGATCAAAGGTCACCTCAATGATGGCCTTGCATTCCTCATCCACATCAGCATGTTTCATCGCTTGGAGAACATTCAACTTAATCTCTTGATCGTTCACGCGCATGGTGAGTTCTCCTTTCTCCACATCAATCAATGATCTTCCCATGGCTAAGAAGGGTCGCCCAAGGATGACTGGTGCGTTCTCATCTGCCTCACAATCTAAAATAAGAAAGTAAGCAGGAAAAATAAGCTTATCCACTCTTACCAAAATATCTTCAATTTTTCCCTCGGGGTGAACGTAAGAGCGGTCGGCTAGCTGTAGAGTAACTATCGTGGGCCGCGCCTTGCCAATACCTAATTTCTGAAAAACAGATTTGGGCATTAGTTTAACACTGGCACCAAGATCACAAAGTGCCTTACCCACAAATTTGTCGCCGATTACACAAGGTATGATGAAGCTCCCCGGATCCTTCTTTTTCTGGGGTGGCTGCCGATGAAGAATACTCATGCAACCTTCTTGCATCCTTACCGTTTCAAATTCCCCAAGTTTAGATTTTTTCGACATAACATCCTTGAGAAATTTAGCATAACCGGGCATCTCCCTAACAGCATCTAACAACGGAATATTAATATGAACCTGTTTAAAAATATCATAAATCTTTTTAAGTTGAGATTCATGCTTAGCTTGTTGTATCCATTGAGGGAAGGGTGGTGGAGGACGATAATCAGCAATACGTCCTTCCCACTGCATGCGAATCTGAGGACGATAATCATTTTTTTCTCCTCTGTCGCTTCTGCTGTCGTGACAGGCTCATCGGCAGCAGTCTGTTTATCACCTGTCGGGGCAGCTTCCTCGACAGGTGTATCCAAGGCAAGTTCCTTTTCTGTTTTAGCTTCTTTTTCCGGCCCTGGTAGCTTTTTCCCACTCCTAGTAGTAATCGCCTTACATTGCTCATGTGGGGGTGGTCTAGCATTTTCAGTATTGCTAGGGAAACCTCCATTCTGCCTTGGTTTAATATGTTGTGACACCTGACCCATTTGTGTCTCTAGAGATTTCAACGTAGCCTCATGATTTGTCATTCTCATCTCGGTTTTATCTATAAAGTTTTCCGTCTTCTTGACAAACTGATTTATATTCTCCATATACGTACCGATCTGAGACATAAAAGTGGCCAGAGTCTGTTCCAATACACTACTCGTGGCAGGTGGTGGCTGCTGTTGCTGCTGCGGCAGGTTCTGCGGCGGCAGTTGCTGTCGCGTCAACAATCTAGGACCCCCTTGATTCTGATTATATGCTTGCGGATTCAGAGCATTATTTGGATTACTCCAGGAAAATTTGGGATCCTTCCTCCAATTAGGGTTGTAGTTGTTGGAGTTATAATTCGGCTTGTAATTTCCAACATATTTTCCCTCTTCTATATTTATCAGGCACTCTTCCCTACTATGATTTCCCTCACAAATAGCACAAACTTCCTCGACAGCAAATCCCCGTAATTCTTCTTCATTTAATAAGTGTTTCATTGCTTTGGTAAGGAATGCTACCTGTGATTTCATAGTGCTGTTGGCCTCATAGTCCTTGACAGCAAGTACCCGTTTACCCCCTCTTCTAGCTGTCGGAAACTGCTCCTCATTCTTAGCTAAATTTTTCAAAACTTGCAATGCCTCGTCTGGATCTTTATCCAATAATAATCCATTTGCTGCAGAATCAATCCGAATGCGAGTTTGTAAGTTAGCAGCATTATAGAACTTAGTTACCTGATTCCAGACAGGGAATCCATGCATTGGGCAGTTCCGAAGATGTAACGCCCCGGTTTTGGGCTTAGAAGTTTTGGGCGTTGACCGGTTCGGTCAAAGTGCTGTTCGAATATAAAAAGGTGAAATTAGGAAAGCCTAGTTCGGGTTGCATTAAAAATATGGAAAAATGTTCTAAAATCCTCTTTTAATATATATAAGTGAACTGTGAAATCAATTTTACAAAATGAGTTTTGGAAGGGTGACATTTTGGCTAGTGACCAAAATGTAATTTTTGAAAGTTGAGTGACTGTTTTAGAAAGGATTGAAACTTTGAATCTTTAAGGAGCTATTTACCCAAAGGGAGTTTCTCCAGATTTTTCTAAGATATTTAATGTTTTAATTCTGATTTTTAAACATAAAGAAAAGTGGAGGGAAGTTATTTGCAACTAACTTTCCACATTTTCCAATTTTACTTTCTCTCATTTTCTCTCAACCCAAACACATTTCTCCAGAATTTTCCTCTGATTTTGTCATCTAAATCTCTCATTTCAATTCTCTTTTGATCTCTAATCATCTCATCAACAAAACCTCACCAATTGCTAATTGGATTTTCAAGATTCTGGTTCCAAAAAGGGAGAAACTCAAGTTTGGAGGTAAGAACGTCCTTCTCCTCTAAACTCTCAGTTCTTTACTGAAATTCCTAAGTTCTCAATCCTTAATTAATGTTTTATAAGTGGTTTTTGAAGTTGTGTAAAGGATCTTGGCTTAAAATGCAAGATTTGGTGATTTTTGGTGGATTTTCGTATGATCTGTTTAAGCAGGGTTTTGAGGTGTGTTTTTGATGTTAAATGAATGCTAAATTGATTAGAAGTTGAGGTTTAATTAATGCAATCCCGGATAGGTTGAATTTCCTAAATTTTACTTGAGTTTTTTGTTGTTCTTGGAGTGTTTTTGATGATCTGTCATAGCTGGAGGTATAAGGACGTGTTTGTGATCATTTTGGATGTTAATTGATGTTTAAAAATGGTTAGAAGTGATGGATCTTGGCTGGGTTAAGTTTTGGAAGTGTTTGGAGGTGATTTCGGTTGTGTTTAGTACCCGAATTGTTGGATTTGTGATGAGCAGTGAGTTTAGTTGTGTTGCTGGTGTTTTTAATGCATAATGATGCATTAATCCTCTGTTATTGTATGCTTGAAACAGGGGAGTTTGATCCATGAGCATTAGAGGTGGTGCGGAAGGTTTCGGATGCTTGGAAGGCTTGTTGATTAGCCTTGTTTTGTGTATCGGTGAGTGAAGTTGGGTTTTCAGCTTTTAAACCAAGGTTTGAAGGTTTTGGGAGCTTAGTTTAAGTCTAACCAACTTAGCTAAGCTCAAGAGTAAGTAAATGGACTTTTGCTCTTGGTTTGTGTTGTGAATTTGGCTTTAAAAGCAATTGTGATTGATGGTTGCAATGCATGTAATTTGCATGTTTTAAATTCTGTTTTGAAAGCATATTTAAGCATGGTTTAATGCTGGTTTTGAAAGCCATATGTGAAGGATACTCAAGGTAAGAGATCCTTGGTTTTACACATTGAAATTGTGGTCTTGATGCATGGTGTTGCATGATGTTTAATGGCTTTGAGTAATGCTTTAAAAACAGTGGATTGATGATGGTAAATGATGGTTTTTGCATTATGGTTATGCATGTGAATCATTGGACTAATGTGGTAAGATGGTTATATTGGCAAGTGATGTAAGTGGTTCTTGGTTTCTTTGATCGGATATAGTTAGCCGGCTATAGGATTGGGTGCACCGTGAATAAAGTCACCTTGGATGTGGAGTGGTTAAGAGTGAACCGGTAAACTCCATCCAAGTATCCTAACGAGATGGTTAAGGTCATAATGGAGGATGAGTGCCCATTCGAGGACCTTGGGTAAGCAAAGGTAGTAATGGTGGTTAAAATTCCATTTGTGGACCTTGTGCTTGTTAAGATCACAATGGTGGTGTAAAGTCCATGTGTGGATCTTGTATAGGGTGTCCCGGATCTCGTTAGTGATGTTATACAACTACCAATCGGTGATGCTAAGGTTGTATGGTGTTTAAAAGTCCATACATGGGAACCTTGTGCATGTTAAGGTTATATGGTGTTTAAAAGTCCATATAAGGGAACCTTGTGTAAGTTAAGGTTGTATGGTGTTTAAAAGTCCATACATGGGAACCTTGTGAAAGTTAAGGTTGTATGGTGATTAAAAGTCCATACATGGGAACCTTGAGGAAGATAAGGTTGTATGGTGGTTAAAAGTCCATACATGGGAACCTTGTGAATGGTGAGGTCAAATGGTGGTTAAAAGTCCATTTGGGGACCTTGGATTGGTAGTGTGTATGAAGCGTAGGGACAACGCTTGTGATCCGCGTATCCGATTGGATGTTGAGTTGAAAAGTGGATTTGGATTATCACTTGAAAGCCAATATGATGTTCTTGATTATAATGAAGCATGGGATGCTTGGAATGATGCATGGTTGCATGGGAAGTGCATAATGTATTGAGAATGCATGTGTGCTTGTTAAGTTTGAACAAGTGTTGATTATCTATTGAGAGTGATGCATGTGTGCATGAAATCTCTTTAGTGCATTGGAGTCTTGCTAAGGCTTGTATTTAAAGGCATATGATGCAAATGTTGATGATGAGGTTCATATGTTGCATTTGTTTAATGCATTTGTTGGTTTGATTGAATAAATGGTTTAAAATGGTTTCTTGCTTGAAATGATAATCAAGTATGAGAAAGGTATGATGTGAAGTGGAAGTGTTTTCCAAGGTTTTGAATTTAACTATGCATTTGGTGTTTATGCATTGGAAGGTTAATTTGATGTTTTGCAAGTTGTGCTTTGAAAAGGTTTACTTAGCTTGCTAAGCTAAGGGTTGGTTTTCATGTTTGATTAATGCATGATTTTGAGCTTGTTGTTGAAAAGGGTTTTCAAACATTGCTTTGGTTTAACAAATCGAGTTGCTTTTCAAAGAGGTTTTATGACTCGCTGCATTGATGGTGTTTTGCTTTTGAGCATTCCTCACTAAGCATTATGTGCTTACGCTCCTTTTTGTCGATCAATGCAGATAAGTGAAGTTGGAACAGCGAGGAGTAAGGGATTCAAGGAGGACTCCACTTGAGATGTATGTCTCGGTTAATAGCTATAGTTAATAAAGGCAATGGGGGAAGAATCTCTTATGTAGATGTGTAACGAGATTGTGTATGTTGGACAAGTTTGATATATGTTGTTAAATCATGTGGATTAATGCTGCAACATTTGGATCATCTCATGCTTAAGTTGATTTGCTATGCCTCTTGTTTAAAAGCATGAATGAGTTTTTGAATGTGTTTGATGTGTTGGTGCACCTAGGGGTGATCATGTATCTAGATTTTGATGCTTATATGCTCCTTATGTGTTGAGTAACTTGCTGGTGTGGTTTGATTGCATTCGGAGCATGTTCGGTTGGCCAATTGAGTGTTTAAGCAAGCATTGTGTTGCATTCTGTGCAGGTCGTTTCGGAACAGTAGATACCGTTTCGGAACGGGTGGCCTGTAGTAGCCCAGGCGTCCAAAACGGGAGACACCGTTCCGAAACGGGAAGCCCTCTGCCAGCCCTCGTTTCGGTACGCGTTGCGGAATGGCCCCGCGTTTCGAAACAGGTTCTCCCTGTTTCGGAACACTTGGTCGTTGGGGGCTGACATTGGCGGTTAAATGTTTTGAAATGTTTGCAAATTGGTCCTGAATCTTGTATGTGCAATTGTATGAGTTTGGAATGTCCGTTTGAGCTGAAATTTGGCAGAGAAGCATGAAACTTGACTAATTACAAGTTGGTAACACTAGTTTGGGTTAAGACCTTATATTTATCAGATTTTGCATTTTGGTCCCTAAAGTTGTAAATTGTTCAATTGGGTCCCTGTTTGATCTATGATGTTTATGATCTTTGAGCATGCTGTTTGAATGATCATAACTAGGGTTAATGTGCATCTAGACAAGTTTAAAATGAAAAAAAAAGGGTCGTTAATCAAGGTTGACTTTTGGGTTGACTTTGGTTTTCCCCGTGTGACTTTCTTAATTCGGGCCAACCGTCTAGACCGGGTTAAGGGGGTTACATTTGGTGGTATCAGAGCTGAGTTGCGAATGCTTGGGAAAACGGTAAGTTGTTGTAATGTGTGTCTGATGTATATCCTGATGTGTGGTTGAAAGCTGGTTGAAAAACGTGTTTCTGAGCAAGTTGTTAATGTTTTCAAGCATGATTTGTGGTTATGAATCTTGACTGAGCTAATGTGGATTTGTGCTGATGTTGTGAGTTGGTTTTATGCATATTTAAAGTGTAATGAGTATGATATGTTGATATTATGCTGTTGTGAATGGATGCTGTTTGATGTAAGCATGATCGAAGTATGTTGTTTGATATGCTTGATGTTGTGATATCCATGTTTTTGTTGACTGTTATGTCATGAAAAAGGGGAGGATTCGGGATACCCATTGCCTTATTATTATAGCTATTGTGTTATTTTGGAGTTGGAGATTGAATCCTTGCTTAAAGCTGGTCTAATTGGTTTGTTTGTTTTGTTGTGATTGTGTACTGTTAATAGTATGGCGAAATCGATGAAAGAATGGCAGTTGGGTGAGATGGTTGCTGCTTTAGGGCAGGTTGTTAGGGCGTGGAATTCACCTTTTAGTGGAGGTGTTTTGCCTCAGTCTTCTGTGCTTGGTGTTGAGGTATTGAGACAGGAGGGAGAAGCTGGTTCTGTGATGAAGAGTTCATCACCTGATGCTCAAGAGGTGTTGGGAACATCTCAGGTTGTGGCAAAAGTAAAGTCGGCAGATGTGCTGGCTGTGGGATGTGTGGGTTTGTTGAAGCAGCGTTTGCTTGATTTGGGTGCTGTGGAGTATCATGGTTCGACACCTGAGACGTTTGAGGTCTGGTTGGCCAGTGTGGTTCTGATTTTGGATCAGGAAGGTTGTGATTATGCCTGTAAGCTGGGAAGTGTTGTCTCTTTGATGTTGGAGGACGCATGTGCCTGGTGGACGTCTGTGGCGGTGGCATCGCACATCCATGATATTGATTGGGACTTCTTTGTGTCTGCCTTTTATGAAAGGTATCTTGGAGAGAAATATCCAAGGGTTAAGCAGTGTGAAGGTAGTGCAGATCTGGGGCAAGTGCTGGTTGAACAAGGAGTGGAGGCTCAGCTACCGGTGTGTAACCGTTGTGGAAGGCGCCATGTTGGAGGTTGTTGGGGCGCAGGTACTTGTTGGAACTGTGGTTCTAAAGAGCATGTGAAGCGTGATTGTCTTCTTGGAGTGAAGTCAGCTTCAGTGGTAGCCAAAGGGTCTCTGAAGGGTCGTGGCACGGCCGAGACAAAGTTCGAAGGTGGCATAAAGAGCAGAAAGTTGTGAAGAATTTGGGAAAGGAAGTCTGTTGGAAATGTGGGTCTGCTGAACATATGAGGCGTAGTTGTTTGAAGTTGGCTCGGAACATCCAAGGTTCCTTACCGCAAGGAGTTGGTGGTGACTTTAGTGTGTTAGCTGATGCTGCAGCGGTGCGGCTAGAGGATGATGGTTCTGCGGGTAAGAGAGCTCGTCTGATGAAGCTTCAGGGTGGTGATGTGTTTTCAGGTAACCTTGTTAAGTAACCTTGCCTAGCTATCTTAGTTGGTATCTGTTGGTTTACCTTGCGTAGTGAGTATGATCTTGTTGCTAGCATGCTGAGGTAGTTGTTGTTGTTGTATTTGTTTGGAAACATCTCTAGCGTGAAGTAGGCTTAAGTGAGTATCTTGTGGTTAATGGTTGTTGGAATGATGGAGTTAGACAAGTTAGAAGTGAGGTAGGAGGTTGTTCTTAGACGGATTCTGAGGATGTTATTGGAGGGTGTGAGCTGGCATTCATGAACAATTAAAATCATTGTTATATGCTATATTATATATGTGTTGGTTCATGCATACATGTGGCATGACATTAGAGGTTTTGCATACATGTACATCAGGCATTGATAGGGCATATTGGTGATCATGCATACGAACGTTCACACTCGCTAATAACTAATCGAATCTGTTAGTGCTGTAGTTGGGTTAGGTTGGATGATGGGTTTTTAGAGGTTGTTTTGGTGCTGAGTGGAAGTTAGAAGTAATGGAGAGTATTAAGCTGGTTGCTAGTATTATTGAGTGTGGTATAGTTTGTTGGTAGAAGGGAAAGTGTTTGATGCTTGAAGAGTTTAGTGGTTGGGTGGTGAGGAGTACCGGTTGAGGTTAGAATCGGTCAAGTGGTTTGAATAGCTAGTAGAGGTGGTGGTTCCTTAGTGTTAAGTGATGTTGAGGATAGTGGATGTGTTTCTAGAGTGCTGAGATAGCTTAACATTAATGTTGTAGTAGAAGGGTTGTTTATGTAGTGTTGGTTCTTAGCGACCTTTGAGGAGTTGAGAAGATGGTATGCATGTTTAAGTTGGGCGATGTTCTTGTAAGGCAAGTGTTTTGGTCGAAGCTTGAAGCGGAAAGGTAATGAAAGATCGAAGGCCATCGTTGGTTGGCTGGTTGTGAATAAGTAATTCTTTTTGAGATCAGCTGGTGGTGTGTGGAATGGTGGGCGAAGTCAAGGTTGGGTAAGCAGTTGGTGCTTAAGAATTATTTTTGCTTGTGGTGTAAATCTTGGAAAGAGGTTGGGACGTTTGCAAGGAGTTTTCGAAGCAGTGAAGGTTGTGGATTACATAGTGGTTGAACTGGTTTGGTTGGTACCACGGTGTGAGCAAGTTTTGGGAATTGTGTGTTAAGGTGTTGTATGCTGTAAAAAGTTTGAGGTTCTTCAGGTGGTTGATGAGGCTATATGTTTTCCGGAGTTGTGAAAGGTTAAGTTGTGCTTAACTTTGAGTGTTCTGGAGTTTGGGAACAGTATGTGGTGGTGTTGAGTTTGGGTGGAGTTTTGTGTGGAAAGTGTTCAGTGGCAGTTGAGGCTTTTGTGTTGCCTTGTGTGTTGATTTGAGAAGGTTGTTGTTCTCATTCGCCAGTTGAAATTTCGAGGACAAAACTTCCTAAGAGGGGGAGAGTTGTAACGCCCCGGTTTTGGGCTTAGAAGTTTTGGGCGTTGACTGGTTCGGTCAAAGTGTTGTTCGAATATAAAAAGGTGAAATTAGGAAAGCCTAGTTCGGGTTGCATTAAAAATATGGAAAAATGTTCTAAAATCCTCTTTTAATATATATAAGTGAACTGTGAAATCAATTTTACAAAATGAGTTTTGGAAGGGTGACATTTTGGCTAGTGACCAAAATGTAATTTTTGAAAGTTGAGTGACTGTTTTAGAAAGGATTGAAACTTTGAATCTTTAAGGAGCTATTTACCCAAAGGGAGTTTCTCCAGATTTTTCTAAGATATTTAATGTTTTAATTCTGATTTTTAAACATAAAGAAAAGTGGAGGGAAGTTATTTGCAACTAACTTTCCATATTTTCCAATTTTACTTTCTCTCATTTTCTCTCAACCCAAACACATTTCTCCAGAATTTTTCCTCTGATTTTGTCATCTAAATCTCTCATTTCAGTTCTCTTTTGATCTCTAATCATCTCATCAACAAAACCTCACAAATTGCTAATTGGATTTTCAAGATTTTGGTTCCAAAAAGGGAGAAACTCAAGTTTGGAGGTAAGAACGTCCTTCTCCTCTAAACTCTCAGTTCTTTACTGAAATTCCTAAGTTCTCAATCCTTAATTAATGTTTTATAAGTGGTTTTTGAAGTTGTGTAAAGGATCTTGGCTTAAAATGCAAGATTTGGTGATTTTTGGTGGATTTTCGTATGATCTGTTTAAGCAGGGTTTTGAGGTGTGTTTTTGATGTTAAATGAATGCTAAATTGATTAGAAGTTGAGGTTTAATTAATGCAATCCCGGATAGGTTGAATTTCCTAAGTTTTACTTGAGTTTTTGGTTGTTCTTGGAGTGTTTTTGATGATCTGTCATAGCTGGAGGTATAAGGACGTGTTTGTGATCATTTTGGATGTTAATTGATGTTTAAAAATGGTTAGAAGTGATGGATCTTGGCTGGGTTAAGTTTTGGAAGTGTTTGGAGGTGATTTCGGTTGTGTTTAGTAGCCGAATTGTTGGATTTGTGATGAGCAGTGAGTTTAGTTATGTTGCTGGTGTTTTTAATGCATAATGATGCATTAATCCTCTGTTATTGTATGCTTGAAACAGGGGAGTTTGATCCGTGAGCATTAGAGGTGGTGCGGAAGGTTCCGGATGCTTGGAAGGCTTGTTGATTAGCCTTGTTTTGTGTATCGGTGAGTGAAGTAGGGTTTTCAGCTTTTAAACCAAGGTTTGAAGGTTTTGGGAGCTTAGTTTAAGTCTAACCAACTTAGCTAAGCTCAAGAGTAAGTAAATGGACTTTTGCTCTTGGTTTGTGTTGTGAATTTGGCTTTAAAAGCAATTGTGATTGATGGTTGCAATGCATGTGATTTGCATGTTTTAAATTATGTTTTGAAAGCATATTTAAGCATGGTTTAATGCTGGTTTTGAAAGCCATATGTGAAGGATACTCAAGGTAAGAGATCCTTGGTTTTACACATTGAAATTGTGGTCTTGATGCATGGTGTTGCATGATGTTTAATGGCTTTGAGTAATGCTTTAAAAACAGTGGACTGATGATGGTAAATGATGGTTTTTGCATTAAGGTTATGCATGTGAATCATTGGACTAATGTGGTAAGATGGTTATATTGGCAAGTGATGTAAGTGGTTCTTGGTTTCTTTGATCGGATATTGTTAGCCGGCTATAGGATTGGGTACACCGTGAATAAAGTCGCCTTGGATGTTGAGTGGTTAAGAGTGAACCGGTAAACTCCATCAAAGTATCCTAACGAGATGGTTAAGGTCATAATGGAGGATGAGTGCCCATTCGAGGACCTTGGGTAAGCAAAGGTAGTAATGGTGGTTAAAATTCCATTTGTGGACCTTGTGCTTGTTAAGATCACAATGGTGGTGTAAAGTCCATGTGTGGATCTTGTATAGGGTGTCCCGGATCTCGTTAGTGATGTTATACAACTACCAATCGGTGATGCTAAGGTTGTATGGTGTTTAAAAGTCCATACATGGGAACCTTGTGCATGTTAAGGTTATATGGTGTTTAAAAGTCCATATAAGGGAACCTTGTGTAAGTTAAGGTTGTATGGTGTTTAAAAGTCCATACATGGGAACCTTGTGAAAGTTAAGGTTGTATGGTGATTAAAAGTCCATACATGGGAACCTTGAGGAAGATAAGGTTGTATGGTGGTTAAAAGTCCATACATGGGAACCTTGTGAATGGTGAGGTCAAATGGTGGTTAAAAGTCCATTTGGGGACCTTGGATTGGTAGTGTGTATGAAGCGTAGGGACAACGCTTGTGATCCGCGTATCCGATTGGACGTTGAGTTGAAAAGTGGATTTGGATTATCACTTGAAAGCCAATATGATGTTCTTGATTATAATGAAGCATGAGATGCTTGGAATGATGCATGGTTGCATGGGAAGTGCATAATGTATTGAGAATGCATGTGTGCTTGTTAAGTTTGAACAAGTGTTGATTATCTATTGAGAGTGATGCATGTGTGCATGAAATCTCTTTAGTGCATTGGAGTCTTGCTAAGGCTTGTATTTAAAGGCATATGATGCAAATGTTGATGATGAGGTTCATATGTTGCATTAGTTTAAATCATGTGTTGGTTTGATTGAATAAATGGTTTTAAATGGTTTCTTGCTTGAAATGATAATCAAGTATGAGAAAGGTATGATGTGAAGTGGAAGTGTTTTCCAAGGTTTTGAATTTAACTATGCATTTGGTGTTTATGCATTGGAAGGTTAATTTGATGTTTTGCAAGTTGTGCTTTGAAAAGGTTTACTTAGCTTGCTAAGCTAAGGGTTGGTTTTCATGTTTGATTAATGCATGATTTTGAGCTTGTTGTTGAAAAGGGTTTTCAAACATTGCTTTGGTTTAACAAATCGAGTTGCTTTTCAAAGAGGTTTTATGACTCGCTGCATTGATGGTGTTTTGCTTTTGAGCATTCCTCAGTAAGCATTATGTGCTTACGCTCCTTTTTGTCCATCAATGCAGATAAGTGAAATTGGAACAACGAGGAGCAAGGGATTCAAGGAGGACTCCACTTGAGATGTATGTCTCGGTTAATAGCTATAGTTAATAAAGGCAATGGGGGAAGAATCTCTTATGTAGATGTGTAACGAGATTGTGTATGTTGGACAAGTTTGATACATGTTGTTAAATCATGTGGATTAATGCTGCAACATTTGGATCATCTCATGCTTAAGTTGATTTGCTATGCCTCTTGTTTAAAAGCATGAATGAGTTTTTGAATGTGTTTGATGTGTTGGTGCACCTAGGGGTGATCATGTATCTAGATTTTGATGCTTATATGCTCCTTATGTGTTGAGTAACTTGCTGGTGTGGTTTGATTGCATTCGGAGCATGTTCGGTTGGCCAATTGAGTGTTTAAGCAAGCATTGTGCTGCATTCTGTGCATGTCGTTTCGGAACAGTAGATACCGTTTCGGAACGGGTGGCCTATAGTAGCCCAGGCGTCCGAAACGGGAGACACCGTTCCGAAACGGGAAGCCCTCTGCCAGCCCTCGTTTCGGTACGCGTTGCGGAACGGCCCCGCGTTTCGAAACAGGTTCTCCCTGTTTCGGAACACTTGGCCGTTGGGGGCTGACATTGGCGGTTAAATGTTTTGAAATGTTTGCAAATTGGTCCTGAATCTTGTATGTGCAATTGTATGAGTTTGGAATGTCTGTTTGAGCTGAAATTTGACAGAGAAGCATGAAACTTTACTAATTACAAGTTTAAAAAGAAAAAAAAGGGTCGTTAATCAAGGTTGACTTTCGGGTTGACTTTGATTTTCCCCGTGTGACTTTCTTAATACGGGTCAACCGTCTAGATCAGGTTAAGGGGGTTACAGAAGAAGTGTAGTAAATCTGTCCCAGGCCTCGTGCATCGGCTCGTCATCTTCCTGTTGAAAAGTAGCAATTTCATTACGTAATCGCTCAGATAAATGCGAAGGATTAAAACGAGATAAAAATTCACGAGTTAGATCTGCCCAAGTCATAATAGAACCCGGTGTAAGTTTATTCCACCAAGTTTTAGCTCTGTCCCTTAATGAATGGGGGAATAACCGAAGCCTCAATATCTCCGGACTAACTCCTGGTAGTCTAAACAAACCACAGATCTCCTGGAACGTTTTGAGATGCTCCCTAGCATCTTCTGTCGCAGAACCACTAAACTGCCCGGCGTTGTTGATCATACTAAACATGACAGGTTTAAGCTCGAAGTTGTCAACTTCAATATCCGGCAGTGTGGTCTCCAGCTCTACATGATCGTTCAGCATGTAGTCACGACATGACCGTCGTCCATCTGCCCTTGGCAGGTCATCGACAGGTGGTACACCGTCACCAACAGGCTGGTTACATGCCATCTGCTCTAGCTGTTCCTCGAGGTATTCGTTCCGGTCTAAAAGGCGGCGAAGTTGTTTCTTGAGATTGAAGGAACGTTCGATCTCCGGATCTAATTTATACTCAGGATCTTCACCTCTTTTGGATCTGCGCATAAACAAGAAAACCTTGTGAAAAGCAAGAGTTGAAAACAGAAAAGAAAATTTAAAGAAAAATAAAAACTAAAACGAAAACGAAAAGAAAAATAAAAGCGAAAAGTGCAATAAAGGAAAGATGTAGTTATGTTGCCAATCCCCGGCAACGGCGCCAAAAACTTGTTGCGTGTAAAAGAGTCTATCGCAATTGTAGTGCAAGTGTACACGACGCAAGTAGTAAAGTGATACGAAGTATCGGATATCGTCTCCACAGGGATTGGGCTAATGACTTCACCTTAGTTTACTGCACGAAGTAAAAGAAATAGTTTAGAAGATTGTCACGAGAATAATAAGAAAAACGTAAATAAAGGATTGAGTTATCAAGATAGAGAGAATGGGCTGGTATTGAATTGCTCGGTAGTGCAGGTATTGAATTGCTTAGGATCTCCAGTTCTGTCGTCGCTTCGTCGTCGACAGCACCTATCGCGGCGGCTGTCTGTTAGCTGTCGCGGCAGCGAACACCAACTCCGTACTTTAAGCTTGGCAAGAATCCTGGATCTGCCTTGTCCTATCCCTAGGTCCAAGTCTGTCGATGATCACGTCTTTGATGATACCTCCCAGCGTGAATCGAAGGATGAACACCGATGTGTATGAATTCTTCTTTAGCCACTTAACCTTGCCCTATCCCTAGGCACAAGATAGTTCAACTATAAACTAGAGAACTCGCTCTTATTTCTTTCGTATACTTAACTCTCCCGATGCTAAGTAAATGGATAACCTCACAATGCTCTCCCGATGCTCTTGCAAGATGTTAAAACCAAAATAAGAGAACTTGAAGTTTATTTTATTGAACTGAAAAATCCTAAAACAAAACAACCCTTGCAACTACTTTACAAAACAACCCGTAGCCCTAGGGGAATTTAGAACATGTCGGTGATGGGTGGACGACAGGGGTTTTTGGTTTCGGTTCTGGGGTAATCGGTTGTTGCCGCCTAGGTTAAATCTATGCCCTTATATAAGCTTTGGGCTCAAGTCTTCTAAGGTATCAAGGATTACAACTTTAATTAAAAGTAAGATTCTAATAAAGACTAAATCTCTAAAGACTCCTACTTTCCAGCCGCATCCTTGTTTCTAGGAATTTCCTCTCCTTGAGCTTTGGCTTGACATATCTTTTGATCCGAGGCTTGGAAAAATATATGGCTTTCACACGACAGACGAGCAGATTTTTCTCTATCTATCGAGGTCCACTTTGCTTTACCTCTTCATAAGTCTGCTGTCACCATGCTGTCACGACAGGTCCATGGCAGCTTCGTCTTCTTCGTCTGCTTGTCCAGTTCAGTTCTCCTGCTTCTCTGCCCTGCGCCTGCCTTCAACGTCTACTATGGCAGATACCTGCAAAAATAGCCATCTTTTAGTAGAATCCGTGCTTTTGATCCATTTGTGATGTTTTACTGAAAACTAACCTAAATGCAATGCAATGATGCTTGAATGCAGCAGAAATATGGGTTAAAAAGGGTGTAAATAATAGAACTTTTACACACTCAACACAACCCTCCTTGGCAGCTGTCATCTCATCTTCTAGATCGGAGGGCACATTGAAGTTGGCACACAAGTCGGTGATGAGAGACACGAAGTACAACCAACCCTTTGACCTGTGGAAACAGTTGTGGATCTCCTTGCATATTATTTCCCCTACGTTGATCGGCCGGTTCACCATGATGGAGTGGATGAGGGCGAGACGAGGCATGTCCATTTTAGAATTGTGGGAGGTGGGCAGCAGATGCTGTTTGATGAAGGTGTTCCACAATATCGGCTCAGGCAGCAGTCGGCGGCGTTGCACTAAGCCTCCGTGTTTTCCCGCCAACCATGATGTGTTGGGCTTGCACAACCGTGCCTTGATTCTGTCGTAGTTGGCAGTTATCAGTGACTGCCTCTATTCCTCGTGAGGGTTGTTGTCCATCTCTAGGCCATAAAAGCTGTTTATCACGGCGGCATTGAGCTTGACAAGTTCCGCTCATACAAACATGAACAACAGCTCAGGGCGGTGGTTGTGGGCATAGAATTCCCCGACCAACGTGATGTTTGCTGCCTCCGACTGTCTGCCAACCATTGTTGTGTATCTCTTCGAACAAGGCGGGCTCTAGGCCAAGGTCCCCTGCCTGTTGGGAGTAATGGAACCCTTGTTCCTCCCATATAGCTTGTTTGACAAACTGGGTTATGTATCTTTTTTCATCTTCACAGGAGAAGAAGCGTTGGAAGGTGGGTTTAGATTGGGATGTTGATGCCATGTGTGAGACGGTTTAGATGTAAACTAAAACTAAAAAAGAAAATTATGAGCAAAAGAGCAGTGGATTCAAGAAGAGTTTAACAAAAAGATGAAAGTAAAGTAAATGAATGAGAGAAGTGGGGTTTATATAGATCTTGTCAAGAGGTGTCGTGACGACATTAAATGTCCAACGAGCAAGTTGTCTCGTGCACGTTACAGGAGTTTTGCATGTTACTTATGTAGCCGTTAGCGGTAAACTACCTTTTACGCGCTTTCTACGTTGGGCTGCCCTCAGCTGTCTTGGCAGGATGGTGGGAGGGCTCCTTGTTGGGCTACTTCTTTGTTCGACTCTTTTATTCCTAAAGCCTAAAATAAAAATAAATAACTAAATACTAAAAATAAATTATGAAAAAAATTAAAAATGTGGATAATAAATTTAACTAATCTAAACCTAAAAGAAAGAAAATAAATTAATTCTATTCCTAAAACATACAAATAAAGAAAATAAAAAAAATAATTAAGTTATGTTGGGAGTGCATTTGGGTGCATCTCTGTTGAGTTGATCGAACACTTGCAAATGGCCAAGAGGGGGGTGAACTGGCAATTAAAATTTTGGTGAAGAGAAAGATTGAAAATAAAAATGACACAAGGGGTTATAGTGGTTCAAGTTATCCAAATGAACTCTACATCCACTACCTTAGCTCCCACTAAGGATTTTCAAACAATTCACTACTTGAATTCGTCCCTTTTTCTTGGATGAGGAAGAAACCTTACAATTTCGATTAAGCTTTCTACCCAAAGCTTAATCCACTCAAATTAAAAAGAAAGAATTTGGTAAACTCAAATGTTTCCTCTCAAAGGACAATTGTCTACCCAATTACAATTTCAACAACCCCAAACTCACAATACAATTTGACAATTGAAAGACAATAGAGTTGGGTACAAGAATATGACTTTGAATAGCTCAAGGGTTTGGATTTTTGCTTTGATGATGCTTGAATGTTGAATAGTTGTTGCTGACCTTCAAAGAGCTTCATTTTATACCTCCTCTATTAATTGTAGCCGTTTGGGTGGTTGGGAACATAAATGGAGCCGCTGGAACCCTCTCTTACCACCATAAATGCACTTTGGAAGCTATGTGTATCGATACGTGGGGAGCCGTATCGATACCTGTCTCAGAAAAGAAAGAGACGTTGTGTGCATTAAATAAGGGGTATCGATACGCACGTAAGCGTATCGGTACGAGGTATCGAAACGATAAAGGCCGTATCGATACCTTTTTCTCAACTTAGCTCACTGTCGATTTCCGTATCGATACGAGGGTTTGGCGTATCGATACGGGTCAACGACCATTTAAAATTTGGTTACCAACCAACTAACACCAACGGTCAAAATATTTAAACCGACTTGAATTTAAAAATTTATTAAGACCGTATCGATATGAGGGTTTGCCGTATCGGTACGTCATCAAACTCTTTAGACTTTTACAAAGGGGCGTATCAATACGAGGGTTTGCCGTATCGATACATGTTCCTCCAGTAGCCAACTTTGATAAAAAGGTATCGATACGCTTGGAAGTGTATCGATACACCTGGACGTTTTTCAATAGTTTGGCCTTGGAATACTTAGAAAATATTTTGAGTTTGAGTTTTTCAAATCAGTTTTAAAGAGTTGGTGATTTAAAACTTATTAAGGGACTTATAAAACAATTTTAAGTTTTTCAAATTGATCCTTAAAGATTTAATTATATCAAAATCAAACATAGGTTTTACAATCTCCCCCTTTTTGATATAACAAAACTAAAACTTAAAATTTTTTACACTTTGAAAAACTATACAAAGTTAACTCCCCCTTAATATAAGCCTTGCAACCTTTGAGTTGAAATCAAAATTTTTGAAGTGTTGTGAGATAGTTTCTCTCCCCCTTTTTGTTAGATCAAAAATATATAGACAATTAAGTGCATAAACATAGGCAAAGGTATACATAAGCAACATTAATATTATTAATCATAGCATCAAACTTAAAAACCCAAACAAAAACAGAAAATCAAAGCATAGGTTTAATAATAAACTTAATCCTAAGAACATAAATCAAAGATGCATAAAATAGAAAATCCTAAATGAGATGTATGAGATGCAAGAAGAAATGTCTAGGCATCATCTTCATTGTCTTCATCATCGTCATCATCAACTCCCATTGGATCATTGTCCCTCATGCTATTTCGCCACTCATCATAGAAAGCGGAGATGGAAATATTCAAAGAATTATGATCGCTTTCAAGGGATGTGAGGCGATTCTCCATGCTCGTCATCCTTGTATCAAAAGTTTTTTCAAGGGCGGCAAGACGATTACCCATGTCCGTGCGCAACCCGGTAAATTGCTCATTGAGGTAAGTCATGAGAGAATCCATGGAGGGTTGTGGAGCTAGAGGAGCTTGAGGTTCTTCAAATACGGCGGCAGCCTCGGGTGGGAGCTCGGAAAGACGTACCCATTCACCATTAAAATAATTGAATTTTCCCTGTGCAAGAGATCGCTCATCAATGGGATCGGTAAGAGGAGTTGGGAAGTCAAAAGAGCAATCAATATCCTTTTTCATAAAGAAATAACTCAAAGCCGTACCATATGTAAAGGAGGTGACGAGAGAGGTTTGACGATGTTGCACATGATAGACGATTTCCCCGAACATAATTCGAGCAAGATTTGGGCGTTTTCGCTCACGGAAGCAACGGATCCAAAAATCATCCACTTGACGGATGATAGAATATTTTCCTCCGGAGGGACGAAACCACCAAGACACCATCAAATGTAGGATCCGGTCTTGAGCATTTAGGGTGGTTACGGAGCCACTAAGAACATGCCCCAAAGCATCCTCATCATCAATGCCTTCATCCTCTAATTTAAAGACTTCACAAATAGATTTGACATCAATGATGAATTTCTTTCCCATGAGATAGGAGTTAATGGCGACAACTTCCCCATTACGAGTAATACATTTGGCATTAGTGTAGAAAATCAAAACCAAAAGACGATAATAAAAATTGGGAATAGATAGGAAATCCATGAAGTTCCAATGATGAAGCAAAGGAAGATATTCAAATTTAAAGCGTTCCGAGTCGAGAAAAGGAATGGATATTACCCTTTCTGCACGAATCTTGTAATTCTCGAATTGATGAAAATATGCTAGACCCGTGGGACCTTCAAAGGATTGTTCATAGATGGTAGTGTAGTTCGGACGTGCAATCGCTCCAAGAGTGGATGATTCACCGGTTTGAGAAACCCTTGTTCGCTTCCTCGATTCCTTTGGTGCCATGATCTAAAAGAGAAATAATGCATAAAGATTTCTTCAATTTTGGGTAAGAACCAAGGTAAAAAAAAATTGAAAAAAAATATTTGAAGAACACAAGTTTTGATAAAAAGATGAAACAAAACAAAAAACAAAACAAAAAAATTGAAAAAGAAAAAGAAAGAAAATTTTACCTTGATAGAAACTTGAGAGATTGAAGAAAATTCTAGCACAATTGTGAAGAGAGAGAGCTTAAAGCTTTGCTTGATTGAGAAACTCTTTTAGATTTTGAGTTGTGGTGTGAAAATATGAGGGAGGAAGAGCCCTTTTATAGGCAAAAATTGCTAGGGTTTTTAGGTTTTGAAGAATTTTAATTTTGGTAAAAGTTGAACACTTTAAATGCCAAATTAAAAGTTGTCTGCAGAATCGAGTATCGATACGCCTGAGGGTGTATCGATACGGGGTAGAAACGTCTTTTCCTTAAAAATGCCCTTTGGAGAATCGTATCGAAACGGATGAGGTCCGTATCGAAACGATTAGAAGCACGTATCGATACGAGTTTAATCGTATCGATACTCGTTTTAAGCAAAATGAATTCTGGGAATTTGAATGAAGAACAAATATCGATATGCGTAGATCCGTATCAATACCCTATGCCCAGAAATGCATATTTAGTTCTAAGAACAACCATGGGCTCGAATTTAACATCTTCTAAGAGTATGCAAATGATGAATGAACAGTTCTAAGCATATTTTAATAGAAGCATACTCCCCCTAACTATAGTCATGGATATTTTCAAGAGTTACAACATATAAACATGCAATTTCACAAAATCAAGCATTTTAAGCACAAAGAGGTCCTAAAAGGTCAATATAGGATAGCTAGACCTAACTCTCTCCTAAGGGACCAAAAACGCTCTTTATCTAAAGGTTTTGTAAATATATCTGCTAATTGGTTCAAGGTATCAACATATTCTATAACAACATCATTTTTCAAAACACGATCTCTAATGAAATGATGTCGAATTTCTCTATGTTTAGTTCTAGAGTGTTGGATGAGATTCTTAGTAAGACAAATGGCACTTGTGTTGTCACACTTAAGGGGTATGATTTCTACTTCAACACCATAATCTAAGAGTTCTTGCTTCATCCAAAGGACTTGAGCACAACAACTCCCTAAGGATATGTACTCCGCTTCGGTGGTAGATAAGGCTACACTATTTTGTTTCTTAGAGAACCAAGATATGAGCATACTACCTAAGAATTGGCATGTCCCAGAAGTACTTTTCCTATCTATCTTACATCCCTCATAATCCGCATCCGAATAAGCATGAAGGCTAAAGGAAGAATCTTTAGGATACCAAAGGCCTAAAGTAGGTGTGTCTCTAAGGTATCTAAAAATTCTCTTAATGGCAACTAAGTGTGATTCTCTAGGACTAGCTTGAAACCTAGCACACAAGCAAACACTAAACATGATATTCGGTATACTTGCGGTAAGGTAAAGAAAAGAACCTATCATGGATCTATAAAGCTTAGAATCAACACACTTACCTCCTTCATCTTTGTCAAGCTTTATGGAAGAACTCATAGGAGTGACTTGAGGCTTTGCATTCTCCAAACCAAACTTCTTGAGCATATCATTCACGTACTTAGCTTGATTTATGAAGGTGACATCCTTCCTTTGTTTGATTTGGAGTCCCAAAAAGAATGAGAGCTCCCGCTCATCTCGAACTCACTTTGCATTAGCTTAGAAATTTTTTTACAATAACACTCATTAGTAGAACCAAAAATGATATCATCAACATAAATTTGAACTACTAAGATGTCATTGTTATATCTTTTTATGAAGAGTATTGTATCCACCTTTCCTTTTTCAAAACCCTTTTCAATTAAGAAATTTGAAAGTCTCTCATACCAAGCTCTAGGAGCTTGTTTTAAACCATAGAGAGCTTTTTTTTAGTTTAAACACATGGTTTGGAAATTTTGAATCCTAGAAACCCGGTGGTTGTTCAACATACACCTCTTCATTTATAAAACCATTTAAAAAGGAACTTTTTACATCCATTTGAAAAAGCTTGAAATTATGGTAACATCAAAATGCAAGCAACATCCTAATATCTTCCATTCTAGCTACGGGTGCATAAGCCTCGTCAAAATCAATTCTCTCTTCTTGTGTATAGCCTTGATCAACAAGCCTAGCCTTGTTTCTCACTATATTACCACTTTCATCTAATTTATTCCTAAAAACCCATTTTGTTCCTATAGTAGATTGATCATTAGGCCTTTCAACTAATGTCCACACTTTACTCCTCTCAAATTTATTTAATTCCTCTTGCATGGCCAAAATCCAAAAATCATCTTTTAAAGCTTCTTTAATATTCTTAGGCTCAATGCATGAAAGAAATGCAACATGATTCATTAATTTGAGAGAGGATCTAGTAGTTACCCCCTTGGATGGATCACCCAAGATTTCACCACCTTTGACATAGTTTACTCCCTTGGGTAAGACATCTCCCTTTCCTCAAGAGCCAAGTCCTTCAAGGCTTCAAGAGGTGGATCTTGTGAATCCTCATCTTTGGTTGGAACCTCATCCACCTTTGACGTTTGTCCTCCATCAATGGCATCAATTATTCCTACATCATCATCATCACAAGATTCCTTCCTCGGAAGGAGGTTATCATCGAAAACAACATGTATTGACTCTTCAACAACTAGAGTTCTTTTATTAAATACACGATAGGATTTAGAGTTTAAAGATTACCCTAAGAAAATAGCTTCATCACTTTTAGCATCAAATTTACCTAAGTTTTCTTTACCATTATTCAAAACAAAACACTTGCAACCAAAAGGGTGAAAATAGCTAATGTTAGGCTTCTTAGATTTTAAAATCTCATAAGGTGTTTTCTTCAAAATTGGCCTAATCATTACTCGATTAATAATATAGCAAGCGATATTTGTGGCTTCCGCCAAAAAATATTTAGGTAAATTATTTTCGCAAAGCATGGTTCTAGCCATTTCTTCTAAAGTTTGATTTTTCCTCTCAACTACCCCATTTTGTTGAGGAGTGCGAGGTGCGGAAAAATTGCAGCTAATCCCAATTTCATTTAAAAACTCATCGAAACCTAGATTTTGAAATTCGGTTCCATGATCACTTCTAATGTGAGACATCTTAAGCTCAAGATCATTTTGAGTTATTTTAGAAAATGTGGTGAATTTTTCTAAAGCCTCATCCTTTGTACTTAAGAATAGAACCCAAATATACCTAGAGTAGTCATTTACAAGCACAAAAGCATAAGATTTTCCACCCAATCTCATTGTTCTAATAGGCCCAAAAAGATCCATATGAATCAATTGTAAACATCTACTAGTAGAGACATCATTTATGGATTTAAAAGAACTTCTATGTTGTTTACCCTTTGAACATGCATCACAAATTTTATTATTTGAAAATTTAAGTTTGGGTAAACCTCTAACTAGATTAAGGGAAATTAATTTTTCTAAGACACTTATGCTAGCATGTCCTAATTTTCTATGCCAAAGCCATGAGTCATGTTCATCATGTGCAACTAAGCATGTATGTGATGAATGGATGTCTTCTAGATGCATCATGTAAATGTTCCCTATGCGATGACCAATGAGTATTAGTTGATTTGTTTTAATGTTTACAATTTTGCAACCACTTTTATCAAATATAACATTAAAACCCTTGTCACACAATTGACTAATACTCAACAAATTATGCTTAAGACTGTTGACATACAAAACATTTTCAATGAAAATAGAAGAGTGATTACCAATGGAGCCTATTCCTTCAATGTGGCCTTTGGAGTTGTCACCAAAAGTTACCACTCCACCACCTTTTGGCTTTAGTTCCACAAATCGACTCTTGTCACCGGTCATGTGTCTTGAGCATCCACTATCAAGGTACCAAGAATTTTTGCTTGAAGCTTTACCCTTGTAGCAATGCTCCCCCTACAAACAAAGAAATTAAGCCTTGGTTTTTGGTACCCAAATAATTTTGGGTCCATGAGTGTTAGCCTTCAACAATTTGGTTCCCTTAGGAATCCAAGAAGCAATCGCATTCATATCATTAGAAATAATGAGTTCTTTACGAACCCAAACACTCCTAACTCTTTGATCTCTAGCTTGCTTATTAAAATTTCTTTGTTTAGGTACAAAAGGTTTTCTTTTTACATATTGGGATTTAGAATGATTTCCTTTTTCAAAATTATTTTTCCCAATAGCAATAGATGTTTTAAGATTATCCACTTCTTTTGTGTGATAATCTTGAAAATCGGAAAGAAGTTTTTCAAGTTCAAGATTTTTTGTTTTAAGATCATTTGAAAGATTGAATAAAAACAAAACCTTCTTTTCCAATTCGGAGTTGGCTTTAGAAAATGTCTCATTTTGATTTTTCAAATCGGAAATGATTTTCTTGTTTTTCAAAATGGACTCTTTGTATTTTCCTACTAACTCATCATACACTTCTTGCAATTCATCATAAGCTTCTTGAAGTTCATCAATAGTAAAATCGAAATTGGATAAATGAGAGTTTACCTTAGGTTCATCATCAATGGCCATGAGACATAGATTGGCCACTTCCTCCTCTTCCTCGGTTGACTCTTCGTCACTCCAAGTAGCTATTTGTGCTTTGAGCTTGTTCTTCTTCCCAAAGCTTTTCTTTTTCAATTGAGGACACTCGTAACGGATGTGACCCGGTTTCTTGCATTCATAACAAGTAATTTGGTCCTTCTCCTCTTCCTTGCTTTTACTCTTGAAGTCTCCTTTTCTAATGAATTTTCTTCCACGATTTGACTTCATGAACCGAGTAAAACGTTTGGCCAACATAGCCATCTCCTCATCTTCATCCTCACTAGAATCGCTTTCTTGAAGTGAAGCTTTTAGTGCGATTCCCACTTTCTTCTTCTGAACTTCCTTTTTCTCCACTATCTTCTTCTCTTGTTCTCTTCCCTTCCTGATAATCTCATGTGTGAGTAGAGATCCAACAAGAGCATCAAGCTTGAGAGTCTTCAAATCTCTAGCTTCAATAATGGTCGTTCTCTTGCCATCCCATGACTCCGGAATGATTTCGCCGAAACCCTTCAAACCGTTGACAATGATCGAGAACTGATCAAACATCTTGGAGACACTTTCTTTGGGATCCATCTTGAAGTTCTCATAGCTTAGATTGAGTGCCCCAATCTTTGTCTCCTTGACATCACTAGTTCCCTCATATGTTGTCTCGAGGGTGTCCCAAACCTCCTTGACATTTTCGATTGAAGAAACCTTCGAGTAGATATCCGGACCAAGTGCACAAAATATTACATGAAGAGCTTTGTCATTCACTTGCATCCTTCTTCTTTCATCACCGGTCATTTCGGCTTTGACCTTTGGGACGAGCCTTTCTCCATCTCTCCTCATGGGAATGTATGGACCTTCTTCAACTACATCCCACACCATATAGTCGGTAGACTTGATTAAGCGCCTCATCCTATTCTTCCAATAAGGATAATTATCCCCATTGAAGAATGGTGGCTTGGTGGTGGATTGGGACTCATAGTTGGAGGTGGATGCCATTCCTTGACTTGTTGTTGATCAAACTCTCCTAGAATCGACTTAAGAGGGTTGTAATCCTTCCAATGAGTGTAGCTCTGATACCAATTGTTGAGTTGATCGAACACTTGCAAATGACCAAGAGGGGGTGAATTGGCAATTAAAATTTTGGTGAAGAGAAAGATTGAAAATAAAAATGACACAAGGGGTTATAGTGGTTCAAGTTCTCCAAATGAACTCTACATCCACTACCTTAGTTCCCACTAAGGATTTTCAAACAATTCACTACTTGAATTCGTCTCCTTTTCTTGGATGAGGAGGAAACCTTACAATTTCGATTAAGCTTTCTACCCAAAGCTTAATCCACTCAAATTACAAAGAAAGAATTTGGTAAACTCAAATGTTTCCTCTCAAAGGATAATTGTCTACCCAATTACAATTTCAACAACCCCAAACTCACAATACAATTTGACAATTGAAAGACAATAGAGTTGGGTACAAGAATATGACTTTGAATAGCTCAAGGGTTTGGATTTTTGCTTTGATGATGCTTGAATGTTGAATAGTTGTTGCTGACCTTCAAAGAGCTTCATTTTATACCTTCTCTATTAATTGTAGCCGTTTGGGGTGGTTGGGAACATAAATGGAGCCGTTGGAACCCTCTCTTACCACCATAAATGCACTTCTGCAGCTATGCGTATCGGTACGCGGGGAGCCGTATCGATACCTGTCTCAAAAAAGAAAGAGCCGTTGTGTGCAATAAATAAGGGTATCGATACGCACGTAAGCGTATCGGTACGGGGTATCAAAACGGTAAAGGCCGTATCGATACCTTTTTCTCAACTTAGCTCACAGTCCATTTCCGTATCGGTACGAGGGTTTGGCGTATCGATACGGGTCAACGACCATTTAAAATTTGGTTACCAAACAACTGACACCAACTGTCAAAATATTTAAACCGACTTGAATTTAAAAATTTATTAAGAGCGTATCAATACGAGGGTTTTCCGTATCGGTACGCCATTCAAACTCTTTAGACTTTTACAAAGGGGCGTATCGATACGAGGGTTTGCCGTATCGATACGTGTTCCTCTAGTAGCCAACTTTGGTAAAAAGGTATCGATACGCTTGGAAGTGTATCGATACACCTGGACGTTTTTCAATAGTTTGGCCTTGGAACACTTAGAAAATATTTTGAGTTTGAGTTTTTCAAATTAGTTTTAAAGAGTTGGTGATTTAAAACTTATTAATGGACTTATAAAAAAAATTTAAGTTTTTCAAATTGATCCTTAAAGATTTAATTATATCAAAATCAAACATAGGTTTTTACAATCTCCCAGACATAACCACTTTTTGAGGTGATGTTTCTTGTCTGTCCCTCCCGGGGGTCCTCCTTTTCTATGAGGTGGTGTGATGTTGGGTCCTTCAATCTTCCCTTAGGTCTGCTATGACAACCGCTGTCTAGGCCTGTCTCAGTGCTAATTTTAGAGGCCTGAGCGTCTGGGAATACTTCATTTTCCTTTACTGATGGTTGTAAAACATTTAACTTGAGGCTTTTCTTGTTTACCCTCATGATCAGCTCCCCATGTTCCACATCTATTAACGTTCTACCCGTGGCCAATAATGGTCGCCCAAGGATGATAGGGGTGTTTTCATCGGCCTCAAAGTCTAAGACTAGGAAGTCTGTTGAAAAAATAAGGTTGCCCACTCAAACTAAGATGTCTTCGATCTTACCCTTCGATTGCACGAATGAGTGATCAACAAGTTTCATCAAAATAGAGGTAGGTTTGGCTTGCCCAATACCTAGCTTGTCGAAGACTACCTTAGGCATCAAGTTGATGTTGGCTCCTAAGTCGCACAGGGCTTTTGTTGCATGGTTGCTACCGATTCTGCATGGTATGAAAAAACTACCCGGATCTCTTTTCTTGGGCAGCAGCTTGTTGTGCAGCATAGCCATGCATTCTTCTGTGACATCAACTGTTTCGAACTCCCCAATTCTTTTCCTCTTGGAAACCATGTCCCTTAGGTATTTTGCATAGTTGGGCATGTTCTGGATGACTTCGATGAGAGGGATATTTATGCGCACCTGTTTCAGAATATCCAAGAATTTCCTGAACTAGTGCTCATGCTTTTGTTGCTTAAGCCTCTAGGGAAAGGTGTCGGCAGGCAGATGTCCGCTATACGCTCCTTGTATGGGAACTTTATATGTGGAGGATCATCTACCTCCGGCTTCTGTCAGTCTCATCTGCCGGGGCGGCTGGTATTAACGCTGCCGTGGCAGCCAGTTCTTTTTGTGCTGGCTGTTCATCTGCCGTCTTTTCCATTATGGGTTCGTCCAACTGTTTCCCACTTCTGGTTGATATGGCTATGCACTGCTCATACGTGGGTTTAGTTGCTACCTCTGCGTTGCTGAATGCTGCACCCATTTTCCTGCTACTTATGATCTTTGTGAATTGCTCAAACTGGGTTTCCAGATTCTTTACCGTAGCTTCCTGGTTGTTAATCCTCATCTACGTCCTGTCTATAAATGACTCAGTTTTATCAATAAACTTATTAGTACAAACAATAAAATCACTAGTTCTAGACATAAAAGTATGTAAAGTTGCTTCTAGTGAGTTATTATTCTATGGTTGCCGAGCTTGCTATCTGGACTGGTTTTGCTGGTAGCCTCCCTGTTGTTGTGGATTGGCAGCAATTTTCGGATTTCTCCAGGAGAAGTTCAGGTGATTCCTCCATCCAGGATTGTACGTGTTTATGGCGAGCCTGGTGTTCCTCTCGTATCCTCCCATGAAATTAGCAGATGCGGTACACTCGGAGGAATCGTGGTTTCCCCCACACTCGTTACAGAATGGCTCTATAGCCTTGGCCTCATAAACCTTTCCAGTGGGTTTTTCTATGTTCATAACCAGCTCTGTTAGTTTGTTGAGGCGGGCATTGACAGATTCTGAGGCTTCCACTTCGTTCACAGTAGCTGGCCGCCTAATCCTGCCTCGGTAGGCTGTTGGAAACTTAAAGTCATTTTTGGCGGCTTAGTTCACGATCCACAGTGCCTCCTCTAGTGGTCGGTCAAGGATGATTCCGTTGGCTGAGGCGTCGAGCATCATTCGAGTTGGGTAGTTCACCCCGTTGTAAAACATCGACACCTGGGTCCAAGCCAGAAAACCATGAAGCGGGCAGTTATTAAGCATCTGTTGATACCGCTCCCATGATTCATATATTGGCTCATCATCCCCTTGTTGGAAAGCTGTGATTTTGTTTCTCAATCTGTCTGTGGCATTAGATGGGCTGAAACGATCCAAGAAGTCCTTGCACAACACTGTCCATGTACTAAATGAACATGCCGACTGGTTGTTCAACCACTGATTTTCCCTATCCCACAGTAAATAGGGGAATAACCTCAACCTTAGCACATCTCAGTAGACTCCGTGTATTTTGAAAGCTCTGCATATGTTTAGGAATCCTGTAACCCCATTAGTCCGGCCTAGACGCTTGACCCGAACTACGAAGATTACACGGGGAAAACCAAAGTCAACCTTGATTAACAACTTTTTTTATTTTAATCTTGTCAAGATGCATGTTAACCCTAGGTGAGCACTCACGAATCGTGGAAGAGAAATGCACAACGATTGGATAACACTTAGGGACTCAATTACTTAAATTATGTATTTAGGGACCAAATTGTAATTTTTGGAAATTGGAAGGAATTTTCTGATTTTAGGATTACCAATATGAAATTAATCATGTTACATGCTTCTCTGTCAAATTTTAGCCTAAAAAGACATTCCAAGCTCAAGCAATTGCATCCACAACATTTAGGACTAAAAAGTAAAGCATGGAAACTTAAAACAATTCAAACAACATCCAACGGTCAACTGTATCGGAACACCTACCTACCGTACCAAAACGCCCGTATCGAAACGGTGTTTACCGTTTCGGTACTCTGGTATGTTCCGAGACCAGTATCGAAACTGGCTTCACCAGTAGCCAAACTGTTTCGAAACAGCTTCAACCGTTTCGAAACACAATGACCATTACAGACCCCCATTTCGAAACAATTGAGGGTGTTTCGATACACCTTGCCTAGTGACAGTAGATATAGCTGGTTTTTCCCATTTAAACCAATCATGCATGCCTTAAGGAGCACTTCAACATACCAGCAACTCCTTTTACTACAAAGGAACACATTTAAGACTCTCTAAAAGAGCATGGCATCAAACACAAGATCACATAGTCTAAAGGCATGCTTCCTAGTCTCAAAACCATTATAGGCAACCAAACCTCAAACCAAACATTTAAGACCATTTACAACCCTTACATGCCATCACAAACATGACACAAACTTAGGGAGTTCAAACACATCTCCCAAACACAACCTTGAAGTCCCATTGCCACTATCAAAACTAAAGTGTATAAAAACATCACCATACATGAGCTTTGCACTTCCTTGGATGTTCTTATCCTTCTTGATGCCCGAAAACACCTCAATTATCTACATTATTGGTAAAAGAGAGCGTAAGCACAATTGCTTAGTGAGGCATGCTCTAAGAAAAACAACACAATAATGAATTTCTCGAAAACTTCTTCTCAAAAACCTTTTTCTACAACATGCTCATTAACTCATTCTTGAAATCCATTCAAAGCAACTTCTCATTGAAAACACATGTACCTCAATTCCATGCATTTAAACTAATGCAAATCTCTTGGTAAAGCCAAACTCATGCTTGTAAACCAAAGTATTTCACATTCAAATCTCCTATGCACTTTCATATTTTTATTGGCATTTCACATCTCATTATTACTCAGATATACGGACATCTCACTCGACACTTTCGGTGTCATCTACCATCACCGTACTCACTCGTCTAGTAACATAATTTCTGGTGGAATCTCACATCCCCGTACTCACATGGCGGAATCTCTCATCGCCACAAAGCTTGGGTATTTCACCAAGTCCTACCCGATTGAATGCCCATCATCGGTTATCTCCCTTTGGATTAAACCAAAGAGCACGTACGGATTTTTAGTTTATAGTGCACTCTCATCCTATTGATCGATCAATTATATCCGGTAAGTATCTCAACATCTATGCCAATATATTATGTCAAATCATCATCTCACCTACTGTTTTTCATGCAACATTTCCAAATCATTCTCATTTCATTTCAAAACCATAATATTTACCATGATTTAAAACGAAAGCTCAAATCTCAACTATGCAACATGTTATCTCATGAAATCATTTCAAGCATCATCTCATGCTACAAATCATGCATAAAAACAGTAGGAATTTATCTATCTCAAACAATGAGCATGTAAAAGCATTTTAGGGCAACCACCACATTTAAGAGAGAAATCTAGCCAATACTTACTTCTGGACTTAGGAAGGTGTTTCAAACCTTTCCTAAATCCCCAAACCTTGATTCTTTGTCCCTCAAGGACTTCTAAAACCATACTCACTCACTGATCACGTTTCGCGTGCTTGCTGAAACGCTATCTAGGCTCCCAGATCAATATCAAAGGTGTCCAAAGATGTCTCCCCTGTTTATAACACATAAGAGCAGAGGATTAATGCATCATCATGCACTGAAATCATCAACCACACACCTAAACTCGCTGCTCTACTCAAAAACCACATTTCGGCTACCAAACACAACCGAAATCACCTCTAAACTCATCCAAAACAAAGCCAGCCAAGATCTACCACTTCCAATAATTTCTAAATATCAATCAATATAAAAAATCACCACAAACTCGTGCTTAGACCTCTAACTACAACAGAACCCAAAAACCACCCCAAAAACCATCATTCTAGCAAGCAAAACTTAGGAATCCAAGCCCATTCAGGATTTGTTTGATAAAACCTCATTTATAACTTCAATTAACATCCAAAATACATTCGAAAACAACCTCAAAATAGAGCCTAACCATCAGGCACGAAAATCATCAAGATCTCTCCAAAAATCTTGAGTTTTAAGACAATTTATTGTTTCTAACATTAAAGCAACTCAATAATCATCAACAAAGGATTAATAACTTGGGCATTTCAGTAAAGAACTGATCATTAGAGGATAAGGACGAAGCTTACCTCTAATGGCTGATTTTTCCTTGATTTTGGCAAGTTTTCTTGAAAATCCAATGTAAAATCAAGAGATTTTGATGAGGAGAAGATTAGGAATAAAAAAGGAATTGAAATACAATAAAAAAGGATGAAAATCAGCAACCAACTGAAGGAGAAATAGTGTTTGGCTGAAAAGAATTTGAGAGAAAATGGACGGAGGGAAATTGGCGTAAAATAGTTATGAAAAGTCAAAGGTAGTTTTCTTTTAATTAATCCTTGTTTTTCTTTAAACAAAACATTAATAAAGTCACCCAAATTAAGAAGAAATTTGATTAAAAACATTTTGGTAAAATTAGCTCCTTAAAGATTCAAAGTTTCAATCCTTTACAAAACAGTCACTATTTAACTTTGTAAAAACTACAATTTGGTCACTATACTGAAATGTAGTATTTCCAAACCTTATTTTGTAAAATTGATTTCACCATAATCTTTCGAATATTAAATGAGGATTTTTAGATACTTTTCCATATTTTTAAAGCATCCCGAACTAGGTGTTCCCTAAAGCTCCCTTTAAGATTCGAACCGCTTTCTGACCGGTTCGACTCGGACTCTAAAACATTTAGGCCCAAATTTGGGGTGTTACAAATCCTCTCAAGTGCTGCTGAGCATCTTCCGTGGCAGTCCCTCCGAATTTCCCAAAAGTTTTGATCATGTTGAACATTACGGGCTTTAATTCAAAGTGATCCGCTTCGATTTCAGGCTCTGTCACGGTAGGATCAAACCCTCTGAAGTCATGCTCCAAGTAGTCATTGGTGGTTCGAACATACTGTGGTTGCGTAGGTGAAATTTAGGGTTGCTCTCTAGGTTGCGGATCTTGCTGCCATCCCTGCCGTTCCGAGCATCTTTGGCAGCGATGTCGTCTATGTCGTTCATGATTGACTCTGCTTTTCCCTCTTCCTTGGCTTTCCCGAGGGCTTCTCTAACTTCCTTCTTATGTTTCCTTGCTCTTCGATCGATCTCGCCTATGTAAGCGATTTCGCCTTTTGTATTTGCTCTGGTCATGCACTAGCAAAGAAAATTATAAAATTCTCTTTTTTTTATTTATAAAAATAATAGAAACTAAAAATAAATGCAAACAAAAATATAAGTGCAGAAATTAAAAACTAATTTTACTGTTTCCATTCCCCGATAACGGCACCAAAAACTTGTAGAGCGTTTAGGTGTTCTCTAAATGAGAGCGCAAGTGCACACTCTTGTCAAGTTATAGTATAAAAGATATTGTCTCCCACATGGATTGAACAGCGTAACTCGAATCGTAATTCCTACACAAAGGAAAATTAAATGCACAATTAAATTTTAGTTTATAAAGAAAAGTAAATAAACATAAGTAAATAATAGAGAAGAGATCAGATTGATAGAATGGGCCAGGTTATGCTACTGAGTAGTGTGAAACAGCGTTGAATAGGATAAGTTGTTCTGCGCTGCCAGACTTTGCTGCCTTGGCTGGGGATGGCAGATTAGCTGCTTTGACGCTTCCGTTGCATCGGCAGTGGAAAGAACAAATGTCTTAGTGGAAAACTTGGTAGTACTTCAAGGATCGACAAAATGTTTCGAAAGTGATCCCGCTTATGTCTAAGTCAGAATACTGTTGTTGCCCATTGCAGATAATACTAGTCGCGGCGTGAATCTTGCAAAGACATCAATGTTGGTTCGTTCTCTTTTAGCAGCCTTAAACCCTAACCTACGTCTAGGCTGGATTGATCAACACTGATTAGAGTGAGGATCGTACTTACTCCTTTCGTGAGTTCGACTCTCTCAATACCGAACAAATGGATAGTTAACAACTAATCTCTCGAACTTAATTGAAAACTATGAAGAGCATGGAATAAGCAAACCTTGAAGTTTTATTGAAAAAAAAACTTAATTCCTAAACAACCATTCTCACACTAGTTTACAACATAACCCAAACCCAAAGAGAATTTAGAACATATTTGGCGGCAAGAAAACCTAAACTATGCCTAAGGGAAAACCTAAGTTTTTTTGAAGTACAAAATATGTTGAATATATATAGGCATTAGCTAGATCAAGTCCTCCATGGAGTAGAAGTCTTCAAAGTATCTATTGCATTAAATGCAACCTTTAATTCTGACTTCTTTGAGTTGAATGTGGACTTCTTTCACGTTGCCTTGTACCGCAAGTTATCTTTAATTCCTATTTCAGAGGCTATGTCTGTTGTTATAGGCATCAAAAAATTGAGTGGATAGCATCGTTAGAATCAAGATTTTCTACTCTATAGATTGCACTCCAATTCTCCAATTCCTCAGCTTGCCACCCTGGGCGGCAGGTATGGCAGCGGCAACTACTCGGCAGCGGCTGTCTCTGTCCGTAAATGCATCATTACAGCTCCCTGATCTACTGCCTCAGCATCATGACCTCATTTCCTCTCTCCTTTTGCCAACTTCTATTACCTTAAACTAAAACTAAACTAAAACAACATCTTATCCTTACCGAACAAAAGATAATCTATAAAAAGCATGGCAACGTAAAGAATACTGTAAAATGCAATGCATGAATCTAATTATGCCTAAAATGTACTTAAAAACAACAATAATATGAGATGGAATGTGCACAAAATATAGAACTTATGAAAACTTTACAAAGATGTATTTCCTTTAATTTCTCAAGTGGCAAACATTTCATTTCTTTCATTCATTATATCCATTTCTCTTCTAAAACACATCTTTTTTTGCAGGGACCCTATTATTGATTGCATGAATGATTCTTGAATCTAATTCTTCAATAGAAGGTAAAAGAAAATGTGCTATGGATTAATAGGAAAGATCCCAAATGCAAATTTCGAGAGAATTTTCCTCTCAAACTTTGTTGTTTAAGGTCTTTGGATTAAGTGATAACTCTAAAACATCTACCAACTGAGGACAACTTTTCTTCAATGATATCTATATTACACGAGAGGAGATTTGGCATTCCTTCATTTCCCTTCGCAAAAAGTATCTATTGTTGTCCCTTTTGGTCATGATATTTTCTTTCAATTGAACCCTAACCAATGATCACTCCCCACACTGAGGAGGGGTAAAAGTGATGAAAGTCTATTTTCATGGGAAAGGCGATTGGTTCTGGCCATGTTATGAAGATAATAAGAATGAGAGCATTGGATGAAAGGAGCAACATGAGCAAAACAACATGCAAACCAAGATGGGTATAAAAAATTACGAAAGAAAAATATCCCCATTGGAGGAAGCACCATGTTGAAAAGTACAGGTTTTCAAGAAAGCATCGCATGAACCATGTGTCAGTTGAAGATTCTCGAAGCGAAAAGAAGGAGATGAACTTTAGGGTGAAAACCCAAAAACGGGTAGTCTAAAGCGATCTAGAAAGGAAAATAAAAGAGAAAGTTAATGAAGCAATACAAAGTAGGGACTTCATCAAGAGGAATTGATCATTGGTTTAATCACCCTCAAACACTTATTTGGTCCTATATATCCTTTCTTTTGAAACCTTGAACCTTAGCCACATTACAAGCCTTGAAACACCATTTCGATCATATAAGGATATCTAAGAAGAGGAGTTTGTTTTCAGAACACATTCTGCCTAATTGAGTTCACCTTTTTCCAAGGAACTCTATCCGGTCGATGGGCTCATGAATCATTCATGCTATGAATTCGGGGGCATTTGACTCTGTTTCTTGATTTTACCTTTTCCATGTCTGCCGTGACTTTTTAAATTTCCTTTAAATTCTCATTTCAAGATTTTACCTTGCATCTTACAAGTATATTAGCATGGATTCATGAAAAAAAACAAAAGATTTCTTGGTATGACTTCCAATTGTAGGGATCCAAAGTAAGTGTTCACAGTCGCGTGAATGAGACATTACTGAATATGAAAGAATTCATTTGCTGCTAAAAATGGAGATCAAGAAATGGTGTAGCCACCATGAATTAAAGACGACTTGATCACGTTGAAGATAGTTGCGCCCAAGGTAGAATGAGTAATTACCTCATATAAGGGGAACGAGTGTTAGAAGAAAAGCTCGTGTTTGAAAGTTCTCAGAAATACAAGAGCGGGACAGAGGTTCCCTCCACGAACAAGCCATGATAGAATGCCTAAGTCCAGCCAGATTGAAAAGGTCAGAAGGAGTTCCTCCTAGAACCTTTAGTAGTGGGGCATCATTACCCATGGAACAACAAGATGAGTTCACATGCGAACAGACAAGATGAAGAAGAAAGCAACTTGAGCAATGTAGAGCTCAGAAAGTTATAAGTTTTGGGGCAATAGCTTGTTGGGACATGAAGATTGAGTTGACTCCTCAGAAGGAAGAACTCAAGTAGAATGAGCTGAGCGAGATTTAAGAAATGGATCTTAAAAGGGAATTACATGCATTCCTAACTTAGGCGCCCTCTTGTGATCACTAACTCATCACAATCATAACACATGACAGAGGCCATTTTCTGACTCTACATTACTTCAAGAATGAGGGGTAAGACACCCTGCATCGTTTCAAGAAAGAGAAATAGAGCAAGACACCCTACATCACTTCAAGAAAAAATAAATTTCCGTAAATATTGATTACTCAGTGGGGCAATTTATGTCGATAAGAGATTAAGGATCCTCGGCTTTCATGAGCGCGGGAGGAAGAAATTAAAGCGCTAATACCATTCAAAGATATTCAAGATTGAAATAAGCTTTGCTGCGAAGAACTCAAAAACGTTCACAAGAATCCTTGAAGAACCGCTACTAATCAAAAGTACAAGATTACTGGATTGAGCGAGCAAATATGCAAAGATCAGATATTTTTAAAGATCATGTATTTTCCATGAAGCAAAGAGGGACGAGATTCATATTGTTGTTTTGAAGGAGCAGATTGCCTTACTAACTTGGTGTCCGCAGGGACGAGAGTCATATGGTTACTTTGAAGGAGCATGTCACATCCCAAAAACCGATCTGGCAGAAATTGGGTTCGAAACTTAATTATTCGATTATTATTATTATTATTAAAAATTAGGAGCAACTCCTTCAAAATGAAAGGAATTGCACAAAACAATTCCACGAATCAAATTCACCACGCCACTCGACCATTTTGGATTAAATGTGGCAATTTCCACAAACATGACCCGGGTAGTAGGCATGAGGTGGCCACCACGTGGTCTTATGTAAGGGGAAATACCCTTAAAACTTGCCACCATTTCATGATTCGTGGAACATGGAGAATGGAAAAGTGGCCGACAACTTTGGGTATAAATTAGGGAGGAAATGTTGCGAAATGAAAAGGGAAAATTAGGAAGAGGGAAAGCATTTGGACAGTATAAAGAAAAAGGGGATTAGGAGAAAATATGATTCATTATTAGGGTTGGTAAATTCGAGTTTTCAGTTTAGCAAATTCAAGTCCTTGCTATCGTTGGGGTAAGCTCAGATCTTTGGTTAGTCTAAGTTTTGATATCAAATTTGATTAATATTTTTGTATTAAATTGATATTGTCTTGTCGATTCTAACCATTCCTTATTAATTAATCTAGTTCAAGAGTTTGATAAGGAAAAGCCGCCGAAAATTAAGAATAAGGACGTTATTATTCGAGATCCTTAAAAACATCGGGTTATTGAGGTGAGTGTAGTTGTGTCATGGGGTCGGCTAGGTGACACCCTATTGCATTTATTTATTTTTATTTGAATGTTGTATTTGTTTAAAGGGCTCACGTAAAGCAACTATGTTCGACTGGTAAATTCAGTAAGTGTTATGCATTACTTTGATATATGTCTATCGCTATTGAATTATTGTTATTAATATTGATGTGTTAATATGGCTATTGAAATATCGTTGTTGAACTATTGAGTATCGAACCTTGGATTCGAGTATTGCATACAATTGGCATGCCATAGAATTCATGAGCTCATTGGTACGGGTATTGGGATTCGGTCATTGGTGTGACAGAGGGATGTGTTTTGTGTTGGTCAATTGGTGCGGCGGAGGGATTATGACACGACCATTATTGTTATTGTTGGTGATGTGATGAAATTCGTGTATTCAATTACTGTGAATCGATCCAAAAAAATATTGGTTATTGATATTGCTTAGTCATGGTATTATTATTGGTAATACGATGATTGATATTATGCTTTTAATATGAAGGAGGATCATGCCATGTTTATATACATAATTAATATTATCATTGTCATCAAAGCATGATAAATGACATACATTGTTATGGGCTAACTCACTTAGACTATATAAGTCTAATGCATTCATTGTCTAGACATTTCAGGTTAAGAGTTATCATTTCAAGATCGGAGCTAGTTGGTAAAGCGACAAGTCACATCGAGCTTAAAGTAAAGTATTTTGTCTTTATGAACTCTTAGAATGGGGGCAAAATAATTAAACTAGTTGATTATGATGTTTTTGTTATGATTGTAAATATTGTGCTTTATAAAGCTTAAAATGGTGTAACCCCTTAGCACGGCCTAGACGGTTGACCCGAACTACGAAGATTACACGTGGAAAACCAAAGTCTACCCGAAAGTCAATCTTGATTCACGACCCTTTTTTATTTTAATCTTGTCTAGATACTTGTTAACCCTAAGTGAGAAGTCACGAAACATGATTGAGGAAGGCACAACGTTCGGATAACATATAGGGACTCAATTGCACTTCACTCAAGATTGAGGACCAAATTGTAATTTCTATAAATTAGAGGGACTTCATTGGTTGTAAGGTTACCATTAAGAAATTAGTCATGTTACATGTTTCTCTGCCAAATTTCAACTTAAAGGGACCTTTCAAGCTCAAGCAATTGCAATCTCAACATTTAGAACTAAAATGTAAAGCATGCAAACATCAAACAATTCAAATCTGGGTCCAGCGGTAACCCGTTTCGAAACGCCTACTCACCGTACCAAAACGCTATATCGGAATGGCGTTGACCATTTCGGCACATGGATATGTTTCGAGACCAGTTCCAAAACATGTAGCTCTAGTAGCCAAAATGTATCGAAATGGTTCCTTTCGTTTCGAAACGCGAAGGCCATTTCAGGCCCCCGTTCCGAAACACCATGGAGTGTTTCGATACACCCTGCCCAAAAACTGCAGCAATTGTTGGTTTTTCACTCAAAAACCTACTCAAACATGCCCCAAAGACTCTCTACTCATACCAACAAGTCATCATACATATAGGGAACATATTTGGGACATTCAAGCACAACTATACCAATAAACACAAAATTTCATTATTCTAAAGGCATGCTTCCTAATCGCAAAACCAAAATAGGCAAACCAACCTCAAACCACACAATTAAGGCCATTTACAATCCAAACAAGCTGAAACAAACATGCCACAACCTTAGGGAGTTTAACACATTTCCCAAATACAATTCTTGGTTTCCCATTTCCAATCTATCAAAACTAAAGTGTACGAAAACTTCACCATACATGAGCTTGGACTTCCTTGGATGAACTTAGCTCCCTTGATGCCTGAAAACACCTCAATTATCTGCATTATTGGTAAAAGAGAAAGCGTAATCACAAATGCTTAGTGAGGCATGCTCTAAAGAAAATCAACCCAATAATGCACATCTTGAAAACACTTTCATCAAAAGCTTTTAAACCACATGCTCATTTCTATCTCATGCTTGGAAACCTTTCAAAGCAATTTCTCATTGAAACCACATGTACCTTCATTCTATCTCATGCATCTAAACCAATGCAAAACTCATGGCAAAACTAAATTCATGCTTGAACTCTAAAGCATTTCATAAACAAACCACATATGCATTTCTCATAGCATAAACCATTGCATCAAAGGTACATGTGAATCAAAACCATAACATATTTTATATTGGCATTTCACATCTATTTATTACTCGGATATGCAGACATCTCACTAGACACTTCCGGTGGCATCTCTCATCACCATACTCACTCGTCTAGAAACATAGTTTCCGGTGGAATCTCACATCACCGTACTCACATGGCAGAATCTCTCATCGCCACAAAGCTTGGGTATTTCACCAAGTCCTACCCATGGAATGCCCATCATCGGTTCTCTCCCTTTGGCTTAACCAAAGAGCACGACGAATTTTTAGTTTATAGTGCACTCTCATCCTATTGAATGATCAATTATATCCGATAAGTATCTCAACATCTATGCCAATATATTTTGTCAGATCAACATCTCACCTACTGTTTTTCAAGCATTAAAACTCAACATTCTCATCTCATTTCCAAATCATAACATTTGCTATGCTTCAACATAAAAGCTCAAATATCCATTATGCAACATGTTACTTTATGAAATTATTTCAAGCATCATCTCTTGCTATAGTTCAAGCATAAAAACAGTAGGAATTTATCAATCTAAAACCATGAGCTTGTAAAAGCATTTAAGGGGGAATTACCACATTCTAGAGAGCAATCTAGTCAATACTTACTTCCGGACTTAGGAAGGTGTTTTAAACCTTTCCTAAATCTCCAACCCATGTTTCTTTGTCCCTCAAGGACTTTTATAACCATACGCACTCACCGATTACATTTCGTTTGCTTGCCAAAACGCTATCTAAGCTTCCGGATCAACTCCAAAGGTGTCCGAAGATGTCTCCCCTTTTTTAAACACATAAGAGCAGAGGATTAATGCATCATCATGCATTGAAATCATCAGCCACACACCTAAACTCGCTGCTCTACACAAAAACCACATTTCGGCTACCAAACACTACCGAAATCACCTCCAAACTCTTCAAAAACCAAACCCAGCCAAGATCCATCACTTCTAAACATTTCTAAACATCAATTGACATAAAAAACTAACATAGCCACGTCCTTATACATCCAGCTATAGCAGAACACCAAAATCACCCCAAAACCACCATTTTAACAAGCAAAAACTTAGGGAAAACAACCTATTCGGGATTGGATTGATAAAACCTCATTTATAACATCATTTAACATCCAAAATACATTAGAAAACCATCTCAAAACAGAGCCCAATCAATCACCACAAAAATCTTCAATATCTCTTCCAAAATCTTGAGTTTTAAGCCAATTTCTTGTTTCTAACATTAAAACCAGTTAAAAATCATTAATAAATTATTGATAACTTGAGAATTTCAGTAAAGAACTGATCATTAGAGGAGAAGGAAGAAGCTTACCTCTAATGGATGATTTCTCCTTGATTTGGGCAAGTTTTCTTGAAAATTCAATGTAGAAATCAAGTGGATTTGTTGAAGGATTGATTAGGAATCAAAGAGTGATTGAAATCTCATCAAATGAAGTGGAAATCAAAGTAAATTTGCTAGAGAAAAAGTGTTTGGTTGATAGGATTTTGAGAGAAAATGAAATGAGAGAAAATTAGTAAAAAAAAGTGGTTATGAAAAGTCAAAGGTAGTTTTTCTATTTTAATCACTGTTAGTTTCTTTAATTAAAACATTAATTAAATCACCCAAATTAAGGAAAATCTGATGAAAAAATTTTTGGTAAAATTAGCTCCTTAAAGATTCAAAGTTTTAATCCTTTACAAAACAACCACTACTAAACTTTGCAAAAACTGCGATTGGGTCACTACAACGAAATGTAGTGTTTCCAAACATTATTTTGTAAAATTGATTTCACCATTCTCTTTTATATATTAAATGAGGATTTATAGATATTTTTCTATATTTTTAAAGCATCCCGAACTAGGTGTTCCCTAAAACCCCCTTTTTGATTCGAACTGATTCCCAGACCTATCTGGTTCAGTCTCTAAACTTCTAGGCTCAAATTTGGGGTGTTACAACTCTCCCCCTCTTAAGAAATTTTGTCCTCGAAATTTATCAGGAGGAAAAAGGTAAGAAAACTGCTTCTTCATGTCATCTTTCCTTTCCCACGTGACTTCCTCAACACCACGATGCCTCCACAACACCTTAACCAGCTCACTGGTCTTACCTCGAAGAACTTTAATGTCCGAATCTAGAATCTCAATCGGCTCCTCATCATAGGTCAAATATGGATTCAACTCAACTTCCTCCATGGGCATAACATGCGAAGGATCCGATCTATACCTCCGAAGCATGGAGACATGAAACACATCATGCATCTTCTCTAACTCTTGTGGTAGCCTCAGCTTATAAGCAACAAGACCCACACGTTCTATCACCTCGTATGGTCCAATATACCTAGGGCTCAACTTACCCTTCCGGCCAAACCTCATCACCTTCTTCCAAGGTGAAACCTTTAAGAACACACGGTCACCCACCGCAAACTCAATCTCCGTACGCTTCAAATCCGCGTAAGACTTCTGCCGATCAAAAGCTGCCTTCAACCGCTCACAAATGAGCTTCACCTTCTCCGTGATTCCTTTTAACAAAGTCGGCATTGAGACCAACTTCTAACCTGTTTCAGCCCTGCAAAGAGGAGTTTTGCACTTCCTCTCATACAAGGCCTCATAAGGTTCCATTTGAATACTTGCCTGGTAGCTGTTTTTATAAGCAAAGTCCACCATAGGCAAATGCTTCTCCCAAGGGCCTTGAAACTCAATCACGCAACACCTTAACATATCCTCAAGCACTTGGATAACACGCTCAGACTGTCCATCCGTCTGTGGATGATAAGAAGTACTGAAATTCAGCCGCGTACCCAAAGCTTGATGCAAACATTCCCAAAATCGCGATGTAAACCTCGGATATCTATTCGACACTATAGATTTTGGTACCCCATGCAGACGTACAATCTCAGCAATGTACAACTATGCAAGCTTATCCAAGGTATACATAGTATATGCACAGGTAAGAAATGCACACACTTCGTAAGGCGATCGACAATCACCCACACATAATTCTTCTTTTCCGGCGTCAAAGGCAAACCAGACACAAAATCCATGGTTATTCTTTCCCACTTCCATTCAGGAATCCTCAACGATTGCAACAACCCTGAAGGAAACTAATGCTCAGCCTTAACCCGCTAACAAACCATGCATTTACTCACATATTCTGCAACATCTTTCTTCAAGCCCACGCAATAGTACTCATCATTCAAGTCATGATACATCTTTGTACTACCAGGGTGCATAGCAAAATGACTACTATGAGCTTCGGTCAGAATAGTACGCCTAAACTCCACATCATTCGGCACTACTATCCGATTTCCAAAACATAGAACTCCATCATCATTAAAACAAAAATCTGATGGTCTATCCTCAACGATATCATGAACATGTGGCACCAAAGAATCATCCAACAACTGCTTATCCTTTATCAACTGAACCAGAGATGGTTTCACGTGCAGCTCAGCAACAAGACCTCCATATCGCGAAACGCTCAAGTTAGCAAACATAGCCCTTAACTCTACCGCCACTTTCCTGCTCAAGGCATCCGCTACAACATTAGCTTTTCCCGAATGATACTCGATCGTTAGATCGTAATCCTTAAGCAACTCCACCCATCGTCATTGCCTAAGATTTAACTCTTTCTGAGACATCAAATACTTCAAACTCTTGTGATCCGTGTACACAGTACACTTCTCACCATAAAGATAATGTCTCCAGATCTTCAAATCAAAAACCACCGCAGCTAACTCAATATCATGCGTAGGATAAGCCACACACCCTAAACCAAAGTAGGATGCGTCACTGTACACCACAAACTCTTTTCCTGACTCAGGTTGAACCAAGATAGGAGCTTGCGTCAAAGCTGCCTTAAGCTTCTCAAAAGCTTGTTGTCTCGCTTCCGTCCACACATACTTAACATCTTTTTGCAACAACTTTGTTAAAGGGGCAACAATCTTTTAAAATCCATCTACAAACCTCCGGTAATATCCTGCCAACCCAAGGAAACTACGGACTTCATGAACAGACTTAAGAGGCTTCCAATTCATCACCACCTCAACCTTTTGAGGATCAACACGGATCCCTTCTGCCGAAACCACATGACCAAGGAACACAACTTCCTTTAGCCAAAACTCACACTTGCTCAACTTAGCATAAAGCTGATTTTCCAGGAGCGCTTGCAAGACAACTCTCAAATGACCTTCATGCTCCTCCTTAGTACGAGAGTACACAAGGATATCGTCGATGAACACCACAACGAACTTGTCCAAGTATTCATAGAACACTCTATTCATCATGTCCATGAAAGCAACATGAGCGTTCGTCAAGCCAAACGACATTACAAGGAACTCATAATGCCAATACCTCGTTCTAAAGGCTGTTTTCGGCACATCCACATCTTTCACCTTAAGCTGATAGTACCCTGACCTCAAGTCAATCTTGGAAAACATAGCCGCTGCCTGAAACTGATCAAAAAGATCATCAATCCTTCGCAAAGGATACTCGTTCTTGATAGTCAACTTGTTCAGCTGACGATAACCGATGCACATTCTCATAGTGCCATCTTTCTATTTCAAAAACAAGATCGGTGCACCCCAAGGTGACACACTAGGCCGAATGAAACCACGATCAAGCAACTCTTGAAGTTGCATCTTCAATTCCTTCAACTCCTTAGGTGCCACGCGATAGGGAACAATGGGCACCAGAGTTTTGTTTTCATACAGCTCAATCCCAAACTCCACCTCTCGACTAGGCGGCAATCCAGATAACTCCTCCAGAAACACTCCAGGAAACTCACGTACAGTTCTTATATCTTGAACCCGCAACTCCTTGGAAGTAGGATTCATCACAAAGGCTAGGTAAGCCTCGCAACCCTTCCTCAACATTCGACTTACTTCCAATGTAAACACCACATTGGCAAGAAACTTCACATTCTCGCCCACTACCACTACTTCATAATCATTCGCAAGTTTCAACGAAACCCGCTTGCTTTCAAAATCCACTACAGCTCTATGCTCAACAAGCCAATCCATACCAAGGATTACATCAAAGCCATAGAATGGCAATTCTATGAGATCAACAAGAAAAACATGATTTTGCACTCTCAAGGGACATCTCCTATAAAACTTTCACATTACAACCGTCTCACCAAAGGAACTAGTCACACGCATACCAACATCCAAAGACTCAACAGGTAAACCAAGCATTTAAGCATGTTCACGCAGTATGTACGAGTGTGTAGATCCAGAATCAATTAAAGAAAGTAACGACAAGGATTGCAAAGTAAAGGTACCTGTGATCACATATGTATCATTCTTTCCCTCACGATGGGCATACACACGAGCTGACCGCCACCCTCAGGTTGAACACCACAACGAACTTGTCCAAGTATTCATGGAACACTCTATTCATCATGTCCATGAAAGTAGCATGAGCATTCGTCAAGCCAAACGACATTACAAGGAACTCATAATGCCCATACCTCGTATTAAAGTCTATTTTCGGCACATCCACATCGTTCACCTTAAACTGATAGTACCCTGACCTCAAGTCAATCTTGGAAAACACAGCCGCTCCCCGAAACTGATCAAAAAGATCATCAATCCTTGGCAAAGGATACCTTTTCTTGATAGTCAACTTGTTCAGCTGACGATAATCGATGCACATTCTCATAGTGCCATCTTTCTTTTTCACAAAAAAGATCGGTGCACCCCAAGGTGACACACTAGGCCGAATGAAACCACGATCAAGCAACTCCTGAAGTTGCATCTTCAATTCCTTCAACTCCTTAGGTGCCATGCAATAGGGAACAATGGACACCGGAGTTGTGTTTTCATACAGCTCAATCCCAAACTCCACCTCTCGACTAGGCGGCAATCCAGGTAACTCCTCTGGAAACACTCCAGGAAACTCACGTACAGTTCTTATATCTTGAACCCACAACTCCTTGGAACTAGGATTCATCACAAAGGCTAGGTAAGCCTCGCAACCCTTCCTCAACATTCGACTTACTTCCAATGTAAACACCACATTGGTAAGAAACTTCACATTCTCGCCCACTACCACTACTTCATAATCATTCGCAAGTTTCAACGAAACCTGCTTGCTTTCGAAATCCACTACAGCTCTATGCTCAACAAGCCAATCCATACCAAGGATTACATCAAAGCCATAGAATGGCAATTCTATGAGATCAACAAGAAAAACATGATTTTTCACTTTCAAGGGACATCTCCTATAAAACTTTCACATTACAACCGTCTCACCAAAGGAACTAGTCACACACATACCAACATCTAAAGACTCAACAGGTAAACCACGCATTTGAGCATGTTCACGCAGTATGTACGAGTGTGTAGATCCAGAATCAATCAAAGAAAGTAACAACAATGATTGCAAAGTAAAGGTACCTACGATCACATCCGTATCATTCTTTCCCTCACGATGGGCATACACACGAGCCTGACCACCACCCTCAGGTTGAACGGCCACAACATGAACTACGTTCCTGCCACCCTCATCCCTACACTGAAAATTACCACGGCCGCGCCCACGACCTCTCTGTGGCTCAGCTGGTCTCACCAGAGCTTGTGTAACCCCCTTAGCCCGGCCTAGACGAACGACCCGAACTACGAAGATTACACGGGGAAAACCAAAGTCAACCCGAAAGTCAACCTTGATTAACGACCCTTTTTTTCTTTTAAAACATGTCTATATGCATGTTAACCCTAATCATACACTCGAGAAGAACATACTCGAAAACCACAACAAACGGACAACGATCAGGGACTCAATTGCACAACATTCACACTTAGGGACGAAAATGTAAATTCTAGAAATTAGAAGGACTTAACCAATTTCAAGGTTACCAATATGAAATTAATCATATTTCAAGCTTCTCTGCCAAATTTCATCTCAAACGGGCATCACAAACTCAATCAATTGCATAAACAAAGTTCAGGACTGAAACGCAAGGATTTCAAAACATAAAACCGTCAATTTCAGTGCCCAACGATCGAGTGTTCTGAAACGGGAGTGATCCGTTCCGAAACGCGGGACCGTTCCGAAACTCGTTTCGGAACAAGGCTTGGCAGTGGCAAAACCGTTCCGGAACGGCTCTACCCGTTTCGAAACGCCAAGGCCATTTCAGGCCCTCTGTTCCGAAACGGTAGCACCTGTTCCGAAACGTGCTGCCCAGAATTGCAGATTTTTGCTGGTTTAATTCACTTTCAACCAATCAAACACATTCCAATGCCCCTCAAATCATACCAGCAAGTCATTGAACACTTAAGGAGCATAAAAGCATCACTCAAACTCAAACATAGCATCAAATGAGGAAAAACCCAAATCTATAGGCATGCATCCTATATAGAAAACATGCAACCACCAAAGCTTCAAACCAAAAACCAAAAGGCCATTTACAAGTCTCAACATCACCAAAAGCATAAAACCAACTTAGGGAGTCCAAAACATCTCCCAAAAACACAATTTGAGTTCCCATTGCCAAATGCCAAAAGCTAAACAAGTTATGAAAATTGTCACCATACATGAGCTTAAGCTTCACTTAGATTCTTGACCACCTTGCTGCCCCCTTTAAGCACTTCAATGCTCTCCATTATTGGTTTAAGAAAGAGAGAGCGTAAGCACATAGCTTAGTGAGGAATGCTCAATTAAAACATCACAATAATGCATATTTGAGAAAACACCTTTTCAAAACCTTTAGTTTCAAAACAACATTTAACATACAAATACGTACACAAACCAAGCATCTCATGCTTCAATCCATCATCATGTCATATTGGCTTACAAGTGATAATCCATAACATTTTACAACTCAAAACACAATCGACAATCGGATACGCGGATTACAAGCGTTGTCCCATACGCTTCATACACACTACCAATATCAAGGTGGAGCATGGTACAATCACAACCCCTCAACACCCGTGATGGAGACTATGGTACAATCACAACCCCTCCACATCACTCATTGGTAGTTGTATAACATCACTAACGAGATCACGGGACAAACAACACAAGATCCACACATGGACTTTTAACCACCATTGTGATCTTATAATACACAAGGTCTACACATGGACTTTTAACTACCATTGTGACCTTAACAATACACAAGGTCCACACATGGACTTTTAACCACCATTGTGACCTTAACAATACACAAGGTCCACACATGGACTTTTAACCACCATTGTGACCTTAACACAAGACCCACCCATAGACTTTTAACCACCATGGTGTTCTTAACCATCTCGTTAGTGTACTTGGATGGAGTTTACGGTACAATCACAACCTCTCAACATCCAAGGCGACTTTATTCACGGTGCACCCAATCCTATAGTCGGCTAACTATATCCGATTCAAGTACTTTAAAACCAACACATCACTTGCCAATATACATCATTTAACATCATTAATTCACTGTTTTAAAGCATTTAACAACCCATTAAATCAACATGCATCACTATGCATTAAAATCACATTTATCAATGTTCAAAACAAGGATCCCTTACCTTGAGCATCCTTCAACACATGGCTTATAAAACCAGCAATAAACATGCTAAAAATATGCTTTCAAAAACAGAATTTAAACATGCAAACAAATCACTTTGCATTCAACCAACTCATGGCTCATCAACAAGAGAGTTTTTCCGAAAACTTACTCTTGAGCTTAGCTAAGTTGTTTAGACTTTAACTAAGCTCCCAAACCTTCAAAACATTGGTTTCAAAGCTGAAAACCAAACTTCACTCACTGATTCCGTTTCGCAAGCTTGCCGAAACAGCAATCAAGCTTCCGGATCAACACCACAAGGATCCAAAGATGTCTCCCCTGTTTTAAACACATCAAAGCAGAGGATTAATGCTTATACCTCCAAACATTTCAGCTACCAAACACAACCGAAATCACATCCAAACACCTCCACAACATTACCCAGCCAAGATCCATCAACTCCAAACATACTTATACCTCAATTAACATCCAAAAAGGATCTAATCACATCCTTATACCTCCAGCCATAGCAGAACATCGAAATCACCCCAAAAACCAACATTATCTCAAGCAAAACGTAGGAAAATCAACCTATTCGGGATTGCATTGATTAAACCTCAATTTCATACCAATTATACATCCAATTTACATCAAAAAGACATCTCAAAACAGTGCCCAATCATTTCATACGAATTTCATCAAAATTAAACCAAATCTTGCATTTTAAAGCCAAGATCAAGAACACAACCATAAAACCTTTAATAAAACTTAAATCAAGGATTGAGAACTTGGGAATTTCAGTAAAGAACTGAGTATTTAGAAGAGAAGGACGTTCATACCTCTAAATGTGAGTTTCTCCTTGTTTAAAGCCAAGATTCTTGAAAATTCAATAAGCAAATGCTAAGGTTTTGATGTAGAAATGATTAGAGACCAATTGAAGATTGAAATCTCATTTTCAGATGTCAAAATCAGAGGGAAAATGGCTGGAGAAAAATGTTTGGGCTGAGAGAAAAGTTGAGAGAAAAGAAATGGAAAATTTTGAGAAAAGTTAGTTATGACAACAAAATATCTAATTCCCTCCTTTTTCCCTTTCATTAAAAACCATTAATTAAATGTTTAATATTAAGAAAAATCTGGAGAAACTCTTCTTGGGTAAATTAGCTCCTTAAAGATTCAAAGTTTCAATCCTTTTAAAACAGTCACCAACTTTTCAAAAATTACATTTTAGTCACTAACTTGAAATGTCACATTTCTAAGCCTCATTTTGTAAAATTGATTTCACCACTCTCTTATAAATAATAAAAGAGAATTTTAAGATATTTTTCCATATTTTTAATGCATCCCGAACTAGGCTTTCCTAAAATCACCTTTTTATATTCGAACCGCAATCCGACCGATCCGGTCCAAACCCAAAACTTCTAAGCCCAAAATTGGGGTGTTACAGCTTGTCCCTCTCTTAGAGGTTGAAGACAATCTTTCTTCAAATGTCCACGGCTCCCACAATTCCAGCATGTCCCAAGGTTACCCCAACACTCGCCACCATGCCTTCTACCATAACGGTTACAGTCAAGAGTCCTCAGAACAGCATTAGGTCCTTGCTGACCTCTACCAGGGTTACCACCCCCACGCATAGCATCATAATGCAACCTCCTGTCCTTATGCCTCTTGTTGCAATATCTACCATAATCGCGTTCAGCCGCTCGCTTCCTGGAGCTAGATCCACCCGCCCGACTAGCCAGACCAAGATTCGATTCAATGTCCTTGGCTCTAGTGACCAAGACATCGAAATCTGTATAATCAACCGCAAGCATATAAGTCTTAACATCTGCTGCCAGCCCATAACGGAAACGTTCGCACCTCTCCCGCTCCCTAGGGATTAGCTCAGGCGCATACTAACAGAGGCGGATAAATTGTACTTCATACTTAGCTATTGAGATGATGATTTGCATGAGAGACATAAATTCTCTTTTCTTCTCATCTAGGTAACGCACACCCAGATACTTCCACTTGAACGCATACAAGAAGAACGTCCAAGTCACCTCGTCATCCTACATTCCAGAGATAGTTGTCGTCCACCACATATAAGCATCATCATGCAACGGTGATACAACACAACCCAGCTTCTGCACATTATTGCAGTTCATCTGACCCAGAATCTGCTTGGTGCTCTCCATCCATCACTCAGATCCTTCCGGAGATAAGCTCCTGAACTCAGTCCCTCCTAAACTGCAAAGACGTTCCAAAGGCAACATCACATTGGCATCATCCTGATGCGCAGCTCCATGAGCTCTAGCTACTGCTGCCTGGAAAGCTCCAGCAATAACCTGAATCAACATGGTCATGTCAGAAGCAGCTTGCCCCTGTGCACCTTCAGGTTCATCGACCCCAGCACCAACACCAGCGTTACCAGCTCCAACACCACCACCACCGAGTGGTTCACCACCAGGAGGATGAGGTAAATCTTCATCATTCTCAGCATTCTCATTACCACCGGTCGACCTAGTATTGATTCTCAGCTCTCTACGTGGCCTCATTATAAAGAAAACAATGCACTGACAAAAATGCAATAAACACAATTAAGCACAATAAGGTAAGTAATCCAAGTACTCAAGCTCATTTTCGAAACAATTCCTCTCATTAGTTTTGATATGGCAATGTGATCCCTTATCACACTCCAAACATAGCATAGTATCACAAAAACCTCTCGATTGAATCATACACCACCAATCATACATCATCCTTTCACCAAGAAGACACATCATGCATAAACACTTACATCACCCACATATCAAACTCCAATTATTCGATAACCTGACTCTGATACCAGCAAATGTAACCCCCTTAGCCCGGCCTAGACGGTTGACCCGAACTACAAAGATTACATAGGGAAAACCAAAGTTAACCCGAAAGTCAACCTTGATTCACGACCCTTTTTTATTTTAATCTTGTCTAGATACTTGTTAACCCTAAGTGAGAACTCACAAAACACGACTGAGGAAGGCACATTGATCTGATAACATATAGGGACTCAATTGCACTTCACACAAGATTAAGGACCAAATTGTAATTTCTAAAAATAAGAGGGACTTCATTGGTTGTAAGGTTACCATTATGAAATTAGTCATGTTACATGATTCTATGCCAAATTTCAACTTAAAGAGACATCTCAAGCTCAAGCAATTGCAATCTCAATATTTAGGACTAAAATGTAAAGCATGCAAACATCAAACAATTCAAATCTGGGTCCAACGATAACCCGTTTTGAAATGCCTACTCACCGTACCGAAACGATGTATCAGAACGGCATTGACCATTTCGGTACGCGGGTATGTTCCGAGACCGGTTCCGAAACATGAAGCTCCAGTAGCCAAAATATATAGAAACGGCTCCCTTCGTTTCGAAACGCCAAGGCCATTCCAGGCCCCCGTTCCGAAACACCATGGAGTGTTTCGATACACCCTGCCCCAAAACTGCATCAATTGCTGGTTTTTCACTGAAAAACCTACTCAAACATGCCCCAAAGACTCTATACTCATACCAACAAGTAATCATACATATAAGGAACATATTTGGGACATTCAAGCACAACTATAGCATCAAACACAAAATTTCATTATTCTAAAGGCATGCTTCCTAATCTCAAAAACCAAATAGGCAAACCAACCTCAAACCACGCAATTAAGGCCATTTACAATCCAAACAAGCTAAAACAAACATGCCACAACCTTAGGGAGTTTAACACATCTCCCAAATACAATTCTTGGTTTCCCATTGCTAATCTATCAAAACTAAAGTGTACGAAAACTTCACAAAACATGAGCTTGGACTTCCTTGGATGAACTTAGCTCCCTTGACGCCCGAAAACACCTCAATTATTTTCATTATTTGTAAAAGAGAGAGCGTAAGCACAAATGCTTAGCGAGGCATGCTCTAAAGAAAATCAACCCAATAATGCACATCTTGAAAACACTTTCATCAAAAGCTTTTAAAACACATGCTCATTTCTATCTCATGCTTGGAAACCTTTCAAAGCAATTTCTCATTGAAACCACATGTACCTTCATTCTATCTCATGAATCTAAACCAATGCAAAACTCATGGCAGAGCCAAATTCATGCTTGAACTCTAAAGCATTTCATAAACAAACCACATATGCATTTCTCATAGGATAAACCATTACATCAAAGGTACATGTGAATCAAAACCATAACATATTTTATATTGGCATTTCACATCTATTTATTACTCGGATATGCGGACATCTCACTAGACACTTTCAGTGGCATCTCTCATCACCGACTCACTCGTCTAGCAACATAGTTTTCCGGTGGAATCTCACATCATCGTACTCACATGGTGGAATCTCTCATCGCCACAAAGCTTGGGTATTTCACCAAGTCCTACCCGATGGAATGCCCATCATCGGTTCTCTCCCTTTGTCTTAACCAAAGAGCACGTACGAATTTTTAGTTTATAGTGCACTCTCATCCTATTGATCAATCAATTATATCCAGTAAGTATCTCAACATCTATGCCAATATATTATGTCAGATCAACATATCACCTACTATTTTTCATGCATTAAAACTCAACATTCTCATCTCATTTCAAAATCATAACATTTGCTATGCTTCAACATAAAATCTCAAATATCCATTATGCAACATGTTACTTTATGAAATCATTTCAAGCATCATCTCTTGCTATAATTCATGCATAAAAACAGTAGGAATTTATCAATCTAAAACCATGAGCATGTAAAAGCATTTAAGAGGCAATCACCATTCTAGAGAGCAATCTAGTCAATACTTACTTCCGGACTTGGGAAGGTGTTTTAAATCTTTCCTAAATCCCCAAACCATGTTTCTTTGTCCCTCAAGGACTTCTATAACCATACGCACTCACCGATTATGTTTCGCTTGTTTGTCGAAACGTTATCTAAGCTTCCGGATCAACACCAAAGGTGTCCGAAGATGTCTCCCTTGTTTTAAACACATAAAAACAGAGGATTAATGCATCATTATGCATTGAAATCATCAGCCACACACGTAAACTTGATGCTCTACATAAAAACCACATTTCGGCTTCCAAACACTACCGAAATCACCTCCAAACTCTTTCAAAACCAAACCCAGCCAAGATCCATCACTTCTAAACATTTCTAAACATCAATTAACATCAAAAACTAACACAACCACGTCCTTATACCTCCAGCTATAGCAGAACACCAAAATCATCCCAAAAACCACCATTTTAACAAGCAAAAACTTAGGAAAAACAACCTATTCGGGATTGGATTGATAAAACCTCATTTATAACATCATTTAACATCAAAAATACATTAGAAAACCATCTCAAAACAGAGCCTAATCAATCACCACGAAAATCTTCAAGATCTCTTCCAAAATATTGAGTTTTAAGCCAATTTCTTGTTTCTAACATTAAAACCACTTAAAAATCATTAATAAAGGAATGATAACTTGGGAATTTCAGTAAAGAACTGATCATTAGAGGAGAAGGACGAAGCTTACCTCTAATGGATTATTTCTCCTTGATTTGGGCAAGTTTTATTGAAAATTCAATGTAGAAATCAAGTGGATTTGGTGAAGGATTGATTAGGAATCAAAGAGTTATTGAAATCTCATCAAATGAAGTGGAAATCAAAGTAAATTTGCTGGAGAAAAAGTGTTTGGTTGATAGGATTTTGAGAGAAAATGAAATGAGAGAAAATTAGTAAAAAAAGTGGTTATGAAAAGTCAAAGGTAGTTTTTCTATTTTAATCACCTTTAATTTCTTTAATTAAAACATTAATTAAATCACCCAAATTAATGAAAAATCCGATGAAATCATTTTTGGTAAAATTAGCTTCTTAAAGATTCAAAGTTTCAATCCTTTACAAAACAGTCAATACGAAACTTTGCAAAAACTACGATTTGGTCACTACATTGAAATATAGTATTTCCAAACCTTATTTTGTAAAATTGATTTCACCATTCTCTTTTATATATTAAATGATGATTTATAGATATTTTTCTATATTTTTAAAGCATCCCGAACTAGGTGTTACCTAAAACCCCCTTTTTGATTCGAACCGATTCCCAGACCAATCTGGTTCAGACTCTAAACTTCTAGGCCCAAATTTGGAGTGTTACAAATGGTATGTTAGTTTAGCGTAAATTATTATAAATGATATATTTTGGCCTAAACAATGAAAACTTAGTAAATGAATTCGAAACGTCCTAAAATTTTGTATGTTGTTGGAAATATTGTTTTTAAGGTTGTTGTTAAACTTTGGTAAATTTTTGAAATCGTTTGGTAGATCAATTTGAATAAAAACAGTTTTGAATAGTTTACGAAATGGTCACTAAATATTGTAACTCTAATCGGATAGGTAAATGACCTATGTTAGTAATGAAATTTCACAGGCTAATTATTGTTAAGTTTAATTTTAGTATGATAGCATGAATTTCGGATAAAGACCCCTAATTTGTAAAATTTACATTTTAGTCCCTAAAAGTTGTAAAAGTTATAAATTGGTCTCAATTGAGTAAACATTGCTTCATAATAGAATAATTAGATTTGTTATACTATTTAATAATGTTTTCTAAATCCCATTGGCACTAAAATATTGATTAAAAGTTTAAGATTTATGTCTCCGATCTCTGTTTTATTTTTCAGGAACATTGTCTGTCCCGGTTCTCTACGAGTCCGAGAATGGGTGTTACAGAGCAAACCAAATTTCTCGCCATACTTAGAAGGAGTATATTATTTTTCGATTCGAAACCTATCCGTTTAGGCTCGTGGTGAATGGAAACCTTTATAGCCTATCAGTTTAGGCTCGTGGTGAATGGAAACCCTTAAAGCCTATTTGTTCAGTCTCATGGAGAATGGAAATATTTTTTTAAGCATATGGCATATCCGTTCAAGCCCATGAAGAATGGAAACCTCTTTTTAGCATATGGCTTATCCATCCAGGCCCATGAAGAATGGGAACCTTTTTTTTTAGCATATGGCTTATTCGTTGACGCCTATAGAGAATATAACTTTATAAATATAGTTCTCGCAGGGCGAGAGTCACCCTTACCAATTCAGTGCCCATAGGGGCGAGAGTCACATTATCGTTTGTTGAAGAAACAAATCAATTCATCGACTCGATATCTATAAGAATGAGATTTGTAACCCCCTTAGCCCGACCTAGACGGTTGACCCGAACTACGAAGATTACACGGGGAAAACCAACGTCAACATGAAAGTCAACCTTGATTAATGACCCTTTTTTTTCTTTTTAATCTTATCTAGATGCTTATTAACCTTAAGTGTACTCTTGAGAAAAGCATACTTGAAAATCACAGCGATCAAAAAGCAATAAGGGACTCAATTGCACAACATACAAAGTTAGGGACCAAAATGTAAATTCTGGAAATAGGAAGGACTTAGCTGATTTTTAAATTACAAATATCAAATTAATCATATTACATGCTCCCCTGTCAAATTTCACCTCAAATGGACATCTCAAACTCAAGCAATTGCAAATACAAAATTCAGGACTAAAACGTAAAGCTTGCAAACCTTAAACCATTCAAATCAGTGTCCAACGGTCTAGTGTTTCGGAACGGGGGTTGACCGTTCCGAAACGCGGGTTCGTTTCGAGACATGTACCGAAACAGGGCTTGGCAGTGGCAAAAGCATTTCGGAACGGCCTCTACCCGTTTCGATACACGAAGGCCATTACAGGCCCCCGTTTCGAAACGCTAGTGCCCGTTCCGATACGGATTGCCCAAAAAATGTAGAATTTGCAGGTTTAACATACAATTAATCACTCATACATATCCTAATGACTTCCTAATCATGCCAGCAAGTCAGCATACCTATTAGGTACATGTTTGCATCATCAAAACACGATCATGGCATCAATTAGGAAAATTCACAAGACTATAGGCATACATCCTAATCTCCAAAGCAATCAACCATCAAAACACCAAAGCAAGAACCAAAATGGCCATTTACATATCCAAAACATTTAAGGCATCATGCCACAACTAGGGAGTCCAAAACATATCCTAGGTTCCCATTTGCCAAATATCAAAGACTAATAATGTTGTGAAAAAAATCACCATACATGAGCTTAGCTTTCCCTTGGATTCTTAGCCTCCTTGCTGCCCACAAACACCTCAATTATCTGCATTATTGGTTCAAGAGAGAGAGCGTAAGCACAAATGCTTAGTGAGGCATGCTCTAAGGAAACAACACAATAATGCATTTTATTAAAACATTTTCCATAAAGCCTTTAGCACTTAAACATCATTATTCATGCAACATTGCTTTCACATCAAGCATCTCATGCTTCAATATCATTAACATGTCATATTGGCTTCCAAGTGATAAACCACCACCTTTTTCAACATAAAACACAATCGGATACGCGGATCACAAGCGTTGTCCCATACGCTTCATACACACTACCAAACACACAAGGTGGAGTTTACTGGTACAATCACAACCCCTCTACACCCGTGATGGAGTTTAATGGTACAATCACAACCCCTCCACATCACTCATTGGTAGTTGTATAACATCACTAACGAGAACACGGGACACACAACACAAGATCCACACATGGACTTTTAACCACCATTGTGATCTAAAACATCTCGTTAGTGTACTTGGATGGAGTTTACGGTACAATTACAACCCCTCAACATACAAGGCGAATTTATTCACGGTGCAACCAATCCTATAGCCAACTAACTATATCCGATTCAAGTACTTTTAAACCAACACATCACTTTCCAATATACATCAATTATCATCAATAATCCATTGTTTTTAAATCATTTAAAACAAAGCCATTTAACAACATGCATCACTATGCATCAATCCACATTTTTAACAAATCAAGCCAAGGATCTCTTACCTTGAGCATCCTTCAACAAATGGCTTACATAACCAGCATTAACCATGCTAAACATGCATTCAAAAATAGAATTTAAACATGCAATTATCAACAAATGCATCGAACCAATCCATGGCTCATCCAAGAGAGTTTTTCTGAAAACTTACTCTTGAGCTTAGTTAAGTTGATTAGACTTAAACTAAGCTCCCAAACCTTCAAATATTCGATACAAAGCTGGAAATCCAACTCCACTCACCAATTCTGTTTCGCAAGCTTGTCGAAACATCGTTCAAGCCTTCGGATCAACACCACAAGGATCTGAAGATGTCTCCCCTGTTTTAAACACATCAAAGCAGAGGATTAATGCATCATCATGCATTAAAATCTTCAGCTATTACACCTAAACTCGTTGCTCTCATCAAAACTAACATTTTGGCTACCAAACACAACCGAAATTACCTCCAAACTCTTCCACAACATTACCCAGCCAAGATCCATCACTTCTAAACATTCTTAGACATCAATTAACACCCAAAAAGAACGTAAACTAGTCCTTATACCTCCAACTATAACAGAACACCAAGATCACCCCAAAAACCACCATTTTCATAAGCAAAAACTTAGGAAAATCAACATATTCGGGATTGAATTGATTAAACCTCAATTACACATCATTAAACATCCAAAATACATTAAAAATCCATATCAAAACAGAGCCCAAACAATCACCACAAATTTCTTCAAGATTTGTTCCAAATCTTGAGTTTTAAGCCAAAATCAAGATCACAACATTAAAACCTTTTATAAAACTTAATTTAAGGATTGATAACTTGGGAATTTCAGTAAAGAACTAAGTATTTATAGGAGAAGAACATCATTAATTCTAAATGTAGATTTCTCCTTGATTAGAGCAAAAATCCTTGAAAATTCAATAAGCAAATGAAGAGGATTTGATGTAGAAAGGATTAGGAATCTTTTGATGATTGAAACCTCATCATTTAGTGTGAAAATCAAAAGAAATGTTTATGTAGAAATGTGTTTGGCTGAGAGAATTTTGAGAGAAAATGAGATGAGAAAGTTTTTAAGAAAGTTAGTTATGAAATCTCAAAATTGGTTTTTTCCCATCTTCCTTTAATTAATTAAACATTAAATGAATCACTAAAATCTAAGAAAAATCTGGAGAAATCAATCTTGGGTAAATTAGCTCCTTAAAGATTCAAAGTTTCAATCCTTACAAAACAATCACCACTGAACTTTTCAAAAATTACATTTTAGTCACTAATTCGAAATGTCACACTTCCAAACCTTATTTTGTAAAATTGATTTCACCACACTCTTATATATATTAAAAGAGGATTTTTAGATATTTTTCCATATTTTTAATGCAACCCGAACTAGGTTTTCCCTAAAACCACCTTTTATATTCGAACCGAAAATCAGACCGGTCCGATTCAGACCCTAAACTTCCAAGCCCAAAATTGGGGTGTTACAACTCCCCCCCTTAAGAAATTCCGTCCTCGAAATTTACCTGAAGGAAAGAGGTATGGAAATTGCTTCTCCATGTCACCTTTTCGTTCCCACTTTGCTTCCTCAACACCACGATGCTTCCACAACACCTTTACCAAATCAATGGTCTTGCCTCGAAGAACTTTACTGCCTGAATCCAGAATTTCCACCGGTTCCTCATCATAGGTCAAGTCTGGATTCAATTCCACTTCCTCCACAGGCATAACATGCGAAGGATTTGATCTATACCTCCGAAGCATAGAGACATGAAACACATCATGAAACTTTTCCAGCTCCTGTGGCAACCTCAACTTGTACGCAATAGGACCCACACGCTCAATCACCTCGTATGGTCCAATGTACCTAGGGCTCAACTTACCCTTTCGACCAAACCTCATCACCTTTTTCCAAGGCGAAACTTTCAAAAACATAAGGTCACCTACAGCATACTCAATCTCCTTACGCTTCAAATCCGCGTAAGACTTATGTCGATCAGAAGCTTCCTTCAAACGCTCACAAATGAGCTTCACCTTCTCGGTGGTCCCTTTCAACAAAGCTGGCATCGAAACCAACTTCTAACCTGTTTCAGCCCAACAAAGAGGAGTTCTGCACTTCCTCCCATACAAGGCTTCATAAGGTGACATTTGAATACTTGCCTGATAGCTATTGTTATAAGGAAACTCCACCAAAGGCAAATGCTTCTCCCAAGAGCACTAAAACTCAATCACACAACACCTCAACATATCCTCCAGCACTTGGATAACACGCTCAGACTGTCCATCCGACTGTGGATGATAAAAAGTACTAAAATTCAGCCGCGTACCCAAAGCTTGATGCAAACATTCCCAGAAACGCGATGTAAACCTCGGAACCCTATCCGACACGATCGACTTTGGCACACCATGCAACCGCACAATCTTAGCAATGTACAGCTCTGCAAGCCTATCCAATGTGTACGTAGTATGCACAGGCAAGAAATGTGCACACTTCGTAAGGCGATCCACAATCACCCACACCTAATTCTTCTTCGATGGCGACAAAGGCAAACCAGACACAGAGTCCATGGTAACCCTTTCCCACTTCCACTCAAGAATCCTCAACGGTTGCAACAACCCAGAAGGAAACTGATGCTCAGCCTTAACTCGCTGACAATCCATGCACTTGCTCGCATACTCAGACACATCTTTCTTTAAACCCACCCAATACTACTCATCTCTAAGATCACGATACATGTTAGTACTACTAGGGTGCATAGCAAAATGACTACTATGAGCTTCAGTCAGAATAGCACGCCTCAACTCAGCATCATTGGGCACTACTATCCGACTCCCAAAACATAAAACTCCATCATCATTAAAGCAGAAATCCGATGGCCTATCCTCAGCGATATCTTGAACATGTGGCATCAAGGAATCATCCAACAGCTGCTTATCCTTTATCAACTGAACCAAGGATGGTTTCACTTGCAATTCAGTCACAAGACCGCCATCTCGCGAAATGCTCAAGCTGGCAAATAGAGCCCTCAACTCCACTGCCACCTTCCCACTCAAGGCATCCGCTACAACATTAGCTTTTCTCAGATGGTACTCAATCGTCAGATCGTAATCTTTAAGCAACTCCACCCAACGTCGTTGCCTAAGATTCAACTCTTTCTGAGACATCAGATACTTCAAACTCTTGTGATCCGTTTACACAGTACACTTCTCACCATACAGGTAATGTCTCCAAAATTTCAAAGCAAAAACCATTGCAGCTAACTCAATGTCATGCGTAGGATAATTGCGCTCATGCACCTTCAACTAGCGCGATGCATAAGCCACCACCTTACCCTCTTGGATCAACACACACCCCAAACCAACGTAGGATGCGTCACTATACATCACAAACTCTTTTCCTGATTCAGACTGAACCAAGATAGGAGCTTGTGTCAAAGCTGCCTTAAGCTTCTCAAAACCCTGATGTCTCACTTCCGTCCACTCATAGTTAACATCCTTCTGCAACAACTTCGTCAAAGGTGCAGCAATCTTTGAAAATCCATCCACGGACCTCCGATAGTATCTCGCCAAACCAAGGAAACTACGAACTTCATGAACAGACTTAGGAGGCTTCCAATTCATCACTGCCTCAATCTTCTGAGGATCAACATGAATCCCCTCAGCAGAAACCACATGACCAAGGAACACAACTTCCCTAAGCCAGAACTCACACTTGCTCAGCTTAGCATAAAGCTGATTCTCCAACAAAGCCTGCAACACAATCCTCAAATGCCCTTCATGCTCCTCCTCAGTACGAGAGTACACGAGGATATCTTCAATGAACACCACAACAAACTTGTCCAAGTATTCATGGAACACTCTATTCATCATGTCCATAAAATCTGCAGGAGCATTCGTCAAACCAAACGACATCACAAGGAACTCATAATGCCCATACCTCGTTCTGAAGGTTGTCTTTGGCACATCCACATCCTTCACCTTCAACTGGTAATACCTTGACCTTAACTCAATCTTAGAGAACACAGACGCTCCCTTAAACTGATCAAAAAGATCATCAATCCTCGGCAATGGATACCGATTCTTGATAGTCAACTTGTTAAGCTGACGATAATCGACGCACATTCTCATAGTGCCATCCTTTTTCTTCACAAACAAGACTGGTGCGTCTTCAGCTCTTTCAACTCCTTAGGTGCCATTCAATAAGGAGTAATGGACACTCGAGTTGTGTTTTCATACAGCTCAATCCCAAACTCCACTTCTCGATTAGGAGGCAAACTAGGTAACTCCTCCGGAAACACACTAGGAAACTCCCGCACCGTCCTGATATCTTGCACTCGCAACTTCTTAGAGCTAGGATTCATCACAAAGGCTAGGTAGGCTTCACAACCTTGCCTCAGCATTCGGCTCGCTTCCAAGGAAGACACCACATTGGCAAGAAACTTCACATTCTCACCAACCACCACTACCTCATAATCATCCGCAAGCTTCAACGAAACTCGCTTGCTCTCAAAATCCACCACAGCTCGATGTTCAACAAGCCAATCCATACCAAGGATTACATAAAAATCATAGAAATGCAATTCCATGAGGTGAACATGAAAAACATGGTTTTGCACAACCAAGGGACATCTTCTATACAACTTCCGTGTCACAACGGTCTCACCAAAGGAACTAGTTACACGCATACCAACATCCAAAGACTCAACAGGTAAACCAAGCAATTGAGCATGTTCATGCAATATGTATGAGTGTGTAGATCCAGAATAAATCAAGGAAAGTAATGACAAGGATTGCAAAGTGAAGGTACCTGCGATCACATTTGTGTCATTCCTCCCCTCCCGCTGAGCATAAACCCGAGCATGGCCTCCACCCTCAGGTTAGACAGCCACCACATGTGCCACATTCCTTCCACCTTCATCTATGCACTGGAAGTTACCACGGTCGCGCCCACGACCTCTTTGTGGTGCAACAACTCCAGGAGCACGTCCCTGACCACCACCGGCCAACAAAGGACACTCCCTTTTCTCATGTGGTCTACCGAACCACAATTCCAGCACGAATTACTAGTCACTGCAACAGGAGCTTGCACCTCTCTCGCTGCCCGAGGACAATCACGCCTCAAATGACCACGCGATCCACATGCCCATCATGTGTTCTGATCAGCTCTCGCCTTGTCTCCCTGAACAGGCGCACCTTGCCCTCCACCACCACGCCTAGCAGAAGACTAGTACCTCATATATCTTCCTATCGTGTTCCGTCCACCACCGGAATTATACTCAGCAGCTCTCTTGCCCGAGCTAGAACCAGCACTCCTAGAAGACAAACCCAGATTCTGCTCAATGTCCTTCGCCCTACTAACCAGCACATCAAAATCAGTGTACTCAGCGGCAAGCATAAAGGTCTTTACATCCGTCACCAAACCATACCGAAAACGTTCACACCTTTCATGCTCATCAGAAATAAGCCCAGGTGCGTATTGACTGAGACGGACAAACTGGATCTCGTACTCAGCCACCGTCATGCTCCCTTGAGTAAGAGACATGAACTCTCTTTTCTTTTCATCCAGGTATCACACACCCAGATACTTCTGCTTGAACGCGTTCAGAAAGAACGTCCAAGTTACGTCAGCTTCCTCCATTCCGGAGACAGTGGTCGTCCACCAGGTATACGCATCATCATGCAACAGTGATACCACACATCCTAACTTCTGCACATCATTGTAGTTCATTTGTCCCAATATCCTCTTGGTACTTTCCAACCATGATTCGGAACCCTCAGCTGACAAACCTCTGAACTCAGTCCCTCCCAGACTGCGCAAATGTTCCAAAGGTAATCTCGCATTAGCATCACCCTGATGCCCAGCTCCATGAGCTCCAACTACTGCTGCCTGAAAGGCTCCAGCAATAGCCTGTATCAACATTGTCATGTCAGGAGCAGCTTGCCCCTGCCCAGCTTCAGGTCCAGCGACCCCAGCACCAACACCTGCTCCATCACCTCCAGCACCACCACCATCGGAAGGGCCACCACCAGGAGGAGGAGGTATATCCACAACATTTTCAGCATTGTTCTCATTCTCGTTCTGAGCCATAGCTCGCTATTAATTCTCGTCTCTCTACGAGATCCCATTCACTAAAATAATGCACTAACACAAATGCAATAAACATAATCAGGCTCAGAAAGGTAAGAAATCCAAGTACTCAAGATCATTTCCAAACAAAACAATTCATTTCATTAGTTTTGATATGGCAATGGGTCCCTCTAACATGCTTCACCACAGCATACATCACAATTGTAACATACTTTACAATTCACACATCACACTTTCATTCAAAAAGGCACATCATGCAATCATCACCCACATAACCATTCTCGTTTACTCGAGAACTCAGCTTTGATACCACCAAATGTAACCCCCTTAGCCCGGCCTAGACGGTTGACCCGAACTAGGAAGATTACACGGGGAAAACCAAAGTCAACTCGAAAGTCAACCTTTATTAACGACCCTTTTTTTATTTTTAATCTTATCTAGATGCTTATTAACCTTAAGCGTACTCTTGAGAAAAGCATACTTGAAAATCACAGCGATCAGAAAGCAATAAGGGACTCAATTGCACAACATACAAAGTTAGGAACCAAAATGTAAATTTTGGAAATAGGAATGACTTAGCTGATTTTTAAATTACCAATATCAAATTAATCATATTACATGCTTCCCTGTCAAATTTCACCTCAAACGGACATCTTAAACTCAAGCAATTGCAAATACAAAATTTAGGACTAAAACGTAAAGCTTGCAAACCTTAAACCATTCAAATCAGTGTCCAGCGGTCTAGTGTTTCAGACCGGGGGTTGACCGTTCCGAAACGCGGGTTCGTTTCGAGACCTGTACTGAAACAGGGCTTGGCAGTGGCAAAAGTGTTTCGGAACGGCCTCTACCCGTTTCGATACACGAAGGCCATTACAGGCCCCCGTTTCGAAACGCTAGTGCCCGTTCCGATACGGATTGCCTAGAAAGTGCAGAATTTGCTGGATTAAAATACAATTAATCACTCATACATATCCTAATGACTTCCTAATCATGTCAACAAGTCATCATACCTATTAGGTACATGTTTGCATCATCAAATCACGATCATGGCATAAATTAGGAAAATTCACAAGACTATAGGCATGCATCCTAATCTCCAAAGCAATCAACCATCAAAACACCAAACCAAGCACATAAATGGCCATTTACATATCCAAAACATTTAAGGCATCATGCCACAACTAGGGAGTCTAAAACATCCCCCAAAAACACATCCTAGGTTCTCAATGCCAAATATCAAAGACTAAAAATGTTGTGAAAAAAATCACCATACATGAGCATAGCTTTCCCTTGGATTCTTAGCCTCCTTGCTGCCCACAAACACCTCAATTATCTGCATTATTGGTTCAAGAGAGAGAGTGTAAGCACAAATGCTTAGTAAGGCATGCTCAAAGGAAACTACACAATAATGCATTTTATTAAAACATTTTCCATAAAGCCTTTAGCACTTAAACATTATTATTCATGCAACATTGCTTTCACATCAAGCATCTCATGCTTCAATATCATTAACATGCCATATTGGCTTCCAAGTGATAAACCACCACCTTTTTCAACATAAAACACAATCGGATACACAGATTACAAGCGTTGTCCCATACGCTTCATACACACTACCAAACACACAAGGTGGAGTTTACCGGTACAATCACAACCCCTCTATACATGTGATGGAGTTTAATGGTAGAATCACAACCCCTCCACATCACTCATTGGTAGTTGTATAACATCACTAACGAGAACACGGGACACACAACACAAGATCCACACATGGACTTTTAACCACCATTGTGATCTTAAACATCTCGTTAGTGTACTTGGATGGAGTTTTACGGTACAATTACAACCCCTCAACATCCAAGGCGACTTTATTCACGGTGCACCCAATCCTATAGCCGGCTAACTATATCTGATTCAAGTACTTTTAAACCAACACATCACTTGCCAATATACATCAATTATCATCAATAATCCACTGTTTTTAAAGCATTGAAAACAAAGTCATTTAACAACATGCATCACTATTCATCAATCCACATTTTTAACAAATCAAGCCAAGGATCTCTTACCTTGAGCATCCTTCAACAAATGGCTTACATTACCAGCATTAACCATGCTAAACATGCTTTCAAAACAGAATTTAAACATGCAATTATCAACAAATGCATCGAACCAATCCATGGCTCATCCAAGAGAGTTTTTCCGAAAACTTACTCTTGAGCTTAGTTAAGTTGATTAGACTTAAACGAAGCTCTCAAGCCTTCAAATATTCGATACAAAGCTGGAAATCCAACTCCACTCACCAATTTTGTTTCGCAAGCTTGCCGAAACACCGTTCAAGCCTCCGGATCAACACCACAAGGATCTGAAAATGTCTCCCCTGTTCGGGATTGCATTGATTAAACCTCAATTACACATCATTAAACATCCAAAATACATTAAAAATCCATCTCGAAACAGAGCCCAAACAATCACCACGAATTTCTTCAAGATTTGTTCCAAATCTTGAGTTTTAAGCCAAAATCAAGATCACAACATTAAAACCTTTTATAAAACTTAATTTAAGGATTGAGAACTTGGGAATTTCAGTAAAGAACTGAGTATTTAGAGGAGAAGAACATCATTACCTCTAAATATAGATTTCTTCTTGATTAGAGCCAAAATCCTTGAAAATTCAATAAGCAAATGAAGAGGATTTGATGTAGAAAGGATTAGAAATATTTTGATGATTGAAACCTCATCATTTAGTGTGAAAATCAAAAGAAATTTTGCTGTAGAAATGTGTTTGGATGAGAGAATTTTGAGAGAAAATGAGATGAGAAAGTTTTTAAGAAAGTTAGTTATGAAATCTCAAAATTGGTTTTTTCCCATCTTCCTTTAATTAATTAAACATTAAATGAATCATTAAAATCTAAGAAAAATCTGGTGAAATCAATCTTGGGTAAATTAGCTCCTTAAAGATTCAAAGTTTCAATCCTTACAAAACAATCACCACTGTACTTTTCAAAAATTACATTTTAATCACTAATTCAAAATGTCACACTTCCAAACCTTGTTTTGTAAAATTGATTTCACCACATACTTATATATATTAAAAGATGATTTTTAGGTATTTTTCCATATTTTTAATGCAAACCGAACTAGGCTTTCCCTAAAACCACCTTTTATATTCGAACCGAAAATCAGACCGGTCCGGTTCAGACCCTAAACTTCCAAGCCCAAAATTGGGGTGTTACAAGATTCGTATCGCCATTTAAAGTTGTTTGATTTGTTCACTTTTGCTTCGGAGGAATAGGTCATTTGAAGAATCGCTATGTTCATTGCCGCTTCAAAATAGCATGACAGTTTTATCCGATTTGTTTTTGTCTGTCCAGAGAAACAACTCTTTCCACTGACTAAAGTCATTTGATTTGTTCACTACCGCTTCGGAGGAATAGGTCATTTGAAGAATCGCTCTGTCCATTGCCGCTTCGGAATGGCACGCCAATTTTATCCGATTTGTTTTTGTCGCTCTGGAGAAACAAGTCTTGTCACCGACTAAAGTCATTTGATTTGTTCACTGCCACTTCGGAGGAATAGGTCATTTATGGAATCTCTTTGTTCATTGCCGCTTCAGAAGGACAATTCAGTTTGTTTCTTCCACTTTGGAGAAATAAGTTGCATCATTAGAGGAAATGTCATTTGATTCATTCAGCGCTGCTTTGGAAGAGTGAGTCATTTGAAGAAATGTTCGTTGTCGCTTTGGAAGAACACATTGCTTAACCACCTTGGCCGGATAAAATCAGTGCCTTTTGTTATTATCCCTATTCTCGTTTCACCAGAATGAGCAGATAGTGGCAACTGTAGTCACCCAATTTTATCCGGCTTTAAATTTTATGTTTGTGTCCATAAAAGAGTCTATTTAAAAAATAAAAAAGAAGAGTCCATGAATAAAGGCCCAATTGGCCCATTTTTTACTATCTCATTTTTATTAATGTATTTTAGTTTTTTATCTTGTAGACCATACAAAATCCTAATCATGTCAAACATGGAAAGATTACAAGAGATCGTGCTCGACAAGTATGAAAATCAAGTTATGTGCAAGGATTCCTCACTACAGACTTATGGAAAATTTCCGATAGGATCCAAGCATTCTCGGGCCAAGGTGTCTTCTAACGTAAGGACTGTCTTTCAATTACCTTTCCAACGTATCTTGAAACTCTTCAATCGGACGTCCTGAGCTCAATATATTCTCGTTTTACTGAAGACAATACGTACAAAAAACTATATACGAGTTCAATACGAGAATTAGATTTTATCACTAATTTTCAATTAATTTATCGATTATTTATAATTAATATCAAGCTTATACATTTTCTTATTTTTTTTAACTCGTTTTGGATTTTATTGAATGTAAGGAAAGAGTTTGATGCTCAAGAAATGACATTATTCTTTTTCCAAGAATGTTGAGCATAAGAAAAGAATATGCTTTTAGAGTTTTAGGATTTTTAGGTTTTTAAGATTTCTTGAAGCCTATAAATAGGCCTCATCCTATTTTAATTAGACACAAAGAAAGAGAGAAAAAACAGAGACATATACAAAATTCATTCTTTGTAACAGATCATATTGAAGAGAAATAAACACTATAGTTGATTTTTTGAGGTATTTTCTGTACCAAAATTTTGTTTTTTTTATATTCTATTTCGATTGGAATTGGAAGCAAAATGGTACGCATTCTCACCAAACCAAGCATGCAGAGGAGTTGTCATCACTGAAAGGCGGTGTTGTCGCCACCATAAGAACCATGAGCAAAAGCGGGAGGTGCCCGCTGCCGGCGAGTAGCATCCGACATTCACGTATTGCAGTAGATGTGATGAAAGAAGACAATCCACGGCTCGACCCGTACCCCAGCTCCAGCGAAATTACATTATAGCCCCTACTGTTTGCATTTCTTCACTTTAGTTTTTTTTTTAATTTAAATTTCAGTACTTTATTTTTATTTGCTCTACTTTAATACATGTGTTATTTAATTTTATAGGTAATTATGTCACCTAATTAAATTTAAGTCTTAGTTATATAATAATATAATAATTTCCATTAAAATGACAAAAATAAAACTTTGAAGTAATTGACTAAAAGATATTATCTTAGGCTAACTTCCCTTGTAATGTAATAATTAATAAGTTTTAAATGCTTAATTAATTTTTTACCTTGTAGGTTAGTTCACTAACAATATAATTTAATTTAATGTCCTAGATTTATTTTTTGATTCCTTAAATAATTTTTCTTTTAATAGTTAACTTGGTAAATTATTTAGAAAATTTAAAAAATGCATTTTTTAATTGTAAATAATTGTAAGTAATATTTCTTAGGTATATTTTAGAAAAAACAATTATACTAATTGTAAGTAATTAAATAAAATTATTTAAGTAATCTTTTATAAAGGTAAATAATCTATTTCCCTTAATTGTGAATAATGATAAATAAAAAAATTAACTCGGTAAATTATTTAGAAAAGTAAAATTCTTTAATTGTCAATATAATTTACATAGGTAATTTTTAGAAAAGTAAATATATTTTCTTTAAATGTAAATAGTTAAATAAGGCATTTTAGGATTATTTTCTTTAAACACATGCTTCTAAAAAAGAATATTTAATTTTGAAAACATCATTTAGTATAAAACATCGTTTTAAAAAGTGATTTTTATTGCATCATGAAAAACGAGATATTTTTTTCTCAATTAGGGTTAATTTGGTCTTCCTCTAGCCATTGGGGAACAGTCGAAACTCCTATGCAAGACTATATTTTCGAATTTTAAGGATTAATACCTTAATCTCCTTGCATCTAGATTGATTCGGATTTTCTCAGCCGTGAGAAAATTCGAGTCAATTTTAGAACTTTGTGGATTTTTATTTTAATCCTTGCATGCATTCATTCGTGTTACAAGGAAAATATTAGTGATTAACTAAGCGCCATTCTGCGGGAGTGATGAGGGTGTTAATCCTTCCCCAGACGTTACGGTACGCCAAAACCCTCGATCTGGCAGGTTTTTAGGTTTCCGGTCCGCCTAATATAATAAATGGGTCTGGTGGCGACTCCGTTGTTACACCTATTTCTGTTAATTTATTTAATATTTATTTAAAAAAAATTGATTTTATTTAAAAACTCCAAAAACCTTTGATTTCTTTAAAAAAACCCAAACCCATGCCCTAAATCCTTAAATTCAACCCTCCAACCACTGATTCAACCACCCCCGGCTACCATTGTCTTCATTGGAACCCCAGGCCTAAAAATCCCATCATCTCGTCGTCCAAAACTGATGAATGAATCGTCAATTGCATCGTCGACAAATACTCAACAATGACGAAAAAGAGGTTGATTGGGTTCCAATGGATGGCTAGTGGGTGGGAGATGCCGAATAGTAAGGTAAATGACGCTTGGGCAAAGAACGCTAAGCCACCGACGTGTGGGGAAAGTCGGACGGTGAAGGAGATGTAATTTGAGGGTTTGATTAAAAGAATTTAAAACTTTGAGATTTCTAAGAAAGTTCAGATTTTTGAAGTAATTCAGAAATTAAAAAACAGGCCACATGTCATGTTCTGATTAGATGACAAATTTTTTTTAACTTTCGTTGACGAAAAATCCTGATCTTAGTAATACAATGAAACGTTAGGACCCAATTTAGCCCGAAAAAAAAACGTTAGGCACCGTACTAAAGAAAAGGTATAGGTTGGGTACCTTTCTAACGTATAAGCCTAAGAGATACATCAGAGCTTTATGTATTATTTCAGAATTAAAATTTTTAATCTATCTTTGTACAATATTTTTATAAAAGTGTGTCTTTATATTATTTATAATTTATGGATAAACTTCACCGGAGGTCCCTTTTGTTTGGGCCGTTTTCTATTTTGGTCACCCATTTTGAAAAAAAGTTATTCTTGCCATTTACGATATCGATCTGTTTTATTTTTTTCATTGTGGTTTTAGCACCCATTAGTTTGATGACGTGGAATATTAGTCAAAATGGTTAATTTCTAATTTAAACCCTAAACTTTAAACAAAATATTATTTTGACCCTTAAATTTTCTCAACCTCACTTTTATCCTATAATGTGGCGGCTACAACTAATTTTTTGGTGGGTGATCCGAGGAGAATAGTTATGCCCTAAAAGTTTAATTAACTATTACGTTCGTTTCATTGTTATACTACTTTGAGCCCCTCTATGACTGTTGTACTTGTCTTTGAATTCTCCGTAGGTAATGGATAACAAATTAGTGATGCTCTAATTTGCCATTATTACTATTTTTGGTTAATGCAAATTCAAGAATTAAATCCACTTGCCTAAGACCTCCCAATCTGACCAAGCTGCCATTTTTTGGTTTCTTCAAGAAAAAAAAGGGGTTGCAAAAGAGCATAAAAGGTACACCATGAATCATTTATCTTTGTGTAGGTCTTATGTTTAAGAAAATTGGTAAAGCATTTTTGGAATTCTTGTATTCAGATTTGAAGTTTAAATTCAACTTTTTTAGCATTAATTTAAGGCTTAATGGCCCGTTTAGCCCCTGAAGTATACACAAATTACCGAACTACCCCTAAAGTATTTTTTGGGACGTTTTGCCCCCTAGACTAAAAATCGCGACCTCCGTTAGTCTCTCTTATCTAACGTTCGTTTAAATTTTTTTGGGTCAATTAGATTGCGCCACATGTCTCTTCTGACCAAAAAATAACTAACTTTAATAAAAATGGGTAAATGACATGTTGAGTCTCTCAAATTTTATGTTTATTCAATCTAGCCCTTAAAATTGTTCATTTTCTTCTTCCTCCAATACAATCTCTGATAAAACCAAAGACCCAACATCTTCAATTGTCATCTTATGATATTTAATATTTCATCAGTTCTAGAAAGGTCATGAGAGCCATTAATAGATGAATTTAGAATCTCGGAAATGGACATGTCGCTGCCTCTCAAAGAACTTACATCACGTCCAACACTTTCAGATGATAACTTTCGAGCATGGATGGCCACCTTAGCTTGCTCTATCTCGGAAAAGAGTTCCAGTCCATTACCGACAATAAATGAAGCTAGAGTATTATTCATGTTTATGTCTTCTGATTTATGCCTAGGAAAATCAATTAGCTGCACCAAAATAACTTGTCCCATACACAGTCCCTCATCAATATTGTACATACCATACTTTACAAGTTTTTTCTATTGAACCTGTTAAATCTTCATCCAGTGTCAGATCTTTCGAACCAATTTCTAAACTATCATCTCTTCCTAATCTAGTTGTCCCAAGCTCCGATGTCTCATAAGCAGTATCACTACCGTAATATGATGTGATGGGATGAACTGCCAGTAAAATAAGATATACTTGAATCGGGAGGAACATTATTTGTGAAATTGTGCTATTTGCAGCAATATTTGGATGAGCATTCATTTAATTTTTTGGAATGTTGGAAAATATAAGAAATGTAAAAACTCCAAGTTAACGATAAAAGTAAAACTAATATTATATATATATATAGTGAATTAGATAAACTATAACTTTAGATTCCACCAGACATCCATTTTTACATGGTTGCATATGAGGTGTTCAAGGTAGCAATGGTTGAAACAAGGGAGGAAGAAAATGGTTAGATTGAATAAATATAAAACTTGAGAGACTCTATAGGTCATTTACCCATTTTTATTAATCTCGATCAATTTTTTTGGTCAAAAGAGCCACATGGCGCGAACTAATTGCCCTCTAAAAAATTAAACGAACGTTAGATAAGAGGGACTAACGGAGGTCACGATTTTTAGTTCAGGGGGTAAAATGTCCCAAAAAACACTTTAGGGGGTAGATCGGTACTTTGTGTATACTTCAGGGGCCAAACAGGCTACTAAGCCTTAATTTAAAGGATAAGTATTTGGTACAATTGTTAAAAAGAATGAATTCATTAAGTTCAATCACATTTTGTTGAGTTGATCAAACGATTGCAAATGGCCAAGAGGGGGTGAATTGGCGATTAAAAATTTGAAGAGAGAAATTGGATGAATGAAAATTGGACACAAGGCAATTTATAGTGGTTCAAGTTCCTAAATGAACTCTACCTCCACTATATTAGCTCCCACTAAGGATTTTCAACCAATCCCCTAATTGATTCTTCCCCTTTTCTTGGATGAGGAAGAAACCTTACAAAAATCGATTAAGCTTTCTACTCAAAGCTTAATCAAATACACTCTTTTCAAAGAAAGAGTTTGGTAAACCTTACAGATACCTCTCAAAGGTTAATGTTTACCCAAATACAATCAATCACACCCCAAACTCTCAATAAAAATTACAATTAAAAACTCAATTGAGTTGGGTACAAGGATTTGACTCTAAATGATCAAGGTTTGGATTTGAATGCTTTGACGATGCTTGAAGGCTCAATGGTTGTTGTAGCTTTAGAGACTTGTTTTTATACTATCTCATTGATTTCTAGCCGTTTGGGTGGTTGAGATCATCAATATAGCCATTGGGGCTCTCTCTTTCCTCCATAAATGCAGTTCTGCAACTACCCATATCAGAACACGAGACCTCTGTATCAAAACGGACACTCAAAGAAGAAAGAGTTGTTATGTGTAAAATGGGCCTGTATCGAAATGGTTATAGGTCGTATTGAAACAATAAGTACAAAAAGAAGACCGTATCGAAACGGATAAGGGTTGTATTGAAAAATTTTGAAACTGTAAATTAGTGTTTCGAAATAGCTTAGTGGTGTATCAAAACACTTAACCAAATCTTTAAAATTCAGTTTCTGACAAGTAACGGCTAGTTCATTTAATGCCCACATTTAAAATTACTTACCCTTTGTATCGAAACGAGTGTAAGTCGTTTCAAAACGATTCTTCAAAATCAAAAGCCCCAAGTTTAGGGGTCGGACGTTACTCAAGTAAATCAAGTTCGAGTCGTGGGTTCATTTTAAAATTTAATTAAGCTTTGGTTTAAATTAAAAGGGTTTGAATTCATTAAGGGGAATTTAGTAATTTTAAAAATAAAGGAAAATGAGATGAGAAGAAGAGCGTTCTTTGAAACATTTCACCATCTTCTTCCTTCAACCCCTCTTTTAACGTTAAAACTCCCTAAAAACCTCAATAACTATTCCATCAAATCCCACCCTCATTTCAAGTTTTTTCATCAAGGTAAGACCACTTTTGATTTGCCCTCTTAATTCCAAACACATTTATGGTTTTAGATTTTAGAAAACACCATTGTAGAGAAATTTGAGTTTTCATAGTTTCAAAGAAAAGGGTGGAACTTTAATGGATTTTCGTTTTGCTTTTGATATGTAGAGTTAAATTATGAGTTAACATAGCCCTAAGGTTCATTATATCTTAAATTGGTGGGTTTTTATTAAGAATCCCGAAATAAGTTTTTCATGGGTGTTTTAAAGAGTCAAAATTTGTGTTTTTGGTGTGATTTTGTGAAAGGGAGTTGGGCTGGGATTATAGTGATACTAGAAGGTTGGTTTGAAGGTGTTTTGGGTGTTGGTATCAATTGTTTTCTGTTGGGTTGTTAGGGAGTATGAAAATAGGAATTTTGGGTATTGGCTTTGGGTTGAAATTGTGAGAATTTGGATTGTGGTAGTAGCTTGTGGTTGTGGAACGTTTTGTGGTGATTCGGTTGAGTAATGTATTGCTTTTGTTTTGTTAGAATCAAGGGAAACCGTTGGAGAGGCTTCAGGCACGATTTCGGGGAATTTGGATACTTGAGATCGGTGTTTGGCTTCCGTTTGGGTTGCATCGGTGAGTGAAAATATCTTGAACTTGTTTTGATTACAAGAAGGGTTCTTGGGGGTTTGGGTGGAGCCTTGAGGGCTAACCTAAACCCAAGTGTAAGTTTACTAATCCTACCTTAATGGTTAAGTGATGATGTATGAGTAATTGTTGTGATATCATATGCATTGTGGATTGCTTTTACATCCGTTGTTGTGTGTATTTGTTGTTGGTGTCGAGCCTCACATGATGGTTGTCATAACTATGGTGATGTGTGGTCTTACTAGTAGTGACTAGTAGAAGAGTAAGGTGATGTGTGGTCCCATCGGAAACTACTAGTCGAACGGTGATGTGTGATCCCACCGTATGTTTTGGTTGTGCATGTCAAAACCATGTAGTTGTGTTGTTGAGATACCTTTCATGCATTCAAATGGTTTATTTATCATTCAAGAAATGTGTTTTGAAAACTGCATGTTTGATGAGTTTTTAGAGCTTCGCTCACTAAGCTATCAAGCTTACGCTCTCCTTTTTCCAACATGCAGATCGTTAGAGTTCGGAAGGCAACTGGGCAAGGGAGACGCTTTTTGGAGTTCTCGACTAGCTCAAGTATGATTTAAGTATTTGTAATAATGCCTAGACATTTGGGGTGTAGACTTGTATGGAGTTAGTGTTCAAACTCCTTAGTTTGGTTTGTTGGTGTTCAAGCATGTTTGGTTTGATGATGCTATGAGTTTTGTGTGAGCGTTGATGGGCTCATATATGTTGGTTTGTTGTTAAATGCCTTGTCATGGATTTGTAAACCATGTATGTTGTTGCCTATATGCTCGTGTTCACAGGATTATGTCCTTGTTCAATGAATGCTTATGTTTGTTTTAAAAGCATGTGAAACCTTGTTAAGAAAGGTCTATGTGTGTGTTTATTGCCTTTGAATGAAATGGTGAAGTCATGTATGTTTTTATGCAAGTTTCCTACCTAAATGCCTATCTTGAGATGAAGGCCATGTTTGTTCGGTTAAGTAGCCTCGCATGCTTAATCTTGGTTTCTAGATGATGTATGAGTCTTGGTATGTTACAAGATGAGTCATAAAATGAATCTAGAGTTTAGTCTTGGTCGGTTTGCAGCTAAATTGAGTCTTACAGTGCAGGGCGTATCGGTAAGCCCAAGGGTCATATCGACACGGTCCTACACTTTGGGGCTCAGTTTAAGCCTAGCGTACCGGTACACGGGGTGTATTGATACGCTAAAAGCTCTCCGGAAATCTGAGATATTGACGAGATTTTAACGTATCGGTACAGGTCTTGGGTGTATCTGTACGGTCTTTTATCATTGACCGTGAGAAGTTGACCGTTGAGGGCGTGTCGGTACGGTCAACCACTGTACCGATATGGTCTCCCTAGGATGACTCTGGGTAGTTGAATTTTTAACTTTGACCGTGAGAAGTTGACCATTGAGGGCGTGTCGGTACGGTCAACCATTGTACACGGTCCTACATTTTTGTAAATCAAGACATTTTAATTCAAACTCTTCAAGTTTTGCTTCAAGTTCAAGTTTGGTTTTAGAAAGCAAATCATTTTGAATTTTTAACTTTGAAATCAATTTATTGTTTTTCAAAATGTGGCTTTTAAAATCTAAAACCAAATCATCATAGGCATCTTGTAATTCATCAAAGGAATAAGAACATGAAGTAAATGAATTAGAAGTTACCCTTGAATCTTCTTCGATGGCCATAAGGCAAAGGTTGGCTTGATCATCGTCGGTGGAGTCCTCATCACTCCAAGTAGCCATATGTGCCTTCTTCTTATGGCTTGAAGTGCTTGCCCTCTCCTTTCTCTTGGGTTCTCGTTCAAGCTCTCTCAAGGCTTTCTTCATGAACGGGGCACACTTCTTGAAGAGATGAACTATCTCTTCATCTTTATCCTCCTCTTCACTTGAGTAGACATGATGGCAAGTGGAGGATTTGAGAGCCATGGCACTTGCATTGATGCCAAGCCCTTTGAGTTTCTTCTCTCCCATAGCTCTAATTTCTTCCCTCTTCTTCTCATTCTCTTTGTTCTTCTTCATGATTTGATGAGTAAGGAGTGACCCCATGAGTTTATCAAGCTTCAAAGTCTTCAAATTTTTGGCTTCGATGATGGCGGTCCTCTTTGAGTCCCAAGACTCGGGAAGTGAGTAGATGAGCTTTCGAACAAGCTTTTCTTCCGGGATGGCTTCTCCAAAACCTTTAAGACCGTTGGTGATGGTGGAGAACCTATCAAACATCTTCTCGATGTTCTCTTCCGGATCCATTTTGACGTTCTCATACTCCAAGGTTAGGAGCCCAATCTTGGTCTCCTTCACTTCATTTGTCCCCTCGTATGTGACTTCAAGCTTGTCCCATACCTCCTTGACACTCTCACAAGAAGACATCTTCTCATAGATGGATGGACCAAATGCACAAAATAGAATGTGCAAGGCTTTGCAATTTAGCTTCATCTTCTTGCGATCGTCGGCACTCCACTCCGCTTTACTTCTTTGAGGCACGAACGGACCATCTTCAACTACATCCCATAGCTTGTAATCTTTTGATTTGATGAAGAACTTCATCTTTGTCTTCCAATGGGCATAGTGAGTTCCGTCAAACAAAGGCGGTTTGTCGATTGAGTCGGTTGATGAAAAAGTGATCGAGCTTGCCGGATGTTCTCAATAGGATGTTAATCCTCTTCAATTGAGCCAAGCTTTGATACCAATTGTTGAGATGTGTGGAGCTCGATTCGATCAACCAATATTGCTCACCAAGTGATGGAGAGATGATTTTTGGGTGAAAGGGTTGTGGAAGCTAGAATGAAAATGGACACAATGATTTATATTGGTTCGGCCTTCTAACAAGCACCTACATCCACTACCTTAGCTCCCCACTAAGGAATTCTCAATCAATCCACTAATTGATTCGTCCCCTTTTCTAGGATTAGGAGGAAACCCTTACAACCAATCAAGCTTCTACCCAAAGCCTTGATCAAAACCCTCTTTACAAAGAGACAAAGAAAGAAAATTTAAAACCCTCTAATAGGTGTTTGTTTGCACAATTAAGCACTCACCCAAAACCTAAAACACTTGAGCAAATTTGACAATTTTGTCTCACTAGTGTTCGTCTATACAAGAATTGACAATTTAAGTGCTAAGACAATCTTTAATCATTTGATGTTTGACAATATGAGCATTAGTCTTCTCTTGATGCTTGGAGGTCCCTTTTGTACTCCCAATTGAGTTTGTAGTCGTTACTAGCCGTTGGGATCAAATTGGAGCCGTTGAGGACTTTAATTCCCACCATAAATGCAGTTCTGCAGCTACCCGTTTCGAAACGCTCGAAGCCGTTTCGATACACTCTCAATGTAGAAAGAGCCGTTGCAGTCTGTCAGGGTACCCGTTTCGGAACACCCCATTGCCGTTTCGAAACGCGTATCGAAACGATATATGCCCATATCGAAACGCCTGCATTTAAAAGTTTGTTGGAAAAGAGCCGTTGGGTTTTATGACCGTTATGGTCAGTGCCATGTAGGCGTATCGAAACGGCCTAGCCCGTTTCGAAACGTTGGGCAAAAATCATGTCCAATGAAGGCTCGTTTCGAAACAAGTTTCGAAACGATTTTGCTACTAGAGCACCCTGTTTCGAAACGCCCTAAGGTGTTTCGAAACACCTGGACAGTTTTGTTTAGATTGGCTTTGAAAATCATGAAAAGTCCTTTTAAGAAATTCCCTAAACATAATTTCAAGTTGTTTGGACTTTGGAAATGTTTTAAATACTTTTTAAGTTGGTCCAAAACATTTTTCAATTATTATATCAAAACATTAGTTCTACAATCTCCCCATTTTTGATATAATAAAACCACTTGAAAAATTGTTTGGGATTTTTCCCCTTTAACTTTAAAAATGTGAATAAGAGATTAAAAATTGTAATTCAAATAAAGCTCCCCCTTATTTAATTGAAAATTCAATTTTTCAAACCATTTCTCCCCCTTTTTGTTATATCAAAAAGAATTTAAAACATTTAATTCAAAAATAACAATAGAGGTAAAATTTGACAAAAATAAGAATTTGGTTTTAAAATGGCTCCCCCTTTCTCAAAGCATCATTGAAATGTTAGTCCAACATTTATGATCATCTAGTTGAATAAACTAAGAATAAAACAAATAAAAGCTAAAACAACTAGATTTTTACCAACACTTGAACTCAAAGGAGGATGTGAAGCCTTCCTTCTTCAAGTGTTCTTCCTTGTGTGCATGGAGCTCCCCCTCAATGTTTGACTTGTTGAACATCTCCATCACACTTTACAATAGACAATCAAGTAATTTTTGGTATCCAAATTGCTTTGGATCCATGAACGTTAGTAGCACAAATTTAAGTCTTCTTTGGAATCCATTTTTCAATGTCATCCTTTTTAATTGAAGTACTAAGTCCTTTTGGGACGCAAATACTTCTAAAACATTTTCCTTTAATAAATCTAGGGGCACTAGATTGTCTAATATAAAAACTTGATTTTCCAAAATTGTTTTTCTTTTCAAGCTCTTTGGAAATCAAATCTTTTTCTCCTTGAACTTTTTGAAGCAATTTTTTTAAATCAAGACATTTTAATTCAAACTTTTCAAGTTTTGCTTCAAGTTCAAGTTTGGTTTTTGAAAGCAAATCATTTTGAATTTTTAACTTTGAAATCAATTTATTGTTTTTCAAAATGTGGCTTTTAAAATCTAAAACCAAATCATCATAGGCATCTTGTAATTCATCAAAGGAATAAGAACATGAAGTAGATGAATTAGAAGTTACCCTTGAATCTTCTTCGATGGCCATAAGGCAAAGGTTGGCTTGACCATCGTCGGTGGAGTCCTCATCACTCCAAGTAGCCACATGTGCCTTCTTCTTATGGCTTGAAGTGCTTGCCCTCTCCTTTCTCTTGGGTTCTCGTTCAAGCTCTCTCAAGGCTTTCTTCATGAACGGGGCACACTTCTTGAAGAGATGAACTATCTCTTCATCTTTATCCTCCTCTTCGCTTGAGTAGACATGATGGCAAGTGGAGGATTTGAGAGCCATGGCACTTGCATTGATGCCAAGCCCTTTGAGCTTCTTCTCTCCCGTAGCTCTAATTTCTCCCCTCTTCTTCTCATTCTCTTTGTTCTTCTTCATGATTTGATGAGTAAAGAGTGACCCCATGAGTTCATCAAGCTTCAAAGTCTTCAAATTTTTGGCTTCGATGATGGCGGTCCTCTTTGAGTCCCAAGACTCGGGAAGTGAGTAGATGAGCTTTCGAACAAGCTTTTCTTCCGGGATGGCTTCTCCAAAACCTTTAAGACCGTTGGTGATGGTGGAGAACCTATCAAACATCTTCTCGATGTTCTCTTCCGGATCCATTTTGAAGTTCTCATACTCCAAGGTTAGGAGCCCAATCTTGTTCTCCTTGACTTCATTTGTCCCCTCGTATGTGACTTCAAGCTTGTCCCATACCTCCTTGGCACTCTCACAAGAAGACATCTTCTCATAGATGGATGGACCAAATGCACAAAATAGAATGTGCAAGGCTTTGCAATTTAGCTCCATCTTCTTGCGATCGTCGGCACTCCACTCCACTTTACTTCTTTGAGGCACGAACGGACCATCTTCAACTACATCCCATATCTTGTAATCTTTTGATTTGATGAAGAACTTCATCTTTGTCTTCCAATGGGCATAGTGAGTTCCGTCAAAGAAAGGCGGTTTGTCGATTGAATGTGCCATTGAGCCGGTTGATTAAAAAGTGATCGAGCTTGCCGGATCTTCTCAATAGGATGTTAATCCTCTTCAATTGAGCCAAGCTTTGATACCAATTGTTGAGATGTGTGGAGCTCGATTCGATCAACCAATATTGCTCACCAAGTGGTGGAGAGATGGATTTTTGGGTGAAAGGGTTGTGGAAGCTAGAATGAAAATGGACACAATGATTTATAGTGGTTCGACCTTCTAACATGCACCTACATCCACTACCTTAGCTCCCCACTAAGGATTTCTCAATCAATCCACTAATTGATTCGTCCCCTTTTCTAGGATTAGGAGGAAACCCTTACAACCGATCAAGCTTCTACCCAATGCCTTGATCAAAACCCTCTTTACAAAGAGACAAAGAAAGCAAACTTAAAACCCTCTAATAGGTGTTTGTTTGCACAATTAAGCACTCACCCAAAACCTAAAACACTTGAGCAAATTTGACAATTTCTGCTCACTAGTGTTCGTCTATACAAGAATTGACAATTTAAGTGCTAAGACAATCTTTAATCATTTGATGTTTGACAATATGAGCATTAGTCTTCTCTTGATGCTTGGAGGTCCCTTTTGTACTCCCAATTGAGTTTGTAGCCGTTACTAGCCGTTCGTATCAAATTGGAGCCGTTGAGGACTTTAATTCCCACCATAAATGCAGTTCTGTAGCTACCCGTTTCGAAACGCTCGAAGCCATTTCGAAACACTCTCAATGTAGAAAGAGCCGTTGCAGTCTGTCAGGGTACCCGTTTCAGAACACCCCCTGTCCGTTTCGAAAAGCGTATCGAAATGCTATATGGGCGTATCGAAACGCATGCATTTAAAAGTTGGTTGGAAAAGTGCCGTTGGGTTTTATGACCGTTATGGTCAGGGCCATGTAGGCGTATCGAAACGGCCTTGCCCGTTTCGAAATACTGGGCAAAAATCATATCCAATGAAGGCTCGTTTCGAAATGATTTTGCTACTAGAGCACCCTGTTTCGAAACGCCCTAAGGTGTTTCGAAACACCTGGACAGTTTTGTTTAGATTGGCTTTGAAAATCATGAAAAACCCTTTTAAGAAATTCCCTAAACATAATTTCAAGTTGTTTGGACTTTGGAAATGTTTTAAATACTTTTTAAGTTGGTCCAAAACATTTTTCAATTATTATATCAAAACATTAGTTCTACAGTTTTGGTTTAACGAGCTTGAGATCCTAAGTCCTTGCCCTTTTGCTAACCTAACGTTTTTCTTGTGTGTTGTGTGTTTGTTGTTTTAGATTCTATCTTGACATGGTGAGACTGAGGGGGCGACCTAGAGCGGGTGATCAGGCACCCGGGGGTGAGCCTCCTATTCCTCCTACTCTTGGTGGTAATGGAGTGGGTGGCGAAGGTAACGTGCCTCAGGCTGGTGCGTAAGTCGGAGGTGATGGTAATGGGCCTCAGGCCGGTGCTAACATTGGAGGTGTTGGGGCTCAGGCGGGTCAGGGTCCAGCGGGCGCGGACATGACCCAGTTGATTCAGACCATAGGCGGAGCTTTTCAGACAGCTTTGGCCGGTGTACAAGCTGTAGCACCACCTCAGGGTGCGGGGACAGGATTACCCCTAGAGAGGCTATGTAGTTTAGGCGGACTTGAGTGTTGTGGGTTAACTCCCGAGGGTTCAGAGGCATGGCTTGAGAATACCACACGCATCTTGGGTCAGATTGAATGCTCAGACACTCGTAAGTTGGGTTTCATTGTCTCCTTGCTTCAGGGGGACGCATACACTTGGTGGACCACTGTTACTTTGGGTATGGCCGAAGCGGATATCACATGGGAGTTCTTTAGAAATGCCTTTAAGAGAAAGTACCTCAGAGTATGGTATTTGGATGAGAAGAAGAGGGAGTTTATGGCTTTGGATTAGGGTAACAGGACCGTGTCGGAGTAAGAGGTACAGTTTGTGAGATTGAGCCAGTATGCACCTGAGTTGGTTCCTAGTGAGAGGGAGTGGTGTGAGCGCTTCCGGTATGGGTTGACTAGAGATGTGAAGACCTACATGCTTGCCTCTAACTATACTGAGTTTGATGTTTTGGTCTCTAGGGCCAAGGATATTGAGCAAAACTTAGGCTCCAGTGCTCGTGCTAGTGGGTCCGATTCCGGGAAGAGACACGTGAATTGGGACAGAGATCATGCTAAGAGGCATATGGATAGGAGGTATCAGCCTAATTCGAGATATAGGGGTGGTAACTATGGTTGGGGCCATCAGGGCAAAGGATTTGTGGTACACCCTCCGAAGTGCTCTACATGCGGAAGACGCCACCAGGGTGAGTGTACGAATACCTTTGGGCCATGTTGGAATTGTGGTTCCCTAGATCACATTAGGCGCAACTGTCCACACTCGACTAGGGGCGGACCGACTCCAGCTAGGGGTATTGAGCATCAGAGAGGCTGTGGGCGCGATCGTTGTAACTTTCAGCCGAGGAACGAGGGTCAGAGGAACTTAGCTCATGTAGTGGCAGTTCAGCCCGAGGGAAGAGGACAGACTATGGTGTATGCTCTGCGAGAGGCTGGGAATGACACGGATGTCATTGCATGTAATTTCTCGTTACAATCTTTGAGTTTGCTTTCTTTGATAGATTCGGGGTCAACACATTCATACATTTTGGGTGAGCACATAGGTTCATTAGGGTTACCATGTGAGTGGTTAGAGGTAGGTGTAAATGTTACTAGATCTTTTGGTGATACAGTGGTAGTTAGGAAAATGTATAGAAGGTGTCCCTTGATGGCTCAGGGCCACGTGTTTCCAGTTGATATGATGGAGTTACCGTTCTATGGTTTTGACGTGATTTTGGGCATGGATTGGCTCGTAAAGCATAGGGGTAGAGTTGACTTTGAGACCAAGAGAGTTTTGAAGCTCACAGATGACTTTGAGGTTGTGGCAGTTGGTGAGAACGTTAGGTTTTTGTCCAATGTTGTTTCTGCTTTGGAAGCTCAGAAGTTGTTGAATTCGGGTTGTCAGGCTTATTTGGCTTATGTGATGAATCTGAATATGAGTGAGGTTAGACCATAAGACATCAGGACAGTTTGTGATTTTCCGAGTGTTTTTCCAGAAGAGATGTCGCGTTTTCCTCCAGATAGAGCAGTTGAGTTTTCTATTGAGACGTATTCTGATTCTGCACTCGTGTCTATTTCTCTGTATAGAATGGAACCAAAAGAGTTGAAGACACAGCTTCAGGAGTTGTTCGATAGAGGTTTCATTAGACCTAGTATTTCTCTGTGGGGTGCTCCGGTCTTGTTTGTGAAAAAGAAAGATGGTAGCATGAGGATGTGTATAGATTATAGGTAGTTGAATAAGGTGACAGTGAAGAACTAGTACCCTTTGCCTAGGATAGATGACTTGCTTGACCAGTTGAGAGGTGCTTCCGTGTTTTCAAAGATTGATATGAGGTCCGGATACTATAAGTTGAAGGTGAAAGATGTAGACATACCGAAGACAGCCTTCCGTAAACGTTATGGGCACTCTGAGTTCTTGGTGATTCTTTTCGGGTTGACTAACGCTCCAGAAGCTTTCATGGATATGATGAACCGTATGTTTCACGAGTTTTTGGATAAGTTTGTGGTAGTGTTCATAGATGACATCTTAGTATACTCTAGGACCGAAGAATAGCACGATGAGCATTTGTCGTTAGTGCTTCAAACGTTGCTTGAGAATCAATTGAATGCCAAGCTAAGCAAATGTGAGTTTTGGATTAGGGAGATAGTCTTCCTAGGTCACGTGATCTCGGCTAATGGGTTTAGTGTGGATTCCAAGAAGATAGAAGCTATAGTGAATTGGAAACAATCGAAGTCAGTGACAGAAATCTGTAGTTTCCTAGGCTTGGTGGGATATTATAGAAGATTTTTCGAGGGATTTTCTAGGATAGCGACTCCTTTGACTAAGTTGCTTCAGAAGAATCTCCCCTATGAGTGGCCAGATGCAAGACAAGAAGCGTTTGAGAAGTTGAAGAAAGCTTTGATCGAAGCTCCTATCTTGATTCAGCCTGAACTGGGGAGAGAGTTTGTGGTTTATAGTGATGCATCATATGTAGGGTTAGGTTGTGTACTTATGCAAGAAGGTAAGGTGGTAGCTTATGCTTCGAGACAGTTGAAAGTTCACGAGAAGAACTATCCCACCCACGACATAGAGTTAGCCGCAGTAGTGTTTGCATTGAAGATTTGAAGACACCACCTTTATGGTGAGAAATGCACCGTATATACCGACCACAAGAGCTTGAAGTACTTGATGTCTCAGAGGGAGTTAAACCTTAGACAGCGTAGGTGGTTAGAGCTTCTTAAGGACTATGACCTTACGATAGAGTACCATCCGGGTAAGGAAAACGTAGTGGCCGATGCTTTAAGTAGAAAAGTGACAGTCGAGTTACAAGCTATGTTTGCGAGGTTGAGTGTGTCCAAGGATGGTGGGTTGATAGCCGAACTTCAGGTTAAGCCTTCGTTAGCTCAGTTGATTTGAGAGAAGCAGTTGTGAGACGAGTCCTTGTCACCTCACGTGCAAGATATAGCCGAAGATAGGCCTACCGATTTTTGTTTTGGTGAGAATGGGATCCTATGTTACAAGGATAGGATAGTAGTTCTGGAAGATGCCGAGTTGAGACGTACGATCTTGAATGAAGCTCATAACAGTTCTTTTGATATGCATCCGGGTAGTACGAAGATGTATCGAGGGTTAAAAGAAGAGTACTATTGGGTTGGATTGGAGAAGGATGCGGCCGAGTTTGTGAGTAAGTGTATGGTTTGTCAGCGAGTCAAGGTCGAGCATCAATTTTCTTTCAGGGTTGTTACAATCGTTGAAGATTCCGGAATGGAAGTGTGAACGTATCACCATGGACTTTGTGTCAAGTTTATCGTTGACTCCTTCGAGGAAGAACTCAGTGTGAGTGATAGTGGATAGATTTACTAAGTGTGATCATTTCATACATGTTCATACCACATATACCTTAGATAAGTTGGCCGATTTGTACATCTGTGAGATAGTGAGACTACATGGGGTACCGAAATCGATTGTGTCAGACTGAGATCCGAGGTTTACAGCTAGATTTTGGGAGTGTTTGCATCGTGCCTTGGGTACTTGGTTGAACTTCAGTACTTCGTATCATCCGCAGTCAGATGGTCAGTTCGAAAGAGTGATTCAGGTGTTGGAGGACATGTTGAGGTGTTGTATCATCGACTTTCAGGGGTCATGGGAGAAGCATCTACCGTTAGTAGACTTTGCATACAACAATAGTTATCAGGCTAGTATTCAAATGGCACCGTATGAAGCTCTGTATGGTAGGAAGTGTAGGACTCTGATTTGTTGGACTGAAGTAGACAAAAGCTTGTACCAATGCCCGATTTGCTTAAGGGCACCACCGAGAAGGTAAAGTTGATATGTGATCGTTTGAGGGCAGCCTCAGACCGATAGAAGTCGTATGCCGATTTAAAGAGAAAAGAGATCGAGTATGTCGTAGGTGAGAAAGTGTTTTTGAAAGTCTCACCTTGGAAGAAGGTAATGAGGTTTGGTAGGAAAGGTAAGTTAAGCCCGAGATTCATTGAACCTTATGAGGTAGTTGAAAGAATTGGTCCCGTTGCATACAAATTGAGACTCCCGACCGAGTTAGAGAAGATCCACGATGTGTTCCATGTGTCGATGCTCCAAAATTATAGATCGGATCTGTCTCACGGAATTCCCGTAGAAGAGATTGAATTGAATCCAGATTTAACATATGATGAGGAACCAGTGGAGATCTTAGCCTCAGACAACAAGGTGTTGCGTCGTAGGTCAATTGAGTTGGTCAAGGTGAGGTGGCAACGTCGAGGGGTGGACGAGGCCACTTGGGAGAGAAAGAAGGATATGGAAAGGAAGTTTCCTTATCTCTTTCATTTAGGTAATTTCGGGGACAAAATTCCGTAACTGGGGGAGAGTTGTAACACCCAGTGTTTAGGGGTCGGATGTTACTCGGGTAAATCGAGTTCGAGTCGTGGGTTCATTTTAAAATTTAATTAAGATTTGGTTTAAATTAAAAGGGTTTGAATTCATTAAGGGTAATTTAATAATTTTAAAAATAAAGGAAAATGAGATGAGAAGAAGAGCTTTCTTTGAAACATTTCACTGTTTTCTTCCATCAACCCCTCTTTTAACGTTAAACCTCCCTAAAAACCTCAATCACTATTCCATCAAATCCCACCCTCATTTCAAGTGTTTTCATCAAGGTAAGACCACTTTTGACTTGCCCTCTCTATTCCAAACACATTTATGGTTTTAGATTTTAGAAAACACCATTGTAGAGAAATTTGAGTTTTCATAGTTTCAAAGAAAAGGGTGGAACTTTAATGGATTTTCGTTTTGCTTTTGATATGTAAAGTTAAGTTATGAGTTAACCTAGCCCTAAGGTTCATTATATCTTAAATTGGTGGGTTTTTATTAAGAATCCCGAAATGGGTTTTTCATGGGTGTTTTAAAGAGTCAAAACTTGTGTTTTTGGTGTGATTTTGTGAAAGGGAGTTGAGTTGGGGTTATAGTGATACGGGAAGGTTGGTTTGAAGGTGTTTAAAGGTGTTTTGGGTGTTGGAATCAAAGGTTTTCTACTGGGTTGTTGGGGAGTACGAAAATAGGAATTTTGGGTATTCGCTTTGGGTTGAAATTGTGAGAATTTGGATTGTGGTAGTAGCTTGTGGTTGTGGCAGTGTTTTGTGGTGATTCAGTTGAGTAATGCATTGCTTTTGTTTGGTTAGAATCAAGGGAAAACGTTGAAGAGGCTTCGGGCACGATTTCAGGGAATTTGGAGACTTGAGATCGGTGTTCGGCTTCCGTTTGGGTTGCATCGGTGAGTGAAAATGCCTTGAACTTGTTTTGATTACAAGAAGGGTGTTTTTGGGGTTTGAGTGGAGCCTTGAGGGATAACCTAAACCCAAGTGTAAGTTTATTAATCCTACCTTGATGGTTAAGTGATGACGTATGAGTAATTGTTGTGATATCATATGCATTGTGGATTGCTTTTACATCCGTTGTTGTGTGTAGTCGTTGTTGGTGTCGAGCCTCACGTGATGGTTGTCATAACTACGGTGATGTGTGGCCCCACCAGTAGTGACTAGTAGAAGAGTAAGGTGATGTGTGGTTCCATCGGAAACTACTAGTCGAACGGTGATGTGTGGTCCCACCGTGTGTTTTGGTTGTACATGTGCAAACCATGTAGTTGTGTTGTTGAGATACCTTTCATGCATTCAAATGCTTTATTTATCATTTAAGCAATGTGTTTTGAAAACTGCATGTTTGATGAGTTTTTAGAGCTTCGCTCGCTAAGCTATCAAGCTTACGCTCTCCTTTTTCCAACATGCATATCGTTAGAGATCGGAAGGCAAGTTGGCAAGGGAGGAGCTTTTTTGAGTTCTCGAGTAGCTCAAGTATGATTTAAGTATTTGTAATAATGCCTCGACAATAGGGGTGTAGACTTGTATGTAGTTGGTGTTCAAACTCCTTAGTTTGGTTTTTTGGTGTTCAAGCATGTTTGGTTTGATGATGCTATGAGTTTTGTGTGAGCGTTGATGGACTCATATATGTTGGTTTGTTGTTAATGCCTTGTCATGGATTTGTAAACCATGTATGTTGTTGCCTATATGCTCGTGTTCAAAGGCTTATGACCCCTATCCATGAATGCTTATGTTTGTTTTAAAAGCATGTGAAACCTTGTTATTAAAGGTGTATCTGTGTGTTTATTGCCTTTGAATGAAATGGTGAAGTCGTGTATGTTTTTATGCAAGTTTCCTACCTAAATGCCTATCTTGAGATGAATGCCATGTTTGTTCGGTTAAGTAGCCTCGCATGCTTAATCTTGGTTGCTAGATGATGTATGAGTGTTGGTATGGTACTAGATGAGTCATAAAATGCATCTAGAGTTGAGTCTTGGTCGGTTTGCAGCTAAATTGAGTCTTGCAGTGCAGGGCGTATCGATACGCCCAAGAGCCGTATCGATACGGTCCTACACTTTGGGGCTCAGTTTAAGTCTAGCGTACCGGTACACGGGGGTGTATCGATACGCCAAGCTCTCTGGAAATATGAGTTATTGACGAGATTTTGGCGTATTGGTATGAGTCTTGGGTGTATCGGTACGGTCTTTTATCGTTGATCGTGAGAAGTTGACCGTTGAGGGCGTGTCGGTACGGTCAACCACTGTACCGATATGGTCTCCCTAGGTTGACTCTGGGTAGTTGACCAAGTCAAGGTGTATCGATACAGCCTCCTAGCGTATCGATATGGCATGTTGTAAAGGCTAAAATGGACTATTGAATTACTTGTTTTGATTGCTTTGTATCGCTTCGTTGTCTTTCTTCTGTCGTATCTCACATAGGACGTTTGAATGCCTTTAGACAAGATAATGTTTTAAATTAATTTTCTAGGGTTGCTAACCGAAGGGGAGCCTTGATGGGTTTCACTTCGGTTTTCCCTATGTGACCTACTCGGACCAGTCAGTCTTCCAGACCGAAACGAGGGGGTTACGAAACAGGTGTGAGTTGTTTCGAAATAGATGTCTCCAGTGGCAAAATGTATCGAATCACTTTAAGGGTGTTTCGAAACGCCTGGGCGATTTTGTATATTTTAGCCTTCAAACACTGAGAAATATTTATGGGGTTTAGGTTTTTACTTGAAAACATTTTAAGTATAAATTGTACTTGTCAAAATTGAGTATTTTGATTACTTACAAATTTATTTACTTTGCAAATTAGTCCTTGAATTACTTGTTATATCAAAATCAAATATTAGTTTTACAATCTCCCCCTTTTTGAATTAACAAAACCAAAGTAAATTTTTAAGTAAACTCCCCCTAAGTTTAAGCTAGGTTTTGAAAAAAGATTTTAAAAATTTAGCTTAACCTGTCTCTCCCTTTTTGTTAGATCAAAATCAATGAAGGAATATAGCAATATAGCACAGGTCAAACCACAATTAGAGCAACATAATTTCATTAAGGATTAAAACCGAAGAAAATTAAGTTCATAAATTCAAAACATAATATCCAAACCAGAACATCTAAACATAAATCAAAGCATATGTCTTAAAATAAAACATAAATAGGTGCATAAAAATAGGGAAATCCTAAGCTAGATGAGATGCAATGGAATACAATGATCTAAGGCTCATCATCTTCGTCATCTTCATCATTGGCATTGCTCCTACGAAATTGCCTCCATTCGCCATAGAAACTGGTAAAGGACATGTCCATAAAAGTTTGTTGAGTTTTAACCGAGGTTAGGCAATTCTCAACATTTTGGATACGTCCCTCTATGGTAGTGAGGCGAATATCAATAGTATCAAAACTAAAGTCCATGTGAGTGCGTATGCCGTTAAATTGCTTAGTAAGGAAGGTCATGAGCGCTTCGTTGTTTTGTGGAGCAACTTGAAGTAGAGGTTCGGGGGCAGCAACGGATGGAGGAATCTCAACATGAGTCCACTCTCCATCAATATAATGAAATTTGCTCCGGAGAAGTGTGCGCTCATCGATGGGATCTTTGAGTGATTCCGCATAATCAAGCGAGCAATCAATTCCCACCTTAGAAAACAAGTAGCTCAAAGCACCGAATCCAAAAATCAAGAGATTTTTGAAATTTGCATAATCAAGCGAGCAATCAAGAGATTTTGGACAAGGTACACCATCTCGGCAAACATTATTTGACATAGATTCGGACGATGTTCCTCATGAAAGCACCGAATCCAAAAATCATCCACTTACCTAATGTGAGAGAACTTGCCTTCGGAAGGGCGAAACCACCACGATAACATGAGATGTAGGATGCAATCATGAGCATCAAGACCCGTGAAGGAGCCACCAAGGGTATGACCCAATGAGTTCTCATTTGAGATTCCCTCGTCTTCAAACCCGAACACATTGCACAAAACTTCTGGATCAACCCTAAACTTCTTTCCCATGAGATAGGACTCAATAGCAACCACTTCACCAACAATGGAGATGCAACGAGCATTGGCATAAAATAGAAGCACCATGTTACAGTACAAGGTATCGGGTAAGCTCAAAAAAGTCATAAAATTCCAACGCCTCAATAGATCAAGATAGCGGAATTGAAAACGCTTAGAATCCAAAAGGGAAGAGAAACGATATGCCCACGTTGAATAACATGATCTTGTTATAGCTTAAAATTGGTGTAGGCATCTTTGTTGCAAAAAGACTTTTGGTAGAGCGAATTTAGATTTGGACGAGTAGAATCGTCATTAACGTTGGAGCTACCACCAGCCTCATTGGTTCTAACACTCTTTCTAGATGTCATATTTAAAATCTGGAATGAAATCAAGACAAAAAAACATATGTATGCGTAAATCAACCAAATTCAATCTAATATACAATCCTATAATCAATGTATCAATAAAAACTATACAATATAGTTTTAAATATATATAAACATAAAAAAGAATTTTTGGTGAAAATAATTTTAAAAAACATTTTAAAAAATTATACAGTTATAAATTTATATTCGAATAAAAAAGTTTCAGAGTTTGAATTTTTTTTGCAAAAACTTGAAGAACTATAATATATGTATATGTTTTATACAAAAAGAAATTGAAAATAACCTATAAATTTAAACAAAAATTAAAAATAAAAAGAAAAAGGTTTTATACCTTGGTATGGGATAAGGATGGATGAAGGATAACTGATGCACCAAATTGCTTGCAAAGCTCTAGCCTTGATATGTAGATTGAAAACCCTAAAAAAATTTAGGTTTTGATGTGAAAAATCAAGTGATTTGAAGAGTTTTTATAGGGTTTTGCGGCTAGGGTTTGATAGAAAAAAAGTTGGTGATTTAATTAAAGTTTGATGCTTATTTAAAGCGGTCTGCACAATCGTGTTTTGATACGCCCCTTGGCGTATGGGAACGCCTGTTTCGAAATGCTATCGAGCTGTTTTGGAACTAGACTCATTTCGATACAGGCTAACCCTGTTACAGAACGACACCACGAACTCGTATCGAAACGCGGAGTACCTGTTTCGATACGATTCACTACTGGAATCACCCTAAATTAAACTTGTATCGAAACAAATTTAGCTGTTTCGATACACCCTTATCAAAAATTGTAGTTTGGGCAGTTTTATGTTCAAAGAGCCAACTTTTAATGCGTTTTTGATATTTTTAGGCTCAATGCATGAAATAGATGCAACATGGTTCATTAGTTTGAGAGAGGGTCTAGTAGTTACCCCTTGGATGGATCACCCAAGATTTCACCACCTTTGACATAGTTGAACTCCTTTGGGTATGTCACCTCCTTTTCCTCAAGAGCCAAGTCCTTCAAGGCTTCAAGAGGTGGATCTTGTGCATCTTCTTCTTTGGTTGGAATCTATCCACCTTTGATGTTTTTCCTCCATCAATGACTTCAATGATCCCTACATCATCATCACAAGAATCTTTCCTCGGAAGGAGGTTATCATCGAAAATAACATGTATAGACTCTTGAACAACCAAAGTTCTTTTATTAAATACGCGATAGGCTTTAGAGTTTAGAGAATAACCCAAAATATTGTTTCATCACTTTTAGTATCAAATTTACCTAAGTTGTCTTTTCTATTATTTAAAACAAAACAATTACAACCAAAAGGGTAGAAATAGCTAATGTTAGGTGTAAAGTGTCCATAAGTTCTATATTTCATGCACATTCTATCTCATATTATTGTTATTTTTAAGTATATTTTAGGTATAATTAGGACCATGCATTGCATTTTACAGTATTCTTTACTTTGCAATACTTTTTATTGATTTTCTTTTATTTGTTAAGGAAAATGTATTGTTTTAGTTTAGTTTTAGTTTCAGGCACTAGAGGCTGACAGAAGGAGAGAGGAGCTAAGGACATGATGCTGAGGCAGCAGACCAAGGAGTTGTACTGATGCAGTTCCAGACAAAGACAACAGTTGCCGAGTAGCTGTCGCCGCCCTACCTGCCTCCCAAGACAGCAAGTTGTGGAATTGGAGAACTGGAGTGCGATCTGAAGAGAAAAAAATCATGATTCTATCGATGTTGTTAACTCAATTTTTCGATGAATATAGAAGCAGACAGAACCGCCAAAGAAGGAGCTCAAGATTACTTTCGGAGCAAGGCAACGTGATAAAGTCCATATTCAACTCAAAGAAGTCAGAGTTTAAAGTTGCAATGCAAAAGCTACTTTGAAGACTTCTACTCCAAGAAGGACTAGACCTAGCTAATGCCTATATATACTCATTGTAATTTTACTTCAAAACAACTGAGGTTTTCCCTTAGGCATAGTTTAGGTTTTCTTGCTGCCATTATGTTCTAAAATTCTCCTTGGGTTTAGGTTATGTTGTATTTAGTGTGAGAACGGTTTTTTAGGATTTTAAGTTTGTTTTTGCAATAAATCTTCAAGGTTTGCTTATTACATGTTCTTTATAGTTCTCAATTAAGGCGAAAAATTAGTTGATTACTATCCATTTGTTCAGTATTGAGAGAGTCGAACTCACGAAAGGAGTAAGTACGATCTTATCTATAGACGGTGTTGATCAATCCGGCCTAGACATAGGTTAGGGTTTAAGGCAGCTAAAAGAGGATGAACCAAACATTGTTGTCTTTGTACGATTCACGCCGCGATCAGTATTATCTGCAGTGGGCATCAACATCATTCTGACTTAGACATAAGCGGGATCACTTTTGAAGTGTTTTGCCGAGCCTTGTAGTTCTGCTGAGTTTTCCACCGAGACATAAGTCCATTGCCCTACCCTGGCAGCAAGAGCATCTCAACAGTCTAAATGCCATCCCCCGACGAGGCAGCAAAGTCTGGCAGCGCAAAACTACTTGTCCTATTCAACGCAGTTTCACCCTAAACAATAGCATAACCCGGCCCATTCTATCAATTTGATCCCTTCTCTTTTATCTACTTGTGTTTTTTATTTTATTTTATTCTCAAACAACCAACTTATTTGTGCATTTACTTTTCTTGTGCAGGAACAACGAATCGAGTCAAGCTGTCCAATCCCTGTGGGAGACGATATCTTTTATACTATAACTTGACATGAGTGTGCACTTGCGCTCATATTTAGAGAACACTAAAACGCTCTACATTAGGCTTTTTGGATTTTAATATCTCATAAGGTTTTTTCTTTAAAATAGGCCTAATCATTACTTTATTAATAATATAACAAGTCGTATTAGTGGCTTCCGCCCAAAATACTTAGGTAAGTTGTTTTCACAAAGCATAGTCCTAGCCATTTCTTCTAAAGTTCTATTTTTCCTCTCAACTACCCTATTTTACTAAAGAGAGCAAGGAGCCGAAAAATTATGGCTAATACCATTTTCATTACAAAAATCTTCAAAAACCCATATTTTGAAATTTGGTTCCATGATCACTTCTAATGTGTGAAATTTTATGATCAAGATCATTTTGCGTAATTTTTGTAAATGTAATAAAATTTTCCAAATCATCATCCTTAATACTTAAGAAGATAACCCAAGTGTGTCTAAAAAAGTCATCTACCAATACAAATGCATATGACTTACCACCCAAGCTCATAGTTCTAATAGGCCCAAATAAATCCATGTAGATTAGTTGTAATAACCTACTAGTTGAAACATGATTAATGGGTTTAAATGAAGTTCTCTTTTGTTTACCCTTAGCACATGCATCACAAATTTTATCTAATGAAAATTTTAGTTTGGGTAAACCTCTAACTAGATTTTGGGAAGCTAATTTTTCTAAAACACTTATATTAGCATGCCCAAGTTCCCTATGCCAGAACCATGCATCATTCTCATCATGTGTAACTAAACATGCATGTGATGAATGTATGTCATCTAAATGGACCATATAAATATTTCCTATGCGATGACCAATGAGCATTATTTTATTTGTTTTAATGTTCACAATTTTACACCCATTTTTATCAAAATGAACATTAATGCCTTTATCACAAAGTTGACTGATGCTCAAAAGATTATGTTTTAGACCACTGACATATATCACATTTTCAATGAATGTAGATGAGAGATTACCAATGGAGCCTATGTCTTCAATGTGACCTTTGGAGTTGTCATCAAATGTTACACATCCTCCACTTTTTGGTTTAAGCTCCAAGAATCTACTCTTATCTCCGGTCATGTGTCTCGAGCATCCACTATCAAGGTACCATGTGTTTTGACTTGAAGCTTTGGTCATGTAGCAATGATCCCCCTACAAACAAAGATTAGTTTCTTGATTTTGGTACCCAAATCATTTTGGGTTCATGAGTGTTAGCTCCCAAAAGCTTTGTTCCCTTAAGAATCCAAGAAGCAATATCATTTACATTATTATAAACAATGAGTTCCTTAGGAACCCATACACTCTTAATTCTTTTAACTTTAGATTGCTTTTGAAAGTTACTTTGTTTGGGGTAAAATGGTTTTCTCTTAACATATTGAGTTTTTGAAGAACTTCCTTTTTCAAAATCATTTTTCCCAATAGTAAGAGAAGTTTTAAGATTATCTACCTCCTTGGTGTGATAATCTTGAAAATCAGAAAGAAGTTTGTCTAAATCAAGAATTGTCTTTTTGAGATCATTTGAAAGATTAATCAAATACAAAACCTTCTTTTCCAATTCTGAATTGGTTTTTGAAAGAGACTCGTTTTGATTTTTCAAATCGGAAATATTTTCTTATTTTTCAAAATAGGCTCTTTGTATTTTTCAACCAACTCGTCATAAACATCTTGTAACTCATCATAGGCATCATATAATTCATTGTAAGTAAGAAATGATGAGTTAGGGTTTACCATTGGTTCCTCCTCAAATGCCATAAGACAAAGGTTGGCCACTTCTTCCTCCTCTTCGGATGACTCATCGTCACTCCAAGTTGCCACTTGAGCTTTGAGCTTGTTCTTCTTCCCAAAGCTTTCATTCTCAATTGAGGGCACTTGGATCGGATATGGCCGGTCTTCTTGCACTCATTGCAAGTAATTTGGTTTTTCTCTTCTTCTTTACTCCTATTCTTGAAGTCCCCTTTTCTATTGAATTTTCTTCCTCGATTGGACTTCATGAATCGTGCGAATCTTTTGGCCATCATAGACATCTCCTCATCTTCCTCTTCAATCGAATCACTATCGTTGTATGAAGCTTTAAGTGTGATTCCAATCTTCTTCTCCTCAACCTCATTCTCTTCTTTCTTCTTCTCTTCTTCCCTTCCTTGTTTCATGATCTCATGAGTGAGTAGAGATCCAACAAGAGAATCAAGCTTGAGAGTCTTCAAATCTCTAGCTTCGATGATGGTCGTTCTTTTTCCATCCCAAGATTCCGGAAGAGAATATAGAAGTTTCCGAACTAGCTTGTCTTCAGGAATGACTTCACCGAAACCCTTTAATCTGTTGACGATGACCAAGAACCGATCAAACATCTTGGAGACGCTTTCATCGGGATCCATCTTGAAATTTTCATAGCTTAAATTGAGTATCCCGATCTTTGTCTCTTTAACATCGCTAGTTCCCTCATATGTCATCTCGAGGGTATCCCAAACTTTCTTGGCGCTTTCGATCGAAGACACCTTTGAATAGATATCGGGATCGAGAGCACAAAAGATCATATGCAAGGATTTATCATTGACTTGCAATCGTCTTCTATCTTCACCGGTCATCTCGGCTTTGATCTTTGGGACTAATCTTCCTTCACCATCTCTCTTCATATGAATGCTTGGTATGTCTTCTACAACGTCCCATACCATGTAGTTGTTGGTTTTGATGAAGAGTCGCATTTGATTCTTCTAATATGGGTAGTTATCCCCCATTGAAGAATGGTGGTTTGGTGGTGGATTGAGATTCATAGAGGTTGGGACCAGAGGAGGATGTCATTGCTTCAATTTGTAGTTGATCAAACTCTCCTAGAATCGACTCGAGAGGGTTGTAGTCCTTCCAATGAGTGTAACTCTGATACCAATTGTTGAGTTGATCAAACGATTGCAAATGGCCAAGAGGGGTGAATTTACGATTAAAAAATTGAAAGGAGAAATTGGATGAATGAAAATTGGACACAATGCAATTTATAGTGGTTCAAGTTCCTAAATGAACTCTACCTCCACTACCTTATCTCCCACTAAGGATTTTCAACCAATCCACTAATTGATTCTTCCACGTTTCTTGGATGTGGAGGAAACCTTACAAAAACTGATTAAGCTTTCTACCCAAAGCTTAATCCAATACACTGTTTACAGAGAAGGAATTTGGTAAACCTTACAAATACCTCTCAAAGGTTAATGCTTACCCAAATACAATTAATCACACCCCAAACTCTCAATAAAAATTACAATGAAAAACTCAATTGTGTTGAGTACAAGGATTTGACTCTAAATGATCAAGGTTTGGATTTGAATGCTTTGATGTTGCTTGAAGGCTCAATGGTTGTTGTTGTAGCTTTAGAGACTTATTTTTATACCTTCTCATTGATTTCTAGCCGTTTGGGTGGTTGAGATCATGAATAGAGCCGTCGGGTCTCTCTCTTCCCTCCATAAATGCAGTTTTGCAACTACTCGTATCGAAACATGGGACCCCTGTATCGAAAAAGACACTAAAAAAGAAAGAGTTGTTATGTGTAAAATGGGTATGTATCGGAACGGTTATAGGCCGTATCGAAACAGTAAGTACAAAAAGAAGGTCGTATAAAAACATATAAGGGTTGTATCAAAATGTTTTGAAACTGTAAATTGGTGTTTCGAAACAGCTTAGGGGTGTATCGAAACACTTAACCAAATTTTTAAAATTCAGTTTCTTACAAGTAACGGCTAGTTTATTTAATGCCTAAATTTAAAATTACTTAACCCTTGTATCGAAACGAGTGTAAGCCGTTTCGAAACGATGCTTAAAAATCAAAACCCAGATGAAGGTTGTATCGAAACAGGTGTGAGCCATTTCGAAACAGATGTTTCTAGTGGCAAAACGTATCGAAACACTTTAAGGGTGTTTGGAAACGCCTAGGCAATTTTGTATATTTCGGCCTTCAAACACTTAGAAAAATTTATTGGGTTTAAGTTTTAACTTGAAAACATTTTAAGTATAAATTGTACTTGTCAAAATCGAGTATTTTGATTACTTAAAAATTTATTTACTTTGCAAATTAGTCCTTGAATTACTAGTTTTACACACTTCTATCGACCATCTTCTAAAATGAATATGGAAACATATTAAGAATTTTAAATGCATTTACAATTAAGCTCCCCCAATCCAACTATTGGAATCAACTAAGTATCAACACTAGAGCCATCACCCACCAAAGAAGGTAGTTGGAGCAGGGACGTTGTGGGATAAAAGTGAGGTTGAGAGAGTTTAGGAGTCAAAATAATATTTTGTTTAAAATTAAGGGGTCAAATTAAAAATTAACCTTTTTGACCAGTGTTCCACATCATCAAACTAACGGGTGTTAACAACACAGTGAGCAAAATAAAACAGATCCAAAATATAAATGACAAGAATAACCTTTTTTTTCAAAATGAATGACTAAATTAAAACATGGCCCAAACAAAAAGGACTTCTGGTGAAGTTTACCCCTAATTTAAAGTCTTGATTAAACTACAAAATTATGTTTACTTTTTTAGAATGAAGAAATCAGTTTGGATTTTGACTTTTCCAAACTTAGTTAAGTGTCCATATTTAATATTAAATATATGTATATATTAACATTTTTAATCTAATCTTATGTTAATATTTGTTTAATTTTTAATACTTAATAAAACTTAAAGCACATATCAAAAGCCTTACCCTCTGAAACTTTTCAAAAGCTCTAGCATCTGCAACTTTTCATTCTTTTTCAAGGAGTTGGCAGTGGCACCAACTTTGATTTTGGTTACATACCGTCAATAATTTTATACTATTGTAAATGTATTATATATACACTTGATCAATCAATAAAGTATGCGAAGTTGTACTCTTATTTACAAAAGTAAATTATTATTTTTACATAATCCGTTTTAGTGGTTGCTTGTAGGCGAATACGAGTTGGGTAGTGGATGTCCAGTTGGGTAGTGGGTGCGATGATGGATTTGAGAATATACTCACGTGGGCGGGTGTGGATTTAAAAATTATACCCGCCGTGGGTGGTGGGTGGGTGGTGGATATGAAAATTTTAAGTAGGTATGAGGATGGGAGAGCGGGTACCCGCACCCGCCCCACCTGTTTGCCATCCTTAGTTGCCACCACTGATGATCGCCCCACCTGTTTGCCATCCTTAGTTGCCACCACTGATGAAGATGACACTCTATAATTATCATGTTGATCTCTTTATTTTGGACCCTCGAACTAGATTCAGATATGAGCTCACAATTATCATTCTTGTTCACAATCAAGTTGCGGTAATAATCGTATTGTCAACGTGCCTTATTATTATAATATGCATTTTTAATGTCTTTTTTTGTTGATTTTTTTACCTTTCATTGTTAAGCGTTGGTGATGTTTGTATCTATTTTATTTCGAGTCTTTGAGTTAGGGTTTTACCTTTTTTCTATGGTCATGTTTATGATCTAGAGAATAGTTTTCGTGTTTTTAAGAATATGTTTGGATCAAATTTGTTTACCTGAATTGTAAACTCTCATTGTATTTGAATTTTTCCTCTTTAATAAAATTAACATACTCACATTCACAAAAAAAAAACTTATGCACATCTTACGCAAACAAAATTGCTCGAATTCAAATATTTTAAGAAGAACATTCTTAATAGGACTTAACGTACGCTCTATGCAGAAAAAATTACTCTAACTCATAATAATATTTTTTTTAATAAAAATTACTTTCTCTTTCTTCACTAAAATCACTCATTGGTTTCCAAATATATAATATTTAGAAAAATAGATAATCAAATATAAATATGTGTAGAACTAAGTGTTTTGGTATAATATTTAAAAAATGTTTTGGACTAAATTGCAAAGAATTTAAAATATGTTTTTAGTCAAAAACAACTTGAAAATATGTTTAAGGGTTTTACAAGGCTTTGGAATGATTTAAAGTACATTTAAAGTACTCAAAACCAAGCTTTTCAAGTGCCCGTATCGATACGGTATGGTACCATACCGATACGGTATGGTACCATACCGATACGGCATGGTACCGTACCGATACGCCTTAGGATTTCAACTACAAGATTTTTTCAGTAGCCAAAACACGTACTGATACGCTTAGTTGTATCGATACATTGTGTTTTGAAACAGTCCAACGGCTAGTCTCGTATCGATACGGTTGTATCACGTATCAATACGCCTAACTACCACAAGTTATATTTCCCAACGGTTTTTTAAACTACAGGACCGTACCAATACGCTAGGTAAGCGTATCGGTACGCATCAGCTGAAGTGCACAACGTCTACTTTCTTATCGGGACCGTATCGATACGGTTTGAAGGGTGTCGATACGCCAAGCTGCAGAACTGCATTTATGGTGAGAAATAAAGACTCTAACTGCTCGAATTCAACCCAACGTCTAGTAACAGCTACAAACTCAAAAAGGAGTATAAAAGGTACCTCCAAGCATCTAGTAATGGTTAATGCTTCAATTGTAATACTACATATGATCAAAATGTGTCTTAGTGCTTAAGTGTCAATTCTTTGTATAGACAAACACTAGTGAGCCAAAATTGTTAGATTTGCTCAAGTATTTTAAGATTGGGTGAGAGCTTAATTATGCAAACAAATACCTATTAGAGGGATTTGAGTTTGCTTATCTTTATCTCTTTGTAAAAAAGGTTTGATTAAGTCTTTGAGTAGAAAGCTTGATCGGTTTGTAAGGGTTTCCTCCTAAGCCTAGAAAAGAGGACGAATCAATAGTGGATTGATTGTAAATTCTTAGTGGGAAGCTAAGGTAGTGGATGTAGACCTTGGTTAGAAGGTTGAACCACTATAAATCATTTTTAAATATATCATTTTTAGCTTCCACACCTCTTTCACCCAAAATTTCACTTCTCCACCACTTGGCGAGTAAGAACAGTTGATGGAATTGAGCACCCAAAATCCAAACAATATAGAATATATAAAATATGCCTCTTGTATGTTTATTTTTCGTACTTTTGGAATTTCAAATTTGAGAAGATTGCAAATCAAAGTCGTGTCCTCCATTAGGAACATTAAAATAAAGGATTAAATACTAGAATGGTCACTTGTGTTTTCTCAATATAAAGTTGGTCACTAATTTTTAAAAATGACCATTAAGATTATTTACGTTTTCGGAGTGTAAATTTTTAGTCACTCGGCTGTTTGTTGTCGTTAAACGTTAACAAAAGGCTGATCTGACTCAATAAAAAAATAAATTACCTAAATAGTACCTAAACTATCACTTCAATCCTATTTCGACCACCGAAATAAAATAATTTATATAATTTTACATTTAATCCTCCATATCTACAATTTTTTTATTTCTTCTCTCCTCTACCATCTTCCATATTCTTCTTCAACTAACTCAAACCATACTTTTCTACTATATTAATCCTCAATTCACACATCAAAATTAAATTTACCTTTTTTTCACCGTTTAACCAAATAATAAAATTTAATTTTTTATTTCTTTCTCTTTTAATCTCAATCGAAAGCGTGCAAAATTAAATAGTAGAACCAAAGATCCCTTTAAAGACGAGAAAGGCATAGAATATTTTGATTCAGATATGGTTCTTTTCGAAATGGAAGCATGTGAAATCCTGCTTTGGTGGTGCGACACTTTCGAAATAGAATCAAAAGAGGATTTTGTACGCTCTTTTGTTGCCTTATGTGATAACTCAAGTCTATCTTCATCTCTAGGCACATCATTTGTAGAAAATTAAATAGTAAAAAATTAAATTTTGATCGCTTTTGATTGAGATTAAAAAAAGAAAGAAATGAAAAATTAAATTTTCACGGTGAAAAGAAAGGTAAACTTAACTTTGATGTGTGAATTGATGATTAATATGGTAAAAAAAAGTATAAATTAAATTATATGAAAAAGAATATGGAAGATGGTAGAGGGGAGAAAAAATAAAAAAGAAATTGTAAATACAAAGAATTAAATGTGTAATTATATAAATTGTTTTTATTTCAATGGTCAAAATGAGATTGAAGGAATAGTTTAGGGACTATTTAAGTAATTTATCCTTCTTTTTATTGTGTTAGATCAACCTTCCGTTAACGTTTAACGACAACAAATGGATAAGTGACCAAAAGTTTCCACCCCGAAAATGTGAGTGACCTTACCGGTCGTTTTTAAAAATTGGTGACCAACTATGTACTGGGAAGAAACATAAGTGACCATTCCAGTAGTTAACCCTAAAATAAAAGTGAAAGTGCATGTATGCATACAAAAGGATTGGACCAATCAAGGAGCATCAATAGATAATATGAGTGCAAATTCATCTTCAATTTCCAACACATATTTCATGTACTTTCAGTTATGCTTTGTAACAAAAATTGTTATAAAAAGAATTACATGCCTCTACATAAATTCCAGCATGCAGAAAAATTTATAGGAGTAGGCTTCTAGTAACATAGGTGAGAGTCCTACCTAGTAGTTGTTGCCATGGCGGATTCCGATGTAGACATGAGATCTTTCGCAGGTTTAGAATCTGCACTGATGGCAATCTTCCCCACTCCGACCTCCATTGCCTCCCTCTCACCCCTTGCCATCTTCTTTTTCTCAGATTCGTTAATATCTGCAACTCCGTTTCCGGATGAAGACCTTGATGGCTCTAAAAGTCGGGGCCCTGCATTGATCCATGGATGTACAAGGCACTGACCAGCAGTGGGACGCTTCTCAGGTACAAAATCAAGGATGGGAACCAGGAAGTCTGTCATGTCATTTGCATCTTGTTCGCTGAATTCGTACTTCTCAACAAGTACCTTATTCAAAGGCCAGAAGCGCAATCTTCGTATGTGCCTCAAATCACCATACCGATTAAAGAAGTCCCGTGAATAACGGCCACCCAAGGCAACCTGTGCATAATTCTCAAAATAGATTTTGTTAAATACAGAAGTCTGAGAAAGCAAGTTTCTTAGTAGGCAGAAACGAAATTTTTCACCTTACGTGGCATTGTTCCTAGAAGTTCCATCATCAAAGCTAAGTGGTCCTGAACAGATAAGATAGAACTGTTACACGCGTCCAAGCGTATATCAAGTTTATGGCTTGATCAAATGAAAGCCGAATCAAGATATTCCTAGAACTTTAATGTACATATTTTGAGAGGTAAAATAACATTTCCTAAAACTCCATGCTTTTTTAGGCATATTCAGTTAAACTCTATACCTAAAATCTTACCTGCCAAATGTTTGGTTAGCAGACAAAACATGAGAAAATATGAATATGACCAATATAAACATGAGCACACAAGTACATACATATACCAAGCATGTATACATAACACATATTCCTTCATACAAAATTTTATATGTAATTAATGTACAAAAACTATGATGCTCCAGAGATTTAACAACAATTAAAGGTAATCCTCTTATGTTTTAAGCTACAACTAAAAGCACCTCTCAAACTCGAACAATAATCTAATGGTTGCACGAGATTATGATGATAATTCGGCAATCTCTAAAATAGATGAGCTTACATTCTGTTCAGCCATCATTTCTAAATGTATATAAGGCTACCACATAAATTAATACCAAAGCTTACAGCAAAATTTGAATCAAGAAAAGTGGTGAAATAACTAGCTAAAAATGAGTAGACAGAAGAGAAATTTGCAGACAGTACTTTTTTATTCTCTCCATTAAATTAAGAAACAAAGTTTCTGTTCATGACACCTCTAATAGTTTCTCCTTTTTTACATTTCTAGTCCTTTTACAAAAAAAATATAGCCCAACAAAGTTTTACTGTGTCCACTAAATAACCAAATTTTAGCATTTAAATCAATGTGATTATCATATTAAAGATATGCAAAATGCAAAATAACTCCAGGGGAATGCATCCATTTTAGCTACAAGTTCAATATAACATGCAACAGAAAAAATACTTTTGTCCCTGTTTATACCCTCTCTTTCTTCTGCAGATGCAATGAGAATTGCATTTCCTTTTCAAAACCAAAACAATATATTTTTTTAGGTCTTCAAGCTTATCCCTACCTTCAAAGACTGAATGCCACATCTTCCATGAACTTTCATCAAGATAAATGAGAAACTAAAAACAAACAAATAAATCATATATGCTGCAAATAACATAAAATGTAATCACGTTATTATAAAAGAAAATACCTCATCTCTGTCAAAGTTGTCGCCACTATGGGGATCAAAGAGTACATCACCCGTGGCAAGCTCAAAACAAATGCAAGCAAATGACCAAAGGTCTGCTGAAGTAGAATACTTGGATCCTAAAATCACCTCAGGACACCTATACTGTCTTGTCTGAATATCATTTGTAAATTGTTTATATGTCCAACATGCATTCCCAAAGTCAACTAATTTGCATTTTAAGTCAACTGATGCCAACAGCTTCCTCCTTGTGGAGCGACTTCCTCTCTTATTACCTTGACTTGCTTGAACAGAATCCTTTGTACCATCAGCATCGGAGACTCTATTGGCATTGCCGGAACTAGTGGGACATTCTACAGAACCTGCAATAGGAGATGATTTAGCTGCACCAGCCGTTTCGGGATACGAATCAACTTCTGCAGTAACTTCCTTCTGCACACATCCCTGAGCCACTCGCTTAGCCTTTCTCCTAAACTTTTTCTTCTGATTTCTATTCAAATCCCCATTAGTTGACAACACTGTCTTGTCCTTCATATTCGGAAGGATGGGAGGAGCACCAGACTTTCTTGGGTCCTTAGATGTATCTATCATTGACAATAATATGATATTTTCTGGCTTCAGATCAGTGTGAATAATGGAAAGCTCCTTATGCAAGTAATCCAAGCCCACTAGAATATGGAAACATATCTCCTTAACCATATGAATAGGAATGCCACGATAATCGGAGTACTTGATGAGAGTTAAAAGATTATCTCCCAAGTACTCAAACACCATACAAACATGATGTCCATTCGGACCTGAATGCTTAAAATGATCCAAGAGCTTCACCACACATTTTTTATCCTCTTTATCCCCATCGGCAATCTGTTGCAAGATATTTATCTCATCCATGGCTGCCTCAGTGTAATGCTGTGCACTTTTTTGTACTTTCAAAGCAACATAACACTGTAGTTTAAAAACAAATTATTAAAACAAAACATAACAAATGCAATACAACTAAATTTAAAAGGGAATAGACTACATTCTCTACTGATTTTCTGCTGTTTCATCTCAAAATTGATCAAACAAACAAATTATTACTTGTAAGTTGCAAAGAACGCTTTTGATTTGTTCTTTACACAATCAAGCATACTTTCCTCTGTTATTTTCTCGGTGATAAATATAACATGATATTGACACAAATAAATGAAAGTTCTTTTTAGATGATTTTTTCTTCAATTACAGAAAAGAAAAATCAAATATTACTGAAACAAACAAAAGAAGTAGAGCTAAAAAAACAAAATTACAGCGTAATTGAACTGATTAACTAGGGAAACGAAGCAGGATCTGGTAGAGATAAAGAGAAAGGGGTGTACGGAGAACTGAGTGTCCCAAGCAAGCCAAACGGTGGAGAAATGGCCCCAACCGAGCTTGCTTTGTACAACGTAACGACCGTTCTTGAAAGTGTCTCCGATTCTAACCGCGTGATAACCGCCTCGCCGGTAATCTTCCGTCCCTTCGTCCTCCGATGTCAAATCTCCGCTCTCACTCCCGGTCCACTCTTCTTCCTCTTTGTTGTCCCCCATTCCCTTTCCTTCCAAAAATAATCAACAAATTCTGGATCAGATTCAGCTGGGTCAGTGGATCTTGCAGCTGCTGCTATGATAGAGAAGATGAATTTCTGTTTTCTTGGTTTGGATTGAAAGAAAAAGGAAAGGCTTTTTGGTTTTTGTGCGGGAGGAAGGAAAGCAAGGACTTTGAAATTTGGTTTGCGGTTTTCAATTCCATTTTTAAATACGTGGCGTAATAAAAGGGGTGGGATCCTCTGTGTGCGATAACCCAGTGAGGGGTCTACAATCATCAATCGCGGAATCCAAAATAATGGCGTGTTTATCTCTTCTGTAAACCTTAATAAATGAATATTTATATATTTTTTCACTTAAATTTATTTCTCTGGCACAAAGAATTATTTTTTTAATCTTCACCAGTGGTCTATTTTATTTAAGGTGTGTTCTATATTGGTCACTAGAATTCAAAAAAGATTATTTTGGTCACTAACATTTAGAATCGTTTCTATTTTGGTCTTTTGGCCGTTAGTCTCTGTTACTTAAAAAAATTAGTTTCTAATTTAACCCCTAAACTTTCAAAATTTTATTTTTTACCATCTACCCCAAAAATTATAAAACTAAAATCACAAAAAATTAAATCAATGGCTATAATCCAACACTACAACCCATTACCCCAAGATTAAAAGCGCCAACTTCTATTGCAAATGGTGGGTACCGGTCTAATAAAAAGAGCATGGCGTATTCAATCAGTGCGAAGTTTGCTTTTACTGCATATATTACAAGTAACATGAAGCTTTCGTCGTACTAATAAACAAACGTAGAATTGTAAAACAAAATACTAATGATTTTATTTAATAATAAATTATAACAATACATGTAAAATTGTATACTCTCACAAAACATGTTTCTAATAATATAAGTTTGTATTTGCTGCAAAATACGTATAGTTGGCGTTCTCAGAACAACTCTCTTTATTTTCTCTCTCACACACGCTCTTTATTTCATTCAGATTAAACCGAAAGCAACATCAACTCTTTCTTCCCTTCTTTCTCTAATCAGAAGCAACACAGGCTTTGTTTTGGAAGTACTAAATTTTAATGGAGTTGATGAAATCAGACAATATTATTCAGGACAGACAACCTCAACAAGTAAAAACTATGCAGCAACAGAAGAAGAAGAAGAAGAAGAAGAAGAAGAAGAAGAAGAAGAAGAAGAAGAAGAAGAAGAAGAAGAAGAAGAAGAAGAAGAAGAAGAAGAAGAAGAAGAAGAAGAAGAACGTCGTTTTCATGTTCTGGCTGTCGATGACAGCGTTATCGACAAGAAGCTGTTGGAGAAGCTCCTCAAAGCTTTTTCATGCCAAGGTACCCACCATTTGTAATGGAAGCTGACGCTTTTAATCTTGGAGAATGGGTAGTAGTGTTGGGTTATAGCCATTGATTTAATTTTTGGGTTTTAGTTTTATAATTTTTGAGTAAAATGGTGAAAAATAAAATTTTGAAAGTTTGAGGGTTAAATTAGAAATTAATTTTTTAAGTAACGGAGACTAACGGCCAAAGGACCAAAATAGAAACGATTCTAAACGTAAGTGACTAGAATAATCTTTTTTAAATTCTGATGACCAAAATAGAACACACCCTAAACGAAAGGGACCACTGATGAAGATTACCTTTTTTTTTGAAAAAGAAGGAGATTTCCATGCGCTTCGTTAAAAAACCTCCTAAAAACGAAGGAAAAAGAGTGCCTATGGAAATCATTACAAAACCAAGCTACCCATACATCCAAGAACAACATTTGGGATACCCCCAAGCGTTTAATCAACCTAATCAGCACTTAAGACATCCAAAACACTCGAAGGAGGATCGAAAAACCTATGATACATCATTGGTAGATCTTTAGCTAATTTCACAAGATTATCCGCTACCAAATTTGCCTCACGCCGCACCCACGAAAAACAAACTTCCCAATCTCTAGCCAAAATAGTAGCTAAATAGCCCCAAAGCGAAGACGAGAGGCGAGTAGGATCACCCATCGTCAAAACATCATGAACCTCTTTGCTATCCGTCTCAAGAATGATGCGAGTGTGGCCCAACGACCAAGCCGTCACAAGCCCCTCATACATTGCCCATACCTCGGCCTCAAAGCTAGAACAAACGCTTATCTTCTTTGCAAAACCAAACGCCATCTTAGAGTGTTATCACGCCTGACACCGCCACAAAAAGCCAGACCCGAACCCGTGTTACACGCTCCATCCACATTCACCTTTATCCATCCCATAGGAGGCTTAACCCATCGCATCACATCCCCCTTGTGCATCGAGTTTACCTTGTACTGCTGGTCCAAAGTCACTGCATGGACAACTTCATGGCACAACCGAATCGCACCTTGTAGTAGCCCCCTTTGTTCCTCACTCATCAGCTCAAAAATAAATTGATTACATCGCCGCCATGCTAACCACACGATAGCTCCAAACATTAAGTCCCAATTGGCCGCAACCTTAGGAAATGAGGCTTGTTCCGATAAATTGGTCAAAAACCAATCCTTAATATCCATATCAAAGAACCCTTGCATCTTGTCCGTCCGAACCACATTAATCCATGTTGCTTTAACCTCAATGCACTCCCGAAGAACATGTGATATATCATATACGGCAACTCCACAAATCGCGCAACTTGGGTCATCCGCAAGGTGTCGACGCACGCGTTCCGCATTCGTTAAGATCCGTCCATGACAAGCTTGCCACATGAACATCCTGATACACGGAAAACCTCTATATTTTGCCAAAGCAGTCCACAAACGCTCCCCGGTCATAGCAGCATAATTCGATCGCAGGCGGTAAGCTGACTTAACCGAAAACTTTCTTGAGTTTTTAACGCCCAGCCTTGCCGATCAGCAAGTCTAAAATCACCTGAAGGCTTTACTGTCGCAACGCCCCACGCAATATGCTGCGGAATCAAATGCTCGAAACATTCCCATCGCCACTGTCCCATATCGTTCACCATGGTATACAACGGAGTGGCGCGTTGCTCCTGCACCACGCCATCGGATCGATAATGTCGCAAGGGTCCAATATTCGCCACCCACGCATCATCCCAAAAATCAACAGTCCGACCATCGCCTATGTTCCAAACCACGTGTTTCCGCACATCCTCCCAAACTAAACATACCCCTTTCCACAGTCGTGAACCATTTCTACTAGGCAGCACACTTGGTACTAACTCGAGAACATTGTACTTCGATCTCAACGCTCGAACCCACAACCGGCCCGGATCTTCAACCATGGTAAACCCCGGTTTTAAGAGAAAAGCGTCATTTTGCCGCTCAAGTCGCTTAAGACCCAATCCACCATCCGCAATCGGCGAGCATACGGTAGTCCAATTCACAACATGGAAACCTTTGGATGCACTAGAATGTCCCTAAATGAAGTTCCGTATGATCCGTTCAATTTCATCGCACACATTCTTAGGCAAACGTACCGATTGCATCGCATAAATGGGAATAGAGGCAAGCACTGATTTCGCAAGAACGATACGCCCATCAAAAGAGAGGCAACGGACCTTCCACCCTGCTAATTTATCCGTCACCTTCTGAATAATATAAGTATAGGTCGCCTTGGTAACTCTTCCATGGATGAGCGGCACACCCAAGTAGCGACCAAGGTTTGATACACATTGAAACCCGAATGCACCACTGATATCCTCTTTCAAAGACACATGAACATTATGCGAGAAGAAAATATTGGTCTTAGATATACTTACTTTATGCCTAGAGCAAACACAAAAATCACTAAGCACCCGATGAATCACATCAAACTGGTCTAGAGATGCTTCGTCGAACAAGACCAAGTCATCCGCAAAGAATAGGTGGGAAATCATAGGGCCGTTAATTTACCTTGACGAATTCCCCGTGTTGGTTTAAAGGCCGTTAATTTACTACCATTCCAAAGAATTTGTGTTGACACAGAGGAAATGCAACTCATTAGAAGCATTCTTAGTTTCAACGGTAGACCAATCTCTCCAAGCGTATCATCTATGAAAGACCATTCAAGCCTTTCGTATGCTTTCTTAAGATCCACCTTGATCGCAAGCCAACCTTTCTTACCCTTTTTTGTTTGCATCGAATGAATTATTTCTTGCGCAATAACAACATTATCAGTGATAGACCTTCCAAGAACAAAACTGGTCTGGTTCTCTGATATCCACTGTGGTAGGTAAGGCTTTAATCTGTTCACTAGCACCTTACTCAGAATTTTATATATCACGGTACATAAGCTGATAGGTCGGAACTGAGAAATCAACTCATGCGATTCCACCCTAGGGATGAGAACAAGTAGAGTTCTATTTAGCTCCGGATTAACAATACCCGTATCAAATATATCATGAATAGATTTGCAAACTGTACCCTCACAACATTCCAATGTTGTTGAAAAAACATCGCATTAAACCCATCGACGCCTGGAGCCTTAGAAGGTGCCATTTGAAAAAGGGCCCGACAAATCTCCTCTTTAGTTACTGATAGCTCCAAACTGTCATTCTCGCGTTGAGGAAGACGATAAAATTTATCACGACAATTATACATGTATCCATGAGATCCCTCCGAAGTGAATAAATTTTTAAAGAACTGCGTACCCATCTATTTGAGAACCTCATGATCCAATACCCATTTTCCAGCCTCATTCTGAAGCGAAAAGATCGAATTATGCTTCCTTCTTTCGTTAGCAAGCGCGTGGTAATATTTTGTATTTCGATCGCCACTATTGATCCAGTCACATCTCGCCTTTTGACGCCAGACACTCTCCTCCAAAGTAACAATCTCATCCAGCTCTAATTTGAGCGATTTTTCCAAATCACAAAGAAAAGATGAATGCCTACGTTCCAAGGCTCTATCAATGCCACGAAGCCGAGCAATAATTTGCCTCTTCTTCTTACCCATCGCACCAAAATGTTGCTTGTTCCATTGCGCCAAACCATGCTGTGTCTCACTATATTTTCCTCGTAAGGCAGTGAAGGATCCCACAAAGATGCAATCACTGACCCAAAATCCTCTGAGTGTTGCCACGCAAAGATAAACCTAAACGGTTTATCACCCAAAACTGATTCAAAAGGAGCCGTACATAAAATAAGTGGCCGATGATCGGACCTAATCCGATCAAGATGATGCACCAACGTATCAGGGAAGATATCAGACCACTTAGAATTCATAAGAAAACGATCCAGTCGCTCGAACAGGTTACCCTGAGACCAAGTGAATCGGGGTCCCTTGTAATCAACATCCATTAAAGCCCCATCAAAAACAAAATTCTGGAAATCACGACTCACATGGTTTCTCCCTTCAGCACCTCCACGTCGATCATCCAAGTGCAAAATAGCGTTAAAATCACCACCAAGAATCCATGGGTGTTCAATACCTGGGTTGAGATCTTGCAATTGCGGCCAGAGATATCGCCTATGCTGCACATGCGGGCTAACGTAAACGATGGTCCAATAAATAGAACAAGGTAACGAAGCCCCTTCTATTTTCAGATGAACATATTGATTCGATACAGTAACAAAGTGAACCTTCCAATTCCCATTCCATAAGAGCCAGATACCCCCACTAAAACCCTGTGCTTCAATACAAAAAGAAAACTGAAAGCCAAGGTTACGGATAATACGATCAGCCCTATCCCCGCTTACTCGAGTCTCCAATAAAGCAACGCAAGTTGGCCTAAACTCAGCAACTAACCTCCTTAAATGATCTATAAAGACGGAGCACGCTGCCCCTTGAATATACGATAACTCTTGACAAAAAAATAATTCTCTGTTTTGGTTGCCATTTTCCATTTTACAGAGAATTATTTTTTTGTCAAGAGTTATCGTATATTCTTCGGTCTTATTAATTTTATCTCTTATTTATTTTTTGGTCAAAATTTTAAATTTTAACAATGATTATTTTAAATATTTTAAAATAAAATGTTATTAAATATATATTTTAAAACTATTTGATTAAAAGTTTGTAAAATATATTTTTTTATATTTTTATCAATAATAAATTTTGAATAGTAATGAATCAAAATTAAAAAAAAAATTGACCTGAAAAAATGTCAATAAGGGACAAATTTAATAGGACAAGTGAGTATATGTTATATAGTTGTCTCATTATATAATTTCTTTTGTTATAAGGTTACGAGATTTAATTTATACTATAAAGATTTAATTTGTAGGGTTTAGAATTTACTATTTTAAATTTTATTTTTAAAAAAGAGTAAATATGTATGTATTTATAATTATTAGGGTTTAAGGTTATAATGTATGCTTTTGGATTTTAAAGTTTAAAATTTAGAGATTTAGTTTGTAGGTTTTATAATTTAAAATTTAGAGTTAAAACTTATGTTTTACGATTTAGAATTTAGGGTTTTAGTTTTTATTGTTTAAAAAAATATATATTTTTAAATATATTTTATACAATATACATATAAGGTATTACTTTTTTATCCTTTGTGCTATGACAAAGTTACTAACCTAATAAATTATCCATTTGAAACAATTAAAAATGCACTTTTTCATGAAAATGTGTACTTAAAAATAAATTTAAGATGAACCCAACAAGTGGTTTCAGTGGAAAAGCAGACGATGTTCATCCTAACAGACCCACGTTCAATCGTTTGTCTGCAAGGTGTGTGTGCATTGTCAAAGGGTTAAGAATTTGTATGAATAGATAAAAACTTGTAATCACCTTTAGACTCTTCAAAAAATACATTAAGATGCGGAAAAATACAAAAAGTTCCACAAATATATAAAGAAAAAATTTAACACTTGATTTGAGAGAATTTTTTAAGAGTGGCCTTACTTAAAATATGTTTTATTTTGTAAAGATGTTTTAATATTTTTATTAAATCCAAATCAATATGCATCATATTTTTAAAAATTTTATAAAAATTGATGTGAGCCTATTCCACCAACTACTCATATTCACGGTGCTTTCATCTTGTATCATAAAGATGAAAGACGATGGAGTTTTTACTTACCTTCTTTAGATCTCTCTTAGCTATATACTTATGTTACATCTAATCATGCATGCACACATTATATTATGTCATGTCATCGATGCTTACGTTACCTCTACGATTGACATCATGCTTAGTGTTGCGTATTAAAGGTGTACTATAAATGATACGCAAATAGTGCAAGTATACATATCAAACAAGTAATACAATGATGAGTGAGTATCGTCTCCACAGGGATTAGAGGTATTTCAAGTCAAGTTTAAGCACACAAAACACAAATTGAATATAAATGCAATAGCAAGTAGGGACAAGTGAAGAGATGCCATAGCAAACAACTGTAATAAAAACTGGAGCAAAATGATAAGACTTCAAACGTCCTCACACGTGTGGAAACTCTCAAATAGGATGACAGGCTGAGTTTATCAAGGAATCCTATGCCTAGTTCTCATGAATGGCTAACATTTTCCAGCTTATATTATGCTCGACAAATTTTACTTAGGTGTTTCTAAACTATATCTAGCAAGAAACCTGATAAGCAGAATTGTAATGCCTCAGTTTTTGGGCCTAGGTGTTAGCCTGGTTTGGTTAGGCAGTTTGGTTCGAACTCGTTTAGCGGTCTATACTAGTTTTGGAAAATAATTAAATTGAAAGGTTTTTTGTCAGATAAAAATAAGTAAAAATTTCCTAAAATCATAAATATATATATGTTTAATTTTGGTAAAGGTAATTTAAAGAAAACAATTTTAGAAATCGGACATTTTGGTTTAGTAACCAAAATGTAAAAATGGTAAAGTTGATTAGTTGGCAAAAACGTAAAAGGCTAATACTTTGAATATTTAAGGAGCAATATTACCAAAGGCTAATAAGGACTTTTCCTCTTATTTTTCAAATTTAACTAAAATAAATTATATTAAAGGATGGAGGGATTTTTAGAAATGGTTATTCATTTTCATTTGACGTAGTTTTTCTTGTCTCATTTTTTCTCTCAAAATTTCTTCATCCAAACAACAAGATTTCAAAGATAAACTCTAATTTTGATTTGGATTTCAAAGATTTACTTAGTTTCTATTGATTCTCTAATGAATCTCTTATTTTCTCTTTGGTTTTCTTTTCAAAAATGGAGGAAGAGCTCATCATTAGAGGTAGGTTCGTTCTTCTTCTCTAATGAATCTATTAATTGATTTTATTATGTAATCCCGAAACTAGTTAGATTGCTAGATGTTAGTGATGAAATCTTGAGTTTTGGGGGTTGTTGTTATGGTTTCTTGATAGCTGGAGGTTTATAGAGGTTGAGAAAGTGTTTTAGGTTGTAAATGGATGAGGATTGATGGTTGATTTTGCTGGGTAATGATTGAGAACGGTTTAGAGTGGTTTTGTCGATGTTTTCGGTTTGTATCGGTTGTTAATTGCTTGGTGAACGTTGGAGTTTAGTGGGGGTTTGTGATGCTGGAGGTTACGATGCAAGAGTGTGCATTAATCATCTGTTTTTCCTTGGTTAGAAGTAGGGCAAGACGTTGCTTGATCGTTGGATGGCACATTTGGTGTTTCGAAGGCTTGGAATAGCTTCGGCAAGTGAGGCGAAGTTGTATCGGTGAGTGGATATGGTTTGAACGTTTTCGTAAGCTTGGAAACAAGGTTAGTGTAAGCTTGAAAAACTTAGCTAATCTCGAAAGTAAGTATGGTTACTAAAGCTCTTGGTTTTTGGTTTAAAGTCATGTGGATTATCATACTCATGTTTTGAATTATTGTGGTTACTCACTGTTATGCATGTTTTATAAGCATGATTTTGTTAAATTATATCCAATGAAATGATTTGATTATGTTTCAAGAGGTTATATTCTTGATGAGATATATTATGCTACATTTGATGCATGTTTTGAGATGGGATATATGATGGTTTTAATAATGCATTAAAAACAGTGAGTGTAGAGCGTTTTAGTATTCTCTAAATATGAGTGCAAGGGCACACTCGTGTCAAGTTATAGTATAAAAGATATCATCTCCCACAGGGATTGGACAGCTTAACTCGAATCGTAATTCCTGCACAAGGGAAAATTTAAATGCACAAATAAGTTGGTTTGTTTAAGATAGAAAAGTAAAGAAAGAGAAGAGATCAAATTGATGGAATGGGCCCGGTTATGCTGCTAGATAGTGTGAAATTGTGTCGAATAGGATAAGTTGTTCTGCGCTGCTAGACTTCGCTGCCTCGGCGGGGGATGGCAGATTGGCTGCTGAGATGCTCTCGCTGCCTCGGTAGTGGAATGGATGTGTGTCTCGGCGGAAAACTCGACAGCACTTCAAGGCTTGACATAAAGCTTCGAAGGTGATCCCGCTTATGTCTAAGTCAGAATGTTGTTGATGCCTACTGCAGATAATACCAGTTGCGACGTGAATCGTGCAAAGACAGCAATGTTTGGTTTGTTCTCTTTTAGCCATCTTAAAATCTAACCTATGTCTAGGCTAGATTATTCAATACTTGATTAAGGTGAGGACCGTACTTACTCCTTTCATGAGTTCAACTCTCTCGATACCGAACAAATGGATAGTAATCAACTAATCTTTCGCCTTAATTGAAAACTATGAAGAACATGGAATAAGAAAACCTTGAAGTTTTATTGCAAAAACAAACTTAAAATCCTAAACAACTGTTCTCACACTAGTTTACAACATAACTCAAACCCAAAGAGAATTTTAGAACATAATGGCGACAAGAAAACCTAAACTATGCCTAAGGAAAAACCTAAATTGTTTTGAAGTAAAAATACATTGGGTATATATAGGCATTAGCTAGGTCAAGTTCTTCTTGGAGTATAAGTCTTCAAAGTAGCTTTAGGATTAAATGCAACCTTTAATTCTAACTTCTTTGAGTTGAATGTGGACTTTTTCGCGTTGCCTTGCTCCACAAGTTATCTCCAACTCCTCCTTTGACGACTCTTCCCGTTGCTATAGTCATCAGAAAATTGAGTGGATGGCCTCATTAAAATCAGGATTTTCTGCTCTAAAGATTGCACTCCAGTTTTCCAATTCCTCAACTCGCTGCCCTGGGCAGCGGGTATGACGGCGGCAACTACTCGACAACTATTGTCTCTGTCTGGAACTACATTACTATAGCTCCTTAGTTTGTTGCCTCAGCATCATGTCCTCATCTTCTCTCTCTTTCTACCAACCTCTAGTACCTTAAACTAAAACTAAACTAAAACAATACATTTTCCCTACCAAATAACGAATAATCAATAAAAAGCATGACAAAGTAAAGAATATTGTAAAATGCAATGCATGATCCTAATTATGCCGAAAATGTACTTAAAAACAACAATAATATGAGATGGAATGTGCACAAAATATAGAACTTACGAACACTCTACACACCCTCAAACTCGAACTATTGCTTGTCCTCAAGCAATGCAACCTAAACATAATTGCCCTTTAAACTAATCAGAAAGAAAAAATAAATTCTATTTTAAACTTGATTTAACACCTCAAGGTCGTGGCACCCGTCATTAGATTAGTGAGAGGGGAATAACAAGAATTACCTCAGAATTAAACTATAATGCTAGTGAAGTGTGGGCAGATCTGTGTACATGCTGAATCTGATGAATATTCTACGTAAACAAAGATGTTGTCATGATATATAAGGTTGCTGCCGAGGCAATATAATTAAGTACGATTAATAATCATGACAATAAGGGCTTCGGCTTATCACAACTACTCTTCTAGATCTGAAATTAAGATAGGAGCAAACTACAAAACCATGAACCCATTGAGTAGTGTCATCCTGTGAAGACTTTCATTCACTCATACCAATTTGTCCGCCACTTCAAGATTTTCAGATTCATGGACTTTGATAACAGCAGAGAGTCCTTGCACATGATTTTTCCTAGAGCCAGTTTCGGGCACCTCTAGGGATAGACAACATAAAAATTTTCTTTTCCTGTCATGGCAATGCTTTTGTTTTTCTTGTTTGTTGCCTGCCGCAGCAGCTTCCTGCAACCATGTTAGAATTTTTTCAAATAATTCAATCAGGCAGAGTTTATCAGAAACTCAAACAAATTCAGCAAGTAGTAGTTGTGTTTTTAATTTTTTTTGGCAATTATAGAAAAAGCCTACATTTACTTCATGCTTTTCCCCCAAAAATTAAGTTCATTTTAATTGGTGCAAAAAATTAAAGTCATCTATCTTATCATGGGCACAAGTTCTAACCATTTTTTTCTTTTCAATTAATTTTTTAAGGCAAGTACATAATGCAATCAAATATACACTAAAATATGCCTAAACATGATGAGTGTTAAACCCCCAAACTCGAGATGGGCATTGCCCTCAATGCACAAAATAAAATACAAAAGAAAAACATAAAAATAGATACAATTAAGAAAAAAAAGAAAAATATAATAAAGAGAAGAAAAGAAAAAAACTCTAAAAGTTGGTTGAGGGCTGAGAGAAGGCTTGGGTCTTGGCAGCAGAGGAGAAGGATGGGATTGGATGACAAGGCGGTGGCCGTCAGATGCTCGGGCGGCACACTTGGCAGGTAAGACCTTTGCTGTCCGCGGTGGCTGGACTCTCTTGGGAGTAGGGCGAGGTTCCTCATGAGGTTCTTCACGAGGGGCTTCGTTCTCTTCCGACTCAGATTCTGTCTCCTCGTTCTCTGGCTCAGTGAAAATGATGTGTCGCTTCCTCTTCCTTGTTGCCTCCTTCGTTGGTGCTGTCGGAGGGTCTATCGCCATTGGGGCTACTGCATCTACTGCTGCTGTTGCTGTCGGCTGCTGCTCAACCTCATCGGAGGAAGAGGTGATTGCCACTGTTGCCATTGTATAGGCGGGGGAAAGATGTTGTTGATGCTTCTCAGGGGAGTCTGCAACCGTGTTAGAACTAGAGGTGGCAGAGTACAATGGGTAGTGCGTTAGAGACGACATCTGGCGGCGGAAGGCCGCATGGCGAGCAACTGCTGCTGATGGTGTTCCTTGTCCTGGTGCAGCTGCGGTGGCTAGGTCGACGTGGATGTTTGGCAGGGTGGGTGCATCATCTAGGAATTTCTGAAGGAGATAGGCCATAAAAGCCTCTTGGACCTCCCCCACATACTTCATGAACGTCAACTGCTATTGCTCGACCCATTTGTTGCTGTCGATGAGAGTACGCAGTAGAGTGATGATTTCATTGTTTGAGGCAGCTTCAGTACTGCCGGGAGCGGCTGGTGTGGCTGGTTGGGCGGCGAAGGGCTGGCTGGGGATTATGGGCTCTGTTTCTTGGGCCTGCATCATCTGCAAGCGGACTTTCCTGGTCCAACCCTCCTTAGCATTTGTAATCTCATCTTCGGGGGTCGAAGGGGACGTTGAAGTTGGCACATAGGCCGATAATGAGTGACGGAAAATACAGCCTGCCCTTTGTCTTGCAAAAACAGTTGTGGATCTCCTTGCAAATGATCTCCCTAACGTTGATCGTTCTGCTAACCATGATGTTGTGGATGAGTGCGAGGCGCGACCGGTCTACGGTGGTGTTGTGAGAGGTGGGTAGCAGACGCCGTTTGATGAAGGTGTTCCAAAGCATGGGCTCGGGCAATAGTCGGCGGTGTTGGACGGAGCTACCATGATTTCCTGCCAATCATGGTGTGTTGGGCTCGCACAGCTTGGCATTTAGTCTGTCGTGAGGGTTGTCTTCCATCTCTAGGCCGTATAAGCTATTGATCACAGCGACGTTGAGCTTGACAGGCTCCCCTCAGACATAAACAAACGACAGCTTTGGACAGGGGTAATAGGCATAGAACTCTTTGACCAATGTGATGTTGGCCATCTCCAGTTGTCGTGCAAATATTTCCCATCCTTTTGTTGTGGATGGTTTTGAATAAGGCGGGCTCCAGACCAAGATCCCCTGTCTGCTTTGTGTAATGAAACCCTTGTTCTCCCAAATGGACTGCTTGGCAAACTGCGTTATATATCTCTTTTCATCTGCCTTGGAGCAGAAACGTTGGAAGGTTGATTTGGGTGCTGATGTTGATGCCATGTGTGAGACGGTTTAGATGTAGCTGAAACTTTAAAAAGAAGATAATTTAAAAGAGAGCAGTGGATTCAATAATAAGATATCAATGAGCTGAAAGTAAAGTGAATGAATGAGGTGAGGTTTAAATAGAGGTTGTCGAGCGGTGTCATGGCAGCATTAAATGTCTAACAGGCTAGTTGTCTCGCGCACATTACATGATTTCTGCCCGTTACATCTGTAGCCGTTGGCAGCTAGTTGTTAGCGGGCAACTAGTCGTTGCACGCTGTCTGCGCTGGGCTGTCCTAGGATGTCTTGGCGGGATGGTGGGCGAGCTCCTTGTTGGGCCTTCTTCTTGGTCTAGCTCTTTTATTCCTAAAGCCTGAAATAAAAATAAGGATAATTAATGATAAATTCTAAAAAATAAAAATGTGAAAAATAAATTTGACTAATTTAAAATCTAATCCTAACAGAAAATAAATTGTAATAAATTAAATTCTATTCCTAAAACATAAAAATAAAGAAAATGAAAATAAAAATAAAATCAATTAAGTTATGCTGAGAGTGCATTTGGGTGCACCTCCCAGACATAACCACTTCATGAGGTGGTTTGTCTCGTCTTTTCCTCATGAGGGGTCCTCCTGTTCTTTAAGGTGTGTGATGTTGGGTCCTTCAACCTGCCCTTGGGTCTACTGTGACAACTACTGTCTGAGCCTGTCTCTGTGCTGATTTTGGTGGCCTGAGTGTCTGGGCATCCTTCCTTTTCAGTTGATGAGGACTGCAACACATTTAGCTTGATGCTCTGATTGTCTACCATTATAACCAGTTCCCCATGCTCCACATCTATTAACGTTCTGCCCGTGGCCAAGAATGGTCGCCCAAGGATGATATGGCGTTCTCATCGGCTTCACAGTCTAAGATGAGGAAGTCTGCTGGAAAAATAAGTCTGCCCACTCAAACTAGGATGTCTTCGATCTTGCACTCCGGTTGTACAAATGAATGTTCAGCAAGTTTCAGCATAATGGAGGTGGGTTTGGCTTGCCCAATACCTAGTTTGTCGAAGACTGCCTTAGGCATCAAGTTGATGCTAGCTTCTAAATTGCACATGGCTTTTGTTGCATGGTTGCTGCTGATTTTGCATGGTATAATGAAGCTTCATGGGTCTGTTTGCTTGGGCGGCAGCTTGTTGTGTAGCATGACCATGCACTCCTCTGTCACAACAACTGTTTCGAATTCCCCAATCCTCTTCCTCTTAGAAATATTGTCTCTTAGGTATTTTTCATAGTTGGGCATGTTCTAGATGGCTTCAATGAGAGGGATATTTATGTGCACCTATTTCAGAATATCCAAGAATTTCCTGAACTAGTGCTCCTTCTTCTGTTGCTTAAGCCTCTGGGGGGAAAGGTTCTGGCAGGCGGATGTCCTCTATACACTCTTTGCATGGGAACTTTATCTGTGGAGGATCATCTGCCTTAGGGCTGCTATCAGGCTCATCTGCCAGGGCGGCTGGTGTTGATGCTGCCGCGACAGGTAGTTCTTTCTGTGCTGGCTGTTTTTCAGCTGACTTTTCCACTATGTGTTCATCCAACTGTTTCCCACTTCTTGTTGATATGGCTTTGCACTACTCATATGTGGGTTTAGCTGCTGCCTCTGTACTGCTGGATGCTGCACCCAATGTCCTACTGCTAAAGATCCTAGTGAATTGCCCAAACTGGGTCTCCGGGTTCTTTATCGCAGCCTCCTAGTTGTTCATCCTAACCTCTATCCTGTCCATAAAAGACTCAATTTTATCAATAAACTTATTAGTACGAAGAATAAAATCACTAGTCCTAGACATAAAAGTATGAAGGGTTGCTTCTAGTGAGTTATTGTTTTGTGGTTGTTGAGCTTGCTGTCTAGACTGGTTCTACTGGTAACCTCCCTGTTACAGTTGTGGATTGGCAGCAGTTTTTGGATTGCTTCAGGAGAAGTTTGGATGATTCTTCCACCCAGGGTTGTACGTGTTCGTGGCAGGCCTGTTGTTCCTCTCGTATCCTCCCATGAAATTGGCAGATGCAGTACATTTGGAGGAATCGTGGTTGCCCCCACACTCATTGCAGAATGGCTCCACAACCTTGGCCTCATAGATTTTTCCAGTGGGTTTTACCATGTTTATAACCAGCTCTGTCAGTTTGTAGAGGCGGGCATTGACAGATTATGAGGCTTCCACTTTGTTCACAGTAGTTGGCCGCCTAATGTCGCATAGGCGGGCTGTTGGGTACTTATATTAATTCTCAGCGGCTTGGTTCAGGATCCGCAGTGCCTAATCTGGTGGTTAGTCGAGGATGATTCCTTGGCTTAGACATCAATCATCATCCGAGTTGGGTAGTTCACCCAGTTGTAAAACATTGACACCTTTGTCCAAGCCGAAAAACCATAAAGCGGGCAGTTTGTAACACCCTAGTTTTGGGCTTAGATGTTTTAGACATCGGATCGGGTCGGTCGGAAACGGTTCGAATCGTATTAGATAGTTCAGGGAAATCAAGGTTCAAGATAGGATAAAAATATGACAAAATTGCTAAAATTCTCTAAAATCAAGTTTAAGGGGTTGGTCAAATCAATTTTACAAAATGAGTTTTGGAAGAGGTACATTTTGGGTAGTGACCAAAGTGTAAAGTTTTAAAACTGTGGAAAATGAGAATTTCTAAAGAGGAGTCAAAATCTTAGAATCTTTAGGGAGATTTTGTGCAATTACACATTTCCTTAAATTAACATGTGTTTTAAATGTGTTTTATAATAATTGATTAAAAAAGGATTTTATTTTAATTAATAAAATGGTAATTTGAGAAGTTTCATTTAATGTAAGTAACTTCTAAATCCTCATTTCAGCAAAACCATTTTCTAAAACTTTTTTTTCAAATTTCTTTTCTCTCAAACACTCTCTCTTTGATTTCTTATTCCTTCCCAAGAATTATCTTCATTTTCTTCAAGATTTGTGAAGCAAAACTAGTCAAACTTTAAGGAAAGAAAGGTTTGGAGGTAAATCCCATTCTCAACCTCTAATCTAGGTTCTTTATTGAAATTTCCAAGATTATTGACTCCTAATTGTTATTTTCAATTGAGGTTTGATTGATTTAAGACCAAAATCCTTCAAAATAAAGGTTTAATTCTTAATTTTCGGAGTGTTGTTGATGATCTCTGTTTTAGATGGATTATAATTGAGTTTTGGTATATTTATGATGTTGAAAAAGTGTTTTGATGATATATATTCTGAAATCCTTGAGATCCTTGAATTTTAGGATAGTTCTAGTTGACGTTTTAAGGTCTTTTGTTGGTATTATGGTTGCTGGAGGTATAAGGAAGGGTTTAGGTTGTTTTTAGATGTGTTTTGATGAATATCAATGGTTGGAAGTGATGTTTGTTGGCTGGGCTTAGTTTAGGAAGCAATCGGTTGAGTTTTTGGTTGTTTTGGATGGGTATTTTGATGTAGTTTTGCTGGGCAACGAGTTTGTGTTTAGTTGCTGGTGTTGGAATGCATTTTAATACATTTGGATCTCTATTTTATGCTCTAAAAACAGGGGACCTTAATCCGGAAGCAAGCGAAGCGATTTTGGGAGCTTCGGGCAAGTGATCTTCGCATCGGCAATCGAAGTTTTGTGTATCAGTGAGTGGAAAAGAGTTTTCCAGCTTTGAAACGTTTTGTACGTGCTTTTGGGAGCTTAGTGTAAGTTTGAAACACTTAGCTAAGCTCAAGAGAAAGTAAATCGGAAGTCTCTCTCAGATTGTGCTATGTTTTGGCTTAAAATGCACTTGAATTAAATGTGGTTTAATTACTGTTTTAAAGCATGTTTTGAGCATTGATGTTGTTGGTTTAAATGCCATTTAATTAAGGATGCACATGGTAAGTGATCCTTGGGTTTATATGATTTATGAAATTGGTTTAAAGCATGCTATTGCTTGTGGAAATTGCATTGTGGTTTATGCTTGAAAAGAGTGAAATGACGTTGGTAAATGATTATATTGGCAAGTGATGGTAAATGGTTTTAGTTACTTTAATCGGATATAGTTAGCCGACTATAGGATTGGGTGCACCGTGAAAAAATTCTCCTTGGATGTCGAGGTGTTGTGATTGTGTCAAAAACTCCATCCAAGTACCCTAACGATCGAGGCTAAGATCACAACGGTGGATGGTTTAATCCTGTGTGTGAATCTTGTGGTTTGTGTCCCGTACTCTCGTTAGTGGAATTATACAACTACCGATGAGTGATGTTGAAGGGTTGTGATTGTTGCATTATACTCCATCACGGGTGTTGAGGAGTTGTGATTATGTTATTAAACTCCACCTTGTGTAGCCGATAGTGTGTATGAAGTGTGTGGGACAACGCTTGTAATCCGCATATCCGACTGTGTCAATTCTGTTGTGTTTTATATGGTTCTTGTTATTGATCAAGTGCGAGCCAATATAATGATGATGGTATAATGAATTAATGATGATCATTTATTTTGAGAAAGCATGTGATGCTTGAGATTATGCTAGAATGCATGTGATGCTTAGTTTAAGCATGAGCAAAGGCTTTTGCTGTTGTAATTAATGATGCTATGAGCATGTGGATTTGAAAGTGAATATAATGCTTTAAAGTGCATGTTTTAAAGGAAGGCATGTGTTTTCAAAGAATGATATTTTGGTTTTTAAAATGCATTGATGAATGTTGTGGTTTTGTAGCAATCCTCACTAAGCTTTATGCTTACGCTCATTTGTTTCATCAATGCAGAGAATTGAGCATTATTGGCAACAAGCAAGCAAAGGATATCCAAGTGTTTTTGGCTAAGCAAAGTATGTGATTTACATTAGTGTAATAAGAGGCAATGGGAGGGATTTCCACTCATGGAATGTTGATGTTATGAAACACTTTGTGCATGTTTAGTTTGAGCTTTGAGACTTGTAAATGGCCTCTATATGGTTTATGGTCTTATATTTTGTATTTTGGCTATGCTATGGTTGGTGCTTAAGGGCATGCTTATATGGTCCCATGATCTTCATAAATTGCCATCGCTTGTCTTTGAGTGGTTGTTGATGCATATGTGCTTGAAATGTTTGATATACCTTGTATAAATGTTTTGGGCATGTATAGTTGTTGACAAATGTGATTTGAGGGCTGTTGCAGGTGTTTTTTTTCTTTCTGGTATGCGTATCGATACTCGGGATTGAGTATCGATACTCGAAGGCTTTTCTCAAACAAATCAACACAGGGGTATCGATACGAATTGCCCCCGTATCGATACGTCTGTGCAAAGTTTGAAGGCCGTACCGATACAAAGGGAAGTGTATCGATACCTTTTCCCCAACTTTGGCTATTGCCTTCCCGCGTATCGATACAGGCTTGAGGGTACTGATACATGTTCGTTATTTTCTGTTAAAAGTATCTTTTAATGTTATGAAAAGTTTCATTTCGGTCCCTAAATGTTGTATGTTCAATTGATTGAGTTTGGATGATCCATTTGTGATGAAATTTGACATGGAAGCATGTTACATGACAAATTAAGGATTGATAATCTTAAAATTGAATTAGTCCATGTAATTTTTAGAAATTATAGTTTGGTCCCTAAAGGTTATAGTTTTGCAATTGAACCCCTAATCAAACTCCGATCGCTGTGTCGTTTCTTTTAATATGCTTTGTTCAACATATAGGATCTTAATGTGCATATAGAGAAGATAAAAAGAAAAAAATAGGGTCGTTAATCGAAGTCAGATCTAACGAGTTGACTTCGGTTTTCCCCGTGTAATTTTCTTATTTCAGGTCGGGCGTCTAAGCCGTGCAAATGGGGGTTACATTTGTTGGTACCAGAGCTAGGTTGCGAAAGAATTAGGGTTGATGGTAAGTGAAATTGGTATTCTTTGATATTCAATTCGATGTTAAATGGCATGTTGTTCGAAAAATCATGTTTTTGGTTGTATGTTGGTGTTCATGCCATGTTTGGTTGTTATGAATCATATGGGAGTTAAATATGATTGTATGTTGATGAGGTGGTAATGACGTGAGCTGGTTGTGGATGATGTAAAGCATGATGATTATGATATGCTATTGTATGCTACGTTATGCTTGAGGGACATCGGGGTGCCCATTGCCTTATTACACTAGTTAAATGTTTTAAATTGGTTTGGTAAATTTGGATCCTTGCTTGGGGCTGGCCTAACTTATGGTTTGAAATGTTTTTGTTATTATGCCTTGTTGAAAATAGCACAATGGGTCCGAGGAGAGAGCTTAGGTCGAATACGATCGTGCATGCGCCTAAGCAGGGTAATCAGGGGGCTGAGGTTCCACCGGGTGGAAACCTACCTCCTCAGCCGCCACCACCTGGAGGTGGAGAGCCGAAGCAATATGGACAGGCTGGTTCAGTGATGGGTGATCTAGCGCTGCTGGTTTAGGGGATCACCGGAGCGTTTCAGGCTGTGGTAGCTGGAGCGCAAGTGTAATCACTAATTTTGTCCGGGTTAACATCTTTTTATTTCATTTTATAATAATGGACTTATGAGGGCTTTTTCATATCTTGTCACTATCTAAATAAAAATGTACCGTGGGCTTTGTTTAGATTAAATTAATTTATATATATATATATATATATATATATATATATATGTTATACTTTTTTATAAAATCCCTAAAAATTATTATTATAAATTGTCATATATTATTATTATTACTAGTATTTAATACTATTAGTATTATCTATTATTAGTATTATTCCATACTATTATTCCCTATTATCCATCATCGATATTAATTATTATTACAATTATTAATGATATTACTATATTGTTAATCTATTACTCCCTCTGTCCCACTAAAACTGTCACATGTTGACTTTTTTTGGGTCAAACTTTTTCAACTTTGACCTCTTATAATTTAAAATTTATTAATGATAAAAATATGAAAAAATATATTTTAAAAACCTTGAATCAACTAGTTTTTAAATATATTTTTTATAATTTTTAATTAATTAAAATATTTAAATAAATTATAGTCAAAGTTGAAAAAATTTGACCAGAAAAATGTCAACATGTGACACTATTACTGGGACGGAGGGAGTATTATCTATCATTATCATTATTACCTATTATCTATTATCATTATTAATTATTATTTATATTATTATTACCTACTATTATTATTATTTCCATATATTATAATTATTATATTTATTATTATTTTTATTATCTATTACTATTATTATTATTATTATTACAATATTATTATTATCTTATCATCATTATTATTATTGAAATAAGTCTGAAAAAAACCAAAATACTAATATATATAAAGCCCAAAACATATTAATAAATAATGCAAGCCCAATTTATAATGAAGTCCATTTACAATCAGTTAAAAAACCCAAATAATACACAGCCTGTTTGGCCCAAATATCTAATACCCTAATCTGATAATAAGTGAAAATCCTAATGGTCCTTATGTTTTGCTCAGCCGGCTCCCAGCCGTTAGATCTGGGATAGATCTAACGACCCAGATTGAGCTTCGGACAAAAAACCCTAGAAACCACATTTTGCCCCAGCACCACATCAACATCTTCCATTAGATTCGGATCGAGATCAACGACCACGATCGAGGGGAGAAGCATCCAGAACCTCCACGCGCCGCACGCGCGGCTCCACAACTCCTTCACGCGCGCGTGTGGACCACACCCGACCGCTCAGCTTCCCACGTGCACTGTTCGATCAGTCAGAGCCCGTCCAAATCCAATCAACAACTCACACAACCGGCCACGTCCCAGCCGTCCTCTGGTCCCCCTCGTACAAGACTCACATGCAGCAAAGAATAACCAAAATGTCAAGCAAAAAACGCTATCGAAATTCAGGAAATGTAGAGGCAATGACAGATTTCAATGGAGGTGAATACAAACAAATCATAGCCACCAATAACAAATTTTCGATAGATTTATGTAAATGCACAAAAATGTAATATTCGGGCTATATAAACACGAGAGACCAATGATGTGAGGGGGATTTAGAGAGAAAAATTGTAATCGGAAAGTTTCACGGAGAGAAAGTTGTAATAAAAAATTTTAGAGAGAATACAAGAAGGAAAGAGGTTTTTTTGAGGTATTGCCATCTCCCTTCATTTCATTTTCGAACCGAAAAAAAAACAAAAAAAAAAACAGAGAGGTATGGTTTTTTTCTACCTTTGCGTTCTTTCATCTTCCTTTCGTTCTTCATCTCCTCTCGCCGGTGACGAACCCATCTGATCTTTTCGAAGATTACGCTGGTGAATCAGTGAGGGGGTTGATTTCGAAAGGGGTTGGTTTTCTTCAAAACAATTTCAGGTTTCGATTTCTAAAAATAGAGGATTTACGTTTGCGGGGTTTCGAAAATAGACGGAAAAAGCTTTTTGGACCTCCGACGCCGTTAACAGCGACCGATGCAGCTTGACGGCGTCGGGTTTTCAGACGAAGAGGAGAACATCTCTGATTTAGGTTTAGGGTTTGTAAGAAAGGAAAGGAGTTAAATGTTTTGGATTCAGTTTTTATAATGATTTTCCGTTTTAAAATCGGTATAATAACGTTTTAAGCCCCTCTATGTCACTTTAATTGCACGAAGGGGGGCTTCCGCATTCTTACATTACGCCCGCGATCCCTTTGCATTTTTCAGTCTTTTCAATTTCGTCACCGCTTTCATTTCGATTGATTTCCGGGCGGTAAAATTCCCGTTTTAGTCCATGTGGTTTTTTGCATCTTTTTAATTTAATCCCATTTTGCATTTTCAATTAGCTTTTTAAATGAGTTATTTACAGTTTTGATCCCTGCAAGATTTATTTTTTTATTTTTTCAGCACTTTATTATGTTTTTGTTATTCATGCATCGAATATATGTTTGGTTGCCATATTTGTAACCCCCTTAGCCCGGCCTAGACGGTTGACCCGAACTACGAAGATTACACGGGGAAAACCAAAGTCAACCTTGATTAACGACCCTTTTTTTCCTTTTTAAACTTGTCTAGATGTTCATTAACCCTAAGCGTATTCTTGAGAAACATTTATGTGAAAGGCACAACGATCGGATATCAAAAAGGGACTCAATTGCAAAAAATTCAAATATTAGGGACCAAATTGCAAATTCTGGAGATTTGAAGGTCTTAACTGATTTTTAAGTTACCAATAATAAATTAGTCATATTACATGCTTCCATGTCAAATTTCACCTCAATCGGACATCTCAAACTCATGCAATTGCAAATACAATTTTCGGGACTGAAACGTAAAGCTTGCAAACCTCAAAACCATTCAAATCAGTGCCCAACGGTCACCTGGTTCGTAACGGTGTTCACCGTTCCGAAACGCGGGTTCGTTTCGAGACTTGTTTCAAAACAGGGCCTTCCAATGGCCAAACCGTTTCGATACGGTCATCAGCCGTTTCGAAACACCAAGGACATTACAGGCCCCCGTTTCGAAACGCCAATGCATGTTCTGATACGGTCTGCCCAGAAGCTGCATATTTTGCTGGTTTAACATGCATAAAACAACTCAAACACATCCTAATGACTTCCTAACCATGCCACCAAGTCATCATACATATAGGGTACATGTTTGCAACTTCAAAACACATTCATAGCATCAAACATGGAATTCCACAAGTCTATAGGCATGCATCCTAGTATCCAAAACCAAACAACCAACATAACACCAAATCCAGCATCAAAAGGCCATTTACAAATCCAAATCATCAAAGGCATCATGCCACAAACTAGGGAATCCAAAACATCTCCCAAAACACATCTTAGGTTCCCATTGCCAAAATATCAAAAACTAATAGTGTTATGAAAACATCACCATACGTGAGCTTAGTTCCCATGGACTCTCTTGCCTCATTGTTGCCCTTTGAAACTTCAATTATCTGTATTATTGGTTCAAGAGAGAGAGCGTAAGCACAATTGCTTAGTGAAGCATGCTCTAAAGAAACAACACAATAATGCTTTTTATAAAACACTTTTAACAAGGCATTTCGCCACATAATCATCATTATTCATGCAACCTTGCTTACATAACAAGCATCTCACGCTTCACTAAAATCAACATGTCATATTGGCTTCCAAGTGATAATCCACAACCATTTACAACATAAAACACAATCGGATACGCGGATTACAAGCGTTGTCCCATACGCTTCATACACACTACCGAACATACAAGGTAGAGTTTACCGGTTCAATCACAACCCCTCAACACCCGTGATGGATTTTAACAGTACAATCACAACCCCTCAACATCACTCATCAGTAGTTGTATAACTCCACTAACGAGAACACGGGACACACAACACAAGATTTACACATGGACTTTTAACCACCATTGTGATCTTACCTTTCTTGTTAGTGTACTTGGATGAAGTTTACGGTACAATTACAACCCCTCAACATCCAAGGCGACTTTATTCACGGTGCACCCAATCCTATAGCCGGCTAACTATATCCGATTCAAGTACTTTAAAACTATAACCCCCTCGTCTCGGTCTGGCCGGATGACCGGTCCGAGTGGGCCACACGGGGAAAACCGAAGCGAAACCCAAAGGGTTCCTCCTCGGTTAGCAACCCTAAATTTTTTTTTCATTTAAAACTTGTCATTTTCGAACCCCCAAACCACAAACAAACGACCAAAATTCAATCTTGACTAAAGGCACATTAAATCCTATGCGTTAATCCCATTAAAAAGGTCAACAAGCCAAACAGTACAATTTTTAAGCAGAAGTTTCGAAACCTTTACCAAGGGTTTCGAAACTTTTGCTGGAAGAAACCCCTGGAACCAATATTCCACCCAAAGTTTCGAAACTTTAGGGAAGGTTTCGAAACCTTGGACCTTAGTTTCGAAACCTTTCCCAAGGTTTCGAAACTTTGGTTGGCAGAATGCCCTGGAACCAAAATTTCTCTAAAGGTTTCAAAACCTTGGGGAAAGTTTCGAAACCTTTGACCATAGTTTCGAAACCTACCCCAAAGGTTTCGAAACTTTGGCTGGTAGTGACCCCTGGAACCAAATTTTCTGCAAAGGTTTCGAAACCTTACCCATGGTTTCGAAACCTTAGTGCAGGGGATCACTTACTACCCAACTTATGGACTTCCTACCCAAGAAAAACATTAAGGTCATGCATGGACATGTATAGAAGCTTAGAAAGGACCAAGAGCATGAATCAACACTCGCAAGACTCGCACATATGACCATTTCAACAAGCATACATGAGCCATAGATAGCATTTAACATGAATCAAGCAATCGAAACATGGCATTCCAACAAAAGGGTAAAATTTAGCATTTAAAGTCAAACATGGAAACTCAAGAGCCCAAAAGGCACAAATCAACACAAGAGGTTTGCACTCATACATAAAGCAACCTAAGCATCTAAGACATGCCATCACACACCATCCATCAACATAGCATTACATGCTTTACAACCCAAAACATCAATCCAAAACAACATCATTCAAAAGAGTCGTACAAGGCTCATACAACACACCCTATTGCCACATTGCTTAACTACTACAAAATTAACCATACTTGAGCAACAACTTGGAAAGCCCTTCTTGCCTTGCCTCGAGCTAACGCCACGCTAATGATCTGCATTGTTGAACATAGAGAGCGTAAGCTATAAGCTTAGTGAGGGTGCTCTAAAACGAAAAACAACAACAATGCAGGGTCCAAGCATGTTAATCCTAGTCTACATACATCAAACATAGGCATAATATCAAGTAGACTTAGCTAGTCTCTCAAGTGGCATATATGGTCTCTCAATCCTAACAAGTTCAAATCTCATATATCATCATCATGTAGCAACAAATATAACACCACCATATATCACCATCATATATCACAATACATGATTTAAGTTTAATTGGCCACTTTAATTACCCCGATTGTGCGGATATAAACCTTGACAACACTTTACCTCGGTGGGATTCCACTCATCACCGGACCTTGCATGTGCGGGATTCCACTCATCGCCACATGCCCTACGGATGGGATTCCACTCATCATCCCGTAGAAATATATGAATAGCTTCCGGTGGAATGTTACATCACCGTACTCCTCCTTGATGACTTAACGCCATCAAGGCCACGTACGTTTTGACTTAATTTGTGTGCACACTATCCTAATGATCGATCATTTACAACCGGTAATTTTTTTAGTGCCAATTATCACAACCACATCATTTATAAACATCATCAACCACAATACATGCTCATCACATATCTACTCATCATGATATATATACATGTATCAATTAACCACAAATCAAGAGTATAGCTAGTAAGCACAAAGCATTTAAGGATATCAAAAGCTAAGCTATCAACTTGAATTAAATGGAAGTGGCCTACCAAGCACACTTTACACACACACACTACACATGCTCGAGCCAAACTTAAAAACAAGTTGAACCACTCACCGCCCTTCCTTAGCAATTCGAACCAATCTTCCTACGAACCCGGATTCGGTCCCAAAGCCTCTTCCGCGTTTCCTCTTGCTTCTAGTCAAACAAAAACACATATATTACTTCCCAGTTCGATGCTAATGCAACCTTCAACCCAGTTTACATTCACAACCCAAATTCCACAATTTCCAAACCACATAACATCTCTAAAAATCCCATTTTCGGACTCCCACAACTCAAGGCTGAAAATTCAATTTCCAAACATCCAAATGGCTTCCAAATCATCCCAAAGCACCCTCATACCATAGGTAGACCAACAGCCCTTTACTTTCAACATTAAATCCACCAAAAACTCAAGTTTTACTACCTTAAAACTTGCCCTAAAGAACAACTACGAATTTTCATCCAAAATTAACCAAATTAACATATATGGTGTATTTCATCATGCTTAAACAAACCCCCAATACAATTTATCAAAACAAATTGAAAAACCCCATTAAACCCCAAATTTCCATATGAACCCTAATTTTCAAAACACCATCTTTTTGAAATCTACAACAAGGGATAGATAGAGAATAAAGAGGAGGTTTAGAAAACATAATTACCTCTTAAATTGGTGTTGAAAATCGGGTGGTAAGATCAATAGAATAGTAGCTAAGTTTGAAAGAGTTTAGAGATGGTGGGGGAAGCCTTCAACGTGAAAAGGGGAGGAAAGAGGGAGGAAGACAACTTTTTTGTTAAAGTGGTCTTGCTTTCCAAAACGTTTGGGTAAAATTACAACCCTAGTCCCTTCCCTTTTCCCAAAACTCAATTAGATCATTATTTGAAGATGAGATGTTTTAATTAAGTTTTATTTGACTCGAACTAATACCCGACTAACTCCTAGGCCCAAAACACGGGTGTTACAAAAACCAACACATCACTTGCCAATATACATCATTTATCATGAACAATGCACTGTTTTAAAGCATTAATCAAAGCCATTTAACATCATGCATCATTATGCATCAAAACCACATTTACAAATGCCAAACTAAGGATCTCTTACCTTGAGCATCCTTCAACATATGGCTTTCAAAACCAGCATTAACCATGTTAAAACATGCTTTCAAAACAGAATTTAAACATGCAAATTAAAGACAATGCATCCAACCACCTCATGGCTCATCCAAGAGAGTTTTTCCGAAAACTTACTCTTGAGCTTAGTTAAGTTGCTTAGACTTAAACTAAGCTCCCAAAACCTTCAAACATTTATTTCAAAGCTGGAAACCCAACTTCACTCACCAATTCTGTTTCGCAAGCTTGCCGAAACGCCGATCAAGCCTCTGGATCAACTCCAAAGATATCCGAAGATGTCTCCCCTATTTTAAACACATCAAAGTAGAGGATTAATGCATCATCATGCATTGAAATCTTCAGCCAACGCACTTAAACTCGCTGCTCTACCTAAAGCCAACATTTCGGCTACCAAACACAACCAAAATCACCTCCAAACTCTTCCAAAACTTAACCCAGCCAAGATCCATCACTTCTAACCATTTCTAAACATCAATTAACATCCAAAATGAACCTAAACTCGTCCTTATACCTCCAGCTATAACAGAACACCAATATCACCCAAAAAACCACCATTTTCATAAGCAAAAACATAGGAAACACAACCTATTCAGGATTGCATTGATAAAACCTCATTTACACATCATTAGAAATCCAAAATACATTTAAAATTCATCTCAAAACAGAGCCCAAACAATCACAACGAAATTCTTAAAGATTTCCTCCAAATCCTGAGTTTTAAGCCAAAATCAAGTTCATATCATTAAAACCATTTATAAAACTTAAATTAAGGATTGATAACTTGGGAATTTCAGTAAAGAACTGAGTATTTAGAGGAGAATAACAACCTTACCTCTAAATGGTGATTTCTTCTTGATTTGAGCCAATTTTCTTGAAAATCCAATGAGCAAATCAAAAGGATTTGATGTAAGATGAATTAGGAACTAATTGATGATTGGAATCTCATCAATTGAAGTGAAAATCAATGGAAAAGTTGCTGGAGAAAAGTGTTTGGATGAGCGAATTTTGAGAGAAAAGAAATGAGAAAATTGTAGGAAAAGTTAGTTATGATTTTATCAAAAGCTAGTTTCCCCTTTTTCATTTAATTAATTAAACATTAATTAAATAACTTTAATTAAGGAAAAATCTGGAGAAATCATTTTTGGGTAAATTAGCTCCTTAAAGATTCAAAGTTTCAATCCTTACAAAACAGTCACCACTGAACTTTTCGAAAATCGCATTTTAGTCCCTATTCCAAAATGTTGTATTTCCAAACCTTATTTTGTAAAATTGATTTCACCACTCATATATATATATATATTAAAAGAGGAGTTTTAGATATTTTTCCATATTTTTAAAGCATCCCGAACTAGGCTTTCCCTAAAACCTCCTTTTATATTTGAACCAAAAATCAGACTGGTCCGGTTCAGACCCTAAACTTCTAAGCCCAAAATTGGGGTGTTACAATATTGCTTACATGTGTTTAATTTGTGTACAAAATTTGTGGTATATGTATGTTTTTTATATATGTGATCGTACGCTTTTAGTCTTGTTTAAATTATCTTAATGTATGTTTTTTGGTGACATAAGCATGTTATTAGGTAGGTGTTTCTATGCCTTTAAATTATCCTGTTAAGCATGTATTTATGATGCATAGTATAGCTTTATTATGTACGGTGTAAGCATTTTTTAATATGTGTATATTTCATCTGTTTTTCATGATGGTTCGAATATATGTGACATGCATTTCAATTGTCATTCACGTGACTCTTTAATTTTGCTCGATAATTAATTAACTTAAAAATATACCCAAAGAGAGATATTAATTAACCCCGCTATCCGAGAAATGACAGTCCTAGCTCAATGGATGTTGATCGAATATTTGGGTTAATTTTCACCGTCTCTAGGTAAGCGGATGCATAAAAATGAAAATACCACACAACATTCTTTATTTGCTTGCATCATGCATAAAGGTGACGTACATGATCCGAACCCTAAACTAACACGACAATCAGTCTTATATGATGTCAGTTTAGTCTATGGCAGGTGTACTGTCATCCTTTTTAATTAAATGTTTAATTAATCCCAATGCCACTATTCGATAAAGCCCGTGCCATTTAAGTCCAATTTTCATTCAAGAACATTTTTATTAAGATCACCGTGGGTCTTAAATGATTTCTATCGATTAAAGGCAACAAGTTATTTGGTACATATTTCTGGGCGTGATGGGGTGCTAACCCTTCCCCACACGTAACCAACTCCCGAACCCGTTTTAAAACGAATCTCTAGTTTTGTGGTGTCCGGCCTACCTTAGTGGCCGGTGGCGACTCCAAAATTTTATTGTTTTCCAAAATCCGAATTTCCCCAATTTTCTTAATAAACCAATTTCAAAAAGGTGATAAGACCTAGTAGTCGTTTTAAAAAAAAACTTATCACAGTTTGGCGACTCCGTTGGGGACAATTTTTTTTGTTTTTTACAAAGCAAAAAAGAGAGTTAAGCCAATAAAACACTTGTTGTCATTTAATCGATAGAAAATATTTAAAATTCAAAGTGAAGTTAATAAGTTTGTTCTTTTATGAAAACACGACTTAAGTTGAACATGCTTCAGAAATTTGTGACATTCGAATTAATTTTCCATTTAATTATTAAGGAAATCACCGACATGTGTTGCACCATGTTCATCAAGCTCTATACCCGAGCTATACCCTTAAGTGGGAGTGAAACACCCATACCCACGTGAGTATCCCTCCACGGGTCGGTAATTCACTTTCGGAATCCACGCCTTTTGACACGTAAGCAACCCTCCACGTCATTAGGTCGTGCTTTCCCTCAAGCCGAAACCAATTCGCAAGCCTGTAATGGGCCTGAATTGGGGTTCTTATTGCCTTAGTAGGTGATAAGATAGGTTCAGGTACCCTTTATTAGAACCGAACTCATGCGTGAGAATATAAGAAGCCCACCCCATTGGAGTCATGTGGATAACCATAGAGCTTAGAATGGCTAGGGTCATCTTGTTAATTACTTGCCTTCTTTATTTTGCTTATATTTAAATCTCTGTGTTTATCTTGTAACTAACGAGTTTTCATTTTTCTTCTTCCCCTCTAATTTTGCATTTTTCATCATTGTATAAACAGCACGTTGAGTTGGAAATAGTTTGAAATTAAAGACTTGATCAGTGTAAAATCTAGTCCGCAACAATACTGAGAAGGACCTCGACGAAAATATAGCCACAAGGAGAGCAACTATATGGTTGGGGTTCCGAGACAAGAAAGGCTTTCAAAGACGAAAAAATGGCCACCTCACATATTTGTTAGAAGTTCCAATTGGGAAATACCGAGTCCTGCAAGGAAATTAGCTAGAACCACATCGAACAAGAACTAAGCTTTCTGGGGCAAGATCGGAAATTTCTCGGGCATAGCGAGAACCACAATCGAGTCTCGACCTAGAACAAGAAAAATATTTCAAGTTAGAGGGAATTCCGACCTCACCCCGATGCGCCTTGAAGGGTGGGTACAATGGGACCCTCTCAAAGAGCAAGTCAAGAGTGCTAAACATCAACAGTGGACCAGTTATGATTCGTCGCCTACACCACTTGGGGGCAGGGTCTAGAGTTGGCATATTTGGTAACATAGATATGCGAGAGTGCCCGATTCCCGACGAAAGATCCTTTCAAGAAAGAAGAAGGGATTGTATGAGTCTTGAAGAAAATCGGCGACCTAGACGCTTGCTTAAGAACCACATATAGTGGGTTTCATCCGATCATTGTAACAAACCAAGGTTCCCACTGATATGAGTTGTTTAACAAGGATATTTTCCGAACTCAGTGTTTCTCTTTGCGTTCAATCATACATTTTGATTGTTTACTCTTAACATTCATGAAATTAATGTTCAATGCACCTTTGCATTCAATTACTTTGATTGATTACTCTTAACCATATGTTGTACATATGACACATTGCATTCATGAAATTAATGTTCAATGCCCCTTTGCATTCAATTATACATTTTGATTGATTACTCTTAACCATATGTTGTACATATGACACATTGCATTCATGAAATTAATGTTCAATGCACCTTTGCATTCAATTATACATTTTGATTGATTACTCTTAACCATATGTTGTACATATAACACATTGCATTCATGAAATTAATGTTCAATGCACCTTTGCATTCAATTAAATTTTGATTGATTACTCTTAACTATTTGTTGTACATATGACACATTGCATTCATGAAATTAATGTTCAATGCACCTTTGCATTCACTTATACATTTTGATTGATTACCTTTAATCATTTGTTTCTGTTGTACACACAACACAATTTTTTATGATCAATGCACATTTGCATTCAATTATTCATTTTGATTGATTACCTTTAATCATTTGTTTCTGTTGTACATACGACACATTCATTCATTAATCAAATAAAATTAATGTCCATCAAATTAATGCATCTTTGCATTCAACTGTATATGTCTGTTTGATTACCTTTAAGCACCTATCCTTGTTGTGCATACAACATATTACATGCATTCATTCTTAAAATAAACAAATGGAGGAAAGAATGTTGTTGAGAATCTTGCTCAAGGTTCAGGAGACCACTCGGCCACCCCGATCTTTAAGAATCCTCTTGTTATTGGTCCCTCGTCCAACCCACCCCAAGGGGCATCTTCTGTATGTCAAGACGGAGCCTTTGCTCAAAGCTCAACACCTTCGGAGACATGAACTTTAGGGTTTTAGTTCTTGGTTCTCATCTTTGGGAATTGGTGTGTTTAAGTCTTTCATGTTGCATTTTCTCTTGAAGTGGTGCATGGAACAAACATTGTTATTATTCGCCCGAGGATAGCAATAATTTTTTTAAACGGAATTTGTTATGTTTGTGGGTTTTTGTTCTAATGAAAATGCATTTTTCTTAACATACGATGATCTTGAAATCATATATATGTATATCCCCCCTTACCTTCATAGGTCCTCAGATATCACACACTTGATGGGGCATTGATTCTAATGAAAGAGATCGATTGAATGTTGTGATAACGATGAAGTGAGATTTCCCGCTCTGTCCGCTCTGGTTGGTAAAGCGAGAAAAGCAAGATTACTATTCCTTCGATGATGTTTGATGATAAGAAAATCTCCTAAGAAACCCAAATAAAGTTGCATAAATGTGCCTAAGAAAGACGAAAGAAGAAAATAGATTATTTCAAAATAAAGTGTTTTTAACTTCAAAGTTTGGTAATAAGCATTAACAAAAAGCACTCCAATGTTCGAAACCCGGTATTAGGAATTTTCAAATACGAGTGTGGAATTTTAGGGGCACTCCGCTGAAGCCCGAAACTCTTCGCTTAATGAGTGATGGTAATATTTTCAAAATCGTGACCATGCCGAGTAACTCGGGGTATCGTTGTATGCTCCATCTTTATTCTCGAGCCAAATGATTGTGACGAGTTAAATTCCACTAAGAAAAAGAAATGAATGAACAAATTGAATAAGTCCTGAAAAGGAATCCTTGAGGACACCGACATGAAATCAATGGTAATCATAAACGCACATGTCCCATGTGCTAAGCAAAATTTGAAACTTTAAACATATATATGAATGGAGAAACATGATGAGAACTAGAAGGAATGGTAATCGAACTAATCCAGCAAGTACCATAATCACGAGGATGAACCGAGCGATTAGGGAGGAGTTTCATAACTTCAAATATCGCCGCAAAATTTAAAGTCCCCATAGACGCAAGTGATCACCGGAAAGTTGAATCTAAGACGCTCTTGCATTTGATATTTTAGGCATCCTATTCTGTTTTTCCTTTTTAATTAGGCTTTTGGTTTCAAGGTTTTGTATGTTAATCTGAAAATCCATTCTTCATTAGAATGACGACCGTCGAATTGGCATATTTTAAAACAAAGAGATTTCCTTGCATTACTCAGAGATAAATGCATCGCCGTCAGTGGAGACTAATGAGAATGATAAGTGGGGCATCATTGTCCGTGGAACAACGTGAGCTTTGGCACATAGGATTTCAAATCAAAATAGATGAGAGATGGTATACGAATTGGAAGTTCAGGCCATTGGACCCATGGAATGAGTAACAACAGTTGATGGCAAATTTTTTCAAGACACGTGTCTGAGGAGTGGTTGTAGTCTCAAGATGGTGACCACCGACCTTAGAGAATAAAGACAAACTAAATTCATGCATCTTTGCATTCTTATGACCACATGCATATGTGCATCATGAAATATGCTCATGCATCATTGATAGTTAGTCATCCCTATGTTAGGCGAATGCTAACTCATACCACCATAGCATTTTGTTCATTTTGAACAAGTATTTGAAGATTCCTAAAGGGGTGGATCTACGGCTCTACGAGAAGAGGAATAGATCTCAAGAATCATTTGACTGGTATCAAGGTTCTTAATCCCTGATTTTTTATCCTTCCTAAAGGATGTTTTTCTTAAAACTCGATTTCTCAATTCTATAATTTCTAAAGGATGCTTTTCTTAAAACTCGAATTTCTCAACTGTATCCTTTCTAAAGGATGTTTTCCTTAAAACTCGAATTTCTCAATTCTATCATTTCAAAAGGATGTTTTTCTTAAAACTCGAATTTCTCAATTCTATCCTTTCTAAAGGATGTTTTTCTTAAAACTCGAATTTCTCAATTCTATTCTTTCTAAAGGACGTTTTCCTTAAATTTCGAATTTCTCAATTCTATCCTGTCTAAAGGATGATTTCCTTAAAACTCGAATTTCTCAATTCTATCCTTTCTAAAGGATGTTTTCCTTAAAATTCCAATTTTTCTCAATTTTATCCTTCCTAAAGGTTGTTTTTCTTAAAATTCCAATTTTCTCAATTTCATTCCTTCCTAAAGGATGCTTTTCTCAAAACTCCATTTCTCAATTTCATTCCTTCCTAAAGGATAGTTTTTCTTAAAATTCCAATTTCTCAATTTCAGCTTCTTTCTAAAGGATGTTTCTTAAAATTTCAATTTCTCAATTTAATCCTTCTAAAGGATGTGTTTTCCTTAAAAATCCAAACTCCTCAATTTTGCCTTTTCCAAAAAGACGTTTTCCTCAAAATTTAAATTTCTCATTTTTATCCCCCTTGAAATGTTTTTTTAATAAAAAATTTAGGTTCCTTTGTTTTTAAATTAAAACAAAAGAAAAAAGAAAAAGAGAAGAGAGAAAAAGCAAATAAAAAAAAAGTAAAAGAAAAAGAAAGAAAAAAAAGGAAAAGAATAAGAGGTGAAAGTGAGAGAGAAAAAAAATGAGAGAAAAGAAAAAGAATAAGAAAAAGAGAAAAAGAAGAAATGAGAGAGAGAAGAAGAAAAAGAGAGAAAAAAAGGAAAGGAAAAAAGAGAGAGAGAAGAAAAAAAAGAGAGAAAAAAAGGAAAGGAAAAAAGAGAGAAGAAAAAATAAGAAAGGAAAAAGGAAGAAGAAAAGAATGAGAAGAGAGAGAAAGAAAAAGAGAAATAACAGAAAAGGAAAGAGAAATAGAGAGAAAAAAGAAAGAAAATAATAAAGGAAAAATGAGAAATAAAAGAAAAGAAAAAAGAAAAAGAGAGTAAAGAAAAAAGAGAAAAGAAGAAGAAAAAAGAAAGGTGAAGAAAAAGAGAGAAAAAAGAAGAAAAAGAAGAAGAAGAAAAGGAAGGAGAAGGAAAAAAGAAGAAGAAGAAGAAAGAGAAGAAAGAGAAGAAAAAGAGAAAAGAGACCCACAGCTTCAGAATTTCTGAGCAAAAAGAGACAAATACTCGCTACTCGAGGTGAATGATTACAAACTCACTGTAATCAGGATTCCAGAGCAAAGAAGGCAGATACTCAAAGCTCAAGGACTTCAAGGCGAAGATTTCAAACTCGCCACATTAGATTCTCCGAGCAAAAGAGACAGTTACTCGTAGCTCAAGGCGAAGGATTTCAAACTTGCCGCATCAGGATCTAAGAGCAAATGAGCTCAAGGATTTTCGTGTAGAAAAATCGGAAGGCCTGCTCAGTTTGTTTTTGCCTCTTAGGGAAAACAAGTTATTTGGGTTTGTTCTTTGCTGTTTCGGAAGAATGAATCAATTATGTCCCTTGCCGTTCCGGAAGGACATGCCAATGCTGATGAGTTTGTTTTTGCCGCTTCGGGAAAACAAGTTATTTGGGTTTGTTCTTTGCTGTTTCGGAAGAATGAATCAATTATGTCCCTTGCCGTTCCGAAAGGACATGCCATCGCTGCTCACTTTGTTTTTGCCGCTTCGGGAAAACAAGTTATTTGGGTTTGTCCTTTGCCGCTTCGGAAGAATGAATCGATTATGTTCCTTGCCATTCCGGAAGGACATGCCAATGTTGCTCAGTTTGTTTTTTCCGCTTCGGGAAAACAAGTTATTTGGGTTTGTTATTTGCCGCTTCGGAAGAATGAATCAATTATGTCCCTTGCCGTTCCGGAAGGACATGCCAGCGCTGCTCAGTTTGTTTTTGCCGCTTTGAGAAAACAAGTTATTCGAGTTTGTTCTTTGTCGATTCGGAAGAATGAATCAATTATGTCTCTTGTCGTTCCAGAAGGACATGCCAGCGCTGCTCAGTTTGTTTTTCCCGCTTCGGGAAAACAAGTTATTTGGGTTTGTTCTTTGCCGCTTCGTACGAATGAATCAATTATGTCCCTTGCCATTTCGGAAGGACATGCCAACGTTTCTCAGTTTGTTTTTGTCTCTTCGGGAAAACAAGTTATTTGGGTTTGTTCTTTGCCGCTTCGGAAAGTTGAATCTATTATGTCCCTTGCCGTTCCGAAAGGACATGCCAACCCTGCTCAGTTTATTTTTGCCGCTTCGGGAAACAAGTTATTTGGGTTTGTTCTTTACCGCTTCGGAAAGATGAATAAATTATGTCCCTTGTCATTCCGGAAGGACATGCCAACATTACCCAGTTTGTTTTTGCCGCTTCAGGAAAATAAGTTATTTGGGTTTGTTCTTTGTCGCTTTGGAAGAATGAATCAAATGTGTCCCTTTCCGTTCTGGAAGGACATGCCGACGCTACCCAGTTTGTTTTTGCTGATTCAGGAAACAAGTTATTTGGGTTTGTTCTTTGCCGCTTCGGAAAGATGAATCAATTATGTCCCTTGCCGTTCCGGAAGGACTTGCCAACGTTACCTAGTTTGTTTTTGCAGCTTCGGGAAACAAGTTATTTGGGTTTGTTCTTTGTCAATTCGAAAAAATGAATCAATTATGTCCCTTGCCGTTCCGGAAGGACCTGCCAACGATACCCACTTTGTTTCTGCCACTTCGGAGGAGCAAATCACCCAAACAAGGAAGTTGGACAAAAGTAGTGCTTATGGTCTTTGCTTTATTCTTGTTTCACAAGTACAAGCAAAGAGGGGCAACTGAAATCACTAATTTAGTCCGGGTTAACATCTTTTTATTTCATTTTATAATAATGGACTTATGAGGGCCTTTTAATATCTTGTCACTATCTAAATAAAAATGTGTCGTGAGATTTGTATAGATTAAATTAATTTATATATGTATGTTATACTTTTTATAAAATCCCTAAAAAAATATTATTATAAATTGTCATATATTATTATTATTACTAGTATTTAATACTATTAGTATTATCTATTATTAATATTATTTCATTCTATTATTCCCTATTATCCATCATCGATATTAATTATTATTACAATTATTAATGATATTACTATATTGTTAATCTATTATTATCTATCATTATCACCTATTATCCATTATCATTATTAATTATTATTACTATTTATATTATTATTACCTATTATTATTATTACTATCTATTATAATTATGATAAGTATTATATTTATTATTATTATTATTATTATTATTATTATCTATTACTATTATTATTATTACAATATTATTATTATTATTATTGAAATAAGTCTGAAAAAACCAAAATACTAATACAAATAAAGCCCATAACATATTAATAAATAATACAAGCCCAGTTTATAATGAAGTCCATTTACAATCAGTTAAAAAACTCAAATAATACACAGCCCGTTTGGCCCAAATATCTAATACCCTAATATGATAATAAGTGAACACCCTAATGTTCATTATGTTTTGCGCAGCCGGCTCCCAACTGTTAGACTTGGGATAGATCTAACGGCCCAGATTGAGCTTCGGACAAACAACCTAGAAACCACATTTTGCCCCAGCGCCACATCAACATCTGCCGTTAGATCTGGATTGAGATCAACGACCACGATCGATGAGAGAAGCATCCAAAACCTCCACGCGCGGATCCCCAACTCCTTCACATGCGCGTATGGACCACACCCGATCGCTCAGCTTCCCACGTGCACCGTTCGATCAATCTGAGCCCGTCCTGATCCAATCAACGGCCCGCACAATCGGCCATGTCCCAGCCGTCCTCTGGTCCCCCTCATACGAGACTCACATGCAACAAAGAATAACCAAAATGTCAGGCAAAAAACGCAACCGAAATTCAGGAAATACAAAGGCAATGACAAATTTCAACGGAAGTGAATACAAACAAATTAGAGCAACCAATAACAGATTTTCTACAGATTTATGTAAATGCACAAAAATGTAATATTTGGGCTATATAAACCCGAGAGACTAGTGATGTGAGGGGGATTCAGAGAGAAAAATTGTAATCGGAAAGTTTTACGGAGAGAAAGTTGTAATAAAAAATTTCAGAGAGAATACAAGCAAGAAAGAGGTTTTTTAGGTATTACCATCTCCCTTCAATTCATTTTCGAACCGAAAAAAACAAAAAACAAACAAACAGAGAGGTAGGTTTTTTTACCTTTGCGTTCTTTCATCTTCCTTTCGTTCTTCATCTCCCCTCGCCGATGACAAACCCCTATGATATTTTCGGAGATTACGCTGGTGAATTGGTGAGGGGGTGATTTCGAAAGGGGTTGGTTTTCTTCAAAACTATTCCGGGTTTCGATTTCTAATAAAAAGAGGATTTACGTTCGTGGTGTTTTGAAAATAGACAAAAAAAGCTTTTTGGACCTCCGACGCCGTTAACGGTGACCAAAGCAGCTTGACGGTGCCGGGTTTTAAGACGAAGAGGAGATCATCTTTGGTTTAGGTTTAGGTTTGTAAAAAAAGGGAAAGGAGTTAATGTTTTGGATTCAGTTTTTATAATGATTTTCCGTTTTAAAATTGGTATAATAACGTTTTAAGCCCCTTCGTGTCACTTTAATTTCATGAAGGGGGGCTTCCGCATTCTTAAATTACGCCCTCGATCCCTCTACATTTTTCAGTCTTTTTAATTTCATCACCGCTTTCATTCCGATTGATTTTCGGGTGGTAAAATTCATGTTTTAGTCCTTATGGTTTTTTGCGTCTTTTTAATCTAATCCCATTTTGAATTTTCAATTAGCTTTTTAAATGATTTATTTACAGTTTTGATCGCTGCCAGATTGCTTTTTTTATTTATTTATTCAGCACTTTATTATGTTTTTGTTATCCATGCATCGAATATATGTTTGGTTTCCATATTGCTTACATGTGTTTAATGTGTATACACAATTTGTGGTATATGTATGTTTTTTTATATATGTGATCGTACGCTTTTAGTCTTGTTTAAATTATCTTAATGTATGTTTTTTGGTGACATAAGCATGTTATTAGGTAGGTGTTTCTATGCCTTTAAATTATCCTTTTAAGCATGTATTTATGATGCATAGTATAGCTTTATTATGTACGGTGTAGGCATTTTTTAATATGTGCATATTTCATTTGTTTTTCATGATGGTTCGAATATATGTGACATGCATTTTAATTGTCATTCATGTGACTCTTTAATTTTGCTCGAATAATTAACTTAAAAATATACCCAAAGAGATGTATTAATTAACCCCGGTATCCGAGAAATGACAGTCCTAGCTCAATGGATGTCGATCGAATATTTGGGTTAATTTTCACCGTCTCTAGGTAAGCGGAAGCATAAAAAATGAAAATACCACGCATCATTCTTTATTTGCTTGCGTCATGCATAAAGGTGACATACGAGATTCGAACCCTAAACTAACACATCATCCAGTCTTATATGATGTCGGTTTAGTATATGGTCTGATGTATCGTCATCCTTTTTAATTAAATGTTTAATTAATCCCAATGCCACTATTCGATAAAGCTCGTGCTATTTAAGTCCTATTTTCATTCAAGAACATTTTTATTAAGTTCACCGTGGATCTTAAATGATTTCTATCGATTAAAGGCAACAAGTTATTTGGTACCGATTTTCGGGCGTGATGGGGATGCTAACCGTTCCCCACACGTAACCAACTCTCGAACCTATTTTAAAACGAATCTCTAGTTTTTTGGTGTCCGACCTACCTTAGTGGCCAGCGGTGACTCCAAAATTTTACTGTTATCTAAAATTCGAATTTCCCCCATTTTCTTAAGTAACCAATTTCAAAAAGGTGATAAGACCTAGTAGTCATTTTCAAAAAAAACCTTATCACAGCAAATTCAGGCACCTGCAGTTGGGCATGTGGGTTTGCCTTTGGAAAGCCTAAGGAATCTGGGAGCTGTCGAGTTCCGTGGTACGTCTTCTGAGGCATCGGAGGCATGGTTAGCTAGTACGATCCACATTATGGATCAGATGGAATGCAGTGATGCGCACAAGCTTGGATGCACAATTTCCTTGCTTCAGGGTGATGCCTATAGTTGGTGGATGACTATCACCGCTGGTTTGGAGCCCAATAAGGTGGATTGTGAGTTCTTTCAGAGTGTCTTTAAGAAGAAGTATCTTGGTGTGAGATACTTGGATGAAAAGAAGCGCGAGTTTATGTCACTTGTGCAAGGAAATCTTTCTGTGGCTGAGTACGAGGTCCAGTTCGCAAGTCTAAGCCAGTATGCCTCTGAGTTGATGCCGAGTGAGAGGCATCATTGTGATCGCTTCCGGTATGGGCTTGTACATGAAGTGAAGACCTTTATGTTGGCCACAAATTATACATATTTTAATGTCCTTGTGTGTCGGGCTAAGGACATCGAGCAGAGCTTGGGTTTGACATCTCGAGGAGGTGGTTCTAGCTCTGGTAAGAGAGTAGCTGATCTTAGCTCTGGAGGTAGACGGAACAAAAGAGGTTGAGATAGGAGGCATCGGCCTGATGCGAGGCGAGGTGCTCCAAGACAGGGTGGACAAGCTCAGGGTGGATGAGTGAGGTCCGAGCAACACACGTGCTGGACGTGTGGATCGAGGGACCATCTAAGGCGAGATTGTTCACATACGGCTGGAGAGGCACAAGCTCATGTTGTGGTGGCAGGGAATTCTTGATGGAACTGTGGTTTAGCTGATCATATGAGGCGTGAGTGTTCTCTGTTGGTTGGTGGAGGCCAGGGACGTACACTTACTGTGGTTGCACCTTAGAGAGGTCGTGGGCGTGGCCGAGGTAACTTCCAGAGGAGGGAAGAAGGTCTGAGATGTATCTCTCATGTTGTTGCAGTTTAGCCTGAGGGAGGTGGTCCTGTGAGGGTCTATGCTCAGCGCGAGGGACACAACAACACCGATGCCATTGCATGTACCTTTGTTCTACAATCTTTATTATTGTTGGCATTGATTGATTCTGGATCCACGCATTCCTATATCTTGAGTGAGCATACACATTTGCTTGATATACCTGTTGAGTTGCTTGAAGTGGGAATGCAAGTAACTAGTTCTTTTAGAGAGATGATGATCATGAGGAAATTGTATATGAGATGTCCTTTATCTGTTCAAGGTCATGTCTTTCTTGTGGATTTGATATGATTCTTGGTATGGATTGGTTGTCTGAGCATAGAGCAGTGGTAGACTTTGATGTTAATCGAGTCACCATAAAGCTTGCTGATGATTATGAGGTGGTGATAGTAGGCGAGAATGTGAAATTCTTGTCTAATATTGTTTCATCGTTGGAAGCAAGTCGTATGCTAAGGATGGGTTGTGATGCTTATCTTGCATATGTGATGAATCTTGGTGCAAAGGATGTACGTGTTCAAGACATCAGAACCGTTTGTGATTTTCTAGGTGTCTTTCCGGAAGAGATGCCTGGGTTACCGCCAAACAGGGAAGTTGAGTTTGATATCGAGTTGTATGAGAATACAACTCCGGTGTCCATTGGTCCTTATCGAATGGAACCTAAAGAGCTGAAAGAGTTGAAGACGCAATTGTAGGAGTTGCTTGATCGAGGGTTCATCCGGCCAGTGTATCACCTTGGGGTGCGTCGATGTTGTTTGTAAAGAAGGAAGATGGGACAATGCAGATGTGTATAGATTATCGACAACTGAACAAGTTCACGATCAAGAACAAGTACCCCTTTCCATGGATTGATGATCTCTTTGATCAGTTTCGAGGAGCCTCGGTGTTTTCTAAGATTGACTTGAGGTCAGGGTATTATTAGTTGAAGGTGAAGGATGTGGACGTACCTAAGACGACTTTTCGGAAGAGGTACACACATTATAAGTTCTTAGTGATGCCTTTTGGTTTAACCAACGCACCTGCTGCTTTCATGGACATGATGAATCACGTGTTCCATGAGTTTTTGGATCAGTTTGTGGTAGTGTTCATCGTTGACATCCTTGTGTATTCTCGTACCGGGGAGGATCATGATAGACACTTAAGGATAGAGTTTCAAGTGTTGTTGGAGAACCAGCTTTATGCTAAGCTGAGCAAGTGTGAGTTTTGGTTTATGGAGGTAGTCTTCTTTGGACATGTTGTATTAGCCGAGGGTATTCATGTTGATCCATATAATGTAGAGGTAGTGATGAATTAAAAGGTGCCTAAGTCAGTAACGGAGGTGCGAAGTTTTCTTGACTTGACTGGATATTACCGTAGGTTTGTTGAGGGCTTCTCGAAGATTGATGCACCTTTGACCAAGTTGTTGCAGAAGAATGTTTGCTTTGAGTGGACAAATGCTAGGCAACAAGCTTTTGAGAAGTTGAAAGAAGCTTTGACGCAAGCTCCTGTCCTGATTCAACCTGAGTCTGGTAAGGAATTTGTAGTCTATAGTGATATGCCCATGTTGGTTTGGGCTGTGTGCTGATGTAGGAGGGTAAGGTAGTAGCATATTCATCTAGGCAGTTGAAGGTGCATGAGCGTAACTACCCTACTTATGATCTTGATCTCAGAGTTGTTGTGTTTGCTTTGAATATTTGGAGGCATTACCTGTATGGCGAGAAGTGTGTGGTATTCACGGATCATAAGAGTTTGAAGTATCTTATGTCTCAAAAGGAGTTGAGTCTTAGGCAACGTCGATGGGTGGAGTTGCTTAAGGATTATGATCTGTCGATCGAGTATCATCTTGGAAAGGCCAATGTTGTGGCCGATGCTTTGAGCAGGAAGGTGGCTGTGGAGTTGAGGGCGATGTTTGCTCACTTGAGCATATCGCGAGATGGTGGTCTTGTTGTCGAACTGTGTAACGCTCCGGTTTTGGGCTTAGAAGTTTTGGGTTCGGACCGGTTCGGTCGGAGTGTGGTTCGACTATATAAAAGTGAATTTAGGAAAGCCTAGTTCGGGTTGCATTAAAAATATGGAAAAATGTCTTAAAATCCTCTTTTAATATATATAAGAGAGTGGTGAAATCAATTTTACAAAATGAGGTTTGGAAGGTTGACATTTTGGCTAGTGACCAAAATGTAATTTTTGAAAACTGTGAGACTGTTTTAAAAAGGATTGAAACTTTGAATCTTTCAGGAGCTATTTACCCAAAGGGAGTTTCTCCAGATTTTTCTAAGATATAATATGATTAATTAAAGGTTTTTAAATAAAACAAAAGTGGAGGGAAGATATTTTTGGCCATAACTAACTTTTCTCTCAAATCTTCCATTTTCATTTTCTCTCATTTTCTCTCAAATCAAACACCTTTCCTCCAGAGCTTTTCTCTCTAATTTTGTCACCTAAATATCTCTTTTCAATTCTCTTTTGATTGCTAATCATCTCCTCATCAAAACCTTACCATTTGCTAATTGGATTTTCAAGATTTTGGTTCTAAAAAGGGAGAAACTCAAGTTTGGAGGTAAGAACGTCCTTCTCCTATAAACTCTCAGTTCTTTACTGAAATTCCTAAGTTCTCAATCCTTAATTTGTGTTTTATAAAAGGTTTTAAGGTTGTGTTATTGATCTTGGCTTTTAAATGCAAGATTTGGTTGATTTTGATGAAATTTCGTATGATCTGATTGGGCAGTGTTTTGAGGTGTCAATTTGATGTTAAATGAGTGTTAAATTGATGAGAAATTGAGTTTTAATTAATGCAATCCCGGATAGGTTGAATTTCCTAAGTTTAGCTTGTGTTCTTGGTTGTTTTTGGAGTGATCTTGTGGATCTGTTGTTGCTGGAGGTATAAGGGTGATGTTAGATCCTTTTTGGATGTTAATTGATGCTTAAGGATGTTTAGATTTGATGGATCTTGGCTGGGTTATGTTGTGGAGTTGTTTGGATGCATTTTCGGTTGTGTTTGGTAGCCGAAAATGGAGTGTGGATGAGAGCAGCGAGTTTAGGTGCTTTCATTGAAGATATTAATGCATGATGATGCATTAATCCTTTGCTTTGATGTGTTTAAAACAGGGGAGTCATCTTTGGATCCGAGTGGTGGTGATCCGGAAGCTTGATTAGTGTTTCGGCAAGAGGCGAAACGGAATCGGTGAGTGGACTTTTGGTTTTCGGCTTTGAAACCAGTGTTTTGAAGGTTTGGGAGCTTAGTTTAAGTCTAAGCAACTTAGCTAAGCTCAAGAGTAAGTTTTCGGAAAAACTCTCTTGGTGATGAACCATGGATTGGTTGTATGCAATGTGATAGTTTGCATGTTTTAAATTCTGTTTTGAAAGCATATCTAGCATGTTTATCTGCTGAGATTATAAGCCATGTGTTGAAGGAAGCTCAAGGTAAGAGTTCCTTGTTTTTGAACATTATTAAATGTGGTTTGATGCTTAAAGATGCATGGTGTTTATGGCTTTGTTAAATGCTTTAAAACAGTGGAATTTTGATGTTGATGTTGCATATTGGCAAGTGATGGTTAAGGTCACAAAGGTGGTTAAAAGTCCTTGTGTGAGCCTTGTTTATTTAAGAACATCAAGGTGTTTAAAAGTCCTTGGATGGTTCTTGGTTAAGATCACCAAGGTGGTTAAAATTCCTTGTGTGAGGCTTGTTATTTAAGAACAACATGGTGTTTAAAAGTCCATGGTTGGTTCTTGGTTAAGGTTACAAAGGTGGTTAAAATTCCTTGTGTAAGCCTTGTTATTTAAGAACATCAAGGTGTTTAAAACTCCTTGGATGATTCTTGTTAAGGACACAAAGGTGTTTAAAAGTCCTTGTGTGGTCCTTGCCATGGTGTTTAAAAGTCCATGGGGTTAAGGACACAATGGTGTTTAAAAGTCCATGTGTGGTCCTTGGAAAGTATAAGATCACAATGGTGTTTAAAAGTCCATGTGTGGATCTTATGTGGAATGTATCACTTGTTGCCAATATGACATATAATGAAATGGAAGCATGTATTGCTTGTTTCAAATGTTTAAGAGCATGTATAAATGTTGCTTGAAGAATGGTTTCTAAATGTGTTTTGTAAATGCATTGTTGTGTGGTTTTAAATGAGCATTCCTCACTAACCTTTTGCTTACGCTCTCTCTCTTTTCTTAAAACAATAATGCAGAGCATTAAAGTGCATTGAGGGCAGCAAGGAGGGCAAGCATCCAAGTGGATAACTAAGCTCAAGTATGGTGAAGGTTTCTTAAACACTATTAGCTTTTGGCATTTGGCAATGGGGGACCTATGTTGATGTTTTGGGAGATGTTTTGGACTCCCTAAGTTGGATGTATGTTGTTAATAATGTTGGAACACGTATTTGGTCTTTATGAAGTGGATTTGGTATTTTGATGCTTGAATGGCTTGATAAGTAGGATGCATGCCTATAGAATTGGGGATTTTCATGATTGATGCTATGTTAATGTTTTGTTGATGCAATTATGTTCCTTGTATGTTGAATGTCTTGCTGGTAAAGTTTGGTTGCGTTTGGAGCATGTTTGATAGGTCAATTGTATGATAAACCAGCAAATTTTCTGCAATCTGGGCAACCTGTTTCGAAACAGGTGCTACCGTATCGGAAATGGGGCCTAAAATGGCCTGGGCGTTCCGAAACGAGAGGCACTGTTCCGGAACATATATGCCACTGCCAGGCACTGTTTCGGAACCTGTTGTGGAACGGTCCCGCGTTTCGGAACGGGTCTTCCCTGTTCTGAAACATTCGACCGTTGGGCACTGAAATTGTTGGTTATATGTTCTGAAATGTTTGCATTTTGATCCTGAAACATGTTTATGCAATTGTATGAGTTTAAGATGTCCGTTTGAGCTGAAATTTGACAGAGAAGCATGAAAGATGATTAATTTCAAGTTGGTAACTTTAAATTTGATTAAGTCTTTATAATTTATAGAATTTACAATTTGGTCCCTAAAGTTGTATTTTGTGCAATTGGGTCCCTGAATGTTCTCTGATGGTTATGATCTTTGAGTATGTTGATTGTATGATCATGTCTAGGGATAATATGCATTTAGACAAGTTTTAAAAAGAAAAAAAGGGTCGTTAATCAAGGTTGACTTTCAGGTTGACTTTGGTTTTCCCCGTGTAATCTTCTTAATTCGGGTCAACCGTCTAGACCGGGTTAAGGGGGTTACATTTGGTGGTATCAGAGCTGAGTTCTCGAGTAATTGGGAATGAATGTGTGCATGATTGAAGTATGTATGCTTGTATGCTTGATTGAGTGAAAGCATGTTGAGTGGTTTGTGAATATGTTGCAATTGAGATGTATGCTGTGGTGAAGCATGTTGTGGGTACCCATTGCCAAATCAAAGCTAATGTAATGATGTTGATTTTAAGTGAAAATGAGCTTGAGTACTTGGATTGCTTACCTTGCCGGGCCTGACTTTGTTTATTTGCATTGTGATTGCATTGTTAGAGTATGGCACCTCGTAGAGAGTTGAGGAGTAATGTGCGAGCTGCGGCTCAGAATGAGAATGAGAATGAGGAGAATGTTGAGAGTGCGGTGGATTTACCTCCTCCACTTGGTGATGGTGAAGCTGGGGGTGAAGGAGCTGGAGCTGCAGCTGGTGCTGGGGTCGCTGGACCTGAGGCTGGTCAGGGGCAAGCTGTTCCTGACATGACGGTGTTGATACAAGCTATTGCTGGAGCTTTCCAAGCAGCAGTAGCTGGAGCTCAAGGAGCTGTGCATCAGGGAGATGCTGGAGTTAGACTACCCTTGGAACGTCTGCGCAGTCTAGGAGGGACTGAGTTCAGGGGTTTGTCAGCTGAAGGTTCTGAGGCTTGGTTGTATAGTACCAAGAGAATCTTGGGTCAGATGAATTGCATAGATGTGCAAAAGCTGGGTTGTGTAGTATCCTTGCTACAGGATGATGCTTATACGTGGTGGACAACCACTATCGCTGGGATGGCAGAAGCTGGAGTAACTTGGACGTTCTTTCAGAATGCGTTCAAGAGAAGGTATCTAGGTGTGAGGTACCTAGATGAAAAGAAGAGGGAGTTCATGTCTCTTACCCAAGGGAGCATGTCTGTGGCTGAGTATGAGGTCCAGTTTGTTCGACTCAGTCAGTACGCACCTGAGCTTGTTCCGAATGAGCGAGAAAGGTGTGAAAGGTTCCGTTATGGTTTAGTGACGGAAGTTAAGATGTATGTGCTGGCTATCGAGTATGATGATTTTGATGTGCTGGTGGGCCGAGCAAAGGACATTGAGATAAACTTGGGTTTGTCTGTTAGAAGTGCTGGGTCAAGTGCTGGTAAGCGATCAGCTGAATATAGTTCCGGTGGTGGACGGAACAAGAGGGGACGTGATCAGAGGTATCAGTCCTCAGCTAAGCGAGGTGGTGGTGCGCCTGCTCGGGGAGGCAATGCTAGAGTTGATCCGAGTGCATGTTGGACATGTGGTTCACGTGGCCATATGAAACATGATTGTCCTCGTGCTGTGAGGGAGGTGCAAGCTCCTGTTGTGGCAACTGGTAATGGGTGCTGGAACTGTGGATCTGCGGATCACATGAGGAGAGAGTGTCCTATGTTGGCTGGTGGCCAAGTGCGTGCTCCTGTTGTTGCTGCACCGCAGAGAGGTCGTGGGCGCGGCCGTGGTAACTTCCAGCGGAGAGAGGAAGGTGGTCGGGGTGTGGCTCATGTTGTGGCTATTCAGCCTGAGGGTGGTGGCCAAGCCAGGGTGTATGCTCAGCGGGAGGGAAGGAATGACGCGGATGTGATCACAGGTACTTTTACTTTGCAATCCTTGTCGTTACTTTCCTTGATTGATTCTGGATCTACGCACTCATACATTTTGCGTGAGCATGCTGAATTGCTTGGTTTGCCTGTTGAGTCTTTGGATGTTGGTGTGCGTGTCACTAGTTCTTTTGGTGAGACTGTTGTGACTCGAAAGCTTTATAGAAGATGTCCTTTGGTTGTTCAAGATCATGTTTTTCATGTTGACCTTATGGAGTTACCTTTCTATGGTTTCGATGTAATTCTTGGTATGGATTGGCTTGCTGAGCATCGTGCGGTAGTGGATTGTGAAAATAAGCGAGTTTCGTTGAAGCTTGCGGATGATTATGAGGTGGTTGTGGTTGGTGAGAATGTGAAGTTTCTTTCCAATGTGGTGTCTACGTTGGAGGCGAGCCGGATGCTGAGGCAAGGTTGTGAAGCTTACCTAGCTTTTGTGATGAATCCTAGTTCTAAGGAGTTGCATGTGCAAGATATCAGGATTGTGCGAGAGTTTCCTGGTGTGTTTCCTGAGGAGTTGCCTGGTTTACCTCCTAATCGTGAAGTGGAGTTTGGGATTGAGCTGTATGAGAATACAACTCCTGTGTCCATTACCCCTTATAGAATGGCACCTAAGGAGCTGAAGGAGCTGAAGACGCAGTTGCAAGAGTTGCTTGATCGTGGGTTCATTCGGCCGAGTGTATCACCTTGGGGTGCACCGGTCTTGTTTGTGAAGAAGAAGGATGACACTATAAGAATGTGCATTGATTATCGTCAGCTGAACAAGTTGACTATCAAGAATCAGTATCCTTTGCCGAGAATTGATGATCTCTTTGATCAATTTCGGGGAGCTGCTGTGTTCTCTAAGATTGACTTGAGGTCAGGGTATTACCAGTTGAAGGTAAAGGATGTGGATGTGCCTAAGACAGCTTTCAGGACAAGGTATGGGCACTACAAGTTCCTTGTGATGCCGTTTGGTTTGACAAATGCTCCTGCAGCTTTCATGGACATGATGAATCGTGTGTTTCATGAATACCTGGACAAGTTTGTTGTGGTGTTCATTGATGATATCCTCGTGTACTCGTGTACTGAGGAGGAGCATGAAGAGCATTTGAGGATTGTGTTGCAAGCTTTGTTGGAGAATCAGCTTTTTGCTAAGCTGAGCAAGTGTGAGTTCTGGCTTAAGGAGGTGGTGTTTCTTGGGCATGTGGTTTCTGCTGAGGGGATTCGTGTTGATCCTCAGAAGATTGAGGCGGTGATGAATTGGAAGGTTCCTAAGTCTGTTCATGAGGTTCGTAGTTTCCTTGGTTTGGCGGGATACTACCGGAGGTTTGTGGATGGGTTTTCTAAGATTGCTGCACCTTTGACAAAGTTGTTGCAAAAGGATGTTAAGTATGAGTGGACGGAAGCGAGACAGCAGGCTTTTGAGAAGCTTAAGGCAGCTTTGACGCAAGCTCCTATCTTGGTTCAACCTGAATCAGGGAAAGAGTTTGTGGTCTATAGTGATGCGTCCTATGTTGGTTTGGGATGTGTGTTGATGCAAGAGGGTAAGGTGGTGGCTTATGCATCGCGGCAGTTGAAGGTGCATGAGCGCAATTATCCTACGCATGACATTGAGTTGGCTGCGGTGGTTTTTGCTTTGAAGATCTGGAGGCATTACCTGTTTGGTGAGAAGTGTATTGTGTACACGGATCACAAGAGTTTGAAGTATCTGATGTCTCAGAAGGAGTTGAATCTTAGGCAGCGACGTTGGGTGGAGTTGCTCAAGGATTATGATTTGACGATTGAGTATCACCCTGGAAAAGCTAATGTTGTAGCGGATGCCTTGAGCAGCAAGGTTCTTCGTGGAAAGATGATAGAGTTTGTGAGTTGAGGATGCCACTTGGGAAAGCAAGGCAGACATGTTGAAGCAGTTTCCGCATCTTTTTCTTTCAGGTAAAATTTCGAGGACGAAATTTCCTAAGTGGGGGAGAGTTGTAACGCCCTGGTTTTGAGCCTAGCTGTTTTAGACATCGGATCGGGTCGGTCAGAAATGGTTCGAATCATATTAGATAGTTCAAGGAAATCAAGGTTCGGGATAGGATAAAAATATGAAAAAATTGCTAAAATCCTATAAAATCAAGTATAAGGGGTTGGTGAAATCAATTTTACAAAATGTGTTTTGGAAGAGGTACATTTTGGGTAGTGACTAAAATGTAATGTTTTAAAACTGTGGAAAAATGAGAATTTCTAAAGAGGAGTCAAAACATTAGAATCTTTAGGGTGCTTTTGTGCAATTACACCTTTGCTTAAATTGACATGAGTTTTAAATGAGTTTTATAATAATTGATTAAAAAAGGATTTTATTTTAATTAATAAAATGATAATTTGAGAAGTTTCATTTGACGTAACTAACTTCACAATCCTCATTTCAGCAAAACCCATTTCTAAAACCTTTTCTCCAGATTTCTTTTCTCCCAAACACTCTCTCTTTGATTTCTTATTCGTTTGCAAGAATTCTCTTCATTTTCTTCAAGATTTGTGAAGCAAAAACTTGTCAAACTTTAAGGAAAGCAAGGATTGGGGGCAAATCCCGTTTTCAACCTCTAATCTAGGTTCTTTATTGAAATTCCCAAGGTTATTGACTCCTAATTGTTGTTTTCAACTGAGGTTTGATTATAGTTTTAATTTAAGATCAAAATCTTGCAAAATAAAAGTTTAATTCTTGATTTTCGGAGTGTTGTTGTTGATCTTTGTTTTAGATGGATTATAATTGAGTTTTGGTAAGTTTATGATGTTAAAAAAGAGTTCTGATGATATAGATTCCGAAATTCTTGAGATCCTTGAATTTTAGGATAGTTTTAGTTGAGTTTTTGAGGTGTTTTGGTATTATGGGTGTTGGAGATATAAGGAAGGGTTTAGGTTGTTTTTAGATGTGTTTTGATAAATATCAATGGTTGGAAGTGATGTTTATTGGTTGGGCTTGGTTTAGAAAGTAATCGATTGAGTTTTTGGTTGTTTTGGATGGGTATTTTGATGTAGTTTTGCTGGGCAACGAGTTTGTGTTTAGTTACTGGTGTTGGAATGCATTTTAATGCATTTGGATCTCTGTTTTGATGCTTTAAAAATAGGGGACCTTGATCTGGAAGCAAGCAAAGCGATTTTGGGAGCTCCTGGCGAGTGATCTTCGCGTCGGCAAGCAAAGTTTCGCGTATCAGTGAGTGGAAAAGTGTTTTCCAGATTTGAAACGTTTTGAACGTGGTATTGGGAGCTTAGTGTAAGTTTGAAAAACTTAGCTAAGCTCAAGAGTAAGTAAATTGGAAGTCTATCTCGAATTGTGCTATGTTTTGGTTTAAAATGCACTTGAATTAGATGTGGTTTGATTACTATTTTAAAGCATGTTTTGAGCATTGATGTTGCTAGTTTAAATGCCATTTAACTAAGGATGCACATGGTAAGTGATCCTTGGGTTTATATGATTTATGCAATTGGTTTAAAGCATGTTACTACTTGTGGAAATGGAATTGTGGTTTATGCTTGAAAAATAGTGAAATGATGTTGGTAAATGATTATATTAGCAAGTGATGGTAAATGGTTTTGGTTACTTTAATCGGATATAGTTAGCCGGCTATAGGATTGGGTGCACCGTGAATAAAGTCGCTATTGCGTGTAAAAGTGTCTATCACAATGTAGTGCAAGTGTACACGACGCAAGTAGTAAAGTGATACGTAAGTATCAGATATCGTCTCCACAGGGACTAGGCTAATAGCTTCACCTTGGATTACTGCACGAGAGGAAAAATAATAGTTTAAATTGTTGTCACGAAAATAATAGAGAGAACTGGAATTTAAGATTAAAGAAATCAAGATAGAGAGAATGGGCCGATATTGAATTGCTCAGTAGTGTAGGTGTTGCAAAGTCTGGGAATATCTGTTCTGTCGTCGCGCCTGTCTCGGTAGCACCTGTCGCGGCAGCGGTCTGTTGTTAGTCGCGGAAGCGATCACAGAACTCGCTACTTCAAGCTTGGCAAGAATCCCTGCTGTGCCTTGTCCTATCCCTAGGTCCAAGTCTGTCGATGAACACGTCTTTGATGATACCTCCCGACGTGAATCGAAGGATGATCACCGGTGTTGTTTAATTCTTCCTTAGCCACTTAACCTCGTCTTATCCCTAGGTCCGAGATAGTTCAACCATAAATTGGAGAACCCGTACTTATTCCTTTCATATACTTAACTCTCCCGATATTAAGTAAATAGATAATCTCACAATGCTCTCCCGATACTCTTGCAAGATGTTGAAAACCAGAATAAGCAAACTTGAAGTCTATTTTATTAAACATATTTTTTTTAAAACAAATACAATCCTTGCAACTACTTTACAAATCAACCCGTGGCCCTAGGGGAAGTTTAGAACATGATGAGAAGGGGAAAACGGCTAGGGTTTTGGGAAGAAGGCTAGAGATGAAGATATCCTTCCCTAGGTCGAATTACATGCCTTTATATATGCCTTGGGTTCAAGTTTTCTAATATGGCAAAAATTACAAGTTTAAACTAAAGTACAACTCTATTAAAGGCTAAATCTTCAGAGCATATGTCTTTAATTCACCCTTCCTTCTTGCTTGGAGTTTCTTCCTTGAGCTTTGGGCTTGGCCTTCATTCTGATCTACGGCTTTGAAAAATATAAGGGTGATCCACGACAGACAGGCTAAATTTTCTCTTTCTGTCAAGGCCCACTTTGCTTCTTCTCCTCACCACTGCTGTCGTACTTGGCTGCCACGACAGTGGCCATGGCAGCATCGTCCTTCTTGTCTGCACGTCTAGTTCCAGCTCTGCTTCTTCACTGCCCAACGTCTTCTTCTCCACTGTCCTCCATCTGCTACAGCAGCTACCTGTAAAAGCAACCAATTTCAGTAAAAATTGTGCCATTTAATATATTTGTGATATATAAATGAAATCTAAGCTAAATGCAATGAATTATGCTTGAATGCAGCAAAAATATGGGTTAATTAGGGGGTAAATTATAGAACTTTTACACACTCAACACACCCCCAAACTCAAGTTTTTTTCTTGCCCTCAACCAATTCAGACCTAAAAAAAAGAAAAACAATTTTTTGTTTTGCTTAAAACAATGAACTTTTCCTTACCTACCATTCATTCCCTATTGTGAGCAACACCTTGTTGGATAATTCAGGATTCATCCGGAACCTTGCTATAATTCTCGTGTAGTGTGTGCATGCTTGTGAACAATTATATGCCAAGACTACCTTAGTTTACTATAATAGTTAAGCCTCTAACTTGAATTTTTATGCCAATTTCATCTTTTTGGAGGTAATTCTTAGGCACCTTTAGTTTTTATGCAGACTCATTTCTATTTTCTCAAGCTTAAGTTTGACTAGAGCCGGTTTCGGGCACCTCTAGGTGTATTGAGTCTATATTTCTTAACTTCTTTTCCTAGAGTCAGTGTTAGGCACCTCTAGGGGCAACTCAAGTGCTAAGCTTTCTATTCTAGTTTACTAGTAGAGTTCTAGGCAATATAAAAGTCACAAATGGTGTTTAAGAATTAGAACTATAGTAAGGCTCTATACTGCTCCTAAAACTATCCTAAAGGCACTGCCATGACAGAGGCTGTCACGACAAGTAAGATCAGTTCAAAGACTCAAGCCAAATTTTCATAATTTTTTTAAGCAAAAATAAACTAAGTAAAAGACACAACTATTAAACTTAAAGGACTCCATTAATGGAGGGATGCCACCCCCAAACTCGAGGGTTGCATTTCACTCAATGCAAATGACATAGATGAAAAAGAAAAATAAAAAACACGATCACAAAATATAATAAAAGGCATACAACAATGTAAGATAAGAAACTAAAATTTTTAGGCGCTGTCGTCGCCGCTGTTGCTGAGCTGAATCTGCCGACAGGCAGTGACCTTCTTGGCTGGTGCTGGCAGGCGGATGTGAAAGGCAGATGTATTCTTGGTTTTGGCCTCCCTTGGAGGTTGAATACGGGTAGGGGAGATATGAGGAGGTTTCTCCACTACCTGAACCTCAGAGCTGCTGCTGCTCTCGCTGCTGCTGCTACTGCCGCTGTTAGATTTTTCTTTGTCCGCTACTATTTTCTGCCGCTTCTCTGGTGTGAACTCATTGGACAAGTTCCTCTTGACAGAGGGCTCGTTGTCAGATGCGGCCTAGATTTCGGAAGAAGAGAAACCATCAATATACCTATCAAGGTCGTCTTCAGGCTCCTTTCTCTTGGTCCCCTAGGCAGATGTGTCGGCTGTGCGGCTGCTGCCTGGAGCTGTTGTGGCAGGGGTCGGTGTGGATGCAGCAGATGGCATTTTGGGCGTGGCAGACGGCGTAGGTGTATGGGCAAGGGTTGGGGCAGCAAAATAATGGTTGGGGAAAGTGGGGAAGAGAGCATCGAGGAAATTTAAAGAAGTGTGGATGAAATGTACCGTGGCGGTGGTGAAGTCTCGGATGAAACTCATGAGGCTGAGCTGTCTCTCCACCAATTTTCGTATGGCAGCAAGGATTTGCGAGGAGGTGTCAGTTAGAGGAGCTAATGCAGTAGGCTGCCTGTGTTCTGTGGCAGCAGTCTCGGTGTCGGTAGGCTCTGTCGACTCTACTGCTGCGAGCGTAGGATCAAAGGATGGCAGGGGCATGGCAGCCTTGAGTTCCATCAAGCTGAGTTGTTCCGATCGGTACAGCCTTTCCCTTGAACTTGTAAATCTTCGGCCGCCTCCGGTACGTTGTGGCCGCGATAGAGGGTAGTGATGAGATATGGGTAGAAGAGTGGTCTGGACGGTCGGTATGCGCAATCCAATATGCCCTCTCGGACATATCTGCCAACGTTAGTCGGCCTCTCATGTAATATGGAATGGATGAGGGCTAACCTGGGTTGGTCGACTATTGTATTGTGAGAGGAGGGCATAATCCGCTTTTTGATGAAAGCGTTCCAAAGCTTTGCCTCCGGGGTGAGCTGAACTCTCTTCACCGTCCTTGGGTTTTTAGGATCGGTATTCCACTCGGTACCCTCTTCTGTGAGTTCTGCCATCACAACATCGTAGTCAGCAGGCTCTAAACTCTCGAGAAATTGTTGGTGGCCATCTTCTTTTCTGCCCATATAGAATCTGTAGAGTGTGTTGATGTACTCGGGCTCGAAGGGTACCTCTTTCCCTTGGACTGTGATTGCTGTCGCGTTATTGCTGCCGATGGCATCATAAAATTCTCGGACAAGAGTAACGTTCATCTCCTCTGGCTGCTCCGCGAATATCTGCCACTTCAGGGCTCTGATTTTGCTGGCTATGAACGACTGCAGCCCCAGGTTCCCCATTTTGGAAATGTAAATAAAACCTCTCTCCTCCCACATATCACGGATCTGGAAGGATCTTGGAGTTGATGCTGCCGGGTCAGATCCTAAGGCAGAACTTTGGCGGGTGTTTCTAGAAGTCATGTTGCAAGGACCATGGAAGAAAATGAAAGCAAGTAAAAATTCTAGAGGAAACAAGTAGAAAGATTAGAAGTGAGTGAAAAATGAATAGTAAAACGAGGTTTATATAGAGGGGGAGTTTGTTGCTCGTTGTAGCTGTAACGACAGACGCGAATAACGGGGCCAGCTATTACGCGGTTTCTGACGCGTCTGTCACGCGTTTCTGTATCTGCTGCACGTCTGCCGCGACAACCTGTTGACAGGCTGGATTTTCCGCGTCTGTTGGGGCAGCTGTAACGGCAGGCTCCAAAGTTGGGCTTTTTTTTGGGCTGATGGAAAGATGGTGGGCTGAATTCACTTCTCCTCTTCTTCTAAAAATAAAATCATTTTAATTACCTAATATATACTTAATAATAAAAATAAATAAAAAATAAAAACTTAGCTTAAATTAGGGATGCCAGGAGGGGCATCTCCTAAAGTAACCACTTCCTGCATTCTTGGGGCTTCAGTCCCCTAATAATGCTTCAATCTTTGTCCATTGACTTTAAATTGGTGCACGTCTTTTAGAGATCTGATTGTTATGACACCATGGGGAAAAACCTGCATCACTTGGAATGAGCCAGACCATCTAGATTTCAGCTTCCCTGGGAAGAGTTACAACCTAGAGTTGAATAACAACACAAGCTGCCCTAGGCAGAACTGTCGTGACAGCAACTTCTTGTCATGCCACTTCTTGGTATTGTTCTTGTAGATTCTCGCATTGTCATAGGCCATTGTCCGAATTTCTTCAATCTCATTTAGATCAAGTAGCCTTTTCTGTCATGCTTTTTCCAAGTCCATATTCACTGCCTTGATGTCCCAATATGCTCTATGCTCAATCTCGACATGTAAATGGCATGTTTTCCCATAAATAAGTCGATAGGGTTACATTCCCAATGGAGTTTTGAACGATGTTCTGTAGGCCAATAATGCATCATGGAGGTGTAGAGACCAGTCCTTCCTAGTTGGCTTGACCATCTTTTCAAGAATGTTCTTAACCTCTCTGTTGGATATTTCAGTTTGTCCATTGTTCTGAGGGTGGTACGCTGTTGCTATCCGATGTTTGACACCATACTTTTTCAAGGCAACAACTATAACCCTATTGTCAAAATGCCTCCCTTCATCACTGATGATCGCCTTGGGGATGCTAAATCTCGAAAAAATGTTTTTAAGAAAAAACCTCTGAACCATCTTGGCATCATTTTTCTGAGTGGCGATTGCTTCAACCCATTTGGACACATAGTCCACTGCCAGGAGGATATATAAGTTGCCACACGAAGTTTGGAATGGTCCCATAAAATCTCGACTTCAAGAATGTTTTGCAGTGGCATCTCATGTCTCCTTGAGATGTTTCTAGTCCATTGACACTTGTCACAGTTTTTGTAGAATGTTTGAGCATCCTTGAACAGTGACAACCAATAAAATCTCGACTGCAAAACCTTGGCAACAATTTTATTACCTCCTAAGTGTTCTCCATACTGTGAAGCATGACAATGATGTAGTATAGCTTCCTGTTCATCTTGTGGTACAAATCTCCTAATAACCTGATCTGCACAATTTTTGAAAAGAAGAGGTTCATCCCAATAATAATGCTTAACATCATTTTGGAACCTCTTCCTAGCTTGATAATTAAGGTCACGAGGAATTATTCCGCTAACTAAATAATTAACAAAATCAACATACTAGGGGAGTTCAGAAAACTTACCTGCCACCATGGCTGTCGCGGCAGTGCTTGTGGCAGCGAACAGCTGCTCGTCAGGGAAAGTCTCCAGTATGTGTGTCTCGTCTGCTGGGAGACTCTTTCCCTTCTCTAACCTTGACAAGTGATCTGCAAGTTGATTCTCTGTCCCCTTTTTGTCCTTGATCTCAAGGTTGAACTCTTGCAGTAGCAGAATCCAACGTATCAGTCTAGGCTTTGCATCCTTTTTGGTGAACAGATACTTTAATGCAGAGTGATCTGTGTGGACTATGACCTTCGTTCCTAGTATATATGAACGAAACTTGTCAATAGAGAACACCACAACTAACAGTTCCTTCTCTATTGTGGTGTAGTTTACTTGGGTGTCGTTCAGTGTTTTGCTGGCATAGTATATGACATGAAAGAGCTTATCTTTTCTCTGCCCAAGTGCTGCCCCGACAACATAGTCACTACCATCACACATAATCTCAAATGACAGTTCCAATCTGGTGGTTGTACTATTGGGGCTGATACCAGCTTTTCTTTCAGAACCTTGAATGCCTCAGTATATTCAGCGTTGAAGTCGAAGGGTCGGTTCTGCTCTAGAAGATGGCATAAGGGTTTTGTGATCTTCGAAAAGTTCGCGATAAACCTCCGATAAAAACCAGTATGCCCTAAGAAACTTCTGATTCCCTTGACTGTGGTGGGTGGTGGCAGCTTTTCGATTACCTCAATCTTAGCTCTATCGACTTCTATGCCGCGACAACTAATTTTATGGCCTAGGACTATCCCTTCATCCACCATGAAGTGACACTTCTTCCAGTTCAATACCAAGTTTGCTTTCTCACATCTTTCGAGCACTTTCTGTAGGTTTCCTAAGCAACTTTCAAAATTGTCTCCAAAGATAGAAAAATCATCCATGAATATCTCAACCAAATCTTCCACCATATCGGAGAATATTGCCATCATGCACCTTTGAAAGGTCGCTGGTGCATTACAAAGTCCAAATGGCATCCTCCGAAAAGCATAAGTACCGTATGGGCATGTGAACGTCATTTTTTCTTGATCTTCCGGTGTGATGGCTATTTGATTATAACCTGAGTAACCATCAAGAAAACAATAGTAAGGCTTACCCGCTAATCTATCAAGCATTTGATCAATAAAGGGCAAGAGGAAGTGGTCCTTCCGGGTAGCTTTGTTAAGCTTCTGGTAGTCCATACAAACCCTCCAACCGGTTGGGCATGTGAACGTCATTTTTTCTTGATCTTCCAGTGTGATGGCTATTAGCTCGTTTTCTTTTTTGGTTACCACGGTTATCCCTCTTTTCTTGGGAACGCACTACACTGAGCTCACCCACTTGCTATCCGATAGTGCATAGATTATTCCAGCATCTAGCCATTTTATGATCTCCTTACGCACCACCTCGCGCATAGCATCGTTCAGTCGTCTCTGTGCATCAATGGTCCGCTTATGATCATCCTCTAAGAGGATTTTATGCATGCATAGTGCCGGACTGATGCCTTGGATATCAGCTATCGTCCATCCAATAGCCTTTTTGTGCTGCTGCAGCATCCTTATTAGCTGCTGTTCCTGTTCCTACATCAACTTGGAAGAGATTATTACGGGCAACGTATCATTTAAACCAAGGAAAACATATTTTAGCTGCCTTGGAAGGGGCTTAAGATCTAAAACAGAGGGCTCTACAGTTGATTGGTTTTGGACTATATGGTCATCCGAGGTATAGTTTAAGGGCTCGAATAACTTACTTGGACGATTGCCTATCCAATTTACCTCCTCCTGATCTTCAGTATCAGATGTATTAGATTCTGAGGAGCTGCTGTTGTCGGTGCTGTCGTGACAGTCTTCTAAATGGTTGCTGGGGTAGTGGCCAATTTTGATGTCGTGGCAGCCCGACCTGATGCAGGGTTGATCAAGGGTGATTTTAGTGATGGCCTTGCACTCTTCTTCTGCATCAGCATGTTTTATTGCTTGGAGAACATTTAGCTTGATCTCTTGATCGTTCACTCGCATAGTGAGTTCTTCTTTTTCCACATCAATTAGTGATCTTAATGTGGCTTAGAAGGGTCGCCCCAAGATGATTGATGCGTTTTCATCTGCTTCACAATCTAAGACAAGAAAGTCAGCAGGAAAAATAAATTTATCCACTCTTACCAGAATATCTTAAAATTTTCCTTCTAGATGAACGTAAGAGCGGTCTGCCAGCTGCAGTACTACTATTGTGGGCTGAGCTTTTTCCAATACCTAATTTCTAAAAAAAAGATTTGGGCATTAAATTTACACTAGCACCAAGATCACAAAGTGCCTTACCCACAAATTTATCTCTAATTATGCATGGTATGATGAAACTCCTAGGATCCTTCTTCTTCTAGGGTAGATGCTTGTGGAGAATACTCATGCATCCCTCTGTCATTTTAACCGTTTCAATTTCCCCAAGTCTGGATTTCTTCGACATGGCATCTTGAGAAATTTGGCATAACCAGACATCTCTTTTATAGCATCTAACAACGGAATATTGATATGGACCTGCTTAAAATATCATAAATCTTCTTAAGCTGAGATTCCTATTTCAATTTCTGTAACCGCTGAGGAAAAGGGGGTGGAGGACGATAATCAGCAATACGTCCTTCCCACTACATTCGGATCTGAGGTGGTTTAGGTTCTTCATCTTTCTCCTCTGTCCCTTCTGCTGTCGTGACAGGTTCATCGACAGTAGGCTATTTGTCATCTACCGGGGCAGTGTTCCCGGCAGGTGACTCCAAGGCTGGTTCCTTAACTAATTCAGCTTCCTTCTTTGGCCCTGGTAATTTCTTCCCACTTCTAGTAGTAAAGGCTTTACACTACTCATGTGTGGGTTGTCTAGCGTTTTCAGTATCGCTAGGAAATCCTCCATTCTGCCTCGGTTTAATATGATGGGAAACCTGACCCATCTGTGTCTCCAATGATTTTAGAGTAGCTTCATGGTTGGTCATCCGCATCTCTGTTTTATCCATGAATGTTTTTGTCTTCTTGACAAAGTGATTCATGTTCTGAATATAAGTTCCTGTTTAAGACATAAACGTAGCCAGGGTCTGTTCCAGTATACTAGTCGTGGCAGCTGGTGGTTGTTGTTGCTGCTGCTGCCGAGTCAATAATCTAGGTCCCCCTGATTTTGAGTATTTTGTGCTTGATGATTCAGGGCATTATTAGGATTTCTCCAAGAGAACTTGGGATCCTTTCTCCAATTAGGATTGTAATTGTTGGAATTATAGTTCTGTTTATTGTAGTTCCCAGCATACATCCCTTCTTCTAACTGTAGCGGACAATCTTTCGAATTGTGGTTCTCATCGCAAGTCTCGCATACCTCTTCAGTAGAGTAGGCAGGCTGTGAATCTTCTTTCAAGAGCTTTTTCATTGCCTTAGTGAGATATGCCACCTGTGATTTTAACAAACTATCGGCCTCATAATCTTTTATAGCTAGAACTCGTTTACCCCCTCTTCTTGCTGTCAGAAACTGTTCCTCATTCTTCGCCAGATTTTTCAATACTGCCATTGCATCTTCTAGATCTTTGTCCAACAGCAATCTATTTGCTGCTGAATCAATTCTCATACGAGTCTATAAGTTAGCAGCATTATAGAATTTAGTTACATGGTTCCAAACGGGGAATCCATGCATCAGGAAGTTCCTTAGAAGAGTGGTAAATCTGTCCCAGGCCTCGTGCATTGGCTCGTCATCTTCCTGTTGAAAAGTAGCAATTTCGTTACATAATCGCTCAAATAAATGTGAAGGATTAAAATGAGACAAAAATTCACGAGTTAAATCTGCCCAAGTTCGTATTGAACCCGGTTTTAGTTTATTCCACCAAGTTTTCGCTCTGCCCCTCAATGAATGAGGAAATAACCGAAGCCTCATTATCTTCGGATTAACTCCTGGTAGTCTAAACGAACCACAAATTTCCTGGAACGTTTTCAGATGCTCCCTAGCGTCCTCTATAGCAGCACCACTAAATTGTCCAGCGTTGCTAATCATGCTGAACATAACAGGTTTCAGCTCAAAATTGTCAACATCTACGTCTGGTAGGGTTGTTTCTAGTTCTACATGATCATTGAGCATGTAGTCTCGGCATGACCGGCGTGCGGCAGCGACAGGAGGGTCGGCAGGTGGACTGTTCGCTCCATCTCCGGCAGGATTTTTAGCATCCTGGGGATTCTCTTGGTTGTTCCTTCTTTCTTCACGTCTTTCGTTCACTATTGCTTCTAATTGTTCCTCTAAGTATTCGTTTCTTTCTACGAGGTAACGAACTTTTTTTCTGAGATTGTACGTTCGTTCGATTTCAGGATCTAACTGGTGCTCAGGTTCTTTTCCTCGTTGAGATCTGCGCATACGCAAACAAAAGACCTTGTGAAAGGTATAGGTTGAACAATCCAAGTAAAAACAGAAAAGTAAAGGAAGTGCAATAAAAGATAGGGTAAAGATATGTTGCCAATCCCCGGCAACGGCGCAAAAAACTTGTTGCATGTAAAAGTGTCTATCAAAATGTAGTGCAAGTGTACACGATGCAAGTAGTAAAGTGATACGTAAGTATCGGATATCGTCTCCATAGGGACTGGGCTAATAGCTTCACCTTGGATTACTGCACGAGAGGAAAAAGAATAGTTTAAATTGTTGTCACGAAATAATAGAGAGAACTGGAATTTTAGATTAAAGAAATCAAGATAGAGAGAATGGGTCGGTATTGAATTGCTCAGTAGTGTAGGTGTTGCAAAGTCTAGGAATATTTATTTTGTCGTCGCGCCTGTCGCAACAGCGGTCTCTTGTTAGTCGCGGCAGCGATCACACAACTCGGTACTTCAAGCTTGGCAAGAATCCCTGTTGTGCCTTGTCCTATCCCTAGGTCCAAGTCTGTCGATGAACACATCTTTGATGATACCTCCCGATGTGAATCGAAGGATGAACACCGATGTTGTTTAATTATTCCTTAGCCACTTAACCTCGTCCTATCCCTAGGTCCGAGATAGTTCAACCATAAACTGGAGAACCCGTACTTATTCCTTTCATATACTTAACTCTCTCGATATTAAGTAAATAGATAATCTCACAATGCTCTCCGATACTCTTGCAAGATGTTGAAAACCAGAATAAGCAAACTTGAAGTCTATTTTATTAAACTTAAAATTCCTAAAACAAATGCAATCCTTGCAACTACTTTACAAATCAACCTGTGGCCCTAGGGGAAGTTTAGAACATGATGAGAAGGGGAAAACGGCTAGGGTTTTGGGAAGAAGGCTAGAGATGAAGATATCCTTCCCTAGGTCGAATTACATGCCTTTATATTGGCCTTGGGTTCAAGTTTTCTAATATGACAAGAATACAAGTTTAAACTAAAGTCAACTCTATTAAATACTAAATCTTCACAGCATATGTCTTTAATTCGTCCTTCCTTCTTGCTTGGAGTTTCTTCCTTGAACTTTGGGCTTGGCCTTCATTCTGATCTAGGGCTTGAAAAAAATATAAGGGTGATCCACGAAAGACCGGCTAAATTTTCTCTTTTTGTCGAGGCCTACTTTGCTTCTTCTCCTCACCACTGCTGTCGTACTTGGCTGTCACGACAGTGACCATGGCAGCATCGTCCTCCTTGTCTGCACATCTAGTTCCAGCTCTGCTTCTTCACTTCCCAGCGTCTGCTTCTCCACTGTCCTCTATCTGCTACAGCAGCTACCTGCAAAAGCAACCAATTTCAGTAGAAACTGTGCCATTTAATATATTTGTGATATATAAATGAAATCTAACCTAAATGCAATGAGTTATGCTTGAATGCAGCAGAAATATGGGTTAATTATGGGGTAAATTATAGAACTTTTACACACTCAACAGTCGCCTTGGATGTTGAGGGGTTGTGATTGTGCCGTAAACTCCATCCAAGTACCCTAACAATGGAGGCTAAGATCACAACGGTGGATGGTTTAATCCCGTGTGTGAATCTTGTGGTTTGTGTCTCGTACTCTTGTTAGTGGAATTATACAACTACCTATGAGTGATGTTGAAGGGTTGTGATTGTGCCATTATACTCCATCACGGGTGTTGAAGGGTTGTGATTGTGCCATTAAACTCCACTTTGTGAAGCCGATAGTGTGTATGAAGCGTGTGGGACAACGCTTGTAATCTGCGTATCCGATTGTGTCAATTGTGTTGTGTTTTGATATGGTTATTGTTATTGATCACTTGCGAGTCAATATAATGATGATGGTATAACGAATTAATGATGATCATTTATTTTGAGAAAGCATGTGATACTTGAGATTATGCTAGAATGCATGTGATTCTTGGTTAAAGCATGAGCAAAGGCTTTTGCTGTTGTAATTAATGATGCTATTAGCATGTGGATTTGAAAGTGGATATAATGCTTTAAAGTGCATGTTTTAAAGGAAGGCATGTGTTTTCAAAGAATGATATTTTGGTTTTTAAAATGCATTGATGAATGTTGTGGTTTTGTAGCGATCCTCACTAAGCTTTATGCTTACGCTCATTTGTTTCATCAATGCAGAGAATTGAGCATTATTGGCAGCAAGCAAGTAAAGGTTATCCAAGTGTTTTTGGTTAAGCAAAGTATGTGATTTACTTTATTGTAATAAGAGGCAACTGGATGGATTTCCACTCATGGAATGTTGGTGTTATGAAACACTTTGTGCATGTTTAGTTTGAGTTTTGAGACTTGTAAATGGCCTCTATATGGTTTATGGTCTTATATTTGGTATTTTGGCTATGATATGGTTTGTGCTTAAGGGAATGCTTATATGGTCCAATGATCTTCACGAATTGCCATGCTTAATGCTTGTCTTTTAGTGGTTGTTGATGCATATGTGCTTGAAATGTTTGATATACCTTGTATAAATGTTTTGGGCATGTATAGTTGTTGACAAATGTGATTTGAGGGTTGTTGGAGGTGTTTTTTTGGTATGCGTATCGATACTCAAGATTGAGTATCGATACTCGAAGGCTTTTCTCAAGAAAATAACCACATGGGTATCGATACGAATTGCCCCCGTATCGATACGCCTCTGCAAAGTTTGAAGGTCGTACCGATACGCGGGGAAGTGTCTTGATACCTCTTCTCCAACTTTGGCAACTTCCTTCCCGTGTATCGATACGAGCTTGAGGGTACCGATACCTGTTAATTATTTTCAGTTAAAAGTATCTTTTAAAGTTTTCATTTTGGTCGATGAATGATGTATGTTCAATTTGTTGAGTTTGGATGATCCTTTTGTGATGCAATTTGATATGGAAGCATGTTACCTGACTAATTAAGGATTGATAATATTAAAATTGGATTAGTTCCTGTAATTTTCAGAAATTACAGTTTGGTCCCTAAAGGTTTTAGTTTTGCAATTGAACCCCTAATCGAACCTCGATCGATGTGCCATTTCTTTTAATATGCTTTGTTCAACATATAGGATCTTAATGTGCATCTAGAGAAGATAAAAAGAAAAAATAGGGTCGTTAATCAAAGTCGGCTTTTGACGAGTTGGCTTCGATTTTCCCCGTGTAATCTTCTTAGTTTGGGTCGAGCGTCTAGGCTGGGCTAAGGGGGTTACACAGTATTAAGCATCTGTTGGTACTACTCCCATGCTTCGTACATTGGCTCGTCATCCCCTTGTCGGAAGGTTGTGATCTTGTTTCTCAATCTGCCTGTGATATTAGATGGGCTGAAACGATCCAAAAAGTCCTTGCACAACTCTCTCCATGTGTTGAATGACCCTGCTAGCTGGTTGTTTAACCACTGCTTTGCCCTATCCCTCAGTGAATAGGGGAATAACCTCAACCTTAACACATCTTGATGGACTCCGTGTAGTTTGAAAGCTTTGTATATATCCATGAATCCTCTTAAGTGCTGTCGAGCATCTTCTGTGACAGTCCCTCCAAATTTCCCTAAAGTGTTGATCATATTGAACATCACGGGCTTCAGCTCAATGTGATCCACCTCAATTTCAGGTTCTATCACTGTAGGATCAAACCCTCTGAAGTCATGCTCTAAGTAGTCCATGATGGTTCGAACATACTGTGGTTGCCTGGGCGCAATAGGGGGAGGCTGCCTGGGTGGAACTTATTGTTGTTCTCTGGGTGGTGGGTCTTGCTGCCCATCCATGCCGAGCATCGTTGGCATGGTTGTCGTCTATTTCATTCATGTTTGCCTCTATTTTCCCTTTTCATTAGCTTTCCCGAGGACTGTTCAGATTTCCCTTTTGAGTTCTCTCGCTCTTCGTTTGATATCGTCACAATAAACAATTTTGCCTTTTGGATTTGCCCTGGTCATGTGCTAGCAAAGAAAACTGTAAAGTTCTCTGTTTTTTTCGATTAAAAATAAAAATAATAAAGACTAAAAATTAACTGCAAATAAAAGTAAAAGTGCAAAAATATAAATACAAATTTCGCTGTTACCAATCCCCGCCAACGACACCAAAAACTGGTATAGCGTTTTAGTGTTCTCTAAATATGAGCGCAAGTGCACACTCCTATCAAGTTATAGTATAAAAGATATCGTCTCTCACAGGGATTGGATAGCTTAACTCGAATCGTAATTCTTGCACAAGGGAAAATTTAAATGCACAAATAAGTTGTTTTGTTTAAGAGACAAAAGTAAATAAAACACAAGTAAATAAAGAGAAGAGATCAGATTGATAGAATGGGCCGGGTTATGTTGCTAGATAGTGTGAAACTGTGTTGAGTAGGATAAGTTGTTTTGCGCTACCAGACTTCGCTGCCTCGGCGGGGGATGACATATTGGCTGCTGAGACGCTCTCACTACCTTGGCAGTGGAATGGATGTGTGTCTCGGCGGCGAACTCGACAGTACTTCAAGGCTTGGCAGAACGCTTCGAAAGTGATCCCGCTTAAGTCTAAGTCAGAATGTTGTTGATGCCCGTTGTAGATAATATCAATCGCGACGTGAATCGTGCAAAGACAACAATGTTTGGTTCGTTCTCTTTTAGCCGACTTAAACCTTAACCTATGTCTAGGCTAGATTGATCAACACTTGATTAAGGTGAGGACCGTACTTACTGTTTTCATGAGTTCGACTCTCTCGATACCAAACAAATGGATAGTAATAATCTAATCTTTCGCCTTTATTGAAAACTATGAAGAACATGGAATAAGAAAACCTTGAAGTTTTATTGCAAAAACAAACTTAAAATCCTAAACAACCGTTCTCACACTAGTTTACAACATAACCCAAACCTAAAGAGAATTTTAGAACATAATGGCGGCAAGAAAACCTAAACTATGCCTAAGGGAAAACCTAAGTTGTTTTGAAGTAAAAATACATGGGGTATATATAAGAATTAGTGTAACGCCCTGGTTTTGGGCCTAGATGTTTTAAACATCGGATCGGATCGGTCGAGAACGGTTCGAATCGCGTAAGGTGATTTAAAGAAATCAAGGATCGGGATAGGATAAAATTGTGATAAAAATTGCTAAAATCCTCTAAAAATACAATTAAGAGGTTGGTCAAATCAATTTTACAAAAAGGTGTTTGGGAAATGGACATTTTGAGTAGTGACCAAATTCTAAAGTTTCAAAACTGGGAAAAATGTGCTTTTTAAGGTGGAAGCCAAAATCTTAGAATCTTCAGCGTGTTTAAGTCAATTTGACCTTTCTTCAAATATGACACATGTTTTAAATGGATTTTAGTTAAAGGATTTTAATTAAATAAGATACTAACTAATTGGTAGTTAGTGGATTTTCATTTTACGTAACTACCAATTCCCTCTCATTTTAGCCAAACACCATTTTCTCTCATCTTTTTCAGAATTCTTTCTCTCAAAAGTTCTCTTAACATTTTCTAAATCGATTTGAAGAGATCTTCCTTTATTCTTCAAGATTTTTGCAAGGAAAACTTGTCATCTATTGAAGGAAGCAAGGATTGGAGGTAAATCTCGTTCTTAAGCTCTAGTCTAAGTTCTTTATTGAAATTCCCAAGATATTTGGCTTATAATAACAATTTTTGATTGAGTTTTTAATATAGTTTTGATTTGAGATCAAATTCTTGTGAAAATGTGAGTGAAATCTTGATTTTCAGACTTGATGAGTTGGGCATTGTTTGGTGTTGATTTTAATTGATTTTTAAGTTGGTTTATATGTTAAGATGATGTGTTATTAACATAGATCCCGAAATCCTTGAGATCTTTGAGTTTCTTGGTAGTTTTTAAGTGTGATTTTGGGGTGTAATGGTGGAATTGTGATTGCTGGAGGTATAACGATGAGTTAGGATGCTTTATAGATGTGTCTTGATGTTGTTAATGCTTTGGAAGAGTTGTATGATGGATGGGCTTAGTTTAGAAGGCAATCAATTGAGTTTTCGATTGTGTCGGAAGGGTATTTTGGTGTAATTTGAGTGGGCAATGAGTCTATGGACTGTTGCTGGTGTTAGAATGCATTTTAATGCATGTAGATCTATGTTTTGTTGGTGTGAAAACATGGGATCTTAATATGGAGGCTAATGAGGTGATTTTGGAAGCTTTGGAGGTGTAATTTCCGTGTCGCCGAACAAGGCTTCGTGTATCGGTGAGTGGAAATGCAATTTCCTACTTTTTAACGCTTTGGCGTACTCTTGGGAGCTTAGTGTAAGTTTGATACACTTAACTAAGCTCAAGTGTAAGTGTTTCGGTAATCCCTCTCTTGGAAATGTGTTAAGTTGGTTGAAAATGCATTTGATGTCAGAGTGGTTTGTTTACTATTTTTAAGCATGGTTTATGTAACCCCCTTAGCCTGGCCTAGACGGTTGACCCGAACTATGAAGATTACACGGGGAAAACCAAAGTTAACCCGAAAGTCAACCTTGATTCATGACCCTTTTTTCTTTTGAGAAAAACATATTTGAGAAAGAAACAGCGATCGGATAACATTTAGGGATTCAATCGCACTTATTACAAGTTTAGGGACCAAATTGTAATTTATGTAAGTTTGAAGGTCTTTATTGATTTTAAGGTTACAAATATGAAATTAGTCTCGTTACATGCTTCTCTGCCAAATTTCATCTTAAAAGAACATCTCAAACTCAAGCAATTGCAACTACAATATTTGGGACTAAAATGTAAAGCTTGCAAACTTCAGCAACATTCAAATCTATGCCCAACGGTCACCCGTTTCGATATATCCACCTGTTGTATCGGAATGTTGGATCGAAACGGTGTTGACCGTTCCGATACGTGGGTTGGTTCCGAGACTAGTTCCGAAACGTGGCATTCCAGTAGCCAAATCGTTTCGAAACATCCTTTAGCGTTTCGAAACACGAAGGCCATTTCAGGCCCCCGTTTCGAAACACTAGAGGGTGTTTCAATACGGATTGCCTAGAAACTGCATCAATTGTTGGTTTTTCATGCATAAACCCATTCAAACACATCCAAAAGACTCTCCAAACATACCAACAAGTCATTAAGCATATAAGGTACATAACTAGAACCCCTAAACACCTTCATAGCATCAAACATGAAAACTCACAAATCTATAGGCAAGCTTCCTATTACCAAATCACTAATAGGCAATCCAACCTCAAAACAAGTAATCAAGGCCATTTACAATTCAAACCTAATAGTGTATGAAAACTAATAGTGTACACATCTCCCAAAACAAATCTTAGGTTCCCATTACCACAACCTTAGGGAGTTTAACACATCTTCCAAAACAAATCTTAGGTTCCCATTGCCAATTTATCAAAACTAATAGTGTATGAAAACTTCACCATACGTGAGCTTGGACTCCTTGGATGAACTTAGCTTCCTTGATTCCCTTAAACACCTCAATTATCTGCATTATTGGTAAAAGAGAGCATAAGGACAATTGCTTAGTGAGGCATGCTCTAAAGAAAACCTACACAATAATGCACATTTAGAAACCACTTTCATCAAAGCTTTTAAACCACATGCTCATCTCTTTCTCATGCTTGGAAAACTTTCAAAGCAAAAACTCATTGAAATCACATGTACCTTCATTCTATCTCATGCATTAAAACCAATGCAAATCTCATGGCAAGGTCATTCACATGCTTGTATTGTCAAAGCATTTCTAAACAAAACACATATGCATATCACATAGCATAAATCATTTCATCAAAGGTACATGTGTAACAAAACCATTTCATCATTTATTTTGGCATTTAGCATCTCATTAATACTCGGATATGCAGAAACATTTCTACACTAGACTCTTTCGGTGGAATTTCACATCACCGTACTCACTTGTCTAGCAACACAACTTCCGGTGGAATCTCTCGTCACTGTACTCACATGGAGGAATCTCTCATCGCCACAAAGCTTGGGTATTTCACCAAGTCTTACTCGATGGAATGCCCATCATCGGAATATCTCCCTTTGGCTTAACCAAAGAGCACGTACGAATTTTTAGTTTATAGTGCACTCTTATCCTATTGATCGATCAATTATATCCGATAAGTTTCTCAACATCTATGCCAATATAATGTGTTAAAATATCATCACACCTACTGTTTTTCATGCAATAAAACTCAAAGGTTTTCTCACCACATTTCAAATCATAAATCATACCTTGCTTCTAACCAAAATCTCAAATCTATTCAATGCAACATGCCATCTCGTGACATCTCTACAAGCATATTCTCATGCTCCAAAACATGCATAAAAAAGTAGGAATTTAACAATCTCAAACCATGAGCATGTAAAAGCATTTTAGGGGCAAACACCACTTTAGAGAGATCAAATCAAGACATACTTACTTCCGGATTTAGGAAGGTGTTTCAAACCTCTCCTAAATCCCCAAACCTTGTATTTTTGTCCTCATGGACTTCAAACCCAATCGCACTCACCGATTTCATTTCGCTTGCTTGCCAAAACGCCGATTAAGCTTCCGGATCAACTCCGAAAGTGTCCGAAGATGTCTCCCATGTTTTAGACAAATCAAAGCAGAGGATTAATGCATCATCATGCATTGAAATCTTCAGCCAACACTCCTAAACTCGCTGCTCTACCTAAAACCAACATTTCGACTACCTAACACAACCGAAATCATCTCCAAACTCTTCCAAAACTTAACCCAACCAAGATCCATCACTTCTTATCATTTCTAAACATCAATTAACATAAAAAACAACTCTAAATTCGTCCTTATACCTCCAGCTATAACAGAACACCGAAAACACCTCAAAAACCACCATTTTCATAAGCAAAAACTTAGGAACACAACCTATTCGGGATTGGATTGATAAAACCTCATTTCTAACATCATTTAACATCCAAAATACATTAGAGAACTATCTCAAAATAGAACCCAATCAATTACAATGAAAATCTTCAAGATCTCTTCCAAAATCTTGAGTTTTAAGCCAAAATCTTGTTTCTAACATTAAAACCATTTATAAAACTTTAATAAAGGATTGAAAACTTGGGTATTTCAGTAAAGAACTGAGTATTTAGAGGAGAAGAACAATCTTACCTCTAAAAGATGATTTCTCCATGATTTGGGCAAAATTCCATGAAAATACAATGTGGAAATCAAATTGATTTGTTGCAAGATTGATTAGGAACCAACGAGTGATGGAAATATCATCAATTGAAGTAAAAATCGATGTGAATTTTTCTGGAGAAAAGATGTTTGGATGATAGGATTTTGAGAGAAAAATGAATGAGAGAAAATTAGAGAAAGGTAGTTATGAAAATAAAAAAGTAGTTTTCACCTTTCTTTTATTTAATTAAATCACCAAAATTAAGGAAAAATATGGAGAAAAAAAATTTGGGTAAATTAGCTCCTTAAAGATTCAAAGTTGCAATCCTTTACAAATCAGTCACTACTAAATTTTGCAAAAATCGCAATTTGGTCACTACACTGAAATGTAGTATTTCAAAACCTTATTTTGTAAAATTGATTTCACCACTCTCTTGTATATATTAAATGAGGATTTTTAGATATTTTCTATATTTTTTAAAGCATCCCAAACTAGGCGTTCCCTAAAACCTCTTTTTATATTCGAGCCGTTTCTCAGACCGGTCCGGTTCAGACCCTAAACTTCTAAGCCAAAAATTGAGGTGTTACAATTTAATTCTAGGTTTTTAATATCATTATGGTAAGGATGCACTAGGTGTCAAAGTAACACAATAGCTATGCAACAAGCTTCGGTTTAGTCGACAAGTAACAATATACACAATATAAAACTCCTAGGTGGCAAAGTAACACAATAGCTATGAAACAAGCTTCAGTTTAGTCCTAAAATTGACTTAACTCTAGCTCTGATACCACAAATGTAACACCCCCTTCCTGGTTTGGTTGAGAACTGGGTCAGAAGGTGAAACTAATAGTCAATACAAAAATTGGTATAATAAAATTTCATTTTTGTTGTTAACATTTTTAACAATATCATGAAATAACACTTAATACCATGAAACTATGTTCAATTGACCCACATAAGCAGTAATTAATCATTCAAGGCTAAATCGCAAATATTATAAGTTTTAGGGACCAATATGAAAAATTCAATAAATTAACAGTCCTTCAATGCAATTGGTTATACTAAAATGAAATTCAACACGATATTGACACACCTGTAAAATTTCATACAATTTGGAGGCCATTAACATATTCAATTGAATCTTCCAATATTCAGTGACTAAATTGTGAACCTTGCAATCTGTTTAGCATGCCATTAACTAACTTAACTAATCCTGTATCGAAACACCCTAGGGCTATTTCAAAATGGGTGACCGATGGTCAACCCTGTTTACTTTACCCTTTAGACCGTATCGATACATGCATGCCCTGTATCGAAACGGGTTGATTTTGTTTGACTTTGACTTTGACCCGTTTCGGTACGCTATAAACCAGTATCGAAACGAGGGATTCCAGTGGAAAAATATTTCGAAATGGCCATGAGCCATTCCGATACACCCTATTCCTCAGGCTAAATTATGCTTACCCGTATTGAAATGCCATCACCCTTTTCGATACTGCCTGACCTATAATGATAGATTTTTGCTTGTATTTATTCAATTTGACCTATCGAACAATGTCCAAATGCAACGAAACTTTACACACAATATTTCAATAGTATAAACTACTAGCATGCCAAATTTAAAGATCTTATGGATGCATTTTACTATGTTTTGACATTTATGAGCTGAGTATGCACTTTTAGGCCATTTTAAACCAACCAAAAAGGCCATTTAGGGCCATTAACCATATTGCAACTTAGGCATTTCACAAACGCATCAAAATAGGAATAAACGACTAGTTCAACTACTTTTCCACCTTTCTATGAGTTTATAAGTCAATACACATTACTTTGAAGCTTGTAGTGACTTGTCTTGCCTTGACAATTTGATCCTCCGACACACGATCTGTACAAGGGTATCAAAACAGATTGCCCGCGTATCGGTACGCCTAGGAAAAGTTTGAAGGTCGTACCAATAGGCGAAGAAGTGTTTTGACACGCTGGGATCTTCTTTAGCTACTATCTTCCCGCGTATCGATACATGACCAAGTGTACCGATACAGATAGTTAAATTTCAGTCAAAAGTATCTTTTAAGGTTTGGAAATGTTGCATTTTGGTTCTTGAATGTTATGTGTTCAATTGAATGTTTTTGGATGACCCATTTGAGCTGAATTTTGACATGTTGGCAAGTTACTTGACTAATTGAGGATTGGTAACTTTAAAATCATGAAAGTCTCTATATTTTATGCTATTTACAGTTTAGTCTTTAAAAGTCAAATGAATGCAATTGAACCCCTAATAGAACTCCGATCACTATGTCATTTCCACCTAATCGCTTTTCTGAACTTATAGGTTAATGATACGCATCTAGAGAAAATAAAAAGAAAAAGGGTTGTAAATCAAGGTTGACTTTCGGGCTGACTTTGGTTTTCCCCATGTAATCTTCGTAGTTTAGGTTAAACATCTAGACCGGGCTAAGGGGGTTACATTAGTTGGTATCAGAGCTAGGTTACGAAAGAATTGGGAACGTTGGTATGTGAAATTGATATATATTGTTCTATGTTGATTGAAAAGCATGCAATTCATTGAATTCTAAAGCTTAGGCCATGCTTGATTTGTATAAATTGCATATGAAATGGATTTGAGTGCATGATGATGATGTAATGTGGTTGCATGCTGGATTTTTATGAAGAAAAGCATGTTGAGCTTGATGAGTCTTTGTATGCTATGTCATGTTAGGGGAAGTCGAGGTGCCCATTGCCTTATTACACTAATCAAATGTTTTTTTTTTTGTAAACTTGGATCCTTTCTTGCAGCTGGACTAAATGGTTTGATTTGTTTTTATTGTGATGTTTTGTTTAAAATGGCACAATGGGGCCGAGAAGAGAGTTGAGGTCCAGTACGATTATACATGCAGCTGAGCAGGGTGACCAGGGTGCGCAAGGGGCTGATGTCCCTCATGGTGGAAATCTACCTCCTCCGCCACCACCTGGAGGTGGGGAGCAGGTGCAACAAGGGCCTGATGGTCCTGGTTTGTGTTATTTGGTGCCTCTGGTTCAGGCGATCACCGGAGCGTTTCAGGCTGCTGTCGCAGGAGCGCATGTACAAGCCACTATAGTTAGGCAGACAGGCTTACCGTTAGAAAGATTGAGGAGCTTAGGAGCTGCAGAGTTCTTTGGTATGTCTCCTAAGGCGTCTGAGGCCTGGTTAGCGAGTACGATCCGTATCATGGATCAGATGTGTTGTAATGATGTGCGCAAGATCGGATGCGTAGTATCTTTGTTGCAAGACGATGTCTATAGCTGGTGGACGGCTACCACAGCTGGTCTGGAACCCAATGAGGTTGATTGGGAGTTTTTCAGAGGTGCCTTCAGAAGGAAGTATCTTGGGGTGAGATACTTAGATGAGAAGAAACGGGAGTTTATGTCGCTTGTTCAGGGAAATCTATATGTGGTTGAGTACGAGGTCCAGTTCTTACACTTGAGCCAGTATGCTCCTGACTTTGTACCTAGTGAGAGGCATCGATTTGATCGCTTATAGTACGGTTTGGTACAGGAAGTTAAGACGTATATGCTAGCTGCAGATTATTCTGATATTGACGTGCTTGTTTGTCGGGTAAAGGACATCGAGCAAAATTTGTGTTTGTCCTCTCAAGGTGTTGGTTCTATCTCTGGGAAGAGAGTCGCTGAGTATAGTTCTGGTGGTGGACGAAACAAAAGAGGTCGTGATAGGAGACATCAGCCTGAGGGAAGGCGTGGTGTTCTGGGTCCAGGTGGTCAGGCTTAGGGAGGTCGTGTGAGATCTGAGCATCATACATGTTGGACATGTGGTTCGAGGGATCATTTGAGGAAAGATTGTCCTCAAGTAGCTAGAGAGGTTCAGTCTCATGTTGTGGTGGCAGAGAACTTTTGTTGGAATTGTGGATTGGCGGATCATATGAGGAGAGAGTGTCCTTTGTTGGCTGGTGGAGGTCAGGGACGTGCTCTTGTGGTAGTTGCACCTCAGCAAGGTCGTGGGCGCGGCCGTGGTAACTTTCAGAGGAGAGATGAGGGGCAACGAGGTATTGCTCATGTTGTAGATGTTCGGCATGAGGGAGGTGGACCAACGAGGGTATATGCTCAGCGCGAGGAGTGCAACGACACCGATGTTATCGCAGGTACCTTTGGTCTCCAGTCTTTATATTTGCTGGCTTTGATTGATTATGGATCCACGCATTCTTATATCTTGAGTGAGCATGCGCATTTGCTTGATATACCAGTTGAGTTGCTTGAGGTAGGAATGCAAGTGACTAGTTCTTTTGGTGAGACTGTAGTCACTAAGAAGTTTATAGGAGATGCCCTTTGTCTGTGCAAGGTCATGTTTTCCTTGTGGATCTGATGGAGTTACCTTTCTACGGATTTGATGTAATCCTTGGGATGGATTGGTTGTCGGATCATAGGGCGGTGGTTAACTTTGAGGTCAAGCGAGTCACCTAAAAGTTGGTCTGTGATTTTGAAGTTGTGGTTGTGGGCGAGAATGTGAAATTTTTGTCGAATGTGATTGCGGCTTTGGAAGCAAACCGTATGATGAGGTTGGGTTGCGAGGCTTACCTTTCCTATGTGATGAATCCTTGCACCAATGATGTACATGTGCAGGACATCCGAACTATTTTGCGATTTTCCAGGTGTCTTTCCGAAAGAATTATCTTGTTTGCCACCAAATAGGGAAGTTGAGTTTTGTATAGAGTTGTATGAGAATACAACTCCGATGTCTATTGCTCCTTATCGCATGACACCCAAAGAGTTAAAAGAATTGAAAACACAATTGCAGGAGTTGTTGGATCGAGGTTTCATTCGGCCGAGTGTGTCACCTTGGGGTGCACCGGTCTTGTTTGTAAAGAAGAAAGATGGGACCATGCGGATGTGCATAGATTATCGGCAAATGAACAAGTTGACGATCAAGAAGAAGTATCCCTTGCCTAGAATTGATTATCTCTTTGATCAGTTTTGGGGAGCCTTAGTGTTTTCTAAGATATAATTGAGATTAGGGTATTATCATTTGAAGGTGAAGGATGTGGACGTACCTAAGATAGCTTTTCGCACGAGGTATGGACATTATGAATTTTTGGTGATGTCGTTTGGTTTGACCAACGCGCCTGCTGCTTTCATGGACATGATGAATCGTGTATTCAATGAGTTCTTGGATCAGTTTGTAGTGGTGTTCACCGATGATATCCTTGTGTATTCGCGTACCGAGGAGGATCATGATAGGCACTTGAGGATTGTTTTGCAAGCGTTGCTAGAAAATCAGTTGTATGACAAGCTGAGTAAGTGTGAGTTTTGGCTTAGGGAAGTTGTCTTCCTTGGGCATGTTGTATCAACTAAGGGTATTCGTGTTGATCCGCACAAGGTAGAAGTTGTGATGAGTTGGAAAGTGCCTAAGTCAGTGACAGAGGTACAAAGTTTCCTTGGTTTGGCTGGGTATTACCGTAGTTTTGTTGATGGTTTCTCGAAGATAGCATTGCCTTTGACCAAGCATTTGAGAAGTTGAAAGAAGCTTTGACGCAAGCTCCTGTTCCGATTCAACCTGAATCTAGTAAGGAGTTTGTGGTTTATAGTGATGCGTCCATTGTTGGTTTGGGTTGCGTGTTGATGCAGGAGGGTAAGATAGTGGCCTATGCATCTAGGTAGTTGAAGGTGCATGAGCGCAACTACCCTACTCATGATCTTGAGCTTGGGCTATGGTGTTTGCCTTGAAAATTTGGAGGCATTACCTATATGGTGAGAAGTGTGTTTTGTTTACAGACCATAAGAGTTTGAAATATCTCATGTCTCAAAAGGAGTTGAATCTTAGGCAACGTCGCTGGGTAGAGTTGTTTAAAGATTATGACTTGACGATTGAGTTTCACCCGGGTAAGGCTAATGTGGTAGCCGATGCTTTGAGCAGGAAAGTAGCTGTGGAGTTGTGAGTGATGTTTACTCGTTTGAGCATATCTCGTGATGGTGGTCTTATTGCAGAATTGCAAGTGAAGCCATCTCTGATACAATTGATCAAAGATAAGCAGTTGTCAGATGATTCTCTTGTTTCGCATGTTCAGGACATTGCGGAAGGTAGATCTTCGTATTTCAGCTTTAGTGATGATGATGTTCTGTGCTTTGGGAGTCGAATAGAGTGCATGATGATGCTGAGTTAAGGCACACTATTCTAACTGAAGCTCATAATAGTCTTTTTGCTATGCATCCAGGTAGTACAAAGATGTATTGTGACCTGAAAGATGAGTACTACTGGGTGGGGTTAAAAAGGATGTGGCTGAGTTTGTTAGTAAGTGCATGGTGTGTCAGCGAGTGAAGGCTGAGCATCAGGTTACTTCTGGGTTGTTGCAGCCTTTGAGAATCCCAAAATGGAAATGGGAGAGAATCACCATGGATTTTGTGTCTGGCTTGCCTTTGTCACCGACAAAGGAGAATTCAGTTTGGGTGATCGTTGATCGGCTTACCAAGTGTACATATTTTCTGCCTGTGCATACTACGTATACTTTGGATAAGTTGGCTGAGTTATATATAGCTGAGATTATGCGGTTGCACGGTGTGTCAAAGTCCATTGTGTCGGATAGAGATCTGGGGTTTACAGCGCGATTTTGGGAATGTTTGCATCAAGCTTTGGGTACACGGTTGAATTTCGGTACTTCTTATCATCCTCAGATGGATAAAAAATCGGAGCGTGTGATTCAAGTGCTTAAGGACATGTTGAGATATTATGTGATAGATTTTCAGGGTTCTTGGGAGAAGCACTTGTCGTTGGTTGTGTTTGCATATAATAATAGTTACCATGAAATTATCCAAATGACTCTATATGAGTCTTTGTATGGGAGAAGATATAGAACCCCTCTATGTTGGGCAGAAGCTGGGAAAAGTTTCTTTCCTTGCCAGCTATGCTTAAGGGAACCACCGAGAAGGTGAAGCTTATTTGTGAGCGTGTAAAGATAGTATCGGATAGGCAAAAGTCTTACGCGGACTTGAAGCGTAAAGAAATTGAGTTCGCGGTTGGCGAACGTGTGTTCTTGAAAGTATCACCTTGGAAGAAGGTGATGAGGTTTGGGCGTAAGGGTAAGCTTAGCCCAAGGTTCATTGGACCTTACCAGATTGTGGAGGGTATTGGTTCTGTGGAATATCGGTTGAGAATTTCGGCTAAGTTGGAGAAGATACATGATGTGTTTCATGTCTCCATATTACGAAAGTACAAATCGGATCCTTCGCATGTGATGCTTGTTGAGGAGATATAGTTGAATCCGGATTTGTCATATTATGAGGAACCAGTGAAGGTTCTGGACGTGAGTAGCAAAGTTCTTCGTGGCAAGACGATAGAACTTGTGAAGGTGTTGTGGCGACACCGAGGAGTTAAGGAGGCCACGTGAGAAAGCAAAGCGGACATGCTGAGGCAGTTTCCGCATATCTTTCCATCAGGTAAGAATTTCGAGGACGAAATTTCCTAAGTGGGGGAGAGTTGTAACGCCCTGGTTTTGGGCCTGGATGTTTTAGACATCAGATTGGACTGGTCGAGAATGGTTCAAATCGTGTAAGGTGATTTAAGGAAATCAAGGATCGGGATAGGATAAAATTATGATAAAAATCGCTAAAATCCTCTAAAAATATTTTTAAGAGGTTGGTCAAATCAATTTTACAAAAAGGGTTTTGGAAAATGGACATTTTGAGTTGTGACAAAATTGTAAAGTTTTAAAATTGTGGAAAAAAAGCTATTTTCAAGAAGAGAGTAAAAATCTTAGAATCCTTAGGGAGCTTTTGTACAATTAAGCCTTCCTTCAATTTAACATGTGTTTTTAAAGGGTTTTAATAAAGGAATTAAAATGGTTTTAATTAAATATTAAATAAATGGGAAATTAGGGAGATTTTAATCACGTAACTACTTTTCTCTCTCTCATTTCAGCCAAACACATTTTCCAATTAACTTTTCATCAGATTTCTTTTCTTTCAAATTCCTCTTTTCTTCTCTAAACTCTTTTTCAAAGATTCACTTCTTTTTCTTCAAGATTTTTGGAAGGAAAACTTGCCAAATTGTAAAGGGAGCGAGGATTGGAGGTAAATCTCGTTCTTAACCTTCAATCTAGGTTCTTTATTGAAATTCCCAAGATTATTGACTCACATTTATGATTTTTAACTGAAATTTGATTATAGTTTTGAATTAAGAGCAAAATCTTGCAAAACTATGATGTGATTATTGATTTTCAGACTTGATGAGTTGGGCTCTGTTTTGTGTTGATTTTAATTGAGTTCTAAGTTTATTAATATGTAAAAATGGTGTGTTGATAACATAGAGCCCGAAGTCCTTGAGATCCTTGAGGTTCTTGGTTGTTTTAGGTGAGATTTTGGGGTGTTTTGGTGAAATCTTGCTTGCTGGAGGTTTAAGTTTGGGTTAGGATGTTTGTTAGATGTGTTTTGATGTTTATAATGCTTCAGAAGTGTTGTATGTTTGTTGGGCTTGGTTTAGGAAGCAATCGATTGAGTTTTCGGTTTCTTTGGATGGGTATTTCGGTGTTGTTTGGGTGAGCAACGAGTGTGTGTAATGTTGTTGGTGTTAGAATGCATTTTAATGCATTTAAATCTCTGTTTTGATGATGTGAAAATAGGGGAAATTGATCCGGAAGCAAACGAGGTGATTTTGGAGGCTCCGGAGGTGTAATTTCTGTGTCGACGACCAAGGATTCACGTATCGGTGAGTGGAAATGCAATTTTTTGCTTTGCAACGCTTTAAGCGTGATCTTGGGATCTTAGTGTAAGTTTGATACACTTAACTAAGCTCAAGTGTAAGTGTTTCGGTAATCCCCTCTCTTGGAAATGTGCTATGATTGATGAAATTGCACTTGATGTAAGAGTGAATTTGTTTATTGTTTTTAAGCATGTTTAAGCATGGTTTAATGCTGAATTTTAATGCCATTATGTTAAGGATGCACTAGGTAAGTGATCCTTGGTTTTTATGTGTGGAATGCATATGATATTAAGCATGTGATGCTTGTGAAAGTGGAATTGTGGTTATGCTTGTAAAATAGTTGATTAATGTGGTTAAATGATTATATTGGCGTGTGATGAAAATGGTTTTTGGTTACTTTAATCGGATATAGTTAGCCGGCTATAGGATTGGATGCACCATGAATAAAGTCGCCTTGGATGTCGAGGGGTTGTGATTGTGCCGTAATCTCCATCCAAGTACCCTAACGATTGAGGTTAAGATCACAGCAGGTGAATGGTTAGTCCCGTGTGTGCGTCTTATGTATGTGCCCTATACTCTCGTTAGTGGAATTATATAACTACTGAGGAGTGATGTTGAGGGGTTGTGATTGTGCCATTAATCTCCATCACGGGTGTTGAAGGGTTGTGATTGTACCATTAATCTCCACCTTGTGTAGTCGGGTAGTTTGTATGAAGCGTGAGAGACAACGCTTGTAATCCGTGTATCCAATTGTGTCTTGTGTTGAAATGGTTATGGATTATCACTTGTGAGCCAATATAATGTAAATGTATAATGTGAAGCATGAGATGCTTGTAATCGATGCAAGAATGCATGAAATGCTTGGTAAAGCATGAGCAATGGTTTAATTGTTGTTTTAAGTGATGCATATGAGCATGTAGTTATGAAATTCAAAGTTGTCTTGAATATACATGGTTTATGAAAGAGCATGTGATAAAAATGTTGGTTTCGCAAATTATGTTAAATGCATTGATGATTGTGGATTAGCGATCCTCTCTAAGCTTTAGGCTTACGCTCATTTGTTTCATCGATATAGAGAATTGAAATCTTCAAGGCAGCCCAAAACCAAGAGGAATCCAAGGCTTGTTAAAAAGATGTATGTGGTTCACTCTTAGTGTAATAAGTGGCAATGGGTGGGTCTTCTACTTTCTATTTTTGATTGGAGATGTTGGTTGTTATAGGCATGTTTAGTTTCTAGTTGTGGATTTGTAAATGGCCTTTATATGGTCATATGGCTTGGTTGTGGTGTTTTACCCTTTTAATAGCTTTATGTCTCAAGCATGCTAGATAGCTAAATACCATCATGATTTGATGTGGTTGATGAGTATGATTTGTTGTTTGATGGTGTTTGAAATTTTACTAGATAGAGCATATCTTGTATGCATGATTTGAGCTTGTTTGAATGTGATTTGGTATGTTTAAATGATGTTGATTGAAGCCATTCTGGTATGCGTATCGATACATGGGGAAGCGTATCGATACGCTAAGGCAAAATGAGGCAAATCTGTACAAGGGTATTGAAACGGATTGCCCGCGTATCGATATGCCTAGGCCAAGTTTGAAGGTCGTACCAATACGCGAGGAAGTGTTTTGATACGCTGAGATCTTCTTTTGCTAATGTCTTCTCGTGTATCGATACAGGTAGTTAAATTTCAGTTAAAAGTATCTTTTAAGGATTGGAAATGTTGCATTTTGGTTCCTGAATGTTTTGTGTGCAATTGAATATGTTTGGATGACCCGTTTGAGTTGAATTTTGACATGTTGGCATGTTACATGACTAATTGTAGATTGGTCACTTTAAAATCATGAAAGTCTATGTATTTTATTGTATTTACAGTTCAGTCCCTAAAAGTCAAATGTATGAAATTAAACCCCTAATCAAACTCCGATCGATGTGTCATTTCCACCTAATCGCTTTGCTGAACTTAGAGGTTAATAATATGCATCTAGAGAAGATAAAAAGAAAAAAGGGTCGTAAATCATGGTTGACTTTCGGGTTGACTTTGGTTTTCCCCATGTAATCTTCGTAGTTCAGGTTAAACGTCTAGACCGGGCTAAAGGGTTAAATTTGTTGGTATCAGAGCTAGGTTATGAAAGAATTGTGAATGTTGGTATGTGAAATTGATATGTATCATTGTATGTTGTTTGAAAAGCATGCAATTAGTTGAATTCTAAAGCTTACGCCATGCTTGATTTGTATAAATTGCATGTGAAATGGATATGAGTGTATGATGATGATGTAATGTTGTTGTGTGCTAGATTTTTATGAAGAAAAGCATGTTGAGCTTGATGAGTCTTTGTATGCTATGTCTTGTTAGGGGAAGTCGAGGTGCCTATTGCCTTATTACACTAATAAAATGTTTTCTGTAAACTTGGATCCTTGCTTTCAGTTGGCCTAAATGGTTTGATTTGTTTTTATTGTGATGTTTTGTTTAAAATAGCACAATGGGACCGAGAAGAGAGTTGAGGTCCAGTACGATTACACCTGCAGCTGAGTAGGGTGACCAGGGTGTGCAAGGGGCTGATGTCCCTCCGGGTGGAAATCTACCTCCTCCGCCACCACCTGGAGGTGGGGAGCAAGTGCAGCAAGGGTCTGCTGGTCCTGGTTTGGGTTATTTGGTGCCTCTGGTTCAGGTGATCACCGGAGCGTTTCAGGCTACTGTTGCCGGAGCGCATGTACAGGCCCCTGCAGTTGGGCAGGCGGGCTTACCGTTGGAAAGATTGAGGAGCTTAGGAGCTGCAAAGTTCTTTGGTATGTCTCCTGAGGCGTCTGAGGCTCGGTTTGCAAGTATGATCCGTATCATGGATCATATGGGTTGTAATGATGTGCGGAAGCTGGGATGCGCAGTATCTTTGCTGCAAGGCGATGACTATAGCTGGTGGACGACTACCACGGCTGGTATGGAACCCAATGAGGTTGATTGGGAGTTTTTTAGAGGTGCCTTCAGGAGGAAGTATCTTGGGGTGAGATACTTAGATGAGAAGAAATGAGAGTTTGTGTTGTTTGTTCAGGGTAATCTATCTTTGGCTGAGTACGAGGTCCAATTCCTACGCTTGATCCAATATGCTCTTGAGTTGGTACCTAGTGAGAGGCATCGATGTGACCGCTTCTGGTACGGTTTGGTACATGAAGTTAAGATGTATATGCTAGCTGCAGATTATATTGATTTTGACGTGCTTGTTTGTCGGGCAAAGGACATCGAGCAGAATTTGGGTTTGTCCTCTCGAGGTGTTGGTTCTAGCTCTGGGATAAGAGCCGCTAAGTATAGTTCCGGTGGTGGACGGAACAAAAGAGGTCGTGATAGGAGACATCAGCCTGAGGGAAGGCGTGGTGTTTCGGGTCGAGGTGGTTAGACTCAAGGAGATCGTGTGAGATCTAACCATCATACATGCTGGACATGTGGTTCGAGGGATTATTTTGAAGTGAGGTTGTCACTGAGCAGCTAGAGAGGTTCAGGCTCCTGTTGTGGTGGCAGGGAACTCTTGTTGGAATTGTGGATCGGCGGATCATTTGAGGAGAGGGTTTCCTTTGTTGGCTGGTGGAGGTCAGGGACGTGCTCCTGTGGTAGCTGCACCTCAGCGAGGTCATGGGTGCGGCCGTTGTAACCCCCTTAACCCGGCCTAAACGGTTGACCCGAATTAAGAAAGTCACATGGGGAAAACCAAAGTCAACCCGAAAGTCAACCTTGATTAACGACCCTTTTTTTTCTTTATAAGCTTGTCTAGATGCACATTAACCCTAATTGTGATCACTCAACAACATATTCAAAGATCACAAACATCAGAGATCAAACAGGGACCCAAATGAACAAATTACAACTTTAGGGACCAAATTGTAATTTCTGATAAATAGGAGGACTTAACCCAAATTAAAGTTACCAACTTGAAATTAGTCAGATTTCATGCTTCTCTGTGAAATTTCAGCTCAAAAGGACTTCCCGAACTCATACAATTGCACAAACAAGGTTTATGACTAAAACGCAAACAAATCAAAACATTTAACTGCCAATGTCAGCCCCCAACGGTCACCCGTTCCGGAACAGGTAGAACCCGTTTCGAAACACGGGTCGTTCCGCAACGCGTACCGGAACACGAGCTGGCAGTAGCCAAACCATTTCGGAACGGTCCCTCCCGTTTCGGACGCCTGGGTTTGTTTAAAGCACCCGTTCCGAAACGGTAGGTACTGTTCCGAAACACCCTGCACAGATTGCCCCAAAATGCACACTTAAACATGCAATTAACCATCCAATCATGCTCGAATTAACACCAAACTTTACCAGCATGCAATTCAACATATATGAGACTTATATGTAACAACAAATCAACAAAATAACACCATATGCAAAAAGGCCCAAATCTAAAGGCATGCTTCCTACACAAGCAAACCATTCAAGCATAAACTTCCAATTCAAGCATGTAAAGGCCAAACACAAAATCCAGCATTCTCAACAACATTCAACATACTTAGGGAGTTCAAAACCTCTCCCAAAACATACACATAGGTCCCCCATTGCCAAATTACCAAAAGCTAATATTGTACTTAAGAAACCTTCCATACTTTGAGCTTTACTTTCGCTTGAATACTTGCCCTCCTTGCTGCCCTCAAAGCACTCTAGTTCTCTGCATTATTGATTTAAGAAAACGAAAGAGAGCGTAAGCAAAAGCTTAGTGAGGAATGCTCAATAAAACCATTCAATAATGCATTTATAAAACATTTATAAATCATGCTTCAAATCATCAATTGCACATGCTCAAAAGCAAACTTAAAACAAGCATCTCATGCTTCATATCATATATGTCATATTGGCCACAAGTGATAAGTTCCATTTCTTTAAAAATAAGTTCATCAACTTACACCCCAAGGACTTTTAAACACCTTGGCCCCAAGGACTTTTAAACACCTTGGCCATGGACTTTTAAACACCATGAAAGAGGACCACACAAGGACTTTTAACCACCTTTGTGTCCACATCAAGTTTCACCCCAAGGACTTTTAAACACCTTGGCCCCATAGACTTTTAAACACCATGGAAAGGATCACACAAGGACTTTTAACCACCTTTGTGTCCGTAGCAAGAATCATCCAAGGACTTTTAACCACCTTGATGTTCTTAAGTAAACAAGGCTCACTCAAGGACTTTTAACCACCTTAGTGACCTTAACCTTTTCAAAACATCACTTGCCAATATACATCATTTTCATCATTTAATCCACTGTTTTAAAGCATTAAACCAAGCCATATTCATCATGCATTTAAAAGCATCAAACCACATTTTATCAATGTACAAAAACAAGGAACTCTTACCTTGAGCTTCCTTCAACATATGGCTTACAAAAACAGCAAATACCATGCTAAATCATGCTTTCAAAACAGTATTTAAATCATGCAATAAACCACATTGCATCAAAATCAAATCATGGCCACCACTAGAGAGTATTTCCGAAAACTTACACTTGAGCTTAGCAAAGTTGTTTAGACTTAAACTAAGCTCCCAAGACATTGGTTTCAAAGCCGAAAACCCAATTTCACTCACCGATTCCACTTCGCCTCTTGCCGAAGCACCAAATCAAGCTTCCGGATCAACAACTCTTGGATCCAAAGATGCCTCCCCTGTTTTAACACATCAAAGCAGAGGATTAATGCATCATCATGCATTAATTGCTTCAATGAAAGCACCTAAACTCGCTGCTCTCATCCAACCTCCATTTTCGGCCACCAAACACAACCGAAAATGCATCCAAACCACTTCTCAACAAAGCCCAGCCACAAACCATCAAAACCAAACATCTATTAACATCATTTAACATCTAAAAAGAACCTATTAACATCCTTATACCTCCAGCAACATCAGATCCACAAGATCACCTCAAAAACAAACAAGAATCATAAGCTAAAATTAGGAAACTCAACCTATCCGGGATTGCATTAATCAAAACTCAATTCCTTATCAATTTAGAGTTCATTTAACATCAAAAACACATCTCAAATCACAGATTAATCAGATCTAACGAAAATCATCAAAAATCACCAAATCTTGCATTATAAGCCAAGATCCATTTTACAACTCAAAAGCCTTTAATAAAACATCAATTAAGGATTGAAAACTTAGGAATTTCAGTAAAGAACTGATAGTTTAGAGGAGAAGGACGTTCTTACCTCCAAACTTGAGTTTCTCCTCTTTTTGGAATATAAAACCTTGATGAATCAAGTAGCAAATGATGAGGTTTTGTAGATACTATGATTAGGAATCAAAAGAGAGTTGAAAGGAGGAATTTAGGTGAGAAAATCAGATCAAATTCTCTGGAGAGAAAGTGTTTGGGTTGAGAGAAAATGAGAGAAAGAAAATGGAAAGTTAGTTATCCAAAATAGCCAAAATGGCTTTCCCTCCTCTTTTAATATGTTTAAAATCAGAATATAGCTTAAAATATCTTAGAAAAATCTGGAGAAACTACTTTTGGAATAATAGCTCCTTAAAGATTCAAAGTTCCAACCCTTTATAAAACAGTCACCAAACTTTCGAAAATTACATTTTGGTCACTAGCCAAAATGTCACACTTCCAAAACTCATTTTCCAAAATTGATTTCACAGTTCACTTAATTATATTAAAAGATGATTTTAGAACATTTTTCCATATTTTTAATGCAACTCGAACTAGGCTTTCCTAATTTCACCTCTTAAGATTCGAACAGCACTTTAACCAACCGGTCAACGCCCAAAACTCCTAAGCCCAAAACCGGGGCGTTACAGCCGTGGTAACTTTTAGAGGAGAGATGAGGGGCAACGAGGTATTACTCATGTTGTAGATGTTCGATTTGAGGGAGGTGGACTAGCGAGGGTATATGCTCAGCGTGAGGAGCGCAACGACACTGATGTTTTCGCAAGTACCTTTGCTATCCAGTCTTTATCTTTGCTGGCTTTGATTGATTCTGGATCCACGCATTCTTATATCTTGAGTGAGCATGCACATTTTCTTGATATACTAGTTGAGTTGCTTGAGGTGGGAATGCAAGTGACTAGTTCTTTTGGTGAGACTGTAGTCACTAGGAAGTTGTATAGGAGATGCCCTTTGTATGTGCAAGGTCATGTTTTCCTTGTGGATTTGATGGAGTTACCTTTCTACGGATTTGATGTAATCCTTGGCATGGATTGGTTGCCGGAGCATAGGGCGGTGGTTGACTTTGAGGTCAAGAGAGTCACCTTAAAGTTGGCAGATGATTATAAAGTAGTGGTTGTGGGCGAGAATGTGAAATGTTTGTCGAATGTGATTTTGGCTTTAGAAGCAAGCTGTATGATGAAGTTGGGTTGCGAGGCTTACCTTGCCTATGTGATGAATCCTGGCACTACAGGACATCCGAACTGTTCGCGATTTTCCGAGTGTCTTTCCGGAAGAATTGTCTTGGTTGCCACCAAACATGGAAGTTGAGTTTGGTATAGAGTTGTACGAGAATACAACTCAGGTGTCCATTTCTCCTTATCACATGGCACCCAAAGTGTTAAAAGAATTGAAAACGCAATTGCAGGAGTTGTTGGTTCAAGGTTTCATTCGACCGAGTGTGTTGGGTGCACTGGTCTTGTTTATAAAGAAGAAAGATGGGACCATGCGGATGTGCATAGATTATCGGCAACTGAACAAGTTGAGGATCAAGAAGAAGTATCTCTTGCCTAGAATTGATGATCTCTTTGATCAGTTTCGGGGAGCCTTAGTGTTTTCTAAGTTAGACTTGAGATCATGGTATTATCAGCTAAAGTTGAAGGATGTGGACGTATCTAAGACAGCTTTTCGCACGAGATATGGACATTATGAATTTTTGGTGATGTCGTTTGGTTTGACCAACGCGCCTGCTGCTTTCATGGACACAATGAATCGTGTATTCCATGAATTCTTGGATCAGTTTGTAGTGGTGTTCATCGATGATATCCTTGTGTATTCGCGTACCGAGGAGGATCATGATAGGCACTTGAGGATTGTTTTGCAAGCGTTGCTGGAAAATAAATTGTATGCCAAGCTGAGTAAGTGTGAGTTTTGGCTTAGGGAAGTTGTCTTCCTTGGGCATGTTGTATCAGCTAAGGGTATCTGCATTGATCCGCACAAGGTAAAAGCTCTGATGAGTTGGAAAGTGCCTAATTCAGTGACAGAGGTGAGGAGTTTCCTTGGTTTGGCTGGTATTACCGTAGGTTTGTTGAGGGTTTCTCGAAGATAGCTGCGCCTTTGACCAAGTTGTTGCAAAAGAATGTTCGCTTTGAGTGGACGGAGGCGAGGCAACATGCTTTTGAGCAGTTGAAAGAAACCTTGACGCAAGCTCCTGTTCCTATTCAACCTGAATCTGGTAAGGAGATTGTGGTTTATAGTGATGTGTCCATTGTTGGTTTGGGTTGCATGTTGATGCAGGAGGGTAAGGTAGTGGCCTATGCATCTAGGCAGTTGAAGGTGCATGAGCGCAACTACCCTACTCATGATCTTGAGCTTGAGTTGTGGTGTTTGCCTTGAAAATTTGGAGGCATTACCTATATGGTGAGAAGTGTGTTGTGTTTACAGACCATAAGAGTTTGAAATATATCATATCCCAAAAGGAGTTGAATCTTAGGCAACGTCGCTGGGTAGAGTTTCTTAAAGATTATGACTTGACGATTGAGTATCACCCGGGTAAGGCTAATGTGGTAGACGATGCTTTGAGCAGGAAAGTAGCTGTGGAGTTGAGGGCGATGTTTGCTCGTTTGAGCATATCACGTGATGGTGGTCTTATTGCGGAATTGCAAGTGAAGCCATCTCTGATACAGTTGATCAAAGATAAGTAGTTGGTGGATGATTCTCTTGTTTCGCATGTTCATGACATTGCGGAAGGTAGATCTTCGGATTTCAGCTTTAGTGATTGTGGTGTTCTGTGCTTTGGGAGTCGAATAGTAGTGTCGGATGATGCTGAGTTAAGGCACACTATTCTAACTGAAGCTCATAATAGTCCTTTTGCTATGCATCCGAGTAGTACAAAGATGTATTGTGACCTGAAAGATGAGTACTACTGGGTGGGGTTGAAAAAGGATGTGGCTGAGTTTTTTAGTAAATGCATGGTGTGTCAGCGAGTGAAGGCTGAGCATCAGGTTCCTTCTGGGTTGTTGCAGCCTTTGAGAATCCCATAATGGAAGTGGGAGAGAATCACCATGGATTTTGTGTCTGGCTTGCCTTTGTCACCGACAAAGAAGAACTCAGTTTGGTTTATCGTTGATCAGCTTACCAAGTGTGCACATTTTCTGCCTGTGCATACTATGTATACTTTGGATAAGTTGGTTGAGTTATATATAGCTGAAATTGTGCGGTTGCACAGTGTGTCAAAGTCCATTGTGTCGGATAGAGATCAGGGGTTTACAACACGATATTGGGAATGTTTGCATCAAGATTTGGGTACACGGTTGAATTTCAGTACTTCTTATCATCCTCATATGGATGGACAGTCGGAGTATGTGATTCAAGTTCTTAAGGACATGTTGAGATGTTGTGTGGTAGATTTTCAGGGTTCTTGGGAGAAGCACTTACCGTTGGTAGAGTTTGCATATAATAATAGTTACCAGGCAAGTATCCAAATGGCTCCATACGAGTCTTTGTATGGGAGAAGATGTAGAACCCCTCTCTGTTGGGAAAAATCTGGGCAAAAGTTGCTTTCGATGACAGCTATGTTTAAGGGAACCACCGAGAAGGTGAAGCTTATTTGTGAGCGTTTAAAGACAGCATCAGATAGGCAAAAGTCTTACACGAACTTGAAGCGAAAGGAAATTGAGTTCGCGGTTGGTGAACGTGTGTTCTTGAAAATATCACCTTGGAAGAACGTGATGAGGTTTGGGCGTAAGGGTAAGCTTAGCCCAAGCTTCATTGGACCTTACGAGATTGTAGAGCGTATTGGTCATGTGGAAGATCGGATCCTTCACATGTGATGCCTGTTGAGGAGATAGAGTTGAATCCAGATCTGTCATTTGATGAGGAACCAGTGAAGGTTCTGGACGTGAGTAGCAAAGTTCTTCGTGGCAAGACGATAAAACTTGTGAAGGTGTTGTGGCGACACTGAGGAGTTGAGGAGGCCACGTGGGAAAGCAAGGCGGACATGCTGAGGCAATTTCCGCATCTCTTTCCATCGGGTAAGAATTTCGAGGACGAAATTTCCTAAGTGGGGGAGAGTTATAACGCCCTGGTTTTAGGCCTGGATGTTTTAGACATCGGATTGAACCAGTCGAGAACAGTTCGAATCGTGTAAGGAGATTTAAGGAAATCAAGGATCGGGATAGGATAAAATTATGATAAAAATCGCTAAATTCCTCTAAAAATATTTTTAAGAGGTTGCTCAAATCAATTTTACAAAATGGTTTTGGAAAATGGACATTTTGAGTAGTGACCAAATTGTAAAGTTTTAAAAAACTGTGGAAAAAATGTTATTTTCAAGAAGAGAGTCAAAATCTTAGAATCTTTAGGGAGCTTTTGTACAATTAAGCCTTCCTTCAATTCGACACGTGTTTTTAAAGGGTTTTAAAAAAGGAAATAAAATGGTTTTAATTAAATGTTAAATAAATAGGAAATTAGGGAGGTTTTAATCACATAACTACTTTTCCCTCTCTCATTCCAAACACATTTGTCAAACAACTTTTCATTGGATTTCTTTTCTCTCAAATTTCTCTTTTCCTCTCTAAACTCTTTTTCAAAGATTCACTTCTTTTTCTTCAAGATTTTTGGAAGGAAAACTTGCCAAATTGTCAAGGGAGCAAGGATTGGAGGTAAATCTCGTTCTTAAGCTTAAATCTAGGTTCTTTATTGATATTTCCAAGATTATTGACTCACATTTATGATTTTTAACTGAATTTTGATTATAGTTTTGAATTAAGAGCAAAATCTTGCAAAATTGGGATGTGATTCTTGATTTTCGGACTTGATGCGTTGGGCACTATTTTGTGTTGATTTAAATTAAGTTCTAAGTTTATTAATATGTAAAAATGGTGTATTGATAACATAGATCCCGAAGTCCTTGAGATCCTTTGAGGTTCTTAGTTGTTTTATGTGAGATTTTGGGGTGTTTTGGTGGAACCTTGCTTGTTGGAGGTTTAAGGTTGGGTTAGGATGTTTGTTAAATGCGTTTTGATGTTTATAATGCTTCGGAAGTGTTGTATGTTGGCTGGGCTTGGTTTAGGAAGCAATTGATTGAGTTTTCGGTATCTTTGGATGGATATTTTGGTGTTGTTTGGGTGAGCATTGAGTGTGTGTAATGTTGTTGGTGTTAGAATGCATTTTAATGCATTTAGATCTCTGTTTTGATGATGTGAAAACAAGAGATCTTGATCCGGAAGCAAACGAGGTGATTTTGGAGGATCTGGAGGTGTAATTTTCGTGTCGGCGAACAAGGCTTCGCATATTGGTGAGTGGAAATGCAATTTCCTACTTTGTAACGCTTTGAGCGTGATCTTGGGAGCTTAGTGTAAGTTTGATACACTTAACTAAGCTCAAGTGTAAGTGTTTCAGTAATCCCTCTCTTGGAAATGAGCTATGATTGATGAAATTGCACTTGATGTAAGAGGGGATTTGTTTACTTTTTTTAAGCATGTTTAAGTATGGTTTAATGCTTAATTTTTATGCCATTATGTTAAGGATGCACTATGTTGAGTGTGTAAAAGTTCTATTATTTACACCCTTTTTAACCCATATTTCTGCTGCATTCAAGCATCATTGCATTGCATTTAGGTTAGTTTACAGAAAAACATCACAAATATATTAAAGGCACGGATTCTACTAAAAGATGGCTTATTTTGTAGGTTGCTGCCATAGTTGACGAAGAAGGCGGGCACAAGGCAGAGAAGCAGAAGAGCTGAACTGGACAAGTAGACGAAGAGGACGATGCTGCCATGGATCTGCCGTGACAGCAGAGGACGACAACAAATTAGTGGAGGAAAAGTAAAGTGGACCTCGATAGATAGAGAAAATTATGCTCATCTGTCGTGTGAAAACCATATATTTTTCCAAGCCCCGGATCAAAAGATATGTCAAGCCAAAGCTCAAGGAGAGGAAATCCCAAGAAACAAGGAAGGCGGCTGAAAAGTAGGATCCTTGGAGATTAGGTCTTTATTAGAATCTTACTTTTAATTAAAGTTGTAATCCTTGTTAACTTAGAATACTTGAGCCCAAAGCTTATATAAGGGCATAGATTTTAACCTAGGAGATATCATACCCCATAACCGATAACCAAACCCCTCCGCCGTCGACATGTTCTAAAAAACCCCTAGGGCCACGGGTTGTTTTGTAAAGTAGTTGCAAGGGTTGTTTTGTTTTAAGATTTTCCAAGTTCAATAAAATAAACTTCAAGTTCTCTTATTTTGGTTATTAATATCTTGCAAGTGCATCGGGAGAGCATTGTGAGGTTATCCATTTACTTAGCATCGGGAGAGTTAAGTATACAAAAGAAATAAGAGCAAGTTCTCTAGTTTATAGTTGAACTATCTTGTGCCTAGGGATAGGGCAAGGTTAAGTGGCTAAGGAAGAATTCATACACATCGATGTTCATCCTTCGATTCACGCCGGGAGGTATCATCAAGACGTGATCATCGACAGACTTGGACCTAGGGATAGACCAAGGCAGATATGTGATTCTTGCCAAACTTGAAGTACGGAGTTGGTGTGTTTGCTGCCGCGACGACCAACGGACAGCTGCCGCGACAGGTGCTGCCGCGACAGGTGCTGCCGCGACAGGCGCGACGACAGAACTGGAGTTCCTAAGCATTGCAATACCTGCACTACTGAGCAATTCAATACCAGCCCATTCTCTCTATCTTGATATTCCAACTCTTTTATTTACGTTTTTTCCTTATTATCTTCGTGACAATTCTCTCAATTATTTCCTTTACTTTCGTGCAGTGAACTAAGGTGAAGCTATTAGCCCAATCCCTATGGAGACGATATCCGATACTTCGTATCACTTTACTACTTGCGTCGTGTACACTTGCACTCAATTGCGATAGACACTTTTACACGCAACAAGTTTTTGGCGCCATTGACGGGGATTGGCAACATAACTCAACCTTTCTTTTATTGCACCTTTCGTTTTTGTTTTTGTTTTTGTTTTTATTTTATTTTTATTTTTCTGTTTTTCCGTTGGTACATTCAACTCTTGCTTTTCACGAGGTTCTCTTGTTTATGCGCAGATCTAAAAGAGGTGAAGATCCTGAGTATCCATTAGATCTGGAAATTGAACGTTCCTTCAATCTCAAGAAACAACTTCGACACCTCTTAGCCAGGAACGAGTACCTTGAATAACAGCTAGAGAAGATGGCCCACGTTGGAAACGACCCGCCTGTCAGCGAAGTTATACAGCCTGTCGATAACCCCGCCACCGACAGACGACGGTCATGTTGTGACTACATGTTGAACGATCATGTAGAGCTGGAGACCACGCTGCCGGATATTGAAGTTGACAACTTTGAGCTTAAACCTGTCATGTTTAGTATGATCAACAATGCCGGGCAATTTAGTGGCGCTGTGACAGAGGATGTTAGGGAGCATCTCAAAACGTTCCAGGAGATCTGTGGTTCGTTTAGACTACCAGGAGTTAATCCGTAGATAGTGAGGCTTCGGTTATTACCCTATTCATTGAGGGACAGAGCTAAAACTTGGTGGAATAAACTTACGCCGGGTTCAATCATAACTTGGGCAGATTTATCTCGTGAATTCTTATCTCGTTTTAATCCTTCGCATTTATCTGAGCGATTACGTAATGAAATTGCTACTTTTCAACAGGAAGATGACGAGCCAATGCACGAGGCCTGGGACAGATTTACTACTCTTCTTCGAAACTGCCCTATGCATGGATTCCCCGTCTAGAATCAGGTAACTAAGTTTTATAATGCTGCCAACTTACAAACTCGCATTCGAATTGATTCTACAGCAAATGGACTATTATTGGATAAAGATCCGGACGAGGCATTGCAAGTTTTGAAAAATCTAGTAAGAATGAGGAGCAGTTTCCGACTACAAAAGGGGGTAAACGGGTACTTGCTGTCAAGGATTATGAAGCCGACAACACTATGAAATCACAGGTAGCATTCCTTACTAAAGCAATGAAAAGGTTATTGAATGATGATGGATTACAAGGATTTGCTGTTGAGGAAGTTTGTGACATCTGTGAGGGAAATCATAGTCGGGATGAGTGCCCAATACAAGTAGAAGAGGGAAAATATGTTGGAAACTACAAACCAAATTATAATTCCAACAATTATAATCCCAATTGGAAAAAGGATCCCAAATTTTCCTGGAGTAATCCCAATAATGCCTTGAATCCGCAAGAAAATAATCAGAATCAGGGAGGACCTAGATTGCTGACGCGACAGCAACTGCCGCCATAGCAGCAACAACAGCAACCAGCTGCCACGAGCAGTATTTTGGAACAGACTCTGGCCACTTTTATGTCTCAGACCGGTACGTATATGGAGAATATGAATCAGTTTGTCAAAAAGACAGAAAATTTCATGGATAAAACCGAGATGAGGATGACAAATCATGAAGCTACTTTGAAATCTCTGGAGACACAAATGGGTCAGGTTAACCAACATATTAAGCCGAGGCAGAATGGAGGATTCCCTAGCAATACTGAAAATGCTAGACCACCCACACATGAGCAATGTAAGGCAATTACTACTAGGAGTGGGAAGAAACTACCAGGGCCGGAAAAAGAAGTTGAAACAGCAAAGGAACCTACCTTGGATAAACCTCCCGAGGAAGCTGCCCCGACAGGTGATAAACAGACTGCTGTCGATGAGCCTGTCACGACAGCAGAAGCGATAGAGGAGAAAACGATGATATTCGTCCTCAGATTAGTATGCAGTGGGAAGGACGTATTGCTGATTATCGTCCTCCACCACCTTTCCCTCAACGGATACAACAAGCTAGGCATGAATCTCAACTTAAAAAGATTTATGATATTTTTAAGCAAGTTCATATTAATATTCCGTTGTTAGATGTCGTTAGGGAGATGCCCGGTTATGCTAAATTTCTCAAGGAGGTGATGTCGAAAAAATCTAAACTTGGGGAGTTTGAAACGGTAAAGATGACAGAAGGTTGCATGAGTATTCTTCATCGGCAGCCACCCTAGAAAAAGAAGGATCCGGGGAGCTTCATCATACCTTGCGTAATCGGAAATAAATTTGTGGGTAAGGCACTTTGTGATCTTGGTGCTAGTGTTAATTTAATGCCAAAGTCTGTTTTTCAGAAATTAGGTATTGGAAAGGCGCGGCCCACGACAGTAACACTGCAACTGGCATACCGCTCTTACGTTCATCTAGAAGGAAAAATTGAAGATATTCTGGTAAGAGTGGATAAGTTTATTTTTCCTGCTGACTTTCTTGTTTTAGATTGTGAGGCAGAAGAAAACGCACCAATCATCCTTGGGCGACCCTTCTTACCACGGGAAGATCACTGATTGATGTGGAGAAAGGAGAACTCACCATGCGAGTAAACGATCAAGAGATTAAGTTGAATGTTCTCCAAGCGATGAAACATGCTGATTTGGACGAGGAATGCAAGGCTATCACTGACGTTACCCTTGATCAACCCTGCATCAGGTCGGGCTGTCACGATATTAAATTTGGGCACTGCCGCGTCAGCCACCTACAGGATTGTCACGACAGCACCGACGACAGCAACTCCTCTGATTCCGATACATCTGATACTGAAGGTCAGGAGGAGGTAAACTGGTTAGGCAACCATCCAGGTAGGTTATTCAAACCCCTGAATTATACTTCGGATAACCATTTAATCCAAAAGCCATCTATTGTTGAGCCACCAGCCTTGGAACTTAAACCCCTGCCAGGGCAGTTAAAATATGTTTTTCTTGGTTCAAATGACACACTGCCCGTAATCATCTCTTCTAAGCTGCCGCAGGAACAGGAACGGCAGCTAATCGGCATGCTAAGGCAGCACAAAAAGGCGATTGGATGGACGATTGCTGATATACAAGGCATTAGCCCGGCGTTATGCATGCACAAAATCCTTTTAGAAGAAGATCATAAGCCAACTATAGATGCCCAAAGGCGGCTAAACCATGCGATGAAAGAGGTGGTGCGTAAAGAGATAATCAAGTGGTTAGATGCTGGTATTATTTACGCCATCTCTGACAGCAAATGGGTGAGCCCGGTGCAATGCGTTCCAAAGAAAGGATGAATGACCGTGATAACCAATGAGAACAATGAGTTAATCCCAACCAGGACTGTGACCGGTTGGAGGGTTTGTATGGACTATCGGAAGCTTAACAAAGCTACCTGAAAGGACCACTTTCCTTTACCCTTTATTGATCAAATGCTTGATAGATTAGCAGGTAAACCTTACTATTGTTTTCTTGATGGTTATTCAGGTTATAATCAAATTGCAATTGCACCAGAAGATCAAGAAAAGAAGACTTTCACATGCCCCTACGGAACATACTCTTTTAGGAGAATGCCTTTTGGACTATGCAATGCACCCGCCACCTTCCAAAGGTGCATGATGGCCATATTCTCCGACATGGTAGAGGACTTCCTTGAGATATTTATGGATGATTTTTCCATCTTTGGAGACGATTTTGAGAGCTGCCTAGGCAATCTACAAAAGGTACTTGAAAGATGTGAAAAAGCCAATCTTGTTTTGAATTGGGAAAAATGCAACTTTATGGTGGATGAAGGGATAGTCCTAGGACATAAGATTAGCTGCCGTGGGATAGAAGTCGACAGGGCCAAGATGGAAGTGATCGAGAAGCTGCTGCCGCCAACAATAGTCAAGGGTATTAGAAGTTTTTTAGGGCATGCTGGTTTTTACAGGAGATTTATTGCAAACTTCTCAAAAATAACTAAGCCCCTATGCCATCTTTTAGAGCAGAACCGACCCTTTGACTTTAATGAAAATGTACTGAAGCATTCAAGGTTCTGAAGGAAAAACTAGTAACAGCTCCAATAGTACAGCCACCAGACTGGACACAGCCATTTGAGATTATGTGTGACGCTAGTGACTATGCTGTCGAGGCAGCACTTGGGCAGCGCAGAGATAAGTTGTTTCACGTCATATATTATGCCAGCAAGACATTGAATGACGCCCAAGTGAACTACACCACCACAGAAAAGGAGCTATTAGCTGTGGTGTTCTCCATCGACAAGTTTCGTTCTTACATACTTGGGACAAGAGTAATAGTGCACACAGACCATTCTGCCCTGAAGTATCGATTCGCGAAAAAGGATGCAAAGCCTAGATTAATACGGTGGATCCTGCTATTGCAAGAATTCGACCTTGAGATCAAGGACAAAAAAGGGACAGAAAATCATGTGGCATATCACTTGTCAAGGTTGGAGAAGGGACAGAGTCTGCCAATAGATGAGACTAACATACTGGAGACCTTTCCAGATGAGCAGCTCTTTGCTGCCGCAATCGCTGCCGCAACAGCCTTGGCGGCAGGTAAGTCTTCTGAACTCCCCTGGTATGCTACTTTCGTTAATTTTATAGTTAGCGGAATACTTCCTTCTGATCTTAATTATCAAGCCAGGAAGAGGTTCCAAAATGATGTTAAGCATTATTATTGGGACGAACCTCTTCTTTTCAAAATATGTGCAGATCAGGTTATAAGGAGGTGTGTACCACAAGAAGAGCAAGAAGACATTCTCCATCACTGCCATGCTTCACAATATGGAGGTCACTTAGGAGGCAACAAAACTGCTGCCAAGGTGCTGTGGTCAGGGTTCTACTGGCCGACACTGTATAAAGATGCACCGGACTTCTGCAAGAACTATGACAGATGCCAGCGGACAGGTAACATCTTGAGGAGAAACAAGATGCCACTGCAGAACATTCTAGAAGTCGAGATCTTCGACGTGTGGGGGATTGATTTTATGGGACCTTTTCCATCTTCATGTGGAAATCTATACATCCTCCTAGCAGTGGATTATGTCTCTAAGTGGGTTGAAGTCATCGCCACTCAAAAGAATGATGCCAAGACAGTCCAAAAAATTTTGCACAAAAACATTTTTTCTAGATTTGGCATCCCTAAGGCGATTATCAATGATGAAGGGAGACATTTTGATAATAGGGTAATTGCTGCCGCCTTGAAGAAATATGGTGTCAAGCACAAGATCGCGACAGCATACCACCCACAGACCAATGGACAAGCTGAGATATCTAATAGGGAAGTTAAGAACATTCTTGAGAAGATGGTTAAACCAACTAGGAAACATTGGTCTTTACTCCTTAATGATGCATTATGGGCATATAGGACAGCTTTTAAGACTCCATTGGGCATGTCTCCATACCGACTGATTTATTGAAAAACCTATCATCTGCCTGTTGAGATCGAGCACAAGGCATACTGGGCAATCAAGGCGGTAAATATGGACTTGGACAAGGCAAGCCAGAAAAGGCTGTTAGATTTGAACGAGATTGAAGAAATAAGAACAATGGCCTACGACAATGCAAGAATTTACAAGGAGAAAACTAAGAAGTGGCATGACAGGAAGTTGCTGCCACGACAGTTCTGCCTAGGGCAGCTTGTGTTGTTGTTCAATTCTAGGTTGAAACTTTTCCCAGGGAAACTGAAATCTAGATGGTCTGGCCCGTTCCAAGTTGTACAAGTTTTTCCTCATGGTGCCATCACAATCCGATCATTAAAAGACGTGCACCAATTCAAAGTCAATGGACAGCGCCTCAAGCATTATCAGGGGACTGAAGCCCCAAGAATACAGGAAGTGGTTACTTTAGGAGATGCCCTACAAGGCATCCCTAATTTAACCTAAATTTTATTTTTATTATTTATTTATTAGTAAATTAGGTTTATTTTATTCGAATAATGTTTTTTATATTTTCTGTTTTTAGGAAATAAAGGAGTCAAGAGGAAAAGGAGAAGTGACCCAAGCCCACCATCCATCCATCAGCCCAACAGAGCCCATTTATTTAAGCCTGATGTTCCAGCTGCCGCCGTAGACACAGATAAGACAGGCTGTCAACAGACTGACACGGCAGACGCAGAAGCGTGTTACAAACGCGTAACAGACGCATAATTACGTGTCAGACGCATCAGACACGCAAAATCTCAACAGTCGCCCCGTTATTCACGCTTGCCGTTACAGCATTAAACGGACAGCAACTCGACCGCTATAAAACCCCGTTCTCATTTTCATTTTCCTCACTTCTGCTTATTCTTACTTGCTTTCTCCTCTCGTTTTTATTTGTTTTCTTTACTTTCACAACCCTTGCAACTAAAATGTCTTCCAGACAGACCCGCCACAATGCTGCTTCAGCCTCTTCATCAGCAACACCCGTACCGTCGCCATTCGCAACCAAGGAATTATGGGAGGAAAGCGGATTCATCTACGTCCGAAAAGTAGCAAACATGGGGCTCAGACCATTCATCGCGAGGGCGATAAGAGCTCAGCTATGGGAGCAGTTCGCAGAACAACCAGCAGAATTGAATGACACGCTGGTGAGGGAGTTCTATGCTGCCATCGACAGCAGGACGGCAACATCAGTAACTGTCCAAGGGACAGAGGTACCATTCACAGCCGATAGTATCAACCATATGAATGGCCTCTATTTTGGTCCCAACGACGATGTCCACCAGCAGTTCTTGAACACCCTCGACTCTGCCGCCTACGGTTCTGTCATGGCAGAGGTGACAGAGGAAGGGACGGAGTGGAATACGAGCAAGAAGAACCCCAACTCTGTAAAAAAGGGGCAGCTGCTTCCAGAAGCCAAGCTATGGAACGCTTTCATCAAGAAGCGCATCCTGCCGTCCGCCCATCACACGACGGTGGACCAGTAGAGGCTAGTGTTGAGTGTGTAAAAGTTCTATTATTTACACCCTTTTTAACCCATATTTCTGCTGCATTCAAGCATCATTGCATTGCATTTAGGTTAGTTTTTAGTAAAAAATCACAAATGGATCAAAAGCACGGATTCTACTAAAAGATGGTTATTTTTGCAGGTATCTGCCATAGTAGACATTGAAGGCAGGCGCAGGGCAGAGAAGCAGGAAAGCTGAACTGGGCAAGCAGCCGAAGAAGACGAACTTGTCATGGACCTGCTGTGACAGCAAGGTGACAGCAGACTTATGAAGAGGAAAAGCAAAGTGGACCTCGATAGATAGAGAAAAATCTGCTCGTCTGTCGTGTGAAAGCTATATATTTTTCCAAGCCCCGGATCAAAAGATATGTCAAGCCAAAGCTCAAAGAGAAGAAATCCCTAAAAGCAAGGATGCGGCTGGAAAGTAGGAGACTTTAGAGATTTAGTCTTTATTAGAATCTTACTTTTAATTAAAGTTATAATCCTTGTTACCTTAGATAACTTGAGCCCAAAGCTTATATAAGGGCATAGATTTAACCTAGGAGGCATAACCGATACCCCATAACCGAAACCAAAACCCTACCGTCCACCCGTCACCGACATGTTCTAAATTCCCCCTAGGGCTACGGGTTGTTTTGTAAAGTAGTTGCAAGGGTTGTTTTGTTTTAGGATTTTCCAAGTTCAATAAAATAAACTTCAAGTTCTTTTATCTTGGTTTTAATATCTTGCAAGAGCATCGGGAGAGCATTGTGAGGTTATCTATTTACTTAGCATCGGGAGAGTTAAGTATACGAAAGAGATAAAAGCGCGTTCTCTAGTTTATAGTTGAACCATCTCGTGCTTAGGGATAAGGCGAGGTTAAGTGGCTAAGGAAGAATTCATACACATCGGTGTTCATCCTTCGATTCACGCCGGGAGGTATCATCAAAGACGTGATCATCGACAGACTTGTGCCTAGGGATAGGGCAAGGCAGATCTGGGATTCTTGCCAAGCTTGAAGTACAGAGTTAGTGTCTGCTGCCGCGACAGCTAACGGAAAGACGTCGCGACAGGTGCTGTCGGCGACGGGAGCGACGACAGAACTGGAGATCCTAAGCAATTCAATACCTACACTACCGAGCAAATCAATATCAGCCCATTCTCTCTATCTTGATAATCCAATCCTTTTATTTACGTTTTTATCATATTATTCTCGTGACAATTCTAAACTATCTCTTTTACTTCGTGCAGTGAATTAAGGTGAAGTCATTAGCCCAATCCCTGTGGAGACGATATCCGATACTTCGTATCACTTTACTACTTGCGTCGTGTACACTTGCACTACCATTGCGATAGACTATTTTACACGCAACAAGTTTTTGGCGCCGTTGCCGGGGATTGGCAACATAACTACATCTTTCTTTTATTGCACTTTTCGCTTTTATTTTTATTTTTGTTTTTATTTTTAATTTTTCTTTAATTTTTCTTCTGTGTTTTCAACTCTTGCTTTTCACGAGGTTTTCTTGTTTATGCGCAGATCCAAAAGAGGTGAAGATCCTGAGTATAAATTAGATCCGGAAATCGAACGTTCCTTCAATCTTAAGAAACAACTTCGCCGACTCTTAGACAGAAACGAATATCTCGAAGAACAGCTAGAGAAGATGGGCCATAACCAACCAGTTGGTGGTTTCATACCACCCCTTGGCGATAATAACCCACCTGTCGTCGACCCGCCTGGGGCAGATAGACGAAGGTCATGTCGTGACTACATGCTGAACGATCATGTAGAGCTGGAGACCACGCTGCTGGATATTGATGTTGACAACTTCGAGCTTAAACCTGTCATGTTTAGTATGATCAACAACGCCGGGCAGTTTGGTGGTTCTGCGACAGAAGATGCTAGGGAGCATCTCAAAACGTTCCAGGAGATCTGTGGTTCGTTTAGGCTACCAGGAGTTAGTCCGGAGATACTGAGGCTTCGGTTATTCCCCCATTCAGTGAGGGACAGAGCTAAAACTTGGTGGAATAAACTTACACCGGGTTCTATTATGACTTGGGCAGATCTAACTCGTGAATTTTTATCTCGTTTTAATCCTTCACATTTATCTGAGCGATTACGTAACGAAATTGCTACTTTTCAACAGGAAGATGACGAGCCGATGCACGAGGCCTAGGACAGATTTACTACTCTTCTACGGAACTGCCCAATGCATGGATTTCCTGTCTGGAATCAGGTAACGAAATTTTGTAATGCTGCTAACTTACAAACTCGCATTCGGATTGATTCTGCAGCAAATGGACTATTATTGGATAAAGATCCGGACGAGGCATTGCAAGTTCTGAAAAATCTAGCCAAGAATGAGGAGCAGTTTCTGACAGCTAGAAGAGGGGGTAAACGGGTACTTGCTGTCAAGGACTATGAGGCCGACAGCACTATGAAATCACAGGTAGCATTCCTCACTAAAGCCATGAAACACTTATTGAATGAAGATGATTTACGAGGATTTGCTGCTGAGGAAGTTTGTGCTACTTGTGAGGGAAATCATAGTAGGGAAGAGTGCCCGATAAATATAGAAGAGGGGAAATATGTTGGAAATTACAAACCAAACTACAATTCCAACAACTACAACCCTAATTGGAGGAAGGATCCCAAATTTTCCTAGAGTAACCCTAACAATGCCCTGAATCCGTAAGCTTATAATCAGAATCAAGGGGTCCTAGATTGTTGACGCGACAGCAACTGCCGCCGCAGAACCTGCCGCAGCACCTGCCGCCGCAGCAGCAACAGCAGCCACCACCTGCCACGAGTAGTGTATTGGAACAGACTCTGGCCACCTTTATGTCTCAGACTGGCACGTATATGGAGAATATTAATCAGTTTGTCAAGAAGACGGAAACCTTTATGGATGAAACTAAGATGAGAATGACAAACCATGAGGCTACCTTGAAATCTCTAGAGACATAAATGGGTCAGGTGTCGCAGCATATTAAATCGAGGCAGAATGGAGGTTTCCCTAGCAATACTGAAATTGCTAGACCACCCCCACATGAGCAATGTAAGGCGATAACTACTAGGAGTGGGAAAAAGCTACCAGGGCCGGAAAAAGAAGCTGAAACAGAAAAGGACCCTGCTGTGGATAAACCTGCCGAGGAAGCTGCCCCGACAGGTGACAAACAGACTGCTGCCGATGAGCCTGTCACGACAGCAGAAGCGACAGAGGAGAAAAAGGATGATTATCGTCCTCAGATTCGCATGCAGTGGGAAGGACGCATTGCTGATTACCGTCCTCCACCACCTTTTCCCCAACGGATACAACAAGCTAAGCATGAATCTCAACTTAAAAAGATTTATGATATTTTTAAACAGGTTCATATTAATATTCCGTTGTTAGATGCTGTTAGGGAGATGCCCGGTTATGCTAAATTTCTCAAGGATGTTATGTCGAAAAAATCTAAACTTGGGGAATTTGAAACGGTAAGGATGCAAGAAGGTTGCATGAGTATTCTTCATCGGCAGCCACCCCAGAAAAAGAAGGATCCGGGGAGCTTCCTCATACCTTGTGTAATCGGCGACAAATTTGTGGGTAAGGCACTTTGTGATCTTGGAGCTAGTGTTAATCTAATGCCCAAATCTGTTTTTCAGAAATTAGGTATTGGGAAGGCGCGGCCTACGACAGTTACCCTATAGCTAGCCGACCGCTCTTACGTTCACCCCGAGGGAAAAATTGAAGATATTTTGGTAAGAGTGGATAAGCTTATTTTTCCTGCTGACTTTCTTATTTTAGATTGTGAGGCAGAAGAAAACGCACCAATCATCCTTGGGCGACCCTTCTTAGCCACGGGGAGATCATTGATTGATGTGGAGAAAGAAGAACTCACCATGCGCGTGAACGATCAAGAAATTAAGTTGAATGTTCTCCAAGCGATGAAACATGCTGATGTGGATGAGGAATGCAAGGCCATCATTGAGGTGACCTTTGATCAACCCTGCATCAGGTCGGGCTGCCGTGATATAAAATTTGGTCACTGCTGTGACAGCCATCTGCAGGCCTGTCACGACAGCAACGACGACAGCACCGACGACAGTGACTCCTCTGAATCCAATACATCTGATACTGAAGGTCAGGAGGAGGTAAATTGGTTAGACCATCATCCAGGTAAGTTATTCGAACCCTTGAATTACACTTCGGATAACCATTTAATCCAAAAGCCCTCTACTGTTGAACCACCTGTCTTAGAACTGAAGCCCCTGCCAGGGCAGCTTAAATATGCTTATCTTGGTTGTGATGACACACTGCCCGTAATCATCTCTGCTAAGCTGCCGCAGGAACAGGAACGACAGCTGATCGACATGTTGAGGCAGCATAAAAGGGCGATAGGATGGACGATAGCAGACATTCAGGGCATTAGTCCGGCAATATGCATGCATAAAATCCTCCTAGAGGAAGATCATAAGCCGACTATTGATGCCCAAAGGCGGTTAAACCTTGCGATGAAGGAGGTAGTGCGTAAAGAAATAATAAAATGGTTAGATGCTGGTATTATTTACGCCATCTCCGACAGCAAATGGGTAAGCCCGATACAATGTGTTCCTAAGAAAGGAGGCATGACCGTGATAACCAACGAAAACAACGAGTTAATCCCAACCAGGACTGTGACCGGTTGGAGGGTTTGTATGGACTATCGGAAGCTTAACAAAGCTACCCGAAAGGACCACTTTCCTTTACCCTTTATTGATCAAATGCTTGATAGATTAGCAGGTAAGCCTTACTATTGTTTTCTTGATGGTTACTCAGGTTATAACCAAATTGCTATTGCACCGGAGGATCAAGAGAAAACGACTTTCACATGCCCCTACGGAACATACGCATTTAGGAGGATGCCGTTCGGCCTCTGTAACGCACCTGCCACCTTCCAAAGGTGCATGATGGCTATATTCTCCGACATGGTAGAGGACTTCCTTGAGATCTTCATGGATGATTTTTCCGTCTTTGGAGACGATTTTGAGAGCTACCTCGGCAACCTTCAAAAGGTACTTGAAAGATGTGAAAAAGCTAATCTTGTTCTTAATTGGGAAAAATGCCATTTTATGGTAGATGAAGGGATAGTTCTAGGCCATAAAATTAGCTGCCGTGGGATAGAAGTCGACAGGGCAAAAATAGAGGTCATAGAGAAGCTGCCGCCGCCAACCACAGTCAAGGGCATTAGGAGTTTTTTAGGGCATGCGGGTTTTTATCGAAGATTCATCGCCAATTTCTTGAAAATCACCAAGCCGCTATGCCATCTTCTAGAGCAGAACCGACCCTTTGACTTTAATGAGGAATGTACTGAAGCATTCAAGGTTCTGAAGGAAAAGTTAGTGACAGCCCCCATAGTACATCCACCAGACTGGACACATCCATTTGAGATTATGTGTGATGCTAGTGACTATGCTGTCGGGGCAGCACTTGGGTAGCGCAGAGACAGGCTGTTTCACGTCATATACTATGCCAGCAAAACATTGAATGACGCCCAAGTGAACTACACCACCACAGAAAAGGAGCTGTTAGCTGTGGTATTCTCCATCGACAAGTTTCGTTCTTACATACTTGGAACGAAGGTAATAATTCACACCGACCATTCTGCCCTCAAGTATTTATTTGCAAAGACGGATGCAAAGCCTAGGTTGATACGATGGATCTTGCTATTACAAGAGTTCGACCTTGAGATCAAAGACAAAAAGGGGACAGAAAATCAGGTGGCAGATCACTTGTCGAGGTTGGAGACGGGAAAGAGTCTACCTTTAGATGAGACACACATACTGGAGACCTTTCCAGATGAGCAGCTCTTTGCTGCCGCAATAGCTGTCGCGACAACAATGGCGGCAGGTAAGTCTTCTAACCTTCCCTGGTATGCTGATTTCGTTAATTTTATTGTTAGCGGAATATTACCTTCTGATCTTACTTATCAAGCCAGGAAGAGGTTTCAAAATGATGTTAAACATTATTATTGGGAGGAACCTCTTCTTTTCAAAATGTGCGCAGATCAGGTTATAAGGAGGTGTGTACCACAAGAAGAACAAGAAGACATTCTCCATCACTGTCATGCTTCACAATATGGAGGTCACTTAGGAGGCAATAAGACTGCTGCCAAGGTGCTGCAGTCAGGGTTCTACTGGCCGACACTTTATAAAGATGCACAGGAATTTTACAAAAACTGTGACAGGTGCCAGCGGACAGGTAACATCTCGAGGAGAAACGAGATGCCACTGCAGAATATTTTAGAAGTCGAGATCTTCGACGTTTGGGGGATTGATTTTATGGGACCATTCCCGTCTTCATGTGGAAATTTGTACATCCTCCTAGCGGTGGACTATGTCTCCAAGTGGGTAGAAGCAATCGCAACTCAAAAGAATGATGCCAAAACGGTCCAAAAGTTTTTGCATAAAAACATCTTTTCTAGATTTGGCATCCCTAAAGCGATTATCAGTGATGAAGGGAGACATTTCGATAATAGGGTAATTGCTGCCGCCTTAAAAAAATATGGTGTCAAGCACAGGATCGCGACAGCATACCATCCACAGACCAATGGACAGGCTGAGATTTCCAATAGGGAAGTGAAGAACATTCTTGAGAAGATGGTTAAACCAACTAGGAAAGACTGGTCTTTACTTCTAAATGATGCATTATGGGCATACAGGACAGCTTTCAAGACTCCATTGGGCATGCTCCATACCGACTAATTTATGGGAAAACCTGTCACTTGCCTGTCGAGATTGAGCACAAGGCATATTGGGCAATCAAGGCAGTGAATATGGACTTGGACAAGGCCGGCCATAAGAGGTTATTAGATTTGAATGAGATTGAGGAATTACGGACAATGGCCTACGACAACGCAAGGATTTACAAGGAAAAGACTAAGAAGTGGCACGACAAGAAACTGCTGCCACGACAGTTCTGCCCAGGGCAGCTTGTGTTGTTATTTAATTCTAGACTTAAACTCTTCCCAGGAAAGCTAAAGTCCAGATGGTCTGGCCCGTTTCAAGTAGTTCAAGTTTTTCCCCATGGTGCCATCACAATTCAATCATTAAAGGACGGGCACCAATTCAAGGTCAATGGACAACGCCTCAAGCACTATCAGGGGACTGAAGCCCCAGGAATTCAGGAAGTGGTTACTTTAGGAGATGCCCCACAAGGCACCCCTAATTTAACCTAAGTTTCATTTTTTTATTTTTAATTTATTATTATTATTATTATTTATTAGGAATTAGGTTTATTTTATAATGTTTTGTTTTTATAATTTCAGATTTTAGGAAATAAAGGAGTCAAGAAGGAAAGAAGAAGTGGCCCAAGCCCACCGCCTATCCACCAGCCCAATACAACCCATTTATGATAACCTGTCGTTTCGGCTGCCGCCGCGGACGGATATGACAGGCTATCACAAGACTGACACGGCAGACGAAGCAGCGTGCGGCAGACGCGTAACAGCAACATAAATGCGTGTCAGACGCGTCAGACACGCAACATCCAATCTGCCGCCCCGTTATTATCGCCTGCCGTTGCGGCATTAAATGGGCAGCTACTCGACCGCTATATAAACCCCTTCCCATTTTCATTTTTCATCACTTCTGATTTTTCTCTCTTGTTTTCTCCTCTAGTTTTGTCTGTTTTCTCTTTTTCACAGCCCTTGCAACCAAAATGTCGTCGAGACAAACCCGTCGTAGCACTGCTGCCGTTTCTTCCTCAGCAGCAGCGTCACCCTTTGCCAACAAAGAATTATGGGAGGAGCGTGGCTTCATTTACAACAGAGATGCTCCTCATATGGGACTCCGGCCGTTCATTGTGAAGGCCATAACGGCACAGCTATGGGAGGACTTTGCCGAGCAGCCGGCAGAATTAAATGATACCTTGGTCCGGGAGTTTTACGCGGCCATCGACAGCAAAACGGCGACATCTGTCACCGTCCGAGGAGTGGAAGTACCCTTTACCGCCAACAGCATCAACCATATGTTCGGCCTTTTCTTTGGCCCCGATGATGATGCTCACCAAAAATTTGTAGACACCCTTGATGCTGCTGCCTATGAGGCTGTCATGGCGGAGCTGACAGAAGCTGGTACGACATGGACTACCAGCAAGAAGAACCCCCATTCCGTAACTAGGGGGCAGCTCCTCCCCGAAGCGAAACTGTGGAACGCTTTCATCATAAAGCGTATCCTGCCCTCATCCCACCACACGACAGTCAACCGGCAGCGGCTGGCCCTCATTCACTCTATTATGCATGACAGGCCCATCAACGTGGGCAGATACATGAGGGACAGCTTCATCGACAGTGCCTTCCGCTCAGACTCACGACTCTGCCTTCCGTTCACCATCACAGCCCTCTGCCGCTGTGCTGCTGTACCAGAGGAGCCCTCCGACGAACTACACCAAGGTAATGGCTTGACCGACAGTAACATCTCCAGCCTCATGGAGGTCGTAGCTGCAACACCCATCAAAGCCTTTGATCCAAACGCACCACCTGCTGACTCGGATGAGGAACCTGCCACCGAGCCTGCCCCTGAAGCTGCCACCGCCACCGCGCCGACAGATCAGTCGGCACTTATCCTTGCTGCAATCCTACGTGTCGAGGAGCGGCAAATGGGTTTGATGACTTTCATCCGCGACTTCTCAAATGCAACGGTAAATTTTATTACTAATACTTTACATTTTTCGGATGTCATCTTCCCCACCTTCCCCGACCATTATTTCCATATCCCCTCCCCCACACCTACACCATCTGTCTCTCCCCATACACAATCTGCCACTTCCACACCATCCCCTGCCCCGACGGCAGCCGGCAGCCCTCCGGCAGACACCTCCCCTCGAGGAACCAAACGACCTGCCACTGATGACAGCCCTCTTCTCCGGAGGAATTTGGAGAGGGACTTTACGAGGGTGAAAAGAATTAAGCATGTGGCAGACAAGAAACGGCTGCCAAAAGCCAGCACCACCACTAGCAACAGTTGGGATAGTGGCAGCAGTTCCGATGTCCGGCTAGTGGAGCAACCTGCCCGTCAACATGCCGATGAACCTGCCCTGCCATCGGCCGATGAACCTGCTGATCAACCTGCTCCGGAACCTGCCCAGCCCCCTCCACAACGCAGACGCCGCCATCAGATCCGCGTCAGCAGCAGCAGCGAGGACAGCGAGTGAAAATTTAAGTTTTTATTTTTCCTTTACTGCTGCCTGCCTTATCTTTTGTGATGTACTTTTATTTATGTAGTTTTTCTTTATTTTTCTGTCATTTTGCATTGAGAGCAATGCAACCCTCGAGTTTGGGGGTGGCAACCCTCCATTCTAATGGAGTGTTAGTACATCTTTTATTAATTTTTGTGTCTTATTATTTATTTAAATTCTTTTAAAAAAAATCAGAAAATTAAACTGTTGGCTTAAAACTGTGAAGTTAACTTACCTGTCATGACGGCTCTGTCGTGGCAGCATCTTTAGGACAGGTTAAGGAAAAGTTTAGAGCCTTTCTATAGTTCTGAAAACTTAAACACTTTTGTGACTGTTATATTGCTTAGATTTATTTTAGCCAAACTAGAATAGGAAGCTTAGAACTTGAATAGCCCCTAGAGGTGCCCGAAACTGGCTCTAGGAAAGAAGTTTAGCAAAAGAAAATCAAAAACCTAGAGGTGCCCGAAACCGGCTCTAGGAAGCTAACTAGAGGTGCCCGAAACTGGCTCTAGAAAAACTTAGCTTGAAAATAGAAGAAAAAGAAGCATGAAAATGTGCCTTCTAAAAAATAAACTTTGGCATAAAAGTCGAGTTAAGAAGTTGAATATTCTAGTGAAACTAAGAGAGTCTTAGCATATAACTGTTCACAAGCATGCACACACTGCACGAGAGCTATAGGGAGATTCCGGACAGATCCTAATCTTTCCAACAGGTTGTTGCCGCCATAGAGAATGAGCGACGGGTAAGGGACAGTTCACTGTTTGAAGGCCAACACAAAAAAAATTTCATTTTTCTTTCTTCATTGCTTAAGGGCAAGCAAAAACTTGAGTTTGGGGGTGTGTTGAGTGTGTAAAAGTTCTATTATTTACACCCTTTTTAACCCATATTTCTGCTGCATTCAAGCATCATTGCATTGCATTTAGGTTAGTTTTTAGTAAAACATCACAAATGGATCAAAAGCACGGATTCTACTAAAAGATGGTTATTTTTGCAGGTATTTGCCATAGTAGACATTGAAGGCAGGCGCAGGGCAGAGAAGCAGGAAAGCTGAACTGGGCAAGCAGCCGAAGAAGACGAACCTGTCATGGACCTGCCGTGACAGCAAGGTGACAGCAGACTTATGAAGAGGAAAAGCAAAGTGGACCTCGATAGATAGAGAAAAATCTGCTCGTCTGTCGTGTGAAAGCCATATATTTTTCCAAGCCCCGGATCAAAAGATATGTCAAGCCAAAGCTCAAAGAGAAGAAATCCCTAAAAGCAAGGATGCGACTGGAAAGTAGGAGACTTTAGAGATTTAGTCTTTATTAGAATCTTACTTTTAATTAAAGTTGTAATCCTTGTTACCTTAGATAACTTGAGCCCAAAGCTTATATAAGGGCATAGATTTAACCTAGGAGGCATAACCGATACCCCATAACCGAAACCAAAACCCTGCCGTCCACCCGTCACCGACATGTTCTAAATTCCCCCTAGGGCTACGGGTTGTTTTGTAAAGTAGTTGCAAGGGTTGTTTTGTTTTAGGATTTTCCAAGTTCAATAAAATAAACTTCAAGTTCTTTTATCTTGGTTTTAATATCTTGCAAGAGCATCGGGAGAGCATTGTGAGGTTATCTATTTACTTAGCATCGGGAGAGTTAAGTATACGAAAGAGATAAAAGCGCGTTCTCTAGTTTATAGTTGAACCATCTCGTGCTTAGGGATAAGGCGAGGTTAAGTGGCTAAGGAAGAATTCATACACATCGGTGTTCATCCTTCGATTCACGCCGGGAGGTATCATCAAAGACGTGATCATCGACAGACTTGTGCCTAGGGATAGGGCAAGGCAGATCTGGGATTCTTGCCAAGCTTGAAGTACGGAGTTAGTGTCTGCTGCCGCGACAGCTAACGGACAGACGTCGCGACAGGTGCTGTCGGCGACGGGAGCGACGACAGAACTGGAGATCCTAAGCAATTCAATACCTGCACTACCGAGCAATTCAATACCAGCCCATTCTCTCTATCTTGATAATTCAATCCTTTTATTTACGTTTTTATCATATTATTCTCGTGACAATTCTAAACTATCTCTTTTACTTCGTGCAGTGAATTAAGGTGAAGTCATTAGCCCAATCCCTGTGGAGACGATATCCGATACTTCGTATCACTTTACTACTTGCGTCGTGTACACTTGCACTACCATTGCGATAGACTATTTTACACGCAACAGCTAGCCCTCATCCATTCGATCATGAAAAACCGGGCTATCAACGTGGGCCGCTATATGAGGGAGAGCATCTTGGATTGTGCCAATCGATCAACCTCCCGCCTCTGCTTACCATTCATGATCACATCTCTTTGTCGCTGCGCTGCTGTCCAAGAGGCCACCACCGATAAACTGGTTCAAGGACGAGGCTGGACCGATAACAACATTATCAGCCTTATGGAGTTGATAGTCGCAACCCCCCTCTCCTCTTTCAACCCGGCTGCCTCCCCAGCCAAATCATCCGAGGAACCTGCCCCTGAACCTGCCGCAGCAGCAGCCCAGACAGACCAATCTGCTCAAATCCTTGCTGCCATACAGCGGGTGGAAGACAGACAGATGGGGCTGATGACATTCATCCGGGATTTCGCCAACTCCACGGTAAATTTCATTACCAATACTTTACATTATCCCGATGTTGTTTTCCCCACTTTCCCTGCCCATTATTTCCACATCCCCACCCATGTCCACACACCTACACCACCTGCCTCCCCACATGCACATTCCGCTGCTTCCACCCCATCACCTGCCCCGACGGCAGCTGGCAGTCCTCTGGCCGACACCTCCGCCCGAGGAACGAAGCGACCAGCCTCAGATGACAGCGAGGAAGAACCTCCTATTAGGATGAATTTGGAGAAAGAGTTCACGCCTGTCAAGAGGCAGAAACATGTGGCAGACAGAAAAAGAATGCCCAAGGCCAGCACCACCACCACCAGCACTTGGGATAGTGGCAGCAGCTCAGACATCCATGTCGTGGAGCAACCTGCCAAGCCTGCCCCACCACCCAGACGCCGCCACCAGATCCATGTCAGCAGCAGTAGTGAAAATAGCGATTAAAATTTAAGTCTTTTCTTTTCCTTTATTGTTGCTTGCGCTATTTATATGTTGTGATGTACCTGCCTTCATTTTATCTATCATTTTCATTGAGGGCAATGCAACCCTCAAGTTTGGGGGTGGCAACCCTCCATTTTAATAGTCTTAGTGCATCTTTAATTAATTGTGTCCGACAGAAAGCTAATGCCCAAGGCCAGCACGACAACCAGCAGCACTTGGGATAGCGGCAGCAACTCAGACATCCAAGTCGTGGAGAAACCTGCCCAGCATGCCCCCACAACCCAGACGCCGCCACCAAATCCGTGTCAGCAGCAGCAGTGAAGACAACGATTAAAATCTAAGTCTTTTCTTTTCTTTTTATTGCTGCATGCTTTATATATATTTTGTGATGTACCTGCCTTCATTTTTCTATCATTTGCATTGAGGGCAATGTAACCCTCGAGTTTGGGGGTGGCAACCCTCCATTTTAATGGAGTCTTAGTACATCTTTAATTAATTTCTGTGTCTTTTATTCTCTAAAAAAATCAGAAAAGACTAAAACTGTTGGCTTAAAACTGTGAAGTAAACTTACTTGTCATGACAGCTCTGTCGTGGTAGCATCCTTAGGACAGTTTAAGGAGAAGTTTAGAACCTTTCTATAGTTCGGAAAAACTTAAACATCATTGTGACTGTTATATTGCTTAGATTTCTTTTAGCCAAACTAGAATAGGATGCTTAGTACTTGAATAGCCCCTAGAGGTGCCTAACACTGGCTCTAGGAAAGAAGTTTAGCAAAAGAAACTCAAAAACCTAGAGGTGCCCGAAACCGGCTCTAGGAAGCTAACTAGAGGTGCCCAAAACTGGCTCTAGTAAAACTTAGCTTGAAAATAAAAACAAAAGAAGCATGAAAATGTGTCTTCAAGAAAATAAACTTTGGCATAAAAATTCGAGTTAAAAAGCTGAATATTCTAGTGAAACTAAGAGAGTCTTAGCATATAACTGATCACAAGCATGCACACACTGCACGAGAACTATAGTGAGATTCCGGACAGATCCTAATCTTTCCGACAGGCTGCTGTCGTCACAGAAAATGAGCGACGGGTAAGGGACAGTTCACTGTTTGAAAGCCAACACAAAAATATTCATTTTTCTTTTAGGCCTTAACTGCTTGAGGGCAAGCAAAAACTTGAGTTTGGGGGTGTGTTGATTGTGTAAAAGTTCTATTATTTACACCCTTTTTAACCCATATTTCTGCTGCATTCAAGCATCATTGCATTGCATTTAGGTTAGTTTACAGCAAAACATCACAAATATATTAAAGGCACGAATTTTACTAAAAGATGGCTTATTTTGTAGGTTGCTCCCATAGTTGATGAAGAAGGCGGGCGCAGGGCAGAGAAGCAGAAGAGCTGAACTGGACAAGCAGACGAAGAGGACGATGCTGCCATGGATCTGTCGTGACAGCAGAGGACGACAGCAAATTAGTGGAGGAAAAGAAAAGTGGACCTCGATAGATAGAGAAAATTATGCTCGTTTGTCGTGTGAAAACCATATATTTTTCCAAGCCCCGGATCAAAAGATATGTCAAGCCAAAGCTCAAGGAGAGGAAATCCCAAGAAACAAGGAAGGCGGCTGAAAAGTAGGATCCTTGGAGATTAAGTCTTTATTAGAATCTTACTTTTAATTAAAGTTGTAATCCTTGTTAACTTAGAATACTTGAGCCCAAAGCTTATATAAGGGCATAGATTTTAACCTAGGAGATATCATACCCCATAACTAATAACCAAACCCCTCTGTCGTTTTACCCGCCGTCGACATGTTCTAAAAACCCCTAGGGCCACGGGTTGTTTTGTAAAGTAGTTGCAAGGGTTGTTTTGTTTTAAGATTTTCCAAGTTCAATAAAATAAACTTCAAGTTCTCTTATTTTGGTTATTAATATCTTGCAAGAGCATCGGGAGAGCATTGTGAGGTTATCCATTTACTTAGCATCGGGAGAGTTAAGTATACGAAAGAAATAAGAGCAAGTTCTCTAGTTTATAGTTGAACTATCTTGTGCCTAGGGATAGGGCAAGGTTAAGTGGCTAAGGAAGAATTCATACACATCGGTGTTCATCCTTCGATTCACGCCGGGAGGTATCATCAAGACGTGATCATCGACAGACTTGGACCTAGGGATAGGCCAAGGCAGATCTGGGATTCTTGCCAAACTTGAAGTACGGAGTTGGTATGTTTGCTGCCGCGACAGGCGCGACGACAGAACTGGAGTTCCTAAGCATTGCAATACCTGCACTACTGAGCAATTCAATACCAGCACATTCTCTCTATCTTGATATTCCAACTCTTTTATTTACGTTTTTTCCTTATTATTTTCGTGACAATTCTCTCAATTATTTCCTTTACTTCCGTGCAGTAAACTAAGGTGAAGCTATTAGCCCAATCCCTGTGGAGACGATATCCGATACTTCGTATCACTTTACTACTTGCGTCGTGTATACTTGCACTCAATTGCGATAGACACTTTTACACGCAACACACTAGGTAAGTGATCCTTGGTCTGCATGTGTTGAATGTATGTGATATTAAGCATGTGATGCTTGTGAAAGTGGCATTGTGGTTATGCTTGTAAAATAGTGGATTAATGTGGTTAAATGATTATATTGGCAAGTGATGAAAATGGGTTTTGGTTACTTTAATCGGATATAGTTAGCCGGGTAAAGGATTGAGTGCACCATGAATAAAGTCGCCTTGTATGTCGTGGGGTTGTGATTGTGTCGTAATCTCCATCCAAGTACCCTAACGATTGAGGTTAAGATCACAACGGTGAATGGTTAGTCCCATGTGTGAGTCTTGTGTATGTGTTTTATACTCTCGTTAGTGGAATTATATAACTACCGATGAGTGATGTTGAGGGGTTGTGATTGTGCCATTAATCTCCACCTTGTGTGGTTCGGTCGTTTGTATGAAGCGTGAGGGACAACGCTTGTAATTCGTGTATCCGATTGTGTCTTGTGTTGAAATTGTTATGGATTATCTCTTGTGAGCCAATATAATGAAAATGTATAATGTGAAGCATGAGATGCTTGTAATTGATTCAAGAATGCACGAAATGCTTGGTAAAGCATGAGCGATAGTTTAATTTTTTTTTTAAGTGATGCATATGAGCATGTAGTTATGAAATGCAAAGTTGTCTTGAATAGACATGGTTTATTAAAGAGCATGTGATAAAAAAAGTTGGTTTCGCAAATTATGTTAAATGCATTGATGATTGTGGATTAGCAATCCTCACTAAGCATTAGGCTTAAGCTCATTTTTTTCATCAATACAGAGATTTGAACTCTTTAAGGCAGCCCAAAATCAAGAGGAATCCAAAGCTTGTTAAAAAGATGTATGTGGTTCACTCTTAGTGTAATAAGTGGCAATAGGTGGGACTTCTACTTTCTGTTTTTTATTGGAGATGTTTGTTGTTATATGCATGTTTAGTTTCTGGTTGTGGATTTGTAAATGGCCTTTTATTGTCCTATGGCTTGGTTGTGGCGTTTTACCATTTTAATATCTTTATGTCTCAAGCATGCTAGAATAGCTAAATGCCATCATGATTTGATGTGGTTGATGAGTATGATTTGATGTTTGATGGTGTTTGAAAGTTTATTAGATAGAACATATCTTGTATGCATGATTTGAGCTTGTTTGAATGTGATTTGGTATGTTTAACTGATGTGATTGAAGCCAATTTGGTATGCGTATCGATACACAGGGAAGTGTATCGATACGCTAAGGCAAAATGAGGCAAATCTGTACAGGGGTATCGAAACAGATTACCCACGTATCGATACGCCTAGGCCAAGTTTGAAGGTCGTACCGATACGCGAGGAAGCGTTTTGATACGCTGGGATCTTCTTTAGCTATTGTCTTCCCTTGTATCGATACATGGCCAAGTGTATCGATTCGGGTAGTTAAATTTCACTTAAAAGTATCTTTTAAGGTTTGGAAATGTTGAATTTTGGTTCATGAATGTTGTATGTGCAATTGAATGTGTTTGGATGACCTGTTTGATCTGAATTTTGACATGTTGGCATGTTACATGACTAATTGAGGATTGGTAACTTTAAAATCATGAAAGTCCCTGTATTTTATGGTATTTACAGTTTAGTCCCTAAAAGTCAAATGTATGCAATTGAACCCCTAATCGAACTCCAATCGTTGTGCCATTTCCACCTAATCGCTTTGCTGAACTTATAGGTTCATAATATGCATCTAGAGAAGATAAAAAGAAAAAAGGGTCATAAATCAAGGTTGACTTTTGGGTTGACTTTGGTTTTCCCCGTGTAATCTTCGTAGTTCAGGTTAAACGTCTAGACCGGGCTAAGGGGGTTACAGATCTTGAAGAATTGGCTATGATAGCCAAAAGATTCTCACTGTTTATGAGGTCCAAACGGGGTAGAAAATTTCAAAGAAAGATGGACTTCAAGACCAAGAACAAAGATGAAGAAAAGGATCTGGTCATTTGTTATGAGTGAAAGAAACTGGGTCACATCCGTTCCGAGTGTCCTCAACTCAAGAATAAGGGCTTTGAGAAGAAGAAGAAGCTTAAAGCTAAGCTTGCTACTTGGAGTGATGAGGAGTCATCCGAGGACGAGGAACAAGAAGTGGCTATTCTTTGCCTCATGGCTCTTGTGGAGAATTCTTCTATGGTAACCTCTATCTCATCTACTTTTGATTTTACATATGATGAATTCCATGAAGCATGTGATGAGTTACAAGAGGTGTATGATGAGTTAGTTGAGAAGTATAAAGAGTCCTTTTTGAAAAATAAAAAAGGTCATTTCGGATTTGCATTCTAAAAATGATTTAATTTCTCAAGCTAACTTGGAATTTGAGAAAAAGATTTTAGGTCTACAAGATGAACTTGAATACTTTCAAAATGAAAATGTTGATTTAAATAATCTTATTTCTCAATGTAACATTGAACACAAAAAGGTGTTACATGAGCTAAGTGAGCTAAAAAAGTCTTTCAAGAGTATTGGTACTTTGAAAAATGAAATAGGTGAATCATCTAGAACAAACCAACGTAAAAGAAAGAATTTTAACTACAAACAAAGTGGCTTCTATAGGCATAATAAAACTAAAAGAATTAGAAGTGTATAGGTTCCTAAGGAACTTGTCAAATCTAATAATGTTGATGACATGTCAACTTGAATTCATAAGGGAACCAAGCTTTTGGGAGCTAACACTCGCGGACCCAAAATGATTTGGGTACCAAAAATCAAAGCTTAGTCTCTTTATATGTAGGGGGCATTGCTACAAGGCCAAAGCACAAACCCAAAACTCATGGTACCTTGATAGTGGATGCTCGAGGCACATGACCGGAGACAAGAGTCGATTCATGGACTTAAAGCCAAAAAGTAGAGGAGTAGTGACATTTGGTGACAACTCCAAAGGCCATATTGAAGGTATTTTTTCCATAGGTAATCACTCTACGGTACTCATTGAAAATGTGTTATATGTCAATGGTCTAAAACATAATTTATTAAGCATTAGTCAATTGTGTTATAAAGGGTTTAATGTCCTATTTGATAAAAATAGGTGTAAAATTGTTGACATTAAATCAAATAAAATAATGCTCATTGGTCATCGCATAGGAAACATATATATGGTGCATCTAGATGATATTCATTAATCCCATGCATGTTTTGTTGCACACAATTAAAATGATGCTTGGTTGTGGCATAGGAAACTAGGACATGCTAGCATTATTGTTTTAGAAAAATTAGTTTCCCTAAATCTAGTTAGAGGTTTACCCAAGATTAAGTTCTCAAATGATAAAATATGTGATGCATGCTCTAAGGGTAAACAACATAGATCATCCTTTAAATCCATTAATGATGTCTCTACTAGTAGATGTTTACAATTGATCCATGTGGATCTTTTTGGGCCAATTAGAACTATGAGCTTGGGTGGTAAATCGTATGTTTTTGTACTTGTTGATGACTATTCTAGATATACTTGGGTTCTATTCTTAAGTGCAAAATATGAGGCTTTAGAAAAATTCATCATGTTTTCTAAATTAAATCAAAATGATCTTGAGCTTAAGATTTCTCACATTAGAAGTGATCACGGAACCGAGTTTCAAAATTTAGGTTTTGAAGAGTTTTTAAATGAAAATGGTATTAGCCACAATTTTTCGGCACCTCGAACTTCTCAACAAAATGGGGTAGTTAAGAGGAAAAATAGGACTTTACAAGAAATGGCTAGAACCATGCTTTGTGAAAACAATTTACCTAAATATTTTTGGGCGGAAGCCACAAATACCGCTTGCTACATTGTAAATCAAGTAATGATTAGACCACTTCTAAAGAAAACACCATATGAGATTTTAAAATCTAAGAAGCCTAACATTAGCTATTTTCACCCATTTGGTTGCAAGTGTTTTGTTTTAAACAATGGAAAAGACAACTTAGGTAAATTTGATGCTAAAAGTGATGAAACTATTTTCTTAGGATATTCTTTAAACTCGAAAGCCTATTGTGTATTTAATAAAAGAACTTTAGCAGTAGAAGAGTCTATACATGTTGTTTTCGATGATGACCTCCTTCTAAGGAAGAAATCTTGTGATGATGATGATGTAGGAATCCTTGATGCCTTTGATGGAGGACAAACTTCAAAGGATGATGAGATTCCAACTAAAGAAGAAGATGCAAAAGATCCACCTCTTGAAGCCTTGAAGGACTTGGCTCTTGAGGAAAAGGAAGTGAGCTACCCAAGAGAGTACAACTATGTCAAAGGTGGTGAAATCTTGGGTGATCCATCTAAGGGGGTAACTACTAGATCCTCTCTTAAATTAATGAATCATGTTGCATTTATCTCATGCATATAGCCTAAAATATTAAAGAAGCTTTAAAAGATGAGTTTTGGATTATGGCTATGCAAGAAGAGTTAAACCAATTTGAGAGGAGTAATGTATGGTCATTAGTTGAAAGGCCTGGTAATCAATCTACTATAGGAACTAAATGGGTATTTAGGAATAAACTAGATGAGAGTGGTAACATTGTGAGAAACAAAGCTAGACTAGTTGCTCAAGGTTATAGTCAAGAAGAGTGAATAGATTTTGATGAAACCTATGCACCCGTAGCTAGAATGAAAGTTATTAAGATGTTGCTTGCATATGCATGTTATCATGACTTCAAGCTTTTTCAAATGGATGTAAAAAGTGCATTTTAAATGGTTTTATAAATGAAGAAGTGTATGTGGAACAACCACCGGTTTTTGAGGATTCGAATTTTCCAAATCATGTTTTTAAGCTAACTAAAACACTTTATGGTTTAAAACAAGCTCCTAGAGCTTGGTATGAAAGGCTTTCAAACTTTTTGATTGAATAGGGATTTGAAAAAGGTGAGGTGGACACTGCACTTTTCATAAAAAGATATAAAATTGACATCTTAGTAGTGAAAATATATGTTGATGATATTATTTTTGGATCTACTAATGAATGTCATTGCAAAGAGTTTGCTAAGTTAATGCAAGGTAAATTCGAGATGAGCATGATAGGGGAGCTCTAATTCTTTTTGGGATTCCAAATCAAACAAAGGAAGGATAGCACCTTCATAAATCAAGAAAAGTACGTGAAAGATATGCTCAAGAAGTTTGGCTTGAAGAATGCAAAGCCTCAAGCCACACCAATGAGCTCATCTACAAATCTTAACAAAGATGAAGGAGGTAAGTGTCTTAATTCTAAGCTTTACTGTTCTATGATTGGATCTTTGATTTACCTTACCGCAAGTAGATCAGATATATTGTTTAGTGTTTGCTTGTGTGATAGGTTTGAAGCTAGTCCTAGAGAGTCTCACCTTATAGTTGTTAAAAGGATCTTTAGGTACCTTAGAGATACTTCTTGTTTAGGTCTTTGGTACCCTAGAGACTCAACCTTTAACCTTCATGCTTATTCGGATTCAGATTATAGGGGTTGTAAAATTGATAGGAAAAGTACTTCTGGCACTTACCAATTCTTAGGTAGTATGCTCATACCTTGGTTCTCTAAGAAACAAAATAGTGTGGCTCTATCTACCACCAAAGCCGAGCACATATCCTTAGGGAGTTGTTGTGCTCAAGCCCTTTGGATGAAGCAGCAACTCTTAGACTATGAAATTAAAGTAGAAATCATATCCCTTAAGTGTGATAACATTAGTGCAATTTGTCTCACCAAAACTCTCATCCAACACTCTAGAACCAAACACATAGAAATAAGATATCATTTCATTATAGATCATGTCATTAAGGAAGATGATGTTATAGTGTATGTTGACACCTTGAACCAACTAGCGGACATTTTTACCAAACCTCTAGACAAAGAGCGTTTTTGGTCCCTTAGGAGAGAGTTTGGTCTAACTAGCCTATCTTGACCCTTTAGGACTCTTTTGAGGTTAAAATTTGCTTGATCTTGTGAAAATGCATGTTTATGTGTTGTTTATCTTGATAGAAACCATGCTTATAGCTAGGGGAGTATGCTTCTATTAGAATATGCTTAGATCTACTCATACATCATTTTCATACATTTAGGAGATGTTAAAGTCGAGCCTTTGGTTGTTTTAAAAGCCAAAAATGCATTTCTAGGCATAGAGTATCGATAAGGCCTTATGCGTGTAACCCCCTATTTTACCTAAGGGTTTATAACAAATTGAAATTGACGATTTGGAAACTTTCCCCTCAAGTAAGGTTATTTATGAAAAATCGTGCTGAAACTATTATTCAATCATAATAATTAACCGTTAATGTTTCATAATAAAACAAGCATGCTAAAAAAAATAGTTTATCAAATCCCAAAAGTAATAAATGTCCAAAGTCCACTTTTACAACCAAATATGAAAATGCTTAAATAATTAAATATAAGTCTAGAACAAAACATACTGATAAATAGTATCAAATACTAATCGTACGAGGTCCTCCAAGTACCGAAACCTAAGTCTGGAAATCTGAAACAGATACTAAGGGGGAGTTAGCTATAAAGCTCAGTGTCTCCAAAGTGCATAACAGGAGTCAATCCAACAAACAAACAACGTATCAAGAATTTACCGATATTCCGAAGTATTACAAGCAAAGCATACAGATATCATAACATGACATGCACCCAACTACATCACCGTCCGAAGAGTGAGGTTCCTCTGAACCACTCTACGCCGCAACACCAAGTCCGAAGTAGAACTCATCCCGAAAGATGGAACTACTGATCCGAAGCGAAGTTCAACCCGAAGGATGAAGTCGTTGAGCTTCCTCTGTACAATATCCCAACCCAATGACATGACATATAATCCGATTTCAGAGTCCGAATGCAATCTTGTTAAATAACTAAGATGCATGTATATAATAATATGATTCCGATATGTGTTACATAACATGATCATAGCATCCGACTCATATAATGTTTATCATATAACAGAACATAATAGCATACAGATACATATATACATATAACATACAGATCATGCAATCAAACAACAGAGACATGTAGCACAGACAGAGAACACACCTTAGGCAGCTAAATAGTCAACGTCGATAGTGACGTCTCCCACGCTCAGCTCTAGCGGAAGGTCGGACAGAATCAACTCCTAAAAACAAAGAACACTATATAAGACTTTCTACTATGCCACATTTGAATAATTACGCTTGACAGAAATCTTACTAGCAGATCTCGAAGACTGTGCCACCGGAGGTCTGCCTGGCGAGGGAGGAGGTAAAAACTCGGGGTCAGAGTCCACGTCACCTGAACACAAAACAACCGAGTCAAATTCTGATGCAACACCTTACAAAAATCTGAGCTCAACAAAAAAAAGTTGATCCAAAAGGCATTTCGGGTTCGAATTTGAAGGAACGGACTACGGCAACAGAACCGGAATGTCAAAAAATCAAAAAGTTGGACTCAGCTGAAAAAGTCAACCCAAAGTCAACGCTGACGTCATCATTGACTGTGATGATGTCATCATTGACTGAATCAGCACTGCAACAACGGATGACATCATTGTTGCATCAGCCCATTGGTCCGGTTCGGTTCAGCCCAGCCGTCCGGTTCACCAACTCAACCAGTGCCCGACATCGGACACGGCCAACAAAACGGTGACGGTAAACTCGAAGCCCAACAGACCCAACCACGTCACTCACCCAATCACGAGATGGTAGCGGCGCTCACAGAGGACGGCGGTGGTAGAAGTTCTCGAAGGAAACTCAAACGTTTCCAGTGACAACGGCGGCAGAAAGCAAAGAGTCGAAGCTTTCGACTAACTGTTTCGATGATGGGAGGTGGCGAACAGAACACCCTACGGCGGGTTTTGATCGGACAGCCACGATGAACACACCGACGACCTTGAAACACTGAATGGACAAGGCTAGCTCTTTAGCCAGAACTTCGACGGAAAACGGGGAAGGGTTTACAATTGCTTTGTAATATTTTGTTATTATTTTATTAGAGAACATGAGATGGTGAGCGGCGCATATAACATGAATCAGACCAAAGGAGTGTTTACCCTAGACACATGGGAAAATTCAGAGGAAGGGTCCATGTTTTTGCCCGCTTAACAATTTAACCACCAAACTTATAATTAATTCAATTTGGTCCCCATTTTAGATTAGGTTAAATTCTGATTTTTCTCCATATTCTAGGGTTTCCAATTGGGGATTTTACGATTTAGGTTTTACAAATTGGGGCTAAATTGGGGTGTTACAATGTGTATCGATACGAGTACTTCATTAGTTTACCAGACTGCATTTTCTCTCTTGCGGGTATCGATACGATTAAATCCGTTTCGATACAGATGCCATCCGTTTTGATACGGTTCATTGACATGCGGTTCCAAGGAATTACCATTGTAGCCTTGTATCGATACACCCTTTAGGCGTATCGATATTCGATCGCGCAAACAGCTATTTATTGGCATTAAAAGAGTTTCACTTTTATCAAAACTCCTATTTCAAAAACCCTAACCAATTTTCCTCTATAAAAAGCCTCGCAATCTCTCATATTTTCACCACAAAACTTAAAATCTCTTGAGGGTTTTTCAAAATCAAGCCAAGTCTTAAGGCTCTCCATCAATTTGGTGCAAAATCTTCATTCATTCCTCCCTATCTCAATATCAAGGTATACAAATTCTTTTTCTTTCTATTTTATTTATGATTTTCTTTTTTAAATCTTTTTGTTTTCTTTTTGTTCTTTCAAAAGATTTTACCAAACTTTTTTGTTTTGTTTTGGCTTTCAAAAAAAAAATTTACCTTGATTATTGATTTATCCATGGGTTGAATGAGAAAAATAATGCATACACATTGTTTTGATCAATTTATCTAGGCTATGGCACCTAAAAAGAGAGCGTGCACTACAAGCAAAGTCGGTGAAGGATCGACTCCCGGCGATGGTACTCATCCGAATTTGACTCTTATCTATCAAAGGTGTTTTAGAACTCCCGGAGAACTCAACTATTTTCGATCTTTTCAAAATTATAAGATTCGGCCGGAGAGGGTAATTTCCGTTCCTTTTCTCAATTCAGACCATTTTAAGTTTGTCTATTTATTTTTGCTATAAGAATGGAAGTTTAGATATTTTCTACAAATATCGGGATTTTTCTTTCACAATTTGGTTTTGATCTTCTATGCTAATGCCAAGTGTGTTGTCGATGCCTCTGGTAATATCGTTGTCATTAACTCTTATCTCATGGGCAAAAAGATTATCGTTGATGTTCAATTTCTTTGTGATGTTTTTAAGTTTGAGGATGAAGATATCGAAGATGAAAATTCTCTTGGACATGTTTTGGGGGGTTTCGTGACCGTTCTGAATGCTGAACACCACATCCTACACTTGATTATCACTTGGTGGTTTAAGCCTTATGGAGGAAAATACTCAACCATCCACCAAGTTGATGACTTTTTGATTCGGTGCTTTCGCTAGAGACAATAACCTAACCTTGCTCGTATCATGTTTGCGGAGATTTTCTTCCTCGTGCAACATCGTCACACATCTCTTGTCACTTCATTCACCTATGGCACCGCCTTGAGCTATTTCTTCACTCAGAAGGAGATTGATTGCTCTCATGATTTTCTGACAAGCCTTACTGATCCTATTAATGAGAGGTCTCTTTCTAGGGGGAAGTTTCACTTCTTCAATGGTAGTTGGCTTCGCATCTCCGAGATTCCTAGTGATGCGATTCTCGAAGAGATTGCCAATCCTCAAGCTCCTCAAGCACCTCCTCTTCCATCCATGGATTCTCTCATAACCTACCTCAATGAATAATTCACGGGCTTACGTACGAGAATTGCTTCTATGGATCAAGTCATGAATTCGGGGTTTGTCGCCATTGATACACGCTTCACAAGCTAGAAGATCGCATGACAAATGTGGAGAAGCGTATCTCTTCTATTGAGGTCGAGCACTATTCGATGAATATCTCTCTCATGACCTTCCATGATGAGTGGTGTCAATCTATGAGGAATGATGATGCCGATGAAGATGAAGAAGAAGGCGATGGTGATGGAGACGAGTAGTATATTGTCTTTTCATATCATTCATGTCATCGTAGGATTTATTTTCATGCACTTTGAATAATGTTCTTAGGATTAAGTTTACCATTTAAAACCTATGCTTTGATTTCTTTTGTTTAGATTTGAGTTTGATGTTTCTTCATTTATGAACTTTATGCTTATCTATTATATGTTGGTTGGTTATAGATTATGCCTTTATAGCCTATGTCTCTTAATTTTGATCTGACAAAAAGGGGGAGGGGGAAGTTCACAAGCTCACTTAAAACCTAAACTTAAAATTTACCTAGATAACATTAAGGGGGAGTTGTTTTCCAAAGTTTTTCAAAAGACTTAAAAATTTTAAGCTTTGGTTTCGTTATATCAAAAAGAGGGAGATTGTAAAACCTATGTTTGATTTTGATATAACAAAGTATTTTAAGAACTAAATTGTAAAACTTGAAATAAATTTTTTAAGTCCCTCAAAAGGTTTCAAATCAACAAGGCTTTGCTCTAATTTGAAAAGCTCAAACTCCAAAATATTTTCTAAGTGTTCAAAGGCCAAATTGCTCAAAATTGTCAATGTGCATCGATACGCCTCTTACCATATCGATACCTTTTTTACAAACTTGGCTACTGGAGAAAACTGTTTCGATACGCCCCTTACTGTATCGATACGCTCTCTCAATAAAATCACACAGAGTTTGAATGGTGTACCGATACGGTCTCACCCGTATTGATACGATTTAAAATAATTTGAAAAATCAGAAGCCTTGAATATTTTGACTGTTGGTCGTCAGTTGGTAGGTAACAAATTTTTAAAGAATTGGTTAATGCGTATCGATACGCTCTTACCCGTATCAATATGAATTCCTCTAATGAGCTTTGTAGAAAAAATTGTATCGATATTGTCTTACCCGTATCGAAACAGTTCCCTAACCCGTACCGATATGCCTACACGCGTATCGATACGCCTCACTTGTAATTGTGCAACAGCTCTTTCTTGTTTGAGACCGGTATCGATACGCCTCTCCGTGTACCAATACAGTAGGCTGCAGAAGTGCATCTATGGTGGAAAGAGAGGGTTCCAACGGCTAGAATCAATTCCCTAACCACCCAAACGGCTAGAATTAATGGAGATGGTATAAAATCAAGCCTATTGAAGACCAACAACAACTATTGCATCCAAGAGAAACATCTATATAAAAATCCAAGCTCAAGTGCCAAAAAGTCTCATTCTTGTATAATCCCAAATTGTATTGAGTGAAATTCCTATCTTGTATTTCAATTTGGGTTGAGTGCTTGTGTTAAAAGGGGCAAACTTGTACTGTGAGATATCCTACTTGCCTTCAATGTCCTCTTTGTAACCAAGTGAGGCTTTGGTCAATTTTAGGTACAAAATTGACCGGTATTGTAAAGGTTTCCTCCTAAGCCTAGAAAGGGGGAAGATCAATTAGTGAGTTGTTGGAAAATCCTTAGTGGGAGCTAAGGTAGTGGATGTAGAGTTCATTTAGAACTTGAACCACTATAATTGCTTTGTTCCTTATTTTTATTCATACCACTTCTCCAACAAAATTTTAAAACCCAATTCACCCCCTCTTGGCTTTAATCAATCCATTGATCCACTCAACAAAGTGTTAGATTACGGCTGGGTTGAGTTTAGTGAACAATCGAAGGCGTTTTTAGTTGTTTTGGATGGGTATTTTGGTACTTTAGGGCAGAGCAGCGAGATTGTTTAAGTTTCAAGTGTTTTACTGCATTATGATGCATTGATCTATTGTTCTTGTATGGTATAAACAGGGGAGAATACTTTGGAAGCAATCGGTGAAGATCTTGGGGCTTCATACGCTTAAATTCGCATCGGCAATTCTTGGTTTCGCGAGTCGGTGAGTGGAAATGAGTTTCCCAGCTTTGAAACACTCTAAAGATGGTTTTGGGAACTTAGTGTAAGCTTGAAATGCTTTACTATGTTTAGATGTAAGTAAAGTGATTCTCCTCCTCATTTTGTGCTATTATGAGTTTGTTGATGCACTTGATTTTATATGTGTTTTACCTATTGTTTAAAGCATGATTTAAAGTAAGAGATTTACTGTTTATGATGCCATATTGATGTAGGATGCACGTGATAAGTGATACTTGTATGTATATACTTATACATGTTTTATGAAGTATGATTTTATGCTTGGAAATGTGGCTTATTGTTAATGCTTTGAAAACAGTGAGGTTTGTACTTAATGAGCATTATATTGGCAAGTGATATTGTGAAAAGTAGTTTATAAATGAAATCGGATATAGTTAGCTGGCTATAGGATTGAGTGCACTATAAACAAGTCGCCTTGGATGTTGAGGGGTTGTGAATGTACCGAATACTCCATCCAAGTACCCTAACGATTGATGAGATTGAGTTGTGCCCATCTCTTAATAATGGGGTTATACATCTACCGATGAGTGGTGTTGATGGGTTGAAAGGTACCGAATACTCCACCACAGGTGTGTGAACCTTGAGATGCCGATGAGAATGTATGAAATGTTGGGACAACATTTAAGAATCCGTGTATCTGATATGATTTTGAGAAATGAGAATGTTGATAATCACTTGTGAGCCAATATAATTGATAGATTGTTATGAAATGTATATGTGTAACCCCCTCGTCCCGGTCTAGTCGACTGACCGGTCCGAACATGTTACACGTGGAAAACCGAAGTGAAACCTGTTAAGGCTTCACTCCAGTTAGCAACCCTATAAAATTCTTTTAACATTATCTTGTCTAGATGTATAACTATATCCAATGTGATAGAATACGCGGCGGAATCACACACGGATACAAACACCCAAGACATGCAATCAAACAAACCCATTTTTAGCCTTTACAATAGGCCGTATCGATACGCTATAGAACCGTATCGATACGCCTGGACTTGGTCAACAACCCAAAGTCAACCTAGGGAGACCGTATCGATGCACTGGAAGATAGTATCGATACGCCCCCAACGGTCAACTTCTCATGTTCAACCTACGAAGACTGTACCGATAACACTAGGACTCGTACCGATACGCCAAAATCTCGTCAATTTCTCAGATTTCCAGAGAGCTTTTGGCGTATCGATACAACCTCGTGTGCCAGTACATATAGCCTAAAAACAAGGTTCAAGCATATGACCGTATCGATACACCCCTGAGGCGTATCGATACGCCCTGCACTACAAACATGTTTTAACTGTCAAAACACAAGGGATGTAACATGAAGACACTTAACGAGTATTTAAGCAACATATAAGCATACGTGTGATTCAAGGCAAGCAAGAAAAATCCATTTAGGTCATTCCAACACATGCCCAAGCACCAAGCCATCAAACATGATATATATGAGGCAATAAAGCATACTTAACATCCATCAAGGGTATCAAGGCCATAACAAGGCATACTTCAACATCAAAACATGTTAACAACTTTAACAATAACAAACTTAAGAGTTTGAACACCAACTACATGCAAAGCCTAATATTCCCATTGTCTAAGCATTATTACAAAACATAAACCATACTTGAGTTACTAGAGAACTCCGAGAAACTCCTCCCTTGCCCACTTGCCTCCCAAGCCACTAACGATCTGTATTGTTGGAAAATAATAGAGCGAAGCTTAATGCTTAGTGAGCGAGGCTCTAAAACACAACAACAATGCATTTTTTAAAACGTAAGTCCTAGGTTTAAAGCAAAACCATTTAAGGAAAAATGTAACGAAACACAATCATCACAAATTCAAGGTATGCACATGCATAACCCAAAACCCGGTGGGATTACACATCACCGTTCAACTAGTAGATTTCTGATGGGACTACACATCATCGTACTCTTCTACTAGTTACTACCAGTGGGACTACACATCACCGTAGTATCGACAACCATCACATGAGGCTCGACACTAACAACGACTACACAACAAACAATAGTTGGAGAGTAAAAACAATCTAAGAACATCACAACAACGCACATATCACGAGATCCGAAAATCAACCAACAAACGAGATTAGATGAACTTACTCTTGGGTCTAGGTTAGTCTCTAAGACTCCACCAAAACCCAAACCTTCATTGAACATAAATAAGATTTCAAAACAGTACCTACTCACTGGTGAACCCAACCGTAAGCCGAAACACTGATCTCAAGCCTATGTAGCACCCGGTATCGCACCCGAAGCAACCGAACTCGATTCCTTTGTTTAAAGAAATCCAAATCATACTATTAGGACACTAATACACTTGAAAACCAGTAGCCACTCGAAAACTCACTCTTGCAACCAAAACACATCAATTCGAATCCAAATTTTGTCCAAACTTCACCATTTTCGTTCTAAACAAACCCCACACTGAAATCATCTATTTCAACCATTAAAACACAGTAAAAAACATCTAGAAACATCCCCCATCATCATAGGAACCACCAGCCACGTTTTCAACCTAAAACCAACCCAAAAACCCAACCTTTTCAACCTAAAAATCTCATTTTTTATACCCATTTCGGGTTTCCCACCAATACCCATCATTTTAACATTTTAAGACACCCAGATATGATCAAAAACACCCTTAAACGCTATATTAGAAACCCATGAGAAGAACCCATAGAAATACCCATTTTCTCAAACCCCACACCAAATCAAAATACATTTTAATGGCTTTTAAAGAGGGTTTTCAAATAACACAAGCTAGATAAATGTAAAAACTGAAATAAGGAAGATACTACCTTCAAAAATCTTGCTTGGATGAATGATTTGAGCTATGGAATAGTGATATAGGGTTTTAGAGAGGTTTTAGTGGAAAGGGGGATTTTTGGAGAAGATGGCATCTTTTTCAAATTTCTTTTCTTTATTCTCTTTACTCAAAATTCTCATTCTCAATTTCATTAATGGCATTTTAGTAAATAAAAGCAACTTCCTTAAAAATCATCATTTTAAATCCCATTTAACCCGAACTAATCCCATATCAAAACTGGTAAACTCCCGGACCTTAAATAGGGGCATTACAACTCTCCCTTACTTAAGGAATTCCGTCCCCGAAATTACCTGACGGAAAGAGATACGGAAATTGTCTTTCCATGCCTTCCTTTCTCTTCCATGTAGCCTCTTCCACACCTAGGTGGCTCCACAAAACCTTGACTAATTCGATAGACCTCCCACGTAACACTTTCTTGTCCGTAGCAAGAATCTCAACCGGATCCTCATCATACGACAAGTCGGGGTTCAACTCAATCTCTTCCATTGGCATTACGTGAGATGGGTCCGATCTATACTTGCGAAGCATCAATACATGGAACACATCGTGGATCTTCTCTAACTCGGTCGGGAGTCTCAATCTATACGCAACGGGACCGATCCTCTCAACTACCTCGTAAGGTCCAATGAACCTCGGACTCAACTTACCCTTCTTGCCAAACCTCATCACCTTCTTCCAAGGTGAGACTTTCAATAACACCTTCTTGCCCACGACAAACTCTATCTCTTTTCTCTTCAAATTGGTATAAGACTTATGTCGGTCTGAAGCTACCTTCAAGAGATCACATATCAACTTTACCTTCTCGGTAGTGCCCTTAAGCAAATCGGGCATCGGTACAAGCTTATGTCCGGCCTCGACCCAACAGATAGGCGTTATACACTTTCTACCATACAGAGCTTCATACGGTGCCATCTAAATACTAGCATGCTAATTGTTGTTATACGCAAACTCTACTAAAGGTAAGTGCTTCTCCCAAGAACCCTGAAAGTTGATAATACAACACCTCAACATGTCCTCCAACACCTGAATAACCCTCTCTGACTGGTCGTCTGACTGCGGGTGATACGAAGTGCTGAAGTTCAACCAAGTACCCAAGGTACGATGTAAACACTCCCAAAATCTAGCTGTGAACCTCGGATCTCGGTCTGATACAATCGATTTAGGTACCCCATGCAGTCTCACTATCTCACTGATGTATAGGTCGGCCAACTTATCTAAGGTGTAGGTAGTATGAATAGGTATGAAGTGAGCATACTTAGTAAATCTATCGACTATCACCCACACTGAGTTCTTCTTCGAATGATTCAACGATAAGCCCAACACAAAGTCCATGGTGATACGTTCCCACTTCCATTCCGGAATCTTCAACGGCTCTAACAAACCTAAAGGAAACTGATGTTCAGCTTTAACTCTCTGACATACCATACACTTACTCACAAACTCAGCCACATCTTTCTTCAACCCAACCCAGTAGTACTCTTTTTTCAACCCACGGTACACCTTCGTACTACCCGGATGCATAGCAAAAGAACTGTTATGTGCTTCATTCAAGATGATACGCCTTAACTCGGCATTTTCCAGAACTACTATCTTATCCTTGAAACATAGGATGTCATTCTCACCAAAGCAAAAACTTGTAGGTCTACCCTCAGATATATCTTGCACGTGAGGTGCCAAAGTCTCATCTTGCAATAGTTTCTCTCGAATCAACTGAACCAACGAAGGTTTAACTTGAAGCTCGACTATCAAACCACCATCCCTTGACACCCTCAATCTCGCAAACATAGCTCGTAACTCAACTGCCACTTTTCTACTCAAAGCATCAACCACTACGTTTTCCTTACCCAGATGGTACTCTATCGTAAGGTCGTAATCCTTAAGGAGCTCTAACCACCTACGTTGTGTAATGTTCAACTCCCTCTGAGACATCAAGTACTTCAAACTCTTGTGGTCGATATAAACGATGCACTTCTCACCATAAAGATGGTGTCTCCAAATCATCAAAGCAAACACTACTGCGGCTAACTCAATATCATGAGTGGGATAGTTCTTCTTGTGAACCTTCAATTGTCTCGAAGCATAAGCTACAACCTTACCTTCTTGCATAAGCACACAACCTAAACCTACATACGATGCATCACTGTAAATCACAAACTCTTTTCCCGGTTCAGGCTGAATCAAGATAGGAGCTTCGGTCAGAGCTTTCTTTAACTTCTCAAACGCTTGTTGTCTTGCATCTGACAATTCATACGGAACATTCTTCTGAAGTAGTTTAGTCAAAGGAGTTGTTATCTTTGAAAATCCCTCGACGAATCTTCGATAATATCCCGCCAAGCCTAGGAAACTACGTATTTCTGTCACTGACTTCGGTTGTTTCCAACTCACTATGGCTTCTATCTTCTTAGGTTCCACACTAATCCCATTGGCCGAGATCACATGACCTAGAAAAACTACCTCTCTAATCCAAAACTCACATTTACTTAACTTGGTATATAACCGATTCTCAAGCAAATTTTGAAGTACTAGCCGCAAATGCTCATCATGCTCTTCCCCGGTCCTAGAGTACAGTAAGATGACATCCATGAACACTACCACAAACCTATCCAAAAACTCATGGAACACTCGGTTCATCATATCCATAAATGCAGCTAGAGCATTAGTCAAACCGAAAGGCATTACCAAGAACTCATAGTGCCCATAACATGTACGGAAAGTTGTCTTCAATATGTCCACATATTTCACCTTCAACTGGTAGTAACTAGATCTCAAATCAATATTTGAAAACACTGAAACACCTCTCAACTGATCAAGCAAGTCATCTATCCTAGGCAAATGGTACTTGTTCTTCATTGTTATCTTGTTCAACTGCCTATAATCTATACACACCCTCATACTACCGTCCTTCTTCTTCACAAACAAGACCGGTGCACCCCACGGAGAAATACCAGGCCTAATGAAACGTCTATCTGACAACTCATGAAGATGTGTCTTCAACTCTTTCGGTGTCATCCTATACGGAGCACTAGACACGGGTGTAGAGTCGGAATACGTCTCAATAGCAAACTCAACTTTTCTATCTGGAGGCAAACCCGATAACTCTTCTGGAAAAACACTCGAAAAATCACAAATTATCCTGATGTATTGCGGCCTATCCTTACTAATATTAAGATTTGTCACATAAGTCAAGTAAGCCTGACAACTCGAATCCATCAACCTCTAAGCTTCCAACGCAGAAACAACATTGGACAAGAACCTAACGTTCTCGCCAACTACCACAACCTCAAAGTCATCTGTAAGCTTCAAGGAGACTCTCTAGGTCTCAAAGTCAACCCTAGCTCTATGTTCTATGAGCCAATCCATGCCCAAAATCACATCAAAACCATAGAACAATAATTTCATCATGTCAACCGGAAATATGTGGCATGAACCATCAAGGGACACCTCCTATACACCTTCCTAACTACCATTGTATCATCGAAAGAACTAGTAACGTTTACACCTACCTCTAACCACTCATACGGTAAACTTAGAGACCTTGCGTGTTCACCCAAAATATACGAATGTGTCGACCCCGAATCTATCAAAGAAAGCAAAGTCAAAGATTGTAACGAGAAATTACCTGCAATGACATTCGTGTCATTCCTAGCCTCTCGTTGTGCATACACCCTAGTCGGTCCTCCACCCTCGGGCTGGACTGCCACTACATGAGACAAGTTCCTCTGACCATCATTCCTCGGCTAAAAGTTACCACGACCTCTCTGATGCTCAAAACCCCTAACTGGATTCGGTCCACCTCTAGCCGGGTGTGGGCAGTTACGCCTCAAATGGTCTCGAGAACCACAATCCCAACACACCCCATAGGTACCCATACACTCACCATGATGGCGTCTCCCGCACCTAGTGCACTCGGGAGTGTGAACAACAGCTCCTTGACCCTGATGGCCCCGTCCATAGTTACCACCCTTATGCCTCGAATCGGGCTGATACCTCCTATCTCTATGCTTCTTGGCATGATCTCTATCCCAATCTGCGTGTCTCTTCCCGGAATCAAACCCACTAGCACGAGCCCTAGAGCCTAAGTTCTGCTCAATATCTTTGGCATTAGATACCAAAACATCAAACTCAGTGTAGTCAGAGGCAAGCATGTAAATTTCATGTCTCTAGTCAACCCATATCGGAACCGCTCAAACCGTTCCCTCTCACTGGGAACCAACTCGGGAGCATACTGGCTCAACCTCACAAACTGAATCTCCTACTCGGACACTGTCTTGCTACCCTGAACCAAGGCCATAAACTCCCTCTTCTTCTCATCCAGATATCAGACTCCGAGATACTTCCTCTAAAAGGCATTTCTGAAAAATTCCCACGTGACATCCGCTTCGGACATACCCAAAGTAACATTGGTCCACCAAGTGTATGCGTCCCCCTGAAGCAAGGAGACAATGCAACCCAACTTGCGGGTGTTTCAGCACTCCATCTGACCCAAGATGTGTGTAGTACTCTCGAGCCATGCCTCTGAACCCTCGGGAGTCAAACCACAGAACCCGACCCCGCCCAAACTACGGAGCCTCTCAAGTGCTAAACCAGTTCCCGCACCCTGAGGTGGTGCTGCAGCTTGCATACCAGCCAAAGTTGTCTAAAAAGCGCCGGCTATGGTCAAAATCAAATGGGTCATGTTCGCACCTGCCTGACCCTGACCTGCATGGACTCCATTATCCTCAACGTTCGCATCGGCTTGAGGCCCATTACCATCACCTCCGACTTGCGCACTAGCTTGAGGCACATTACCTTCGCCACCCACTCCATTACCATCGGGAGCAGAAGGAACGAGAGGCTCATCCCCAGGTGCATGGTCACCCGCTCTAGGCTGTCCCCTCAGTCTCACCATAATGGGATAAAATCTAAAACAAACAACACATCACACACAAAAGAAAACATGAGGTTAGAAAGGGCAAGGATTTCAAGTTCTCGGCCATTTAAACCAAAATCTTTTTTTTCGATAACAACACCTAGCAATGGGAACACTTGACTAGACTTCAACCAACAACAAGAACATTTAAAAGCATGCATTCATACACCGTGCAATAGCAAGCAACCATACAACCAACTTACCTGAATTACCTTTCCCGAGAAACCTCGTAATCGAGGCTCTAATACAACCAAATATAACCCCCTCGTCCCAGTCTAGTCGACCGGTCCGAACAAGTTACACGGGGAAAACTGAAGTGAAACTCGTTAAGGCTTCACTCCAGTTAGCAACCCTAGAAATTTTTTATCATTATCGTGTCTAGATGTTTAATTATATCCTATATGATAGAATATGCGGCGGAAACACACACGGATACAAACACCCAATACATGCAATGAAACAAACCCCTTTTTAGCCTTTACAACAGGCTGTATTGATACGCTATAGGACCGCATCGATACGTCTGGAATTGGTCAACAATCCAGAGTCAACCTAGGGAGACCGTATCGATACACTGGAAGACAATATCGATACGACCCAACGGTCAACTTCTCACAGTCAAACTACGAAGACCGTACCGATACCTCTAGGACTCGTATCGATACGCCAAAAACTCGTCAACTTCTCAGATTTCAAGAGAGCTTGTGGCATATCGATACACCCCCGTGTACCGGTACGCATACCCTAAAAACAAGGTTCAAGCATAGGACCGTATCGATACAACCTTAGGCGTATCGATAGGCCCTGCACTGCAAACATGTTTTAGCTGTCAAAACACAAGGGACTTAACATGAAGACACTTAACGAGTATTTAAGCAACATATAAGCCTACATGTGATTCAAGGCAAGCAAGAAACATCCATTTAGGTCATTCCAACACATGACCAAGCACCAAGCCATCAAACATGATACATATGAGGCAATAAATCATAATTAACATCCATCAAGGGTATCAAGGCCATAACAAGGAATACTTCAACATCAAAACATGTTAGCAACTTTAACAATAACAGGCTTAAGAGTTTAAACACCAACTCCATGCAAAGCCTAATATTCTCTTTGTCTAAGCATTATTACAAAACATAAACCATACTTGAGTTACTAGAGAACTCCGAGAAACTCCTCCCTTGCCCACTTGCCTCCCAAGCCACTAACGATCTGCATTGTTGGAAAAGAAGAGAGCGTAAGCTTAATGCTTAGTGAGCGAGGCTCTAAAACACAACAACAATGCAGTTTTTAAAACGTAAGTCTTAGATTTAAAGCAAAACAATTTAAGTAAAGACGTAATGAAACACAATCATCACAAATACAAGGTACGCACATGCATAACCCAAAACCCGGTGGGAGTACACATCACCGTTCAACTAGTAGTTTTTCGATGGGACTACACATCACCGCACTCGTCTACTAGTCACTACCGGTGGGACTACACATCACCGTAGTAACGACAACCATCACGTGAGGCTCGACACTAACAACGACTACACAACAAACATTAAAGGGAGAGTAAAAACAATCTAAGAACATTACCACAACACACATATCACGAGAACCGAAAATCAACCAACAAACGAGATTAGATGAACATACTCTTGGGTCTAGGTTAGTCTCTAAGACTCCACCCAACCTCAAACCTACATTGAACACAATAAGATTCAAAAATAGTATCCACTCACCGATGAACCCAACCATAAGCCGAAACACCGATCTCAAGCCTCCGTAGCACCCGGTATCGCACCCGAAGCACCTGAACCCGATTCCTATGTTTAATGTAATCCAAGTAATACTATTAGGACACTAATACACTTGAAAACCAGTAGTCACCCGGAAACTCACTCTTGCATCCAAAACACATCAATTCGAATCCAAATTTCGTTCAAACTTCACCATTTTCGTTCTAAACAAACCCCACACTGAAATAATTCATTTCAACCATCAAAACACATTCAAAAACATCTAGAAACATCCCCCATCATCAAAGGAACCATCAGCCACGTTTTCAACCTAAAACCAACCCAAAAACCCAACCTTTTCCACCTAAAAATCTCATTTTTATACCCATTTCGGGTTTCCCACCAATACTCATCATTTTAACATTTTTAAGACACTCATATATGGTCAAAAACACCCTTAAACGCTACATTAGAAACCCACATGAAGAACCCATAGAAATACCCATTTTCTCAAACCCCACACCAAATCAAAATACATTTTAATGGCTTTTAAAAGAGGGTTTTCAAAGAACACAAGCTAGATAATGTAAAAACTGAAATAAGGAAAAGATTACCTTCAAAAATCTTTCTTGGATGAATTATTTGAGCTATAGAATATTGATTTAGGGTTTTAGAGAGGCTTTAGTGGAAATGGGGGATTTTGGAGAAGATGACATCATTTTCAAATTTCTTTTCTTTATTCTTTTTTACTCAAAATTCTTATTATCAATTTTATTAATGGTATTTTAGTAAATAAAAGCAACTTTCATAAAATCATCAAGTTAAATCTCATTTAACCCGAACTAATCCCAGACCAAAGCAAGTAAACTCTCGGGCATTAAATCGGGGCATTACAATATGGATGCATAACATGAATATGCATGTTTTACTCTTTGAGTTTTGCATATGGTATCTATGCATGGAAAGGCTTAAGTTGAGTGCTAGCAAATGAATTTGATATTGAGTATTTAATACTTGTTGCAGGAAGTGTAACATGCTGATTTTGTTAAGGAAGTGCATGGTTTTCAAAGAATGCATGATGGTGTTCAAATGATGAAAAATAGTTTTATGCATTGATGGTGTTTTGGTTTTTGAGCACTCCTCACTAAGCTTATACGCTTACGCTCTCCCTATTGTCCATCAATGCAACTTGCAAAGGGATCGGAAGAGACTTCGCTTTGAATGCATATTTCGGTTATGGACTAGAGTAATAAGGGCAATAGGGGTTCCATGGTTTGTTTGGGTGATGTGTATGAACACCCTTTTTGAGTATGTTTGCTTTATGATTTTATATTTGTAAAAGGCCTATATTTGATGGTTTGTGCATTGGTTTGAGTTTTGACTCTTGAGTGGCTTATTAGCTAGGTTGCTTGCCTATAGTTTATTCTTGATGCAATATGCCATGAATTGATGATGAATATGCCATAAATGTTTGAGGATTGATGTTTAAATATGATGTATGCATGTTGGAGGCATGTTGGATTGGTTTAGGATGAATTTACGTGTGAAAAACTAGCAAAAAGTGTCATTACAGGCCCAGGTGTTTCGGTACACTCGACCCTGAATCAAAACGGTGAGCCTGAAATGGCCTAAAGGTTTCTAAACATGGTAGGTTTGTTTCGGTACATTTTGCTACTGGAAACACAATTTCGAAACACCTCAATGGTGTTTCGATACGAGCCCGTATTCTTAGCCATGAGGTAATGTTTCGATACGAGCCCGTATTCTTAGCCATGAGGTAATGTTTCGATACACTTGTTCCAATACAGGGCTAGTATGTACTGAAATAGATGGTTGCTATGTTAGTTGATGGCATATTTTGAGGTTCTATTTTTTTTTTACGTTTTAGTCCCTGAATGTTGTTGATGCTATTAAGTGAGTTTGAATGATTATTTTGAGTTAAGTTTTGATAGAAATGCATGTAATATGATTAATTTAAATATGGTAATCTAAAATTTAAGGAATCCCTTGTAATTAAATAAGTTTACAAAATGATCCCTAAAATTATTTTTTTGAAAGTAATTGAGCTTTAATCAATGTTTGATTGATGATATGTATGTTCCGTTGTGATGATAAACACTTAGGTTTCTAACGAGCATCTAAATAAGATAAAAAAGAAGAAAAAAATAGTCGTATATTGAGGTAAACCTTCTCGGTTTACTTTAATATTCCCATGTGACCCACTCGGTTCAGTCTATCGCCTAAGGTGGGTCAAAAAGATCAGAAAACATATGAAAAAAAAAACTATTAATATGAAAGTTTGTTACGACATTAAGGTGTTCCTGCGTAAAAACACTTGCCACAAAAATCATGATGTGGTTTACTTGTCGCGATGTGCCAATATTACGACAGGAAAATTTTCAAACCGTTACAATGTGACAGTAACGGCAAACTTATTACGATAATGTTACTCCCAAATCAATTTATTCTATTTACAATATTAGAACTCCAATTTAATATTGGATAAACTATCTTAGTGACCACTCAACTATTGAGTCTGACCTATTTTGACATCCGAACTACAAAAATTTAAAAACTGGGGTTCATATAAGATTAAACTAATTATTTGCAAATATTACTCTTTACATAGCAAGTACCAATCTCAAATAGGTAGATTAACAAAACTACCACATCTACTCTTAACATTTAGAAACTTGGCCCATTTTTCCATTCCAAAAACACCAAAATATTCAAGCAAGGATATTACACTGCAGCAGCACCATGTTTTGCCTTGGAGTGGGATTGTAAAGCACTTTCAGAGCCAAATGACCTACTCAAGTTTTGAAGACGAATGATATTATCACAACACATAAACAAAAAAGTAAATTGTGATTGGCTTAAATTCGTACTAAGAAGAAAGTAACTGACCTGCCACAGGACTTGCAAGGGAATGATGAACCACCTGACTTTGGAGCCTGCTTCGCCTGAGCAGCAGCAGCTGAAGCTTTTTTAGCTTGCTTTGCAGGGTGAGGGTTGGCAGTATGTCCACCCACTTTCTTGCCGTCTGCACCAAGGGCTTGCAAATCTTTTATTAATAGTGTGTTAGAAAAGGGGTAAAGAATGAATCGTATAACTTAATCCCTCATTAGTCATTTAGAAATTGGCATCTATAGAAAAGCAGAGATGGTGGGAAATCTACCTGTCTTCTGGGGAGTCACTAGCTTTGCCTTCTTTTCGGGAGCAGGGGTTTTCCTAGCTGACTCTGCAGATCTCTTCTTGCTTGGTCCAGCCTAAGACAAACCATTCAACGGTGGTTAGAAAAACAAAGTAAAAGCTTCGGCAGTAAAGCTCCTCAAAGTCCTGAATGACAAACCTAAAGTACCTTCTCAGGTGTCTCTTGATCCTCATCTGAACTTTCTTCTTCACTATAATCCTCATCACTGTCAGTATCATTGTTACTTTCCTTCTCAACATTAACAGGCATGGCAGGCTCCTGATATAATAATTCAGAATCACTAATTAGACACTGTTTTCTAGCCCAGTTAAGAAACAACGATAAAAACAACTACTAAGACCAAGCAAGAGAGATTCAATTTTGCGATATTCCGAAAGGATAGTTGCATTAAGACACATTTAAAACTATTTCCTTAATGGTCAGACACTGTATTCATTTCTAGCACAGTTTAGCACCCTCTTTTATTGGTCAGACATCTACCTGATCCTCACTGGACTCTTCATCCTCGGAAGTATCATCTTCATCCTCATCATCACTACTATCCTCATCTTTTGTTGGTTCCACAATCTTAACCTGCTGTGATGCAGTAGGATCAGATGTTGTAGCAGGAGGCTTTGCGAGATTAAATGTCGGTTGGGGGAGCTCCTCTTCAGACTCACTATCTGTGAAGAAAAAGTTGTAACATAATTTTCAAATTTAAATAGTACTAGGAAACATCAAATTAACAGGAACTCCTAGCAGAATGACTCACCTCCACCTTCAGAAGTTTCAACATAATACCCAGTGATATAGATACTACCATTCTTCCAAGAATGAGACAACTCAAATGTGTCGGTCAAAACCAAATCCAACGGTATTTGGGGGAATTTCTCTTGGGAAAGTGTTCCAATTACAAAGCTGTCATTTTTGAATTTGAGATAGATATAAATAAGTCCGTTTCCTTTTCCTTTCTTGTTATCACCAGTCACCTCCCCAAGAGCAACCTGCGAGTTATATAGCGGCAGATTTAATAGAAAGATCTAATTGTCAACAGTGAAAATAAGTTTGGAAATCACAGTTCCTTTATAATAACTAGCTAACCTGTGAAAGATGCAGGATCCTACTGCTATCATTCTTCAATTCCACCTTACAATTTTGTCCACTTTTAACCTCAGCACCTACACATAGGCCAAATTGGAGGAAAATCCAATAAGAATTCCAAATATGCAATTAAAAAGTTCAACTATGACATATTCTAAAAGGTCCCCAACATGGCAGTCCAAATCAAAGTAAACAAGCCCTTAATATAACAACTATTAAAAAACGATTTAACAAGAATATCAAAGCATGGTTCACACATTTTTTCCTCCTTCAATATGCATAAACATTCTATTAGAATGACAAATAAAATAATAATATTTTTTTAAATAGTCGTAGAATGTGAAACCTAGGAAACAATTCAAGAAACAAAAAGTTAAAATGCAGGATCAAATGTATTTTATCATGCTAGAAATTTTATGTAATTCATACTACCAGAAGAATTAACCCGTAACATTAATCAAGTGCCTTTAAACAAAGAGCATGCCGCAATCTACCTAGAGAGTTAAATAATTGATCGGAAGAAAGAGTTAAAAAGAATTACCCCAAAACTCCATCGCGAGAGTGTGAGTAAAAGGGTTAGGGTTTTACCCAGTTTTTTTTAGATGAACGGTGGGAGAGAAAGTGAATTGTAAACACTTACGGTGGGGATAATATTAAGATGTTTAAACATAAAAAGCGTTTGGGCTTTTGCAATAGATGCTCAGAGCCCAATACCTGATATTAACAATCTTTTTTCTATTTTTTTTTTGTTATTTATTTGATTCATTAATCGATTAATCCAAATCAAATTTTACAGAGACCATTTGAGGTAACACTTTCAATCTATTTTTTCTATAAACAATGCCAATATATGTTTCAATGAGATCTTAAACTGGGTAGTCCTTTATATTTGTTGTAATGGCATTATTTGTGTGATGACCCATAAAACATAAGGAAAGAGAGATTGAGCACCTAATGTTGATACAATTTTTATGGATAAGTTTGAGGGATATACACAATTATGCTCACTTTTCATATGGTAGAATTTGGGATTACTTGTAAATTTAAAAATATTAGTTATAGTTAAAAGAGGTGCAAGTTCAATTTCGAGTTCGAGTGTGCAGCCATCTATGAGATATAGTTGGCAATTTCAACATTTATTTTAATCCTCGAAAAAGTTCATTATGATGGGAATCAAGGTGTCACAAGACCAATGCAAGATTTTTTTATGGTCAAAGCAAGACAAATACCAACTCATTGAGTTACATTAGAAGGATTGATTTGTAATGTAGGAGTTAACTTATGATTAGTAGGTAATCCAAATAAGTGTTTAGTCATGTAATTGTCATGAGTAAACAAATTCATGTTAGGAATATTAAGTCGTCTAAAGTCCAATGAGAAGATAACTAGTTTTGGCTATCAAACCATGTTGATTCAGAAGCATAGATATAGATATGTTTGATTGAGGTAGACAACATATTAGACTGACTAAAGATAGATTATCTTATACCCGTTTATAGATTAAATTCACTTGAGACATTCAAAATATACATACCTTAATCATGAGTTACCTTAATCTTGAGTAAATGAAAAATTATGTATGTGTGACTTGCATGCTTTGAATATTAAGAATCGATGCATCTTAAAGTAGTAAGTTGTTGGTTGATATGTTGGGTATGTAACTCATACATGATAAAGTTTTATTTATATATATGGAATCATAAATCGATTAAAGAGTAAAATATGTCCTCTCAATAACATGTATGGGTTGTAAAATTATGGTCATGGATCATTCATCCTATGAATTACAATAGAAATTGATATTAAAGTGATCATTGATTGGTGTATAGTAAACGTATAATTAGAGCAAGTATACTCGTCGATCAAGTAATAAAATGATAAGTAGAGTGTCAAACCCACAAGGATTGGAGTGATAAACTCAAAGTGATTGCACGAAAGAGTTAGTAAAATAATGGTGTGTGGTATAACGAATAAAACTATAAACTAATGCTATTGCAAGAAAAAGTAAATTGAAGCAATTATTGAGAACAAATAGATGTTGTAGCAAATATATCGAATGAGAATGGATGTTGGTTTTATTGCTAAGTACGATGCTAACTATCAATTGAATGTATAGTGGTGAGATTATACTTATCTACTCGATAATTTTTTCGTATAAATTCTTAAACTATGTCTAGCTAGAAGTTGATAAAAGAATGCCATTGGCGGATCTAGACTTCGTATCAAGTGGGTTCAAGAAAGTCAAAATCAAAGTCAAACAACTAAAAAGTTTTGACAATTAATAACTTTGCCTATTAAAAAAAATTAGACTTTAAAATAATTTGAATTTTGATATACTATTTTTTTGAACCAAAATAATTTGAAATACTAAAGAATTTAACTACGGGGCCACAGTCATCTTTTACTCCACTTTTATAGATATTTTTTAAGTTTGACCGCTTTAAATTCTATGTGGTGGATCAAGTGGGTTCAAGTACATTTAAAAAATTTCTCCCCTAAATTTCCATTCGTTTTACAAGGATTTTCTAGACCCAAGTGGGGTCAATTGACCCCACTAACCTACACCTCCATAAGTCCCTGAAGATGCTACGACGATACATGTCTACGTTAACCTGAACAATCTTATTATCTATTTAAGTCCCCCTTATTAGTCGTCGAAACCCTAATCTTATGTTTATGCAGGATTAGTACTCAAGTTAACAACTTAAGTCATTGTTCACACGGTCTAACTTAACTCTCTCGATATTAAGCCACAATTCAATAACCAAAGGCCTCTCTCGATAACTCAACAAGATTAAGCATTAAGATCAATGAACAAATTAAATATGAAACAAATGTTATAGCATTGAGTAAAAATTAAAAAAAGTAACTTAAACAATAAATCCAACAACGAGTATTTAGCTAATATCTGAGTAAATAGCATTCATCAAAATAATATAATAATGCATGTTAGTCAATAAAGTAACAAGGAAATAGAATCGAAGCTGATGCTTGTCGAATAGTGATGCACTTTGGAGTAAGTATACTCATTGTATCAAGTGATAAAGTGAAAGTAGAGTATCAAACCTACGAGGATTAAATTAATAATTACGAGGATTTTACACTTAGGAGTGGGTTTGCAAGTATTGGTGAAGGTTGGTTTCAATAAACTAAAATCAACTAATCTCTAGATAACACTAATTAAGATCAACAACTACAACGACTTAACAATTAATTATGGAGGTTGTAACGCCCCGGTTTTGAGCTTAGATGTTTTAGGCATCGGTTTGGGTTAGTCGAACTTAGAATTAGATATTCGAGCCTTTAGAGGCGGTTAAGAAAAAACGTAGTCCATGATGAAATAAAATTATGAGAAAATTTGCTAAAACCTTTTAAAAATATATCTTGAAGGTTGGTAAAATCAATTTTAGAAAATGAGTCTTGGAACAAGATTTCGAAGGTGACCATTTTGTAAAAAGTACAAAATTTATTTTAAGGACTAAATTAAAAGGGGGACAAGACTTAGAATCTTTAGGGAGCTTACATATGTTTAAAATCTTTTTCCCTTAATTTGACCAATTTTAAAATAACATTATTAAAAAGGAATAAAAAGAAAATTTTTTAATTAAAAAGGATTTTTGAGATCAAAAGCAATTATGTAACTTTCATTTCCTCATTTTCTAAACAGCCAAAACTTTCTTTTCTCTGAAAGATTCCAGATCCTATCACCTTTTTCTCTTTCTTTTTGATTTTCTAAAAGCGGTCTATCAATTTAATCAATGAAACTTTGAAGTTTCTTGCAAAATCTTTGTCAACTGAGGGAAAAAGTTAGGATTGGAGGTAAGAGCTGATCAATCCTCTAATCAAGGTTTTTTAATAAAATTTCCAAGTCTTGTGCTTCCTAAATATTTTTATTAACTGAGTTTTATGATTTGGTTAATGAAAAGTTGGTTATAATGGCTTAGTTGATAATTTTTTTCAAGATTTTCATTTGGGCACTGTTTTAATTGATTTGAGAATGATTTTGAAGTCTTTTTGGATGTTAAATGAGGTTAAAAGTAAATGCTTAATCATGATATTCCCGGATTAGGTTGGATCTTTAAAAGTTTAGGTTGTTAGTTAAGAGTTTTGGCTTGGAAATGTGAATATGGTGTTGCTGGGTGTTATTAGATATTATTAGGCTATTTTTTTGTTGTTGATTGATGTTTAAAAGTGAATGGAAGTGGTGGATTATGGTTGTGTTAAGTTTCGAGTAAGATCAATTGAGTTTTTAGTTGTTTTGGATGGGTGTTTTGGCAGAGCAGTGAGATTGTTTGAGTTGTTGGTGATTGTAATGCATTATGATGCATTGATCCTCTGTTCTTGTGTGGTATAAACAATGGAGAATACTGTGGAAGCGATCAGTGAAGATCCGGGCGCTTCGGATGCTTAAGTTTGCGTCGGCGAATCATGGTTTCGCGAGTCAGTGAGTGGAAATGAGTTTTCCAGCTTTGAAACACTTTAAAAGGTGGTTTTGGGAAGTTAGTGTAAGCTTGAAACACTTTCCTAAGTTCAGAAATAAGTAAAGTGATTTTCTTTCTTGGATTGTGCTATTATGAGTTTGTTGTTGCACATGATTTTAAATGTGTTTTACCTATTGTTTAAAGCATGATTTAAAAGTAAGAGATTTATTGTTTATTATGTCATATTGATAAAGGATGCACATGGTAAGTGATCCTTGTATGTATATGCTTATACATGTTTTATGAAGCATAGTTTGATGCTTGGAATTGTGGCTTATTGTGAATGCTTTGAAAACAATGAGGTTTGTATTAAATGAGAATTATATTGGCAAGTGATGTTGTGAAAAGTGGTTTGTAAATGAAATCAGATATAGTCAGCTGGCTATAGGATTGAGTGCACTATAAACAAGTTGCCTTGGATGTTGAGGGGTTGTGAATGTATCGAATACTCCATCCAAGTACCCTAACGATTGAGGAAATTAACTTTTCTCGTCTCTCGTTAGTGGGGTTATACATCTACCGATGAGTGGTGTTGAGAGATTATAAGGTATCGAATACTCCACCACGGGTGTCACAACGGTGGAGGGTAGCTCTCGTGTATGAACCTTGAGATGCCGGTGAGAATGTATGAAGTGTTGGGTCAACACTTAGGAATCCGTGTATCCGATGTGATTTTGAGAAATGAGGATGTTGATGATCACTTGTGAGCCAATATAATTGAATATGTGTTATGAAATGATTATTGATGCATAGTATGTTAATGCATGTGTTACTCTTTAAGCTTTGCATATGGTAGTTATGCATGGAAAGGCTTAAGTTTAGTGTTAGCAAATGGATTTGCTGTTGAAATATTTAATACTTGTTGCATGATGTTTAACATGCTGATTTTTGTCAAGGAAGTGCGTGGTTTTCAAAAAGAGGCATGATGGTTTATTAATGATGAAAAATGGTTTTTATGCATTGATGGTGTTTTGGTTTTGAGCACTCCTCGCTAAGCTTGTATGCTTACGCTCTCTTTTGTCCATTAATGTAGATAATTAGGTGTTTGGAGGTAGCAACTTGCAAGGGGGTCGTAAGAGACTTCACTTTGAATGTATGTTTCGTTTTATGGACTAGAGTAATAAGGGTAATGGGGGTACCATAGTCTATTTGAGAGATGTGTATGAACTCTCTTTATATGCATGTTTGGTTTACTGGTTTTAAGCTTGTAAAAGGCCTTTACATGTTGGTGTAGAGCAAGTACAATATGGGAAAGCTGGTGTGTGTTGGGTGATTTGACTCCTTTGGTTCAGACGATGACTGGGGCATTCCAGGCTGATGTTGCTGGAGTGCAAGTGCAAGCACTTGTTGCGAGGCAATTAGGTTTGCCGTTTGAACCCTTGCAAAGTTTATGAGGCATTGAGTATCGTGGATTGTCTCCTAAAGCATTGGAGGCTTGGATGGCTAGTACGATCCGAATTTTGGATCAGATGGGGTGCAATGATGCACACAAGCTAGAATATGTTGTTTCTTTGTTGCATGGCGATGCATACAATTGGTGGGCGACTGTGACTGCGGCTATAGATCCCAATGAGGTGGATTGGGAGTTCTTCCAAGCTGCCTTTAAGAAGAAGTATATAGGGGTTAGATACTTGGACGACAAGAAGCGTGAGTTCATGTCTTTGGTGCAAGGTAACAATGCAGTGGCTGAGTATGAGGTCTAGTTCGTACGTTTGAGCCAATATGCTCTAGAATTGGTGCCGAGTGATAGGCATCGATGTAATCACTTCCATTATGGCTTAATGCAGGAGGTGAAGACTTTCATGCTAGCCCCCGACTATACTGATTTTGATGTATTGGTGACGCAAGCCAAGGATATCAAGTAGAGTTTGGGCTTGTCCTCTCAAGTGGTTGGTTCTAGCTCGGGTAAGAGAGTTGCGAATTCTGGTCTTGGAGGTGGACAATATAAGAGGCATCATGATCCTAGGTATTGACCTGAGGCGAGGTGAGGTAATTTTGGGCGTGGTGCGCCAGTTCAGGGTAATAGAGTGAGATCTGAACAAAATGCTTGATGGGCATGTGGATCGCGTGAGAATTTGAGGCGAGATTGTCCTAGAATGGCTCAAGAAGCGCAGGCTCATGCGGGTAGGGTGGTAATTCTTGCTGGAACTGTGGCTCGATTGATCATTTGCGACGTGATTGTCCCTTGATGGCTAGAGGTGGTCAGGGTCGGGTACCTATTGTTGCACTACAGAGAGGTCGTGGGCGCGGTCGTTGTAATTTCCAACGTAGAGAGGATGGACATAGAGTTGTGGCACATGTTGTGGCTGTTCAACCTGAGGGTGGTGATCCTGCAAGGTTGTATGCACATCGCGAGGGTCATAATTACACCGATGTGATTGTAGGTACTTTCACTTTGCAATCCTTGTCATTTTTAGCTTTAATTGATTCTTGATCTACGCATTCATACATCTTGAGTGAGCATGCACATTTGCTTGATATCCCTATTGAGATGTTAGTTGTGGGAATGCAAGTAACTAGCTCTTTTGGTGAAATTGTTGTTACGAGAAAATTATATAAGAGATGTCCTTTATCTGTTCAAGGTCATATGTTTTTAGTTGATTTGATTGAGTTGCCTTTCTATGGTTTTGATGTAATCCTTAGGATGCATTGGTTGACCGAGCATAGGGTTTGGTCGCTTTTGATGTTGTGCAAGTTACCTTGAAACTTGCTGATGATTACGAAGTGGTAATTGTGGGTGAGAACGTGAAATTCTTGTCCAATGCAATTTCGGATCTTGAAGCGAGTTGTATGATGGAGTTGGCTTGTGAAGGTTTCTTAGCTTATGTAATGAACTCTGGTACAAAGGAGGTGCAAGTACAAGACATAGGAACGGTATGTGAGTTTCCAGGTGTCTTTTCGGAAGAGTTACCTGGTTTACCACCAAATAGGGAAGTTGAGTTTGGCATTGAGTTGTATGAGAATGCGACTCTAGTATATATTGCTCCATATCGAATGACACCTAAGAAGTTGAAGGAATTAAAGATGAAACTTCAGGAGTTGCTAGATCGAGGGTTCATAAGGCCAAGTGTTTCACCTTGGGCTGCACAAGTCTTGTTTGTAAAGAAGAAGGATGGCACGATGCGTATGTGTATAGATTATTGCTAACTGAACAAGTTAATGATTCAGAAAAAGTACCTTTTGCCAAGGATTGATTATTTGTTTGACAGTTCCGACGTGCTTCACTGTTTTCTAAGATTGATTTGAGGTCTGATATTATCAATTGATGGTAAAGGATGTAAATGTGCCTAAGACAACTTTTCGTACAAGGTACGGACATTATGAGTTCGTAGTGATGTCGTTTGGTTTGACAAAATGCACCGGCTGCATTCATGGACATGATGAATCGTGCGTTCTATGAGGTTTTAGATCAGTTCGTGCTAGTGTTTATTAATTATATTCTCGTGTACTCTTGTACCGAGGAGGATCACGACAAGCATTTGTGAATTGTATTGCAAGTGTTGTTAGAGAACAAACTTTATGCTAAGTTGAACAAGTGCGAGTTTTGGCTCAGGGAAGTTGTCTTCCTTGGACATGTGGTGTCGGCTGAGGGTATCTGAGTTGACCCACACAAGATAGAGGCGGTGATGAATTGGAAGACGCCTAAGTCGGTGACGGAAGTGCGTAGTTTCCTTGGTTTGGCTGGATATTATCGCTTTCAGTGGACATATGTTAGACAACAAGCTTTCAAGAAGATGAAGGAATGTTTGACGCAAGCTCCTGTCTTGATTCAACCTGAATCGAATGAGGAGTTTGTGGTTTACAGTGATGCATCGTATGTTGGTCTAGGTTGTGTGTTGATGAAAGGTGGGATGGTTGTGGCGTATTCATCTAGGCAATTGAAGGTGCATGAACGCAACTATCCTACTCATGATCTAGAACTTGCTGCGGTTGTGTTTGCTTTGAAGATTTGGAGGCATTACCTTTACGGTGAGAAGTGAGTGGTTTACACAGATCATAAGAGTTTGAAATATCTAATGTCCCAAAGAGAGTTGAATCTTAGGCAACAAAGATGGTTGGAGTTTCTCAACAATTACGATATGACGATAGAGTATCATCGTGGAAAGGCCAATGTTGTGGCTGATGCTTTGAGTAGGAAAGTGGATGTAGAGTTGAAGGCGATGTTTGCTCAGTTGATTATATCGCGAGATGGTGGGTTGATAGCCGAGTTACAAGTGAAACCATCCTTGATTCAGTTGATTAAAGAGAAGCAGTTGCTTGATGATTGTTTGGTGCCTCATGTTCAGGATACAACGGATGGTAATGCAATAGATTTTTGTTTCAATGACGAATATGTTTTGTCCTTTAAAAGTCGAATAGTTGTGCCAGAGGATGTTGAGTTGAGGTGCATTATTTTGACTGAAGCTCATAGCAGTCGTTTTGCTATGCATCATGGTAGTACAAAAATGTATCGTGGTTTGAAAGATGATTACTATTGGGTTGGGTTGAAAAGGGATGCTGCTGATTTTGTGAGCAAGTCTATGATTTGCCAGCGTGTGAAAGCTGAGCATCAGTTTCCTTCCGGTTTGTTGCAACCTTTGAGAATACCGAAATGGAAATGGGAGAGGATTTGATGGATTTTGTTACTGGCTTGCCTTTAACCCCGTCAAAGAAGAACTCCATTTGGGTGATTGTGGATCGCCTTACGAAGTTTGCGCATTTCTTAGCTGTGCATACTACGTATACATTGGATAATCTGACAACATTGTACATTGCTGAGATAGTGCGTTTGCATGGTCTACCTAAATCTATAGTGTCGGATAGAGATCCGAGGTTTACAATGAGGTTTTGGGAGTGCTTGCATATAACTTTGGGTACAAGGCTTAATTTCAGTACCTCGCAAGTGCACACTCATGGCAAGTTATAGTATATAATATGTCAAATCCCATGAGAATGGGACAACTTGTCTCGTTTCGTAGTTCCTACACAAGGTAAAGTAAAAGCACAAGTGAATAATTGGTTAAGATAGAGAAGTAAATAAAAGCACAAGTAAAAGGGAAGAGGTGAATCAGGTTGATAGAGCAGGAAGGGTTATGCTTCCACTTAGTGTGAAAACTACATTGTTGTTGAGTGTATAAAAGTTCTATATTTTACCCCTCATTTACCCATATTTTTGCTGCATTCAAGCATAATTCATTGCATTTAGAATAGAGTTTTGCATATACATCACAATTAGATAAAATAGCACAGTTGCTACTGATTTTGGTTACTTTTGCAAGTATCTGCTGCGGCAGACTCAGGGCAGCAAAGGAGCAGAGGCGGATCGTAGAGCTGGAGTCGAGAAGCAAACGCTGTCGTGACTACTACCGTGGAAGCCATGACGATAGAATGTTGACGTGGAAAAGTGAAGTGGAGCTCCACAGATAGAGGATTTCAAGCTGGTCTGTCGTGGACCACTCCCATATTTTTCTGAGCCCTGAGGTAAAATGAAGGCCAAGCCCAAAGTTCTAGGAAGAAACTCAAGGCAAGAAAAGAGGACGAATTTAAGGCATCTACTCAGAAGATTTAGCCTTTAATAGAGTTGCACTTTAATTCGAAATTGTATTCTTTCCATATAGGAAAACTTGAACCCAAGGCCTATATAAAGGCATGTAATTCGACCTAGGGAAGGATATCTCATTCCTAGCCGTCTTCCCCTAAACCCTTGTTGTTTTCCCTTCTTCACCATGTTCTAAACTCCCCCTAGGGCTAATGGTTGATTCTGTAAAGTAGTTGCAAGGATTGTATTGTTTTAGGAATTTTCTGTCAAATAATAAAAGCTTCAAGTTTATTTATTCTGGTTTTTCATATCTCACAAGAGTATCGGGAGAGAATTGTGAGGTTATCCATTTGTTTGATATCGGGAGAGTCAAGCATACGAACGGAATAAATACTAGTTTTCCAGCATATGGTTAAACCATCTTGGCTTAGGGATTAGTTCAAGGTTAAGTGGCTAAAGAAGAATTCAACAACATTGGTGTTCACCCTCTGATTCACGCCGGGAGGTATCATCCAAGAAGTGCTCATCAACAAAACTTGGGCCTACGGATAGGACAAATCATAACATGGATTCTTGCCAAGCTTGAAGTACAGAGTTGTTGATCGATGCCGCGACACCAACAGACCTCTGCCGCGATAGGTGCTGCCGCGACAGGAACGACGACAGAAGACAAAAGTTTCTCTAACAGTGCAACACCTGCACTACTGAGCAAATCAATACCATCCTATTCTTTAAATCTGATTTCTCTATCTTTTACTTTAGTTGTTTCCCAAGATTACTTCATCCATTCAATTAAACTATTTCTTCCTCGTGTGCAACAATTCAAGGATAAAGTTATTTCCAATCCCTGTGGAGACGATATCCGATACTCTCGTATCACTTTACTACTTGCGTCGTGTACACTTGCACTATTTGCGATAGGACTCTTTTACACGCAACAAGTTTTTAGCGATGTTGCCGGGGACTGGAAACATATCTTTACCCTTTTTATTACTGCACTTTTCTTTTTCTTTTTGTTTTTAGTGGTGTTATTTACCCCGTGCTTTTCACAAGGTTTTATGTTTGCTTATGCGCAGATCTAGACAAGGTAAAGAACCTAAGTACGAATTAGATCCAGAAATCGAACGCACGTACCAACTCAGGAACCAAGCCCGACTCTTGATAGCAAGAAACAACTATCTTGAGGAGATACCAGAAGAAATGGTGAATGGAAGGCAAGGCGATGGGCTAAATGACCCCAACAACAATAACAAAAGAGTTATTATTGTTCCTCCCCAAGATGCCCGGAACGAACGACCTGATGTCGCTGTTGCACGACAGACCTGTCGAGACTACATCGACAATGACCATGTTGAACTGGAAACCACCTTGCCAAACGTGGAAGCTGAAAATTTCGAACTGAAACCTGTCATGTTCAGCATGATAAATTCCGCTGGCCAGTTTAGTGGTTCTGCTACTGAGGATGCCCGAGAACATCTTAAAACGTTCCAAGAAATCTATGGATCATTCAGACTACCAGGAATAAATCTGGAAGTACTGAGGCTCCGGTTATTTCCTCATTCATTGAAAGATAGAGCTAAAAATTGGTGGAACAATTAACGTCGGGTTTAATAAGAACTTGGGCAGATCTCTCGTGAATTCCTTTCTCGTTTTAATCCTTCTCATTTATCTGAAAGATTGCATAACGAGATTGCTACTTTTCAATATGAAGATGACGAACCAATGCATGAGGCATTGGACAGATTTACAACTCTTTTACGGAACTGGCCGATGCATGGATTCCCCGTGTGGAATCAGGTTGTCAAATTCTACAACGCTGCCAATGCACACACTCGACTGAGAATAGATTCATCAACAAATGGGTTATTACCGGATAAAGAACCAGACGAGGCAATGCTAGTGTTGAAGAAGTTAGCGAAGAACAATGAGCAATTTCCTACAGCTCGGATATGGGGCAAACGAGGAATATATGTGAAGGATTACGAAGCTGATAACTCGATGAAATCACAGGTTGCATACCTCACAAAGATAGTAAAAAATCTACAATGAAAAGATTCTAAAACCGTATATTCTACAGAAGAGGTATGTTAAACCTGTGGTGGGAACCACAGTTCAGAAGACTGCCCTTTTACAGTTGGAAGAAGGGATGTATGCTGGGAACTATAACAAGCCGAGAAACTATGATTCCAGCAATTACAATCCCAATTGGAGGAGAGATCCTAATTTTTCCTGGAGCAATCCGAACAACGCACTGAATCCTCCGGTGCAGAACAACCAAAACCAAGGGGTACCTAGAATTCTGTCGCGACAACAACCACAACAACAGCCAACAACAACACCTAGTATACTAGAATAGACATTGGCAACATTTATGTCACAGACAGGAGCATACATGGCAAACATGGATCACTTTGTCAAGAAAACTGAATCATTCATGGATAAGACAAAGATGAGGATGACAAACCATGAGGCTACCCTAAAATCTCTGGAGACACAAATGGGCCAAGTTTCACAGTATATCAAACCGAGGCAGAATGGATGATTCTCTAGTGATACTGAGGTCACTAGAAAACCCACACATGAGCAATGTAAAGCAATTACAACTAGGAGTGGGAAACAATTACAAAGGCCGGAAATAAAAGACATACCAAGTAAGGATCTGACCCTAGAAACACATGTCGTGAACACTGCCCCGATAGAGAAGAGACAACCTACTGTCGACATACCTTCCGCGACAGCAGAAGGGACAGAGGAGCAAACAGAAGATGCTGAAGAACTCAAGCCTCCTCATATCTAAATTCCATGTGAAGGACGCCTTGAGGATTACCGTCCTCCACCCCTTTTTCCACAGCGGTTACAGAAACAAAAGCAGGAGTACAAGCTTAAGAAGATTTATGATATATTTAAGCAGGTACACATTAACATACCGCTGCTAGAGGCCATCAAGCAGATACCTAGATATGCTAAGTTTCTCAAGGATGCAATGTCTAAAAGGTCCTGACTTGGGGAATTTGAGATAGTGAAGATGACAGAAGGATGCATGACAATCTTGCATAAGCATCCACCCCAAAAGAAGAAGGATCCTGGGAGCTTCATCATACCGTGCATAGTTGGCGATAAGTTTGTGGGTAAGGCACTTTGTGATTTTGGTGCTAGAATAAATCTAATGCCCAAATCTATATTTGAGAAACTAGGTATTGGACAAGCAAGGCCCACGACAGTCATGATGCAGCTGGCAGACCGCTCTTACGTACAACCAGAAGGGAAGATCGAAGATATTTTGGTATGAGTGGATAAGTTCATTTTCCTGCCGACTTTCTTGTTTTAGACTGTGAAGCAGACGAAAACGTAGCGATCATCCTGGGGTGACCCTTCCTAGCCACAAGCAGAACTGTGATCGATGTTGAGAAAGGAGAACCGACGATGAGAGTAAATGATTAGCAAATCAAACTTAATGTTCTCCACGCAATAAAACAGGTTGATGCAGAAGAAGAGTGCAAGGCAATCTCTGAAGTAGTCATTGACCAACCCTGTATCAGGACGAGCTGCCACGATAGACAGTTTGGTCACCGCCACCGTAGTCACCTGGAAGACTGTCACGGCAGCAACGACGACAGTGACCCCTCAGACACAGAATCATCCGACACTGAAGGTCTTGAGGAGGTAAATTGGATAGGCACACGTCCAGGTAAGTTCTTCGAGCCTTTAATTTATACCTCGAATGAACATGTAATCCAGAAGCCTTCCATTGAAAAGCCACATGTTCTAGACCTTAATCCACTGTCTAGGCAGCTTAAATATGTCTTTCTTGGTTTAAATGTTACGTTGCCCGTAATCATCTCTTCCAAGTTAATGCAGGAACAGGAGCAACAACTAATCAAAATGCTACAACAGCATAAGAAGGCTATTGGATGGACTATAGCTGATATCTAAGGCATCAGTCCGGCGTTATGCATGCACAAGATCCTCTTGGAGGATGATTATAAGCCGACCATTGATGCCCAAAGACGACTGAACGAGGCTATGAGAGAGGTTTTGAGGAAAGAAATTATCAAGTGGCTTGATGCCGGAATCATATATGCCATCTCGGATAGCAAGTGGGTGAGCCCGATGCAATGTGTGCCTAAAAGGGAGGCACAACCGTAGTAACCAATGAAGAAAATGAACTAATCCCAACCAGGACTATGACCGGTTGGAGGGTTTGTATGGACTACCAGAAGCTTAACAAAGCTACCCGGAAGGACCACTTCCCCTTTCCTTTTATTGATCAAATGCTTGATAGATTAGCGGAGAAACCTTACTACTGTCTTCTTGATGGTTACTCAGGTTATAACCAAATAGCAATCGCACCGGAGGACCAAGAGAAAACCACCTTCACATGCCCGTATGGCACCCATGCCTTTCGAAGAATGCCATTTGGGCTCTGCAATGCACCAACGACCTTTCAACGGTGTATGATGGCAATATTCTCCGACATGGAGGAGGATTTCCTAGAGATTTTCATGGACGACTTTTCTGTCTTTGGAGACAACTTCAAGGATTGTTTAGGCCATTTACAGAAGGTTCTTGAGAGATGCGAACAGGCGAAATTGGTTTTAAACTAGGAAAAATGCCTCTTTATGGCGGATAAAGGAATAGTACTAGGCCACAAGGTGAGATGTCGCGGCATAGAGGTGGACAGAGCCAAAATAAAGGTCATCGAAAAACTGCCGCCACCCACCACAGTAAAAGGGATTCGAAGTTTCTTAGGGCATGCAGGGTTTTATCGAGGATTTATAGCTAATTTTTTGAAGATTACCAAGCCCCTTTGCCACCTATTGGAACAGAATCGTCTCTTTGATTTTTAATGCTGAATGTACTGAGGCATTCAAAATACTGAAAGAGAAGATGGTAACAACCCCGATCGTACAGCCACCAGACTAGAGTTTGCCATTTGAGATAATGTGTGATGCCAGTGATTACGCTGTCGGGGCAGCATTAGGGCAGAGGAAGGATAAGCTATTCCATGTGATTTACTATGCCAGCAAAACATTGAATGATGCCCAAATCAACTACACCACGACAGAGAAGGAGATATTAGTAGTGGTGTTCTCAATCGACATGTTTCGTCCGTATATACTTGGAACGAAGGTTGTGGTCCATACATTCCATTCAACACTAAAGTATTTGTTCACGAAAAAGGATGCAAAACCTAGACTAATACGTTGGATTCTGCTGTTGCAAGAATTTGACATTGACATCAAGGATAAAAAGGGAACAGAGAACCAAGTAGCAGACAACTTGTCAAGGCTGGAGACGGGAATGAGTCAATCCACAAAAAAAGACCAACATACTGGAGACCTTCCCAGATGAGCAATTTTTTGCTGCCACCAGCATTGCCGCGACAGCCATGGCGGCATGTAAGCTTTCTGAAACCCCTTGGTATGCTAACATTGTTAATTACATTGTAAGTGGGTTATTACCTCCTGAGCTTAATTACCAAGCAATGAAGAGATTCCAAAATGATGCAAAACATTATTATTGGGACGAACCTCTTCTTTTCAAGCACTGTTCAGATTAGATTATCAAGAGATGCATACCACAGGACGAACATAAAGTTGTGCTTCACCACTGTCATGGTTCCCTTTATGGAGGACACCTAGGGGTAAACAAAACTGTTGTCAAGGTTCTGCAATCTGGTCTCTATTGGCCCACATTGTTCAAGGATGCACAAGCTTTTTACAAGAGCTGTGACAAAATGCCAAAGGACTGGGAATATATCAAGAAGTCATGGGATGCCACTTTAGAACATAATGGAGGTCAAAATCTTCGATGTATGGGGAATCAACTTCATGGGGCCATTCCCAGCCTTTTGTGGGAATTTGTACATCCTACTGGCAGTGAACTACGTGTCAAAGTGGGTAGAAGCGATCGCCACTCAAAAGAACGACGCCAAGACAGTGCAAAGATTTCTTCACAAGAACATCTTCTCCAGATTTTGCATTCCAATGGCGATAATTAGCGATGAGGGGAGCCATTTCGATAATAGGTAATTGCTGATGCATTAAGAAAATACGGAGTGAAGCACCGACTTGCAACAACGTGCCACCCTCAAACCAATGAGTAGGTCGAGATATCAAACAGAGAAGTAAAGAACATACTAGAGAAGATGGTTAAACCCACTCGAAAGGATTGGTCTCTACATCTCAATGATGCACTATAGGCCTACAGAACAACGTTCAAGACACCATTGGGGATGTCACCCTATCAAATCATCTATGGGAAAACCTGTCATTTACCTGTTGAGATAGAACACATAGCCTACTGGGCTATCAAGGCAGTGAATATGGACTTGGATAAGGCAAGACAGAAAAGGCTACTAGACTTGAATGATATTGAGGAAATTCGAGCAATGGCCTACAACAATGCCAAGATCTACAAGGACAAAACCACGAAGTGGCACGATAGGAAGCTGCTGGCACGACAGTTCTGCCCAGGGCATCAGGTGTTGTTGTTCAACTCTAGGTTGAATCTCTTTCCAGGAAAGCTAAAATCTAGATGGTCTGGTCCTTTCCAAGTTGTCCAAGTTTTCCCCCATGGTGCCATTACAATCAAATCACTGAAGGATGGGCACCGGTTCAAGGTCAATGGACAAAGGTCAAGCATTATAAGGGGGCTGAAGCTGCAAGGATGCATAAAGTAGTTACTTTAGGAGATGCCCCTCAAGGCATCCCTAATTTAACTTAGTTTTATTTATTTTATTTTATTTATTTATTAGGAATTAAGATATGTATTTATTTAATTATTTTAGGAAATAAGATTTTAATTCAGTTTATTTTTTTTATTTTTAGGAAATAAAGGAAGCAAAGCAAAGAGGAGGAATGAACCAGCCCACTGCATCAACAACAACCCAAAAAGCCCAACGGACAAGCCTGTCGTCACAGCCTGTCACCAGCTGTCGCGACAGACGCGAAAAAAACAGCCTGTCACGGAGTTGTCGCGACAGACACGAAAACGCGTGATAGATGCATCAGAAACCGCGTAACAACTGGCCCCGTTATTCGCGCCTACCGTTACAGTCCTAACGGGCAAAAAAACCCCGTTCTATATAAACCCCCACTCCCTTTTCATTTTTCATCTCATTTTCATTCTCTCAAATTGTTTCCCATATTTTAGATTTCAGAAAACTCTATTTCATTTTGCTACAGTTCCTTGCAATGGCCAGCAGAACAACCCGACGCAGCGCTGCCTCCACCTCTGCCACGGCAGTGTCAACACCAAGCTACAACGGCATACCCAACCGTTTCGCATCCACAGACTCAACAAAAAGGTACTACGGTTCTTTCCAGAAGAGAGAAATGTGGGAAGAACGAGGGTTCATTTATACCCAAACGACGAGAGAGCTAGGGCTAGAAAGCTTCATTGCCAAGAAGATCCTCGCCCTCAAGTGGCAGAAATTTGTTGCCTAGCGCGAAGAAATGAACGTAACCCTCGTTCGTGAACTCTACGCTGCCGTCACCAATAAGGATGCCACGATAGTGACTGTCTGAGGCAAAGAAATATCTCTCGAGCCGGTGTACATCAACACGCTATATGGGTTGTACGTGAGCAAGAATGAGGACGCCCACCGATGGTTCGTGAACAGTCTATCACCGGTAGACTATAACGATGTCATGGCAGAAGTGACAGAAGAGGGCATGGAGTGGAACGAAGACCCTATGCACCGATGGATTGTGAGGAGGACCCAGCTTACCCCACAAGCCAAGCTGTGGAACCATTTCGTCAAAAAGCACCTCATGCCTACCTTCCACAACACCACTGTCGACCGGCAGAAATTAGCCCTTGTCCACTCCATTCTAAACAAGAGGCAAATCAACGTCGTCCGTTACATCTGAGATGAAATCCTCGAGTGTGCTCCCTGACCTTCAGGCCCCCTAGTCTTCCCCTATCTCATCACCACGCTCTACCGGGGCAACAATGTGCCAGAAATCAACGAGGATGTCAAGGTTCGGGGGAAAGGATGGACGCAGCAGAATCTCTACAGTCTTATGGAATTGAAACCTGCCACTCTTCTGTCGTATGTGAACCCCTCTGCCGTGACAGAATCGACGACAGACCCTGGCTCCCCTAAACCTGTCTCCACAGAACAAGAGCAGACGACAGTAACACTACCGGAAGACACCTCCAGCCAGATTCTGATGATGCTGCAACAGATGGAAGCACGATAGCTCGACTTAATGAGATTTCTAAGGGACTTCACTACTACCATAGTAAATTTTATCAAGTCTGATTTAAATTTTCCCAATGTGTAATTCCATGTTTTCCTAGGAAATGTGTTTGCTACACCAACACCTGCTGCTAGCCCCAGAATCCCCTATGCTGCCTCCACACCCACACCTGCCACAACCGGCAATGGCGGCAGAAAATCTACCACTCCCCGAGGAGAGAAAAGGAAGGACCCCCTACCAGAGATTGACCCAAAATATTTTGAAGGATTCTCCTCTTCTTCCGTCTAGCAGGATTCTGACTCGGAGCTATCAGTTGTCTGAAACATCTCCAAGGACTTCCCTCTGATGAAAAGGAAGAAGCTGAACGAGACTATCGAAGGACCCTGCCATGGAGCAGATGCAGCAACGATGATGATCTCGAAGTCCTGGACCAGCCCCCCCCCACATCTCACCAAATGGCGTCTAGCCACCTCGAGAGGCAAAGAAGAAGATGGCCTCCTCGTCTCCCAGCAACCAACCAACCTTTGCCGTCAAAGTCACTGCCCGCCGGCAGCTCCAAGTCAGCAGCAGCAACGACGACAGCTCCTCAACTTAAGTTCTTTTACTTATTTATTTGTTGTCTTTGCTATTGTTATATATATTTTGTGATGTATCCTTTATGTTTTTCATTTTTATTATTGTCATGCAATGAAGGGAATGCAACCCTCGAGTTTGGGGGTGGGCATCCCTCCATTAATGAACTTGTTAGGTTGTCTTTAATTTATGTCTCATTTTAAATTTATGTTTATTTTTGTGTCAAAAAAATGAAAATAAAAACAAAATTTTGGCCTAAGTCTTTGAACTGAACATACCTGTCGCGACATACTATGTCGTGATAGTGCCTTTAGGATGTTTTTAGGAACTATTTAGAGCCTTGCTATAGTTCTGATCTTTATAACACCCTTTGTGACTCTTATGTTGTCTAGACTTTAGTAGTGAACTAGAATAGGAAGGTTTACCCACTTGAGTTGCCCCTAGAGGTGCCTAACACTGGCTCTAGGAAAGGAACATAAGAAAAGAAAAATTTTAAGACTCACTTGCCCACAAAATAGCCTTACAATGATTTCAGTAAGATTTTTCTTTGAGCTTAAGTTAGAAAAAACTAAAGGAGCCTAAGAATTGCCTCCATAAAAGATGAAGTTGAAGGTAAAAAAAACTAAAGAGCCCTAAGAATTGCCTCCAGAAAAAAATGAAATTTTCATAATACTCAAGTTGGTAGCATAACTATTCTGGTAAGCTAAAGGAGTCTAGGCACATGTTTGTTCACAAAACCTGCACACACTGCACAAGAGCTATAGAATTGTTCCGGATAAATCCAGAAACACCCGACAAGGTACTGCTCTTGATAGTGAATGTGTGGTAGGTAATGAAAAGTTCACTGAATTAAGCCAAACCAAAAAAAGTTTTTATTTTTAGTTAGGTTGTATTTGCTTGAGGACAAGCAAGAACTTGAGTTTGGGGGTGTGTTGAGTGTATAAAAGTTCTATATTTTACCCCTCATTTACCCATATTTCTGCTGCATTCAAGCATAATTCATTGCATTTAGGATAGAGTTTTGCATATACCTCACAATTAGATAAAATAGCACAATTGCTACTGATTTTGGTTACTTTTGCAGGCATCTGCTGCGGCAGACTCAGGGCAACAAAGGAGCAGAGGCAGATCGCAGAGCTGGAGTTGAGAAGCAAATGTTGCCGTGACTAATGTCGTGGCAGCCATGACGACAGAATGCTGAGGTGGAAAAGTGAAGTGGAGCTCGACAGATAGAGGATCTCAAGCCGGTCTGTCGTGGACCACTCCTATATTTTTTTGAGCCTTGAGGCAGAATGAAGGCCAAGCCCAGAGTTCTATGAAGAAACTCAAGGCAAGAAAAGAGGACGAATTCAAGGAATCTACCCAGAAGATTTAGTCTTTATTAGAGTTTCACTTTAATTCGAAATTGTATTCTTGCCACATTAGAAAACTTGAACCCAAGGCCTATATAAAGGCATGTAGTTCAACCTAGGGAAGGATATCCCATTCCTAGCCGTCTTCCCCTAAACCCTTGTCTTTTTCCCTTCTTCACCATGTTCTAAGCTCCCCTAGGGCTAAGGGTTGACTCTGTAAGTAGTTGCAAGGATTATATTGTTTTTGAAATTTTCTATCAAGTAGTAAAAGCTTCAAGTTTATTTATTCTGGTTTTTCATATCTCAAAAGAGTATCGGGAGAGCATTGTGAGGTTATCCATTTGTTTGATATCGGGAGAGTCAAGCATACGAGCGAAATAAATACGCGTTTTCCAGCTTATGGTTAAAGCATCTTGGCTTAGGGATAAGTTCAAGGTTAAGTGGCTAAAGAAGAATTCAACAACATTGGTGTTCACCCGATGATTCACGCCGGGAGGTATCATCCAAGAAGTGCTCATCAACAGAACTTGGGCCTAGGGATAGGACAAGTCATAACAGGGATTCTTGCCAAGCTTGAAGTATAGAGTTGTTGATCGATGCCGCAACACCAACAGACCTCTACCGCGACAGGTGTTGCCGCGATAGGAATGACGACAGAAGACATAAGTTTCTCTAACAGTGCAACACCTGCACTATGAAGCAAATCAATACCAGCCTATTCTTTAAATCTGATTGCTCAATCTTTCACTTTAGTTGTTTCCCAAGATTACTTCATCAATTCAATGAAACTATTTCTTTCTCGTGTGCAGCAATTCAAGTATAGAGTTATTTCCAGTCCTTGTGGAGACGATATCTGATACTCTCGTATCACTTTACTACTTGCATCGTGTACACTTGCAGTAATTGCGATAGGACTCTTTTACACGCAACAATTGTAAAAGGTAGGAGTTATTTTGCGTTGTCAAGATATGCCGCCTCGGCGGGTATGGCGGGTGGCAAACTACGACCCTGTCACGCGACCGCAATAGGTCATTACCAGTGCAGGGGTGTACTATCTCGATAGGTGGAATGGAATGAAGTCCTGGCGACAAGTTTGGAAGATACTCTAAGTTCGGCAGGATAGTCGACATTGATCCCTCATATTTCTAGGTTAGGATGCTCGAGAGCTAACGTGACGTATGTAATATCTAGCAATCTCAGCGTCAACCTAACACAGGCTAGTCATCTCGGTTAGTAATCTCTTTTAGCCGCTGAGACTTGTGGGCTGGTGTGGAACAAAGTTAGTCACGCCTCAGCACGTTGTGACCGTACTTAACCCTTTCATGAGCCTTGCACTTTCGTACCCGACAAATGGATTCTCTCAAACGACTGGTGTAGAATGAATGAAAGAATGAAAAAATGGATTAAGTAAACTTGGAATATTTTATTGAAAAATAACTCAAAACCCTAAACAACCGTTTCACACTAGTTAACAACATAACCCTAATCCAAATAGAGTTTAGAACATGGCGGTGGCGAAGAACACAAGAAAATTCTATATAAAACCTAAGATAATTTGAACTAGGAGTACAATGGGTATTTATAGACTAGATACTAGGTTAAGTCCTCCTTAAAGTATAAGTCCTTTAAAGTAACTTTCACTCTTTAATATGACTTTAAATTCCGACTTCTTTGCGTGGAATATGGACTCTATCTCGTTTTCCTTAGCCCAAGCGTAAGAATTTTGCTTCGGTAGCCATGGCCGCTGCTACAGACGTCGGCAAATTATATGAACGCTGGCGATAGATTCGGGAGTTTTAGCTCTACAGATCGCGCTCCGGCTCTCCCAACTTCCATAGTCAGCTTCCGTGGGCAGCAAGGTCGGCGGACTCAGCTCGGCAGGTGCTTGGCAGCAACTATCTTCTATTGGAATTGCTTCAATACTGCTCATGGGTTTGCTCCTCAACATTGTGTCCTCCGCTCCTCAGTTCCCTCTTTCAACTGTTAGTGCCTACATACAATAGTACACTAAAACAATATCTCTTGTTCATCAAATAAATGATAAGTTATAAAAGTAAGGTAGAACAATGAAATACTGCAAAATGCTATGCACGAACCTACTTATGCCTAAAATGTGCTTAAAAACAGTAATAATAAGAGTTGGAATGTGCATGAATGTAGGACTTTTGGATACTTTACATCTAGCCTACCTAAGTGGCCGGTGGAGACTCCAAATTTTTATCGTTTTCCGAAACTCGAATTTTCCAAAAGAAATTCCCCTTTTAAATAAATCTTTTTCAAAAGCGGGATACTTGAAAGGTTTTCAAGAAAGAAAAAAAGTTATTACACCATCCAAGCCTCGGAGGCTGCATGAGACAATCCACGATAATCAACGCGTCCTAAACTTAACAAGCATTCCAATGACAAACCTAATTGCCCAACAAAAGGTGATTGCACTTGCACTCAACAAACATCAGCCTGGTATGCCCCAGTCATCGTCTGTACCAAAGGCGTCAAATCACCCAACACATGACCAACTTGCCCATGTTGTAGTTGTTCCGCACCCCAGGCGAAGGTGGCGAAGGAGGTAAATTCCCACCAGGTAGAACCTCGTTCTCCTGATTTCCTTGCTCACCAGCAGGGGCAATCGTACTTGAACATAGCTCTCTTCTAGGTCCCATTGTGCTATTATAATTAAGGCATGATAATAAAACAAAACAAGAAATCAGGCCAGCTTCAAGCAAGGATCCATGACTTCGAATTCAATTTAAAAACACTTTAATATAGCAATAAGGCAATGGGCATCCCACTTTCCCCCAAACATAACATAAGGCATACAACGTACATATCACATATATTGTGCATCGCAATTAATCAAATTCAGCCCACAACATCATCATGTATATAACAGCTCACAAATACATCACAATCATTATACATGGCATCATCATCATTATATCAACATTATCATGCTTATAACATCCATCGTGCAGGCAACATCACCAATTACATGAAATCACATCACATCGACTTATCATTAACTTACAATCATCCCATTCTTTCGAAACCTAGCTCTGATACCACCAAATGTAACTCCCTCGACTCGACCTAGCCGATAGACCGAACCGAATAGGTCACACGGGAAATATTGAAGTAAACCAGGATGGTTACCTCAATAAACAATCCCATTTTTTTATCTTATCTAGATGTTAATTAGAATCATATGTGTTGAACATTACAACGGAACATTCGTAACTCGATCAAACATCAATTTCATTCAATTACGGATTTTAGGGACCAATTTGTAATTTTTCTTATTTATAGGGACTTAAGTCATTTTTGTGTTATCATCCTTTAATTAGCCACATTGCATGCATCTCTGTCAAAAGTCATCTCAAAATAATCATTCATGCCCATCTAATTTCATCCAACACATTCAAGGACCAAAACACAAAGAATCAGAACTTCAGAATATTTCATCAACTAACATAACTGCCAGTCGTTTCAGTACATGTTTCCCTGTATCGAAACAGGTCCTCACGGAACTGAACACGTGCCCGTATCGAAAAAACCTCGAATTGTTTCAGAACACTAGTTTCTAGTAGCAAAATATACCGGAACAGACTTACCCCGTTTCGAAACCCTTAGGCCATTTCAGGCTCACTGTTTCGGTATAAACTCAAGTGTACCGAAATACCTGGGCCTGTAATGACACTTTTTGCTGGTTTTTCACACTTAAATCCATCCTAAACCAATTCATCATGCTTCCAACATGCATACATCATATTTAAACATCAATCCTTAAACATTTATGGCATATTCAACACTAAGTCATGGCAAATTGCATCGAAGCTAAACTATAGGCATGCAACCTAGCAAATAAGCCACTCAAGAGTCAAAACTCAAACCAATGCACAATCCATCAAATATAGGCCTTTTACAAGTATAAAACCATAAAGCAAACATGCTCAAAAAGGGTGTTCATACACATCACCCAAATAAACCATGGAACCCCATTGCTCTTATTACTCTAGTCCATAACCGAAACATACATTCAAAATGAAGTCTCCTATGACCCCCTTGCAAGTTGTTGCCTCCAAGCACTCAATTTTCTAACACTCAACTTAAGCCTTTCGATGCATAGTTACCATATACAAAGCTTAAAGAGTAAAACATGCATTTTCATATTATACATCCATATTCATTTCCATACTCATTTCTCAAAACCATATCGGATACAAAGATTCCAAAGTGTTTTCCCAACATTTCATACATTCTTACCGACATCTCAAGGTTCACACACGGGAGCTACCCTCCACCGTTGTGACACCCATGGTGGAGTATTCGGTACACAGTATAAACCCCTCAACACCACTCATCGGTAGATGTATAACCCCACTAACAAGAGACGAGACACTATACACTTTCCTCAATCGTTAGAGTACTTGGATGGAGTATTCGGTACACTTACAACCCCTCAACATCCAAGGTGACTTGTTTATAGTGCACTCAATCCTATAGCCGGCTAACTTTATCTGATTTCTTTTATAAACCATTTTTAAAACATCACTTGCCAATATAATTCTCATTTTGCACAAACCTCACTATTTTCAAAGCATTACCAATATGCCACATTTCTGAGCATCAAACCATGCTTCATAAATCATTTATAATCATATACATACATGGATCACTTACCATGTGCATGCTTCATCATTATAACATCAAAAACAGTAAATCACTTACTTTGAAAAATGCTTTAAACAAAAGGTAAACACATTTAAAATCAAGTGCATCAACAAACTCATAATAGCACAATCTGAGGGGGGAAATCACTTTACTTAATTCCGAACTCAGTAAAGCATTTCAAGCTTACATTAAGTTCCCAAAACAACCTTTTAAGTGTTCCAAAGCTGGAAAACTCATTTCTAGTCACCGACTAGCGAAACCAAGATTCGCCGACGCGAATTTAAGCGTATGAAGCCCCCAGATCTTCACTAATTGCTTATGATGTATTCTCCCCTATTTTTACCACACAAGAACAGAGGATTAATGCATCATTACACATTAAAATCACCAGCAACTTAAACAATCTCGATGCTCTGCCCAAAATACCCATCCAAAACAACTAAAATCAACTTTGATTGCTCTCTAAACTCAACCCAACCATAATCTACCACTTCCATCACATTTTAACCATCCAAAAACATCCTAATTTCATCCTTAAACCTCCAACAACTAAGATTTCACAATTCCGAGCCAAAAACCCCCAACTAACAATCTAAACTATTAGAGAACCAACCTAATCCGGAATTATTATGATTAAGCCTTTACTTTAACATCATTTAACATCCAATACAACTTTAAAATCATTCCCAAAGTAATCAAAATAGTGCCCAATGAAATACTTAGAAAATCATCAATTAAAGCTATTTTAACCAATTTTTCATTAATCAAATCATAAAACTCAGTTAATAACCATATTTAGGAAGTACAAGACTTGGTAATTTCATTAAAGAACCTTTATTAGAGGGTTCACCAGCTCTTACCTCCAATCTTATCTTTTCCCCTCAATTGACAAGGATTTTGCAAGAAAACTTCAAAGCTATATTGATTAACTTGGTAGATCACTTTAGGAAATCAAAAGGAAGAGAAAAAGGTGATAGGATCTGAGATCTTTGAGAGAAAAGAATATGTTTGGTTGTTTAGAAGTGAGGAAATGAAAGTTACGTAAAATCCTTTTGATCTCAAAAATTCTTTTTAATTAAAAGCATTTTTTCCTTTTTAGTTCTTTTTAATAATGTTATTTTAAAATTGGTCAAATAAAGGGAAAATGCTTTTAAATACATGTAAGCTCCCTAAAGATTCTAATTCTTGTCCCCTTTTTAATTTAGTCCTTAAAACCAATTTTGCACCTTTTACAAAATGGCCACTTTTCTGAAATCTCAAACTTTCGAAACTTATTTTTCGAAATTGATTTTACTTTCCCTAAATATATATTTAAATAGGATTTAAGATATTTTTCGCACAATTTTATCACATTATGAACTAAGATTTCCTTGAAATGACCCCCAACTGACTCAGATCTCTAGTCTAGATTTATCGAGCCCTAAACCGCCCTTAAAACCTTTAGGCCCAAAATCGGGGCATTACAGTGGACGTTGAGGAGCTGAAGGATGTAGATAGTGAGGGGTCAACGCCCAGATATGCTTGCAGCTCTTCAATGAGCTCGAGGTCTCGTCCGACAGAATCTTTGTACAAGTCCTGAGTATAGTAGCAGTGGGAGTTGGTGATGTCTGAAAGGAAGGAGGAGTGGCCCGGCCAATTGGATGTTGCACCTTTAAAGAATCATCGCTAACCTTGTGGATCGGGCTAGTGGGAATTGAGAGTTCAAGGTGCATGAGTGTCTTGCCCTTGTCTTGGGCTCTCGCCCGCTTACTCAGTCGAGGGGGAGCAGACATAGAAGGGCTAATCTTCCTCTTCCTTGTCCTGGCAGTAGCAACATGAGGACTGGGGGAGTTTCTTCTTCTTCATCATCATCTTCTTCTTCTTCTTCTTATTCTTCTTCTTTTTCTTCTTCTTCTTCTTCTTCATCTTCTTCTTCTTCTTCTTCTTCTTCTTCTTCTTCTTCTTCTTCTTCTTCTTCTTCTTCTTCTTCTTCTTCTTCTTCTTCTTCTTCTTCTTCTTCTTCTTCTTCTTCTTCTTCTTTACTTCATTCTTCACTTACGTCTTCTTTCTCTTTCTCTTCCTCATCTTTAATCATCTTCTCTAGGTGATCAGTTGGTAGGGATCTCGACAAAAATTTTGTTATGGAAATATTGGGAACGCTTCGGTCGACCCTGAGGACAATTGATTCAGCATGGCTCTCACAGCCAGATCATTTGCTCTGATATATTCAAAGAATGGCCAGAAAAATTCCACCATTGCATTCTACAAGGCAGTGTAGAGTGAAGTCTTGGTGGTGGTGTTGAAAGGTGTTGAGCTAGACAACAGTTCCTTGAGCTTGGGTATTTCCTTTGGAAGCGTCCATGTAGAGGCCTCTATGATCTCATCATCTGGCTCAGTTCGAACTCATGCCTTTTCGCATAAAGCCGTTATCAGGCTGGGAAAGAGTAGGGGCCTTTTCTTGCCAGAAGAAATCGCTCTGTTAACAATTGAGTCGTAAGTCATCTTGCCAATATTAATTTGTCGCCCTGTCATTACCGAGTGTAAGAGGAGCATTCTCTCGGCAGGGATTGTTGAGTGGAGTCCGGTGATGCCCATTCTTAAGTTCATGAAGTAAATCCAAAACTTGGGCTCTGGTTTCAAGTCAACCTGTTTCACGGTCTTGTGATTCGTGGATTACCATATCCATGCAGTCTCTGGAATGCACAAATCTCACAGGACCTTGTTATGGACGATGTTGGTTGTTGTTGCCACAAAGTCTTCATGGTCATCCTCTGCATTGTCAAGGTTATATATCGTATTGATCGTCTCAGCAGAGAAACTTACCATTTTCCCACAGACGAAAGCTGTAGTGTCTGTGGCTTTGGTAATATATGTGTAGAACTCTCGTACCCATGAGATGTTGATCCACCCAAACGCAGGATAAACTCTTCACAACCATAGGTATCGATTATAGAACATATATTATCGTTAAATTGAGTCCAGTGAACCCCAATAAACTTCAATCCTTCCTTTGAAAGCAATTTTCAGTTTTTGAAAGTCTCATGTATTGGCTCCAAATCGGAAGTGGAAAAGTCTTGTTAGAGCCGGCCTCTCGTGGGCTTTTTGAGGCTCAGCGAGAGGATGGGGCAAGGTTTTTTTTTGGATGGAGTTGTCTTGGTAAACTCTAGAGTCACTGCTGAAGCACTGATATGAATGAAATTTGCCGATCTTATTTTTGCCATTGTGGAAGAATGTATGAAGGTTATGAGCGCATAATGAGAGAAGGATTAAGCGAGGGAAGTTGATAAAGGGTTGTGGGTAACATGTTGAATGATGGATAAAGGTTTTTTTTAATTGTGTGTGATTGATGGGAGAATTGTGGTGGCAGGAGAAAAATGTGTAGGGTAAGGGAAACAAGGTGGATTGGTATAAAAGCAGGTTAAAAATTATTTGAGGAAACTTTTGAAAGAAAGGGAAAGCTAAAAAATAAAAATGTGAAATGTAGAGTGCGGAAAATTAAATGCAGAAAAGTAAAAAGGTAGATATGAGGAGGATGTGTTAGACATCTGATAGCAGAAACTCAATCTTATCACGTATGATTGAGGCTCCAGTAAAAATTGTCAACCATTTCAACAACTGATTAAGTTTTCCCAAATTGGGAAGTAGTAATTGATGGCAATCCTAAGAAGTATATGAGATGATACAAATAAAACCATTGTGTCCTTTGATAATCACCAATTCATCCATAGTTCTTTCAATTGAAACCAGTTTTTGCGGTGGTATCATGCTTCTTTTGTAAACATCTGGCCTATAGAGCATGGAAACGGACCTTTTGAAACGAGCATACTGTAACATCTGCTTTTCCATCCTAGAATTTAACTCAATGAATTAGAGTACTAATTTATTATTTGAAAGCAATTAAGTCTACAATTAAGCAAATGATTCAATTTAGTCCTTGAATTTCCTTTAATTGGAAATTATTGCATTAACTCAAAATTAAAGAAAACTTGGGCATTCGAATTGAATGATTGAGTTGAATGAGTCAAGTAGATAATTTAGTTGAACATTAATTGATTGTAATATGATCAAAGTAATAGATTTGGAGAATTAAAATAATTAGAATGGGTATAAATTCCCTAGTGAAAATCGGGCCAAATTGTAAGAGGAAAGAAATTATGCGTAAGCATGATTAATGACTAAATTAAAGAGAAAACAAAAGATATGTTTTGCATGCTAAAAATTTGAAATCTTTGGGCTGCCCTTAGTCAAAAGAAAATTTAGAATAAGAGAGAAGGGTAATTGGGTAAATCCTTAATCCAACACAATCCCTAGATTAAGGAATGTGTCTTTCTTCTCCATCTTTTCCTTAGTGTTGCCGTGAACCTTGAGAGAAAATGGGAGAAAGAAAACTTGAGAAATTTCTGAAATTTTAGCTTTAATGGAGGAAGAAATTGCATGCATGTTGATGAATTTGAGCTAGGAGAAGTGTCATCTAGTGGTAGAAAATTTAAGAAGTAAGTACCTTGTTTTCTTCTCATTGTTGTTCGAATAGGAGCAAATTATGCATGTAAAATTTTAAGTTAATTTAAGCATGAAAATGGTTAGAATTATGTTGATTAAGTTGAGTTGAAATGGTAGAATTTTTTAATGGTTATGTGTAAATTTGTGAACCGAGTAATAAGGGACTGTTTTGAGGAAAGATTAAGAGTTCTTGATTAAAATGCAATATTTGAAATAATTAGGGACCAATAGGAAAATTTCTATTAGGAAAAAGTAGAAGAGAAATGAAAATTCTATAAGGAACAAGCCTTATATTTCTGGAAAAATGAATTTGAATAAGGAAATTTTGATTTGGATTAAAGCTAGACGTGTGTTAGGATAAAATGAATTAGGGACTATTTTGATTAAAATCAATAAATGCAAGGACATGAACTACACAAAATTTAGCACTTAACTCAGAGTTTAGAATCAGGGGATCATGTAAGAATAAGTATGGAGTCTTGAATTGAACTTGAAATAGTCTAATTTGGTGAATTAAAGAAACTAGTCACTTGAAGCATGATAATAGGACTAATATGGAATTTCACGAATATTGAGGACTTATCTGTTGATTATAAAATTACTAAGGACTTAAAAATGATGTCAAAAGACAGTATGAATCATGTATTAAATGGTTTTGGGAATAAAGTGAGGTAAATAGGTGAAATTGAAGCTTAATGTGTTTAAAGAGTAAATTGTCCGATCATAACGCTATCTTGTTGGTTGAAGAAAAAGAGAACTGGGGGCCAAGACCTTTTTTGTTGTTTCAATTACTGGCTTGAAGAAGAGAATTTTAAGAGAGTCATAATTGATGGCATCAGTGATCTAAAATTGAGGAAACCTGGGCTCAAAATTGGAAGTATTCTGAAAGAAGCAAAAGAAACGACCAGGAATTGGGTGAAAACTAATCGTAACTCCTATGCCTCAATTGACAGCATCGAAAAAGAGATATCTACTTTGGAAGAATTTCTACAAAAAGGAAAAGCAGACAAATCAGTATCGACAAAGCTATACAAATTGAAGGAAACTCTATGGAAAGAATATCGAATTGAAGAAAATAGTTCGCATCAAAAATCCAGAGTTAAGTGGTTTTTGGAGGGGGACAGGAACACTTGATTCTTTCACTCGACCGCGTCAGAGAGAAGGAGAAGCAATACGATTAGAAGATTAGAGATAGATGGAATCGTACTGCGAGAACCAAAAGAAATTAAGATTGTTGTTTGTAATCATTTCAAACAAGCTTATAATTCGACAAATGCACTGGAACTGGAAAAGATGAATCTAGACTTTGCCAAAATCAGTCCTGAACTAGCAAGAGATTTGAAGCGTAAGTTTTTAGAAGAAGAGGTTTGGTTGGCTCTATCGTCGGCTGATGGAAACAAAGCGCCAGGTCTTGACGGCTTCAATCTGAATTTCTTCAAGAAATTTTGGAGCGAATTAAAAGAGGCGATCCTTACTTCTTTTGAAGATACTTATGAAGGAAAGGCATGGGAGCCCGGGATCAATCACACATTCATCACCTTAATCCCCAAGGTACTAAACCCCTCTTCACTGAGTGAATACAGACCAATCAGCCTCGTTGGTGGAATTTACAAGCTATTCTCGAAAGTTTTGGCAAGAAGGTTGCGAACGGTAATGGATCTTCTTGTGGGGGAAATCCAATTTGCCTTCATTTCGGGAAGGAAGATTTTGGATTGTTCGCTTATTGCGAATGAAGCAATTGAATTTTGGACGAAGAGTATGAGGAAAGGCGTGGCATTCAAAATAGACTTTCAAAAGGCCTACGATACAGTAAACTGGGATTTCATGTTGCGTATTCTACAAGAGTGTGGTTTTGGTCCAAAATGGTGCAAATGGATATCAATGTGTGTTTCCACTACTTCCATATCAGTGTTAGCAAATGGTTCGCCGACAGAATCCTTCCCGATTTCCAGAGGACTCAGACAGGGCTGTTCATTACCATCTTTGTTATTCAACCTCGTCGGAGAGGCCTTGAATTTAATGATAAAAAAGCTGTTAATTGTGGACTATTCTCGAGCTGCGTCTTAGGGAAGAAGGAAGAGACTATCGAAATCACCCATCTACAATTCGCGGACGATTTGATTATCTTTTGCGGAGTAGAGGCGAGACAAGTTCGGAATGCTAAAAGATTATTCAGAGTTTACGAGCTTGCATCGGGACTCAAGCTTAACATGAAAAAGAGTAAGATATTTGGCATCAATGTTAACAACGATACACTTTCAGATTGGTCCAAAGCGATCAGATGCCAGGTTGGAAAGCTGCCTACTGATTATTTGGGATTACCTCTTGGAGCTCGCAGGAACTCGATGGTCCTTTGGGAGCCGATCATCAACAGATTTTCAAGGTGGCTCGAAGGGTGGAAGGCAAATTTGCTATCAGCAGGAGGTAAATTAATTTTAATAAAATCCATCCTATACAATTTACCTATCTACTTTATGTCTCTATTTCGTATGCCTACTTCGGTGGTGGCTTAATTGAATAGACTTATGGCGAGATTTTTTTGGGGTGGTGACTCTACTAAAAGCTGCATATATTGGATAAATTGGGAAGCTGCTTGTTCTTCATTGTCGTGTGGAGGGCTTGGAATAGGTAACCTTTCAAGTACCAACAGAACGCTATTAGGAAAATGGTTTTGGAGATTTGGAAATGAGCAAGAATGCCTTTGGAGAAGGGTCATCACGGCCCTTACGCCCCATTCGAACTTGAACATGCTAATTCCAAACTCGGGAAGGAACAGTACATCATGGGTGTGGAATGGAATAGTGAAATCGGTTTTCACAAATGACAAGGTGGGACACGACATCAGACAGAATATGAAGATTCAAGTGGAAAATGGGAAGAGGATCAAATTCTGGATTGATAATTGGCTCGGCAGTGGTGCTATTAGAGATTCATACCCTCGGATTCACGCTCTAGCTCAAAAAAAGGATGGTTACATAGCCGACTTTGGATCCAAAATCGGGTCGAACTGGGAATGGAATATCCCACTTAGGAGGCCTCTTTTCGATTGGGAGATCGAGTAGTGGAATGCATTGATGGACACTTTATACAACTTTATCTCAAGCAACCTAGAAGAAGATTGGCTGATGTGGAAAGGTTCTAGTAATGGGATTTATTCTTCAAAATCAGCAAAAGCAGTTATAAACAGTGATGGTGTGGAGAATCCGTTTTGGAAGAAGGTAATTTGGAGGGGCGTTGCACCACCAAAGGTGGAAATCTTTCTATGAAAAATTATGTGGGGAAGGGTACCAGTCATCGCAGAACTACAGAAAAGGGGGTAATGTCATGCGTTAATTCTTTATGCCCACTATGTAAGATCTTCCCCGAGATGGTAAATCATCTCTTCTTCTCATGTCATATTACATGGCAAATATGGATGCAATACTGTAATCTCATTGGTATCTCGATGGTGCTACATGGGGAAGCCATTGCCATCGCGGAGATGTGGGGAGAACAATGCAGAGATAAGAACAAGGTGTGGTGGGACATCGTCTTGTTTGCTGCAATTTGGACAATATGGTTAATGAGGAATGAAATCATATTTAAAGAGAAAATTGTTGATGTTTCTCAAATGATTTTTTTGGTTAAATGGCGTATAGCAACCTGGTTAAAGGCTAAGAACATGGACAATGATTTAACTATTGAAAATATAGTCATGGATTTGTCATTGGAATCAAACTTAAATAGGAATTCTCACATAAAGGGCGCTAAAATCGATCAACCAAGATGGAAACCTCCCCCCCCCCCTCGGCTTCCTGAAGTTGAACGTAGATGGTGCATTGGATTTATAGAGGCACAAGGGTGGAATCAGGGGACTAATTAGAGACACAAAGGGTGAGGTTTTATCGAGCTTTTCAGAACCTTGTGGGGAGGAGCCTTCGACAGTAGTCGAACTCATGGCGATAAAGAATGGAATCCATTTCTTCCTAGCTTTCACTTGGAGTGACAAACATAGGTTAATATTCGAATCAGATTGTAAAATAGCTGTGGAATGGATAAACGGGTTAACAGTTGCACCCCCAACCTTGTTGCATCTAATCAAGGACTTATCTCAGATAATCAAAGACATAGGAATCATCGTACAATTCACCTACAGAGGCTGTAACCCGGAGGCGAACGGGTTAGCTAGATTGGGAATCGGTTAACTACAAAGACAGGAGGACATTGATACATTTGCTTTCTTGATAGTCCGTTAGTTATGTATGAGGCAATCAAGGAGGACAATCTCTATTTTAATTTAATAGTGTAAGCAAGTAACGAGCACTCTTTTTCCTCCAATAGGTTTTTAAGGAGGTTTTTTTAATGAGGTCGTTACCTTTCCGACTTTTTATTATAAATAAATATACCTTTAAAAAAGAGTAAACTGTCCAGAAAACCTAAACCTTGAGCTGCCAGTTTGAAAATTCACCAAAAATATAATATAATGTATTTTGAGCTGAAGTTTTTATGGTATAAACTTTGAGATGTCTATTATCATTGAGAGGAAACATAATTGAATTCCAACTTGTGAGCTAGAAGTTATAGATTAAAGAAGTTAGGCAGTACAAGCTGTCCATGACTATTAAAATGGTTATGTTTATGTAATAAACTGTACTAACTCAGAATTGATAAAAATATGAGGTTTACATGGTTGAAAAACTGAGTTTAATACCTTTCTAAGGGTGTATGATAAGTGGAATTTGGATTAGTAAGTAAGAAGTTATGATCAAAATGGTAACTGGTCCTCCAATTAATTGAATGAAAAACAGTTTTGACAGTTAATGTTTGTAATTGTGTTAAAGAGGATAATGTGATTGAATTGTTCTCTGATATGGTTTGTACTTGCTTTGTGTTGAGTGTTAAGATCAAATTTGTGAAGAGTCTTTGGAGGAGGCAAAGGTTGATCAATCCAGGGGAGGAACAAAGGCATATTAATCAAAGATCAAGCTTAAAGGAGTTTGTGAGTGTAATTGTTTTAGGGTTGGGACTAGTGTCCTAACCACCTTATTTTATTTATGTAATTTATAATTTCTGCATGAAATGGACTTAATTCAAAGTTGGTAACTTGTTTAGTAAGGGAAGGAGGTTAATATGAAAATGGAAGCATGAAATGAGACTTTGCTAATGCTTGATTGTATGAATTTGTGGACTGCCTTGTGAGATATATTTGCTATGTTGTTATTAGCTGTAATTTATTGTAATGTTGTTGTTTATTTATGCCATGATGATGTTCGAATGTGATATGAACTTATTTAGCATGACTTATATGAAGTGGTGCCAATTTATGATAGGATAAGTATGCATTTCGAATCATGCAATATGTATGTGATAAATTAAGTAATGGATGATATAATTGAAGTGTATGATAATTTGAAAAGATTAATAAGCCCTTGGTCGATTAGAGGTCTTAGATATTAGGGCATGCCTAGAGTCTGAGCTCTCTTGATTTGTTGCTTAGTGCAACCCCTAATTTGTTGCTTAGTGCAACCCCTGTTTAGTACCTAGTGTACTCTCCGAACTTGTTGATCGAATCTGATCTTGCTTGGTGTCCAAGACACATTGATGCTATTGAGCATCCCCTGACTTGTTGCTTAGGCAACCCCTATTTGGTATTTGGTACCCTCATGTTGACTTGCTTATCTAATCCTTCTACTCTACCTAGGGCAAACTAAATGAAATATACATGATTAATGGAAGCTTATGAAATGGATAAATGTGATGATTATTGACATGCTATAATATGATGTGCACTTGATAATTGAGCATTATGGACATTGGTCCTTTCGAATGAGTTTGAGAAACAATGTGACATGCTACAATTGTATTATATGCAAGAATTATGGAAATGGTACTTTCGAATGAATTTGAAATGGCAAGAGTTATGTATGAAATGTTTAAATCATGGATAATGGATGATAATCCCATTCGATTGACATGTCTAAAATGTTCTATGATATTTTATTATGAATAATTGATGACTCAGTGACATGTTTGGAATGGTTCTTGCTTGTTCGAATATGAAGCATGGTGATAAATGTGATGCCAATTGAAATGTGTATGATTACATGCTATAAATGTTTGTATATGTTATGCATGAAATCACTTGAGATTCGGTTATGCTAAGCTTAGTTTAGGTGATGTATTGTATGCTAAATAAGCCTAGCTAAGTAACCTAAGGATTGATCACAAGCTAATAAAAGAATGAATTAGTTTTAGTATTACCTCGCTAAGTACAATTTTGTACTTAACGCTCCTTTGTTTCTTTCTTCCCAAATAGCAGGATAACTTGGGCTTAAAGCTAGCACTTCCGATCAGGGCAAATCACAAGTCAAGAAATGTATGATTTTAGTCTTATCTTTATACTCCTAGATGGTGGCTTTGAAGTTTGCTTAGATGTTCATCTTATCTTGTTTGGTTGTAGTCTAGCCCTACGTTTGTGTATGAACTTATTATATGCTCCTTGATGTCTAGTTTGGAGGCTAGTATCATGTTTTGTACTTAGTTATAAGCCTCATTATTTTGTTGTAAATATGTAAGTCAAGCTAGTAGTCTTGCATTAATTCATTTTGTTGTAAATAGTATGATAGCTTGGCATGGCTTAAGGAGCATCTAGTAAAACGATGTTTTATAATGCAAGCATGTTTAATGGAAGGTTGCTATGTTAGTTCATGAGATCAAGCATGGTTTGTATGTTAATTATGATTTTAAAAATTGGTAATACGTTGTAATGGTTGGTATGTTTCGAATCAACCTAGAATAATTTGGTAGGATGTTCGAATGGCATGATATTAAAGGGTTTAAGTGATGCGACGCGCTTTGAAATAAATCCTATAATTGAAATTAATTGGTAACTATTAGAACATGGTTAGTATAAATTAATAGAATGAATGGCCTAGTGTTCAAATGGAGTAGTGGGTGATGTTTTAAATTGGATCCTTAATAAAATAATAAGAAAGTTTAAATTGGCTTGTAAATTGATAAGGTTTAATCTAGATGAAATTCTAATCAGTCTTGTTATGTTTAGAAAATTTTGTTAGCCCATCTTTTCGCATGCGCTTAATAAGGGTTTGCTTATATATTTAATTGATTCTCTTGTCCGATATCCTGTGAATTTCTATTCCGTTTCTGTTTTTTGTCTCTGGTAACGCTCCTCGCTCCTAACCCGGGCGAGGGGTGTTACACGTACCATTTTTCTTAGCTTCATGTGTAGCCCTATCAGGATTAATATGTTCATCAGGATTGGGCCTTTGTCCACAACATATCGTAAGTAAACATTCTTGAGGTGGGACTGTCTTGGTGCTTATGAGGTGGCAGTCTTCATATTCATCTCCCTACTTCGGTGTGCTAAAGACAGTAAATGTGATCTCTTCATTGTTCATCTTCATGGTGAAGTTTCCATCTCATGGTCGATTACGATCCATCCGGTGGCAAGGAAAGGTCTCCCCAGTATGATGGGGTCATTCTCATCAGCTTCACAGTCAAGGATGATGAAATCTGCTGGGAATACAAATTTATCTACCTTAACTAGCAAATCTTCAACTCTGCCATCAGGTCAAATTTGAGATCGATTAGCCATCTGAAGGATTATTGATGTAGGCTTTGCTTTTCCTATCCCTAATTGTTTAAACACAGATTTCAGCATCAAGTTCACACTTGCACCAAGATCACATAAGCGATAAGTCATATATTTGCATGTTTTTCATATATTAAATCTTATGTTTAGCACATTAATTTATCTTAAAACCTTTAATTCAGTTCCTATTTGGTTTTACAAGTGTTTTTGGGCCTTAATGGTGTTTTATACGTAAAAGACGAGTTTTAGCACTTTTTGGCATTTATGGAAAATCCTTTGTGCAAAACCAGCAACGTTCGTGGAATAAGGCATGACCATGACGCAAGACAAACTTTTTGACTTGGAGGACAAGCAATCTTACTACAAGTGGACTTCTACTTTTATCATAATTAGAGTAGTTTAGGGTTGTCGCATTTAATGTAATATCTTTTCCTTTTTTCCCTATAAATAGAGATCATAAGGAGAAGGGAAAATAGTTCCAAGTAGCTGAAACCCTATCCCTTTCCTTGTGTAGCCGCCGACTACTCCTTGAATAGCTAAACCTCTCTTTTTCTAGTCAAGTGTAGTTACAATGATATTATTTCAAGTTTTTAGTGATACTTCTTGTTCCCAAATTATGTTCATCTTTATTCAAGTATCTTCATATCTTTTGTGCTTCATCATCATGTTTATGTTGGGTTATACGTATGTATGCAACCAAGTCATGGGTTATTGACACAAGTGGTAAGGAAATTCGGGTTAGATTTCCAAAGGTATGAATTTATGTTCTTAATAATTTAAAGAGTTAATGCTTAGTTAGAATATGTGTTTGGGTCTCTATGGCTCTTAATGTTATTTGATACGTTATAATTCTTACTGGGTTATCTAATGAATTTTAACCTTGATAACAAGAGTTAGTAATTTATGGGTTATTAAATTACTTTCTATCAAAGAAGATATTTAAGTTATTCGTGGGTTATCATCTAACTTGAAACCAAGCTATTTGAGATTGATGTTGATTTATCTTTTGTGAAATCTATGATCTAAGTTCTTGATTTAATATTCTGAGTTCTACCTTGACTAAAGTTCCAATTTATATTGACTTCTTCTTTACTTAAATTGCTTTCTTCAAATCAAACACAAAACCCCCTTTTTACTTTAAGTGCTTGTGAACTTAATCTCTTAACCGCTCTCTGTGGGATCGACCCTACTTGTCGATACTACAAATCCAAGGAACAAGTAGGTATTATTTTTTGACGGATTTGACAGCCATAAAAAATTGGCGTTGTTGCCTAGGAGTGGTGTCCAGAAGCTAAGTTCACTTTTTATTTAGTTTATTTTCTTTTTCTACATTTATGTTTCTTTCTTCTTGTGCATATAAGAATTTTTTGTTTGATCATGATATCGACAAAATCGAAAGATGACTAAGGAAGAAAGCGAAGCAAGGCGAACAATCGACCACACAAGAGAACATTGAAGCCGACTTGGAGAATAGTCAAGCCGAGCTACCCCTTGAAACCGACATGGCTGAACAAACCCTTCACCAACTCACCACACCCGAGATCGCCACTCAACCACAATGCATCACCTACCAAGACCTTGAGGTACCATTCGAATTAAAATCGAGTCTAATACATCTTCTTCCTACTTTAAGGGGACGCGAGAATGAGAATCCATACAAACATTTGAAAGAATTCCATGTGGTGTGCTCAAGCATGAAACCCCACAATTTCACCATGGATCAGGTCAAACTATGTGCATTTCTATTCTATCTAGCCGACCATGCCAAGGATTGGTTGTACTACATACCATCCAAATCAGTTGAAACATGGACAGACATGACGAAGCTTTTTCTCGAGAAATATTTTCCCGCCTCATTAGCCACCAACATTAGAAAAGATATTTGTGGAGTGCAGAAAAAAGATTCTAAGATGCTTCATGACTATTGGGGGCGATTTAAACAACTTTGTGCAAGTTGTCCGCAACATGGAGTCTTCGACCAACTTCTCAACCAATATTTCTATGAGGGTTTATTACCCATGGAGAGAAAAATGATGGATGTCGCAAGTGGAGGCGCAATCGTGAACAAGACTCCTACCCAAGCCAAAGACCTTAACAACATTATGGCCGCGAACTCTTAATAATTTAGTTCGACACATGACATTGTCTCTCGATGTGTGAATGAGGCAAACGTTTCTTCCCTTGAAGATAAGATTTCGAATCTAACTTCTCTTGTTCAAAAATTGGCATTAGGTAATACATAACAAGTCAAGAGCATGCAACCGATATGTGCCCAACACTCCAAGAAGAAAGTACCGAAGAGGCCAATGCCATTAAAGGCCCTTATAGCAAAAGAAAGTGCAATCCATACTCGAATTCATACAATCTAGGGTGGAAATAACATCCAAAATTGAGTTATGGGAAAAGAAATTATCAACAAGAAGGTTATGCGCAACCATCTTCGTCGACGAAACCACCCTTGGAGGATGTCGTGTACAAACTTGCCCACAACCTCAAGCAATTCCAACAAGAGACAAGGTCAAGTATTAAAAACCTTGAAACACAAGTAATTCAAATTGCCTCATCTCTTAGTCAATCCAAATCTCGAGGTAAGTTACCTTCTCAAACTATTGTGAATTCGAAACAAAACATAAATGCAATTACTTTGAGAAATGACAAGAATTTGCAGGATTATTCAACCAAGGAGGATGTCAAAAAGGAAGAAGGGGGACGAAGTAAACCGAGAAAATTTTGGCAAACCCTTTTTCCCGACAAAGATGGAAAATCGCTCAAGCCTGAGCAAGAGAAGGAAGATGTCGACACACGCAAGGTAACTCAACATGTCGTTGTTCAACCACCTTTTTCCTCAAAGATTCTTAAAGATAAAGAAAGATGAGCAAGAGAAGGAAATTCTTGAGACATTCCACAACGTCGAGGTAAATATTACATTGATTGATGTTATAAGATAAATCCCTTACTATGCAAAATTTCTCAAATAATTGTGCACAAACAAGAGGAAGTTGAATGGTAACGAAAAGGTGAGAATGAGTGAAAATGTGTCTGCAATACTTAAAAGAAAACTCCCTGAAAAATGCAAGGATCCTGGTATGTTCACTATCCCATGTCAAATCAGAAGTATCAATATTGAGAAAGCCATGTTAGATTTAGGAGCATCTATTAATGTTATGTCATATTCTATATATTGTGCAAACAATATGGGTCCTCTTAAAGATACATGTGTGATCATACAACTTTCCGATTGATCGAATGTCTATCTAAAAGGAGTCTTGGATGATGTTTTGGTGAAAATCAATGGACTTATATTTCCAACTAATTTTTTATGTTTTAGATATGGAGGAAACGATTCTTCTAGTCCTAATTTAATTTTATTAGGAAGACCTTTCTTGAAAACATCTAGAACAAAAATTAATGTGCATAATGAAGTTCTTACTATGGAATTTGCTGAGTTATGATTGATTTTAATCATGTTTTATGTTAAATAATGTTGAAATAAAGGTTTGATCAGATTAATCCCTAAACTAGTTGGATCTCTAGTTGTTTAGGTTAGTAGAATTGGGTTTTTGTGGCGTTAAAGTGAATTTGGGACTGCTGGAGATATAAGGATGCAAATAGGTTGGTTTTGGATGTTAATTGATGATTAAAAATGGATTGAAGTGTTAGGTTTTGGCTGGGCTGAGTTTGTAGTGTAATCGAAGGTGTTTTCGGTTGTTTCAGACGGGTGTTTTGGTGTTTTTGGGTAGAGCGGTGTGGTAGGCATGTTTAGTGGAGATTTTAATGCATTGAGATGCATTAATCCTCTTTTCTTGTGTGGTATAAACAGGGGAGAACAAATCAGAAGCAATCAGTGAAGTTTCGTGAGCTTCTGACTCTTGGTTTTGCATCGGCTAGTCAAGGTTTCGCATGTCGGTGAGTGAGAACATGGATTTCAGTTTTGAAATGCTTTAAAGGTGGTTTTGGGAACTTAGATATAAGCTTGAAATGCTTGTCTAAGTTCGGAAGTAAGTAAAAGGAATTTCTCCCTCGGATTGTGCTAATATGGATTTGTTTATGCACTTGATTTTAAAATGCATGTTACCTACTGTTAAAGCATGTTTTTAAGTAAGCGATTTACTGTTTTGATGATGTAGTGTTGAAGGATGCACATGGTATGTGATCCTTGTAAGTATATGCTTTATACTTGTAATTTTAAGCATGATGTAATGCTTGGAAATATGATTTATTGAAGATGCTTTGAAAACAGTGAGGTATGTGGTTAAATGTGAATTATATTGGCAAGTGATGTTGTGAAAATGGTTTATAAATGATATCAGATATAGTTAGGGTGTACTCTATTTATGAGCGCAAGTGTACACTCTTGTCAAGTTATAGTATTTAGGGTAAAGTACACAAACGGTCACTGAACTTTGGTAAAAAGAACAAAATGGTAACCAAACTTTCAAAAATCACAAAATGGTAATTAAACTTTATGTTTTATAATAAAATGGTAACTAGACGTTAAATGACGTTAAGTGACTGTTATAAGATTTGGTATAATAACACATTTAGTCCTTCATATTTATACATTCAATTAATTTAGTCTTAATTCGAAACAATTCACTAAATTTAGCCCTCGTTATTTACGAATTCTTTCAAATTTTATTTGAATTTTTTTCGATTCAAGTCGAGTCGAGTTTTCGAGTTCCTATAAAAATTTAATTGTAATTATTTATCATGTTACCATACTTTGGAATTTTACTTTAAGGACCAAATTGAAAGAATGTGTAAATAACGAGGGCTAAATTTAGTGAATTGTTTCGAATTAGGACTAAATTATTTGAATGTATAAATATGAAGGACTAAATGTGTTATTATACCAAATTTTATAATAGTCACTTAATGGCATTTAACGTCTAGTTACCATTTTGTTATAAAACATGAAGTTTAATTGCCATTTTGTGATTTTTGAAAGTTTGGTTACCATTTTGTTTTTTTACCAAAGTTCAGTGACCGTCTGTGTACTTTACCCTAGTATTTAAGATATCGTCTCGACAGGGATTGGACAGCTTGGTTCGAATTATTGTTCCTGCACAAGGAAAGGTAAATTGCACAAGTAAGATATTTGTTTGAGATGAAAAGTAAAATAAAACACAATTAATTAAAGAAGTGATTCAGGTTGATAAAGGGAGCAGGGTTATGTTGCCGCTTAGTGTGAAACTGCGTTGAATAGGCCAAGTTGTTTTGTGCTGCCACGATATGCTGCCTTGGTCGGTACTGACAGATTGAGGTTGCGGCCCTTTCACTGCCGCAACGGATCTCTGCTCTTGCAACTTTCGCTGTCTTAGCAGGTGGAATGGAGAGAAGTCTCGGCGGCAAGTCTGGCAGATACTCCAAGTTCGACAGAGCAATTCTAATGTGATCCTCCCTATGTCTAGGCAAGGATTTTGTCACCACGTGATGTAGGCAATACCTAGCACTCAGCGTAAACCTAACACACGCAGTCGACATTTGGTTGCTCTTTTAGCCACTGAAATTCAAACTTATGTCTAAGCCGAATTAGTCAACACCTGAACATGATGAGACCGTACTTAATTCTTTCGTGAGTTTGACACTCTCGTGCCCGACAAATGGATTTCTTCAACTAGACTTTTGGAACTAATTGAAGAAGTGAAGAACATGAATTAAGTAAACTTGGAATATTTTATTGAAAACAAACTTGAAACCTAAAAAAACCATTTTCGCAACTAATTTACAACATCACCCCAACCCAAGGGAAGTTTAGAACATGGCGGCGACAAAGAACACCTAAGCTATGTCTATAGAAAACTTGAGATGATTTGAACTAGGAGTACAATGAGTATTTATAGATAATAACTAGGTTTAGTCCTCCTTAAAGTATAAGTCCTCAAAAGTAGCTTTCCACATTAAATGTGACTTTAAACTCTGAATTATTTGAGTTGAATGTCGACTTTATCACATTTTCCTTGTCCCGCAAGCAATCTCAAGATTTCACTTCGGTGGCTCTGCCTGCTGCTACAAACGTCAGAAAATCAAGTGGATGGCAGCGATAGATTCAGGATTTTTAGCTCTACAAATCACACTCTGATTCTCCAACTCCATAGTTTGATGCCGTGGGCAGCAAGGTCGGCGGCGGCAGCACTCGGTAGCTACTCGGCAGCTATTGTCTTTGGCTAGAACTGTATCAGTACAGCTCCATGGTACGCTGCCTCAACATAGCATCCTAAGGTCCTCTTTCCCCCTTTCAGCCTTTAGTACCTAAAACCAAAAATACACTAAAACAGTATCTCTTCTTCACCGAATAAAAGATAATATATAAAAACAAGGTAAAACGAAGAAATATTGTAAAATGCAATGCATGATCCTATTTATGCCTAAGATGTGCTTAAAAACATCAATAATGTGAGATGGAATGTGCATGAAATATAGGACTTATGGACACTTACACACCCTCAAACTCGAACTATTGTTTGTCCTCAAGCAATGCAACCTAACATACTTGCTCTAACAATAATCAGAAAGAATAACATGTTTTCAACTTGATTTCATGCCTCAAGGCCGTGGCACCTATATTAAATTAGTGAAGGGAAAATTAGCAGGAAAATAACTCAGAATTTAATTTCTGATGCCAATGCAGTGTGTGCAGGACTGTATACATGCTGAATATGCAGAATAAATAAATAAACAAAGGTGTTGGTTCGATATATAAGGTTGGTGCCGAGGCAGCACAGTTAAGCACAATATTTTTTAATCATGGCTATGAGGGATTCAACCTATCATAACTACTCTTCTAGGTCTGAAGTTATGCTAGGAGCAAACTACAAAACCTCGAACCCTTGGAGTAGAGTCATCCCGTGAAGACTTTCATTCACTCATGCTAATTTGTCTGTCACTTCAAGGCTTTCAGATTCATGGACTTTGATAGCAGTGGAGTGTTCTCGCACACGATTCTTCCTAGAGCCTTTTGTGGGCACCTCTAGGGTAAATAGATATTTCTTTGTTTTTGCTTTTACTACCGTGGCCGTGCTGTATTTTTCTTTTTCCTTTGCCTGCCTCGGTGGATACCTGCAATCATTGTAAGAATTTTGCAAAGAATTCTAAAAATAGGCAGGCAATGTTCATCAGATATTATAACACATTCAGCAAGTAACACAGGTGTTTGACAGTTTTAGGTAAAAAAAGAAAAAAATCTAAGTCATTTTTCATGCTTTTCTCAAAATTAAGTTCAATTTTAATTTGGTGCGAAAATAAACTAATCGGCTATCTATCATAGGCACAAGTTATAACAAATTTTTCTTTTTCGATTATTACTAAGGCAAGTACAATGCAACCAATATACTACTAAGTATGCGTTGATAAAAGATGTGAGAGCTATCCCCCCAAACTCGAGATGGGCATTGCCCTTAATGCACAAATTAGACAAAATAAAACGGAAAAAAATAAATACAAGAAATAAAAAAAATAGAAAAAAATAAAATTAAAATGAAAAAGAAAAAGAACTAAAAATTGGTTGAGGGTTGAGAAGAGGCTGGATTCTTTTCTACTGAGGAGGAGGAAGAGGTTTGGATGATGAAACGACGGCCGACAGATCTTTTGGTGGGGGTTTTAGTAGGTGAGGTTTTTGGTTTCCGCGGCGGCTGGACTCTTTTCAGCGTAAGATGGGGTTCTTCTTGTGGTTCGGCAGGGGGAGCGGTAGGAGGTACTTCGCTCTCGTCTGACTCTGTCTCGAAGTCCATGGGCTCATCGGCTATGATGTGTCATTTCCTTTTCCTAGTTCCTTCCTTCGTGGGTGCTGCCAGAGGGACAATCGCCATTGGGATGGCTGCTGCTGCTGCAACCACTGCTGTTTCTGGCTCCGACGAATGCTGCTCAATCTCCTCTGATGAAGAGGTGTTCACCACTATTGCTGATGTGCATGCTGGTGAATGGTGATGTTGATTCCTCTTGGAGGAGTCTGCCACTGTGTCAGATGCAGTGGTGGTTGAGTAAGTTGGGTAGTGCATTGGAGAGGGCACCTGGCGGGCGGGTTGGTGGGCAGCGGCGGCGGATGGCGCTCCTTGTGTTGGGGCTGCTGCTGCAAGTTCTGCAGGGTATGAAGGCATGATGGGTCCCTCACCAGGGAATTTCTGCAGGAGATAAGCCACAAAGGCTTCTTGGACCTCCCTCACGAATTTCATGAAGGTCATCTGCTGCTACTCGATGCGCTTGGTGCTATTAATAATGGTGTGCAGTAGTGTGAGGACTTCATTGTCTGGGGAAACTTCAGTACTGCTGGGGGCGGCTGGAGTGTCGGGCTGGGCGGCAGATGGTTGGCTAGGCGTTGTTGTCTCTATCTTCGGGGCCTGCATCATCTGCAGGCGGATTTGTCTGGTCCACCCTTCCTTGGCAGTGGTCAACTCATCTTTAGGGTCTGCTGGAACACCAAAGTTGGCGCAAAGGCATGTGATGAGGGACGAGAAGTACAACCTGCCCTTCATGTTTTTGAAGCAATTGTGGATCTCTGTGCATATGATTTCCCCAATGTTTATTGGTTAGTTCATCAGAATGCTATGAATGAGGGGGAGGCGCGACCGATTAATGGTAGAGTTGTGGGAGGTGGGCAGCAGGCGCCTCTTTACAAATGTGTTCCACAACATTGCCGCGGGCAACAGGTGGCAGTGTTGGATTGATTCTACATGTTTGCCTGCTAACCACGACGTGTTAGGCCTGCAGACTTTGGCCTTGATTTTCTCATAGTCGGAAGCCGTCAGTGACTGCCTCCACTCCTTGTGAGGGTTGTTGTACATATCCAGGCCATAGTATCTGTTGATGACGATGGTGTGCAGCTTGATAGGTTCCCCGCAGACATAGACAAATGGTTGCCCTGGGCGGGGGTGATGGGCGTAGAATTCCCTAACCATGGTGATGTTTGCTATCTCTGGATGTCGTGCGAACATCTCCTATCCCTTGTTGTGGATGATCTCGAAGAGGGTAGGCTCTAAGCCTAGATTGCCTATCTCTCTTATGTAGTGGAAACCCTTCTCCTCCCATATGTTCTGCTTTGTGAATTGATCTCTGTATCTTTCCTTGTCTTTCTTGGAGCAAAATGTTTTGTAGGTGGGTTTGGGCTGTGATGCGGATGCCATGTGAAACAGTTGAAGTAACTGAAATTTTGAACGAAAAATAATTAGAAAGTCGTGAAAGCAAGAATAAGTTAGCAAGGAGGTGAAAGTAAAGTAAATGAATTGAGTGAGTGGGGTTTAAATAGAGGTTGTCGAGACGTGTCATGGCGGCAAAAAATGCCCAATGGTCCATTTTTCTTGCGCACGTTACAAGATTTCTGCCTATTATTTTTGGAGCCGTTGGCAGCCAACTAGTCATTACGTGTTGCTACGCTTGGCTATCTCGGTGGGATGGTGGGCGGGCTCCTTGTTGGGCCTTCTTCTTGATCTCGCTCTTTTATTCTTAAACATGAAATAAAAAATAAAAATAATTAAATAACTTCTGAAAAATAAACATCTGAAAAACTAATTCTAATCCTAAGAAATAAATTCTAATCCTAATGAGTGAAAATAAAAATTAAGTTATGTTGTGGGTGCATTTGGGTGCATCTCCTAGACAGAACCACTTCCTCAGGTAGTTTGTCTTGTCCTTCCCTCTTGGGGGGGATCCTCTTGTTCCTTCAGGTGTTGTGCTATTAGTTCCTTCAGCCTGCCCTTTGGTCTGTCGCGACAGCTGCTTCCCTAGCCTGTCTCTATGCTGATCTCGGCATCTCTTGCATCTATGCATCTTTTTTTCTTTTTCTGAGGGTTGCAGCACGTTTAACTTTACGCTATGTTCGTCTACCCTCATGGTCAACTCCCCGTTTTCCACATCTATTAGCGTTCTGCTCGTGGCCAAGAATGGTTGCCCAAGGATGATAGGGGCCTTTTCACCGGCCTCACAGTCTAGGATGAGGAAATCAACTGGAAGGATCAGGTTGCCCACCTTCACAAGGATGTCTTTGATTTTTCCCTTCGGTTGTACAAATGAGTGATCAACAAGTTTAAGCATGACGAAGGTAGGTTTGGCAGGCCTAACTCCTAGCTTATCAAAGACTGCCTTTGGCAGGCCGAAGTCGCACATGGCTTTTGTTTCATGTTTGATGCCTATCCTACATGTGATAACAAAGCTGCTCGAGTCTGTCTGCTTGGGCGGCAACTTGTTGTGTAGCATTGTCATACACTCTTCTATGACGACAACTGTCTCGAATTCCCAAATCCTCTTCCTTCTAAAAACCATGTCCCTCTGATATTTGGCATAGTTGGGCATATTTTGAATGGCTTCTATAAGAGGTATGTTTCTGTGCACCTATTTCAGCATATCCAGGAACCTTCTGAACTGGTGTTCTTGCTTCTGTTGCTTGACCCTTTGGGGGAAAGGTGCTGGCAGGCGGATGTTCTCTATACGTTCCTTGCATTGGAACTTAATTCGAGGAGGATCATCTGCTTCAATACCGCTGTCACGTTCAGCTACTGGGGCAGCTGGTATTGGTGCTGATGTAGCAGGCTTTTCTTTCTGGTCTGGCTGAATTTCGTGTTGTTTCTCCACCATGGGTTCATCCAACTGCTTCCCACTTCTTGTAGATATGTCCTTGCACTGCTCATAAGTGGGTTTTGTTGCTGCCTCTAAGATGCTGGATGCTGCTCCCATTGTCCGACTGGTGTAGATTTCTGTGAACTGCCCAAATTTGGTCTCCAGGTTTTTTATAGCAGCCTCCTGGTTTTTCATCCTCATCATCGTCCTGTCCATGAAAGACTCAGTTTTATCAATAAATTTATTGGTATGAACAATAAAATCACTAGTTCTAGACATGAAAGTGTGAAGGGTTGCTTCTAGTGAATTATTGTTTTGTGGTTGTTGACTCTATTGTCTGTATTGGTTCTGTTGGTAGCCTCTTTGTAGTTGTTGTGGGTTTGCAACAGTCTTTGGGTTACTCTAGGAGAAGTTGGGATGGTTCTTCCATCCAGGGTTGTAGGTATTCTGGGCTGGTCTAATGTTCCTCTTATATCCTCCCATATAATTGGCATATGTGGTGCAGTCAGAGGAATCATGGTTGCCCCCACATTCTCCACAGAACAGTTCTACAACCTTTACCTTATAGACTTTCCCAGGAGGTTGCACAATTTTCATGACCAGCTCTATCAGCGTGTCAAGGCCGGCATTAACAGTCTGGGGCTTTTACCTCATTCACAGTGGTTGGCCGCCTAACGCCACCTCGGCTTGTTGTTGGGTACTTTTAGTCATTTTTGGCGGCTTGATTCAGAAGTCGCGGTGCCTCTTCTGGTGGTCTTTCGAGGATGATTCCATTGGCTTAGGCATCAATCATCATTCGAGTTGGGTAGTTCACCCCGTTGTAGAATATTGATACCTACGTCCAAGCTAGAAGACCATGTAGCGGGCAGCTGTTCAGCATCTGTTGGTACCACTCCCATACTTCTTACATCAGCTCGTCATCCCCTTGTCTGAAGGTTGTTATCTTATTGTGTAGTCTGTCTGTGACATTGAACAGGCCGAAACGGTCTAGGAAGTCTTTACACAGCTCTTTCCAAGTGTTGAGCGATCCTGTTGGCTGGTTGTTCAACCACTGTTTTGCCATATCCCTTGGTGAATAGGGGAATAATCTCACCCTCAGGACGTCTTGATAGACTCTGTGTATCTTGAATGCTATGCAGATGTCCAGGAATCCTCTTAAATACTGTCGAGCATCTTCTGTGGTAGTCCCTCTAAAGTTCCCTAGTGTGTTGATCATGTTAAACATGATAGGATTCAGCTCGAAGTGGTCCGCCTCAATATCAATTTGTGTCACTCTCAGATCGAACCCTCTGAATCTAAGCACAAGTGCACACTTTTGTCAAGTTGTAATATAAAAGATATCGTCTCCCACGAGGATTGGACAACTAACTCGAAGATAAATTCCTGAACATGAAATATTAAATGCACAAGTTAATTTCAGTTTGTTTAAGAGAAAAGTAAATAAACACAAGTAAATAATAGAAGAGATCAAATTGATGGAATAAGTCAGGTTATGTTGTTCTGTAGTGTGAAACTGCGTTGAATAGGTTAAGTTGTATTGTGCTGCCAGACTTTGTTGCCTCTGCGGAAGATGGCGTAATGGTGCTTCAACAAATTTCACTGCCTCAGCAGGTGGAACGAACGATTGGCTCGGTGGCTCAGTAGACCTTAAAGGCTCGGTAGAACGCTTCGAGAATGATTCAGCTTATGTCTAAGTCAGAATACTGTTGTTGCACGCTGTAGATAATATCCGTCGGCGTGAATCTTGCAATGAACAGCAACCTTTGGTTCGTCCTCTTTTAGCCACCTTAAATCCTAACCTATGTCTAGGCTGGATTGATTAACCCCTGGTATTGATGAGATCGTGCTTACTTCTTTCGTGAGTTTGACTCTCTCGATGCCTAACAAATGGATTGCTCACAATCGATCTTTCGAACTCAATTGAAAACAATAAAGAACATGAAATAAGCAAACCTTGAATTTAATTGCAAAAACAAACTTAATCATATACAACTGTTCTCACAACTACTTTACAACATAACCCAAACCCTAGAGAATTTAGAACATAGTGCCGGCAAGAAAACACAAGAGAAATTAAGGTATGCAAGATTGTTAGATTACAAGGTATGATCGGGTATATATAGGGCATGGCCTAGGTTAAGTCCTCCTTGGAGTAGAAGTCTTCCTCATGGTAAAGTAGCTTTTGCATTAAACACATCCTTTAATTCTGACTTCTTTGACTTGAAATTGGACTCCTTGTGCTGCAAGAAAGCGTAAGCCGCCTTAGACATTTTCTCCTTTGTTTCCGCCATCAAGAAATTGTGTAGATGGGCTCATTGGACACAAAAAATTATGCTCTTCCAATCGCACTCCAATTTGCCAATTCCTTAGGTTGCTGTCCTGGGCGGCAGGTGTGGCGCCGGTAGCTACTCGGCCGCATCTCTCTCTGTGTTGAACTGCTTCAATATAGCTCTTTGGTCTGTTGCCTCGGCATCATCTCCTCAACTTTCATCTTCTTCTGACAGCTTCTAGCACCTGAAACTAAAACTAAACTAAAACAATATATTTTCTCACCAAATCAAATATATTCAACAAAAACAAGGCAAAGCAAAGAATACTGTAAATAATGCATGCATGCACCTAATTATGCCTAAAATGTACTTAAGAACAACAATAATATGAGATGGAATGTATACAAAATATAGGACTTATGAGCACTTTATTGTACGCGTTTGAATTTCAGTACTTTGTATCATCCTTAGATGGATGGACAGTCTGAATGAGTTATCCAAGTGTTGGAGGATATGTTGAGATGTTGCATCATTGATTTCCAAGGTTCTTGGGAGAAACAATTACCTTTGGTGGAGTTTTCTTACGATAATAGTTATCAGGTGAGCATTCAAATGGCTCCTTATGAGGCCTTGTATGGAAGGAAGTGTAGAACGCCTTTTTGTTGGGCGGAAGCAGGGCAGAAGTTGGTTTCTTTGCCTAATGTGCTTAAGGGCACTACGGAAAAAGTGAAGCTTATTAGTGAGAGGTTGAAAGTGGCTTCGGATTGGCAAAAGTCTTACGTAGATTTTGAAGCATAAGGAGATTGAGTATGTTGTAGGTGATAAGGTGTTTTTGAAGGTTTCACCTTGGAAGAAGGTGATGAGATTTGGCCAGAAGGGCAATTGTGTCCGAGGTTTATTGGACCGTATGAGGTGCTTGAGCATGTTAAACTTGTTGCTTATAGGTTGAGGTTGCCACCCGAGTTGGAGAAGATACGTGATGTTTTCCATGTATCTATGCTTCGGAGATATAGATCAAATATGTCTCATGTTATGCCTGTTGAGGAGATTGAGTTGAATACGGATTTTTCCTATGATGAAGAACCATTTGAGATCTTAGATTCAAACAACAAGGTTTTTCGTGGTAAGACCATTGAGTTGGTCAAGGTCTTGTGGCGACAACGTGGTGTTGAAGAAGCCACGTGGGAAAGGAAGGATGACATGGAGAAGTTTCCTTATCTTTTTCCATCAGGTAAAATTTCAAGGACGAAAATTCCTAAGTGGGGGGGGGGGTTGTAACACGTCGGTTTTGGGCTTAGAAGTTAGCCAAGTTTGGTTAAGAGGTTCGGGGTTCCAAGTTTGGTTAAGAGGTTCGGGTGAACCAGTTCGAGCGAGTTATGCTAGTTTCAGGATTAAGTTGTAATAAATGGTTTTTGAGGGAGATAAAATATGGAAAATATTTTATAATTTAACATGTTTTAAAGGTTTTGGAGAGTTCAATTTGATAAAGTTAGATTGATCTAATTGGTATTTTGAAAAAGTGACTAATTTGTAAATATTGCAAAATACATTTTATTGACTAAATTGAAGAGGACCAAAACATAGAATCCTTAGGGAGCTATTAAACCAAGGTGTTGTCAGCCTTTTCCCTTGATTTTGGCCCTGTTTGGCAATTAGCGGATAGCGGATTACATTAGCTGATAGTTAATAGCTGATTGCATTAGCTGATTTGACTAACGGATTGTATTAGCTGATTGTATAAAAGTGTTTGGTAAAATTAACCGATAGCTGTTAGATTATTTAAACAAACAAAATGACATATAAGGACATGATTATATCCAATACTTGTTTGAATAGTTTATTAGTTATCGATATTTTGTATCTAATTAATATTAATTAGATTTATAAAAATTACTTTTAATATAAATTTTCTAAACATATTTGAATGATTTGTATATTAATTTATTATTTATACAATTATTTTAATATAATTTAATTAATTAATAAATTTAAATACACATATAAATATGTGATAATAAAAAGAAAAAATAAATAGGATTAGCTTATAAATAGGGTGAGAAAATATTTAATTTAGGTGATTTGGATATTTTTGGTAATTGATAAGGGTAAAAGAGTCTTTACAACTCTAATATCAAACATCTAATCTCAAAAAGCTCCTATTAGAAGCTTTTTCAAAATTAGCGGTTTCACCCCAATCCGCTCTTTCAATCCGTTGTTCACCAAACAACTAAATTAGCGGATTTGACTGGTCAAACCTCTAATTATGCCTCAAACCTCTAATTTTTGCCCAAACATCTCTTTACCAAACACGGCTTTTGTGTTTTTAAAAGATTTAATTAATTGATTTATTAAATGAGATTTGATAAAAATGATTTTAAAAGGCTAAACATTTTCTAATGTAACTACTTTTCTCCTAAACTTTTCTCTCAACTTTCCTATCAGCCAAACTATCTTTCCATCACTAAAATCTCCAGAGATTTATCTATTTTCATCCACTTTTGATTTCTAAATGATTCTCATGGATTTCTACATTAACTAGCTATGGATTTCTTGAAGGGTTTCTTCTAAATCATTACAATCAAGGGAAAAAGCTTGTGTTATAGGTGATCTTTTTTTCTCTCCTCTAATCAAGGTTCTTTATTGGAATCACCAAGTCTTTGGCTCTCTAATTGTGTTTAGTAGCAATGTTTTATAATATATTTGATGAAAATGGCTAAATCAAGCTTTGAAAGATGATTTCTCGAGATTTTCGTAATGGTACTGTTTTGATTGATTTGAGGTTGATTTTAATCATGATTTGGATGTTAAATGATGTTGAAATAAAGGTTTTATAATAGTAATCCCGAAATGAGTTGGATCTCTAATGGTTAGATTATTAGATTTGGGGGTTTTGTGGTATTAATATGGATCTGGTGTTTCTAGAGGTATAATGATGTAATTAGATTATTTTTGGATGTTAGTTGATGATTAAAATTGGATGGAAGTGTTAGGTTTTGGCTGGGTTGACTCTGTAGAGTAATCGAAGGTGTTTTCGATTTTTTTTTGGAATAGGTGTTTTGGTGTTTTTGGGCAGAGTAGCGCGATGGCTTTGTTTGCTGATGGTTTTAATGCATTGAGATGCATTAATCCTCTGTTTTTGTGTAGCATAAACAGGGGAGAACGTATCGAAAACAACCATTGAAGTTTCAGAGGCTCCAGAAGCTTGATTACGCGTGGAAAAGCGAGAGTGGAGTTGTAGGTGAGTAGAATTGGTTTTAAAAGCCTTTCAAAGACATAAAAGTAAGGTATGAGGGTTTAGGTTGAGTTTAAAACACTAACCTAAATCTGGAAGTAAGTTTGAGATGTTTCACTCTCGTTTCTCGGTTTTTATCACATTGATTTTTATGATCATGCTCATGTTTTGAAGGTAGATGTAACACCCCGGTTTTGGGCTTAGAAGTTTTGGGTTTGGACCGATTCGGTCAAGGTGCGGTTCGAATATAAAAGGTGAAATTAGGAAAGCCTAGTTCGGGTTGCATTAAAAATATGGAAAATGTTCTAAAATCCTCTTTTATTATATATAAGAGTATGGTGGAATCAATTTTGCAAAATGAGGTTTGGAAGGGTGACATTTTGGGCTAGTGACCAAAATGTAATTTTTGAAAACTGTGAGACTGTTTTAAAAAGGATTGAAACTTTGAATCTTTAAGGAGCTATTTACCCAATGGGAGTTTCTCCAGATTTTTCTAAGATAATTAAATGATTAATTAAAGGTTTTTGAATAAAACTAAAAGGAGGGAAGATATTTTGGAATTTCCAACTAACTTTCCATATTTTCCATTTTCACTTTTCTCTCATCTTTTCTCTCAAACCAAACATCTTTTTCCAGAACTTTTCCCTCTGGTTTTGTCATCTAAATCACTCATTTCTTTTCCCTTTTGATCTTCAATCCTCTCTTCATTAAATCCTTTGCATTTGCTAATTGGATCTTCAAGCTTTTTGATTCTAAAAAGGGAGAAACTCAAGTTTGGAGGTAAGAACGTCCTTCTCCTCTAAACTCTCAGTTCTTTACTGAAATTCCTAAGTTCTCAATCCTTAATTTGTGTTTTATAAATGGTTTTAAGGTTGTGTTATTGATCTTGGCTTGTAAATGCAAGATTTGGTTGATTTTGATGAAAATTTCGTATGAGCTGTTAAAGCAGTGATTTGAGGTGTGTTTTTGATGTTAAATGAATGTTAAATTGATAAGGAATTGAGGTTTAATCAATGCAATCCCGGATAGGTTGAATTTCCTAAGTTTAGCTTGTGTTCTTGGTTGTTTTTGGAGTAATCTTGTGGATCTGTTATAGCTGGAGGTATAAGGATGTTGATAGGTCCTTTTTGGATGTTAATTGATGTGTAAAGATGTTTAGATTTGATGAATCTTGGCTGGGTAGTGTTGTGGAGTTGTTTGGATGCATTTTCGGTGGTGTTTGGTAGCCGAAAATGGAGTGTGGATGAGAGCAGCGAGTTTAGGTGCTTTCATTGAAGCTATTAATGCATGATGATGCATTAATCCTCTGCTTTGATGTGTTTGAAACAGGGGAGTCATCTTTGGATCCAAGTGGTGGTGATCCGGAAGCTTGATTGGTGTTTCGGTAAGAGGCGAAACGGAATCGGTGAGTGGATTTTGGTTTTCGGCTTTGAAACCAATGTTTTGAAGGTTTGGGAGCTTAGTTTAAGTCTAAGCAACTTAGCTAAGCTCAAGAGTAAGTTTTTGGAAAAACTCTCTTGGTGATGGCCATGGATTGGTTGTATGCAATGTGGTTTGTTTGCATGATTTAAATTCTGTTTTGAAAGCATATCTAGCATGTTTATTTGCTGAGATTATAAGCCATGTGTTGAAGGAAACTCAAGGTAAGAGTTCCTTGTTTTTGAACATTGTTTTAATGTGGTTTGATGCTTAAAAATGCATGATGTTTATGGCTTGGTTAAATGCTTTAAAACAGTGGATTATTGATGATAATGATACATATTGGCAAGTGTTGGTTAAGGTCACAAAGGTGGTTAAAAGTCCTTGTGTGAGCCTTGTATATTTAAGAACATCAAGGTGTTTAAAAGTCCTTGTGTGAATCTTGTGAATTTTAAGAACAACATGGTGTTTAAAAGTCCATGGTTGGTTCTTGGTTAAGGCTCAAGGTGGTTAAAATTCCTTGTGTAAGCCTTGTTTATTTAAGAACATCAAGGTGGTTAAAAGTCCTTGGATGATTCTTGTTAAGGACACAAAGGTGTTTAAAAGTCCTTGTGTGGTCCTTACCATGGTGTTTAAAAGTCCATGGGCCATGGTGTTTAAAAGTCCATGGGATTAAGGACACAATGGTGTTTAAAAGTCCATGTGTGGTCCTTGGAAAGTATAAGATCACAATGGTGTTTAAAAGTCCATGTGTGGATCTTATGTGAAATGTATCACTTGTTGCCAATATGACATGAAATGAAATGGAAGCATGTATTGCTTGTTTTAAATGCTTTAGTGCATGACTAAAGGTTGTTTTGAATCATGGTTTATAAATGATTTGTAAATGCATTATTGTGTGGTTTAACGAGCATTCCTCACTAAGCTTTTGCTTACGCTCTCTCTTTTCTTAAACCTATAATGCAGAACATTAAAGTGCATTTGAGGGCAGCAAGGTGGTGAAGAATCCAAGTGGTGAACAAAGCTCATGTATGGTGAAGGTTTCTTAAACACTATTAGCTTTTAGTAATTTGGCAATGGGGGACCTATGTTGTTGTTGTTGTTTGGGAGATGTTTTGGACTCCCTAAGTTGGATTTATGTTGCTAATAATGTTGGAACATGTAATTGGCCTATATGAGTTGGTTTTATCAAATTGATACTTGAATGGTTTGCTAAGTAGGTAGCATGCCTATAGAATTGGGGCTTTTCATAATTGATGTCATATCGATGCTTGGTTGATGCAATTACGTTCATTGTATGTTGAGTGACTTGCTGGTATAATTTGGTGGCATTTGGAGCATGTTTGGTAGGTTAATTGTGTGTTTAAACAGCCATTTATCTGCAATCTGGGCAGGCCGTATCGGAACGGGAGCTACCGTTTCGGAACGGGGGCCCTGTAATGGCCCAGGCATTCGAAACGGAAGGTACCGTTCCGAAACGGAAATGCCTTTGTCAGCCCTCGTTTCGGAAAACGTTGTGGAACGGTCCCGCGTTTCGAAACAGGTTCTCCCTGTTTCGAAACACCTGACCGTTGGGGGCTGACATTGGCAGTTATATGTTTTGAAATGTTTGCGTTTTGGTCCTGAAACATGTTTTTGCAATTGTATGAGTTCGGAATGTCCGTTTGAGCTGAAATTTGGCAAAGAAGCATGAAACCTGACTAATTATAAGTTGGTAACATTAATTTGGATTAAGTCCATATAATTATCAGAATTTACAATTTGGTCCCTAAAGTTGTAATTTATGCAATTGAGTCCTTGAATGTTCTCTGGTGGTTATGATCTTTGAGTATGCTGTTTGTATGATCATATCTAGGGATAATGTGCATCTAGACAAGAGTAAAAAGGAAAAAAAAGGTCGTTAATCAAGGTTGACTTTCGGGTTGACTTTGGTTTTCCCCGTGTGATCTTCTTAATTCGGGTCGACCGTCTAGGCCGGGTTAAGGGGGTTACATTTGGTGGTATCAGAGCTGAGTTCTCGAGTAATTGGGAATGGTTGTGTGGTTGATTTGAACATGTATGCTTTGTATGCTTGTTGAGTGAAAGCATGATGAGTGAATTGTATATGTGTTGCAATTGAGTTTTATGTTGTGATGAAGCATGTTATGGGTACCCATTGCCAAATCAAAGCTAATGAAATGATGTTGTTTTTAAGTGAAAATGAGCTTGAGTACTTTGATTGCTTACCTTGCTGGGCCTGACTTTGTGTATTTGCATTGTGATTGCATTGTTATAGTATGGCACCTCGTAGAGAGTTGAGGAGTAATGTACGAGCTACGGCTCAGAATGAGAATGAGAATGAGAATGAGGAGAATGCAGGAAGTGCGGTGTTACCTCCTCCACCTGGTGGTGGTGAAGCTGGGGGTGTAAGAGCTGGAGCTGCAGCTGGTGCTGGGGTCGCTGGACCTGAGGCTGGTCAGGGGCAAGCTGTTCCTGACATGACGGTGTTAATTCAAGCTATTGCTGGAGCTTTTCAAGCAGCAGTAGCTGGAGCTCAAGGAGCTGGGCATCAGGGAGATGCTGGAGTTAGATTGCCCTTGGAACGTTTGCGCAGTCTAGGAGGGATTGAGTTCAGGGGTTTGTCAGCTGAAGGTTCGGAATCTTGGTTAGAGGGTACCGAGAGAATCTTGGGTCAGATGAATTGCACTGATGTGCAAAAGCTCGGCTGTGTAGTATCCTTGCTACAGGATGATGCTTATACATAGTGGACAACCACTATTGCTGGGATGGCGGAAGCTGGTGTAACTTGGACATTCTTTCAGAATGCGTTCAAGAGAAGGTATCTAGGTGTGAGGTACCTAGATGAAAAGAAGAGGGAGTTCATGTCTCTTACCCAGGGGAGCATGTCTGTAGCTGAGTATGAAGTGCAGTTTGTTCGACTCAGTCAGTACGCACCTGAGCTTGTTCGAGATTGAGCTGTATGAGAATACAACTCCTGTGTCCATTACCCCTTATAGAATGGCACCTAAAGAGTTGAAGGAGCCGAAGATGCAATTGCAAGAGTTGCTTGATAGTGGTTTCATTCGGCCAAGTGTGTCACCTTGGGGTGCACCGGTCTTGTTTGTGAAGAAGAAGGATGGCACTATGAGAATGTGCATTGATTATCGTCAGCTGAATAAGTTGACTATCAAGAATCGGTATCCTTTGCCGAGGATTGATGATCTCTTTGATCAATTTCGGGGAGCAGCTGTGTTCTCTAAGATTGACTTGAGGTCTGGGTACTACCAGTTGAAAGTGAAGGATGTGGATGTGCCTAAGACAGCTTTCAGGACAAGGTATGGGCATTACGAGTTCCTTGTGATGCCGTTTGGTTTGACAAATGCTCCTGCAGCTTTCATGGACATGATGAATCGTGTGTTTCATGAATACCTGGACAAGTTTGTTGTGGTGTTCATTGATGATATCCTCGTGTACTCGCGTACTGAGGAGGAGCATGAAGAGCATTTGAGGATTGTGTTGCAGGCTTTGTTGGAGAATCAGCTTTATGTCAAGCTGAGCAAGTGTGAGTTCTGGCTTAAGGAGGTGGTGTTTCTTGGGCATGTGGTTTCTGCCGAGGGGATTCGTGTTGATCCTCAAAAGATTGAGGCTGTGATGAATTGGAAGGTTCCTAAGTCTGTTCATGAGGTTCGTAGTTTCCTTGGTTTGGCGGGATACTATCGGAGGTTTATGTATGGGTTTTCTAAGATTGCTGCACCTTTGACGAAGTTGTTGCAAAAGGATGTTAAGTATGAATGGACGGAAGCGAGACAGCGGGCTTTTGAGAAGCTTAAGGCAGCTTTGACGCAAGCTCCTATCTTGGTTCAACCTGAATCAGGGAAAGAGTTTGTGGTCTATAGTGATGCGTCCTATGTTGGTTTGGGATGTGTGTTGATGCAAGAGGGTAAGGTGGTAGCTTATGCATCGCGGCAGTTGAAGGTGCATGAGCGCAATTATCCTACGCATGATATTGAGTTGGCTGCGGTGGTTTTTGCTTTGAAGATCTGGAGACATTACCTGTATGGTGAGAAGTGTACTGTGTACACGGATCACAAGAGTTTGAAGTATCTGATGTCTCAGAAGGAGTTGAATCTTAGGCAGCGGCGTTGGGTGGAGTTGCTCAAGGATTATGATTTGACGATTGAGTATCACCCTGGAAAAGCTAATGTTGTAGCGGATGCCTTGAGTAGGAAGGTAGCTGTTGAGATGAGGGCTATGTTTGCCAGTTTGAGTATTTCACGTGATGGTGGTCTTGTGGCTGAGTTGCAAGTGAAACCATCTTTGGTTCAGTTGATCAAGGAAAAGCAGTTGCTGGATGATTCCTCGGTGCCGCATGTTCAGGATATCGCGGAGGGTAGGCCTTCGGATTTCTGCTTTAATGATGATGGAGTGTTGTGTTTTGGGAGTCGGATAGTAGTGCCCAAAGATGCTGAATTGAGGCGTGCTATTCTGACTGAAGGTCATAGTAGTCCTTTTGCTATGCACCCTGGTAGTACTAAGATGTATCGAGATCTTCGTGATGAGTACTATTGCGTGGGTTTAAAGAAGGATGTTGCAGAGTTTGTGAGCAAGTGTATGGTGTGTCAGCGAGTTAAGGCTGAACATCAGGTTCCTTCAGGATTGTTGCAACCGTTGAGAATTCCTGAATGGAAGTGGGAAAGGATTACCATGGATTTTGTATCTAGTTTACCCTTGTCACCATCGAAGAAGAATTCGGTGTGGGTGATTGTGGATCGCCTGATGAAGTGTGCGCATTTCTTGCCTGTGCATACTACGTTTTCTTTGGATAAGCTTGCGGAGATGTACATTGCTGAGATTGTGCGGCTGCATGGTGTGCCTAAGTCGATTGTATCGGATAGGGATCCGAGGTTTACATCGCGTTTCTGGCAGTGTTTGCATCAAGCTTTGGGTACAAGGTTGAATTTCAGTACATCTTATCATCCTCAGTCGGATGGTCAGTCTGAGCGTGTTATTCAGATTTTGGAGGATATGTTGAGGTGCTGCGTGATTGAGTTTCAGGGCTATTGGGAGAAACATTTGCCTTTCGTGGAGTTTGCTTATAATAATAGTTATCAAGCAAGTATTCAAATGGCACCTTATGAAGCTTTGTACGGGAGGAAGTGTAGGACTCCTCTTTGTTGGGCTGAAACGGGTCAGAAGTTGGTTTCGATGCCGGCTTTGTTGAAAGGAACCACCGAGAAGGTGAAGCTCATTTGTGAGCGTTTGAAGGCAGCTTCTGATCGGCAAAAGTCTTACGCGGATTTAAAGCGTAAGGAGATTGAGTATGCGGTGGGTGACCGTGTGTTTTTGAAGGTTTCCCCTTGGAAAAAGGTGACGAGGTTTGGCCGGAAGGGTAAGTTGAGCCCTAGGTACATTGGACCATACGAGGTGATTGAGCGTGTGGGTCCTGTTGCGTACAAGTTGAGGCTACCTCAAGAGTTGGAGAAGATTCATGATGTGTTTCATGTTTCTATGCTCCGGAAGTATAGATCTGATCCTTCGCATGTGATGCCTATGGAAGAAGTGGAATTGAATCCGGATTTGACCTATGATGAGGAACCGGTGAAGGTTCTGGATTCGGATAGCAAGGTTCTTCGTGGCAAGACCATTGTGTTGGTAAAGGTGTTGTGGAAGCGCCGTGGAGTTGAGGAAGCCACGTGGGAGCGGAAGGATGACATGCTGATGCAGTTTCCTTACCTCTTTCCTTCAGGTAAATTTCGAGGACAAAATTTCTTAAGGGGGGGGGAGAGTTGTAACGCCCCGGTTTTGGGCTTAGAAGTTTTGGGTTTGGACCAGTTCAGTCAAGGTGCGGTTCGAATATAAAAGGTGAAATTAGGAAAGCCTAGATCGAGTTGCATTAAAAATATGGAAAAATGTTCTAAAATCCTCTTTTATTATATATAAGAGTATGGTGGAATCAATTTTGCAAAATGAGGTTTGGAAGGGTGACATTTTGGGCTAGTGACCAAAATGTAATTTTTGAAAACTGTGAGACTATTTTAAAAAGGATTGAAACTTTGAATCTTTAAGGAGCTATTTACCCAATGGGAGTTTCTCCAGATTTTTCTAAGATAATTAAATGATTAATTAAAGGTTTTTGAATAAAACTAAAAGGAGGGAAGATATTTTGGAATTTCCAACTAACTTTCCATATTTTCCATTTTCACTTTTCTCTCATCTTTTCTCTCAAACCAAACATCTTTTTCCAGAACTTTTCCCTCTGGTTTTGTCATCTAAATCACTCATTTCTTTTCCCTTTTGATCTTCAATCCTCTCTTCATTAAATCCTTTGCATTTGCTAATTGGATCTTCAAGCTTTTTGATTCTAAAAAGGGAGAAACTCAAGTTTGGAGGTAAGAACGTCCTTCTCCTCTAAACTCTCAGTTCTTTACTGAAATTCCTAAGTTCTCAATCCTTAATTTGTGTTTTATAAATGGTTTTAAGGTTGTGTTATTGATCTTGGCTTGTAAATGCAAGATTTGGTTGATTTTGATGAAAATTTCGTATGATCTGTTAAAGCAGTGATTTGAGGTGTGTTTTTGATGTTAAATGAATGTTAAATTGATAAGGAATTGAGGTTTAATCAATGCAATTCCGGATAGGTTGAATTTCCTAAGTTTAGCTTGTGTTCTTGGTTGTTTTTGGAGTGATCTTGTGGATCTGTTATAGCTGGAGGTATAAGGATGTTGATAGGTCCTTTTTGGATGTTAAGTGATGTGTAAAGATGTTTAGATTTGATGAATCTTGGCTGGGTAGTGTTGTGGAGTTGTTTGGATGCATTTTCGGTGGTGTTTGGTAGCCGAAAATGGAGTGTGGATGAGAGCAGCGAGTTTAGGTGCTTTCATTGAAGCTATTAATGCATGATGATGCATTAATCCTCTGCTTTGATGTGTTTAAAACAGGGGAGTCATCTTTGGATCCATAGGGTGGTGATCCGGAAGCTTGATTGGTGTTTCGGCAAGAGGCGAAACGGAATCGGTGAGTGGATTTTGGTTTTCGGCTTTGAAACCAATGTTTTGAAGGTTTGGGAGCTTAGTTTAAGTCTAAGCAACTTAGCTAAGCTCAAGAGTAAGTTTTCGGAAAAACTCTCTTGGTGATGGCCATGGATTGGTTGTATGCAATGTGGTTTGTTTGCATGATTTAAATTATGTTTTGAAAGCATATCTAGCATGTTTATTTGCTGAGATTATAAGCCATGTGTTGAAGGAAACTCAAGGTAAGAGTTCCTTGTTTTTGAACATTGTTTTAATGTGGTTTGATGCTTAAAAATGCATGATGTTTATGGCTTGGTTAAATGCTTTAAAACAGTGGATTATTGATGATAATGATACATATTGGCAAGTGTTGGTTAAGGTCACAAAGGTGGTTAAAAGTCCTTGTGTGAGCCTTGTATATTTAAGAACATCAAGGTGTTTAAAAGTCCTTGGATGGTTCTTGGTTAAGATCACAAAGGTGGTTAAAAGTCCTTGTGTGAATCTTGTGAATTTTAAGAACAACATGGTGTTTAAAAGTCCATGGTTGGTTCTTGGTTAAGGCTCAAGGTGGTTAAAATTCCTTGTGTAAGCCTTGTTTATTTAAGAACATCAAGGTGGTTAAAAGTCCTTGGATGATTCTTGTTAAGGACACAAAGGTGTTTAAAAGTCCTTGTGTGGTCCTTGCCATGGTGTTTAAAAGTCCATGGGCCATGGTGTTTAAAAGTCCATGGGATTAAGGACACAATGGTGTTTAAAAGTCCATGTGTGGTCCTTGGAAAGTATAAGATCACAATGGTGTTTAAAAGTCCATGTGTGGATCTTATGTGAAATGTATCACTTGTTGCCAATATGACATGAAATGAAATGGAAGCATGCATTGCTTGTTTTAAATGCTTTAGTGCATGACTAAAGGTTGTTTTGAATCATGGTTTATAAATGATTTGTAAATGCATTATTGTGTGGTTTAACGAGCATTCCTCACTAAACTTTTGCTTACGCTCTCTCTTTTCTTAAACCTATAATGCAGAACATTAAAGTGCATTTGAGGGCAGCAAGGTGGTGAAGAATCCAAGTGGTGAACAAAGCTCATGTATGGTGAAGGTTTCTTAAACACTATTAGCTTTTAGTAATTTGGCAATAGGGGACCTATGTTGTTGTTGTTGTTTGGGAGATGTTTTGGACTCCCTAAGTTGGATTTATGTTGCTAATAATGTTGGAACATGTAATTGGCCTATATGAGTTGGTTTTATCAAATTGATACTTGAATGGTTTGCTAAGTAGGTAGCATGCCTATAGAATTGTGGGCTTTTCATAATTGATGCCATATCGATGCTTGGTTGATGCAATTACGTTCATTGTATGTTGAGTGACTTGCTGGTATAATTTGGTGGCATTTGGAGCATGTTTGGTAGGTTAATTGTGTGTTTAAACAGCCATTTATCTGCAATCTGGGCAGGCCGTATCGGAACGGGAGCTACCGTTTCGGAACGGGGGCCCTGTAATGGCCCAGGCGTTCGAAACGGAAGGTACCGTTCCGAAACGGAAATGCCTCTGCCAGCCCTCGTTTCGGAAAATGTTGCGGATCGGTCCCGCGTTTCGAAACAGGTTCTCCCTGTTTCGAAACACCTGACCGTTGGGGGCTGACATTGGCAGTTATATGTTTTGAAATGTTTACGTTTTGGTCCTGAAACATGTTTTTGCAATTGTATGAGTTCGGAATGTCCGTTTGAGCTGAAATTTGGCAGAGAAGCATGAAACCTGACTAATTATAAGTTGGTAACATTAATTTGGATTAAGGCTATATAATTATCAAAATTTACAATTTGGTCCCTAAAGTTGTAATTTATGCAATTGAGTCCTTGAATGTTCTCTGGTGGTTATGATCTTTGAGTATGCTGTTTGTATGATCATATCTAGGGATAATGTGCATCTAGACAAGAGTAAAAAGGGAAAAAAGGGTCATTAATCAAGGTTGACTTTCGGGTTGACTTTGGTTTTCCCCGTGTGATCTTCTTAATTCGGGTCGACCGTCTAGGCCGGGTTAAGGGGGTTACAGTAGAATTACACCTACTGTTTTATGCATGTTTTGAGAAACAATATGATGATTTACATGATCCCATGAGAAAGATTTTTTATTTCAAAGAGATAGAACTTATTGAGAAAATGTTATGCATTGTTTATGCTTTTGAAATGGGATGAGAATGGTTTATATTAATGTATTGAAAAACAGTAGGTAATGATGTTTAAAATGAGTATATTGGCATGAGATGAGATTATTGTTACCAGTTATAATTGGTCGACCAATAGGATTAGAAGTGCACTATAATATACAAAATTCGTACGTGCTCTTTGGTTCGGGCAATGGGGTAGTGCCATCACGTTCTAAAGTTAGTGTGTGGTGATGAGAGATTCAACCATGGTAGGTCTTGATGAATCAATCAAGCTTTGTGGTAATGAGAGATGCCTTCATGAGAGTCCGGTGATGTGAGATTCCACAGGGGTAGGACTTGACGATGTGAGATTCCGTCAAGCTATCTGCATATCCGGGTAATGTTGCTAAAATATCAATATATGAGATTCACATGTACCTTGTTTATAAATGATTTTATGTATTGTGTTTTTCATATGAGAATATGATTTGAGAAATGTTTTATGAGATTCAAGCATGTAAGGCTTTGCCTTGAGACCTTGCATTTTTTTAATGCATGAGATAGATGGTACATGTGGTTTAAATTATGTGGTTTTTGCTTTGAGAATGGTTTCAAGCATGAGATAGAATGAGCGTGATGAGATAGAGATTTCTAAATGAGAAATTGTTTTAAAATGCATTGTTGTTGTTGGTTTGTTTTAAGAATCCCTCACTAAGAATTATTGCTTATGTTCTCCTTTTCCAACAATGCGGAGAATTAGCATATTTTGGCAGCAAAGAGGCAAGAAGGATTCCAATGAGTGGGATTAAGCTCAAGTATGAGTTTACATTTACCTATTAGTAATAATGGTTGGCAATGGGAGGATGCCTTAATGTTTTGGGAGATGTGTTTTGAAACTCCCTATTTTGTGGCAAGTTTGAGATGCCCATAATGACTTGTAAATGGCCTTTACTTGTTGGTTTATGCTTTTATTTGTGTTTTGACACTTGAGTGGTTACTTTGCATAGGTTGCATGCTTATAGATTCCTTTGTTGCCTATTGACATGTTATGATGTTGATTCTTCCATGTATGATTGTGGTTAGATGATTAAATATGTTGTATGTGTGTTAATCCTAATCTCTAAGGTTTTATCATGTAAGTACAGTGGAAAAAATTCACCATAGGATATCACAGCAGGTTTAGGCAGTTTAATTAGGTAAAATACATGGCAAGTAACATATGCAAAACTAACATGAGATAACAAAATGAATGCAACTAACTATGAAGCAAAATAAAACAACCCCCAAACTCGAGAGAGGCATTGTCCTCAATGCATGCAAAAATAAACAAACGAAACAAAAGAGAAGAAAAGAGAAAAAGGAATGAAATGCAAATGGGTCAATCAGAGAGGTCGTCACCTGGAATGACTAGTTTCCTTCGAGCCATTTGCTTGGTCCTTTTTCTGGCTCTTGGTGGTTGTTGTCGTGAAGCTGGTGGTGTATCCTCATGAACCGTAGTTTCCTCAACCTCTTACATCGGCTCACCATTCTTCTCAACCTCCTCGATTTTAGAAGTTATACGCTTCATGTTAACTTTGATGGCACAGCTGGAGGTGGGGACTTTAACGATGTAGAAGTGGTGTCTCGGAATCTGAAAAACCATGTAAAGATTCAGTACATTCCGATTTAGTAACAAGTTCCTTAACTTTGCGAGAGGCAATAGTTGTCGCGGCAACGTCACTTGTAACAGGTGCAGCTTCGGTTATCGAGGCAAGTAACTCGGTAGGGTAAACCAGGAAGGTTACACTACTCTTCGGATTAATCTCCGATAGGACTCTCGAGAGAGCGAAATCTCGGTCCTTCATGTATCACCAAAGCATTTGATGTCTTACCTCCAATCGATCAAATAGTTGTAACAAGGGACAAATTAAATCTGCTAGCACCATGGGAATTGTCGCAGCAGGTTCACTTGCCGGGGCAAGTATGGTAACAATGGTATGATTTGTTATCGTGGGTGCTTTTAGAGGACCTTCTTGCAAAATCTTCAAGTCGTTGCTCCTTGAGAGCCTTGTTTTTCTTTTTTCTGCAATTTTTCTTTCCCTTAGTAATTCATGCTAAAAATGATGACACTAACAAATCAGTCAAATTTAAATACACTAATGCAAAACTATATGCAAACTAACAAAAACAAAGGAATTAAAATTTTTAGGGTTGCCTCTCTAGAGCGTTTAATTTATAGTCTCCTCAGCCTGACTATAGTACCTCCTTTAGAATTGCTATGGAATTCTTTCCTTGAATGTCCAACATAGGAAACACAAGAACTTCTTGCCTTTAAGTTTGCCAAACTCTCGATTGTACAACAAGTAAGCATGTTTTGTCATGGTGGCTTTGAACAACAATTAGAGTAAATCGAAGTACCTTTTCCTTGTAAATCTAGTGATCCTTTGACTGAACTTAGCACCCCAGTAGTGCTTAGGCTCTACTGCCCATTTTTCTTGTTCAGACTGCAACTAAGAAGAAATTATCATGGGCAAGGTGCTATCCTTTCCCAAGCAAGCATATTTTAATTGCTCTGCAATGAATTCAACTCAAACGAAGGTGATTGTTTAATAGAAAGTTTAGGGGGTTTAAATTCCTTACTCGAGTAATCAAGAAATTCGAATTTTTTACCCAGTCGATTCGCAACCCAATTTGCTTATTGTTGAATTTCATTGACTAGCTCTCATTCCTTGATGTTCTCAGATTCAGACTCGGCATTCATACAATTGTCATGGCAATATTCCTCCATATTGATACCTAGAGTTGTCTCAACAGTTCGAATGAATTGGCATTCCTCTAGATCATCCATAAACTTGAGTGTTTTGAAGGCATTCAACGTAACTTGCTGATCATTCACTCGCATTGTGAGTTGTTCTCTCTCGACATCAATCAACGTCCTTCCCATTGCTAAAAATGATCTCCCAAGAATGATGGGAGCGAACTCATCTGCTTCACAATCTAAAACAATAAAGTCAGTGGGAAAAATAAATTTATCCAATCTTACCAAAATCTATTTTGGCATAAGATTTATGTTTGCTCCAAGGTCGCACAATGTTTTTCTAACATAATGGTCGCCAATAGCAAATGCTATCGTGAGACTGTCTAGATCATTTAGCTTAAGCGACAATCGATTATGCAACATCGTCATACATCCTTTTGTTAAGGAAATTGTTTCAAACTCGTTCAACCTTGTTCACTTAGAGACATTTTATACGGAACTTAGCATAATTGGGCATCTGCTCAATTGCCTCAACCAATGGCAAATTAATGTGAACTTGCTTGAGGATGTCAAGGAACTTCTTAAATTGATACTCATTCTTCTGCTTCCTCAGGCTCTGTGGAATTGGAGGTGGCAATCTAATTTCTTTTCCCTTGCTTGTCTCATCTATCTTTGCTTCGTTGGATGAACTTGTCGCGGCATGTGAACTTGTCATGGCGACTGTTGAAGGCTCGACATCTGCGATTGTCGTGGCATTGTTGCAAGGCACTTCTTTCTGAATAGAGCATTGCTCTACTGGCTGAATACTTTCCTTGGGTTGGTTAACATCATCATTCACCTTTGGTCAACGTTGGGTGGTGATCGCCCTACACTGTTCATGGCTTGATCCTCGTACAACCTCTGTGTTGTTGGGCAAACTTCCTTGTGGCCTTGAGCTCAAGATTTAGGCAAATTTCCTGACCTGCATTTCCAAATATGTCAACATTTCTCCTTGGCTCTACATCGTCATCTCAATCCTGTTTATAAAAGAGTCAGTATTTTCATAAATTTACCAGTTTCAGCCATATAAGACTCAGTCTTAAGTATAAAATCATTCAAAGTTGTTTGCGGCAACTGAGTTTGTTTTCGTGGAAAGTTCTGTTGAATGCCCGATAATCATATGTTCTGGTGGGGTGGATTGTTGAAGTCGTCCTAGTTACTCCAAAAAATTGGGTACTTCCGCCATTCTGGATTAAATGTGTTAGGATATGGATTGTCATCCTGATTGAAATTCCCAACATAATAACTGACTTAGGATTCTGAGGACATTCAAAAGAATCATGATTAGTATTACATAAAACACAAAATGATTTAGCTACCTTGAATTTCTGTGTATCGTTGAGTCGCTGCAAATTCTTAACCATGTTGGTTAATGTAGCAAGTTGTGCTGAAATAGCGTCCGATGAATCAAGATCAATTGATGTGGCATTTCTTCTTGTCGGTCCCTTCCTCGTGGTTGGGAACTGGTAATCATTGCTGGAAAGTCTGTCTAAGATCTCTATTGCTTCCTCAGGTGATTTATCTAGGAGAGTTTCATTTGTCGAGGCATCCAACATCATCCTAGTCGGTGTATTTACTCTATTGTAGAACATTACCACTTGTGTCCAATCTTTGAATCTGTTCGTAGGACATTTGCGTATAAGTTCTTTATACTGGTCTCAAGCCTTGTACATGGATTCTTCATCTGCTTGATGAAAAGAAGTAATGTCATTACGCAGTTTATCAGTCATATTTGGTTGATTATACCTTAATAGGAAACTACAACATATTTCTGCCCACGATTTCAATGATTCGGGTGGTACACCGTTGTTCAACCACGTTCTCGCCCTACCCCTTAGTGAATAGGAAAACAATTTTATCTTTAGGATAAATGTTGTCTGGCATCTTCATGAGGTGAACCGCCAATTTGCCCAATTGAGTTGAGCATGATGAACATAATCGGCTTCAACTCAAATTGTGCAACTTGGATCTCGGGAGTGACAATGCCTAGTTTGAGATCACCAAGATCTGGAAGTAGATAATCTCGGATGGGTCTGTTTCGTACATGAATAGGTTGCTCTGATAGAACTGAATTATCTCGTACCGCGTTATTCTGGTTGCCAAGGGCATTTAGATTTTCGATATTGCCGAGGGCATCTTGATTGCCGATAGGATCAATAGGTTGATCTGCCATAACTCTTAGCTCTTTCCTTCTTCTACAAAGAACTTGTTCAATCTCTGGTTCAAGCGGGTAGTCTTGTGTTGTCGGACTTGCTTTGGTCATGCACAAGTGCAAAACCTACAAAATGAGGTCAACCACTTGAATTAAATAGAAATGTAAAATAAAAGTGCAAAAAATTAAAAATGAAGTTATCATTGACAATTCTCGACAACGGCGTCAAACACTTGTTGCGTGATTTAAGTGTTACGCAAACGGTACAAATAAACAGGTCGTAAGTTATAATATAGTAAAGATCATATCCACAAAGATTGGTGAAACTCAGGTTTCTAGCTTCTTGCATTGAAAAAGAATAATGTTGGGAGTGATGATAAATGGTGATAAATAACAAGTAAAATAACTAAGCAAGTAGAATAAATGGGTAGTGTAATCGATTAAGAGAGTAGGCCGAGTTATGAGTAGTAGTGCAATTGCTGAATGGATTGTCGTGGCAATTGATTGCCTAGGCAATTCAATTGATATGGCTACTGAGTCTGGATAAATTGCCACGACAATTAGGTCACAATATATGTTGCGACAATTGTTCTTTAATGTTTTCGTGATATCTCTAGCAGAAGAACTGGTAGATTGCATATGCCTTGGTGGTATGTTTTCACCCTTGGTGAGCAACAACCGATCTTACACTTCTCTTAGCCGCTGAAATCCGATCCTTGTTCCTAAGGCGCATTAGTTCCCAACGATTTGTCCAAATGAGAAATGTGTTCACTCGTTTCATGAATCTAGCTCTCCTGAATGGATAAGTCTCGAGATCCTTTCCCAATTCCCTCAAGATAAAAATTAAACATCCAAGAATGAACAATAACCCACCCAACTTGTTGGGTAAAATAATTTTACAAAGAAATTAATTTCAGACATGAGCACAGAAGAAAATTGAAGAAAGGTGCGTGAGAAAATGCTTGCGATCTGATCTCTCCAAAAGTCGATCACTCTTTGTTGTTGATGCGGTCCCTTTAAATAGATGAGGGAAAGAGTTTGAATCTGCATAAAATTCATGGGGATCTGATTTGAGATTTGAATTTTGAATTTAGGATTTATCCTCTACGTTCTGGATATAATTCAGCGGATTATCCAGATATGATGTCGCTATCAGCTTCGGCAATTCCTTTAGTTTTTGTCCCTACTTGCCACGACAATCCGTCTTGCACAGAATCTGAATTGAACCGCTACTCGTGTACACCAATGTCTGAATTGGAAAAGATGAACATTCGAGAAAGTTAGTTCGGGTTTGCACCAATGTCTGAATTGGATGTCTGAAATGGATTTGAAATTTCCTGTTGATCTTTATGGAGGATATCTTCAAGAAAAGTATATTATTGTGCTTGTCAGGATAACAAAAGCAAGACAACCAAATATCCTAAGATTTTCAAGCTTCGGTTACAAAACTTCAAAAGGAGTTTTATCTTTTAAAACAGGAGTAGATGTGATCAACTAGTACGTGCTGATGTTTTCTTTCAACAGTAATTACTGTTTTGTTGAGGTGTATATATACAGATGAATTATTCTTTTGAGTTTGTAAAATTCTGTCATATTAAACTCCTTATCATTGTCAGTCCTTTGTATTTAATTTTCTTTGAAAACCAAGTTTCTATTAACCGGTAGAATTCATTCATTAGAGCTCTAGGGACCTTTTGACTTTATTGAACCAAACAAACCGATATTAAGGGTTACTTAGAAACCAAGTTTGCGAGAAACAAGCTAAAGTTGTGATTGAGAGCAGAGAGAAATTCAGTTACAAACCTTGTATGGTTGTAAATAAAAATGTTTAGACAACTTCAGCAACTTATAACTGAAAGATAACCAAATGCTAAATATTTACAGGCGGGAAATGGACTATTTATTGGAATGACAATCAAAACTGAATCACTTGCGAACGAAACTGCTACCGGGCTTGTGATCATTTCATTTCTCCCCTGAGCTTTTAAATTCTGCCTAACTTGTAAGCCAAAAGTAACTGACTGAGTTGGGGAAGCTCTTCAATAAGCCATTCTGTGAATGGAGAAAGTTTAGCAGTCTAAAGGTTCCGCTGCTTCTTCAACAGCTTTAACGTCTTCTGTCGGTGTTAATATGCCAACTGATTTTGGTTCATTTTCAACTAATGCATAGACCACCGCTGTTCGACACGGTGCATATACCAATAAAGAACGAGGGCGGTCATCGTACCATCCTTCCTGGAAAAGTGGCAATTTGATTTTTCCAAGTTAGAGAACGCTCGAGTGAATATTGAAGACAGGAGTACACTAAATTCAGAAATGAATGATCTACAGCGAATTTACTTACAGTGCTGAAATACTCAACATCATGTTTAAGCCTGTTGAAGCCTCCAAATAATGGATCATCTGAATCCAATACAATCTGGGAGAACAACAATGTTAAATCATGAGTGACCACAATCAGGAAAGGTTAGTTGAGAAAACAATGTTAAGCCTCAAAATCTTATACCTTGTATTTCCCGGGCTTTGGACAACCGACACGGTAATCAAAGTAGCTTTCATGCCAGTGAAAGTTGAAGACGAAAACCAGATTGCCTCTTTCAAAAACAATTACTCTATCTCCTTCGTCCTTCCGTGATATATATTGGTGCTCCGAAGTCATGAACTGAATAAACAATCACCCAGGAAACATTTTACGTTCTAAACAATGTGAATGTCTACTAGTAAATCAGATGTATAACAATTTATCTCAGGGAAATATGAAACTAAGGGAATGAAATTGTTTAAAAATGTATAATCCCGTAAATTCTGAATCAGAGCCATGCCACACAGGCGTATAATATGGTTAAACTGAATGTCTTATTTATGAAACCATTAAATGATTTTAGTTTTCAAAAAGTATTGACTTCGAGAAGAATAATAACTTCTATTCATAAGTAAAGAATATAATAGACATCTTGCTAATTGAGATGAACAGAGAGAGTATTCACTGATGATTTCAGCTCTTTACTCTCCCAGTATTCGCTTCTCTCTTCAATGTCCATTTCTTTTCTTTTCTACCATTCCTATATTTTAAAATTTCGCACGTAATTTCTGTGTGATTAATGGTTGATTTATTAGTATAGAAAATTAATAAAGTAAGAATAAAAGTTAGGGTTCAGCTTCATCAGAAAATACAGTAAGCACTGTCATACTCACACCATAAATAGCTTCAACATGTTGCATTGCCTTATCAAATTCTTGCATCCCATGATACCTAAGATTAGCTGCATCCCCCTGTGTGCATATAACCAAATAATAGTTGATTGTTTGATTGTAAAATACAAATACACATAATGCTTCCAGTAGCCAGATGAAAGTAAATCATATTACCATCAACTTTAGTGAAGGGTAACTCGAGTAAAAATATGAATTGAAGAGGAAACTTACAAGATCGAATCTGCGCCGACATTTATCATAACTGAAATTGTTCCCAGGAATAAATTTGCCACTAGGAAGATGCTGCTCTCCCCTTGGAAAATCGATCCACTCTGAGGAAAAGAATAGTGAAGAAATTATCACCATTCAAAGTAAAGAAGGATGACATAGGAAGAGTTGCAACCAATAGATCTTACCAGGATGTCCAAATTCATTTCCCATGAAATTCAAATATCCTTCTCCACCTAGTCCCATGGTAATAAGCCTAATCATTTTGTGTAATGCTATTCCACGGTCGATAAGTGGTGTACTTGGTTTATCTAGAGACATAAAATCATACATATCCTGCAAAAAGGAATTGAAACTATAAGCGCTGGACCAGACTGATTAGATACATTTTCGCCATTTAGTAAATAACAGAAGAACTTCTTCCACATCTATTTAACTCCACAAAAATGCAATATAATTGAAATTTTCTAATAGCTAGAGAGGTCAAAGAAAGCATTTGTTTTATCACGAGTATAAGAAAATAAATTAACCTTATCCATCAACCAGAACGCTATTGTTTTATCACCAACTAGAGCTTGGTCATGGCTTTCAGCATAGACAACACATTTTTCCAACCACCTCGTGTTGGTGAGAGTGTGAATAATATCGCCCATTTGCCATTCTTCATCCCTCTTCCTATATGACCAAAGCAAGAAGTACACATCAGTTTAAAACCAAATACGTACAATATAGTATCTTTAAAGTCATCACATGACAAAAAGTTTGAATTAGAAAGTTAAGCACTTGAGAAGCTCAATCCATTTATCAGCAACGGCCATGTGTAGACGGTAATCAAATCCCACACCACCATCTTTCACAGGAAGGCAGAGTGTAGGCATTCCACTCACCTGTAGAATACACAGGTGAAGGGTTAACATAATGAAAATTACGACTGCTGACAATCAACAGTAAGAATAACTCATCTTGATAACATTCCTCTACTGGTGTTAATCATTATTCAATTGGTTATTTATGAAAAGTTTGTGGAAATCGACTTTCAACCTTTGTTTCTTTTCCAACTGTCTTACCAGAATATTGACAAACTTTCATTACTATTATTATTATTATTATTATTATTATTATTATCACAACTGTCATTCCAAAAAGGCATTTTGTCAGTAACATGTTACTTACAAAACAATGCCAATATTTCATATATTTTGTTATCCTAGTAGCCTTTTAGGTGAATTCTTTGTGCAAAAGATAAAAGTTGTAAAACATCAAGAATAGCTTAAGGTTTCTAGAGATTTTTGTTCCTTCCCTTCCATTGATTTTGGCATCTTTAGTATCTCTGTTTCCATAACTTTTGGTCTACAGTAAAATATAGTTCAATTTGCATAAAGTATTTTAACAATTCTTCATTTCATTCTACAATATCAAATTCACTCTATCACTAGCAGGGTAACCTACACATTCGTGGCATAATAGCACATTTGATGCATGAAGAGAAGTGGTGAAACATAAGAGCAATAGTAAAACATGCATAATACACGAAAAATTGGTAGGCTAATGCACACAAATGTACGTGTCACGTGTGCAAACTTATTCAAAACCATTTGTATCCTTAGCATCCACATGCACATAAAATGCTTTGGAACCCCATTCTATTTACTCAATCCAGTGCAGAAAATTTTGCTGTATAAGAGATGAGATTATAAGTGTTAGGATACTCAACGTGACTCAAAGAAGAGTTATAGAACATACATCTTCTCCGATGGTGACAGCCTCAGGATAGAGCCCGTGAATCATATCATTAACCAGCATCAGATAAATGACAGCATCTACATCAGTTGCAAATCCAAAGTACTCATTGTAATTTCCTGTAAACGTTACCTACAGCAGCAAGTTCAGAAAAGCAAATAATAAGATGGGAGGATACATTGTAAAGATGTAGTGACACTGACATCCTTTATTCTGTTAAGGAAAAAAAAACATTAGAGAATTCTCAATAAACAAATCCCTCTCTTGTTTTAATGTCACTTTATTTCCCTTGACTATTAAGGGTGTTAGTAAACCATTTAGCATTAATACGTTAATGCCACAGCGGCATAGCTTTTCTTTTCACTAAGTTTTATTTTATTTATAGGTTATACTCTTCTTTTTCATCTTACTTTTAGTTCATGTCAATTAATCAAAAACTTAATCCAACCATGAAACCAATTGTTAATAGGTGGAACCAAGTTTAATGCCATGTTAAACATCCAACTTATTACCAATTGAATTAGTACCATGTTAAACCTCCACATTGGTAAATTGAGCTGGATGAATATTGTATGAATTGGTGGCTAAGCCTATAATGGCCTGCTAATGTCGAAAAGCTTGCTTTTGGTTGCTAGAAATTGACCCAATCCATGAAAACAATGATCCTAGTGTATGATTAATCTAACATATTAACTAATAAAACATTAACAGTCAGGAGTAAAGTAACATTTTTTTTGAACAATTTCTACCTAGGGGAGGGGGAAGGGGAATTTTGCTCCTACTGGGTTTTTAACCCACAACTTAAGGGAAGGGAAGGGTGTCAACTGAGAGCTTTAACCACCTGCTCTAGAGTTTGTTGACAGTAAAGTAACATTTTGAAAGAAGCAGTGCAAGAACCAAATCCTTCATCAGTTCCACTTCTCTATATAACGTAAAGTCAACTTTGACAATGAATATATTGATTGACATGAAAGTAATTTTATTATGTAACACAAAGCAAAATACTGGGACAATACCTGCAATCCATGATGGGTGTACATCATTGAAGTCACGCCATCAAATCTGAATCCATCAAACTTGTATTCTTCCAGCCACCATCTTGCATTCGAAAGAAGAAACCTTACCACCTAGAGCAGCGTATAAAAATTAGACCCGATAGGGAGGGAGGGAGGAACCGAGGAAAGCAAAATCTTTCAACGGTCTATAACAAGCAACTATATAAGAAAAGTTTCAATAGAAGTACATACTTCCCAGCTTCCATAATTAAAAAGGCGAGAATCCCACATCCAGTGGTGGCCTTTTGACCCAGAGTGGAAGTAATGAGAATCAGTTCCATCAAACATGTTCAACCCATCCAAAACATTATTAGATGCATGGCTGTATTCATTAAAAAAAAGTCAGATAAAAGGACGACGAGAAATTTGTCATTACTAGGAAAGCTATCTCCTAAACTCTAATGTTTACCTGTGCACAATATCCATAAGAACAAATAGATCCAACTCATGAGCCCTGTCTATCAGTGACTTAAGATCATCTGGGGTTCCAAAGCGGCTGCTCGGTGCAAAGAAGTTTGTCACATGATACCTGCAACATATTAAATGGAACTTGGTAAAGTAGAAGAGTGTAGTTTCGATAACCAAAACTAAATTGTAAAGAAATATTTCTGTTTACATCCATAACATAGCAGTTTAGTACATGTTAACAGACGTAAACAGCAAGAAATAGATTTGAACTAATATTATGATGAGATAATACCCAAAGCTAGCATAATACGAGTGCTCTTGAATAGCCATGATCTGAACCGTATTATATCCAAGTCTTTTAATGCGGGGAAGCACATCATCTCTAAAGCTCGCATATGTGTTAATTTTTGGCTCCTGCATTTCGGAGTTGATAATATTAAGAGAAGTAGGAAATGGGTCAACCATACCACAGCGTAGCAAAGAAAATGAAAGCTGAAGATGTTTGGGAGAAAAAATTTTCTTTTAGTGACAGTGTGCTATTTGAACAATAAGGAGAAGAAAATGCAAAAGTTCCAAATATTGATTTAATTGCAAATTCAGGCTTCTTAATGGGTTTTAGAAACGGCAGAAGAATCCTAATGAAAATGCAACTCATCCAACTTTTTTGTTTTTATTTTTTGAATTCTAACTAGCTGTTTGTCATTTGCATTATCTACAAAAGAGCTCATTATTTAATGCAATCCAAATGGAACTATTGAGCACTGAGACAGAAGAGTTAAATAACAATTCATACAAGGGTAAAGAGAAGCATACCGTGCTACTCATTCCGACATGCGACTCATAAATTCTAAGTGATTTTGGTCTTTTTGGATGGGGGTGTTTGAATACATACTTTTCCTGTCACCATATAAATATCATTAGTCACACAAGACAGTAACAAAAAAATGAGATAAGGTATAACAGATTGATCCTCGGTGTGATTAAACATGAACATGCTTTAACATAAGTTAGAAGCTAACTTCTTATATGAAAAGTGAGCCAATCAAAACTGTTTGCTTAATCTATTTTTTAAGGGCATTGATCTTAACACCAACATTATAAAGGAAGAAGTTCATCAAAACAGTCTCCTTGTATAGCCAGAGATGAATAGGAAATTTATTATCTGTTTATACTAATTTTTTGCGCAAGTATGCATGCATGCTTTTGTCTAATGCATCTTCACTCATGCAGTCATTTTAAAATTATGACAAACATTAGTTGTTACTTCTGGTTTTACTCAAATCTCCAATATTTCTGCAGCTTATAGTTTGAAAAGAAAAAGTCATCTAATATTTCCAAGAAAATCACAAGATGAAGCGAACCACACTAAATATACCTCTTCCGGCGGATCATAGTATATTCCACTGTATGAGATTCCACCTGGTGCTTGAACAGAGAACTTAATCCAAGCAGGAATGGAATCCTTAATCCCAGATCGAGTTTCCATACGAATCTACAATCATATGTTCAAAATCTTAAAACGGATGCATGGAAAAGGAGCTTTAGATAAATAGTAATTGACATTATCATAACAGTGAACAAGAAAAGGGGAAAAAATATCCCCATCCTTTTCTTTCTTTCGTTAGAAGGATGGAGTTTGAACTCAGCTACCTTGAATAATTTTGTTCAACTTGGAGAGCACCCATGCCAACATGAACAATACTTTACAAAGGCAAAATTATATGATATTTTTCTCCATTCAAGTTTTTTTCGCAAAGTTTCAGAAATTTAGTCCTGCGCTAAGCTCATTGAAAGGATATTAAAGTTGCATAAATGGTCTTATAAGCAGGTTCTAGAACAAGAAGAGCTTAATGATAGTAATTTTATTATCTCAACTATTGGAAATTATTCCCACAACTGCTAAACTTTATTTTAATAATAACAGAAAAGAAACTTATTTCACTTAATCAATAATTTATTAGACACCTTTGTAGCGTATACTGCAAGTTTTTATTCCATAGATATTTCAGCCATTAGACATGCAATAAATAGGAAATACTAATAATTAAGTAGCATACGAAAGCAAACACAATAACTTTAAAAGCCAAATCTATATTCATTTACAAGTACTTACCTTCACTCGAGAACCATGGGGAATTGGTGGTGAACCATCAGCATTATTAGGCAAAAAGATCTCCCAGACACCAAACTCATTCTGTTAAAAAATAATGAACAATTATAGAATTATACACTAGACGGGAATAAAAGATGGAATACACACACACACACATATATATAAGACACACAAGACATCACTATCCGTGTAAGCTAGCACGGAATTCTAAGAGAACTTGGTACAAAGTCATGTTCCGTTTTATGCTTGGGACAGCATGACATTAAATATTTAAACACCTGAATCTACTGATGCTAGTAATTACTACAATGGGCAAGGTGACATCTCATTATGAAAACTTTGATAATTGTTTATCTTCTTAACTTCTCCATTGGGAGCTTTGAAGTATACCAACTGCGCCAAACTATCACCCAATCTTTGCTCCTCTAAGAAGCATCCGTGCACACTTACATATAAAAAGATTATGTTTAGACTAACATTAAGCTCTGTTTTGAAAACCAAACTTAAATATCTTTAAACTTCTTTCAACATGTTCACTGAGAGACAAGCATCAACTTATGAACAGCTAACAATGTAAATACTACAGATTCATAAGGCATTAATTTTGAAGCACGTTGGTCGGTGTCAGAGAGAAAAGGAAGAGGCAGTAGCTCATTAGAGGCAACAAAATGATGTGGAGTTCATAAATAGGTAATTAGATATAAAATAGCAAGAAGACTGCCTCAAAAACAAAGAGCTGTGTTACTGGTATTTTGAGATGTCTGCAGCACCAGCTCTGACTGCATTATGTAAGACATGCATAGAGGAGGTTCAGAAAGCAACCGAAGAAAAATGCGTTTAAAAAAAGTTAAGGGTTTAATGAAGCCGAACCCCAAACAGTATGAAGCTTGAGCTCAACACAAGACTTGGCTTGAACTTGATCAAGTTTCATTTCTAAAGCTTGAGCTTGATTAGAGATAAGAATCAAACTTTTCAAGATCACGCGATCAGGCTCATTTACTTGGTAAAAACAAACTGGATTATCATGCTCTACTTCAATGTTCAAACTCAATTATCTGTGCTAGATCTTGAGTTTGAACTAAATATATCTTTTTCTGTTAGCAATTAAAAATAATAAAATAGATATTTAAAAATCCAGATTAGACTCATGTGTCACTCGTATCGCACATTAAGATGCTCGGACTTCACTTGCTCGATAACTAAAGCTGCTTGCGCTTAAGTCCCCAATGGCCAAGCTAAATTCATTTTTTTCTGAGCCAAATTCAAATAGCTGGCAAACACAGGTACTCATTTACACCTCTAGGTGAACCTAATAAAGCACTATCAAGTATATACTTCACAATACTTCATGTCGAGTAATTCTCCATCTATGGAAGGACATTTCTTACAGGCATGGGTAATATATATTCAATTAAAAAGTAATGTGCAGGTAGCAGGTGTTATTGCAGAAGAAAGCATAAGATACCTGGCTCATTATATCTGCATTAGGGTTCCAATTGTTAAAATCTCCGATCAATGCTGCTGACTGAAACATAAAATGTAGTAAAACAATCACAACATAGCAGGGAAAGGGAAAAAACAGATACTAAAGTTAATAAGACTTTTTGATTGAATAGAAGATCATACGATTAATTGTGAAAGTCTCAAAGTGTTAGAATGGTGCATAACAAACCTTAGCTTCTGGAGCCCATTCCCTATAAGTTATTCCTGTCTCACTGAAAGCCAGATGAAATTATGATCAGAAGAGCGACATCGGGTATCATGAAACAACTTATAAGACATAAAACACAATGGAGAACAATGTTTTTCTAAAAAAAAAAGTTACAAAAATAGGTATTAAGTAATATGATACAAAAATATGCATAGGAAACATGGAGAGAACACAATCACAAATAAATAAATAAAACACATAAAAGTGACATATTGGGGAAAGGACTAAACCTAAGGGCTGTCAAAAATTTCTCAATATTTACTTGCAACAAAGAATCAAATACTTGCTCCATACTTTGTTGAGCATCAGAAAACCTGATTTCTCTCCTTAGATTCATCTACCTGAATCTTAAACATATAAAAGTAAAATATCAGGAAAATCATGTATATTGTTCCCACACAAGAATTACAAGAATACTCCAACACTAATTTTATTTAATGAAAATTGTTTGTTTGAACACGAAATTGTAATAAATAAAAACAAAATTAAACATAGGATAAAAAGCAATGACATGCAGCCGTGAAAGCTACAACCAATATGCAACACTATATAGCTATGGAAAAATAAGCCCATGCTGGCAAGTAGGTATTGGTAAGAACGGTAACCTGCGGATGAAGCCAAGCTTCTCATAGCCACGAGAAAATACCTCCAAGCCACCTTCATACTTGTCAATGTCCTTGCGCATTCTTATGTATTGTGCATACCTGGTTAAAATATGCAAGATAATCAAATCTTGACAATGTTTTTCAAACATATTCTGGATATAAAACAGTGCAGTAAGAATGAGATACAGTACAGATAAAACCCGGGGGTAGGAAAAAACAGATATTACAAGATGTATAAAACACCAGAGAGCTGTGCAGTGAAAACAAAAATATAACAATGATCAACAAATTAAATCTGGCAAGTCAAATAACACGTAGAACAAGCATTTGAATCAGGTACATGATTTTTATACATTTTCAGAATATTTTGAAAACAGAGACTGTAACTCCACCGTTGCTGTTCAAGTGCACACAGTAAGCAGTAATATACACTTGTGTGTGGAAGAGAGGGAAAAACAGATATTACAAGATGTATAAAATACCGGAGAGCCATGCGGTGAAAACAAAAACATATTAATGACTGTCAAAATTAAAGCTGGCAAGTCAAATCACACCTAGAACAAACAATTGAATCGGATATTTAATTTTTCTACAATTTTAGAATATTTTGAGAACAGAAACTGTAACTCCTCCCCTGCTATTCAAGTGCAGACATTATCGTAAGTTGATAAGCAGTAATATACACTTGTGTTTGAATGCACATAATAATGATAAATCAATGAGCATCTTATTCTTTAGAAATTTAATCCAGTCAGAGGGTAGAAATATTAAAAAAAGAATCATATTTGATTCAGTTACAGATTATAGCAAACTTTACAGAAAGCAAAGCGACTTGCTTACTTGTACATCCAGATAAAATCTAGTTAAACAACTAATGATAGAAATAGAAAAACCCACATGGGCCCTTCAATAATAAAACATACACAAAAGCATAAAACGTGTTGATTGGTCTTTCAAGTATTGTTTCTCAAAACATAAAATAGCTGTTAACTGCTAATAGGTAACATATGCAAATTCCTATCCGGATACCAGTGTGGACCTTCAAGGACCATGCACAAGTCTGATGTAGTGCAGATGCAGCAACCATAACAAAAATAGCAAAAGGTTCCAACAGCAAATGAACTAAATCAGCAGCCATCTTGTAAAGTCTAGATGAGGGTCAACATTTTAATTCAATTTATCGCACAATACATATACAAGCAAATACAAAGAGGATTATCTTACCGGTAATCAATATGGTTGCGGAAACCCAACAATAATGGATCTATTTCATATACTTTCTGTCCTGCACCAGGAGGGGGAATGGACCCTGGTTTTGCTTCAACCTCAATCATTTTATCGCCTTCCATTCCTTCACCATCTACATCACGAATTGCCTATAATAGTAGAATCATAAAGAGATGAGGATTAAGGACTTTTTCTCTTGTATTTAGTTTAGTTACCTGAAATGCGCATCAAAATTAGCAGGTAATGAACTTAAAGATAAGAACCAGAGAAATGTCATTCCCCAACATTATTCCTCATCTTTCTATGTAGTTTATTATAATTTTTCTTCCAAAAGAGTAATAGTGCACAATCAGAATAACAAGTTTTTTAAAAGAAAAGGATAAAACAGTTGTAGAGAACCACCAAGCTTGAATGATTTCATCGAAGATATAAAAACCGAGAACATATCATTCCCAACCTTGTTCCACAGCCTTTGATGTTGTTTATTAATTTTTCTTTGAAATATTCAGAGGTCAGGCATAGAACTACAAGAATCAACAAGCTTGAATGGCATAAACAACTTCCCAAAGTTTCATTTTTCAAATTTACTTACCAATTATAAACTCATGAAATAGGTGTAATATTTCAATAATACTCAAAATACATTCTGCAGTATTCTCAGAAATTCACAAACCTGTGGATCATCCGAAATAGTTGTAGGACTTTGCAATTGATCTGTCAATGATGCATAAGCATCGCCCTGGGCACCGGGAACAAGCACTTTCTTGGTTGCAGCAACAGTTGAGGATGAAAAGTATGAATCAGAAAAAGACTTTTCCACAATGAGCTTCCCTACAAGCAAGCATCGAATCAGTTTCCACCTACTGTGAAGCAAATGGCTATGAAAGCAGTCACCGCCCACAGAGAATTCTTTTGACAGTACTAAAATTATACTAGAAAATTCAAGAAGAAGAGAAACCCGAAGCCATTTTGGAAATAGGCTGATAATTCAACAATTATTCGCCTATGACATTTTCAACAGAAATTATTTGTATGTTCTGCTTAAAGTTCCCTAACTGCAAAATTATAATATCTCTTACCATTTGATGGTTTCTGCTATTACACTAAAACATCTTCTTTTTTTTTAATTCCACATTCACATTTAAACTCAGCTTCCTTCCATGTGCAACATTACCCTTTTATTTCAAAAACTAGAAACTTCTTCATCGTAATTCTTTTACTGCCACAAGTTGAGCGATAACATTTTGAATCATGCTGATCAGTTCAACAATCCACATTTCTTTCACCACTTCATCCATGATACCAACCAATAAAATACATCTACTTCATTAATTTTTTCCATCTCATCTTTTTACTAAATGAATTTTCACTCATGTTTACCGTAAATCAAATTTAAAAATAGTTTTTACCAAGTGAAAATTCACATGAAAAATTAATAAAATGGATACATTTTATTGATTGATTCCAAGGCCATTGCAATTCCATAAATCAAGGAACCTTTAAATATCCATACTTTAATTATAAATTACATTAAGAAAAAGGACACGGTATTTGAAATCTTTCCTTTCTGCGTTTGGATCATACTACAAACTCAGGGTCTTTCAACCGTTGTTTCTAAATTTATCAACAACAAAAAAAAAAAACCAGTATCGTAGAGGGATTAATAAAACTTGCTAAAGCTAACCGATCACTGTTTAATCAATAACTTTCTTTTTTAACCAAAAAATGGAAAATGAGATTAGATTAGCTATAGAATACCTAGAAAAACACGTGAAAGTTCGAGCTTATTAAAACAAATACAAAGATGGAAATAGTAGAGAGAATCATATTTCCAGAAACGAACAAAAATAGACAGAGAACAGAAGGAGAGAGAGAATACGAGACGATTGAAGCTTCTTGGAAAGAAGCAAAAAACGGCTACTCCTAACAGTAGCATGGAATCTTGAGGCACTGAATCTGTACACTGACGGCAGACGAGATAACTGTAAACCAGATACATCATGAACCATTATTTCTTCACCGTTTCTTCTTTCTCTATTTTTCTGATTGCAAGCTAGAAAATGTGAGAAAAAAAGGCTTTTAAAAAGAAAATACAGATCAAAATGAGAGGAGAAAATCTCGCCAATGGAGTTACGACGGCAACGAGAAGCGTGAAATACGAATGAAAAAATCTAAAATGAAAATTTAGATATTTGAAAAAAATGAATTGGACTGCTACGTGTTCCGTGGAGAACTCAATTGGGAATCGGCAGTGGGACCCACCCAGTATTCACTCTTGACCGCGCATCTTCACCCTTGGCTCATTATTCTTTTATATTTATTTTTTTGTATCAGTCAAATTATGAATTTGATCCTTCTATTGTGCTTGACTTAAAATTGCACTTATATTTTAAGGGTAATTGTTCTATACACAAGCGCTTGTGAAATTTTTTTTTACACAAGCGTCTTAGTTTTAGGGGTTAGGGACTCCGTTAGGGTTTAAAGTTTAGGGGTATAAGTGTAGCAGTTTTAAATTTAGAGATTGTTGATAGAATTTTGGGTTTATGATTAAAATTTAGGGTTTATAGGTTAAAACCTAAATCCCTACCCATATTACCCTAAAACTAAACCCTAACCCTAAACCCTAAATTCTAACCATAAATCCTAAATTCTAAACATGAACCCTAAATTCTAAATCTTTACACTAAAACCCCTAAACTTTAAACCATAAACTCTAACTCTAAACCCTATAATTGAGGTGCTTGTGGAAACAAAAAATTTCCACCGCCAGTGTATAGGATATTAATCCATATTTTAATACGAAAAAAATTGATTATTTCTAATAATATTTTAAATTAATATAATTAGGTAGTCTGATGGTGGCTAGGATGGTTATTCTGAGTCGGAGCTAGTGTCTGGCTCTTGTTTCTCTTGTGGTAGTGGTGCCCGAAATTCTCATGAAGTTTTTGAGAGTTCAGGTTCTGGTCAAAAGAATTACACACTAGCTCCGACCCAAAACAACTATCTCGGCCACTATCGGACCACCGCCTCCGGTCTCTGACTATTTTGACCATCAACAAATTTATAAAAAGAAAATTATCATGCTTAAGAATTTTGTATCAAATTATGTTAAGTTAAAATATAAAGGATTAAATATTGAATTTGAGCATAGTAGAGGGACTAAAACAAAATTTGACTTCTTTTCATCAGATTTGCAACCGTTAATGATGCGTGCGCCACGTGGATTCTGCTTAGTCAGCAGAAGAAGAGATTAGGAACGGTTGGTGGGAGAAATTATTATATGGACCCTTCCCACCACGTCATCCATGGTCCCTAGCAATAAAAAAAATTCCACGTCATTATTTTTTCTATATCATTTGTACACTAGGATTATATTTTCCAAATCATGGTGTCGTATCAAATTAAAAATAAATTAGGGTTTATTATTTTTTTTTTCTTCAAGAACGATAGCTTCCTCCACTAACCCTAAACCCTAAACCCTAAACCCTAAACCCTAAACTCTAACCCTAAACCTTAAATTCAAACCCTAAACTCTAAACTCTAAATACAAACCCTAAACCTTAAACCCTAAACCTTAAACCCTAAACCCTAAACCCTAACCCTAAACCCTACGTTAACTGGAGAAATTAGAGAAGATGATTTGGAAATTATAAATTTGAGTGTGTAAATGACGTGTAAAAAAATAATGACGTGGAATTTTTTATTACTAAGGACCATAGATGACGTGGTGGGAAGGGTCCATATAATAATTTCTCGGTTGGTGGGGTTAGTTACTTGAAAGTTGTTGAATTTTAATACTACTAATTACATTCAAGCACAATAGTTTAGGAAATTACTTTCATCCACGTGGAACTCCTATACATTTTATTTTACAACAAAATTTTTCTTCTCATAGAAACAAGACATGAGACAAAATATAAAATAAACTACAATGTACAAATATACCAATTGTTAAGAAAAGCACAATAAATGAGAGAAACTTATCGGCAAAAACTGCAACAATAAAAGATCAAAACGAAATAAAGATATATCATATGAATTAATTATAAAAATTCTTGTTTCAATCCCATCGTCGTTAAATCGTTTTTACAACAACAAAACATTTTCAAAACCCCACCAAAAGGTCCTATTGAATCAGTGATATACAAATAATTAAAGACATCTCGAAATCTCAAGTTGTGAGCAACACGAATTTATACCATCGCAGTAATATCCTAAACAGCTCCCAAATGAGCACCAACATGTGCAGATCTCTTATATGGTTAAATTTAAGCTATTTAGCATCGTTTAAGTAGTTTAATATCGTTTAAGTAGGTTTCAAATTTGAGGTCTTGTGTATGCAGAAAATTTTTGTTGGGAAACTCATCCACTAAAACTAGGTATGCGACATGAAACTCATCCACTAAAACTAGGTATGCGACATGGATCAGTTCAAATTAGTCGGACCAAAATTTTAAAAAATTGAGAGGAAAAAACCTAAAGCCACCTTTATTGTTTAAGAGAACAAAATAGACTAAAACAAAACAATTATTCATTTCAAAGAAAACAAAGTGAACTCTTATTTAGGATTGTAGAAGCGAAGGAATAAAAAAGAAGAAAGAAAAAACAGCATAAAAAAGTAACCGTTGCACTAAAAATATATTTTTGTTAAAAGACTCGTTCACTAAAATTAGGTGTACGACGCAGATCAGTTCAAATTAAACAAAACAAAGCTTTGAAAAATTGAGATGAAAAAAAAACTAAAGCCACCATAATTGTTTTAAGAGAACAAAATGTACTAAAATAAAACAATTATTCATTTCAGAGAAAACAACGTGAACTCTTATTTATGATTGTAGAACCGAAGGAATAAAAAGAAGAAAGAAAAAATAGCATAAAAAGGTCGTTCCGAAATGGGTTCGCTTGTTCCGAAACGGACAACTGCAGAACAACATTAATGGTGGGAAATAAAGTTTCCAACGGCTCCAAAACAACCACAACGGTCCTCAACAGCTACAAACTAAATTGGGAGTGTAAAAGGGACCTCCAAGCATTAAAGATAGGTTAATGCTTCAATTGTCAACAACTATATGATGTCAAATTGTCTTTAGGGCTTAGATTGTTCATTCATTGTATAGACAACACTTGTGAGCTTAAATTATCAAATTTGCTCAAGTGTTTAGGTTGGGTGAGTGAGCTTAAGATTGCAAACTATCTACCTAGTGAGGGATTTCAAGTTTGCTCTAATTTCTCTTGTAAAGAGGGTTTACCCAAGCTTTGGGTTAGAAAGCTTTGAGTGTGTAAAGGTTGCCTCATTAGCCTAGAAAAGGGGAAGAAATTCAAGAGTGAATTTTTTTGAAATCCGTAGTTAGAAGCTAAGGTAGTTGATGTAGGTGTTTGTTAGAAGGTCGAATAACTATAAATCCTTGTGTCAATAGTCAATTTTTCATCTCCCACAAAATCACCCAAATATTCAATCTTCTCCACACTTGGCTAGCTAGAACGGTTGAAGGAAATCGAGCATGCAAAACTCAACAATTGGTATCAGAGCTTGGCTCAATTGAAGAGGATTAACACTCTATTGAGGTGATCTGGTAAGCTCGATCAACATTTCAAACAAACATTTCAATGGCACACTCAATCGACAAGCCACCATTCTTCAACGGTGAACACTATGCCTATTGGAAGAATAAGATGAAGTCCTTCATCAAGGGTAAAGATTATCATCTATGGGACCTTGGTTAAGATGGACCGTTCGTTCCAACAAGAAGAAAGACGGATTGGAATGCCAACGACTAGAAGATGATGGAGCTCAATTACAAAGCCTTACACTTTATCTTTTGTGCATTAGGCCCATATGTGTATGCCCAAGTCTCTTCTTGTGAGAGTGCCAAGGAAGTTTGGGACAAGCTCGAAGTTACATACGAGGGAACAAACTAAGTAAAGGAGACCAAGATTGGCCTCCTCAACCTAGAGTATGAGAACTTCAAGATGGATCCGGAAGAAGACATTGAGAAGATGTTCCATCGATTCTCCACCATCACCAATAGACTAAAAGGATATGGGGAAGTCATTCCGAAAGAAAAGCTTGTCCGAAAGCTTCTCTATTCTCTTCCCGAGTCATAGAACTCGAAAAAGACTGCCATCATCGAAGCCAAGAATCTCAAGACCTTGAAGCTTGATGAACTCATGGGGCCACTTCTCACTCACCAAATCATGAAGAAAGACAAAGAAGGGGAGAAGAAGAAGGAAGAGATAAGAAAGATGGGGAAGAAGAAGATCATAAAGCTAGGCATCAACGCAAATTCCATTGGTCTCAAATCCTCCAAGTGCAACCATATTGATACAAGTGAGGACGAGGAAGAAGAAGAAGAGATAGTTCATCTCTTCAAGAAGTGTGCCCCATTCATGAAGAAAGCAATGAAAGAATTCGAACGTGAATCAATGAAGAAGAAGAGGGAAAACATTTCAAGCCATAAGAAGAAGGCATATATGGCTACTTGGAGTGATGAAGACTCCACCAACGATGAACAAGCCAACCTTTGCCTTATGGCCATTGAAGAAGATTCAAGGGCAACTTCAAAATCATCTACCTCATGCTCATATTCTTTTGATGAATTACAAGATGCCTTAAGATGATTTGGTTTTAGACTTTAAAAATCTCATTTTGAAAAACACGAAAATTGTTTCAAATTTGATAATTAAAAATGATTTGATTTCTAAAACCAAAATTGAACTTCAAGCAAAACTCAATGAGTTTGAACAAAAAAATGTTGATTTACAAAATTTACTTCATAAAGTTCAAAATGAAAAATTGTAGAACTAAAGTTTTGATATAATAATTGAAAAATGTTTTGGACTAATTTAAAAAGAATTCATAACTATTTCCAAAGTACAAATAACTTGAAACTATGTTTAAGGATGTTTTTAAAGGTTTTTACATGTTTTCAAAGCCAAACTAAACAAAACCATCTAGGTGTATCGAAACACCCTTAAGCGTTTCGATACGGGGTCTTCCAGTGTCAAAGGCTATGGAGAAGCCATCCCAGAGGAAAAGCTTGTCCGAAAGCTCATCTACTCACTTCCCGAGTCTTGGGACTCAAAGAGGACCCCCATCATCGAAGCCAAGAATTTGAAGACCTTGAAGCTTGATGAACTCATGGGGTCACACCTTACTCATCAAATCATGAAGAAGAGCAAAGAAGATGAGAAGAAGAGGGAAGAAATTAGAGCTATGGTGTAACCCCCTTAGCCCGACCTAGACGGTTGACCCGAACTACGAAGATTACACGGGGAAAACCAAAGTCAACCCGAAAGTCAACCTTGATTAAAGACCCTTTTTTCTTTTTAAACTTTTCTAGATGCACATTAACCCTAGGCGTACTCTTGAGATAAGCATACTCAAAAATCACAACAATCGGAAGGCAAAAAGGTACTCAATTGCACAACACACGAATTTAGGAACCAAATTGTAAATTCTGGAAATTAAGAGGACTTTGCAAATTTTTAAGATACCATTATGAAATTAGTCATGTTTCATGCTTCTCTGCCAAATTTCACTTCAAACGGACATCCCAAACTCAAGCAATTGCATAAACGAAGTTCAGGACTAAAACGTGAAGATTTCAAAACATAAATCATATAATTTAGTGCCCAACGGTCAAGTGTTCCGGAACGGGGGTTGACCGTTCCGAAACGCGGGACCGTTTCGAAACTTGTTCCGAAACACGGGACCGTTTAGAAACACCAAGGCCATTTCAGACCCCTGTTCCGAAACAGTAGTACCCGTTCCGATACGGACTGCCCAGAAGTGCAGAAATTTTCTGGTTTAACACACATTCGACCCATCAAACACATCCCTATGACCTCCTAATCATGCCAACAAGTCATCATGCATAAAAGGAACATATTTGCATCAACAAAACATATTCATGGCATCAATTAGGGAAAACCTCAATCTATAGGCATGCAACTTATTACTCCAAACCAACCAAACATCAAACCAACAAAGCAAACACGGTAATGGCCAATTACATATCCAAAACATCATAGGCATCATGCCAAACTTGGGGAGACCAAAACTTCTCCCAAAAACACAACATAGGTTCCCATTGCCAAATACCAAAAACTAATAATGTTGTAAAAATAGTCAACATACATGAGCTTAGTCTTTTCCTTGGATTACTTGCCCTCCTTGCTGCCCACAAACACCTCAATTGTCTGCATTAATGGTTCAAGAAAGAGAGCGCAAGCACAAATGCTTAGTGAGGCATGCTCTAAGAAACAACTCAATAATGCACTTTATAAAACACCTTTCAAAGGCCTTTAAATTCATAAACATTATTACTCATGCAACAATGCATACACAACAAGCATCTCATGTTTCATTACATCAACATGTCATATTGGCTTTCGAGTGATACTATAACCATTTTTTCACGACAAAACACAATCGGATACGCGGATTACAAGCGTTGTCCCATACGCTTCATACACACTACCAACACACAAGGCGGAGTTTACCGGTACAATCTCAACACCCGTGATAGAGTTTAACGGTACAATCACAACCCCTCCACATCACTCATTGGTAGTTGTATAACATCACTAACGAGAACACGAGACACACAACACAAGATCAACACATGGCATTTTAACCACCATTATGATCTTATACATCTCGTTAGTGTACTTGGATGGAGTTTACGGTACCATTACAACCCCTCAACATCCAAGGCGACTTTATTCACGGTGCACCCAATCCTATAGCCGGCTAACTATATCTGATTCAAGTACTTTTAAACCAACACATCACTTGGCAATATACATCATTTACCATCATCAATCCACTTTTTTAAAGCATTAAACAAAGCCATTAAACAATCATGCATCACTATGCATCCAACCACATTTATCAATGTCAAACCAAGGATCTCTTACCTTGAGCATCCTTCCACACATGGCTTTCAAAACCAGCATTAAACATGCTAAAATGTGCTTTCAAAACAGAATTTAAACATGCAAATTAAACACATTGCATCCAACCATCTCATGGTTCATCAAAGAGAGAATTTCTCCGAAAACTTACTCTTGAGCTTAGTTAAGTTGCTTAGACTTAAGCTAAGCACCCAAAACCTTCAAACATTGGTTTCAAAGTTGAAAACCAACTTCACTCACCAATTCCATTTCGCAAGATTGCCGAAACGCCGTTCAAGCCCCCGGATCAACACCACAAGGATTCGAAGATGCCTCCCCTGTTTTAAACACATCAAAGCAGAGGATTAATGCATCATCATGCATTTAAATCTTCAGCCATTACACCTAAACTCGCTGCTCTCACCAAAACTCACATTTCGGCTACCAAACACAATCGAAAACACATCCAAACACTTCCACAACATTACCCAGCCAAGATCCATCACTTCTAGACATTCTTAGACATCAATTAACATCAAAAAAGGACCTAATCACGTCCTTATACCTCCAGCTATATCAGAACACCAAAATCACCCCCAAAACCACCATTTTCACAAGTAAAAACTTAGGAAAATCAACCTATTCGGGATTGCATTGATTAAACCTCAATTACACATCATTAAACATCCAACATACATTAATAAGGCATCTCAAAACAGAGCCTAAACAACCTCCATGAAATTCTTCAAGATTTGACCAAAATCTCAAGTTTTAAGCCAAAATTAAGATCATAACATTAAAACATTTAATAAAACTTAATTTAAGGATTGGGAACTTGGGAATTTCAGTAAAGAACTGAGTATTTAGAGGAGAAGGACGTTCATACCTCTAAATATGGATTTCTCCTTGTTTAGAGCTAAAATCCTTGAAAATCCAATATGCAAATGAAGAGGATTTGATGTAGAAATGGTTAGGAATCATTTGAGGATTGAAATATCATGATTTGGTGTGAAAATCAAAAGAAAAGCTGTTGTGGAAATGTGTTTGGCTGAGGGAATTTTGAGAGAAAATGAAATGGAAAATTTTTAGCAAAAGTTAGTTATGAAACTAAAATATGGTTTTTCCCTCTTTTCTTTTTATTAATTAAAGGGTAAAGTACACAGACGGTCACTGAACTTTGGTAAAAAAACAAAATGGTAACCAAACTGTCAAAAATCACAAAATGACAATTAAACTTTATGTTTTATAACAAAATGGTAACTAGACGTTAAATGTCGTTAAGTGACTGTTATAAAATTTGGTATAATAACACATTTAGTCCTTCATATTTATACATTCAATTAATTTAGTCCTAATTCGAAACAATTTACTAAAATTAGCTTTCATTATTTACGCATTCTTTCAATTTGGTCCTTAAAGAAAAATTGAAAGAATTCGTAAATAACACTCGAGTTTTCAACATCATTCTAAAGTGCAAACAATTGCTACCTGGACATAACCACTTTTATCATCATTGTGATGCTGGCTAGTTGATTGGAAAAAAAATGTTCTCCTAGTTTATTTAGATCTTTGTCTGGAAAATGCCAATCAATTAGGACGTAACCATGTAATATCTTCTTGTAACCGTCTTATGTCATCAGTCAAGCGACTAAATTTTGATTTTAATAAACTGTTCTTCGAAGTCATCCTTTCTAACTCTATCTGCAAAATAAAAGGCAACAGATATAATATGATTGACAGCTAAGTTTCTTTTAATCACGTCCAAAATAAAAAATTTAACCTCAAGATCACTTGTCATTAACATCTTTGTTTCAACCCCAATACATCTATCTTTGCAACAATAGACCATAAAGGATGAGGATTAGATGTCGTTAAATCGTTTTCATTACTACTTACATAAGAAATTGAGAGTAAAGATTGGACAAGCACAAACATATAGATATTAGTTACTATGAGTAGTCAGTGTCCTCATTTATATTCATAGTACATACCTGGGGGTAGAATCTAATATCAGCATGTATGTCATAATAATTATTGAATGACACGTAGTTTAGGATAATATTTACTGCAATTAAAAGGTTCTAGGAATGTAAAGTTATTCTAAATGGTAACTTTTCAAGATATCTCAAATCAAATGCACGTAAAGAACTTGAAAGATTATCCATACCCCAACAACAGCTTCTTCGTTGCCAAAGTTCTCCATATGACGACTATTCTGCAAGTTAAAAGAAACAGACAAGTGAAAGAGATTACAATCAATGTTCCTTTTCAGAGATTACACACAGTAATTAGTAAAGATATCTCAAGCCAAAAAAACTTATTCATGGCATTCTAAGTATTCTCAAATTAAATTCAATTATTTAGCTTTAGCAGATAAGCAAATTTCTGTTTCGCAAGGTAAAAGTTATTTTTTAGTTCTTTAACATTCAGAAGCCACACACAGTTGCAACGTGGACATAAACATTTTGATCAACCTGGCATTTTGGTTGAGAAATTCGTCTGTCTTGTCTCCGTGGAACTTCTAGAATTTGGCTCTTGCCTCGCAGGCCTTTGATAATATCTGCCAAGTGTTCGATCTCTAGCTTTAACAGGCTATTCTCCTCTTTTAGATGTCGGTTCTCGATACTCAGCCATCCAATTTCTTCTTTTAAGAGTCCACTTGATTATTTATCATGTTACCATATTTTAGAGTTTTGATTTAAGGATCAAATTGAAAGAATTCGTAAATAACAAGGGCTAAATTTAATGAATTGTTTCGAATTAAGACTAAATTAATTGAATGTATAAATATGAAGGACTAAATGTGTTATTATACAAAATTTTATAACAGCCACTTAACGCCATTTCACGTCTAGTTACCATTTTGTTATAAAACATAAAGTTTAATTACCATTTTGTGATTTTTGAAAGTTTGGTTACCATTTTGTTCTTTTTACCAAAATTCAGTGACCGTCTGTGTACTTTACCCTTAATTAAATATTAAATGAATCTTTAAAAATAAGAAAAATCTGGAGAAATCCTCTCTTGGGTAAATTAGCTCCTTAAAGATTCAAAGTTTCAATCATTTCAAAATAGTCACGAACTTTTCAAAAATTACCTTTTAGTCACTAACTCGAAATGTCATATTTCCAAGCCTCATTTTGTAAAATTGATTTCACCACTCTCTTATATATATTAAAATAGGATTTTTAGATATTTTTCCATATTTTTAATGAATCCCGAACTAGGCTTTCCCTAAAACCACCTTTTATATTCGAATTGAAAATCAGACCGGTCCGGTTCAGACCCTAAACTTCCAAGCCCAAAATTGGGGTGTTACAACTCTCCCCCCCTTAAGAAATTTCGTCCCCTAAATTTACCTGGAGGAAAAAGGTATGGAAACTGCTTCATCATGTCATCCTTATGTTCCCACGCGGTATCCTCAACACCACGATGCTTCCACAACACCTTAACCAAATCAATGGTCTTGCCTCGAAGAACTTTACTGTCTGAATCCAGAATTTCCACCGGTTCCTCAGCATAGGTCAAATCCGGATTCAACTCCACTTCCTCCACAGGCATAACATGCGAAGGATCCGATCTATACCTCCGAAGCATATAGACATGAAACACATCATGAATCTTTTCCAACTCTCGCGGTAACCTCAACTTGTACGCAACAGGACCCACACGCTCTATCACCTCGTATGGTCCAATGTACCTAGGGCTCAACTTACCCTTTCGGCCAAACCTCATCACCTTTTTCCAAGGCGAAACTTTCAAAAACACACGGTCACCCACCGCATACTCAATCTCTTTACGCTTCAAATCCGCGTAAGACTTCTGTCGATCAGAAGCTGCCTTCAATCGCTCACAAATGAGCTTCACCTTCTCGGTGGTTCCTTTCAACAAAGCTGGCATCGAAACCAACTTCTGACCTATTTCAGCCCAACAAAGAGGAGTCCTACACTTCCTCACGTACAAAGCTTCATAAGGTGCCATTTGAATACTTGCCTGATAGCTATTATTATAGGAAAACTCCACCAAAGGTAAATGTTTCTCCCAAGAGCCCTAAAACTCAATCACACAACACCTCAACATATCTTCCAGCACTTGGATAACTCGCTCAGACTGTTCATCCGACTGTGGATGATAAGATGTACTGAAATTCAACCGTGTACCCAAAGCCTGATGCAAACACTGCCAGAAATGTGATGTAAACCTCGGATCGCTATCTGACACAAATGACTTTGGCACATCATGCAGCCGCACAATCTCAGCAATGTACAGCTCCACAAGCTTGTTCAAAGTGTACGTAGTATGCACGGGTAAGAAATGCGCACACTTCGTAAGGCGATCCACAATCACCCACACCGAATTCTTCTTCGATGGCGACAAAGGCAAACCAGACACGAAGTCCATGGTAATTCTTTCCCACTTCCACTCAGGAATCCTCAACGGTTGCAACAACCTTAAAAGAAACTGATGCTCAGCCTTAACTCGATGACATACCATGCACTTGCTCACAAACTCAGCAACATCTTTCTTTAGACCCACCCAATAGTACTCATCACGAAGATCACGGTACATCTTAGTACTACCAGGGTGCATAGCAAAAGGACTACTATGAGCTTCAGTCAGAATAGCACGCCTCAACTCAGCATCATTGGGCACTACTATCCGACTCCCCAAGCATAAGAATCAATCATCATTAAAGCAGAAATCCGATGGCCTATCCTCAGCAATATCCTGAACATGTGGCACCAAAGAATCATCCAACAACTGCTTATCCTTTATCAACTGAACCAAGGATGGTTTCACTTGCAATTTAGCCACAAGACCACCATCACGCGAAATGCTCAAACTGACAAACATAGCCCTCAACTCCACTGCCACCTTCCTACTCAAGGCATCCGCTACAACATTAGCTTTACCCGAATGGTACTCGATCGTCAAATCGTAATCCTTAAGCAACTCCACCCAACGTCGTTGCCTAAGTTTCAACTCTTTCTGAGACATCAGATACTTCAAACTCTTGTAATCCGTGTACACAGTACACTTCTCACCATACAGGTAATGTCTCCAAATTTTCAAAGCAAAAACCACCGCAGCTAACTCAATGTCATGTGTAGGATAATTGCGCTCATGCACCTTCAACTGGCGCGATGCTTAAGCCACCACCTTACCCTCTTGCATCAACACACATCCCAAACCAACGTAGGACGCGTCACTATACACCACAAACTCTTTCCCTGATTCAGGTTGAACCAAGATAGGAGCTTGTGTCAAAGCTGCCTTAAGATTCTCAAAAGCATGTTGTCTCGCTTTCGTCCACTCATACTTAACATCCTTCTGCAACAACTTCGTCAAAGGTGCAGCAATCTTTGAAAACCCATCCACGAACCTCCGATAGTATCTCGCCAAACCAAGGAAACTACAGACTTCATGAACAGACTTAGGAGGCTTCCAATTCATCACTGCCTCAATCTTCTGAGGATCAACACGAATTCCTTCAGCAGAAACCACATGACCAAGAAACACAACCTCTCTGAGCCAAAACTCACACTTGCTCAGCTTGGCATAAAGTTGATTCTCCGACAAAGTCTGCAACACAATCCTCAAATGCCTCTCATGCTCCTCCTCAGTACGAGAGTACACGAGAATATCATCAATGAATACGACAACAAATTTATCCAAGTATTCATGGAGCACCCTATTCATCATGTCCATGAAAGCTACAGGAGCATTTGTCAAACCAAACGGTATCACAAGAAACTCATAATGCCCATACCTCGTTCTGAAGGCTGTCTTTGGGACATCCACATCCTTCACCTTCAACTGGTAATACCCTGACCTTAAGTCAATTTTAGAGAACACAGCCGCTCCCAGAAATTGATCAAAAAGATCATCAATTCTCGGCAATGGATACCGATTCTTGATAGTCAACTTGTTAAGCTGACGGTAATCGATGCACATTCTCATAGTGCCATCCTTTTTCTTCACAAACAAGACCGGTGCACCCCAAGGTGACACACTCGGCCGAATGAAACCACGATCAAGCAACTCCAGAAGTTGCGTCTTCAGCTCCTTCAACTCTTTGGGTGCCATACGGTAAGGAGTAATGGACACTGGAGTTGTGTTTTCATACAGCTCAATTCCAAACTCCATTTCGCGATTAGGAGGCTATCCAGGCAACTCCTCTGGAAACACACCAGAAAACTCTCGCACAGTTCTGATATCTTGCACTCGCAACTCCTTAGAGCTAGGATTCATCACAAAGGCTAGGTAGGCTTCACAACCTTGCCTCAGCATCCGGCTCGCTTCCAATGTAGACACCACATTGGCAAGAAACTTCACATTCTCACCCACCACCACTACCTCATAGTCATCCGCAAGCTTCAACGAAACTCACTTATTCTCAAAATCCACCAAAGCTCGATGTTCAACAAGCCAATCCATACCAAGGATTATATCAAAACCATAGAAAGGCAATTCCATAAGATCAACATGAAAAACATGGTTTTGCACAACCAAGGGACATCTTCTATAAAGCTTTCGTGTCACAATAGTCTCACCAAAAGAACTAGTTTCACGCATACCAACATCCAAAGACTCAACAGGCAAACCAAGCAATTGAGCATGTTCACGCAATATGTATGAGTGTGTAGATCCAGAATCAATCAAGAAAAGTAATGACAAGGATTGCAAAGTGAAAGTACCTATGATCACATCCGTGTCATTCCTCCCCTCCCTATGAGCATACACTTGGGCCTGGCCACCACCCTCAGGCTGAACAGCCACCACATGAGCCACATTCCTCCCACCATCCTCTCTGCGCTGGAAGTTACCATGGCCGCGCCCACGACCTCTCTGTGGTGCAACAACTCCAAGAGCACGTCCCTGACCACCACCAGCCAACAGAGGACACTCCCTCCTCATGTGATCCGCCGAACCAGAGTTCCAGCACGAATTACCGGTCACCACAACAGGAACCTGCACCTCTCTCGCTGCCCAAGGACAATCACGCCTCAAATGACCACGCGATCCACACGCCCAGCATGTGTTCTGATCAGCTCTCGCCCTGTCTCCTTGAACAGGCGCACCTTGCCCTCCACCACCATGCCTAGCCGAAGACTGATACCTCCGATCACGTCCTCTCTTGTTCCGTCCACCACCGGAACTATACTCAGCAGCTCGCTTGCCCGAGCTAGAACCAACACCTCTAGAAGATAAACTCAGATTCAGCTCAATATCCTTCGCTCTACTAACCAACACATCAAAGTCAGTGTACTCAGCGGCCAGCATATAGGTCTTCACATCCAAAACTAAACCATAACGGAAACGTTCACACCTCTCCCGCTCATTAGGGATAAGCTCAGGTGCGTACTGACAGAGACGGACAAATTGAACCTCGTACTCAGCCACTGACATGCTCCCTTGAGTAAGAGACATGAACTCCCTTTTCTTTTCATCCAGGTATCGCACACCCAGATACTTCCTCTTGAACGCGTTCAGAAAGAACATCCAAGTTACATCATCTTCCTCCATTCTGGAGACAGTGGTCGTCCACCAGGTATACACATCATCATGCAACAGAGATACCACAAAGCCTAGCTTCTGTACATCATTGTAGTTCACTTGTCCCAAAATTCTCTTGGTACTTTTCAACCAAGACTCGGAACCCTCCGCAAACAAACCTCTGAACTCAGTCCCTCCCAGACTGCGCAAACGTTCCAAAGGTAGTCTAGCATTAGCATCACCCTGATGCCTAGCTCCATGAGCCTCAGTTACTGCCGCCTGAAAGGCTCCAGCAATAGCCTGAATCAGCACTGTCATGTCAGGAGCAGCTTGCCCTTGCCCAGCTTCAGGTCCAGCGACCCCAGCACCAGTACCAGCACTAGCTCCATCACCTTAAGTACCACCACCACTGGGTGGAGGAGGTAAATCCACTACATTCTCTGCATTCTCTTCATTCTCGTTTTGAGCCATAGCTCGCGTATTAATCCTCCTATCTCTACGAGGTCCCATTCACTAAACAATGCACTAACACAAATGCAATAAACATAATCAGGCTCAACAAGGTTAGAAATCCAAGTACTCAAGCTCATTTTCAAATAAAAACAAGTCATTTCATTAGTTTTGGTATGGTAATGGGTCCCTCTAACATGCTTCATCTCAGCATACATCAAAATTGTAACATTCTTTATAATTCACACATCATACTTCATTCACAAAGCACATCATGCATTCATACATACATCACCCACATAATAATTCCCAATTACACGAGAACTCAGCTCTGATACCACCAAATGTAACCCCCTTAGCCCGGCCTAGACAGTTGACCCGAACTACGAAGATTACACGGGGAAAACTGAAGTCAACCTTGATTAAAGACCCTTTTTCCTTTTTAAACTTGTCTAGATGCACATTAACCCTAGGCGTACTCTTGAGATAAGCATACTAAAAAATCACAGCAATCGGAAGGCAAAAAGGTACTCAATTGCACAACATACGAATTTAGGGACCAAATTGTAAATTCTGGAAATTAAGAGAACTTTAGCAATTTTTAAGATACCATTATGAAATTAGTCATGTTTCATGCTTCTCTGCTAAATTTCATCTCAAACGAACATCCCAAACTCAAGCAATTGCATAAACAAAGTTCAGGACTAAAACGTGAAGATTTCAAAACATAAAACCATATAATTCAGTGCCCAATGGTCAAGTGTTCCGGAACGGGGGTTGACCGTTCTGAAACGCGGGACCGTTTCGAAACCTGTTCCGAAACAGGGCTCGGCAGTAGCAAAAGTGTTTCGGAACGACTCTACCCGTTTCGAAACACCAAGGCCATTTCAAACCCCTGTTCCGAAACAGTAGTACCCGTTCCGATACGGGCTGCCCAGAAGTGCAGAAATTTTCTGGTTTAACACACATTCGACCCATCAAAGACATCCCTATGACCTCCTAATCATGCCAACAAGTCATCATGCATAAAAGGAACATATTTGCATCAACAAAACATATTCATGGCATCAATTAGGGAAAACCTCAATCTATAAGCATGCAACCTATTACTCCAAACCAACCAAACATCAAACCAACAAAGCAAACACCATAATGGCCAATTACATATCCAAAACATCATAGGCATCATGCCAAACTTGGGGAGTCCAAAACATTTCCCAAAAACACAACCTAGGTTCCCATTGCCAAATACCAAAAACTAATAATGTTGTAAAAATAGTCACCATACATGAGCTTAGTCTTTTCCTTGGATTACTTGCCCTCCTTGCTGCCCACAAACACCTCAATTGTCTGCATTAATGGTTCAAGAAAGAGAGCGTAAGCACAAATGCTTAGTGAGGCATGCTCTAAGAAACAACTCAATAATGCACTTTATAAAACACCTTGCAAAGGCCTTTAAATTCATAAACATTATTACTCATGCAACAATGCATACACAACAAGCATCTCATGCTTCATTACATCAACAAGTCATATTGTCTTTCGAGTGATACCATAACCATTTTTTCACGACAAAACACAGTCGGATACGCGGATTACAAGCGTTGTCTCATACGCTTCATACACACTACCAACACACAAGGTGGAGTTTACCGGTACAATCTCAACCCCTCAACACCCGTAATGGAGTTTAACGGTACAATCACAACCCCTCCACATCACTCATTGGTAGTTGTATAACATCACTAACGAGAACACGAGACACACAACACAAGATCTACACATGGCATTTTAACCACCATTATGATCTTAGACATCTCGTTAGTGTACTTGGATGGAGTTTACGGTACCATTACAACCCCTCAACATCCAAGGCACTTTTATTCACGGTGCACCCAATCCTATAGCCGGCTAAATATATCCGATTCAAGTACTTTTAAACCAACACATCACTTGCCAATATACATCATTTATCATCATCAACCCACTGTTTTAAAGCATTAAACAAAGCCATTAAACAATCATGCATCACTATGCATCCAACCACATTTATCAATGTCAAACCAAGGATCTCTTACCTTGAGCATCCTTCCACACATTACTTTCAAAACAAGCATTAAACATGCTAAAATATGTTTTCAAAACAGAATTTAAACATGCAAATTAAACACATTGCATCCAACCATCTCATGGTTCATCAAAGAGAGAGTTTCTCTGAAAACTTACTCTTGAGCTTAGTTAAGTTGCTTAGACTTAAACTAAGCTCCCAAAACCTTCAAACATTGGTTTCAAAGCTGAAAACCAACTTCACTCACCAATTCCGTTTCGCAAGATTGCCAAAATGCCGTTCAAGCCCCCGGATCAACACCACAAGGATCCGAAGATGTCTCTCCTATTTTAAACACATCAAAGCAGAGGATTAATGCATCATCATGCATTTAAATCTTCAGCCATTACACCTAAACTCGCTGCTCTCACCAAAACTCACATTTCGGCTACCAAACACAACCGAAAACACATCCAAACACTTCCACAACATTACCCAGCCAAGATCCATCACTTCTAAACATTCTTAGACATCAATTAACATCAAAAAAGGACCTAATCACATCCTTATACCTCCAACTATATCAGAACACCAAAATCACCCCAAAAACCACCATTTTCACAAGTAAAAACTTAGGAAAATCAACCTATTCGGGATTGCATTGATTAAACCTCAATTACACATCATTAAACATCCAAAATATATTAAAAAGGCATCTCAAAATAGAGCCCAAACAACCTCCACGAAATTCTTCAAGATTTGATCAAAATCTCAAGTTTTAAGCCAAAATCAAGATCATAACATTAAAACATTTAATAAAACTTAATTTAAGGATTGAGAACTTGAGAATTTCAGTAAAGAATTGAGTATTTAGAGGAGAGGGACGTTCATACCTCTAAATGTGGATCTCTCCTTTTTTAGAGCTAAAATCCTTGAAAATCCAATATGCAAATGAAGATGATTTGATGTAGAAATGATTAGGAATCATTTGAGGATTGAAATCTCATCATTTGGTGTGAAAATCAAAAGAAAAGCTGTTGTGGAAATGTGTTTGGTTGAGGGAATTTTGAGAGAAAATGAAATGGGAAAATTTTAGCAAAAGTTAGTTATGAAACTAAAATATGGTTTTTCCCTCTTTTCTTTTTATTAATTAAATATTAAATGAGTCCTTAAAAATCAAGAAAAATCTGGAGAAATCCTCCCTTGGGTAAATTAGCTCCTTAAAGATTCAAAGTTTCAATCCTTTCAGAATAATCACAAACTTTTCAAAAATTATATTTTAGTCACTAACTCGAAATGACATATTTCCAAGCCTCATTTTGTAAAATTTATTTCACCACTCTCTTATATATATTAAAAGAGGATTTTTAGATATTTTTCCATATTTTTAATGCATCCCGAACTAGGCTTTCCCTAAAACCACCTTTTATATTCGAACTGAAAATCAGACTGGTCCGGTTTAGACCCTAAACTTCCAAGCCCAAAATTGGGGTGTTACATATGGGAGAGAAGAAGATCAAAGGGCTTGGCATCAACACAAATGTCATTGATCTCAAATCCTCCACTTCTCATCATGTAGATTCTAATGAGGAGGAAAGTGAAGATGAAGAGATGACCTATCTCTTCAACAAATTTTCCTGGTTCATGAAAAGTGAAATGGAAAATTCCAAGCATGAATCGAGGAAGAAGATGAAGGAATCCCACAAGTCCAACAAGAAGGGATCATCTTCAAAGCAAGCATATCTGGCCACATGGAGCGATGAAGACTCCACTGATGATGAAGTAACCCACCTATGCTCGATGGCCCTCAATGAGGGGGAGGTAACTTCTAACTCATCTATTTCAAATTCATATACATTTGATGAGTTGCAAGATGCCTATGGTGATTTGCTTTTTGAATTCAAGGCATCATTTTCCAAAAAACAATCTAGTGCCATTAGATTTGTAAAAGGAAAATGTTTTAGAAGTATTTGGGTCCTAAAAGGACTTAGTACTTCAATTAAAAAAGATGAAATTGAAAAATGGATTCCTAAAGGGACTAAAGTTTGTGCTACTAACGTCTATGGATCCAAAGAAATTTGGATACCAAAAATTACTTGATTGTCTTTTGTTAGGTGTGATGGAGAATGATCAACAAGTCAAACTTTGAGGGGGAGGTCCATGCACACAAGGAAGAACAATTGAAAATGGAAGGCTTCATATCATCCCTTGAGTTCAAGTGTTGTTGTTTTTGCTTTTATTTGATTTATTTTTCATTTATTTCAACTAGGTGATCATATATGTTGGACTAGCATTTTATTGATGCTTTGAGTAAGGGGAGCCATTTTAAAACCAAAATTCTTAATTTGTCAATAGTTTTTACCTCTATTGTTATTTTGAACTTAAAAGTCCTTTGAATTCTTTTTGATATAACAAAAAGAGGGAGAAATGTGGTTTGAAAAATTGAATTTTCAAATGAATAAGGGGGAGCTTTATTTGATTTCATATCTTTAATCTCTTATTCACATTTTTAAACTTAAAGAGGGAGAATCCCAAACAATTTTTCAAGTTAGTTTTATTATATCAAAAAGGGGGAGATTGTAGGACTAATGTTTTGATATAATAAGTGAAAAATGTTTTGGACTAATTTAAAAAAATTCAAAACTATTTCCAAAGTCCAAATAACTTGAAACTATGTTTAGGGATGTTTTAAAGGTTTTTACATGTTTTCAAAGCCAAACTAAACAAAATCTTCCAAGTGTATCGAAACACCCTTAGGCGTTTCGATACGGGGTCTTCTAGTGTCAAAACATTTCGATACGGGTTTCAAAACGAGCTTTTCTGGATGTGCATTTTTTCCCAGCGTTTCGATACGGGCTATGCCGTTTCGATACGCCTACATGGTATCAACCACAACGGTCATAAATCCTAACGGCAATTTCCCAACTATCATTTAAATGCAGACCATTTTGATACGGTGAAAGGCATTTCGATACGTGTGTTCCGAAACGGCCAAGAGCGTTTCGATACGGGTGTTGCAACAGCTCTTTCTACTTGAGGAGCGTATCGAAACGAGTTTGAGCGTTTCGATACGGTTAGCAGCAGAACAACATTTATGGTGGGAAATTATGTCTCCAACAGCTCCAATTTAACCCCAACGGCTAGTAACGACTACAAACTCATCAAGGAGTATAAAAAGGACCTCCAAGCATCAAGATATGGTTAATGCTTCAATTATCAATCAACAAATGATCAAGAAATTGTCTTAGAGCTAAATTGTCATTCCTTGTATAGACAAACACTAGTGAGCCAAAATGTCAAATTTGCTCAAGTGTTTTAGGCTTTGGGTGAGTACTAAATTGTGCAAACAAATACCTATTAGAGGTATTTAAGTTTTCTTATCTTTCTCTTTTGTGAAGAGGGTTTGATCAAGGCTTTGGGTAGAAAGCTCGATCGGTGTATAAGGGTTTCCTCCTAAGCCTAGAAAATAGGACAAATCAATAGTGGATTGATTGGAAATCCTTAGTGGGAAGCTAAGGTAGTGGATGTAGACCTTGGTTAGAAGGTTGAACCACTCTAAAATCATTTTGTCATTTATATTTTAGCTTCCACACCACATCCACCCAAAATTCCACCTCTCCACCACTTGGTGAGCAAGATCGGTTGAAGGAATCGAGCACCTTAAAACTCAACAATTGGTATCAGAGCTTGACTCAATTGAAGAGGATTAACATCTTATTGAGAAGAACCGACAAGCTCGATCATCATTTCACACAACCGGCTCAATGGCGTAATCCATCGACAAACCGCCCTTCTTCGACGGAACCCACCATGTCCATTGGAAGACAAAGATGAAGTTCTTCATTAATTCAAGAGACTTCAAGTTATGGGACATAGTTGAAGATGGTCCGTTCGTGCCTCAACGAAGAAAAGCGGAGTGGAGTGCCGACGACCGCAAGAAGATAGAGCTAAATTGCAAAGTCTTGCACATCCTCTTTTGTGCATTTGGCCCAACCATCTATGAGAAGATGTCTTCTTGTGAGAGTGCAAAGGAGGTATGGGACAAGCTTGAAGTCACATACGAGGGAACCGATGAAGTTAAGGAGACCAAAATTGGCTCATCACCTTAGAGTATGAGAACTTCAAAATGGATCTAGAAGAGAACATCGAGAAGATGTTTGACAGGTTCTCCACTATCACCAATGGTCTCAGAGGCTATGGAGAAGCCATCCCAGAGGAAAAGCTTGTCCGAAAGTGCATCTACTCACTTCCCGAGTCATGGAACTCAAAGAGGACCGCCATCATCAAAGCCAAGAATTTGAAGACCTTGAAGATTGATGAACTCATGGGGTCACTCCTTACTCATCAAATCATAAAGAAGAGCAAAGAAGTTAAGAAGAATAGGGAAGAAATTAGAGCTATGAGAGAGAAGAAGATCAAAGGGCTTGGCATCAACACAAATGCCATTGCTCTCAAATCCTCCACTTTTCATCATGTAGATTCTAGTGAGAAGGAAAGTGAAGATGAAGAGATGGCCTATCTCTTCAACAAATTTTCCCGGTTCATGAAGAGCGAAATGGAAAATTCCAAGCATGAATCGAGGAAGAAGATTAAGGAATCTCACAAGTCCAACAAGAAGGGATCATCTTCAAAGCAAGCATATGTGGCCACATGGAGCGATGAAGACTCCACTGATGATGAAGTAGCCCACCTATGCTTGATGGCCCTCAATGAGGGGGTGGTAACTTCTAACTCATCTATTTCAAATTCATATACATTTGATGAGTTGCAAGATGCCTATGGTGATTTGCTTTTGGAATTCAAGGTATCATTTTCCAAAAACAAAAAGTTGATTTCAAAAATAAAAATTGAGAATGATTTGCTTTCCAAAACAAATCTTAAACTTGAAGCAAAATTGAAAGATTTTGAACAAAAAATGTTTTGATTTACAAAATTTGCTTTTAAAGTTCAAAAAGAAAAAGATTTGATTGCCAATGAACTTCAAAAGAAAAATGATTTAGGAAAATCAAATTTTTATGTAAGACAATCTAGTACCTCTAGATTTGTAAAAGGAAAATGTTTTAGAAGTATTTGGGTCCCAAAAGGACTTAGTACTTCAATTAAAAAAAGATGAAATTGAAAAATGGATTCCTAAGGGGACTAAAGTTTGTGCTACTAACGTCTATGGATCCAAAGCAATTTGGATACCAAAAATTACTTGATTGTCTTTTGCTAGGTGTGATGGAGAATGATCAACAAGTCAAACTTTGAGGGGGAGCTCCATGCACACAAGCAAGAACACTTGAAAAGGGAAGGCTTCACATCCTCCCTCGAGTTCAAGTGTTGGTAAAAATCTAGTTGTTTTTTCTTTTATTTGATTTATTTTTCATTTATTTCAACTAGATGATCTTATATGTTGGACTAGCATTTTATTGATGCTTTGAGTAAGGGGGAGCCATTTTAAAACCAAAATTCTTAATTTGTCAATTGTTTTTACCTCTATTGTTATTTTGAACTTAAAAGTCCTTTGAATTCTTTTTGATATAAAAAAAGGGGAAGAAATGTGGTTTGAAAAATTGAATTTTCAAATGAATAAGGGGGAGCTTTATTTGATTTCATATCTTTAATCTCTTATTACATTTTTAAACTTAAAGGGGGAGAATCTAAAACAATTTTTCAAGTTAGTTTTATTATATCAAAAAGGGGAAGATTGTAGGACTAATGTTTTGATATAATAATTGAAAAATGTTTTGGACTAATTTAAAAAGAATTCAAAACTATTTCCAAAGTCCAAATAACTTGAAACTATGTTTAGGGATGTTTTTAATGGTTTTTACATGTTTTCAAAGCCAAACTAAACAAAAGCATCTAGGTGTATCGAAACACCCATAGTCTTTTCGATACGGGGTCTTCTAGTGTCAAAACGTTTCGATACGAGTTTCGAAACATGCTTTTCTGGATGTGTATTTTTGCCCAGCGTTTGATACGGGCTATGCCGTTTCGATACGCCTACGTGGTATCGACCATAAAGGTCATAAACCCCAACGGCTATTTCCTAACTAACATTTAAATGCAGATCGTTTCGATACAGTGAAAGGCGTTTCGATACGGGTGTTCCGAAATGGCCAAGAGCGTTTTGATACGGGTGTTGCAACGGCTCTTTCTACTTGAGAAGCGTATCGAAATGGGTTCGAGTGTTTCGATACGGTTAGCAGCATAACAATATTTATGGTGGGAAATTATGTCTCCAACGGCTCCAATTCAACCCCAACGGCTAGTAACGACTACAAACTCATCAAGGAGTATAAAAGAGACCTCCAAGCATCAAGATATGGTTAATGCTTCAAATGTCAATCAACAAATGATCAAGAAATTGTTTTATAGCTAAATTGTCATTCCTTATATAGACAAACACTAGTGAGCCAAAATTGTCAAATTTGCTCAAGTGTTTTAGGCTTTGGGTGAGTGCTAAATTGTGCAAACAAATACCTATTAGAGGGATTTAAGTTTTCTTATCTTTCTCTTTTGTGAAGAGGGTTTGATCAAGGCTTTGGGTAGAAAGCTTGATCGGTGTATAAGGGTTTCCTCCTAAGCCTAGAAAAGGGGACGAATCAATAGTGGATTGATTGGAAATCCTTAGTGGGAAGCTAAGGTAGTGGATGTAGACATTGGTTAGAAGGTTGAACCACTCTAAAATCATTGTGTCATTTATATTTTAGCTTCCACACCACATCCACCCAAAATTCAAACTCTCCACCACTTGGTGAGCAAGATCGGTTGAAGGAATAGAGCACCTTAAAACTCGACAAAAATATTTGATTTCCAAAGAGCTTGAAAAGAAAAATAATTATGGAAAATCAAACTTTTATGTTAGACAATCTAGTGCCCTAGATTTATAAATGAAAAATGTTTTATAAGTGTGTGGGTCCCAAAAGTACTAACCACTTAAACTAAAAATGATGAAATTGAAAAATGGATTCTTAAGGAGACTAAATTTTGTGCCACTAATGTCTATGGATCCAAAGCAATTTGGATACCAAAAAAATACTTGGTTGTCTTATGATAGGTGTGATGAAGATTGATCAACAAGTTCAAATTTGAGGGGGAGCTCCACGCACACAAAGAAGAACAGTTGAAGAAGGAAGGCTTCACGTCCTCCCTTGATGTTCAAGTGTTGGTAAAATCTAGTTGTATTTATTTGTTTAATATGATTTATTTTTTAATTCAACTAGATTATCATATATGTTGAACTAACTCTTGCTTTGAGTAAGGGGGAGCCATTTTAAAACCAAATTTTTTTATTTATGTCAATTTTTTTAACTCCTAAGTTATTTTGAACTTAAAGTTATTTAAATTCTTTTTTATATAACAAAAAGGGAGAAATGGTTTGAAAATTTGATTTTTCAAGAGAATAAGGGGAGCTTGAACTTCTTTTAATTTTTGAAATCTCTTATTTAAAATTTTAAAATCAAAGGGGGGGAATCCCAAACAAATTATCAAGTTGGTTTTATTATATCAAAAAGAGGGAGATTGAAGAACTAATGTTTTGATATAATAATTGAAAAATAGTTTTGGACTAAATTGAAAAGATTTCAAAAGTGCCTTTAAGTCCAAACAACTTTGAAATAAGTTTGTGGATGTTTTTAAATGGTTTTGGCAAGGTTTGGGAAATGTGTGGATTAAATTTGTCCATCCTGAAGTGCAATTCTTTTCTTGGAGGTCGATGCATGGGAGAGTACCCACAAAGGTATAGTTATGCACGAGGGGTATTGTTCTTCCCAACCAAACCTTGTGCGCACTATGTAAGGGTGATGAGGAACTCAATCACCGTTTTTGTTATTGTCTAGTGACTTGGAAATTTTAGCTACGGTGTTGTAAATTATGGGATGTTCTTTTAGTTATTTTAAACGATTATCTCTCCTAATTGAGTGAGCTAATTGGCCAATTCGAAAAGATTCTAAGCATGTTTGTTTGTTAGTTGGGATTATATGATTGTGCCAGAACGAGATGGCTTTTAACGGGAAGAGTATGGATGAGAGTCAGTTGTTCGACATTTTTATCACAATGGTTACATGGTGGAGTAAGTGTATTTGGCCTGATCAAGTCATTTATGTTAGTAATTTTATGGCTAATCCCTAGTTTGTGGGGATAGGGTCTATCATCAAGAAAGCCATTCATCAAGTACTCTGAATTTTAATGTTGATGGGCAATTTTGGGTAGTTTCGGACTGGTAAGGATAGGAGGAATCCTACATGAAAAAGTAGGGGCTGTATTGATTCGTTTTTCTAAATCAGTTGGCATTTTGGATCATACCTTGACTGGAATATTAGCTATTAAAGAAGCAAGCTCTATGTTTATTACGTCAAAGTGGGTTAATTTAAAGAAGTTTGAAAACCGATAGTTCATTGGCTTCCTATTGGCTTAAGAATATTGTTGTGGCTCCTACTTTATTCAGATATGAAATTCTGGAAATTTTGAAGCTATACAGGGACATTCAATGGGAAGTTAAGCCGGTTGTTAGGGATTGTAACCTGGATGCAGACCGCTTAGCTAAAAGTGGTATTGGACGTGTTCAACAGCTGCAGTGGGTCTCTTCTTAAGATCATTTGTTCCTGAATTTTTGCTTTTGGTGCTGAGTATGTTAAAGTAGAGCTTTTTATTGTGTATAGCTGGTTGGTAATTGTTGAGTTGTGTGGGGCTCGATTCGATCAACCAATTTAGCTCACCAAGTGGTGGAGATGTGGATTTTTGGGTGGAAGGGTTAAGGAAGCTAAAAAGAAATGTGACACAATGATTTATAATGGTTCAACCTTCTAACCAAGGTCTACATCCACTACCTTAGCTTCCCACTAAGGATTTCACAATCAATCCACTATTGATTCGTCCCCTTTTCTAGGATTAGGAGGAAACCCTTACAACCGATCAAGCTTCTACCCAAAGCCTTGATCAAAGCCCTCTTTACAAAGAGAAACAATAAGCAAACTTAAAACCCTCTAATAGGTGTTTGTTTGCACAATTAAGCACTCACCCAAAACCTAAAACACTTGAGCAAATTTGACAATTTTGGCTCACTAGTGTTTGTCTATACAAGAAATAACAATTTAAGTGCTAAGACAATTTCTTGATCATTTGATGTTTGACAATATGAGCATTAGCCTTCTCTTGATGCTTGGAGGTCCCTTTTATACTCCCAAATGAGTTTGTAGCCGTTACTAGCCGTTGGGGATGAATTGGAGACGTTGAGGACTTTATTTCCATTCATAAATGCTGTTCTGCAGCTATTCGTATCGATACGCGTGGAACGGTATCGATACGGCCTTCATAGGAACTAGCCGTTGGGCTCTTGCCAGAATAGGTGTATCGATACGCTTGAGGGCGTATCAGTACGGGTTCATATTTGAATGGCCGTTGGGAAATAGCCACTGGGGTGGTTGAAAGGGAATCGGTACGCTGACTAGGCGTATCGAAACGATCCCGATGTGTATCGATACGGCAAGGCCTGTATCGATACGGGTTTTGATAGTGGCCAAACTAACGCAAAAAGGTATCGGTACGGGGGTTTACCGTATCGATACGGGTGCTCTGAAATCACAAGTTTGGCTATTAAAATCATGAAAAGTCTTTGCCAAAAACCTCTTGAAATACCTCAAACATAATTTCAAGTTGTTTGGACTTAAAAACAAGTTTTAAATTCTTTTCAAGTTAGTCCAAAACATTTTTCAATTATTATATCAAAACATTAGTTCTATAATGTAACCCCCTTAACCCGGTCTAGACGGTTGACCCAAATTAAGGAAGTCACACGGGGAAAACCAAAGTCAACCCGAAAGTCAACCTTGATTAACGACCCTTTTTTTTCTTCTTAAACTTGTCTAGATGCACATTAACCCTAGATATGATCATACAAACAGTATACTCAAAGATCATAACCATCAGAGAGCATACAGGGACTCAATTGAACAATTTACAACTTTAGGGACCAAATTGTAAATTCTGATAATTGTATGAACTTAATCCAAATTAATGTTACCAACTTATAATTAGTCAGGTTTCATGCTTCTCTGCCAATTTTCAGCTCAAACGGACTTCTCAAACTCATACAATTGCATAAACATGTTTCAGGACCAAAATGCAAACATTTCAAAACATATAACCGCCAATGTCAGCCCCCAACGGTCAGGTGTTCCGAAACAGGGAGAACCTGTTTCGAAAACGCGGGACCATTCCGCAACGGGTTCCGAAACGAGGGCTGGCAGAGGCCTTTCCGTTTCAGAACGGTGTCTTCCGTTTCGAACGTCTAGGCTATTACAGGGCCCCCGTTCCGAAACGGTAGCTCCCGTTCTGATACGGCCTGCACAGATTGCAGAAAATTGGCTGCTTAAACACACAATTAACCTACCAAACATGCTCCAAAAGCAACCAAACTTTACCAGCAAGTCATTCAACATACAATGTACGTAATTGCATCAACCAAACATCAATATGACATCAATTATGAAAAGCCCCAATTCTATAGGCATGCTTCCTACTTAGCAAATCATTCAAGCATCAATTTGATAAAACCAGCTCATAAAGACCAATTACAAGTACCAACATTAACAACAACATTAATCCATCTTAAGGAGTTCCAAACATCTCCCAAAAACATCCACATAGGTTCCCCATTGCCAAATGCCAATAGCTAATAGTGTTTAAGAAACCATCACCATACATGAGCTTTGTTCACCACTTGGATTCTTCACCACCTTGCTGCCCTCAAATGCACTTTAATGCTCTGCATTATTGGTTTAAGAAAAGAGAGAGAGCGTAAGCAAAAGCTTAGTGAGGAATGCTCATTAAAACCACACAATAATGCATTTACACAACACATTTATAAACCATGATTCAAATCATCATTTGCACATGCTCTTAAGCATTTAAAACAAGCAACACATGCTTCAAGTTCATAACATGTCATATTAGCTACAGGTGATACATTTCACATAAGATCCACATATGGACTTTTAAACACCATTGTGATCTTATCCCCATGGACTTTTAAACACCATGGCCCATGGACTTTTAAACACCATGACAAGGACCACACAAGGACTTTTAAACACCTTTGTGTCCTTAACAAGAATCTCCCAAGGACTTTTAAACACCTTGGAGTTCTTAAGTAACAAGGCTTACACAAAGAATTTTAACCACCTTGAGCCTTAACCAATAACCAACCATGGACTTTTAAACACCATGTTGTTCTTAAAATTTACAAGATTCACACAAGGACTTTTAACCACCTTTGTGATCTTAACCAAGAACCATCCAAGGACTTTCAACCACCTTGATGTTCTTAAATATACAAGGCTCACACAAGGACTTTTAACCACCTTTGTGACCTTAAACATCACTTGCCAATATGTATCATTATCATCAATAATCCACTGTTTTAAAGCATTTAACCAAGCCATAAACATCATGCATTTTTAAGCATCAAACCACATTAAAACAATGTTCAAAAACAAGGAACTCTTACCTTGAGTTTCCTTCAACACATGGCTTATAATCTCAGCAAATAAACATGCTAGATATGCTTTTAAAACAGATTTAAAATCATGCAAACAAACACAATGCATACAACCAAAACCATGGTCATCACCAAGAGAGTTTTTCCCGAAAACTTACTCTTGAGCTTAGCTAAGTTGCTTAGACTTAAACTAAGCTCCCGAACCTTCAAAACACTGGTTTCAAAGCCGAAAACCAAATTCCACTCACCGATTCCGTTTCGCCTCTTGCCGAAACACAAATCAAGCTTCCGGATCACCACCACTTGGATCCAAAGATGACTCCCCTGTTTTAAACACATCAAAGCAGAGGATTAATGCATCATCATGCATTAATAGCTTCAATGAAAGCATCTAAACTCGCTGCTCTCATCCACACTCCATTTTCGGCTACCAAACACAACCGAAAATGCATCCAAACAACTCCACAACATTGCCCAGCCAATATCCATCAAAACTAAACATCCTTAATCATCATTTAACATCCAAAAAGGACCTAACATCATCCTTATACCTCCAGCTATAACAGATCCACAAGATCACACCAAAAACAACCAAGAACACAAGCTAAACTTAGGAAATTCAACCTATCCGGGATTGCATTGATTAAACCTCAATTCCTTATCAAATTAACATTCATTTAACATCAAAAACACACCTCAAATCACTGCTTTAACAGATCATACGAAATTTTCATCAAAATCAACCAAATCTTGCATTTAAAAGCCAAGATCATTAACACAACCTTAAAACTATTTATAAAACACAAATTAAGGATTGAGAACTTAGGAATTTCAGTAAAGAACTGAGAGTTTAGAGGAGAAGGACGTTCTTACCTCCAAACTTGAGTTTTCTCCCTTTTTGGAACCAAAATCTTGAAAATCGATTTAGCAAATGGTGAGGTTTTGATGATGAAATGTTTAGAAATCAAAAGGAAATTGAAAAGAGATATTTAGGTGACAAAATCAGAGGAAAAAGCTCTGGAGAGATGATGTTTGGCTTGAGAGAAAAGATGGGAGAATGAAAATGGAAAATGGAAAAGTTAGTTGGAAATTAGGAAAATATCTTCCCTCCTTTTTAGTTTTATTTAAAATCCATTAATAAATCATTTAATATCTCAGAAAAATCTGGAGAAACTCCCTTTGGGTAAATAGCTCCTTAAAGATTCAAAGTTTCAATCCTTCTTAAAACAGTCACGCAGTTTTCAAAAATTACATTTTGGTCACTAGCCAAAATGTCACCCTTCCAAACCTCATTTTGTAAAATTGATTTCACAGTTCACTTATATATATTAAAAGAGGATTTTAGAACATTTTTCCATATTTTTAATGCAACCCAAACTTGGCTTTCCTAATTTCACCTTTTTATATTCGAACAGCACTTTGACCGAACCGGTCCGAGCCCAAAACTTCTAAGCCCAAAACCGGGGCGTTACAACTCTCCCCCCCTTAAGAAATTTCGTCCTCGAAATTTACCTGAAGGAAAGAGATAAGGAAACTGCTTCAGCATGTCATCCTTCCGCTCCCACGTGGCTTCTTCAACACCACAGTGCTTCCACAACACCTTTACCAACTCAATGGTCTTGCCACGAAGAACCTTGCTATCCGAATCCAGAATCTTCACCGGTTCCTCATCATAGGTCAAATCCGGTTTCAACTCCACTTCTTCCACAGGCATCACATGCGAAGGATCCGATCTATACTTCTGGAGCATAGAAACATGAAACACATCATGAATCTTCTCCAACTCTTGAGGTAGCCTCAACTTGTACGCAACAGGACCCACACGCTCAATCACCTCATATGGTCCAATGTACCTAGGGCTCAACTTACCCTTCCGGCCAAACCTCATCACCTTTTTCCAAGGCGAAACCTTCAAAAACACACGGTCACCCACCGCATACTCAATCTCCTTACGCTTCAAATCCGCGTAAGACTTTTGCCGATCAGAAGCTGCCTTCAAACGCTCACAAATGAGCTTCACCTTCTCGGTGGTTCCTTTCAACAAAGCCGGCATCGAAACCAACTTCTGACCCGTTTCAGCCCAACAAAGAGGAGTCCTACACTTCCTCCCATACAAAGCCTCATAAGGTACCATTTGAATACTCGCCTGATAACTATTGTTATAGGCAAACTCCACCAAAGGCAAGTGCTTCTCCCAAGAGCCTTGGAACTCAATCACACAACACCTCAACATATCCTCCAAAATCTGGATAACACGCTTGGACTGACCATCCGACTGAGGATGATAAGATGTACTGAAATTCAACCTTGTACCCAAAGCTTGATGCAAACACTGCCAGAAACGCGATGTAAACCTCGGATCCCTATCCGACACAATCGACTTAGGCACACCATGCAGCCGCACAATCTCAGCAATGTACAGCTCCGCAAGCTTATCCAAAGAAAACGTAGTATGCACAGGCAAGAAATGCGCACACTTCGTCAGGCGATCCACAATCACCCACACCAAATTCTTCTTCGATGGTGATGTTGAGTGTGTAAAAGTTCTATTATTTACACCCTTTTTAACCCATATTTCTGCTGCATTCAAGCATCATTGCATTGCATTTAGGTTAGTTTTCAATAAAACATCACAATTATATAAAAGGCACGGATTCTACTGAAAGATGGTGTATTTTGCAGGTAGCTGCCATGGTTGACGATGAAGGCAGGCGCAGGGCAGATAAGCAGGAAAGCTGAACTGGACAAGCAGCTGAAGAAGACGAACCTGTCATGGACCTGTCGTGACAGCATGGTGACAGCAGACTTATGAAGAGGAAAAGTCAAGTGGACCTCGATAGATAGAGAAAACTCTGCTCGTCTGTCGTGTGAAAGCCAAATATTTTTCCAAGCCCCGGATCAAAAGATATGTCAAGCCAAAGCTCAAGGAGAGGAAATTCCTAAAAGCTAGGATGCGGCTGGAAAGTAGGAGACTTTTAGAGATTTAGTCTTTATTAGAATTTTACTTTTAATTAAAGTTGTAATCCTGGTTACCTTAGATAACTTGAGCCCAAAGCTTATATAAGGGCATAGATTTAACCTAGGAGCATAACCGATACCCCATAACCGAAACCAAAACCCTGCCGTCCACCCGTCACCGACATGTTCTAAATTCCCCCTAGGGCTACGGGTTGTTTTGTAAAGTAGTTGCAAGGGTTGTTTTGTTTTAGGATTTTTCAAGTTCAATAAAATAAACTTCAAGTTCTTTTATCTTGGTTTTAATATCTTGCAAGAGCATCGGGAGAGCATTGTGAGGTTATCCATTTACTTAGCATCGGGAGAGTTAAGTATACGAAAGAGATAAGAGCGCGTTCTCTAGTTTATAGTTGAACCATCTCGTGCCTAGGGATAGGGCGAGGTTAAGTGGCTAAGGAAGAATTCATACACATCGGTGTTCATCCTTCGATTCACGCCGGGAGGTATCATCAAAGACGTGATCATCGACAAACTTGTGCCTAGGGATAGGGCAAGGCAGATCTAGGATTCTTGCCAAACTTGAAGTACAGAGTTGGTGTGTCTGCTGCCGCGACTGCCAACAGACAGACGTCGCGACAGGTGCTGTCGGCGACGGGAGCGACGACAGAACTGAAGTTCCTAAGCAATTCAATACCTGCACTACCGAGCAATTCAATACCAGCCCATTCTCTCATCCTTGATATTTCAATTATTTTATTTGCGATTTTATCCTATTATTCTCGTGACAATTCTAAACTATTTCTTTTACTTCGTGCAGTAAACTAAGGTGAAGTCATTAGCCCAATCCCTGTGGAGACGATATCTGATACTTCGTATCACTTTACTACTTGCGTCGTGTACACTTGCACTAAGCTTGCGATAGACTATTTTACACGCAACAAGTTTTTGGTGCCGCTGCCGGGGATTGGCAACATAACTACATCTTTCTTTTATTGCACTTTTTACTTTTATTTTTATTTTTGTTTTCGTTTTTATTTTTAGTTTTTCTTTAATTTTTATTTTTTGTTTTCAACTCTTGCTTTTCACGAGGTTCTCTTGTTTATGCGCAGATCGAAAAGAGGCGAAGATCCTGAGTATAAGTTAGATCCGGAAATCGAACGATCATTCAATCTCAAGAAACAGATTCGCCACCTTTTAGACAGGAACGAATACCTTGAAGAACAGCTAGAGCAGATGGCCCGTAACCAGCCTGCTGGAGGAGACATACCGCCTGTCGGCGACCCGCCTGCAGCAGGTGGACGACGGTCATGTCGTGACTACATGCTGAACGATCATGTAGAGCTGGAGACCACGCTGCCGGATATTGATGTTGACAACTTCGAGCTTAAGCCTGTCATGTTTAGTATGATCAACAACGCCGGGCAGTTTAGTGGTTCTGCGACAGAAGATGCTAGGGAGCATCTCAAAACGTTCCAGGAGATCTGTGGTTCGTTTAGGCTACCAGGAGTTAGTCCGGAGATACTGAGGCTTCGGTTATTTCCTCATTCATTGAGGGACAGAGCTAAAACTTGGTGGAATAAACTTACACCGGGTTCTATTATGACTTGGGCAGACCTAACTCGTTAATTTTTATCTCGTTTTAATCGTTCGCATTTATCTGAGCGATTACGTAACGAAATTGCTACTTTTCAATAGGAAGATGACGAGCCGATGCACGAGGCCTGGGACAGATTTACTACTCTTCTTCGGAACTGCCCAATGCATGGATTCCCTGTCTGGAATCAGGTAACTAAATTTTATAATGCTGCTAACTTACAAACTCGCATTCGCATTGATTCAGCAGCAAATGGACTATTATTGGATAAAGATTCGGACGAGGCATTGCAAGTTCTGAAAAATCTAGCTAAGAATGAGGAGCAGTTTCCGACAGCTAGAAGAGGGAGTAAACGGGTACTTGCTGTCAAGGACTATGAAGCCGACAGCACTATGAAATCTCAGGTAGCATTCCTTACTAAAGCAATGAAACACTTATTGAGTGAAGAGGACTTACGAGGATTTGCTGTCGAGGAAATTTGTGCTACTTGTGAAGGAAATCATAGTAGTGAAGAGTGCCCGATAAATATAGAAGAAGGAAAATATGTTGGAAATTACAAGCCAAACTACAATTCCAACAACTACAACCCTAATTGGAGGAAAGATCCAAAATTTTCCTGGAGTAACCCTAACAATGCCCTGAATCCACAAGCATATAATCAGAATCAGGGGGGTCCTAGATTGTTGACGCGACAGCAACTGCAGCCGCAGAACCTGCCGCCGCAGCAGCAACCGCAGCCACCACCTGCCACCAGTAGTGTATTGGAACAGACTCTGGCCACCTTTATGTCTCAGACTGGCACGTATATGGAGAATATTAATCAGTTTGTCAAGAAGACGGAAACCTTTATAGATGAAACTAAGATGAGAATGACAAACCATGAGGCTACCTTGAAATCTCTAGAGACACAAATGAGTCAGGTGTCGCAGCATATTAAACCGAGGCAGAATGGAGGTTTCCCTAGCAATACTGAAAATGCTAGACCACCCCCACATGAGCAATGTAAGGCGATTACTACTAGGAGTGGGAAAAGGCTACCAGGGCTGGAAAAAGAAGCTGAAATAGAAAAGGAACCTGCCTTGGATAAACTTGCCGAGGAAACTGCCCCGACAGGTGATAAACAGACTGCTGCCGATGAGCCTGTCACGACAGCAGAAGCGACAGAGGAGAAAAAAATGATTATCGTCCTCAGATTCGCATGCAGTGGGAAGGACGCATTGCTGATTATCGACCCCCACCACCCTTCCATCAACGGATACAGCAAGCTAAGCATGAATCTCAACCCAAAAAAATTTATGATATTTTTAAACAGGTTCATATTAACATTCCGTTGTTAGATGCTGTTAGGGAGATGCCCGGTTATGCTAAATTTCTCAAGATGTCATGTCTAAAAAATCTAAACTTGGGGAATTTGAAACGGTAAGGATGCAAGAAGGTTGCATGAGTATTCTTCATCGGCAGCCACCCCAGAAAAAGAAGGATCCGGGGAGCTTCCTCATACCTTGCGTAATCGGCGATAAATTTGTGGGTAAGGCACTTTGTGATCTTGGTGCTAGTGTTAATCTAATGCCCAAATCTATTTTTCAGAAATTAGGTATTGGCAAGGCGCGGCCCACGACAGTTACCCTACAGCTAGCCGACCGCTCTTACGTTCACCCCGAGGGAAAAATTGAAGATATTTTGGTAAGAGTGGATAAGCTTATTTTTCCTGCTGACTTTCTTATTTTAGATTGTGAGGCAGACGAGAACGCACCAGTCATCCTAGGGCGACCCTTCTTAGCCACGGGAAGATCATTGATTGATGTGGAGAAAGGAGAACTCACCATGCGCGTGAACGATCAAGAGATTAAGTTGAATGTTCTCCAAGCGATGAAACATGCCGATGTGGACGAGGAATGCAAGGCCATCATTGAGGTGACCTTTGATCAACCCTGCATTAGGTCGGGCTGCCGAGATATAAAATTTGGTCACTGCTGCGACAGCCACCTACAAGCCTGTCATGACAGTGACGACGACAGCGATGACGATAGCACCGACGACAGCGACTCCTCTGAATCCGATACATCTGATACTGAAGGTCATGAGGAGGTAAACTGGTTAGACCATCGTCCAGGTAAGTTATTCGAACCCTTGAATTACACTTCGGATAACCATTTAATCCAAAAGCCCTCTACTGTTGAACCACCTGTCTTAGAACTTAAGCCCCTGCCAGGGCAGCTTAAATATGCTTATCTTGGTTGTGATGATACACTGCCCATAATCATCTCTGCTAAGCTGCCGCAGGAACAGGAACGACAGCTGATCGACATGTTGAGGCAGCATAAAAAGGCGATAGGATGGACGATAGCAGACATTCAGGGCATTAGTCCGGCAATCTGTATGCACAAAATCCTCCTAGAGGAAGATCATAAGCCGACTATTGATGCCCAAAGGCGGTTAAACCTTGCGATGAAGGAGGTAGTGCGTAAAGAAATAATTAAATGGTTAGATGTTGGTATTATTTACGCCATCTCCGACAGCAAATGGGTAAGCCCGGTGCAATGTGTTCCCAAGAAAGGAGGCATGACAGTGATAACCAACGAAAACAACGAGTTAATCCCAACCAGGACTGTGACCGGTTGGAGGGTTTGTATGGACTATCGGAAGCTTAACAAAGCTACCCGAAAGGACCACTTTCCTTTACCCTTTATTGATCAAATGCTTGATAGATTAGCGGGTAAACCTTACTATTGTTTTCTTGATGGTTATTCAGGATATAATCAAATTGCTATTGCACCGGAGGACCAAGAGAAAACGACTTTCACATGCCCCTACGGAACATACGCATTTAGGAGGATGCCGTTCGGCCTATGTAACGCACCTGCCACCTTCCAAAGATGCATGATGGCTATATTCTCCGACATGGTAGAGGACTTCCTTGAAATCTTCATGGATGATTTTTCCGTCTTTGGAGACGATTTTGAGAGCTGCCTCGGCAACCTTCAAAAGGTACTTGAAAGATGTGAAAAAGCTAATCTTGTTCTTAATTGGGAAAAATGCCATTTTATGGTAGATGAAGGGATAGTTCTAGGCCATAAGATTAGCTGCCGTGGGATAGAAGTCGACAGGGCAAAAATAGAGGTCATAGAGAAGCTGCCGCCGCCAACCACAGTCAAGGGCATTAGGAGTTTTTTAGGGCATGCTGGTTTTTATAGGAGATTCATTGCAAATTTCTCAAAAATCACCAAGCCCCTATGCCATCTCTTAGAGCAGAACCGACCCTTTGACTTTAATGAGGAATGTACTGAAGCATTCAAGGTTCTGAAGGAAAAGTTAGTAACAGCCCCCATAGTACAGCCACCAGACTGGACACAGCCATTTGAGATTATGTGTGATGCTAGTGACTATGCTGTCGGGGCAGCACTTGGGCAGCGCAGAGACAGGCTGTTTCATGTCATATACTATGCCAGCAAAACATTAAATGACGCCCAAGTGAACTACACCACCACAGAAAAGGAGCTGTTAGCTGTGGTGTTCTCCATCGACAAGTTTCGTTCCTATATACTTGGGACGAAAGTAATAGTGCACACCGACCATTCTGCCCTCAACTACTTGTTTGCAAAGAAGGATGCCAAGCCGAGATTGATACGGTGGATCTTGCTATTACAAGAGTTCGACCTTGAGATCAAAGACAAAAAGGGGACAGAAAATCAGGTGGCAGACCACTTGTCAAGATTGGAGACGGGACAGAGTCTACCCATTGATGATACACACATACTGGAGACCTTCCCAGATGAGCAGCTCTTTGCTGCCGCAATAGCTGTCGCGACAGCAATGGCGGCAGGTAAGTCTTCTAACCTTCCCTGGTATGCTGATTTCGTTAATTTTATTGTTAGCGGAATATTACCTTCTGATCTTACTTATCAAGCCAGGAAGAGGTTTCAAAATGATGTTAAACATTATTATTGGGACGAACCTCTTCTTTTCAAAATGTGCGCAGATCAGGTTATAAGGAGATGTGTACCACAAGAAGAACAAGAAGACATTCTCCATCACTGTCATGCTTCACAATATGGAGGTCACTTAGGAGGCAATAAAACTGCTGCCAAGGTGCTGCAGTCAGGGTTCTACTGGCCGATATTGTATAAGGACGCACAGGAATTTTACAAGAACTGTGACAGGTGCCAGCGGACAGGTAACATCTCGAGGAGAAACGAGATGCCGCTGCAAAATATTTTGGAAGTCGAGATCTTCGACGTTTGGGGGATTGATTTTATGGGACCTTTTCCATCTTCGTGTGGAAATCTTTACATCCTCATAGCAGTGGATTATGTCTCCAAGTGGGTAGAAGCAATCGCAACTCAAAAGAATGATGCCAAAACGGTCCAAAAGTTTTTGCACAAAAACATCTTTTCTAGATTTGGCATCACTAGAGCGATTATCAGTGATGAAGGGAGACATTTCGATAATAAGGGTAATTGCTGCCGCCTTAAGAAAATATGGTGTCAAGCACAGGATCGCGACAGCATACCACTCACAGACCAATGGACAGGCTGAGATATCCAATAGGGAAGTGAAGAACATTCTTGAAAAAATGGTCAAACCAACTAGGAAAGATTGGTCTTTACTTCTGAATGATGCATTATGGGCATACAGGACAACTTTCAAGACTCCATTGGGCATGTCTCCATACCGTTTGATTTATGGGAAAACCTGTCACTTGCCTGTCAAGATCGAGCACAAAGCATATTGGGCAATCAAGGCAATAAACATGGACTTGGACAAGGCAGGCCAGAAAAGGCTGTTAGATTTGAATGAGATCGATGAAATACGGACAATGGCCTACGACAATGCAAGGATTTACAAGGAAAAGACTAAGAAGTGGCATGACAAGAAGTTGCTGCCACGACAGTTCTGCCCAGGGCAGCTTGTGTTGTTGTTTAATTCTAGATTGAAACTCTTTCCAGGGAAGCTCAAATCTAGATGGTCTGGCCCGTTCCAAGTGGTTCAAGTTTTTCCCCATGGTGCCATTACAATTCAATCATTAAAGGACGGGCACCAATTCAAAGTCAATGGACAACGCCTCAAGCACTATCAGGGGACTGAAGCCCCAGGAATACAGGAAGTGGTTACTTTAGGTGATGCCCCACAAGGCATCCCTAATTTAACCTAATTTTTATTTTTATTTCTATTTTATTATTAATATTATTTATTAGGAATTAGATTTATTTTATTCGAATAATGTTTTGTTTTTATAATTTCAGTTTTTAGGAAATAAAGGAGTCAAGTGAGAAAGAAGAAGTGACCCAAGCCCACCGCCCATCCACCAGCCCAATAAAGCCCATTTATGATAACCTGTCGATTCGGCTGCCGGCGCAGACGGACTTGACAGGCTGTCAACAGGCTGACACTGTAGACGCAGAAGCGTGCGGCAGACGCACAGCAGACGCATAAATGCGTGTCAGACGCGTCAGACACGCTATATCCAATCTGCCGCCCCGTTATTCCCGCCTGCCGTTGCGGCATTAAATGGGCAGATCCCCAACAGCTATATAACCCCGTTCTCCCTTTCATTTTCATCACTTCTGATTTTTTCTCTCTTGTTTTCTCCTCTAGTTTTATCTGTTTTCTTTCTTTTACACAGCCCTTGCAACCAAAATGTCGTCGAGACAAACCCGTCGTAATGTTGCTGCCGCCTCATCTTCCGCAGCAGCATCCCCCTTCGCCAACAAAGAACTATGGGAGGAGCGTGGTTTCATTTACAACAGAGATGCTCCCCATATGGGACTCCGGCCGTTCATTGTGAAGGCCATAACGGCACAGCTATGGGAGGACTTTGCCGAGCAGCCGGCAGAGTTAAATGATACGTTGGTCCGAGAATTTTACGAGGCCATCGACAGCAAAACGGCGACATCTGTCACCGTCCGAGGGGTGGAAGTACCTTTTACAGCCAACAGCATCAACCATACGTTCGGTCAATTCTTCGGCCCCAATGATGATGCTCACCAACAATTTTGGGACACCCTCGACGCTGCTGCCCATGATGCTGTCATGATGGAGCTGACAGAGGCTGGGACGATATGGACCACCAGCAAGAAGAACCCCCACTCCGTCAATAGGGTGCAACAACTCCCCGAAGCAAAATTGTGGAACGCTTTCATCAAAAAGCGTATCCTGCCCTCGTCCCACCATACGACAGTCAACCGACAGCGGCTGGCCCTTATCCACTCAATTATGCACGACAGGCCCATAAATGTGGGCAAATACATGAGGGACAGCATCCTCGATTGTGCTTTCCGCTCGGACTCACGACTCTGCCTGCCCTTCACTATCACTGCCCTCTGCCGCTGTGCTGCCGTACCAGAGGAACCCTCCGACAAAATCAAGACGGGCAGCGGCTGGACTGACAACAACATCTCCAGCCTCATGGAGGTCATAGTCGTGTCACCCCTCAACGCCTTCGACCCAAATACCCCTCCTGCTGATTCCGATGATGAACCTGCCACCGAACCTGCCCCAGAAGCTGCCGCCGACACCGCTCCGACAGACCAGTCTGCCCAGATCCTTGCTGCCATCCTAAGGGTAGAGGAGCGCCAAATGGGGTTGATGACTTTTATCCGCGACTTCTCAAATGCAACGGTAAATTTTATTACTAATACTTTACATTTTTCGGATGTCATTTTCCCCACCTTCCCCGCCCATTATTTCCATATCCCCTCCCCCACACCTACACCACCTGTCTCTCCCTATACACAATCTGCCACTTCCATACCATCCCCTGCCCCGACGGCAGCCAACAGCCCTCCGGCAGACACCTCCCCTCGAGGAACCAAACGACCTACCACTGATGACAGCCCTCTTCTCCGGAGGAATTTGGAGAGGGACTTTACGAGGGTGAAAAGAATTAAGCATGTGGCAGACAAGAAACGGCTGCCAAAAGCCAGCAGCACCACGAGCAGCAGCTGGGATAGTGGCAACAGTTCTGACGTCCGGCTAGTGGAGCAACCTGCCCTTCAACCTGCTGATGAACCTACCTCTCCACCGGCCGATGAACCTGCTGATCAACCTGCTCCTGAACCTGCCCAGCCCCCTCCGCAACGCAGACGCCGCCATCAGATCCGCGTCAGCAGCAACAGCGAGGACAACAAATAAAATTTAAGTTTTTATTTTTTCTCCTCTTATTGCTGCCGGCCTTTATATTTTGTGATGTACTCTTTTTTTCTTTCTTTTATTTTCCTTGTCATTTTGCATTGAGGGTAATGCAACCCTTGAGTTTGGGGGTGGCAACCCTCCATCTTTAATGGAGTCCTTAACACATCTTTTGATTAATTATTGTGTCTTATTATTTATCTAAGTTCTTAAAAAAAAATTTAAAACTGTTGGCTTAAAACTGTGGAGTTAGCTTACCTGTCATGACGGCTCTGTCGTGGCAGCATCTTTAGAACAGGTTAAGGAAAAGTTTAGAGCCTTTCTATAGTTCTGAAAAACTTAAACACTTTTGTGAATATTATATTGCTTAGATTTCTTTTAGCCAAACTAGAATAGGAAGCTTAGAACTTGAATAGCCACTAGAGGTGCCTAACACTGGCTCTAGGAAAGAAGTTTAGCAAAAGAAAATTAAAAACCTAGAGGTGCCCGAAACCGGCTCTAGGAAGCTAACTAGAGGTGCCCAAAACTGGCTCTAGTAAAAACTTAGCTTGAAAATAGAAGAAAATGAAGCATGAAAATGTGTCTTCAAGAAAATAAACTTTGGCATAAAAATTCGAGTTAAGAAGTTGAATATTCTAGTGAAACTAAGAGAGTCTTAGCATATAACTGTTCACAAGCATGCACACACTGCACGAGAGCTATAGGGAGATTCCGGACAGATCCTAATCTTTCCGACAGGATGCTGCTGCCATAGAGAATGAGCGACAGGTAAGGGACAGTTCACTGTTTGAAGGCCAACACAAAAATTTTCATTTTTCTTTTAGGGCTTGATTGCTTGAGGACAAGCAAAAACTTGAGTTTGGGGGTGTGTTGAGTGTGTAAAAGTTCTATTATTTACACCCTTTTTAACCCATATTTCTGCTGCATTCAAGCATCATTGCATTGCATTTAGGTTAGTTTTCAATAAAACATCACAATTATATAAAAGGCACGGATTCTACTGAAAGATGGTGTATTTTGCAGGTAGCTGCCATGGTTGACGATGAAGGCAGGCGCAGGGCAGATAAGCAGGAAAGCTGAACTGGACAAGCAGCTGAAGAAGATGAACCTGTCATGGACCTGTCGTGACAGCATGGTGACAACAGACTTATGAAGAGGAAAAGTCAAGTGGACCTTGATAGATAGAGAAAAATCTGCTCGTCTGTCGTGTGAAAGCCAAATATTTTTCCAAGCCCCGGATCAAAAGATATGTCAAGCCAAAGCTCAAGGAGAGGAAATTCCTAAAAGCTAGGATACGGCTGGAAAGTAGGAGACTTTTAGAGATTTAGTCTTTATTAGAATTTTACTTTTAATTAAAGTTGTAATCCTTGTTACCTTAGATAACTTGAGCCCAAAGCTTATATAAGGGCATAGATTTAACCTAGGAGCATAACCGATACCCCATAACCGAAACCAAAACCCTGCCGTCCACCCGTCACCGACATGTTCTAAATTCCCTCTAGGGCTACGGGTTGTTTTGTAAAGTAGTTGCAAGGGTTGTTTTGTTTTAGGATTTTTCAAGTTCAATAAAATAAACTTCAAGTTCTTTTATCTTGGTTTTAATATCTTGCAAGAGCATCGGGAGAGCATTGTGAGGTTATCCATTTACTTAGCATCGGGAGAGTTAAGTATACGAAAGAGATAAGAGCGCGTTCTCTAGTTTATAGTTGAACCATCTCGTGCCTAGGGATAGGGCGAGGTTAAGTGGCTAAGGAAGAATTCATACACATCGGTGTTCATCCTTCGATTCACGCCGGGAGGTATCATCAAAGACGTGATCATCGACAGACTTGTGCCTAGGGATAGGGCAAGGCAGATCTGGGATTCTTGCCAAACTTGAAGTACAGAGTTGGTGTGTCTGCTGCCGCGACTGCCAACGGACAGACGTCGCGATAGGTGCTGTCGGCGACGGGAGCGACGACAGAACTGAAGTTCCTAAGCAATTCAATACCTGCACTACCGAGCAATTCAATACCAGCCCATTCTCTCATCCTTGATATTTCAATTATTTTATTTGCGATTTTATCCTATTATTCTCGTGACAATTCTAAACTATTTCTTTTACTTCGTGCAGTAAACTAAGGTGAAGTCATTAGCCCAATCCCTGTGGAGACGATATCTGATACTTCGTATCACTTTACTACTTGCGTCGTGTACACTTGCACTACAATTGCGATAGACTATTTTACACGCAACAGGTGACAAGGGTAAACCAGATACAAAATCCATGGTAATCCTTTCCCACTTCCATTCAGGAATCCTCAACGGTTGCAACAACCCTGAAGGAACCTGATGCTCAGCCTTAACTCGCTGACACACCATACACTTGCTCACAAACTCAGCAACATCTTTCTTCAAACCCACCCAAAAGTACTCATCACGAAGATCACGATACATCTTAGTACTACCTGGGTGCATAGCAAAAGGACTACTATGACCTTCAGTCAGAATAGCACGCTTCAATTCAGCATCATTGGGCACTACTATCTGACTCCCAAAACACAACACACCATCATCATTAAAGCAGAAATCCGAAGGCCTACCCTCCGCGATATCCTGAACATGAGACACCAAGGAATCATCCAGCAACTACTTTTCCTTGATCAACTGAACCAAAGATGGTTTCACTTGCAACTCAGCCACAAGACCACCATCACGCGATATACTCAATCTGGCAAACATATCCCTCAACTCAACAGCTACCTTCCTACTCAAGGCATCCGCTACCACATTAGATTTTCCAAGGTGATACTCAATCGTCAAATCATAATCCTTGAGTAACTCCACCCAACGTCGCTGCCTAAGATTCAACTCCTTCTGAGACATCAAATACCTCAAACTCTTGTGATCCGTGTACACAGTACACTTCTCACCATACAAGTAATGTCTCCAGATCTTCAAAGCAAAAACCACCGCAGCCAGCTCAATGTCATGCGTAGGATAATTGCGCTCATGCACCTTCAACTGCCGCGATGCATAAGCAACCACCTTACCCTCTTGCATCAACACACATCCCAAACCAACATAGGACGCATCACTGTAGACCACAAACTCTTTCCCTGATTCAGGTTGAACCAAGATAGGAGCTTGCGTCAAAGCCGCCTTAAGCTTCTCAAAAGCCTGTTGTCTCGCTTCCGTCCACTCATACTTAACATCTTTCTGCAACAGCTTCGTCAAAGGTGCATCAATCTTAGAAAACCCATCTACAAACCTCCGGTAGTATCCCGCCAAACCAAGGAAACTACGAACCTCATGAACAGACTTAGGAACCTTCCAGTTCATCACCGCCTCAATCTTCTGAGGATCAACACGAATCCCCTCAGCAGAAACCACATGCCCAAGAAACACCACTTCACTTAACCAAAACTCACACTTGCTCAACTTAGCATAAAGCTGATTCTCCAACAAGGCTTGCAGCACAACCCTCAAATGCTCTTCATGTTCCTCCTCAGTACGCGAGTACACGAGGATATCATCGATGAACACCACAACAAACTTATCCAGGTATTCATGAAACACACGATTCATCATGTCCATGAAAGCTGTAGGAGCATTTGTCAAACCAAACAGCATCACAAGGAACTCATAATGCCCATACCTTGTCCTAAAAGCTGTCTTAGGAACATCCACATCCTTCAACTTCAACTGGTAATACCCTGACCTCAAGTCAATCTTAGAGAACACAGCTGCTCCCCGAAATTGATCAAAGAGATCATCAATCCTCGGCAAAGGATACCGATTCTTGATAGTCATTTTGTTCAGCTGACGATAATCAATGCACATCCTCATAGTGCCATCCTTCTTCTTCACAAACAAGACCGGTGCACCCCAAGGCGACACACTTGGCCGAATGAAACCACGATCAAGCAACTCTTGCAACTGCGTCTTTAGCTCTTTCAACTCTTTAGGTGCCATTCTATAAGGGGTAATGGACACAGGAGTTGTATTCTTATACAGCTCAATCCCAAACTCCACCTCGCGATTAGGAGGTAACCCAGGCAACTCCTCAGGAAACACACCAGGAAACTCCTTCACAACCCTGATATATTGCACACGCAACTCCTTAGAGCTAGGATTCATCACAAAAGCTAGGTAAGCTTCACAACCTTGCCTCAGCATCCGGCTCGCCTCCAACGTAGACACCACATTGGCAAGAAACTTCACATTCTCACCAACCACAATAACCTCATAATCATCCGCAAGCTTCAACGAAACTCGCTTATTCTCACAATCCACCACAGCACGATGCTCAGCAAGCCAATCCATGCCAAGGATTACATCAAAACCATAGAAAGGCAACTCCATAAGGTCAACATGAAAAACATGATCTTGAACAACCAAAGGACACCTTCTATATAGCTTTCGAGTCACAACAGTCTCACCAAAAGAACTAGTGACACGCACACCAACATCCAAAAACTCAACAGGCAAACTAAGCAATTCAGCATGCTCACGCAAAATGTATGAGTGCGTAGATCCAGAATCAATCAAGGAAAGTAATGACAAGGATTGCAAAGTAAAGGTACTTGCGATCACATCCGCGTCATTCCTCCCCTCCTGCTGAGCATTCACTCTAGCTTGACCGCCACCCTCAGGCTGAATAGCCACAACATGGGCCACTCCTCGACCACCTTCCTCTCTCCGCTGGAAGTTACCACGGCCGCGCCCACGACCTCTCTGTGGTGCAGCAACAACAGGAGTACGCACTTGGCCACCAGCCAACATAGGACACTCTCGCCTCATGTGATCCGCAGATCCACAGTTCCAGCACCCATTACCAGCTGCTGCAACAGGAGCTTGCACCTCCCTCACAGCTCGAGGACAATCGCGTTTCATATGGCCACGCGAACCACATGTCCAACATGCACTCGGATCAGCTCTAGCATTGCCTCCCCGAGCAGGTACACCACCACCTTGCTTAACTGAGGACTGATACTTCTGATCACGTCCCCTCTTGTTCCGTCCACCACCGGAACTATATTCAGCAGCTCGCTTTCCAGCACTAGAACCAGCAGTTTTAGCAGATAAACCCAAGTTCATCTCAATGTCCTTTGCTCGACCCACCAGCACATCAAAATCATCATACTCGGTAGCCAGCACATACATCTTCACCTCCGTCACTAAACCATAACGGAACCTTTCACACCTTTCTCGCTCATCCAGAACAAGCTCAGGTGCGTATTGACTGAGTCGAACAAACTGCACTTCATACTCAGCCACAGTCATGCTCCCCTGGGTAAGAGACATGAACTCGCGCTTCTTTTCATCTAGGTACCTCACACCTAGATACCTTCTCTTGAACGCATTCTGAAAGAATGTCCAAGTTACATCAGCTTCTGCCATCCCAGCAATAGTGGTTGTCCACCACGTATAAGCATCATCTTGTAGCAAGGATACTACACAACCCAGCTTTTGCACATCAGTGCAATTCATCTGACCCAAGATCCTCTTGGTACTCTCCATCCAGGATTCAGAACCTTCAGCAGACATACCCCTGAACTCAGTCCCGCCTAGACTGCGTAAGCGTTCCAAGGGTAGACTAACTCCAGCATCTCCATGATGCCCGGCTCCTTGAGCTCCAGCTACTGCCGCTCGAAAAGCACCAACAATAGCTTGCACTAACATCGTCATGTCAGGAATAGCTTGTCCCTGACCAGCTTCAGGTCCAGCGACCCCAGCACCAGCTGCAGCTTCAGCTCTTTCTCCCTCAGCACCACCACCACCAGGTGGAGGAGGTAACACCGCACTTCCTGCATTCTCCTCATTCTCATTCTCATTCTGAGCCGTAGCTCGCACATTACTCATTAACTCTCTATGAGGTGCCATACTCTAACAATGCAATCACAATGCAAATAAACAAAGTCAGGCCCAGCAAGGTAAGCAATCCAAGTACTCAAGCTCATTTTCACTTAAAAACAACATCATTACATTAGCTTTGATTTGGCAATGGGTACCCACAACATGCTTCATCACAGCATACAACTCAATTTCAACATATTCACAAACCACTCAACATGCCTTTAATCAACAAGCATACCAAGCATACATACTTCAATCATGCATACAATCATTCCCAATTACTCGAGAACTCAGCTCTGATACCACCAAATGTAACCCCCTTAACCCGGTCTAGACGGTTGACCCAAATTAAGGAAGTCACACGGGGAAAACCAAAGTCAACCCGAAAGTCAACCTTGATTAACGACCTTTTTTTCTTTTTAAACTTGTCTAGATGCACATTAACCCTAGATATGATCATACAAACAGCATACTCAAAGATCATAACCATCAGAGAGCATACAGGGACTCAATTGAACAATTTACAACTTTAGGGACCAAATTGTAAATTCTGATAATTGTATGAACTTAATCCAAATTAATGTTACCAACTTATAATTAGTCAGGTTTCATGCTTCTCTGCCAATTTTCAGCTCAAACGGACTTCTCAAACTCATAAAATTGCATAAACATGTTTCAGGACCAAAATGCAAACATTTCAAAACATATAACTGCCAATGTCAGCCCCCAACGGTCAGGTGTTCCGAAACAGGGAGAACTTGTTTCGAAACGCGGGACCGTTCCGCAACAGGTTACGAAACGAGGGCTGGCAGAGGCCTTTCCGTTTCGGAATGGTGTCTTCCGTTTCGAACGCCTGGGCTATTACAGGGCCCCCGTTCTGAAACGGTAGCTCCCGTTCCGATACGGCCTGCACAGATTGCAGAAAATTGGCTGCTTAAACACACAATTAACCTACCAAACATGCTCCAAAAGCAACCAAACTTTACCAGCAAGTCATTCAACATACAATGAACGTAATTGCATCAACCAAACATCGATATGGCACCAATTATGAAAAGCCCCAATTCTATAGGCATGCTTCCTACTTAGCAAACCATTCAAGCATCAATTTGATAAAACCAGCTCATAAAGACCAATTACAAGTACCAACATTAACAACAACATTAATCCATCTTAAGGAGTTCCAAACATCTCCCAAAAACATCCACATAGGTTCCCCATTGCCAAATGCCAATAGCTAATAGTGTTTAAGAAACCATCACCATACATGAGCTTTGTTCACCACTTGGATTCTTCACCACCTTGCTGCCCTCAAATGCACTTTAATGCTCTGCATTATTGGTTTAAGAAAAGAGAGAGAGCGTAAGCAAAAGCTTAGTGAGGAATGCTCATTAAAACCACACAATAATGCATTTATCAACACATTTATAAACCATGATTCAAATCATCATTTGCACATGCTCTTAAGCATTTAAAACAAGCAACACATGCTTCAAGTTCATAACATGTCATATTAGCTACAAGTGATACATTTCACATAAGATCCACACATGGACTTTTAAACACCATTGTGATCTTATCCCCATGGACTTTTAAACACCATGGCCCATGGACTTTTAAACACCATGGCAAGGACCACACAAGGACTTTTAAACACCTTTGTGTCCTTAACAAGAATCTCCCAGGGACTTTTAAACACCTTGGAGTTCTTAAGTAACAAGGCTTACACAAGGAATTTTAACCACCTTGAGCCTTAACCAAGAACCAACCATGGACTTTTAAACACCATGTTGTTCTTAAAATTCACAAGATTCACACAAGGACTTTTAACCACCTTTGTGATCTTAACCAAGAACCATCCAAGGACTTTCAACCACCTTGATGTTCTTAAATATACAAGGCTCACACAAGGACTTTTAACCACCTTTGTGACCTTAAACATCACTTGCCAATATGTATCATTATCATCAATAATCCACTGTTTTAAAGCATTTAACCAAGCCATAAACATCATGCATTTTTAAGCATCAAACCACATTAAAACAATGTTCAAAAACAAGGAACTCTTACCTTGAGTTTCCTTCAACACATGGCTTATAATCTCAGCAAATAAACATGCTAGATATGCTTTTAAAACAGATTTAAAATCATGCAAACAAACACAATGCATACAACCAAAACCATGGTCATCACCAAGAGAGTTTTTCCCGAAAACTTACTCTTGAGCTTAGCTAAGTTGCTTAGACTTAAACTAAGCTCCCGAACCTTCAAAACACTGGTTTCAAAGCCGAAAACCAAATTCCACTCACCGATTCCGTTTCGCCTCTTGCCGAAACACAAATCAAGCTTCCGGATCACCACCACTTGGATCCAAAGATGACTCCCCTGTTTTAAACACATCAAAGCAGAGGATTAATGCATCATCATGCATTAATAGCTTCAATGAAAGCATCTAAACTCGCTGCTCTCATCCACACTCCATTTTCGGCTACCAAACACAACTGAAAATGCATCCAAACAACTCCACAACATTGCCCAGCCAAGATCCATCAAAACTAAACATCCTTAATCATCATTTAACATCCAAAAAGGACCTAACATCATCCTTATACCTCTAACTATAACAGATCCACAAGATCACACCAAAAACAACCAAGAACACAAGCTAAACTTAGGAAATTCAACATATCCGGGATTGCATTGATTAAACCTCAATTCCTTATCAAATTAACATTCATTTAACATCAAAAACACACCTCAAATCACTGCTTTAACAGATCATACGAAATTTTCATCAAAATCAACCAAATCTTGCATTTAAAAGCCAAGATCATTAACACAACCTTAAAACTATTTATAAAACACAAATTAAGGATTGAGAACTTAGGAATTTCAGTAAAGAACTGAGAGTTTAGAGGAGAAGGACGTTCTTACCTCCAAACTTGAGTTTTCTCCCTTTTTGGAACCAAAATCTTGAAAATCCACTTAGCAAATGGTGAGGTTTTGATGATGAAATGATTAGAAATCAAAAGGAAATTGAAAATAGATATTTAGGTGACAAAATCAGAGGAAAAAGCTCTGGAGAGATGATGTTTGGCTTGAGAGAAAAGATAAGAGAATGAAAATGGAAAATGGAAAAGTTAGTTGGAAATTAGGAAAATATCTTCCCTCCTTTTTAGTTTTATTTAAAATCCATTAATAAATCATTTAATATCTCAGAAAAATCTGGAGAAACTCCCTTTGGGTAAATAGCTCCTTAAAGATTCAAAGTTTCAATCCTTCTTAAAACAGTCACGCAGTTTTCAAAAATTACATTTTGGTCACTAGCCAAAATGTCACCATTCCAAACCTCATTTTGTAAAATTGATTTCACAGTTCACTTATATATATTAAAAGAGGATTTTAGAACATTTTTCCATATTTTTAATGCAACCCGAACTAGGCTTTCCTAATTTCACCTTTTTATATTCGAACAGCACTTTGACCGAACCGGTCCGACCCCAAAACTTCTAAGCCCAAAACCGGGGCGTTACATATAATCTCCTCCTTTTTGATATAATAAAGCTCACTTGAAAATTTGTTTGGGATTCTCCCCCTTTAACTTTAAATATGTGACTAAGAGATTAAATGAATGAAATCACATAAAGCTCCCCCTTATTCATTTGAAAATTCAAAATTTCAAACCATACCATTTCTCCCCCTTTTTGTTATATCAAAAAGAATTTAAGACAATAAGTTCAAAATAACAATAGAGGTAAAAACTTTGAGAAAAAAATAGGAATTTGGTTTAAAAATGGCTCCCCCTTACTCAAAGCATCATCAAAAAGTTAGTCCAACATATATGATCATCTAGTTGAATAAAAAGAAAATAAGACAAATTAATTCAAAACAACTAGAAATTTTACCAACACTTGAACCCAAGGGAGGATGTGAAGCCTTCCTTCCTCAAGTGTTCTTCCTTGTGTGCATGGAGGTCCCCCTCAATGTTGGACTTGTTGAATATCTCCATCACACCTAGCAATAGACAATCAAGTAATTTTTGGTATCCAAATTTCTTTGGATCCATAAACGTTAGTTGCACAAATTTTAGTCCCCTTAGGAATCCATTTTTCAATGTCATCCTTTTTAATTGAAGTACTAAGTCCTTTTGGGACCCAAATACTTCTAAAACATTTTCCTTTAATAAATCTAGGGGCACTAGATTGTCTAATATAAAAATTTGATTTTCCAAAATTGTTTTTCTTTTCAAGCTCTTTGGAAATCAAATCTTTTTCTTCTTGAACATTTTGAAGCAATTTTTTTAAATCAAAACATTTTAATTCAAGCTCTTCAAGTTTTGCTTCAAGTTCAAGTTTGGTTTTAGAAAGCAAATCATTTTGAATTTTTAACTTTGAAATCAATTTATTGTTTTTCAAAATGTGGCTTTTAAAATCTAAAACCAAATCATCATAGGCATCTTGTAATTCATCAAAGGAATAAGAACATGAAGTAGACGAATTAGAAGTTACCCTTGAATCTTCTTCGATGGCCATAAGGCAAAGGTTTGCTTGTTCATCGTCGGTGGATTCTTCATCACTCCAAGTAGCCATATGTGCCTTCTTCTTATGGCTTGAAGTGTTTGCCCTCTCCTTTCTTTTAGGTTCTCGTTCAAGCTCTCTCAAGGCTTTCTTCATGAACGGGGCACACTTCTTGAAGAGATGAACTATCTCTTCATCTTCATCCTCCTCTTCACTTGTGTAGACATGATGACAAGTGGAGGATTTGAGAGCCATGGCACTAGCATTGATGCCAAGCCCTTTGATTTTCTTCTCTCCCATAGCTCTAATTTCTTCCCTCTTCTTCTCATCCTCTTTATTCTTCTTCATGATTTGATGAGTAAGAAGTGACCCCATGAGTTCATCAAGCTTCAATGTCTTTAAATTTTTGGCTTCAATGATGGCGATCCTCTTTGAGTCCGAAGACTCGGGAAGTGAGTAGATAAGCTTACGAACAAGCTTTTCTTCCGAAATGGCTTCTCCATACCCTTGGAGACCATTAGTGATGGTGGAGAATCTATCGAACATTTTCTCAATGTTCTCTTCCGGATCCATTTTGAAGTTCTCATACTCCAAGGTTGGGAGCCCAATCTTGGTCTCCTTGACTTCATTGGTTCCCTCGTATGTGACTTCAAGCTTGTCCCATACCTCATTGGCACTCTCACAAGAAGACATCTTCTCATAGATGGATGGACCAAATGCACATAATAGAATGTGCAAGGCTTTGCAATTTAGCTCCATCTTCTTGCGATCGTCGGCACTCCACTCCGCTTTACTTCTTTGATGCACGAACGGACCATCTTCAACTACATCTCATATCTTGTAATCTTTTGATTTGATGAAGAACTTCTTCTTTGTCTTCCAATGGGCATAGTGAGTTCCGTCAAAGAAAGGCGGATTGTCGATTGATTGTGCCATTTGAGCCGGTTGATGAAATAGTGATCGAACTTGCCAGATATTCTCAATAGGATGTTAATCCTCTTCGATTAAGCCAAGCTCTGATACCAATTGTTGAGTTGTGTGGGGCTCGATTCGATCAACCAATTTAGCTCACCAAGTGGTGGAGAGGTGGATTTTTGGGTGGAAGGATTAAGGAAGCTAAAAAGAAATGTGACACAATGATTTATAGTGGTTCAACCTTCTAACAAAGGTCTACATCCACTACCTTAGCTTCCCACTAAGGATTTCACAATCAATCCACTATTGGTTCGTCCCCTTTTCTAGGATTAGGAGGAAACCCTTACAACCGATCAAGCTTCTACCCAAAGCCTTGATCAAAACCCTCTTTACAAAGAGAAAAAATAAGCAAACTTAAAACCCTCTAATAGGTGTTTGTTTGCACAATTAAGCACTCACCCAAAACCTAAAACACTTGAGCAAATTTGACAATTTTGGCTCACTAGTGTTTGTCTATACAAGAAATAACAATTTAAGTGCTAAGACAATTTCTTGATCATTTGATGTTTGACAATATGAGCATTAGCCTTCTCTTGATGCTTGGAGGTCCCTTTTATACTCCCAAATGAGTTTGTAGCCGTTACTAGCCGTTGGGGATGAATTGGAGCCGTTGAGGACTTTATTTCCCTTCATAAATGTTGTTCTGCAGCTATTCGTATCGATACGCGTGGAACGGTATCGATACGGCCTTCATAGGAACTAGCCGTTGGGCTCTTGCCAGCATAGGCCTATCGATACACTTAAGGGCGTATCGGTACGGGTTCATATTTGAATGGCCGTTGGGAAATAGCCGTTTGGGTGGTTGAAAGGGAATCGATACGCTAACTAGGCGTATCGAAACGATCCCGATGCGTATCGATACAGCAAGGCCTGTATTGATACGGGTTTTAACAATGGCCAAACTGAGGCAAAAAGGTATCGATACGGGGGTTTACCGTATCGATACGGGTGCTCTGAAATCACAAGTTTGGCTATTAAAATCATGAAAAGTCTTTGCCAAAAACCTCTTGAAATACCTCAAACATAATTTCAAGTTGTTTGGACTTAAAAACAAGTTTTAAATTCTTTTCAAGTTAGTCCAAAACATTTTTCAATTATTATATCAAAACATTAGTTCTACAGTAATATTGCCTTGTAACTTACTTTTGTTATCGCGAATTTTAGTGTTTGAGCTGAGAAGTATGGTGTAATACCGATGTTATAATGTGTTATTCTGTTGTAACCGTGTGTTTGATGAAATAAATTTAGGACACTTTTTTTTTCTCCTTTCAATGGTTACCTCTATTTTTGTGGTTTCATTACTAAGAGTGTTTTTATTCAGGTCCAATTTGTATTAAAAAATTGTAACCCCCTTAACCCGGCCTAGACGGTTGACCCAAATTAAGAAAGTCACACGGGGAAAACCAAAGTCAACCCGAAAGTTAACCTTGATTAACGACCCTTTTTTTTCTTTTTAATCTTGTCTAGATGCACATTAATCCTAATTGTGATCACACAAACAACATACTCAAAGATCACAAACATCAGAGATCAAACAGGGACCCAATTGAACAAATTACAACTTTAGGGACCAAATTGTAATTTCTGATAATTAAAAGGACTTAACCCAAATTAAAGTTACCATCTTGAAATTAATCAGGTTTCATGCTTCTCTGTGAAATTTCAGCTCAAAAGGACCTTCCAAGCTCAAGAAATTGAACAAACAAGATTCAGGACCAAAACGCAAACAATTCAAAACATATAACTGCCAACGTCAGCCCCTAACAGTCGGCCGTTCCGAAACCGATCGACCCCGTTCCGAAACACGGGCCGTTCCGAAACCAATCAACCCCGTTCCGAAACACGGCCTTGGCAGAGACCAAACCGTTTCGAAACGGTGCATACCGTTTCGGACGCCTGGGTTCATGCAAGGCACCCGTTCCGAAACGGTGCACACTGTTCCGAAACGCCTGCACAGATTGCAGCTAATTGGCATTCCAAAACATGCAATTGATCAATCAAACATGCTCCAAATGTCACCAAACTTTACCAGCATGCAATTAAACATATTTAAGACTTATAGGCACCATCACAACATCAATCTAACATCATATGCAAAAAGCCCCAATTCTATAGGCATGCTTCCTACACAAGCTAGCTATTCAAACACCAAACTTCCAAAACAAGCATATAAGGTTCCAATTCAAAAACCAGCAATCTCAACAACATTCAACATACTTAGGGAGTCTCAAACACCTCCCAAATCATACACATTGGTCCCCCATTGCCAAATCACACAAAAGCTAAAATGTTTAACAAAAACCTTCCATACATTGAGCTTCACTTGAACTTGATTGCTTGCCCTTTCTTGCTGCCCCTCAAGGTACTCTAATGCTCTGCATTATTGAATTAAGAAAACGAAGAGAGCGTAAGCAAAAGCTTAGTGAGGCATGCTCATTAAAAACAATTCAATAATGCAATTAAAACCATTTATAAACATGCTTGAAATCAACCTTTGCACATGCTCAAAAGCATACTTAAAACAAGCAATCTCATGCTTCAACATAATCATTAAAACAAGCATCTCATGCTTCATAATATACTTAACATGTCATATTGGCTCAAGTGATACATTTCATTTCTTAAAACAAGTTCAACAACTTTCCCAAGGACTTTTAAACACCTTGGCCCCAAGGACTTTTAAACACCTTGGCCCCAAGGACTTTTAAACACCTTGGCCATGGACTTTTAAACACCATGAATAAGGACCACACAAGGACTTTTAACCACCTTTGTGTCCAATGCTTGAATCACCCCAAGGACTTTTAAACACCTTGGCCCCAAGGACTTTTAAACACCTTGGCCCCATGGACTTTTAAACACCATGGAAGGATCACCTAAGGACTTTTAACCACCTTAGTGTCCGCAACAAGACTCATCCAAGGACTTTTAACCACCTTGATGATCTTTAGTAACAAGGCTCACTCAAGGACTTTTAACCACCTTAGTGACCTTAATCTTTTCAAAACATCACTTGCCAATATACATCATATTCATCATTTAATCCACTGTTTTAAAGCATTAAACCAAGCCATTTTCATCATGCATTTCAAAGCATCAAACCACATTATTTCAATGTATAAAAGCAAGGTACTCCTACCTAGAGTTACCTTCAACATATGGCTTACATCATTAGCAAAATCCATGCTAAAACATGCTTTCAAAACAGTAATTAAAACATGCAATTCATCATCTTGCATCACAACAAAAACATGGCCACCACTAGAGAGAAAATCCGAAAACTTACACTTGAGCTTAGCAAAGTTGTTTAGACTTAAACTAAGCTCCCAAAACCTTCAAACCTTGGTTTTAAAAGCTGAAATCCAATTTCCACAAACTCACTCACCGATTTCCACTTTGCTTCAAGCCAAAGCACCAAATCAAGCTTCCGGATCAACCAATCTTGGATCCAAAGATGCCTCCCCTGTTTCAACACATCAAAGCAGAGGATTAATGCATCATCATGCATTAATTGCTTCAATGAAAGCACCTAAACTCGCTGCTCTCATCCAACCTCCATTTTCGGCCACCAAACACAACCGAAAATGCATCCAAACCACTTCTAAACAAAGCCCAGCCATAAACCAGCAAAACCTCACTTCCATTAACATCATATAACATCTAAAAACAACCTATTAACAACCTTATACCTCCAGCAACATCAGATCACCAAGATCACCTCAAAAACTACCTTGAAACACAAGCTAAACTTAGGAAACTCAACCTATCCGGGATTGCATCAATCAAGACTCAATTCCACATCATTTTAGAGATCATTTAACATCAAAAACACCTCTCAAAACACAGATTACTCAGATCTAACGAAAATCATCAAAAATCTTGCATAATAAGCCAAGATTCATTTCAACACTTAAAAACCTTTAATTAAACATCAATTAAGGATTGAAAACTTAGGAATTTCAGTAAAGAACTGATAGTTTAGAGGAGAAGGACGTTCTTACCTCCAAACTTGTGTTTCTCCACTTTTTGCAATCAAAATGCTTGTTGAAACTTGTAGCAATTGAAGAGGTTTTGAAGATATGTTGATTTGGAATCAAATGAGAGTTGAAAGGAGGAATTTAGGTGAGAAAATCAGAAACAAATCTCTGGAAATGTAGTGTTTGGGTTGAGAGAAAATGAGAGAAAGAAAATTGAGAAGTTAGTTGAGAAAATTGCCAAATGAGCTTTTCCCTCCTTTTTGATATCTTTAAAATCAGAAAATAGCTTATAATATCTTAGAAAAATCTGGAGAAACCACTTTTGGATTAATAGCTCCTTAAAGATTCAAAGTTCCAACCCTTTATAAAACAACCACCAAACTTGCGAAAATTACATTTTGGTCACTAGCCAAAATGTCACACTTCCAAAACTCATTTTCCAAAATTGATTTCACAGTTCACTTAATTATATTAAAAGATGATTTTAGAACATTTTTCCATATTTTTAATGCAACCCGAACTAGGCTTTCCTAATTTAACCTCTTTAGATTCGAACAGCACTTTGACCAACCGGTCAACGCCCAAAACTCCTAAGCCCAAAACCGGGGCGTTACAAAAATTGCTTTTATTATTCTCATTTTTGAAAACAAGTTTCATCCCTATTAACTAAACATGTTTTATAATTATTAGAAAATTAAAAATAATGTTGTAAATAAAATAACGAAGAACAACGAACAAGAATAAAAGAACAAAGAGATGGGAGAAAAAAGAAGATTCATATTATTCTCAAAATATAGACTTGTGTACTGTGCCTTCAGTAAATCATCTATTTGTAGGCATATAAAGTACATAATACATTAAACTCCAGTTATTGTAGATAATATTCCTAATGATAAAGTAAGTCAAATCTCCTTGATAAAGTTCTTATCATGATAGTCATCCACATAGAAAAATATTCATAACACTCCCCCTTGAATGTCTATAAAGATAATGTGCCTCGTTAAAACCTAGTGAAAAAATCTTTAGTGAAGGAAAAATAGTACACACATCTTTAATACGCATAACTCGTTGCTTCATTAAAAACCTTACCAGGAAAACCCATTGAGACAAAACCTTGGTTAAGGGAAAAAGAGTGCAACGCGTATTTTCTCCCCCTCATAAAAACGTCACATAAGATATCTGGCTCGACGCAATCCGATGTTGTAAATTAACATCTCAAATGGAGCATTAGGGAGTGCCTTAGTAAATAGATCTGCTAAATTATCACATGAACAAATTTGTTGGACATCAATGTCTCCATTCTTTTGTAAATCATGAGTGAACAAGAATTTTTGTGAGATATGTTTTGTTCTATCACCCTTTATGTATCCTTCTCTAAATTTAGAAATACATGTTGCATTATCTTCATATAATATTGTTGGAGCTACTTTTCCAGAGTGTAAACCACAATTCTCTTGAATGTGATGGATTACAGACCTTAGCCACACACATTCACGACTAGCCACATGGATAGCCAAAATCTCAGAAGGATTAGAGGAAGTGACAATAATTGTTTGTTTCATTGAGCGCCAAGAAATTACGGTACCACCGTATGTAAATACATAATCAGTTTGTGATTGTGCATTATGGGGATCAAATAAGTACCCTGCATCCGCAAAACCAACCAGTTGTGTTTTGGATAGATTAGAGAAAAACGTAAAATCTATGTTTGATTTTGATATAAAAAATTGTTTTAAGGACCAAATTGTAAAAATTGAAATGAATTTTTAAGTCCTCTAAAAGCTTTCAAATCAACAAGGCTTTGCTCTAGTTTGAAAAACTTAAACTCCAAAATATTTTCTAAGTGTTTCAATGCCAAATTGCTCAAAAACATTTATGCGTATCGATACGCCCCTTACCGTATCAATACCATTTTTACAAACTTGGCTACTAGAGAAACACGTTTTGATACGTTTCTTACCGTATCGAAACATGGTATCAAAACAGATTGCATCTGTATCGATACACTCTCTCTATAAAATCACACGGGGTTTGAATGGTGTACCGATACGGTCTCACCCGTATCGATACGGTTTAAAAGAAATTTTTAAATTCGAAGCCTTAAATATTTTGATTGTTGTTTGTCAGTTGGTAAGTAACAAATTTTTAAAGAGGTGGTTAATGAGTATCGATACGCTCTTACTTGTATCGATAAAAATTCCTCCAGTGAGCTTTGTAGGAAAAATTGCATCGATACGGTCTTACCCGTATCGAAACGGTACCCTAACTCGTACCGATATACCTAAACGCGTATCGATACGCCCCTCTTATATTTGTACAACAGTTCTTTTTTTTTTAGACATGTATCAATACGATTCCTCGAGTACCGATACAGTAGGCTGCAGAAGTGCATTTATGGTGGAAAGAGAGGGTTTCAATGGCTATAATCAATTCCCTAACCACCCAAACGGCTAAAATTAATGGAGAAGGTATAAAAAGAAGCCTATTGAAGACCAGCAACAATCATTGCATCCAAGTGAAACATCTATACAAAAAATCCAAGCTCAAGTGCCAAAAGTCTTATTCTTGTAAAGTCCCACAGTGGTTTTGAGTGTAATTCCTATCTTATATTTCAATTTGGGTTGAGTGCTTGTATTAAAAGGGGCTAACTTGTATTATGAGATATCCTACTTGCCTTCAAATTCTTCTTTGTAACCAAGTGAGGGTTTGGTCAATTTTGGGTAGAAAATTGACCGATTTTCTAAAGGTTTCCTCCTAAGCCTAGAAAAGGGAAATATCAATTAGTGAATTGTTGGAAAATCCTTAGTGGGAGCTAAGGTAGTGGATGTAGAGTTCATTTGGAACTTGAACCACTATAATTGTCCTGTTCTTCATTTTTATTCATACCACTTCTCCTACAAAACTTTAGAAACCCAATTCACCCCCTCTTGGCTTTGATCAATCCCTTGATCCACTCAACAATTGGTATTAGAGTCTACCTCTTTGAAGCATTAACAACCAAAAGAAGAGATTCTAGGAAGAGTGTGATCATCATCAAAGCAAGCCATGGCATCTACCTCCGGCTCTAGCATGTATGATTCTCAATCGGTCACCAAACCGCCTTTCTTCAACGGTGATAACTATCCTTTTTGGAAAATCGGATGCGTCTCTTCAAAAAGTCTAGTAATTACCTTGTTTGGGATGCTATAGAGGATGGTCCCATCATTCCGATGAAGAGAGATGATGAAGGAAGACTTGTACCGGAAAGAAAAATATAAATGAGTGAAGATGATCGAAAAAAGATTCAAATAAACGACAAGGCTCTTCACATGCTATTTTGTGCCTTTGGACCGGATGTCTACTCCAAAATTTCTTCCCTTGAATGTGCTAAATAAGTGTGGGGTACACTTGAGACAACCTATGAAGAGACAAGCGATGTGAAAGGAACAAAGATTGGAATTCTCAATCTTAGCTATGAGAATTTCAAGACGGAGCCCGACAAAATCGTATCTAAGATGTTTGATCGCTTTTCAACCATCGTCAATGGGCTAAAAGGTTTTCGAGAGATCATCCCGAAAAACAAGATAGTCCGGAAGCTACTCTACTCTCTTCCTGAGTCTTGGAATGGGAAAAGGACCGCTATCATCGAGGCAAAGAACTTGAAGACACTAAAGCTTGATGAGCTAGTTGGTTCTCTCCTAATTAATGAAATCATGAAGCAGGGAAGGGAAGATGAAAAGAAGAAAGAAGAGTGGAGAAGCTTGAGGTAGACAAAAAGAAGAAACTAAGAGTGGCTCTCAAAGCTTCTCTACATGAGGAGAGCACATCTAGTGAGGAGTAAGATCTTGAAGAATTGGCTATGATAGCTAAGAGATTCTCATGATTTATGAGGTCCAACCAAGGTAGAAAGTTTTAAAGAAAGATGGACTTCAAGACCAAGAGCAAAGAAGAAGAAGAGGATTCGATCATATGCTATGAGTGCAAGAAACCGGGTCGCATCCGTTCCGAGTGTCCTCAACTTAAGAAGAAGGGGTTTGAGAAGAAGAAGAAGATCAAAGCTAAGCTTGCTACTTGGAGTGCAAAGGAGTCATCCGAGGATGAGGAACAAGAAGTGGCTAATCTTTGCCTCATGACTCTTGAGGAGGATTCTTCTATGGTAACCTATAACTCATCTACTTTTGATTTTACATATGATGAATTGCATGAAGCATATGATGAGTTACAAGAGGTGTATGACGAGTTAGTTGAGAAGTATAAGGAGTCCGTTTTGAAAAATAAAAAGTCATTTCGGATTTGCATGCTAAAAATGATTTAATTTCTCAAGCTAACTTGGAATTTGAGAAAAGGATTTTAGGTCCACAAGATGAACTTGAATACTTTCAAAATGAAAATATAGATTTAAATAATCTTATTTCTCAAAGTAACATTGAACACCAAAAGGTGTTAGATGAGCTCAATGAGCTCAATGAGTCTTTCAAGAGTGTTGGTACTTTGAAAAATGAAATAGATGAATCATCTTGAACAAACCAATATAAAAGAAAGAACTTTAACTACAAACAAAGTGGCTTCTACATGCATACTAAAACTAAAAGAAGTAGAAGTGTGTGGGTTCCTAAAGAACTTGTCAAATCTAATAATGGTAATACCATGTCACCGTGGATCCCTAAGGGAACCAAGCTTTGGGGAGCTAACACTCGTGGACCCAAAATGATTTGGGTACCAAAAATCAAAGCTTAATCTCTTTTTTTGTAGGGGGAGAATTGCTACAATGCCAAAGCACAAAGCCAAAACTCATGGTACCTTGATAGTGGATGCTCGAGGCACATGACCAGAGACAAGAGTCGATTCATGGATTTAAAGCCAAAAAGTGGAGGAGTAGTGAAATTTGGTGACAACTCCAAAGGCCACAATGAAGGTATTGACTCCATAGGTAATCACTCTACCATACTCATTAAAAATGTGTTGTATGTCAATGGTCTAAATCATAATTTATTGAGCATTAGTCAATTGTGCGATAAAGGGTTTAATGTCTTATTTGATAAATGGGTGTAAAATTGTTGACATTAAATCTAATAAAACAATGCTCATTGGTTATCACAAGAAGGGTGTATGGGCTCACATATATAACCTTGTATCCGTTCCATAAAATTGATAGATTCATAATGTAAAACCTATGTTTGATTTTGATATAAAAAGTGTTTTAAGGACCAAATTGTAAAACTTGAAATGAATTTATAAGTCCATCAAAAGGTTTGAAATCAACAAGGCTTTGCTCTAGTTTGAAAAACTCAAACTCCTAAACTTTTTCTAAGTGTTCCAAGGCCAAACTGCTAAAAAATGTCTATAAGTATCGATACCCCCTAAGGGTATGGATACCTTTTTTAGAAACTTGGCTACTGGAGAAAAACGTATCGATACGCTCCTTACTGTTTCGATACAGGGTATCGAAATAGATTTCATCTGTATCAATACGCTCTCTCTATAAAATCCCAAGGAGTTTGAATAGAGTACATATACGGTTTCACCCGTATCGATACAGTTTTAAAATATTTTAAAAATTTAGAGCTTTAAATAAATCGACAGTTGCCTTGTCAGTTGGTGGGTAACTGAATTTTAAATTGAGTATCAATACGCTATAACACTTATCGATACGATATTTTCCAGTGAGCTATGTTGAAAAAATTGCATCGACACGGTCTTACCCGTATCGAAACAGTTCCCTAACCCGTACCGATACGCTTGAACGCGTATCGATATGCCTCTCTTATATTTGTGCAACAACTCTTTCTTTTTTGAGACAGGTATCGATACGCTTCCTCGAGTACCCATATGGTAGGCTGCAGAAGTGCATTTATGGTGGTAAGAGAGGGTTCCAATGGCTATAATCAATTCCCCAACCACCCAAACGAGTAGAATTAATGGAGAAGGTATAAAAACAAACCTATTGAAGACCAGCAACATCTACTGAATCTAAGAGAAACATCCATACACTAAATCCAAGCTCAAGTGCCAAAATTCTCATTCTTGTAAAATTCCAAATTTTCTTTGTGTGTAATTCTTATCTTGTATTTCAATTTGGGATGAGTGCTTGTATTAAAGGGGCAAAATTGTATTGAGAGATACTTCTTATTGCCTTCAAATTCTTCTTTGTAACCAAGTGAGGGTTTGGTCAATTTTGGGTAGAAAATTGACCGGTTTTGTAATGGTTTCCTCCTAAGCCTAGAAAAAGGGAAGATCAACTAGTGGAGTTGTTAGAAAATCCATAGTGGGAGCTAAGGTAGTGGATGTAGAGTTCATTTGGAACTTGAACCACTATAATTGCCTTGTTCTTCATTTTTATTCATTCCATTTCATCTCCAAAATTTAAAAAACCCAATTCACCCCCTTTTGGCTTTGATCAAACCCTTGATCCACTCAACAATTGGTATCAGCGCCGATGAAGAGATACGATGAAGGAAGACTTGTGCCGAAAAGAAAAGGAGAAATGAGTGAAGCTGATCGAAAGAAGCTTCAAACCAACGAAAAGGCTCTTCACATGCTATTTTCTGCTCTTGGACCGGATATCTACTCTAAGGTTCTCTTCCACCGAAAGTGCTAAAGAAATGTGGGATACACTTGAGACAACCTATGAAGGGACAAGCGATGTGAAGGAAACAAAAATTGGAATTCTCAATCTTAGCTATGAGAATTTAAAAATGGTGCCCGACAAAACCGTATCTAAGATGTTTGATCGCTTTTCAACAATCGTTAATGAGCTAAAAGGTTTTGGAGAGATCATTCTGGAGGACAAGCTAGTCCGGAAGCTACTTCACTCTCTTCGCGAGTCTTGGGATGGGAAAAGAACCGCTATCATCGAGGCAAAAGAAATTGAAGACGTTAAAGCTTGATGAGCTAGTTGGTTCTCTCCTAACTCATGAAATCATGAAGCAAGGAAGGGAAGATAAAAAGAAGAAAGAAGAAAGAAGAGTGGAAAAGCTTGAGGTAGACAAGAAGAAGAAACTAAGAGTGGCTCTCAAAGCTTCTCTACATGAGGAGAGCACTTCTAGTGAGGAGAGAGATCTTGAAGAATTGGCTATGATAGCCAAGAGATTCTTACGGTTCATGAGATCCAACCGAGGTAGAAAGTTTCAAAGAAAGATGGACTTCAAGACTAAGAAAAAAGAGGAAGAAAAGGATCTGATCATATGCTTTGAGTGCAAGAGATCGGGTCACATCCGTTCTGAGTGTCCTCAACTCAAGAAGAAGGGTTTTGAGAAGAAGAAGAAGCTCAAAGCAAATCTTGCTACTTGGAGTGATGAGGAATCATCCGAGGATGAGGAACAAGAAGTGACCAACCTTTGTATCATGGCTCTTGAGAAGTATTCTATGGTAACCTCTAACTCGTCTACTTTTAAATTTACTTATGATGAACTTCAAGATGCTTATGATGTGTTGGTTGAGAAATACTTGGAGTCGGTTTTAAAAAAATAAGAAAAGAATATCGATTTTAAGGACCTAAAATGACTCCCTTTCTAAAACCAACTCAGAATTAGAAAAGAAGGTCTTGGTTTTACAAAATTCCTCAAATGAGTTTGAAAAGAAATCAAATTATTTAAACGATCTTCTTGAAAAATACCATGTTTACCACCAACAAGAGGTGAGTAAACTCAAAGCTTCTCTAACCAATGTTGGGAAACCGGTTTTGAAAAGCATCTTCTTCAAAATCCCAACATGTGAAGAAAAACTTTGTTTACCACAAACAAAGAGGCTCCCATAAGTATCACAAGAACAAGAAAGTTAGAAGTGTATGGGTTCCTAAGGAACTTGTAGTTTCTAACAATATTGTAGCTATTTCATCTTGGATCCTAAGGGAACCAAGTATTTGGGAACTAACACTCATGGACCCAAAATGATTTGGGTACCAAAAATCAAAGCTTAACTCTTTGTTTGTAGGGGAGCATTGCTACAAGGCCAAAGCCAAAAGCCAAAACTCATGGTACCTTGATAGTGGATGCTCGAGGGACATGACCGGAGACAAGAGTCGATTCATGGAATTAAAGCCAAAAAGTGGAGGAGTAGTGATATTTGGTGACAAATCCAAAGGCCACATTAAAGGTATTGGCTCTATAGGTAATCACTCTACCATACTCATTGAAAATATGTTGTATGTCAATGGTCTAAAACATAATTTGTTGAGCATTAGTCAATTGTGTGATAAAGGGTTTAATTTTTTATTTGATAAAAATGGGTGTAAAATTGTTGACATTAAATCTAATAAAACAATGCTCATTGGTTATCGCATAGGAAACATATATATGGTGCATCTAGATGAAATTCATACATCTCATGCATGTTTTGTTACACAAAATGAAAATGATGCATGGTTATGGCATAGGAAACTAGGACATGCTAGCATTAGTGTTTTAGAAAAATTAGTTTCCCTAAATCTAGTGAGAGGTTTACCCAAGATTAAGTTCTCAAATGATAAAATATGTGATGCATGTTCTAAGGGTAAACAACATAGATCATCCTTTAAATCCATTAATGATGTCTCTACTAGTAGATGTTTACAATTGATTCATATGGATCTTTTTGGGCCTATTAGAACTATGAGCTTGGATGGTAAATTGTATGCTTTTGTTCTTGTTGATGACTATTCTAGGTTTACTTGGGTTCTATTCTTAAGTACAAAAGATGAGGCTTAAGAAAAATTCATCGCATTTTCTAGAACAACTCAAAATGATGTTGAGCTTAAGATTTCTCACATTAGAAGTGATCATGGAACCGAGTTTCAAAATCTAGGTTTTGAAGAGTTTTTAAATGAAAATGGTATTAGCCACAATTTTTCGGCACCTCGAACTCCTCAACAAAATGGGGTAGATGAGAGGAAAAATAGGACTTTACAAGAAATGGCTAGAACCATGCTTTGTGAAAACAATTTACCTAAATACTTTTGGGTGGAAGCCACAAATACCGCTTGCTACATTGTAAATCGAGTAATGATTATGCCAATTTTAAAGAAAACACCATATGGGATTTTAAAATCTAAGAAGCCTAACATTAGCTATTTTCATCCATTTGGTTGCAAGTGTTTTGTTTCAAACAATGGAAAAGACAACTTAGATAAATTTGATGCTAAAAATGATGAAGTTATTTTCGTGGGGTATTCTTTAAACTCTAAAGCATATCGTGTATTTAATAAAAGAACTTTAGTAGTAGAAGAGTCTATACATGTTGTTTTCAATGATAACCTCCTTCCGAGGAAGGAATCTTTGTGATGATGATGATGTAGGGATCCTTGATGCCACTGATGAAGGACAAACGTCAAAGGTGGATGAGATTCCAACTAAAGAAGAAGATGCACAAGATCCACCTCTTGAAGCCTTGAAGTACTTGGCTCTTGAGGAAAATGAGGTATCTTACCCAAGGGAGTTCAACTATGTCAAAGGTGGTGAAATCTTAGGTGATCCATCCAAGGGTGTAACTACTAGATCCTCTCTCAAATTAATGAATAGTGTTACATTTGTTTCATGCATAGAGCCTAAAAATATCAAAGAAGCATTAAAAGATGAGTTTTGGATTTTAGTTATGCAAGAAGAATTAAACCAATTTAAGAGGAGTAATGTATGGACATTAGTTGAAAGGCCTAGTAATCAATCTACTATATGACCTAAATGGGTATTTAGGAATAAACTAGATGAGAGTGGTAACATAGTGAGAAACAAAGCTAGGTTAGTTGCTCAAGGTTACACTCAAGAAGAGGGAATAGATTTTGATGAAACATATGCACCCATAGCTAGAATGGAAGCTATTAGGATGTTGCTTGCATATGCATGTTATCATGATTTCAAGCTTTTTCAAATGGATGCAAAAAGTGCTTTTCTAAATGGTTTTATAAATGAAGAAGTGTATGTTGATCAACCACCGGGTTTTGAGAATTCAAAATTTCCAAATCATGTTTTTAAGTTAACCAAAGCCCTTTATGGTTTAAAACAAGCTCCTAGAGCCTGGTATGAAAGGCTTTCAAACTTTTTAATTAAAAAAAGGTTTAGAAAAAGGTAAGGTGGACACTACACTTTTCATAAAAAGATATAAAAAAGACATCTTAGTAGTGCAAATATATGTTGATGATATTATCTTTGGATCTACTAATGAATGTTATTGCAAAGAGTTTGCTAAGTTAATGCAAGGTGAGTTTGAGATGAGCATGATGGGGGAGCTCTCATTCTTTTTAGGACTCCAAATCAAACAAAGAAACGAGGGTACCTTCATAAATCAAGCAAAATACGTGAAAGATATGCTCAAGAAGTTTGGCTTGGAGAATGCAAAGCCTCAAGCCACACCAATGAGCTCATCTACAAAGCTTGACAAAGATGAAGGAGGTAAGTGTGTTGACTCTAAACTTTATCGCTCTATGATTGAATCATTGATTTACCTTACCGCAAGTAGACCATATATATTGTTTAGTGTTTGCTTGTGTGCTATGTTTCAAGCTAGTCCTAGAGAGTCTCACCTTATAGCCATTAAAAGGATCTTTAGGTACCCTAGAGATACTCCTTCGTTAGGTTTTTGGTACCCTAGAGACTCAACCTTTAACCTTCATGCTTTTTCGGATGCGGGTTACGGGGGTTGTAAAATAGATAGGAAAAGTACTTCCGACACTTGCCCATTCCTAGGTAGTATGCTCATATCTTGGTTCTCTAAGAAACAAAATAGTGTAGTTTTATCTACCACCGAAGCTGAGTACATATCCTTAGGGAGTTGTTTTGCTCAAGTCCTTTGGATGAAACGACAACTCTTAGACTATGGTATTAAGGCAGACACCATACCTCTTAAGTGTGACAACACTAGTGCTATATGCCTAACAAAAAATCCCATCCAACACTCTAGACCAAACACACAGAAATAAGGCATCATTTCATTAGAGATAATGTCCTTAAGGAAGATGTTGTTATAGAGTATGTTGACACCTTAAATTAATTTGCGGACATCTTTATCAAGCCTCTAGATAAAGAGCGTTTTTGGTCCCTTAGGAGAGAGTTAGGTCTAACTAGCCTGTCTTGACCCTTTATGACTCTTTTAAGGTTAAATTTGCTTGATCTTGGTAGAAACCATGCTTATAGCTAGGGGGAGTATGTTTCTATTAGAACATGCTTAGATCTGCTCATATATCATTTGCATACTTTTAGAAGCATTTAAAATCGAGTCTTTGGTTATTCTTGTGACCAAATATGCATTTTTGGGCATAGGGTATCGATACGGTCTTATGCGTATCGATATACATACTTCATTAGCTTTCCAGATTTCCTTTTCTCTCTTGCGGGTATCGATATAGTTAAATCTCTATCGATACGAGTTGTGAGCATTTCGATATGTATGTTTTCCGTATCGATACAGTGTCCTGATACACGTTTCTAAGAAATTACTCTTGTACCCTCGTATTGATACCGCCTTTAGGCGTATCGATACTCGATCGCGCAGAAACTTTAATTGTGCATTAAAAGACTTTCACTTTTACCAAAACTCTTTTTCAAAACCCTTACCGATTTTCATCTATAAAAAGCCTCTTAAACCTTCATATTTTCACCACAAAACTTATTGTTTCTTGAGGGTTTTTCAAAATCAAGCCAAGTCTAAGGCTCTTAATCAACTTGGTGCAAAATCATCACCTATTCATCCCTTTTCAATATCAAGGTATAAAATCTTCTTTTCTTTCTATTTTTTTCTTTTTTATTTTCGTTTAAAATTTTTTCTTTGGTTTTTCTTTTTCTTTTTCTATTCAAAATCTTGTTTTAAACTCTTTTTTTTTTCAAAATCAATTTTCCCTCTTACCTTGATTATTGATTAAACAATGGGATTGAATATGATATTGATGCATACATTGTTTTAATCAATTTTTTAGACTATGGCACCTAAAAAGAGAGCACGCACTAGCGAAGTTGGCCAAGGATCAAATCCCGGCGATGGCACTCGTCCAAATTTAACCTTAATCTATCAAAAGTGCTTTCGAACTCCCGGTGATCTAAACTATTTTCGAACCTTTCAAAACTACAAGATTCGACCGGAGAGGGTAATTTCTATTCCTTTTCTCAATTCAGAGCGTTTGAAGTTTGCTTATCTACCATTGCTCGAAGAATGGAAGTTTATGGATTTTCTTCAAATTCTGGGGTTTTTCTTTAGAAATTTGGTTCTAATATTTTATGCCAATGCAAAGTGTGTCGCTAAAGCCGAGGGTAATATCTATGTCGTTAATTCTTATCTTATGGGCAGGAAGATTACTATCGATGTCAAGGCTCTTTGTGATGTTTTTAGATTTGAGGATGAGGGTATCGAAGATGAAGGTGCTCTTGGACATATTTTGGCGGGATCTGTCACCGTTCTAAATGCTCATGACCGCATATTACATTTGACGATCACTTGGTGGTTTAGGCCTTTCGGAGGAAAATACTCAACAATCCGCAAAGTTGATTTTTGGATTAGATGCTTTCACGAGGGGAGACGTCCTAACCTTGCTCCCATTATGTTTGCGGAGATAGTCTTCCTCGTTCAACATCGTCACACCACTATTGTTACTTCATTCACTTATGGCACGACTTTGAGCTACATTTTCACTAAAAAGGAGATCGGTTGTTCTCATGATTATCCGACGAATCTCACTGATCCGATTTATGAGAGGTCTCTATCTCGATGCAAGTTTCATTATTTCAATGGTAATTGGCCTCGCCTTTCCGAGCTTCCTAGTGATGCTATACTCGAAGAGATTGCAAATCCTTCCATAGCTCCTCAAGCTCCTCCTCCTTCTATGGATTCTCTCATGACCTACCTTAATGAACAATTCACAAGCTTACGCACAGGAATTGGTTCGATAGATCAAGTCAAGAATTTTGGGTTTGCCGCTATTGATACTCGCTTCACAAGCTTGGAAGATCGCATGGCCAATGTAGAGAAGTGTATCACTTCCATTGAGACCGAGCATAATTCTATGAATATCTCTCTTACGGCCTTCCATGATGAATGACGTCAATCAAGGAGGAAGGATGATGCAAATGAAGATGAAGAAGATGGTGATGGAGACGAGTCTTAGATTAGTCTTTGCATCTCATTCATGTCATCTTAGGATTTATATTTATGCACCTTGATTTATGTTTTTAGGACTAAGTTTATCATATTAGGATAATGTTTAGCATATTAAACATATGATTTGATTTATGTTGTTTGGATTTTAGTTTGATGTTTCTTTAGTTTATGAACATTATGATTATCTATTAAATGTTGCTTGGTTTATTATTATGCCTTTATAGCCTATGTCTCTTTTTTTGATCTAACAAAAAGGGGGAGAGGAAAGTTCACAAGCTCACTTAAACTTTAATCTTAAAATTTACCTAGCTAACATTAAGGGGGAGTTGTTTCCCAAAGTTTTTCAAAAGACTTAAAAATTTTAAGCTTTGGTTTTGTTATATCAAAAAGGGGGAGATTGTAAAACATATGCTTGATTTTGATATAACAAAGTGTTTTAAGGACCAAATTGTAAAACTTGAAATGAATTTTTAAGTCCTTCAAAAGGTTTCAAATCAACAAGGCTTTGCTCTAGTTTGAAAAATTCAAACTCCTAAACTTTTTCTGAGTGTTCCAAGGCCAAACTGCTCAAAAACGTCTATGAGTATCGATACGCCCCTAAGGGTATCGATACCTTTTTTTAGAAACTTGGCTACTGGAGACAAACGTATCGATATGCTCCTTAACGTTTCGATATAAGGTATCAAAACAGATTTCATCTGTATCGATACGCTCTCTCTATAAAATCCTAAGGAGTTTGAATCGAGTATCGATACGGTTTCACCAGTATCGATACGGTTTTAAAATATTTTAAAAATTCAGAGCTTTAAATAAATCGATTGTTGCCTTGTGAGTTCGTAGGTAACTGAATTTTAAATAGAGTATTGATACGCTATAACATGTATCGATACGATATCATTCAGTGAGCTATGTTGAAAAAATTGCATCGATACGGTCTTACCCGTATCGAAATGGTTCCCTAACTCGTATCGATACGAATAAACGCGTATCGATACGCCTCTCTTATATTTGTGCAACAGCTCTTTCTTTTTTGAGACATGTATCGATACGCTTCCTCGAGTACCGATACGGTAGGCTACAGAAGTGCATTTATGGTGGTAAGAGAGGGTTCCAACGGCTATAATCAATTCCCCAACCACCCAAACGACTAGAATTAATGGAGAAGGTATAAAAACAAGCTCATTGAAAGACCAGTAACAACTATTGAATCTAAGAGAAACATCTATACACAAAATCCAAGCTCAAGTGCCAAAATTCTCATTCTTGTAAAATCCCAAATTGTCTTTGAGTGTAATTCTTATCTTGTATTTCAATTTTAGTTGAGTGATTGTATTTAAGGGGCAAATTTGTATTGAGAGAGACTTCTTATTGCCTTCAAATTCTTTTTTGTAACCAAGTGAGGGTTTGGTCAATTTTGGGTAGAAAATTGATCGGTTTTGTAAAGGTTTCCTTCTAACCCTAGAAAAGGGGAAGATCAACTAGTGAAGTTGTTAGAAAATCCTTAGTGGGAGCTAAGGTAGTGGACGTAGAGTTCATTTGGAACTTGAACCACTATAATTGTCTTATTCTTCATTTTTATTCATTCTATTTCATCTACAAAATTTTAATAACCCAATTCACCCCTTCTTGGCTTTGATCAATCATTTGATCCACTCAACACATAATTTATCTTAGTTGGTGATGGTTGAATAATTAGTTTCCCTTGAGAGCAAGTATCACATGAAAAGGCATTACTTTGAAGAATCTGTTGGTTCTTCAATGAGTGACCACATGAATTGTCAATAATTTTTCGCATCATAATCGAACCGGGATTGTAACCCCCTTAGCACGGCCTAGACAGTAGACCCGAACTACGAAGATTACACGGGGAAAACCAAAGTCAACCTGAAAGTCAACCTTGATTAACGACCCTTTTTTTCTTTTTAAACTTGTCTAGATGCACATTAAACCTAGGCATACTCTTGAGATAAGCATACTAAAAAATCACCGCAATCGGAACACAAAAAGGGACCCAATTGCACAACATACGAATTTAGGGACCATTTTGTAAATTCTGGAAATTAGGAGCATTTTACCAATTTTTAAGTTACCATTATGAAATTAGTCATGTTTTATGCCTCTCTGCCAAATTTCACTTTAATCGGACATCTCAAACTCAAACAATTGCACATACAAAAATCAGGACTAAAACGTAAAGCTTGCAAACCTCAAAACCATTCAAATCAGTGTCCAGCGGTCAAGTGTTTCGAAACGGGGTTAGCCCGTTCAAAAACGGGGCTTGGAAGTAGCCAAAGTGTTTCGAAACACCTCTACCCGTTTCGAAACACCCAGGCCAAATCAAGCACCTGTTTCGAAACAGACAAGGGTGTTTCGAAACACCCTGCCCTGAAACAGCAGATAGGCCTGTTTTAAAACATCTAAACCCCAACGAACATGCTCCAAAACAATCCTCAACAAAGCAACAACATTTCAAGCATCATAACAACCTAATTGAATAAAAATCTAGATACAAAACCACCCCTAGGTGCACCAACTCTTTCAACACATCTAACACTTAATCATGCTTTTGAAACAAGAAGCATAGCATAACGACTTATGAATAAGAAGATTCAAACGTTGCAAGCGTTAAACCACGTAGTTTAAATCACAAACCAAACTTTTCCAACATACACAATCTCATTAAACATCAACATAAAATACTCTCCCCCCCCCATTGCCTTTATTATCTATAGCTATTAACCGAGACATACATCTCAAGTGGAGCTCTCCTTGAATCCCTTGCTTCTTGCTGTCCCAACTTCAAATATCTGCATTGATGGACAAAAAGGAGCGTAAGCACATAATGCTTAGTGAGGAATGCTCAAAACCAAAACACCATCAATGCAACGAGTCATAAAACCTCTTTAAAAAGGTAAACACATTTCGATAAACCAAAGCACTGTTTGAAAACCCCTTTTTAAACATGAAAACCATCCCTTAGCTTAGAGAAGCTAAGTAACTCACTTCAAAGCACATCCATGCAAAACCATAAATTTAACCTTTCCATGCATGAACATCATATGCAAAGTTAAATACAAATTCCTTGGAAAACACTTCCACTTCACATTATACTTTTCTCATTCTTGAAAATCATCTCAAAGCAGGAAACCTTTGAAAACCACTTACTCCTTCAATCTATCTCATGCATTAAACAAATGCAACATATGAACCACAAAAACAACATTTGCATTACATGCCTTTTAAAACAAGCCTTCACAAGACTTCAATGCATTAAAGAGATTCTCATGCACATATGCACCATTCTTAATATAAGATAAACACTTGTACAAGTTAACAAGTAATACATGCATTCTTAGAACATCACACACTTCCCATGCAACCATGCATCATTTCAAGCATCTCATGCTTCATTACATTCAAGAACATTATATTGGCTTCCAAGTGATAATTCACAAACCATCATAATACAAGACACAATCGGATACGCGGATTACAAGCGTTGTCCCACACGCTCCATACACACTTCCAAACAACACAAGGTGGAGTTTACCGGTACAATCACAACCCCTCAACACACATGATGGAGTTTAACGGTACAATCACAACCCCTCAACATCACTCATCGGAAGTTGTATAATACACTAGCGAGAGCCGGGACACATCACAAGACTTACACATGGAAGCTACCACAACCATTGTAATCACCTTAACCAAGCTCACACACAGGAGCAACCCTCCACCGTTGTGACGCTTAACAAAGTCCACCCACGAGAGCCACCCTCCATCGTGGTGACTTTTAACAAGGTTCACCCACGAGAGCCATCCTCCATCGTGGTGACACCAATTTCCTCAATCGCTAGGATTCTTGGATGGAGTTTACGGTACAATTACAACCCCCTCGACATCCAAGGCGACTCAATTCACGGTGCACCCAATCCTATAGCCGGCTAACTATATCCGATTAAAGTAACCAAGAACCACTTACATCACTTGCCAATATAACCATTTTACCACATTAATCCATTGTTTTACAAGCATAACCAAAATGCCAAAACCACCAATTACCACCATCACTTCATTGTTTTGAAGCATTAAACAAAGCCATTAAACAACATGCAACACTATGCATCAATTCCATAATTCCAATGTACAAAACCAAGGATCTCTTACCTTGAGCATCCTTCACACATGACTTTTAAAACCATCATTAAACCATGCTAAAATATGCTTTCAAAACAGAATTTAAACATGCAAATCACATGCATTGCATCCAACAATCACAAGTGCTTTAAAAACCAATTCATAACACAAACCAAGAGAGAAATTCCATTTACTTACTCTTGAGCTTAGCTAAGTTGTTTAGACTTAAACTAAGCTCTCAAAAACCTTTAAACATTGGTTTTAAAGCTGAAAACCCCAACTTCACTCACCGATACACAAAACTAGGCTAGCCAACAAGCCTTTCAAGCATCCGAAACCATCAACACCACCTCTATTGATCACGGATCATTCTCCCCTGTTTCAAGCACATAACAACAGAGGATTAATGCATCATTATTCATTAAAAACACCAGCAACACACCTAAACTCACTGCTCTTCATAAACCCAACATTTCGGCTGCCAAACACAACCGAAATCACATCCAAACACTTCCAAAACTTAACCCAGCCAAGATCCATCACTTTTAACCACTTTTAGACATCAATTAACATCCAAAATAAACTCAAACTCGTCCTTATACCTCCAGCATTAACAAAACACCAAGATCACCCCAAAAACCACCATTTTCACAAGTAAAAACTTAGGAAAATCAACCTATTCGGGATTGCATTGATTAAACCTCAATCACACATCATTTAGACATCCAAAATACATCAAAAAGACATCTCAAAACAGAGCTCAATCATCCAATACGAATTTCTTCAAAATTAAATCAAAATCTTGCATTTTAAGCCAAAATCAAGATCACAACATTAAAATCTTTAATAAAACTTAATTTAAGGATTGAGAACTTGGGAATTTCAATAAAGAACTAAGTATTTAGAGGAGAAGGACGTTCATACCTCTAAATGTGGATTTCTCCTTGTTTAGAGCCAAAATCCTTGAAAATTCATTAAGCAAATGGTGAGGATTTGATGTAGAAATGATTAGGAATCATTTAGGAATTGAAATCTCAACTTTAGGTGTGAAAATCAAAGGAAAAGTTGCTGTGGAAATGTGTTTTGCTGAGGGAATTTTGAGAGAAAATGAAATGGGAAAATTTTGGTAAAAGTTAGTTACGAAACTAAAAATATCTTTTTCCCTCTTTTCTTTTCATTAATTAAACATTAAATGAGTCTTTAAAAATCAAGAAAAATCTCGAGAAATCCTCTCTTGGGTAAATTAGCTCCTTAAAGATTCAAAGTTTCAATCCTTTTAAAACAGTCACGAACTTTTCAAAAATTACATTTTAATCACTAACTCAAAATGTCATATTTCCAAACCTCATTTTGTAAAATTTATTTCACCACCCTCTTATATATATTAAAAGAGGATTTTTAGATATTTTTCCATATTTTTAACGCATCCTGAACTAGGCTTTCCTTAAAATCACCTTTTATATTCGAACCGAAAATCCGACCGGTCCGGTTCAAACCCAAAACTTCTAAGCTCAAAATTGGGGTGTTACAACATCAATTCCAAGTTACCTCAGCACTCTGGAAACACATCCACTAACCCGCAACATCACTTAACACCAAGAAACTACCACTTCTACTAGCTATTCACAACCACTTTGACCGATTCTAACTCCAACCAGAAATCTCCTCACCACCATACCGCTAAACTCTTTAAGCGCCAAACACTTTCCTTCTGCCAACATGCTATATCGAACTCACTATTACTGACAGCTCGCTTAATACCCTCCATTACTTCTAACATTCTCCTAACACCAGACAACTTTTAAAACCCATCATTCAACCTAACCCTATCACAACACTAACGGACCCGATTAGCTATTAGCGAGTGTGAACGTTCGTATGCATGGTCACCTATATGCCCTATCAATGTCTGTGTACATGTATGCAAAACCTCTAATGTCATGTCGCATGTATGCATGTACCAACATATATAATATATCATATAACAAATGATTTTAACTGTGCATGTATGTCGGTTCACACCCACCAATAACATCCTCAGAATCCGCCTAAGAACTACCTCCTATCTCACTTCTAACTTGACCAACCCTACCATTCTAATAACCCATTAACCACGAAATACCCACTAATACCCTCTTCACACTAAAATTGTTTTCAAAACAACACCAACTACTACCCCAAACTTGCTAGCTACGAGACTATACCACTACGCAAGGGAAAACCAAACCTGAAACCAAACTAAGATAACTAGGGCAAATATTACTTAATAAGGTTACCTACAAACACCTCACTGCCCCGGAGCTTCAACAGACGAGCTCTCTTCTCGCTGAACCACCATTCTCCAGCCGCATCGCTGCAGCATCAGCTAACATATTAAGGTCATCACCATCTCCCTGCGGTAAAGAACCCTGACTACCCCGAGCCAACTTCAAACAAATTCGTCTCAAATGCCCAACAGACCCACAATTCCAACAAGATTCCTTCCCCAAGCTCCTCACACCTTTTTGCCCTTCCTGCCACCTTCGAACTTTGTCTCGGCCGCGCCCATGACCCTTCAGAGACCCTTTTGCTACCACTGAAGCTGATCTCACCACTTGAGCATAATTTCGCTTCACATGCTACTTAGAACAACAGTTCCAAAAAACTCTCGCACCTCGACAACCTCCAGCATGACACCTTCCACAACGGTCACACTTCGGCAACTGAGCTACCACTCCTTTGTCATACTGCACTTGACCTACGTCTGCACCACCACCCAGACTTCGATTCAAGTAAAACCTTCTATCACGTAGCCTCTTACGCTGACCGCTCCCGAGGTCAGTACCCACAACTCTCTTGCTTAAACTTTCCTCACCTTCATAATCTGAAGCCACACCCCCACGTTGCCTAACCCTGGGAAATTTCTCTCCAAGGTACCTTTCAAAAAAGGCAGACACAAAGAAGTCCCAATCTATATCGTGGATATGCGATTCCACCGCCACAGATGTCCACCAGGCACAGGCGTCCTCCAACATCAATGAGACAACACTTCCTAGCTTCACTACAGCAAAACAGGCCTTTTGCGGCGTTTTTTTAACCCTATAGCGGCGTTTTTTAGCGCCGCTAAAAACTCTCCCGGCGTTAAGAAAAACGTCGCCAAAAGCGCCGCAAGAAGAAGCGTCGCAATAGGTAGCGGCGTTTTTTCTGTATAAACGCCGCTATAGGTTTCGTTCTATCGCGGCGTGTTGAGTTGTGTGGGGCTCGATTCGATCAACCAATATTGCTCACCAAGTGGTGGAGAGATGGATATTTGGGTGGAAGGGTTGTGGAAGCTAGAAAGATTAAAGACACAATGATTTATAGTGGTTCGGCCTTCTAACAAGCACCTACATCCACTACCTTAGCTTCCCACTAAGGATTTCACAATCAATCCACTAATTGATTCGTCCCCTTTTCTAGGATTAGGAGGAAACCCTTACAACCGATCAAGCTTCTACCCAAAGCCTTGATCAAAACCCTTTTTTACAAAGAGACAAAGAAAGCAAACTTAAACCCTCTAATAGGTGTTTGTTTGCACAATGAAGCACTCACCCAAATCCTAAAACACTTGAGCAAATTTGACAATTTTGGCTCACTAGTGTTTGTCTATACAAGAAATGACACTTTAAGCACTAAGACAATTTCTTGATCATTTGTTGATTGACAATTGAAGCATTAGCCTTCTCTTGATGCTTGGAGGTCCCTTTTATACTCCCAATTGAGTTTGTAGCCGTTTAGGACCGTTGGGGTTGAAATAGAGTCGTTGGAGCCTTTAATTCCCTCCATAAATGCAGTTCTGCAGCTCCCCGTTTCGAAACACTCGAAGCCGTTTCGAAACACCCTCAATATAGAAAGAGCCGTTGCAATCTGTCAGGGTACCCGTTTCGGAACACCCCCTTGCCGTTTCGGAACGCGTATCGGAATGCTCTAAGCCCGTATCGAAACGACCTGCATTTAAAAGTTAGTTGGGAAAGAGCCGTTGGGGTTTATGACCGTTGTGGTCAGTGCCACGTGGGCGTATCGAAACGGCCTAGCCTGTTTCGAAACGCTGGCCCCGTTTCGATACATGTATCGAAACGTTTTGGCCACTAGAGGCACCTGTTTCGAAACGCCCTAAGGTGTTTCGAAACACTTGGTCAGTTTTGTTAAAATTGGCCTTTGAAAACATGAAAAACCTTTATGAAAAATTCCTTAAATATTATTTCAAGTTGTTTGGACTTTGGAAATGTTTTAAATACTTTTTAAATCAGTCCAAAACATTTTTCAATTATTATATCAAAACATTAGTTCTACAATCTCCCCCTTTTTGATATAATAAAACCACTTGAAAAATTGTTTGGAATTCTCCCCCTTTAACTTATAAAATGTGAATAAGAGAATAAAATTTTAATTCACATAAGGCTCCCCCTTATTCATTTTGAAAAATCAATTTTTCAAACCATTTCTCCCCCTTTTTGTTATATCAAAAAGATTTAAAACATTGAGTTCAAAAATAACACTAGAGGTAAAATTTGATAAAATTAAGAATTTGGTTTTAAAATGGCTCCCCCTTACTCAAGGCATCATTGAAATGTTAGTCACAACATATATGATCATCTAGTTGAATTTAAACTAAAATAAACAAATGAAAGCAAAAACAACTAGAATTTTACCAACACTTGAATTCAAGGGAGGATGTGAAGCCTTCCTTCTCCAAGTGTTCTTCCTTGTGTGCATGGAGCTCCCCCTCAATATTTGACTTGTTGAACATCTCCATCACACCTACAATAGACAATCAAGTAATTTTTGGTATCCAAATTGCTTTGGATCCATAGACGTTAGTTGCACAAAATTTAGTCCCCTTAGGAATCCATTTTTCAATTTCATCCTTTTTAGTTGAAGTGGTTAGTCCTTTTGGGACCCAAACACTTCTAAAACATTTTCCTTTAATAAATCTAGGGGCACTAGATTGTCTAACATAAAAATTTGATTTTCCAAAATTGTTTTTCTTTTCAAGCTCTTTGGAAATCAAATCTTTTTCTTCTTGAACTTTATGAAGCAATTTTTGTAAATCAAGACATTTTAACTCAAACTCTTCAAGTTTTGCTTCAAGTTCAAGTTTGGTTTTAGAAAGCAAATCATTTTGAATTTTTAACTTTGAAACCAATTTATTGTTCTTCAAAATGTGGCTTTTAAAATCTAAAACCAAATCATCATAGGCATCTTGTAATTCATCAAAAGTGTAAGAACATGAAGTAGATGAATTAGAAGTTACCCTTGAATCTTCTTCGATGGCCATAAGGCAAAGGTTGGCTTGTTCATCGTCGGTGGAGTCCTCATCACTCCAAGTAGCCACATGTGCCTTTTTCTTATGGCTTGAAGTGCTTGCCCTCTCCTTTCTCTTGGGTTCTCGTTCAAGCTCTCTCAAAGCTTTCTTCATGAACGGGGCACACTTCTTGAAGAGATGAACTATCTCTTCATCTTCATCCTCCTCTTCACTTGTGTAGACATGATGGCAAGTGGAGGATTTGAGAGCCATGGCACTATCATTGATGCCAAGCCCTTTGATTTTCTTCTCTCCCATAGCTCTAATTTCTTCCCTCTTCTTCTCATCCTCTTTATTCTTCTTCATGATTTGATGAGTAAGGAGTGACCCCATGAGTTCATCAAGCTTCAAAGTCTTCAAATTTTTGGCTTCGATGATGGCGGTCCTCTTTGAGTCCCAAGACTCGGGAAGTGAGTAGATGAGCTTTCGAACAAGCTTCTCCTCTGGGATGGCTTCTCCATAGCCTTTAAGACCATTTGTGATGGTGGAGAACCTATCAAACATCTTCTCGATGTTCTCTTCCGGATCCATTTTGAAGTTCTCATACTCCAAGGTTAGGAGCCCAATCTTGGTCTCCTTGACTTCATTTGTCCCCTCGTATGTGACTTCAAGCTTGTCCCATACCTCCTTGGCACTCTCACAAGAAGACATCTTCTCATAGATGGAAGGACCAAATGCACAAAATAGAATGTGCAAGGCTTTGCAATTTAGCTCCATCTTCTTGCGATCGTCGGCACTCCACTCTGCTTTACTTCTTTTAGGCATGAACGGGCCATCTTCAACTACATCCCATAGCTTGTAATCTTTTGATTTGATGAAGAACTTCATCTTTGTCTTCTAATGGGCATAGTGAGCTCCGTCAAAGAAAGGCGGTTTGTCGATTGATTGTGCCATTGAGCCGGTTGATGAAAAAGTGATCGAGCTTGCCGGATCTTCTCAATAGGATGTTAATCCTCACCGATTGAGCCAAGCTCTGATACCAATTGTTGAGTTGTGTGGGGCTCGATTCGATCAACCAATATTGCTCACCAAGTGGTGGAGAGATGGATTTTTGGGTGGAAGGGTTGTGGAAGCTAGAAAGATTAAAGACACAATGATTTATAGTGGTTCGGCCTTCTAACAAGCACCTACATCCACTACCTTAGCTTCCCACTAAGGATTTCACAATCAATCCACTAATTGATTCGTCCCCTTTTCTAGGATTAGGAGGAAACCCTTACAACCGATCAAGCTTCTACCCAAAGCCTTGATCAAAACCCTCTTTTACAAAGAGACAAAGAAAGCAAACTTAAACCCTCTAATAGGTGTTTGTTTGCACAATGAAGCACTTACCCAAATCCTAAAACACTTGAGCAAATTTGACAATTTTGGCTCACTAGTGTTTGTCTATACAAGAAATGACACTTTAAGCACTAAGACAATTTCTTGATCATTTGTTGATTGACAATTGAAGCATTAGCCTTCTCTTGATGCTTGGAGGTCCCTTTTATACTCCCAATTGAGTTTATAGCCGTTTAGGACCGTTGGGGTTGAAATAGAGTCGTTGGAGCCTTTAATTCCCTCCATAAATGCAGTTCTGCAGCTCCCCGTTTCGAAACACTCGAAGCCGTTTCGAAACACCCTTAATATAGTAAGAGCCGTTGCAGTCTGTCAGGGTACCCGTTTCGGAACACCCCCTTGCCATTTCGGAACGCGTATCGGAACGCTCTAAGCCCGTATCGAAACGACTTGCATTTAAAAGTTAGTTGGGAAAGAGCCGTTGGGGTTTATGACCGTTGTGGTCAGTGCCACGTGGGCGTATCGAAACGGCCTAGCCTGTTTCGAAACGCTGGCCCCATTTCGATACATGTATCGAAACGTTTTGGCCACTGGAGGCACCTGTTTCAAAACGCCCTAAGGTGTTTCGAAACACTTGGTCAGTTTTGTTAAAATTGGCCTTTGAAAACATGAAAAACCTTTATGAAAAATTCCTTAAATATTATTTCAAGTTGTTTGGACTTTGGAAATGTTTTAAATACTTTTTAAATCAGTCCAAAACATTTTTCAATTATTATATCAAAACATTAGTTCTACACGGCGTTTTCAAATAAAAATGCCGCAAAAAGTCAATGTTCTATAGCGGCGTTTGTATATTAAAACGCCGCTAATGTTATTCTATAGCAGCGTTTTGGTACTAAAACCCTGCAAAAGGTGAATGTTCTATAGCGGCATTTTTATATTAAAACGCCGGGATTGATGCTTCTCTAGCGGCGTTTGTATTCCTAAACGCCAGGATTGGCTGTTCTATGGAGGCGTTTTTATTACAAACGCCATAACATGTTATGGATTTTTAGCGGCGTTTATTCCTAGCAAACGCCGCTATACTCACTGCCTGTATGAAATACATTTTAAAATGTGAAATACCCAAATAACCTGTAAAATAAATCCATAATAACATCGCCATCATTTTCAAACTCCAACAATTAAGTAAATAGAATAATAACAAATTTAAAGTCTACAACATTAAAGTGAAATATAGTTCAAACGTTGAATTAAAATGTAGTCCAACACTTTCATTTGAATTCACACATAAATGAACTAAGATGGTGGATTCTTTGGTTGGTTCTTCCTTAACATCGCCATCATTTCTTCAAATTCTTGTTGAAGCTTTTGGTATGTTGCTTCTCTCTGAGCTTCTCTTGCTTCTCTCTCGGCTTCCCTTCTGGCTATCTCAGCTTCTCTTGCTTCTCTCTCAGCTTCCCTTCTTGCTATCTCAGCTTCTCTTTAAGCTTCTTTCCTTGCTATCTCAGCTTCCCTCTCAGGTTCTTTCCTTTCTCTTTCAACTTCTCTCTTAGCTTCTTTCATTTCTCTTTCAGCTTCTCTCTCTTGTACCTCAGCTTGAAATTGAGATAATTGTTGTTTTAACCGATTAAATTCTGCTTGAGAAGATTGGCTCTGTGATGGCATGTGCTGAGACGAGTTAGCCCCAAAATATTTTGTCGGGGTAACGAATGATCCTTGGCAACGAACCCGACCATATCTTTCAGGACCCAAGACGTCAACAATAACTTGATTTTCGATCTCTTCCATATTAACAGAACCATTAGTTGAAGTTGTAGCTTCATACTCGGTCTTTTTCCCTCAATTTCTCCTGACAATCAATTAAAAATGTTATACAATTAATATTAAATATAACATAATCAAAATTTTATGTCTAATTAACATACCATAATTTCTGCAGCTTCGGGAGTTATAGGAGATCCATCCTTTTTTTTGTGCGTAATGTCGAAGAGCTTTATCCGTCCAATGCTAGTGGCGGTTGTAATTTGCTACAAAGTATAGTAAAAATTAATACTAAACCTATAAAGTAATTCATTAAAAATTAATCAATAATTAAAAATAATAATACCTCGTCATTAGCTATACGAGCAAAACTCTTTGACCCGGCGGTGTGAGTAAACTTCTGTTTTTGTTTGCTAGCAACTCCAACGCGCTCTCGATCCTACAATTTAAAATTTGCATTATGTATAAAGTCAACATTATAATGACAATTTTTTAAAGTGCATTGATCATACCTCTCCTTTCGTTGAAGTCCAAAACCTTACTGCATCTTCCCATTGATATTGGAGAATTCCCGGTGGGATATTTTGCAGCTTCTCTTGAAGAGTGAGATCGTTCTTGAAATATGTCTTCTTCAAGAAACTCTTATTGTCTCTCCATTTTTTCCCTAATGCATGCTTGACATAATCGCCTGAGACTTCTAAAGAAAATTTATCCTACAAATGACACAATCAAAGCAAATATAAATATTATTTTCAATTGTAATAGATTAACAATGACATTATTACCTTAATAAGTTCCAGAGCCTGATTTTTGTTACTATTCGGCATCTGACGCCATGACTCATAATTGATCAGCAAAATCGCAGAATTGCGTGCAACAATGCCTGAGTAACTGCCCAGAACACCTGCTTCTGCTCCAATGGGTTGGCCGACATCGTTTCTTGAAACTTTTACGCGTTCACCAGCGGGAAGATTGTACAAATCATTCAACGCCGTGCGCCCTCTACTCTTACGAGTTCGACCATTTCCACCTATATAAGAAATAATTCAATAAAAAATTTTAAAATCAAGTCAATAATGACAAACAACTAGAATTTAAATAAAGTGTTGAACATTACCATCAATCTCTATATTTTCAACTGTCTCCGGAACAGTCTCCAAAACTTGCGATGATCCAACACCAGGCAAATCATCATCATTTGTTTCTTCCTCCTCTCTCGGTACTTGAATTATCCGCAGATCACTCAATTTCCTCCTAGGCATAGTATCTACAATAAACAAAAGACAATTTTAGTAACTAGAACAACAATACTATTATAAATTAATAAGTTAAGATATAAAACTCACTACATTATTATGCAGTTAATTTTCATTAAAATCTTCATCCATGTCCTCTCGAACCCATTGGAATTGTGAACTAGAACTAGGGATTGTTCTATCTAGGTTTTGTGCTGCAAAAGGTAGAGTTTCTGATCTTATTTGAATGTCATCTCTATTTCCATCACCGATGTCTATCAAGTCTCTAGGAGTGTTACGGAGTACAACATACCAACCCTCTTTTGTTGGATCAGGGCAATAGAAAACTTGTTTGACTTGAGAAGGAAATACATATGGTTCTTCCATCAATTGGTGACCAGTGTGAATTAACCGAGAGAAGTTCACCATTGTAAAACCAAATTGATCTCTTCTAATGCCTCGAGCAATATTTACATCGGCCCAGTCACAACGAAATAACACAACTTTCTGTTTGCCATAATAATCCAACTCAATAATATCCGTAAGAATTCCATAATATTCTACATCTCCCACCACAGGATGATTGTCCCTAGCACTAGCATAACTTGTTGTTGAAGAAGTTACAACTACTCCACAATTTTGTGTCCTCCTTAATCTTTCTCGAGATTTCGTGTGGAACCTAAACCCATTAATGAGAAAGGCATTATATCTTTTAACAATTCTATTTGGACCTTGAGAAAGCCACTTAACCTCTTCACTAACTTCTCTCGTACACCAAACCTATTACACATAAAAGGTGAATAAGTTATCATTTAAATTGATGTAGCAAAGGAAGAAAAGTTATTAAGTACGTGTAGTACAAAGATTCAATTGCTTACCATCTTCGCTAACCAATCATGGAAATTTTCTATGAACAACTTATGAATTTCTCTTTGATGTAATCTTCGGGAGCGTACTTGAGATTGTAGCTCTTCTTTAAATTCACTACAAAGTAAGCTAAGTGGTTAAAAAATGGGGGTAATATAAAAGATGAAGTGAATACATTAGAATTTATATAAACTTACGTGCGTAAGGGCTCTGTTGAGTCATGATGGAAGAGAACATATCGATGTGCTTGTACCCAAGACTTGTCATCTAACTGTGCAATTTCAACTTTGCCGAGTGGTTCACCAAACCTTTGAAACAAATAAGTCTCAGCTAAGTTACTATTAATGCACACTTCATTTCTATGTGGTCTATTGAATCTCGTTTCAACATCTTCCAAATATCTAGAGCAAAAAGTCAAACATTCCTCTGCTAAATACCCTTCAGCAATTGATCCTTCTTGATAACGCTTATTACGACAGTAAGACTTCAACTTGCTCAAGAACCTAGACCGTAATAAACAAAACATTATATAAGTAGTTGTAATTAAATGAATTCATAAATGGTATGATTATATGTTAAACAATTTGTACCTCTCAATAGGATACATCCACCGATAGAAAACAGGTCCGCCAACTTTAGCTTCGTGAGGGAGATGAATCAACAAATGCACCATAATTGTAAAAAATGAAGGTGGAAATATCTTCTCCATGTTGCATAAAGTCAACGCGACTCGATCTTGTAATTTGTCAAGTTCTTCAACCATCAAAACTTTCCCACAAATAGCTTTCATTACATTAGAAAGTTCAATAATACAAGATGTCACCTTCGTTGACATACAACCGCGTAATGCAACTGGCATTAAATCTTGCATCAATATGTGATAATCATGTGACTTTAGAGAATAAAGTCTTTGATCTTTAACACTGACACATCGAGATATATTTGATGCATACCCATCTGGGACCTTTATATCTTTCAACACCGTGCAAAATACTTCTTTTTCTTTCTTCGACATCGTAAAGATAGAAGGCGGTAAAGAAAATTTTCCATTACGAAGTTCTTGAGGATGAAGATTATGATGAATTCCCATGTCAACTAAGTCAAGTCGACTCTTTATATTGTCTTTAGATTTTCCTTCGACATTGAGAATGGTCCCAATAATGTTCTCACAAACATTCTTCTCAATGTGCATTACATCAAGATTATGTCTCAAAATGTTATGCTTCCAGTAAGGCAATTTGAGGAAAATACTTCTCTTTTTCCACAACTCTGCCTCATTTGGATCACCTCTTCATCAGAGTCATCATCACTAAGCTGCTCAAGCTCACGGTCATACACCTCTTTTGTCTTCTTCTTTTATCGTGGGTTTGGTGGTTGGGTCGTTTTTCCATAAGTGAACTTGATGTGTTTCAACATCGACAAGATATCAGACCCGATTGTTTGCTCAGGAGCTTTTCTGAACTCTTCAGTACCATCAAACAAATTTTTTTCATATCTAAATCTATGATTTTCATCTAACCACCGACGGTGTCCCATGTAAGAGAACTTCTTTCCATTATACAACAACTTCGAGCATGTCTGTGCAGCGCAACAAGGACAAGCATAACGGCCTTTGGTACTCCACCCAGATAAATTTGCATAAGCGGGAAAATCATTAATAGTCCACAATAAAGCTGCACGCAAATTAAAGTTCTCTTTTTTCAACACATCATATGTTTCGACACCCACCCATAATTGTTTCAGCTCTTCAATAAGAGGTTGCATGTAGATGTCAATATCATTCCCTGGACCTTTCTCACCTGGGATTATCATGGATAAAATAAATGATGATTGTTTCATGCAAATCCATGGAGGCAAATTGTAAGGAACAAGTATAACAGGCCAAGTACTGTATGAAGTACTCATGATTTTAAAAGGATTAAACCCATCAGATGCAAGACCGAGCCTAACATTGCGAGGATCTCCTGCAAAACTTGGAAATTTTTGGTCAAATGTCTTCCAAGCTAAAGAATCTGCAGGATGCCTTAATAATCCATCATCTGTTCGTCCATCGTGATGCCACCTCATAGACTCAGCAGTCTTTGAAGACATAAAAGGTCTTTGAAGTCTGGGTATTAGAGGAAAATATCGCAGAATCTTTATTGGCTTCTTTCTTGCTCGTGTTGCAACTTCGTCTTCACTCACATTTTCTGTGTCCCCATTCGTCCACCGAGATTTACCGCATACATGGCAGGACTCTTGGTTTTTTCTATCACCCCAATACAACATGCAATCATTCAGACAACTATGAATTTTCTCATAACCAAGCCCCAAATCGTTTATCATTTTTTTCATATCTTTGCCCGATTGAGGAATTTTTGCAAAAGGAAAAATTTCAGTCAACAACTCTAATAATTGTGTAAAAGAGTTGCCGGTCCACCCTCCCAAACATTTTAAATGGAAAAGGCGAATGCAAAAGGAGAGCTTTGAATATTTTGATCCCTCATAAAGTGGTTCATTCATTTCGTTAAGCAAATTGTAAAACTTTGACGTTTCTCCATTTGGCTCTTCATCACATCCACTTCTTCCCATCTCGGTGAAATCAGTAACACCAATATCACAATCTTCTCTAATAGGCTGATGATAATCGTGCATATTAAATGCATCTTGCAACATACCCTCCATGTCATCTTCTCTAAGAGATCCACGATGAGAATTATGATGAGAAGGTGGATTACTCGTGGAAGAAGCTGTACGAGATGTCAACTCTCCATGGAATACCCATTTTCTATAACCCGGAACAAAGCCAAAAATGACTAGATGTTCGTGCACAACTTCACGAACGTGCCAATTCATGTTAACACACTTCTTACAGGGGCAAAGAATCATATTTTTTTGGCTTGCATTTGCAAAAGCTAAATTCAGAAAATATTCTACCCCATTTCGATAGTGGGCGTTTACCCTTGGCGAATTCATCTAACTCCTATCCATTTTCAAATTCTGTCATATCCAAATTAAAAAGATATAAACTACCTATCAGTCATACTTGAAGGATGAAAAGAGATATAACTATTATATTATCAATTAAGTCAAAGATAAGTCAAATACATAAATAATGATAAGCATTACTAAAAGATAATGATAAGCATTACTAAAATGGCAACAAAAAGATAATGTTGAAAAATTATAAACTTTTACAAGCTTTCATATACATCATGTTAATAAGATTACGGTTGATGTTGTTGATGGTGTTTATTACAAATATGAAAGAAGTTTCTACTTGAACATCAGTTTCATAAAGACTGTTGAGAACTTAGATGGATGATAATTATGCACCATTGAGTTTTATAGTATATAGAGAAATGTTTGTTCTGTTATCTACTATCATATCCTATAGAGTAACTCTTTCATTGAAGGACTTTTAAACCCTGTAAATGTTCCATTGCATTCGTTGTTCACATGTTGCGAGAAATAGAAAACTTGATCGAACTTGTATGTAATTTACGCGCATTGGATCAAGGTTTAGGATCTTTTAAGTTGGTAGTTACAACTTCAAGTTATTTCAAATGTAATCTCAGTTTACAATCTACACATGGTATATTATTTTGATATGTTTATTACTATAGTGCTTGTATCAAGAATTACTTGTGAAGGAAATATAAGATAGATAACTTAAGATATCTTATTAAATTCGTGTTTTGCATTTTAATATCCTGGATGTTGCTGAAATTGATACAGATTGAGAAGTGGAATAAGCAGAGGGAGAATCAAATTATATCAGCAAGGGTGGTTTTAATCCTAACCTGAGCGGGAGGAGCGGCGGTCGACGGCGAGGGCGAGGAGTGACAGGGGCCGAGGGGCGACGACGAGGAGCGACAGGGGCGACGGCGAGGAGCGACAGGGGTGACGACGAGGAGATCAGGAGCGGCTAGGGCACAGGTTTTAATCCAAACCTGAGCGGGAGGAGCGGCAGTCGACGGCGAGGGCGAGAAGCGACAGGGGCCGAGGGGCGACGGCGAGGAGCGACAGGGGCGACGGCGAGGAGAGCAGGAGCGGCTAGGGCACAGATTTGGGTTTTTTAAAATTTGCACGACGAGGAGAGCGTGAGCGGCTAGGGCAGAGATTGGGGATATATGTTAACTTAGCGGCGTTTTAGCTTTACAAACGCCACGAACCACAAACGTGAACCACAAACTTTTTGCGGCGTTTTCTTTAAAAAAACGCCACTAACTCAAACTTTTGGCGGCATTTTCTTTAAAAAACGCCACTAACTCAAACTTTTGGCGGCATTTTCTTTAACAAACGCCACTAACTCACTATTTTTCTCCAAAAAGATTATATTCGCTGGTGGACGTGTCGAAGACACGTGTTACCCTTACCCTTACCCTTACCCTTACCCTTACCCTTACCCTTACCCGAGCCCGGCCGGTCGGCGGCGGCGGCGCGCGAGGATGTTCCTTGTTCTTTCCCACTCAACAAGGGAGGGGGGGAACTTGTGTATAAATACCCTTTACACGCCTTTTTCCTAACTCATGTGGGATATAGGCTTATACCTTTGGTTCTCACTTTAAGTATTACCAATATTATATAGTGATTTTTCCACTCCAACATTATGATACTTTTATTTTTTGAAAAATTCACGATGGCAATACTTACAACAGTCGTGATTACATTCGTTATGTGACCGAAAATACAAATCTCTATATTGAACCTTTAGTCTTATTAATTGTTTATACGTGGTTACATCCGTTATGCGACCGAAAATACAAATCCTTATATTGAACCTTTAATCTCATTAATTGTTTATCGGTTTTCTAATTGAGGTTTAAGAAATCTATGGCGGCGTTTTTCGCAGTAAATGCCACTAACGCTACACCTATGGCGGCGTTTTAAGTAACAAACGCCACAAAATGCCAACATTGGCAGCATTTTACCAATAAACGCAACTAACATGAAACCTATACCGTCGTTTACGGTGAAAAATGCCACTATATGTCACCCTATGGCAGCGTTTGTGGTAAAAACGCCGCCAATGTTGTCGTTTTGTAGCGTTTGTCACAAAAACGCCGTTATAAGTGAAATGTTTGCGGCATTTGTATCAAAAATGCCGCGAGTAGCGCCACAATATAAACAAGTCTGGTGTAGTGCTTACAGGCATAGTCACCACCTACCTGATCCAAAATCAGAATTACACTGGCCAACCAGGCCTCGAACGTCTCAGGTGTCGAACGATGATACTCTACAGCTCCCAAAGCATGTAAACGCTGTTTTGACAAACTCGCGTGTCCCACAGTCGGCACGTCTCCAGGCCTCACTTTCGCCACAGCCTGAGATGTTCCCGACACCTCTTGAACTATAGGTGATGAACCCTTCATCACAGAACCATCTTCTTCCTCCTACCTTACTACCTCAACTCCAAGCACTGAAGACTAAAAAAAAACACCTCCACTAAAAGTTGAATTCCACACCTTAACAACCTGCTCTAAAGCAGCAACCATCTCATTCAACTGCCATTCTCTCATCGATTCCATCGTGCTAAAAACAACAAGCAATCATAACAAAACAAACAAAATGATCAGGCCAGCTCCAAGCAAGGATTCGAGACTCCAACTCCAACTTAACACAATAGCTATAATAATAAGGCAATGGGTATCCCAAATTCTCCCCTTTTACATGACATAACAGCCAATAAAAACATAGATATCACAACATCGAGCATATCAATCAACATATTTCGATCATGCTCTCATCAAACAACATTCACTCGCAACAACATGACATCAACATATCATACCCATTACACTTTCATCATTCATAAAATCAGCTCACATCACCAGCATATCATCAGCACAAATCCACATTAGCTCAATGAAGATTCACAATTAAAAAGCATGACAAAAATATCAACAATTCGCTCACAGACACACATTTCAACCGACTTTCAACCACACATCAGAATAAACATTAAACACTTATTACAACAATTTACCATTTCCCCAAGCATTCGCAACTCAGCTCTGATACCACCTAATGTAACCCCCTTATCCCGGCCTAGACAGTAGACCCGAACTACGAAGATTACACGGGGAAAACCAAAGTCAACCCGAAAATCAACCTTGATTAACGACCCTTTTTTTTCTTTTTAAACTTGTCTAGATGCACATTAAACCTAGGAATACTCTTGAGATAAGCATACTAAAAACTCACCGCAATCGAAACACAAAAAGGGACCCAATTGCACAACATACGAATTTAGGGACCATTTTGTAAATTCTGGAAATTAAGAGGACTTTACCAATTTTTAAGTTACCATTATGAAATTAGTCATGTTTCATGCCTCTCTGTGAAATTTCACTTTAATCGGACATCTCAAACTCAAACAATTGCACATACAAAAATCAGGACTAAAACGTAAAGCTTGCAAACCTCAAAACCATTCAAATCAGTGCCCAATGGTCAAGTGTTTCGAAACGGGGTTAGCCCGTTCAGAAACGGGGCTTGGCAGTAGCCAAAGTGTTTTGAAACACCTCTACCCGTTTCGAAACACCCAGGCCAAATCAAGCACCTGTTTCGAAACAGGCAAGGGTGTTTCGAAACACCCTGCCCAGAAACAACAGATAGGCCTGTTTTAACACATCTAAACCCCAACGAACATGCTCCAAAAAATTCCTCGACAAAGCAACAACATGTCAAGCATCATAACAACCTAATTGCATTAAAATCTAGATACAAAACCACCCCTAGGTGCACCAACTCTTTCAACACATCCAACATTTAATCATGCTTTTGAAACAAGAAGCATAGCATAACGACTTATGAATAAGAAGATTCAAACGTTGCAAGCGTTAAACCACGTAGTTCAAATCACAAACCAAACTTGTCCAACATACACAATCTCATTAAACATCAACATAAAAGACTCTCCCCCCATTGCCTTTATTATCTATAGCTATTAACCGAGACATACATCTCAAGTGGAGCTCTCCTTGAATCCCTTGCTTCTTGCTGTCCCAACTTCAAATATCTGCATTGATGGACAAAAAGGAACGTAAGCACATAATTCTTAGTGAGGAATTCTCAAAACCAAAACACCATCAATGCAGCGAGTCATAAAACCTCTTTAAAAAGGTAAACACATTTCGATAAACCAAAGCACTGTTTGAAAACCCCTTTTTAAACAACATGCTTTAAATCATGCATTTTTCAAACATGAAAACCAACCCTTAGCTTAGAGAAGCTAAGTAACTCACTTCAAAGCACATCCATGCAAAACCATCAATTTAACCTTTCCATGCATGAACATCATATGCAAAGTTAAATACAAATTCCTTGGAAAACACTTCCACTTCACATTATACTTTTCTCATTATTGAAAATCATCTCAAAGCAAGAAACCTTTGAAAACCACTTACTCCTTCAATCTATCTCATGCATTAAACAAATGCAACATATGAACCACAAGAACAACATTTGCATTACATGCCTTTTAAAACAAGCCTTCACAAGACTTCAATGCATTAAAGAGATTCCCATGCACATATGCACAATTCTTAATATAAGATAAACACTTGTACAAGTTAACAAGTAATACATGCATTCTTAGAACATCACACACTTCCCATGCAACCATGCATCATTTCAAGCATCTCATACTTCATTACATTCAAGAACATTATATTGGCTTCCAAGTGATAATTCACAAACAATCATAACACAAGACACAATCGGATACGTGGATTACAAGCGTTGTCCCACACACTCCATACACACTTCCGAACAACACAAGGTGGAGTTTACTGGTACAATCACAACCCCTCAACACACGTGATGGAGTTTAACGGTACAATCACAACCCCTCAACATCACTCATCGGAAGTTGTATAATACATTAGCGAGAGCCGGGAGACATCACAAGGCTTACACATGGAAGCTACCACAACCATTGTAATCACCTTAACCAAGCTCACACACGGGAGCAACCCTCCACCGTTCTGACGCTTAACAAAGTCCACCCACGAGAGCCACCCTCAATCGTGGTGACTTTTAACAAGGTTCACCCACGAGAGCCATCCTCCATCGTGCTGACACCAATTTCCTCAATCGCTAGGATTCTTGGATGGAGTTTACGGTACAATTACAACCCCCTCGACATCCAAGGCGACTCAATTCACGATGCACCCAATCCTATAGCCGGCTAACTATATCCGATTAAAGTAACCAAGAACCACTTACATCACTTGCCAATATAACCATTTTACCACATTAATCCATTGTTTTACAAGCATAACCAAAACGCCAAAACCACCAATTACCATCATCACTTCACTGTTCTGAAGCATTAAACAAAGCCATTAAACAACATGCAACACTATGCATCAATTCCACAATTCCAATGTACAAAACCAAGGATCTCTTACCTTGAGCATCCTTCACACATGACTTTCAAAACCAGCATTAAACCATGCTAAAATATGCTTTCAAAACAGAATTTAAACATGCAAATCACATGCATTGCATCCAACAATCACAAGTGCTTTAAAAACCAATTCATAACACAAACCAAGAGAGAAATTCCATTTACTTACTCTTGAGCTTAGATAAGTTGTTTAGACTTAAACTAAGCTCCCAAAAACCTTCAAACATTGGTTTTAAAGCTGAAAACCCCAACTTCACTCACCGATACACAAAACTAGGCTAGCCAACAAGCCTTCCAAGCATCCGAAACCATCAACGCCACCACTATTGCTCACAGATCATTCTCCCCTGTTTCAAGCACATAACAACAGAGGATTAATGCATCATTATGCATTAAAAACACCAGCAACACACCTAAACTCGCTGCTCTTCATAAACCCAACATTTCGGCTACCAAACACAACCGAAATCACATCCAAACACTTCCAAAACTTAACCCAGCCAAGAACCATCACTTCTAACCATTTTTAGACATCAATTAACATCCAAAATAAACTCAAACTCGTCCTTATACCTCCAGCATTAACAAAACACCAAGATCACCCCAAAAACCGCCATTTTCACAAGTAAAAACTTAGGGAAATCAACCTATTCGGGATTGCATTGATTAAACCTCAATCACACATCATTTAGACATCAAAAAGACATCTCAAAACAGAGCCCAATCATCCAATACGAATTTCTTCAAAATTAAATCCAAATCTTGCATTTTAAGCTAAAATCAAGCTCACAACATTAAAACCTTTAATAAAACTTAATTTAAGGATTGAGAACTTGGGAATTTCATTAAGAACTGAGTATTTAGAGGAGAAGGACGTTCATACATCTAAATGTGGATTTCTCATTGTTTAGAGCAAAAATCCTTGAAAATTCATTAAGCAAATGGTGAGGATTTGATGTAGAAATGATTACGAATCATTTAGGAATTGAAATCTCAACTTTAGGTGTGAAAATCAAAGGAAAAGTTGTTGTGGAAATGTGTTTGGCTGAGGGAATTTTGAGAGAAAATGAAATGGGAAAATTTTGGTAAAAGTTAGTTATGAAACTAAAAATATCTTTTTCCCTCTTTTCTTTTCATTAATTTAACATTAAATGAGTCTTTAAAAATCAAGAAAATTCTGGAGAAATCCTCCCTTGGGTAAATTAGCTCCTTAAAGATTCAAAGTTTCAATCCTTTTAAAACATTCACGAACTTTTCAAAAATTACATTTTAGTCACTAACTCAAAATGTCATATTTCCAAACCTCATTTTGTAAACTTGATTTCACCACCCTCTTATATATATTAAAAGAGGATTTTTAGATATTTTTCCATATTTTTAACGCATCCCGAACTAGGCTTTCCTTAAAATCAACTTTTATATTCGAACCGAAAATCTGACCGGTCCGGTTCAAACCCAAAACTTCTAAGTCCAAAATTGGGTGTTACAACTCTCCCCCTCTTAGGAAATTTCGTCCTCGAAATTTCAACCGGTGAAAAGAGCACAACCAAACTTCTCAAATCAACCCACAAGGCAACACATGAGACTTAACTACCACTGAACACTCTCCACACAAAACTCCACCAAACCCAACACCACCACATACTGTTCACGAATTCCAGAACACTCAGATGTTAACCATATCTTAACCTTTCACACTTTCGGACTGCACATAGCCCCAACAACAACCTGAAGAACCTCCAAACTTTTACAGCATACACCACCTTAACTCATAACTCCGAAAACTCGTACACACGGTGACACCAACCCATCCAGTTCAGCCACCATGTGACCCACAACCTTCACTGCTTCTAAAACCCCTTGCACAACTGCTCAACCTCTTCCAAAGGTTACCACATCAAGCAAAAATTCTTAAGCATCAACTGCTTACTCAAACTTCTCAACGTATTGCTGACATTCCTTCACATCCGCCACTATCACTACCATAAAGACTCACCAAAACTACTCACACAACATCCGAAGTTCACGCCACAAAACCCAAACCTTGACTCCGCCAACCGTTCCACATACCACTAGCTGACTTCAGAAGGAATTTACTTACGCACGACTAGCCAACCACTTCTCACAAGAACCTGTCCAACCAACAATGGCCCTTGAACTTACATTACCTTTCCACTTCAAACCTTGACTACAACACTAGCCTTACCAGAACATCGCCCATTCTATACATACATATTAAGACTACGAAACTTCTAATCACCCCAGGCCAAACCTTTTCTACAACCCTCAACACAACCTCTTCTCAACTCCTCAAAGGTTGCTACGAACCATCACCTACAAAAAAAAACAACCCTTCTACTACAACATCAATGCCAAGTTACCTCAGCACTCTGGAAACACATCCACTAACCTGCAACATCACTTAACACCAAGAAACTACCACTTCTACTAGCTATTCACAACCACTTTGACCGATTCTAACTCCAACTGGAAATCTCCTCACCACCATACCGCTAAACTCTTTAAGTGCCAAACACTTTCCTTCTGCCAACATGCTATATCGCACTCACTATTACTAACAGCTCGCTTAATACCCTCCATTACTTCTAACATTCTCCTAACACCAAACAACTTTTAAAACCCATCATCCAACCTAACCCTATCACAACACTAACGGACCCGATTAGCTATTAGCGAGTGTGAACGTTCGTATGCATGGTCACCTATATGCCCTATCAATGCCTGTGTACATGTATGCAAAACCTCTAATGTCATGTCGCATGTATGCATGTACCAACATATATAATATAGCATATAACAAATGATTTTAACTGTGCATGTATGTCGATTCACACCCACCAATAACATCCTCAGAATCCGTCTAAGAACAACCTCATATCTCACTTCCAACTTGACCAACCCTACCATTCTAATAACCCATTAACCACGAAATACCCACTAATACCCTCTTCACACTAAAGTTGTTTTCAAAACAACACCAACTACTACCCCAAACTTGCTAGCTACGAGACCATACCACTACGCAAGGGAAAACCAAACCTGAAACCAAACTAAGATAACTAGGGCAAAGATTACTTAACAAGGTTACCTACAAACACCTCACTGCCCCAGAGCTTCAACAGACGAGCTCTCTTCTCGCAGAACCACCATTCTCCAGCCGCACCACTGCAGCATCAGCTAACACATTAAGGTCATCACCATCTCCCTGCGGTAAAGAACCCTGACTACCCCGAGCCAACTTCAAACAATTTCATCTCAAATGCCCAACAGACCCACAATTCCATCAAGATTCCTTCCCCAAGCTCCTCACACCTTTCTGCCCTTCCTGCCACCTTCGAACTTTGTCTCGGCCGCGCCCACGACTCTTCAAAGACCCTTTTACTACCACTGAAGCTGATCTCACCACTTGAGCACAATTTCGCTTCACATGCTCCTTAGAACAACAGTTCCAACAAACTCTCGCGCCCCGACAACCTCCAGCATGACACCTTCCACAACGGTCACACTTCGGCAACTGAGCTACCACTCCTTGGTCATACTGCACTTGACCTACGTCTGCACCACCACCCAGACTTCGATTCAAGTAAAACCTTCTATCACGTAGCCTCTTACGCTGACCACTCCTGAGGTCAGTACCCACAACTCTCTTGCTTAAACTTTCCTCACCTTCATAATCTGAAGCCACACCCCCATGTTGCCTAACCCTGGGTTTCTCTCCAAGGTACCTTTCAAAAAAGGCAGACACAAAGAAGTCCCAATCTATATCGTGGATATGCGATGCCACCGCCACAGATGTCCACCAGGCACAGGCGTCCTCCAACATCAATGAGACAACACTTCCTAGCTTACAGGCATAGTCACCACCTTCCTGATCCAAAATCAGAATTACACTGGCCAACCAGGCCTCGAACGTCTCAGGTGTCGAACCATGATACTCCACAGCTCTCAAAACATGTAAACGTTGTTTTGACAAACTCGCGTGTCCCACAGTCGGCATGTCTACAGGCCTCACTTTCGCCACAGCCTGAGATGTTCCCGACACCTCTTGAACTATAGGTGATGAACCCTTCATCACAGAACCATCTTCTTCCTCCTACCTTACTACCTCAACTCCAGGCACTGAAGACTAAAACAAAACACCTCCACTAAAAGTTGAATTCCACACCTTAACAACCTGCTCTAAAGCAGCAACCATCTCATCCAACTGCCATTCTCTCATCGATTCCATCGTGCTAAAAACAACAAGCAATTATAACAAAACAAACAAAATGATCAGGCCAGCTCCAGCAAGGATTCGAGACTCCAACTCCAACTTAACACAATAGCTATAATAATAAGGCAATGGGTATCCCAAATTCTCCCCTTTTACATGACATAACAGTCAATAAAAACATGGATATCACAACATCGAGCATATCAATCAACATATTTCGATCATGCTCTCATCAAACAACATTCACTCGCAACAACATGACATCAACATATCATACCCATTACACTTTCACCATTCATAAAATCAGCTCACATCACCAGCATATCATCAGCACAAATCCACATTAGCTCAATGAAGATTCACAATAAAAAAGGATGACAAAAACATCAACAATTCGCTCACAGACATACATTTCAACCGACTTTCAACCACACATCAGAATAAACATTAAACACTTATAACAACAATTTACCATTTCCCCAAGCATTCGCAACTCAGCTCTGATACCACCTAATGTAACCCCTTAGCCCGGCCTAGACAGTAGACCCGAACTACGAAGATTACACGGGGAAAACCAAAGTCAACCCGAAAGTCAACCTTGATTAACGACCCTTTTTTTCTTTTTAAACTTTTCTAGATGCACATTAAACCTAGGCATACTCTTGAGATATGCATACTAAAAAATCACCGCAATCGGAACACAAAAAGGGACCCAATTGCACAACATAAGAATTTAGGGACCATTTTGTAAATTCTGGAAATTAAGAGGACTTTACCAATTTTTAAGTGACCATTATGAAATTAGTCATGTTTCATGCCTCTCTGTCAAATTTCATTTTAATCGGACATCTCAAACTCAAACAATTGCATATACAAAAATCAGGACTAAAACGTAAAGCTTGCAAACCTCAAAACCATTCAAATCAGTGCCCAACGGTCAAGTGTTTCGAAACGGGGTTAGCTCGTTCAGAAACGGGGCTTGGCAGTAGCCAAAGTGTTTCGAAACACCTCTACCCGTTTCGAAACACCCATGCCAAATCAAGCACCTGTTTCGAAACAGGCAAGGGTGTTTCGAAACACCCTGCCTAGAAACAGCAGATATGCCTGTTTTAACACATCTAAACCCCAACGAACATGCTCCAAAACAATCCTCAACAAAGAAGCAACATGTCAAGCATCATAACAACCTAATTGAATTAAAATCTAGATACAAAACCACCCCTAGGTGCACCAACTCTTTCAACACATCCAACACTTAATCATGCTTTTGAAACAAGAAGCATAGCATAATGACTTATGAACAAGAAGATTCAAACGTTGCAAGCGTTAAACCACGTAGTTTAAATCACAAACCAAACTTGTCCAACATACACAATCTCATTAAACATCAACATAAAAGACTCTCCACCCATTGCGTTTATTATCTATAGTTATTAATCGAGACATACATCTCAAGTGGAGCTCTCCTTGAATCACTTGCTTCTTGCTGTCCCAACATCAAATATCTGCATTGATGGACAAAAAGGAGCGTAAGCACATAATGCTTAGTGAGGAATGCTCAAAACCAAAACACCATCAATGCAGCGAGTCATAAAACCTCTTTAAAAAGGTAAACACATTTCGATAAACCAAAGCACTGTTTGAAAACCCCTTTTTAAACAACATGCTTTAAATAATGCATTGCTCAAACATGAAAACCAACCTTTAGCTTAGAGAAGCTAAGTAACTCACTTCAAAGCACATCCATGCAAAACCATCAATTTAACCTTTCCATGCATGAACATCATATGCAAAGTTAAATACAAATTCCTTGGAAAACACTTCCACTTCACATTATACTTTTCTCATTATTGAAAATCATCTCAAAGCAAGAAACCTTTGAAAACCACTTACTCCTTCAATCTATCTCATGCATTAAACAAATGCAACATATGAACCACAAAAACAACATTTGCATTACATGCCTTTTAAAAAAAGCCTTCACAAGACTTCAATGCATTAAAGAGATTCCCATGCACATATGCACCATTCTTAATATAAGATAAACACTTGTACAAGTTAACAAGTAATACATGCATTCTTAGAACATCACACACTTCCCATGCAACCATGCATCATTTCAAGCATCTCATGCTTCATTACATTCAAGAACATTATATTGGCTTCCATGTAACGCCCCGGTTTTGGGCTTAGGAGTTTTGGGCGTTGACTGGTTGGTCAAAGTGCTGTTCGAATCTTAAGAGGTTAAATTAGGAAAGCCTAGTTCGGGTTGCATTAAAATATGGAAAAATGTTCTAAAATCATCTTTTAATATAATTAAGTGAACTGTGTGTTCTTGAAGGTTTCGCCTTGGAAGAAGGTGATGAGGTTTGGCCGGAAGGGTAAGTTGAGCCCTCGGTACATTGGACCATATGAGGTGGTTGAGCGAGTGGGTCCTGTTGCGTATCGGTTGAGGTTACCTCAGAGTTGAAGAAGATTCATGATGTGTTTCATGTTTCTATGCTCCGAAAGTATAGATCTGATCCTTCGCATGTGATGCCTGTAGAGGATGTGGTTTTGAATCCGGATTTGACCTATGATGAGGAACCGGTGAAGGTTCTGGATTCGGATTGCAAGGTTCTTCGTGGCAAGACCATTGAGTTGGTGAAGGTGCTGTGGAAGCATCGAGGTATTGAGGAAGCCACGTGGGAGCGGAAGGAAGACATGCTGAAGCAGTTTCCTTATCTCTTTCCTTCAGGTAATTTCGAGGACGAAATTTCTTAAGGGGGGGAGAGTTGTAACGCCCCGGTTTTGGGCTTAGGAGTTTTGGGCGTTGACTGGTTGGTCAAAGTGCTGTTCGAATCTTAAGAGGTTAAATTAGGAAAGCCTAGTTCGGGTTGCATTAAAAATATGGAAAAATGTTCTAAAATCATCTTTTAATATAATTAAGTGAACTGTGAAATCAATTTTGGAAAATGAGTTTTGGAAGTGTGACATTTTGGCTAGTGACCAAAATGTAATTTTCGCAAGTTTGGTGGCTATTTTATAAAGGGTTGGAACTTTGAATCTTTAAGGAGCTATTAATCCAAAAGTGATTTCTCCAGATTTTTCTAAGATTTTATAAGCTATTTTTTGATTTTAAAGATATCAAAAAGGAGGGAAAAGCTCATTTGGCAATTTTCTCAACTAACTTCTCATTTTCCTTCTCTCATTTTCTCTCAAACCAAACACTACATTTCCAGAGATTTGTTTCTGATTTTCTCACCTAAATTCCTCCTTTCAACTCTCATTTGATTCCAAATCAACATATCTTCAAAACCTCTTCAATTGCTACAAGTTTCAACAAGCATTTTGATTTGCAAAAAGTGGAGAAATACAAGTTTGGAGGTAAGAACGTCCTTCTCCTCTAAACTATCAGTTCTTTACTGAAATTCCTAAATTTTCAATCCTAAATTGATGTTTAATTAAAGGCTTTTAAGTTGATTTATGGATCTTGGCTTATTATGCAAGATTTTGATGATTTTTGATGATTTTCGTTAGATCTGAGTAATCTGTGTTTTAAGAGATGTTTTTGATGTTAAATGATCTCTAAAATGATGTGGAATTGAGTTTTGATTGATGCAATCCCGGATAGGTTGAGTTTCCTAAGTTTAGCTTGTGTTTTAAGGTAGTTTTTGAGGTGATCTTGGTGATCTGATGTTGCTGGAGGTATAAGGTTGTTAATAGGTTGTTTTTAGATGTTAAATGATGTTAATGGAAGTGAGGTTGTGCTGGTTTATGGCTGGGCTTTGTTTAGAAGTGGTTTGGATGCATTTTCGGTTGTGTTTGGTGGCCGAAAATGGAGGTTGGATGAGAGCAGCGAGTTTAGGTGCTTTCATTGAAGCAATTAGTGCATGATGATGCATTAATCCTCTGCTTTGATGTGTTGAAACAGGGGAGGCATCTTTGGATCCAAGATTGGTTGATCCGGAAGCTTGATTTGGTGCTTTGGCTTGAAGCAAAGTGGAATTGGTGAGTGGATTTGTGGAAATTGGATTTTCAGCTTTAAAACCAAGGTTTGAAGGTTTTGGGAGCTTAGTTTAAGTCTAAACAACTTTGCTAAGCTCAAGTGTAAGTTTTCGGATTTTCTCTCTAGTGGTGGCCATGACTTTGTTGTGTTGCAAAATGATGATTTGCATGTTTTTAATTACTGTTTTGAAAGCATGTTTTAGCATGGATTTTACTGATGATATAAGCCATATGTTGAAGGTAACTCTAGGTAGGAGTACCTTGCTTTTGTACATTGTTTAAATGTGGATTGATGCTTTAAAATGCATGATGAAAATGGCTTGGTTAAATGCTTTAAAACAGTGGATTAAATGATGAATATGATGTATATTGGCAAGTGATGTTTTGAAAAGATTAAGGTCACTAAGGTGGTTAAAAGTCCTTGAGTGAGCCTTGTTACTTAAGATCATCAAGGTGGTTAAAAGTCCTTGGATGAGTCTTGTCGCGGACACTAAGGTGGTTAAAAGTCCTTAGGTGATCCATTCCATGCTGTTTAAAAGTCCATGGGGCCAAGGTGTTTAAAAGTCCTTGGGGCCAAGGTGTTTAAAAGTCCTTGGGAAAGTTGTTGAACTTGTTTTTAATAAATGAAATGTATCACTTGAGCCAATATGACATGTTAAGTATATTATGAAGCATGAGATGCTTGTTTTAAATGTTTATGTTGAAGCATGGGATTGCTTGTTTTAAGTATGCTTTTGAGCATGTGCAAGGATTGATTTTCAAGCATGTTTATAAATGGTTTTAATTGCATTATTGAATTGTCCCACACGCGTTTATAAATGGTTTTAATTCACAAACCATCATAACACAAGACACAATCGGATACGCGGATTACAAGCGTTGTCCCACACGCTCTATACACACTTCCGAACAACACAAGGTGGAGTTTACCGGTACAATCACAACCCCTCAACACACGTGATGGAGTTTAACGGTACAATCACAACCCCTCAACATCACTCATCGGAAGTTGTATAATACATTAGCGAGAGCCGAGACACATCACAAGGCTTACACATGGAAGCTACCACAACCATTGTAATCACCTTAACCAAGCTCACACACGGGAGCAACCCTCCACCGTTGTGACGCTTAACAAAGTCCACCCACGAGAGCCACCCTCCATCGTGGTAACTTTTAACAAGGTTCACCCACGAGAGCCATCCTTCATCGTGGTGACACCAATTTCCTCAATCGCTAGGATTCTTGGATGGAGTTTACGGTACAATTACAACCCCCTCGACATCCAAGGCGACTCAATTCACGGTGCACCCAATCCTATAGTCGGCTAACTATATCCGATTAAAGTAACCAAGAACCACTTACATCACTTGCCAATATAACCATTTTACCGCATTAATCCATTGTTTTACAAGCATAACCAAAATGCCAAAACCACAAATTACATCATCACTTCACTGTTTTGAAGCATTAAACAAAGCCATTAAACAACATGCAACACTATGCATCAATTCCACAATTCCAATGTACAAATCCAAGGATCTCTTACCTTGAGCATCCTTCACACATGACTTTCAAAACCAGCATTAAACCATGTTAAATATGCTTTCAAAACAGAATTTAAACATGTAAATCACATGCATTGCATCCAACAATCACAAGTGCTTTAAAAACCAATTCATAACACAAACCAAGAGAGAAATTCCATTTACTTACTCTTGAGCTTAGCTAAGTTGTTTAGACTTAAACTAAGCTCCCAAAAACCTTCAAACATTGGTTTTAAAGCTAAAAACCCCAACTTCACTCACCGATACACAAAACTAGGCTGGCCAACAAGCCTTCCAAGCATCCGAAACCATCAACGCCACCACTATTGCTCACAGATCATTCTCCCCTGTTTCAAGCACATAACAACAGAGGATTAATGCATCATTATGCATTAAAAACACCAGCAACACACCTAAACTCGCTGCTCTTCATAAACCCCACATTTCGGCTACCAAACACAACCGAAATCACATCCAAACACTTCCAAAACTTAACCCAGCCAAGATCCATCACTTCTAACCATTTTTAGACATCAATTAACATCCAAAATAAACTCAAACTCGTCCTTATACCTCCAGCATTAACAAAACACCAAGATCACCCCAAAAACCACCATTTTCACAAGTAAAAACTTAGGAAAATCAACCTATTCGGGATTGCATTGATTAAACCTCAATCACACATCATTTAGACATCCAAAATAAATCAAAAAGACATCTCAAAACAGAGCTCAATCATCCAATACTAATTTCTTCAAAATTAAATCCAAATCTTGCATTTTAAGCCAAAATCAAGATCACAACATTAAAACCTTTAATAAAACTTAATTTAAGGATTGAGAAATTGGGAATTTCATTAAAGAACTGAGTATTTAGAGGAGAAGGACGTTCATACCTCTAAATGTGGATTTCTCCTTGTTTAGAGCCAAAATCCTTGAAAATTCATTAAGCAAATGGTGAGGATTTGGTGTAGAAATGATTAGGAATCATTAAGGAATTGAAATCTCAACTTTAGGTGTGAAAATCAAAGGAAAAGTTGATGTGGAAATGTGTTTGGCTGAGGGAATTTTGAGAGAAAATGAAATGGGAAAATTTTGGAAAAAGTTAGTTATGAAACTAAAAATATCTTTTTCCCTCTTTTCTTTTCATTAATTAAAAATTAAACGAGTCTTTAATAATCAAGAAAAATCTGGAGAAATCCTCCCTTGGGTAAATTAGCTCCTTAAAGATTCAAAGTTTCAATCCTTTTAAAACAGTCACAAACTTTTCAAAAATTACATTTTAGTCACTAACTCAAAATGTCATATTTCCAAACCTCATTTTGTAAAATTGATTTCACCACCCTCTTATATATATATTAAAAGAGGATTTTTAGATATTTTCCATATTTTTAACGCATTCCGAACTAGGCTTTCCTTAAAATCACCTTTTATATTCGAACCGAAAATCTGACCGGTCCGGTTCAAACCCAAAACTTCTAAGCCCAAATTTGGGGTGTTACAGGGATGGCCTAACCGGTCATGCCAAATAATAAAGTTATCAGTAAACTTATAGTTTGCAATAGCATGTGCTTCAATTGCACTAATTCTTGTGTAGTACAATCCGTATGAAAGTGTATGTAATTTTTCTAAAATTTTCTTATTGTCTTGAGTTGTACTTGTAATATAGAGGTATTCAACATCTTCTTGAATAATACTCTCAATATGATATCCATTATTTCGAATGTCTTTAAAGCTCAATAAGTTTCTTTGCGACTTTAGAGAGTTTAGTGCATTGTGAATAAATAATAGAGTTTCATTTGGCAATAACATATTTGCTCTTCCAGAGCCTTCTATGATATTAGCACTTCCGAATATAGTACTCACATTATTCCCTTGCATTGTTAAATGGGAAAAATATTTCTTGTGCTTAAATATAGTATGAGTACTTGCACTATCAGTTAAACATAAATTGTCACCATTTTTGGCGAAATGTATTTGTGACGAAATCATATTCATCAAAAGAAAAATAAAATAAATATTACAAAACATTCAAAATATATATTAAATAAATAACATCCATGAATTTTATTCTTATAAAAAATATTTCCAAATAAAATATTATATCTTCCTAACAAGCTTTTCGTAAAATAATAACAATCGACATAAACATAAAAAAGAAGAAAAATCAAGTATTCTTCTCAAGAAAATGAGGAAATCATTAATATCTATATCTGTAAATTCATAATTAACTTTGCTAGTGCCGGTAATGTCATAATCATCTTTGTCATCGATATAAACAAAATTTGTTTCAGCTTTCTTTTCTTTACCATTGATTGATTGTTGGTAAAGGTCCACAAGATGCTTTGGCACACGTGTAACCCCCTTAACCCGGCCTAGACGGTTGGCCCGAATTAAGAAAGTCACACGGGGAAAACCAAAGTCAACCCGAAAGTCAACCTTGATTAACAACCCTTTTTTTCTTTTTAAAACTTGTCTAGATGCACATTAAACCTAATTGTGATCACTCAACAACATCTTCAAAGATCACAAGCATCAGAGATCAAACAGGGACCCAATTGAACAAATTACAACTTTAGGGACCAAATTGTAATTTCTGATAATTAGGAGGACTTAACCCAAATTAAAGTTACCAACTTGAAATTAATCAGGTTTCATGCTTCTCTGTGAAATTTCAACTCAAAAGGACTTCCCGAACTCATACAATTGCACAAACAAGATTTAGGACTAAAACGCAAACAATTCAAAACATTTAACTGCCAATGTCAGCCCCCAACGGTCGACCGTTCCGGAACAGGCAGACCCCGTTTCGAAACACGGGCCGTTCCGCAACGCGTACCGGAACACGGGCTGGCAGTAGCCAAACCGTTTCGGAACGGTGCCTACCGTTTCGGACGCCTAGGTTCATTCAAGGCACCCGTTCCGGAACGGTGTGCACTGTTCCGAAACACCCTGCACAGATTGCAGCATATAGCTCACTTAAACATGCAATTGATCACTCAAACATACTCCAAATGCTACCAAACTTTACCAGCATGCAATTCAACATATATAAGACTTATAAGCATCAACAAATCAACAAATTGACTTCATATGCAAAAAGCCCCAAATCTATAGGCATGCTTCCTACACAAGCAAACCATTCAAGCACAAACTTCCAATTCAAGCATGTAAAGGCCAAACACAAAATCCAGCATTCTCAACAACATTCAACATACTTAGGGAGCTCAAAACCTCTCCCAAAACATACACATAGGTCCCCCATTGCCAAATTACCAAAAGCTAAAAATGTACTTAAGAAACCTTCCATACATTGAGCTTTTATTTCACTTGAATACTTGCCCTCCTTGCTGCCCTCAAAGCACTCTAGTGTTCTGCATTATTGATTTAAGAAAACGAAAGGGAGCGTAAGCAAAAGCTTAGTGAGGAATGCTCAATAAAACCATTCAATAATGCATTTATAAAACATTTATAAATCATGCTTCAAATCATCAATTGCACATGCTCAAAAGCATACTTAAAACAAGCATCTCATGCTTCATATCATATATGTCATATTGGCCACAAGTGATAGGTTCCATTTCTTTAAAAACAAGTTCATCAACTTTCACCCCAAGGACTTTTAAACACCTTGGCCTCAAGGACTTTTAAACACCTTGGCCATGGACTTTTAAACACCATGAATGAGGACCACACAAGGACTTTTAACCACCTTTGTGTCCGTAGCAAGTTTCACCCCAAGGACTTTTAAACACCTTGGCCTCATGGACTTTTAAACACCATGGAAAGGATCACATAAGGACTTTTAACCACCTTTGTGTCCACAACAAGAACCATCCAAGGACTTTTAACCACCTTGATGTTCTTAAGTAACAAGGCTCACTCAAGGACTTTTAACCACCTTAGTGACCTTAACCTTTTCAAAACATCACTTGCCAATATACATCATTTTCATCATTTAATCCACTGTTTTAAAACATTAAACCAAGCCATATTCATCATGCATTTAAAAGCATCAAACCACATTTTATCAATGTACAAAAACAAGGAACTCTTACCTTGAGCTTCCTTCAACATATGGCTTACAAAAACAGCAAATACCATGCTAAATCATGCTTTCAAAACAGTATTTAAAACATGCAATAAACCACATTGCATCACAACAAAATCATTGCCACCACTAGAGAGTATTTCCGAAAACTTACACTTGAGCTTAGCAAAGTTGTTTAGACTTAAACTAAGCTCCCAAGACATTGGTTTCAAAGCCGAAAACCCAATTTCACTCACCGATTCCACTTCGCCTCTTGCCGAAGCACCAAAACACGCTTCCGAATCAACAACTCTTGGATCCAAAGATGCCTCCCTTGTTTTAACACATCAAAGCAGAGGATTAATGCATCATCATGCATTAATTGCTTCAATGAAAGCACCTAAACTCGCTGCTCTCATCCAACCTCCATTTTCGGCCACCAAACACAACCGAAAATGCATCCAAACCACTTCTCAACAAAGCCCAGGCACAAACCATCAAAACCAAACATCTATTAACATCATTTAACATCTAAAAAGAACCTATTAACATCCTTATACCTCCAGCAACATCAGATCCACAAGATCACCTCAAAAATAATCAAGAATCATAAGCTAAACTTAGGAAACTCAACCTATCCGGGATTGCATTAATCAAAACTCAATTCCTTATCAATTTAGAGTTCATTTAACATCAAAAACACATCTCAAATCACAGATTAATCAGATCTAACGAAAATCATCAAAAATCACCAAATCTTGCATTATAAGCCAAGATCCATTTCACAACTCAAAAGCCTTTAATAAAACATCAATTAAGGATTGAAAACTTAGGAATTTCAGTAAAGAACTGATAGTTTAGAGGAGAAGGACGTTCTTACCTCCAAACTTGAGTTTCTCCTCTTTTTGGAATCAAAAACCTTGATAAATCAAGTAGCAAATGAAGAGGTTTTGTAGATACTATGATTAGGAATCAAAAGAGAGTTGAAAGGAGGAATTTAGGTGAGAAAATCAGATCAAATTCTCTGGAGAGAAAGTGTTTGGGTTGAGAGAAAATGAGAGAAAGGAAATTGAGAAAATAGGGAGTTAGTTGCAAAAATATCCAAAATGATTTTCCCTCCTCTTTTCTATATCTTTAAAATCAGAATTAAGTCTCAAAATATCTTAGAAAAATCTGGAGAAACTCCCTTTGGGTAAATAGCTCCTTAAAGATTCAAAGTTTCAACCCTTTATAAAACAACCATAAAACTTTCGAAAATTACATTTTGGTCACTAGCCAAAATGTCACCCTTCCAAAACTCTTTTTCCAAAATTGATTTCACAGTTCACTTAATTATATTAAAAGATGATTTTAGAACATTTTTCCATATTTTTAATGCAACCCGAACTAGGCTTTCCTAATTTCACCTTTTTAGATTCGAATAGCACTTTGACCAAACCGGTCAACGCCCAAAACTCCTAAGCCCAAAACCGGGGCGTTACAACTCTCCCCCCCTTAAGAAATTTCGTCCTCGAAATTTACCTGAAGGAAAGAGATAAGGAAACTGCTTCAGCATATCTTCCTTCCGCTCCCACGTGGCTTCCTCAACACCTCGATGCTTCCACAGCACCTTCACCAACTCGATGGTCTTGCCACGAAGAACCTTGCTATCCGAATCCAGAACCTTCACCGGTTCCTAATCATAGGTCAAATCCGGATTCAAAACCACCTCCTCCACAGGCATCACATGCGAAGGATCAGATCTATACTTCCGGAGCATAGAAACATGGAACACATCATAAATCTTCTCCAACTCTTGAGGTAACCTCAACCGATACGCAGCAGGACCCACACGCTCAACCACCTCATATGGTCCAATGTACCTAGGGCTCAACTTACCCTTCTGGCCAAACCTCATCACCTTCTTCCAAGGCGAAACCTTCAAGAACACACGGTCACCCACCGCATACTCTATCTCCTTACGCTTCAAATCCGCGTAAGACTTTTGCCGATCAGAGGCTGCCTTCAACCGCTCACAAATGAGCTTCACCTTCTCGGTGGTCCCTTTCAACAAAGCCGACATTGAAACCAACTTTTGACCAGTTTCAGCCCAACAAAGAGGAGTCCTACACTTCCTCCCGTACAAAGCCTCATAAGGTGCCATCTGTATACTCGCCTGATAACTATTGTTATAAGCGAACTCAACCAAAGGCAGATGCTTCTCCCAAGAACCTTGGAACTCAATCACGCAACACCTCAACATATCCTCCAAAATCTGGATAACCCGCTCAGACTGACCATCCGACTGAGGATGATAGGATGTACTGAAATGCAACCTTGTACCCAGAGCTTGATGCAAACACTGCCAAAAACGCGATGTGAACCTCGGATCCCTATCCAACACAATCGACTTAGGCACACCATGCAGCCGCACAATCTCAGCAATGTACAGCTCTGCCAGCTTATCCAAAGAAAACGTAGTATGCACAGGCAAGAAATACGCACACTTCGTCAGGCGATCCACAATCACCCAAACAGAATTCTTCTTCGAAGGAGACAAAGGTAAACCAGATACAAAATCCATGGTAACCCTTTCCCACTTCCATTCAGGGATTTTCAACGGTTGCAACAACCCAGAAGGAACCTGATGTTCAGCCTTAACTCGCTGACACACCAAACACTTGCTCACAAACTCTGCAACATCCTTCTTCAAACCCACCCAATAGTACTCATCACGAAGATTACGATACATCTTAGTACTACAAGGGTGCATAGCAAAAGAACTACTATGACCTTCAGTCAGAATAGCACGCCTCAACTCAACATCAGCAGGCACTACTATCCGACTCCCAAAACACAACACACCATCATCATTAAAGCAGAATTCCGAAGGTCTACCCTCCGCGATATCCTGAACATGAGACACCAAGGAATCATCCAGCAATTGCTTTTCCTTGATCAACTGAACCAAAGATGGTTTCACTTGCAACTCAGCAAGAAGACCACCATCTCGCGATATGCTCAAGCTAGCAAACATAGCCCTCAGCTCAACTGCTACCTTCCTACTCAAGGCATCCGCAACAACATTAGCTTTTCTAGGATGATACTCAATCGTCAGATCATAATCCTTGAGCAAATCCAACCAACGCCGCTGCCTAAGATTCAACTCCTTCTGAGACCTCAGATACCTCAAACTCTTGTGATTCGTGTACACAGTACACTTCTCACCATACAGATAATGTCTCCAGATCTTCAGAGCAAAAACCACTGCAGCCAGCTCAATGTCATGCGTAGGATAGTTGCGCTCATGCACTTTCAACTGTCGCGATGCATAAGCCACAACCTTACCCTCTTGCATCAGCACACATCCCAAACCAACATAGGATGCATCACTATAGACCACAAACTCTTTCCCTGATTCAGGCTGAACCAAGATAGGAGCTTGCGTCAAAGCCGCCTTAAGCTTCTCAAAATCCTGCTGTCTCGCTTCCGTCCACTCATACTTAACATCCTTTTGCAACAGCTTCGTCAAAGGAGCAGCAATCTTGGAAAAACCATCCACAAACCTTCGGTAGTATCCCGCCAAACCAAGGAAACTACGGATCTCATGAACAGACTTAGGAACTTTCCAGTTCATCACCGCCTCAATCTTCTGAGGATCAACACGAATCCCCTCAGCTGAGACCACATGCCCAAGAAACACCACCTCCTTAAGCCAGAACTCACACTTGCTCAACTTAGCATAAAGCTGATTCTCCAACAAAGCTTGCAAAACAATCCTCAAATGCTCTTCGTGCTCCTCCTCAGTACGCGAGTACACGAGGATATCATCAATGAACACCACCACGAACTTGTCCAGGTATTCATGAAACACACGATTCATCATATCCATGAAAGCAGCAGGAGCATTTGTTAAACCAAACGGCATCACAAGGAACTCATAATGCCCATACCTCGTCCTGAAAGCTGTCTTAGGCACATCCGCCTCTTTCACTTTCAACTGATAATACCCTGACCTCAAGTCAATCTTAGAGAACACAGCAGCTCCCCGAAATTGATCAAAGAGATCATCAATCCTCGGCAAAGGATACCGATTCTTGATAGTCAACTTGTTCAGCTGACGGTAATCAATGCACATCCTCATAGTGCCATCTTTCTTCTTCACAAACAAGACCGGTGCTCCCCAAGGTGACACACTCGGCCGGATGAAACCACGATCAAGCAACTCTTGCAACTACGTCTTCAGCTCCTTCAGCTCCTTAGGTGCCATTCTATAGGGAGTAATGGACACAGGAGTTGTATTCTCATACAGCTCAATTCCAAACTCCACCTCGCGATTAGGAGGTAAACCAGGCAACTCCTCAGGAAAAACACCAGGAAACTCCTTCACAACCCTGATATCTTGCACCCTCAACTCCTTAGAGCTAGGATTCATCACAAAAGCTAGATAAGCTTCGCAACCTTGCCTCAGCATCCTACTCGCCTCCAAGGTAGACACCACATTGGCAAGAAACTTCACATTCTCACCAACCACAACAACTTCATAATCATCCGCAAGCTTAAGCGAAACTCGCTTATTTTCACAATCTACCACAGCACGATGCTCAGCAAGCCAATCCATACCAAGGATCACATCAAAACCATAAAAGGGCAACTCCATAAGATTAACATGAAAAACATGTTCTTGAACAACCAAGGGACACCTTCTATAAAGCTTTCGAGTCACAACAGTTTCACCAAAAGAACTAGTGACACGAACACCAACATCCAAAGACTCAACAGGCAAACCAAGCAATTCAGCATGCTCACGCAAAATGTATGAATGCGTAGATCCAGAATCTATCAAAGAAAGCAATGACAAGGATTGCAAAGTAAAGGTACCTGCAATCACATCTGCATCATTCCTTCCCTCACGCTGAGCATACACCCTAGCTTGGCCTCCACCTTAAGGCTGAATAGCCACAACATGAGCTACTCCACGACCTCCTTCCTCTTGCCTCTAGAAATTACCACGACCGTGCCCACGTCCTCTCTGCGGTGCAGCAACAACAGGAGCACGCACCTGATCACCAGCCAACCTCGGACAATCTCGCCTCAAGTGGTCTACAGAACCACAATTCCAGCATCCATTCCCAGCTGCCGCAACAGGAGCTTGCACCTCTCTCACAGCACGAGGACAGTCACGCTTCATGTGACCACGTAAACCACAGATCCAGCAAGCACTCGGATCAGCTCTAGCATTGCCTCCTCTAGCAGGTGCACCACCACCTCTCTTAGCTGAGGACTGATACTTCTGATCACGTCCCCTCTTGTTCCGTCCACCTCCGGAACTAAACTCAGCAGCTCTCTTACCAGAACTCGCTCCAGCACCTTTCACAGATAAACCCAAGTTCATCTCAATGTCCTTGGCTCGACCCACCAACACATCAAAATCATCATACTCGGTGGCCAGCACATACATTTTCACATCCGTCACAAGACCATAAAGGAACCTCTCGCACGTTGCTCGCTCATCAGGTATCAGCTCCGGTTCATATTGACTGAGTCGCACAAACTGCACCTCATACTCAGCCACACTCATGCTCCCTTGGGTAAGAGACATGAATTCACGCTTCTTCTCATCAAGATATCTCACTCCAAGATATCTCCGCTTGAACACATTCTGAAAGAATGTCCAAGTAACATCAGCTTCCACCATTCCAGCTATAGTGGTCGTCCACCACGTATACGCATCGTCCTGCAACAAGGACACAACACAACCCAGCTTTTGCACATCCGTGCAGCTCATCTGACCCAAGATACGCTTGGTACTCTTTAACCAAGCTTCAGAACTCTCAGCTGACATACCCCTGAACTCAGTCCCACCAAGACTTCGCAGACGCTCCAAAGGTAGTCTAACTCCAGCATCTCCCTGATGCCCAGCTCCTTGAGCTCCAGCTACTGCTGCTCGAAAAGCACCCGCAATAGCTTGTACCAGCATAGACATATCAGGCATAGCTTGCCCCTGACCAACCTCTGGTCCAGCAGCTCCAGCACCAGCTGCAGCTTCAGCTCTCTCACCTCCAGCACCAGCACCAGGCGGAGGAGGGGTAACACCGCACTACCCGTGTTCTCTTCATTCTCGTTCTCATTAGGAGTCGTAGCTCGCACACTACCTCGTAACTCTCTACGTGGTGCCATACTATTACCATGCAATCACAATGAAAAATAAAAACAAAGTCAGGCCCAGCAAGGTAAGCAATCCAAGTATTCAAGCTCAATTTCATTCAAAATCAACAACATTTCATTAGCTTCGATTTGGCAATGGGTACCCACATCATGCTACATCACAGCATACAACTCAATTGCATCCAAATCACAAGTCACTAAACATGCTTTCGACCAACAAGCATACAAGGCAAACATACTTCAGTCATGCATACATTCATTCCCAATTACTCGAGAACTCAGCTCTGATACCACCAAATGTAACCCCCTTAACCCGACCTAGACGGTTGACCCGAATTAAGAAAGTCACACGGGGAAAACCAAAGTCAACCCGAAAGTCAACCTTGATTAACGACCCTTTTTTTTCTTTTTAAAACTTGTCTAGATGCACATTAACCCTAATTGTGATCACTCAACAACATCTTCAAAGATCACAAGCATCAGAGATCAAACATGGACCCAATTGAACAAATTACAACTTTAGGGACCAAATTGTAATTTCTGATAATTAGGAGGACTTAACCCAAATTAAAGTTACCAACTTGAAATTAATCAGGTTTCATGCTTCTCTGTGAAATTTCAACTCAAAAGGACTTCCCGAACTCATACAATTGCACAAACAAGATTTAGGACTAAAACGCAAACAATTCAAAACATTTAACTGCCAATGTCAGCCCCCAACGGTCGACCGTTCCGGAACAGGCAGACCCCGTTTCGAAACACGGTCCATTCCGCAACGCGTACCGGAACACGGGCTGGCAGTAGCCAAACCGTTTCGGAACGGTGTCTACCGTTTCGGACGCCTGGGTTCATTCAAGGCACCCGTTCCGGAACGGTGTGCACTGTTCTGAAACACCCTGCACAGATTGCAGCATATAGCTCACTTAAACATGCAATTGATCACTCAAACATACTCCAAATGCTACCAAACTTTACCAGCATGCAATTCAACATATATAAGACTTATAAGCATCAACAAATCAACAAATTGACTTCATATGCAAAAAGCCCCAAATCTATAGGCATGCTTCCTACACAAGCAAACCATTCAAGCACAAACTTCCAATTCAAGCATGTAAAGGCCAAACACAAAATCCAGCATTCTCAACAACATTCAACATACTTAGGGAGCTCAAAACCTCTCCCAAAACATACACATAGGTCCCCCATTGCCAAATTACCAAAAGCTAAAAATGTACTTAAGAAACCTTCCATACATTGAGCTTTTATTTCACTTGAATACTTGCCCTCCTTGCTGGCCTCAAAGCACTCTAGTGTTCTGCATTATTGATTTAAGAAAACGAAAGGGAGCGTAAGCAAAAGCTTAGTGAGGAATGCTCAATAAAACCATTCAATAATGCATTTATAAAACATTTATAAATCATGCTTCAAATCATCAATTGCACATGCTCAAAAGCATACTTAAAACAAGCATCTCATGCTTCATATCATATATGTCATATTGGCCACAAGTGATAGGTTCCATTTCTTTAAAAACAAGTTCATCAACTTTCACCCCAAGGACTTTTAAACACCTTGGCCTCAAGGACTTTTAAACACCTTGGCCATGGACTTTTAAACACCATGAATGAGGACCACACAAGGACTTTTAACCACCTTTGTGTCCGTAGCAAGTTTCACCCCAAGGACTTTTAAACACCTTGGCCCCAAGGACTTTTAAACACCTTGGCCCCATGGACTTTTAAACACCATGGAAAGGATCACATAAGGACTTTTAACCACCTTTGTGTCCACAACAAGAACCATCCAAGGACTTTTAACCACCTTGATGTTCTTAAGTAACAAGGCTCACTTAAGGACTTTTAACCACCTTAGTGACCTTAACCTTTTCAAAACATCACTTGCCAATATACATCATTTTCATCATTTAATCCACTGTTTTAAAACATTAAACCAAGCCATATTCATCATGCATTTAAAAGCATCAAACCACATTTTATCAATGTACAAAAACAAGGAACTCTTACCTTGAGCTTCCTTCAACATATGGCTTACAAAAACAGCAAATACCATGCTAAATCATGCTTTCAAAACAGTATTTAAAACATGCAATAAACCACATTGCATCACAACAAAATCATGGTCACCACTAGAGAGTATTTCCGAAAACTTACACTTGAGCTTAGCAAAGTTGTTTAGACTTAAACTAAGCTCCCAAGACATTGGTTTCAAAGCCGAAAACCTAATTTCACTCACCGATTCCACTTCGCCTCTTGCCGAAGCACCAAAACACGCTTCCGAATCAACAACTCTTGGATCCAAAGATGCCTCCCTTGTTTTAACACATAAAAGCAGAGGATTAATGCATCATCATGCATTAATTGCTTCAATGAAAGCACCTAAACTCGCTGCTCTCATCCAACCTCCATTTTCGGCCACCAAACACAACCGAAAATGCATCCAAACCACTTCTCAACAAAGCCCAGCCACAAACCATCAAAACCAAACATCTATTAACATCATTTAACATCTAAAAAGAACCTATTAACATCCTTATACCTCCAGCAACATCAGATCCACAAGATCACCTCAAAAACAATCAAGAATCATAAGCTAAACTTAGGAAACTCAACCTATCCGGGATTGCAATAATCAAAACTCAATTCCTTATCAATTTAGAGTTCATTTAACATCAAAAACACATCTCAAATCACAGATTAATCAGATCTAACGAAAATCATCAAAAATCACCAAATCTTGCATTATAAGCCAAGATCCATTTCACAACTCAAAAGCCTTTAATAAAACATCAATTAAGGATTGAAAACTTAGGAATTTCAGTAAAGAACTGATAGTTTAGAGGAGAAGGACGTTCTTACCTCCAAACTTGAGTTTCTCCTCTTTTTGGAATCAAAAACCTTGATAAATCAAGTAGCAAATGAAGAGGTTTTCTAGATACTATGATTAGGAATCAAAAGAGAGTTGAAAGGAGGAATTTAGGTGAGAAAATCAGATTAAATTCTCTGGAGAGAAAGTGTTTGGGTTGAGAGAAAATGAGAGAAAGGAAATTGAGAAAATAGGGAGTTAGTTGCAAAAATATCCAAAATGATTTTCCCTCCTCTTTTCTATATCTTTAAAATCAGAATTAAGTCTCAAAATATCTTAGAAAAATCTGGAGAAACTCCCTTTGGGTAAATAGCTGCTTAAAGATTCAAAGTTTCAACCCTTTATAAAACAGCCATAAAACTTTCGAAAATTACATTTTGGTCACTAGCCAAAATGTCACCCTTCCAAAACTGTTTTTCCAAAATTGATTTCACAGTTCACTTAATTATATTAAAAGATGATTTTAGAACATTTTCCCATATTTTTAATGCAACCCGAACTAGGCTTTCCTAATTTCACCTTTTTAGATTCGAACAGCACTTTGACCAAACCGGTCAACGCCCAAAACTCCTAAGCCCAAAACCGGGGCGTTACAACTCTCCCCCCCTTAAGAAATTTCGTCCTCGAAATTTACCTGAAGGAAAGAGATAAGGAAACTGCTTCAGCATGTCTTCCTTCCGCTCCCACGTGGCTTCCTCAACACCTCGATGCTTCCACAGCACCTTCACCAACTCGATGGTCTTGCCACGAAGAACCTTGCTATCCGAATCCAGAACCTTCACCGGTTTCTCATCATAGGTCAAATCCGGATTCAAAACCACCTCCTCCACAGGCATCACATGCGAAGGATCAGATCTATACTTCCGGAGCATAGAAACATGGAACACATCATGAATCTTCTCCAACTCTTGAGGTAACCTCAACCGATACGCAACAGGACCAACACGCTCAACCACCTCATATGGTCCAATGTACCTAGGGCTCAACTTACCCTTCCGGCCAAACCTCTTCACCTTCTTCCAAGGCGAAACCTTCAAGAACACACGGTCACCCACCGCATACTCTATCTCCTAACGCTTCAAATCCGCGTAAGACTTTTGCCGATCAGAGGCTGCCTTCAACCGCTCACAAATGAGCTTCACCTTCTCGGTGGTCCCTTTCAACAAAGCCGGCATCGAAACCAACTTTTGACCAGTTTCAGCCCAACAAAGAGGAGTCCTACACTTCCTCCCGTACAAAGCCTCATAAGGTGCCATCTGTATACTCGCCTGATAACTATTGTTATAAGCGAACTCAACCAAAGGCATATGCTTCTCCCAAGAACCTTGGAACTCAATCACGCAACACCTCAACATATCCTCCAAAATCTGGATAACCCGCTCAGACTGACCATCCGACTGAGGATGATAGGATGTACTGAAATGCAACCTTGTACCCAGAGCTTGATGCAAACACTGCCAAAAACGCGATGTGAACCTCGGATCCCTATCCGACACAATCGACTTAGGCACACCATGCAGCCGCACAATCTCAGCAATGTACAGCTCTGCCAGCTTATCCAAAGAAAACGTAGTATGCACAGGCAAGAAATGTGCACACTTCGTCAGGCGATCCACAATCACCCAAACAGAATTCTTCTTCGAAGGAGACAAAGGTAAACCAGATACAAAATCCATGGTAACCCTTTCCCACTTCCATTCAGGGATTTTCAACGGTTGCAACAACCCAGAAGGAACCTGATGTTCAGCCTTAACTCGCTGACACACCAAACACTTGCTCACAAACTCTGCAACATCCTTCTTCAAACCCACCCAATAGTACTCATCACGAAGATCACGATACATCTTAGTACTACTAGGGTGCATAGCAAAAGGACTACTATGACCTTCAGTCAGAATAGCACGCCTCAACTCAACATCAGCAGGCACTACTATCCGACTCCCAAAACACAACACACCATCATCATTAAAGCAGAATTCCGAAGGTCTACCCTCCGCGATATCTTGAACATGAGACACCAAGGAATCATCCAGCAATTGCTTTTCCTTGATCAACTGAACCAAAGATGGTTTCACTTGCAACTCAGCAAGAAGACCACCATCTCGCGATATGCTCAAGCTAGCAAACATAGCCCTCAGCTCAACAGCTACCTTCCTACTCAAGGAATCCGCAACAACATTAGCTTTTCCAGGATGATACTCAATCGTCAGATCATAATCCTTGAGCAACTCCAACCAACGCCGCTGCCTAAGATTCAACTCCTTCTAAGACATCAGATACCTCAAACTCTTGTGATCCGTGTACACAGTACACTTCTCACCATACAGATAACGTCTCCAGATCTTCAGAGCAAAAACCACTGCAGCCAGCTCAATGTCATGCGTAGGATAGTTGCGCTCATGCACTTTCAACTGCCGCGATGCATAAGCCACAACCTTACCCTCTTGCATCAGCACACATCCCAAACCAACATAGGATGCATCACTATAGACCACAAACTCTTTCCTTGATTCAGGCTGAACCAAGATAGGAGCTTGCGTCAAAGCCGCCTTAAGCTTCTCAAAAGCCTGCTGTCTCGCTTCCGTCCACTCATACTTAACATCCTTTTGCAACAGCTTCGTCAAAGGAGCAGCAATCTTGGAAAAACCATCCACAAACCTTCGGTAGTATCCCGCCAAACCAAGGAAACTACGGATCTCATGAACAGACTTAGGAACTTTCCAGTTCATCACCGCCTCAATCTTCTGAGGATCAACACGAATCCCCTCAGCTGAGACCACATGCCCAAGAAACACCACCTCCTTAAGCCAGAACTCACACTTGCTCAGCTTAGCATAAAGCTGATTCTCCAACAAAGCTTGCAAAACAATCCTCAAATGCTCTTCGTGCTCCTCCTCAGTACGCGAGTACACGAGGATATCATCAATGAACACCACCACGAACTTGTCCAGGTATTCATGAAACACACGATTCATCATATCCATGAAAGCAGCAGGAGCATTTGTCAAACCAAACGGCATCACAAGGAACTCATAATGCCCATACCTCGTCCTGAAAGCTGTCTTAGGCACATCCGCCTCTTTCACTTTCAACTGATAATACCCTGACCTCAAGTCAATTTTAGAGAACACAGCAGCTCCCCGAAATTGATCAAAGAGATCATCAATCCTCGGCAAAGGATACCGATTCTTGATAGTCAACTTGTTCAGCTGACGGTAATCAATGCACATCCTCATAGTGCCATCTTTCTTCTTCACAAACAAGACCGGTGCTCCCCAAGGTGACACACTCGGCCGGATGAAACCACGATCAAGCAACTCTTGCAACTACGTCTTCAGCTCCTTCAGCTCCTTAGGTGCCATTCTATAGGGAGTAATGGACACAGGAGTTGTATTCTCATACAGCTCAATTCCAAACTCCACCTCGCGATTAGGAGGTAAACCAGGCAACTCCTCAGGAAAAACACCAGGAAACTCCTTCACAACCCTGATATCTTGCACCCTCAACTCCTTAGAGCTAGGATTCATCACAAAAGCTAGATAAGCTTCGCAACCTTGCCTCAGCATCCTACTCGCCTCCAAGGTAGACACCACATTGGCAAGAAACTTCACATTCTCACCAACCACAACAACTTCATAATCATCCGCAAGCTTAAGCGAAACTCGCTTATTTTCACAATCTACCACAGCACGATGCTCAGCAAGCCAATCCATACCAAGGATCACATCAAAACCATAAAAGGGCAACTCCATAAGATCAACATGAAAAACATGTTCTTGAACAACCAAGGGACACCTTCTATAAAGCTTTCGAGTCACAACAGTTTCACCAAAAGAACTAGTGACACGAACACCAACATCTAAAGACTCAACAGGCAAACCAAGCAATTCAGCATGCTCACGCAAAATGTATGAATGCGTAGATCCAGAATCTATCAAAGAAAGCAATGACAAGGATTGCAAAGTAAAGGTACCTGCAATCACATCTGCATCATTCCTTCCCTCACGCTGAGCATACACCCTAGCTTGGCCTCCACCTTCAGGCTGAATAGCCACAACATGAGCTACTCCATGACCTCCTTCCTCTCGCCTCTGGAAATTACCACGGCCGCTCCCACGTCCTCTCTGCGGTGCAGCAACAATAGGAGCACGCACCTGATCACCAGCCAACCTCGGACAATCTCGCCTCAAGTGGTATACAGAACCACAATTCCAGCATCCATTCCCATCTGACGCAATAGGAGCTTGCACCTCTCTCACAGCACGAGGACAGTCACGCTTCATGTGACCACGTGAACCACAGATCAAGCAAGCACTCGGATCAGCTCTAGCATTGCCTCCTCTAGCAGGTGCACCACCACCTCTCTTAGCTGAGGACTGATACTTCTGATCACGTCCCCTCTTGTTCCGTCCACCTCCGGAACTAAACTCAGCAGCTCTCTTACCAGAACTCGCTCCAGCACCTTTCGCAGATAAACCCAAGTTCATCTCAATGTCCTTGGCTCGGCCCACCAACACATCAAAATCATCATACTCGGTGGCCAGCACATACATTTTCACATCCATCACAAGACCATAACGGAACCTCTCGCACCTTGCTCGCTCATCAGGTATCAGCTCCGGTGCATATTGACTGAGTCGCACAAACTGCACCTCATACTCAGCCACACTCATGCTCCCTTGGGTAAGAGACATGAATTCACGCTTCTTCTCATCAAGATATCTCACTCCAAGATATCTCCGCTTGAACACATTCTGAAAGAATGTCCAAGTAACATCAGCTTCCACCATTCCAGCTATAGTGGTCGTCCACCACGTATACGCATCGTCCTGCAACAAGGACACAACACAACCCAGCTTTTGCACATCCGTGCAGCTCATCTAACCCAAGATACGCTTGGTACTCTCTAACCAAGCTTCAGAACTCTCAGCTGACATACCCCTGAACTCAGTCCCACCAAGACTGCGCAGACGCTCCAAAGGTAGTCTAACTCCAACATCTCCCTGATGCCCAGCTCCTTGAGCTCCAGCTACTGCTGCTCGAAAAGCACCCGCAATAGCTTGTACCAGCATAGACATATCAGGCATAGCTTGCCCCTGACCAACCTCTGGTCCAGCAGCTCCAGCACCAGCTGCAGCTTCAGCTCTCTCACCTCCAGCACCACCACCAGGCGGAGGAGGGGGTAACACCGCACTACCCGTGTTCTCTTCATTCTCGTTCTCATTAGGAGCCGTAGCTCGCACACTACCTCGTAACTCTCTATGTGGTGCCATACTATTACCATGCAATCACAATGCAAAATAAAAACAAAGTCAGGCCAACCAAGGTAAGCAATCCAAGTATTCAAGCTCAATTTCATTCAAAATCAACAACATTTCATTAGCTTCGATTTGGCAATGGGTACCCACATCATGCTACATCACAGCATACAACTCAATTGCATCCAAATCACAAGCCACTAAACATGCTTTCGACCAACAAGCATACAAGGAAAACATACTTCAATCATGTATACATTCATTCCCAATTACTCGAGAACTCAGCTCTGATACCACCAAATGTAACCCCCTTAACCCGGCCTAGACGGTTGACCCGAATTAAGAAAGTCACACGGGGAAAACCAAAGTCAACCCGAAAGTCAACCTTGATTAACGACCCTTTTTTTTCTTTTTAAAACTTGTCTAGATGCACATTAACCCTAATTGTGATCACTCAACAACATCTTCAAAGATCACAAGCATCAGAGATCAAACATGGACCCAATTGAACAAATTACAACTTTAGGGACCAAATTGTAATTTCTGATAATTAGGAGGACTTAACCCAAATTAAAGTTACCAACTTGAAATTAATCAGGTTTCATGCTTCTCTGTGAAATTTCAACTCAAAAGGACTTCCCGAACTCATACAATTGCACAAACAAGATTTAGGACTAAAACACAAACAATTCAAAACATTTAACTGCCAATGTCAGCCCCCAACGGTCGACCGTTCCGGAACAGGCAGACCCCGTTTTGAAACACGGGCCGTTCCGCAACGCGTACCGGAACACGGGCTGGCAGTAGCCAAACCGTTTCGGAACGGTGCCTACCGTTTCGGACGCCTGGGTTCATTCAAGGCACCCGTTCCGGAACGGTGTGCACTGTTCCGAAACACCCTGCACAGATTGCGGCATATAGCTCACTTAAACATGCAATTGATCACTCAAACATACTCCAAATGCTACCAAACTTTACCAGCATGCAATTCAACATATATAAGACTTATAAGCATCAACAAATCAACAAATTGACTTCATATGCAAAAAGCCCCAAATCTATAGGCATGCTTCCTATACAAGCAAACCATTCAAGCACAAACTTCCAATTCAAGCATGTAAAGGCCAAACACAAAATCCAGCATTCTCAACAACATTCAACATACTTAGGGAGCTCAAAACCTCTCCCAAAACATACACATAGGTCCCCCATTGCTAAATTACCAAAAGCTAAAAATGTACTTAAGAAACCTTCCATACATTGAGCTTTTATTTCACTTGAATACTTGCCCTCCTTGCTACCCTCAAAGCACTCTAGTGTTCTGCATTATTGATTTAAGAAAACGAAAGGGAGCGTAAGCAAAAGCTTAGTGAGGAATGCTCAATAAAACCATTCAATAATGCATTTATAAAACATTTATAAATCATGCTTCAAATCATCAATTGCACATGCTCAAAAGCAAACTTAAAACAAGCATCTCATGCTTCATATCATATATGTCATATTGGCCACAAGTGATAGGTTCCATTTCTTTAAAAACAAGTTCATCAACTTTCACCCCAAGGACTTTTAAACACCTTGGCCTCAAGGACTTTTAAACACCTTGGCCATGGACTTTTAAACACCATGAATGAGGACCACACAAGGACTTTTAACCACCTTTGTGTCCGTAGCAAGTTTCACCCCAAGGACTTTTAAACACCTTGGCCCCAAGGACTTTTAAACACCTTGGCCCCATGGACTTTTAAACATCATGGAAAGGATCACATAAGGACTTTTAACCACCTTTGTGTCCACAACAAGAACCATCCAAGGACTTTTAACCACCTTGATGTTCTTAAGTAACAAGGCTCACTCAAGGACTTTTAACCACCTTAGTGACCTTAACCTTTTCAAAACATCACTTACCAATATACATCATTTTCATCATTTAATCCACTGTTTTAAAACATTAAACCAAGCCATATTCATCATGCATTTAAAAGCATCAAACCACATTTTATCAATGTACAAAAACAAGGAACTCTTACCTTGAGCTTCCTTCAACATATGGCTTACAAAAACAGCAAATACCATGCTAAATCATGCTTTCAAAACAGTATTTAAAACATGCAATAAACCACATTGCATCACAACAAAATCATGGCCACCACTAGAGAGTATTTCCGAAAACTTACACTTGAGCTTAGCAAAGTTGTTTAGACTTAAACTAAGCTCCCAAGACATTGGTTTCAAAGCCGAAAACCCAATTTCACTCACCGATTCCACTTCGCCTCTTGCCGAAGCACCAAAACACGCTTCCGAATCAACAACTCTTGGATCCAAAGATGCCTCCCCTGTTTTAACACATCAAAGCAGAGGATTAATGCATCATCATGCATTAATTGCTTCAATGAAAGCACCTAAACTCGCTGCTCTCATCCAACCTCCATTTTTGGCCACCAAACACAACCGAAAATGCATCCAAACCACTTCTCAACAAAGCCCAGCCACAAACCATCAAAACCAAACATCTATTAACATCATTTAACATCTAAAAAGAACCTATTAACATCCGTATACCTCCAGCAACATCAGATCCACAAGATCACCTCAAAAAACAATCAAGAATCATAAGCTAAACTTAGGAAACTCAACCTATCCGGGATTGCATTAATCAAAACTCAATTCCTTATCAATTTAGAGTTCATTTAACATCAAAAACACATCTCAAATCACAGATTAATCAGATCTAACGAAAATCATCAAAAATCACCAAATCTTGCATTATAAGCCAAGATCCATTTCAAACCTCAAAAGCCTTTAATAAAACATCAATTAAGGATTGAAAACTTAGGAATTTCAGTAAATAACTGATAGTTTAGAGGAGAAGGACGTTCTTACCTCCAAACTTGAGTTTCTCCTCTTTTTGGAATCAAAAACCTTGATAAATCAAGTAGCAAATGAAGAGGTTTTGTAGATACTATGATTAGGAATCAAAAGAGAGTTGAAAGGAGGAATTTAGGTGAGAAAATCAGATCAAATTCTCTGGAGAGAAAGTGTTTGGGTTGAGAGAAAATGAGAGAAAGGAAATTGAGAAAATAGGGAGTTAGTTGCAAAAATATCCAAAATGATTTTCCCTCCTCTTTTCTATATCTTTAAAATCAGAATTATGTTTCAAAATATCTTAGAAAAATCTGGAGAAACTCCCTTTGGGTAAATAGCTCCTTAAAGATTCAAAGTTTCAACCCTTTATAAAACAGCCACAAAACTTTCGAAAATTACATTTTGGTCACTAGCCAAAATGTCACCCTTCCAAAACTCTTTTTCCAAAATTGATTTCACAGTTCACTTAATTATATTAAAAGATGATTTTAGAACATTTTTCCATATTTTTAATGCAACCCGAACTAGGCTTTCCTAATTTCACCTTTTTAGATTCGAACAGCACTTTGACCAAACCGGTCAACGCCCAAAACTCCTAAGCCCAAAACCGGGGCGTTACAACACGGCAAGCACGAGCCCAATGATTTAAGCTGCCACATCGATGACACGTAGATTCCTCTTTCTTGGATTGATCTTTTGTACCATTGCCATCCGTATTGTTCCACTTGTGGTGGGTATAATTATTTTTAGAACAACCACCTCGCCTATGTTCTCGATCGTGACTATGACCATGGCCATGCCCATAGTTATGACCACGATTGTTGGTGTAGCCTTTATTTCCTCCGCTATAGTATGTCACATTCGCTTCAGGGAATGGAGCGGAGCCAGTTAGGCGATATTCATGATTTTTCATCAGTAGCTCATTGTTTTGCTCAGCCACAAGAAGGCAAGAAATTAACTCAGAATATTTCTTAAAGCCTTTTTCACGATATTGTGTTTGAAGGACAACATTATTTGCATGAAAAATGGAGTATATTTTTTCTAACATATCCTCATCAATAATATTTTGACCACATAACTTCAATTGTGAAGTAATTCGAAACATAGCAGAGTTATACTCGCTTACTGGTTTAAAATCTTGCAATCTCAGATGCAACCAATCATATCAAACTTTAGGCAGAATAACAATTTTCTGGTGGTCATATCGTTACTTTAGATTATTCCAAAGAATAAGATGATCTTTCACTGTTAAATATTCTGATTTCTACCCCTCATGGAGGCGACGACGAAGAAATATCATGGCTTTGGCTTTATTTTGGGCAGATTCTGCATTCCCCTATTTAATAGTGTTTCCCAGACCATCTACATCTAGGTGTACTTCGGCATCTAAGATCCAGGATAAATAATTCTTTCCGAAAATATCAAGAGCCACAAACTCACTTTTCACAAGATTTGTCATTGATGTATAGATAAATCTTTGGAGAAACTTGGTTTGTAACTAAAATCTTCTGAGCAAACTCGTGCTGATAACGTGTTGTAAATAAAATAACGAAGAATAACGAACAAGAATAAAAGAACAAAGAGATGATAGAAAAAGGAGATTCATATTATTCTCAAAATATAGACTTGTGTATAATGCCTTCAGTAAATCATCTATTTATAGGCATAAGAAGTACATAATACATTAAACTCTAATTAATGTTGAAAATATTCCTAATGATAAAGTAAGTCAAATCTCCTTCATAAAGTTCTTATCATGATAGACATCCACATAGATAAATATTCATAACAAATAAAAATATTTTCTTGAAAATGAAAATAAAACACAAAAATAGAAAAAAATATATATTTTAAAACTTTAGCATCTTTTAAAATTTCACTATTTGGGGAGAATAACTACTAATTTTACTAATACACTTTTTTTTAAAAAAATATTCATTCAAATTTAGGGTAAATTATGTCATCATTAAATCATGGAAAATATCATTTTAGTCATTAACCTTCATATGTTATAAAATAATTATTATTAAATTTATTAAATTGTTATAAAATTGTCACTAAATCTTATCCGATTGTTATAAAATGATCATTACATTAATCGAATTGTTATACTATTTCACAATTTCTAGTTACTATTTTATAACAGTTCCATAAATTGAATGACTATATTATAACTTTTAAAAGATCAATAGTCAAAACATTATTTTTTATAGTTTAATGATTATTTGTGTACTTTACTCATTTAATTTTTTATAACAAATTGAGTTGGGGGAAGGGAACAAGGGCCGGGATTCTCCTCTTCATGGGCCTCTGGTATGCCTCAGCTTCAACTCTGCTCAAAGATCTCTGTTAACTAAGGAATAATAACAACAATATAAACTAATTTCCTCTTTCTTTTTGAAGGTAAAAATCGATTTTCTTCTGCTGAAACTCTTTGCTTGGGCGACACAAATTGGCTCAGCTTTGGTAGTTTAACAGTAACGTTTTTGCTTCTCCGTTTAGTTTTTTTAATTAAATCTATATATTGAAGCGTATGAACATACGAGTTTATTTATCTATTCCTGGAATGAAAATTCATTGAAGTTAGATAATCATGCGGGCGGGAATTTCCAGCTTTAGGTTAACTATTCGTGAAACAATGGGAATTGTCATTTTATGTTGATTAATTATATTAATTATTTTTAATTTAAATGTAATTTGGGTGCCAAATATTAATTAGTTGAGTTTATAGAACATTTTATTATTTTTCTTGTCTTTGTTTTTCTGCTAAGCTAAAGCAGAATTGGACTGTGCTTATTTTGAATTAATGTTTTATCTGTAGTTTTTTTTGTTGATTGTTTGTTGAATTATTGTGAGAGTTGTATGAAGAAGAAACGAATTCCCTGAATTTTATTTTTGAAGTAAGAAGGTGAATATGGGTGCGTCAGAGGAGAACAGTGAGTTGTTCCCAATCTTTGTGTTGACTATAATGGCTCTGCCATTAGTTCCATACACTCTAGTTAAGATATTAAGCTTTTTTTCGAAGAAGGCAATGTCTATCCACTGCCAGTGTTCCGTGTGTTCCCGATCCGGGAAGTATAGGAAATCGATTTTCAAACGGGTAGATTTGCTTCCGGTTTCCTTTCATTTATATCCGGAACGGTATTTCAATTTGAGTAATATTTTTGATCCTTTGGATTGCTTTGGCAGATCTCAAACTTCTCTACATGTAGTAATCTTACCCTTGTGCTTCTTTGGATTGTCATGGGGGTGCTGGTATACTATATCAAGCATACAAGTCATGAGGTACTCCATTCGATCTTAATCTCCAATGACAACATGATTTAATTTCATAGTCAACTGCTAAACCTTCTCCTCTCTAATGGAACTTTGGGTTTAGGTGAAGAATTTAAACCCTATGCATGGTTTGAGAAAGTGTAGACATTCATTTTCCCCTAATTGTTTTTGTTTTTGAATTTGGAGTGATGGTCATATACTAATTTCTGTTTGTTCATGTATTAATATATTAATGCAAACAACCAGTTTGTTTGTTTCTTCAACATTGTTCTCTATGTGATGCGCCTTGGCTTTTTCTAATGATAGAACATAGTCTTCTTTTCTCTTGATTCTCAGGTTAAAGTGTTTGAGCCATTTAGTATTCTTGGCTTGGAATCTGGAGCCTCAGATTCAGACATAAAGAAGGCATATCGGAGACTTTCCATTCAATATCATCCGGATAAAAATCCAGATCCAGGTTATAGTTTTAATTGTTGTTCCGAAATCTGATTTTCTTATCTGCTTGACCCCCCCTAAAGACCTAATACATATCCACCTTTTGCTCCTCCCTGTTCATCTCAGAGGCCCATGATTATTTTGTTGAATACATTTCAAAGGCTTATCAGGCCCTGACGGATCCAGTATCTCGCGAAAATTTTGAAAAGTATGGCCACCCTGATGGCAGGCAGGTAACAAGATTCTTTGTTCCATTTGTTATTGCAGACATTACTAGTTTCGTGAATGAAGGATTTTGATTCTGAGTTTTTCTTCTTCTTCTTTTTTTTTTCGTTGGATTCATAATTTAGGGGCTTCAAATGGGTATTGCCCTGCCTCCTTTCCTGTTGAATATTGATGGAACATCAGGCGGAATACTTCTTTTGGGAATAGTTGGAGTATGCATTCTTCTGCCTTTGGTGTTGGCTGTTATATATCTCTCAAGATCAGCCAAATATACTGGAAATTATGTGATGCATCAAACTTTGTCTGCCTACTACTATTTCATGAAACCTTCTTTAGCACAAAGGTACATATTTCCTCCATGGTGGTCTGCTAAGTGATGTTTATTGAAAATTCAAAGTTAACTAGTGCTTTTTGTTAACTTAAAAAAAAGCATCGCTTTGTTTTTCTAAATATATAGAAAATTTCATCAATGGCTCGAAATTTCCCCAACTAGGTTAATGAGAGAGAGGCTTCTCTTGCCTGACTCCTAGTTGCATTGACACTTGACATTGTACAGACTGGAAGACTCAGAGTGTCAAACTAAAGCTATCATAAATTTCACTTTAATTGACCATGTTCAATAAGGCTTGCTCTTGTTTTTCATTTTGGTTTTCTGAATATTATTCTAATTTTTCAGCAAGGTATTGGATGTCTTTATAAAAGCTGCAGAATTCATGGAAATCCCTGTACGGCGAAGTGACGAGGAACCGCTTCAGAAATTATTTGTGTTGGTTAGGAGTGAGCTAAACTTGGATCTTAAGAATATTCGCCAAGAACAAGCCAAGTTTTGGAAGCAGCACCCAGCTTTAGTAAAGGTGGCTCACATGCAGCCATGCCTTAGTCTATTTGTTTTAGTATCTTATTGTTTCAAATACTCTGAAGTTAAGGCTCATTCTTCTTGCTGCAGTACATTACTCACCTTTCTACTTTTCAGGTAGAATTGTTGATCCAAGCACAGTTGACTCGTGAGTCTGAAGCTCTGACACCAGATTTGTTGCGCGATTTTAGACGCATGCTTGAGCTTTCACCCCGCCTTCTTGAGGAACTAATGAAGGTGGATTTAAAATTTTCAGTTCTTCAAGCACATTAATGGCTTTGTTGCACTCAATTTTTGGAAATCCTCTCTCTTGCACATGCATTCACATTTGAAAATATTGATAACATTAGCTCCTGATTATTATTGTTTCTCTAAACATGATTGATATTATTCTTGAAATTTTTTTGTATTGTTGTGGCATCTAAGGGTTTTGAAGATTTAGTAAGAAATTGAATGCATTTACTATCTCAGCTTCTTCGGTAAAGAAGTGAAAAAGAATAAGTTGGTCTCACAATCCAATGCAGTCCCTCATCCTAATCAAATTCTTCTAGATAATTAATGCAATTGACCATAGTATTTTGAGTGCGTTTCCTATATTCTCTCATCTTTGTCATCTTATACTTTTCTGAACAGCTGTTGGTTGCAAGTCAACATATTCTGTTCTGCATGCATTGGAAGCTGTAATAATCAGTATGTTATATATGAACACAGATGGCTTTAATACCACGCACTGCTCAAGGGCATGGATGGTTGAGACCTGCAATTGGTGTTGTTGAGCTTTCTCAGAATATCATTCAGGTACGCCTATATACACATTGGTTGGAATCTTTTTTCTTTTCTTTTTATTTTGGAAAATTTGGTGCTTTCCTTGTGAATGATTTTATACTGCCACTTTTAGTGCCATATTATGTTTTCGTTACCTCCGTGTGTGTGTTTCAATTGCAAAATATCAAAGGGAAAAATGTAATTATAAAGCACAATATTAGATTGTTTGATTTTCATATCCTTAGCATTAAGGTGAGTGTAAGAAGGATCAATTTCCTAAATGGACTCAATTTAGGCTTTCACTCCTTTTAGAATTGGCAAGCTGTATTTCCTTCTGGTGATTGAAGCGGATTGTTACCTTTTGGTCTCATACTGCCCTATCAGGTTGTTGGTATGTGTGGAGTCAGGTTGAAAGTTTGGGACGGGCCAACTATAAATAGTGATAAAATGAAAGTCATGGTCTAATTGTTAAACTATCAATTTAAAATTTAAACATTGGGAGGTTAGGGTCCAAAAAATGGAAGCCAATCTTAATTTGTATAATTAAAATTAATAGGGGCCTAGGAAATATTTGTACCGGAAAAATTAGAGGGGCCGGGGCTTAATTTTCTTAGTTTTAAAACTAAGAGGGACGCCACACGTAGCTCCGTCACTGCATGTGTGGCACCTTTGGAGATCCCTATTTGATAACTTTTTTGTAGGAATTATAGAAATATATGGACTGTTTCCATCCCTTCAATTAAGGGATTCTGTAAATATTTCTTTATTACAATCCCTTATTTTAAGGGATCATATCTCCTAGGATTAGTATCTTTCCTATCTTAGAGTTTCCTAAATTAGAGACATAGTTTGTATATATAAAGATGTAATATGTCCTATTGAAATAACAAGAAAATACAGAGAATTACTCTGATTTCTACATGGTATCAGATTAGGTTACGGTTTTTTTTTCCAACCTAGACCATGTCCGAGACTTCTTCTCCTACTCCGGAGAACACTTCAAATCCAGAAAATTTTTCTGGTTCTGCTGCTCAATCAGATTCGTCTGGTCTAACTATCACCTGCCATCGATTGAATGGCAACAATTTTCTTGAATGGTCCCAATCGGTTAAGATTTTTCTCTTGGGCAGAGAAAGATTGGGCTACGTTACTGGTGAAATCAAGAAGCCTGTTGCGACTGCCACTGGTTTTGCTAAGTGGATGCGTGACAATGGTCAGGTTATGACTTGGCTCCTTAATTCCATGACCCCGAGTATAAGCAGAAACTTTCTTCTTTACACCACAACCGCTGAAATCTGGAGTGCAGTCCGCGACACCTACTCTAGCACTGATAATATTGCCGAATTGTATCATGTTGAAGATCAGGCAGCCACCCTTAAGTAGGGAACCATGCCCGTCACTCTCTACTACAATACCCTTACCGCTCTTTGGCAGCAATTAGATTTGTATGCACAGCATGATTGGGCAGATCCAAGAGATGCTGTCCTTTATCAGCAAATTGTCACACAACGAAGGCTTTTTCAGTTTCTCCAAGGCTTAAACAAGGACCTGGACGACGTTCGCGGCAGGGTCCTGGCTAATTCTCCTCTTCCCTCCCTTCGAGAGGCTTTCTCTATTGTCAAGAAGGAAGAAAGCCGACGGTGCGTGATGCTGCCTGATGAACTATATTCCCCTCATGAAGGATCTGCCTTACTCACCCATCAATCATCTCCCTCTTCCAAACGGGGGAGACCTTGGTGTTATCATTGCAAAAAGCCCGGCCACTCCAAGGAGAAGTGTTGGAAGCTTCATGGTAAGCCTCAAGACTGGAAGTCCAAGAACTCTCGAGATAATAAATCAAGCCTCGTTGCTGCCACATCTGTCACTAGCTTCACCAAAGAACATATTGCTGATCTTCAAAAACTGTTTGGAAAGTTTCAGGGGCCTTGTGAGGGTAATCTGGTCATGAAAGAACCAGAAGGTAACCCTTCTTCTACAGCATTTTTCTCCTTCCAGTTGACTCCTAATTGGATCCTCGATTCTGGTGCTACGGATCATATGACTGGTAACAAGGCTTTGTTTCGCAATTTTTTCCAAACTTTTGGTCAAGCTGTCAAAACGGCTGATGGTTCCTTGTGCAAAATAGAAGGACATGGCACTGTTGTTCTCAATGAACAGATTGCACTTAAAAATGTTATCTTTGTACCAAATCTGGCTTGCAATCTCATTTCTGTTAGTAAACTTTCCAAAGACTTGCACTGCTCTGCAATTTTTAATGATCTTGATTGTACTTTGCAGGCACTGAACTCGAAGAAGATGATTGGTAAGGCCAGCTTGCAGAATGGCCTCTACATCCTCCCTTCCTCTCTTAAAACCGAGATCTCCAAAGCTTTCACCGCTTTAGGAAAACTTGATACTGTTATGTTATGGCACTTTCGTTTAGGCCATCCTAGTTTCCAATACCTTGCAAAATTGTTTCCTGCTCTATTCATTAATAAAAAGCCAGCTTCTTTTTCTTGCAAAGTATGCTCTCTTGCCAAACATACTAAATCGTCTTATTTTCCTTCTACATACAAGCCTTCTCACCCTTTTGCTTTGATCCACAGTGATATTTGGGGCCCTTCTCGGGTGAAGAATGCTGATAATTGTAGGTGGTTTATCACTTTTATTGATGATCACAGTAGGATTACTTGGACTTATTGCTGAAAGATAAATCTGAAACTGCTGGTGTTTTTGTGCAATTTTATAACATGGTTCTCACTCAATTTGGGTCTAAAATCCAGCTCTTTAAATCTGATAATGGCTGTGAATTTTTTGCTATGTCTTTGGGTGATTTTTTCAGGGAAAAGGGCATAGTTCAGCTTAGTTCTTGTGTTGGAACCCCACAGCAAAACGGCATTGCCGAAAGAAAAAATAGGCACCTCCTTGAAGTTACTCGTTCTCTTCTGTTTACCACTAATGTTCCCAAATATTTGTGGGGGGAAGCTTTATTAACTGCCACATATTTAATCAACCGAATGCCTAGTAAGGTTTTACAATTTCAAACACCTCAATCTATATTTTTGCAGCACTTTCCCCATTTTAAGCCTATCTCCTCCATTCTCCCACTTAAAATGTTTGGCTGCACTGTTTTTATACAAAATATTGCTCCTAATAAGTCCAAGTTAGATCCTACGTCTTTAAAATGTGTACTGGTTGGGTATTCTTCACTTAAAAAGGGTTATAAATGCTATCACCCTCCTTCTAAACGATTTTTTACCACTATGGATATAACTTTTTATGAGCAGGATCCCTATTTCACTCAGGCTGAAATTCAGGGGGAGACATGGAGTGATTTTCAGCCACATCAGGTATCCCCTTCTAATCTTCATTCTCAACCTTCAGAATTGCCACCATTTTCGCTTTTACCTGCAGATTTGTCACCCGTGACTACTCCCATTGATTCTCCTGTAATACCTATCACTAACTCACCCACACATACTTTAGACACCCTTCCTGAAAATACACCTACTCCCATTGAAAGTCTTCCAAAAACAACACCACCCAAACAGCTTCGTGTCTACACAAGAAAAAGAAAACATATCCCTGAGGCTGTTTTGCAATCTGATTCTTACCGAGAATTGGATTTGGGTCCAGCTGCCGAAATGGAAGAAGAAATCAGTAAGTCCACTACTCTAGATGACTTCCCTATTGCTATTAGAAAAGGGGTTAGACAGTGCACCAAGCATCCTATTGAAAAATTTGCTGGTTATAATTCATTGATGCCTTCTTTTCAAGCATTTACAGCAACCTTGGATAAAGGACAGGTTCCCACAAGCATAGCTGAAGCTCTAAAGGATCCAAAATGGAGAAGGGCTGTTGAAGAGGAAATTTGTGCACTAGAGAAAAATGCTACTTGGACCGTTACAGACCTTCCTCAAGGAAAAAAGGCTGTTGGCTGTAAATGGATTTTTACTGTAAAGTATAACTCCAATGGCAGCATCCAACGATACAAAGCTAGACTAGTGGCCAGAGGCTTTACGCAAACATATGTGATAGATTTCACAGAAACTTTTGCACCTGTGGCAAAGCTTAACACTGTTCGAGTACTCCTAAGTTTGGCTGTAAATTGCGATTGGCAATTACACCAACTTGATGTAAAAAACGCATTTCTTAATGGCAAGCTAGAGGAAGAAGTCTATATGAAATTGCCACCTGGCTTAAAGTCTGTTGAAGGTAGCAACAAGGTTTGCAGGCTCAACAAGTCTCTATACGGGTTAAAACAATCACCCAAAGCTTGGTTCGAGAGGTTCACTAAAGTCATTCTTAAAAACGGCTACAAGCAGTCCCTTGCCGATCATACTCTTTTCATCAAGGTAACTTCTACAAATAAGAAAGCTATCCTAATTGTGTACGTGGATGACATAATTCTTACTGGAGATGATGAGGAAGAGATTAGCAATTTGAAGAAGTTGTTAAACAGGGAATTCGAAACCAAGGACTTGGGAAAGCTAAGGTATTTCCTAGGAATGGAGGTGGCAAGATCAAAAGAAGGCCTTGTGATCAACCAAAGAAAATATGTACTTGATTTACTCAAAGAAACTGGTTTTCTTGGTTGTAAGCCGGCTGATACACCAATGGAGGAAAACTTGAGATTCAACAAAGAAGATGGGTCCTTAGTAGACAGAGAGAAATTTCAAAGATTAGTTGGGAAACTAATTTACTTATCCCTGACGAGGCCAAATATAGCCTTTCCCGTAAATGTGATAAGTCAACACATGACTAATCCTACTGAAGAGCATTTAGCAGCAGCAAATAGAATTCTCAAGTACTTGAAGAAAACTCCAGGACACGGCTTAATGTTTAAGAAGACACAAGACAGAACTGTTAAGATTTTTACAGACTCTAGTTAGGCCGGAGATCTCACTGAAAGAAGATCCACTAGTGGCTACTGCACTTTTGTTTGGGGTAACCTTACAACTTGGAGAAGTAAGAAACAATCTGTCGTTTCAAGAAGTAGTGCTGAAGCTGAATTTAGAGCACTAGCATTGGGAATATGCGAAGGAATTTGGCTACTTAAATTACTAAAAGAACTCGGCACTAATCAAGAGGATCACTTTGAAGTTTTGTGTGATAATCAATCTGCCATTCAGATTGCTAAGAACCCAGTTCAACATGACCGAACAAAGCATGTTGAGATTGATAGGCATTTTATTGCTGACCAAGTCAACAAAAAGACAGCCACTCTTTCATACATTCCTTCAGACGGACAGATTGCAGACATTCTTACTAAGGCTTTGCCAAAGCCTTTTTCAATAAATTCCTATTCAAGCTGGGATTATACAATGTATATTCTCCAACTTGAGGGGGAGTGTAGGAATTATAGAAATATATGGACTGTTTCCATCCCTTCAATTAAGGGATTCTGTAAATATTTCTTTATTACAATCCCTTATTTTAAGGGATCATATCTCCTAGGATTAGTATCTTTCCTATCTTAGAGTTTCCTAAATTAGAGACATAGTTTGTATATATAAAGATGTAATATGTCCTATTGAAATAACAAGAAAATACAGAGAATTACTCTGATTTCTACATTTTTCTTCTAATAATTCTATAGGTTGTCTTCACTGTGATTTATTTCAGATGCTGTTATATCTAGTCATTCTCTTTTAATTTATTTGAAGAGATTTTCTTCTACTTCTATTATCTCTTAACAAATTGATTACTTTTTTATTTTAATTATTTATTTATTCATTCATTTGATGAGCCAGGCTGTTCCACTAAGTGCTAGAAGGGTTGCTGGGGGATCTAGTGAAGGTGTTGCACCGTTTTTACAGTTGCCGCATTTTAGTGAGGCCATAGTTAAAAAGATGGCACGGAAGGTAGTTATATGCTTCTTTATTGGTTTTTGTACTGCACCAAAAGAGTCTTGATGCATATGCAGGAATTCTTGGTTGCAACCTGTATTTAGGCTACTTTTCAGGTTATATTGCTTAGGTGCTTGGATAGTATCTTTATATCGAGACACACTTTGTCAACCATTTGACGTTGTTTTTGGATTAATTTATTTGTGGATTAGAAAGAAAAATGCCGGTTGATTAGCTGAAGTCTCCGAGACTTCGGATTGAAATTTTCTCATTCATGTAAATAGTTAAATTGCCTTGGAAAGAGGTGAAAATTTTGCATTGTTAGTTGTAGAGATTGGAAAATTTTCTATAAAAGATGTTGCCTTGATGTTGTGGGTTAACATGCAAGAATCAATGGACATGTCATTTATCAACATTTTGCATCTGTTTTCCTATCATTCCTTGGTTTGTAAATTCTATTTCACCATGCTTGCAGAAAGTGCGAACGCTTCAAGATCTTCGTGACATGACCTTAGAAAACCGGGTTGAAGTGCTGACTCAGGTTGCCGGATTATCTCCTACCGAAACCAAAGATGTGGAGATGGTTCTTGAACTGATGCCTTCCTTGACGTTTGATGTCACGTGTGAGACAGAAGGTGAAGAAGGGATACAAGAGGGTGATATTGTCACAATGCGTGTTTGGATCACACTTGAGCGTAGGAGCGGCCTCATTGCTGCTCTTCCCCATGCTCCTTACTACCCCTTCCATAAGGAGGAGAATTTTTGGTTACTGCTTACAGACCCTGTCTCCAACGATGTTTGGGTCTCCCAAAAGGTAAGCTTCATGGACGAGGCTGTGGCCACCACCGCAGCATCCAAAGCAATTCAAGAGCTGAAGGAAGGGTCAGGGGCAAGCTTGAAGGAGACAAATGCAGCTGTTAGGGAAGCTGTCGAGAGAGTAAAGAGTGGGTCAAGGTTAGTAATGGGCAAGTTCCAGGCTCCTTCTGAGGGAAATTACAACTTGACTGCATTCTGCTTGTGTGACTCTTGGATCGGTTGTGATAAGAAGACGAACCTAAAGATCAAAATATTGAAACGAAGTCGAGCAGGTACAAGGACCGGTCCCTTGTCAGAAGACGGAGTTGTCACTGAAGAGGGGATTGATGATGAAGAGCAGGAGGAAGAAGATGAATACGACGATTATGAAAGTGAATATAGCGATGATGAAGAAGAAGAAAGAGATTCAAAGAGGAACGGAGTTGTGCCTGATGCCGGTGCTGCTGCTGAAAGGTCCGACGAGGAGTGAATAAACTTTCTTAATCTTTCATTTTTGTTTTTTGAGAAACAACAAGGGATGGATTTTTTTAATGTTGCAAAAAAAAAAAAACATTACACAATATACAAATTCACATCTTGATATCAACTCTAAGGCGTTGTTTGGTTGGGTGGAAAAGTGGGAGAAAGGTGAGAAGAAAAAGTTAAAAAGAAAATGAATTTTATGGTTGCTGGAAAATTGAAAGGAAGAGAGGTAATTTGATGACAAATATGAAAGAAAAATAAAAGTTTATATTTCAAATTATCAAATTTTTTCCAAAAAAATTCTAATTTTATTTTCACCATTTTATAGTTAATTTTTGCAGTTTCATCTAATAATTTTATTATGATTTTATTTTTGTTCAGTTTAGTTTCTAAAATTTTTATTTAGCCTAAAATTTATTTTTATTTGATTTTTAATTTTATTACTAAAGTCAATATTATTAATATAATAATATTTTGTTCACTTTAGTTTTTAAAATATTTATTTAATTTAAAACTAACTTATATTTGTTTTTATTTTTTTATAATTTTATCTAATATTTTTACATTGGTTTTATTTTTTTTCAATTTAATCCCTCAAATTTTATTTAATTTAGAATTAACCTCTATTTATTTCTATTTTATAATTTAATCCAATACCTTATAATTTCAAACTCTATATTTCAGTCACTAGTTTTATAATTGCAATTAAGGACTCATTTTAGCTCATATTAACTCGAAAATTGATCTATATTTTAATGATAATATTGATTTCATAAAGAAAGGTTTATTTTAATTTTTGAAAACCTGGCCCATGTATTTTATTAATGTTTTCATAATGGCCCATAAACTAATTATTTTTACAATTAACACTCTATTTTGAATCTAATTACAATAAGAATTTACCATTAAGTCTAATTAGAATAAATGAGTCTAAAACAGACCTGAAATTAAATTTTTAACTTAAAATCCAACTTATAAATTATTTACACTTTAGTCCCTAAACCTCAATTCGGTTAAATTTACTTCGATTTAAACTTCTTTTATTAGCAAAATAGAGGTATAAGATGTTTCTACTTATATTAAACTTGTACATAAGTTTGGAATGTTTTTTTGAGTTTAAATCTTGTAAAATTACCAAATTGTATTTTTATTAAATCGTTTATTTTTTAAAAGTTTTTAAAGGTTTATTTGCTCGGATGACTTTAGTTAATTGTTTCCTCTTTATGTTCATGTTGGTTGTTTACTTTCATGTAATTAAATATGCATATGATCCGTAAACCTTTGAAACAATGGTTGTGAGCCTCACAGTCGAGGGTTGAACTCGACTCAAATACCATTTACCCTACTTAAGAGAAAAGATCGAATTTAGAAAGCCACATTCGTAACTTCTCCCTCAAGTATCCGGATTTAAAATATATAATTATAATTTTTAATATGGAAACATAAAACATTGACCTTCAAATAAGGATATCTCAAAATCTTATTAAAATAACAACTTTAATATTAATATCTAATAGTTCAAATAAAATATTCGAATATAAACTTCTATGAATGCAAGCTGAAAACAATATCCCCAAATCCCATGATAGTCCATAGTCCAAAATAAATCCGAAATGTAAAGAGTCCTTCAAGTATCAAATCGCCTAAATCCAAATCATCTGAATGACAAACTATAGGTCAGTGAGCTATTAAGCTCAGAGTGTCTCTAAAGTGTAATAAACACTGTCCCAATTCACAATAATTTCTCAAGCAATATAATCTCAGCAAACACAACGTATGAAAAGATCATATGCTCAGAACACAAATCCCAACTACATACTCCAATCACATAAGTGGCAAAGCCAACCGATCACAGTGGAGGTAGTTCCCTAGAACTACTCTCCCTTATTTCTCCAGTCACTGTGGTGCTTAGTTTTAAAGGGCGCTAGGCGCTTCAAGGCGCATAGGGTCCTGGGAGCCGAGGCGCTAGGCGAAGGCGAGAGCTTTTCGTAGGCGAGGCGTTCTAAATTAATTTTATAGTTTATTTTGTATTCAGAACAGATAATCCTTTTATATATGCTTTAATGTTCAAATTGTACTAAAATATTTATATCATTGCACTTAGAAAATAAATAATTTTCTAAATTGATATTATAAATTAATGTTAGAAACGTTCTAACAGTACAAAAAAAGACATGGGAGAGAACAAATTATCCCCTAAAAAATAAACATGGGAGTTAAAATAAAAACAACAATCCCCAAAAAGTTCATTTAAACACAAAATCTAACACTCCCTGTAACCCCCTTAACCCGGCCCAGACGGTTGAACCGAATTAAGAAGTTTACACGGGGAAAACCAAAGTCAACCCGAAAGTCAACCTTGATTAACGACCCTTTTTTTTTCTTTTTAATCTTATATAAATGCACATTAACCTTAGATATGATCATACAATCAGCATACTCAAATATCAGCGCATTCGGAAAACATTCAGGGACTTAATTGCACAAAACATGAATTTAGGGACCAAAATGTAAATTCTGAAAATCATAAAGACTTAACCCATTTTTGTGTTACCATTATGAAATTAGTCATGTTTCATGCTTCTCTGCCAAATTTCAACTCAAACGGACATCACAAACTCATTCGATTGCATAAACAAGATTCAGGACCAAAACACAAAGATTTCAAAACATATAACCGTCAATTTCAGTGCCCAACGGTCGAGTGTTCCGGAACGGGAATGATCCGTTCCGAAACGCGGGACTGTTCCGAAACGAGTTCCGGAACAGGGCTTGGCAGTAGCATTTTCGTTCCGGAACGGTTCCTCCCGTTTCGAAACGCATAGGCCATTTCAGGCCCCCGTTCCGAAACGGTAGCACCCGTTCCGATACGGCCTGCCCAGATTGCAGAAATTTTGCTGATATATAACACAATTGAGCCATCAAACATGCTCCAAAGGCAACCAAATTATACCAGCAAGACATTACACACATAAGGAACATAAAAGCATCAACCATTCTCAAACATGGCATCAATTAAGCAAATCCCCAATTCTAAAGGCATGCGTCTTATGTAGAAAACCATTCAAGCACCATAATACCAAACCAACTTCACAAAGGCCAATTACGTGTTTCATCATCAACAACAACATAAAACAAACTTAGGGAGTCCAAATCATCTCCCCAAAACAACAACATAGGTTCCCCATTGCCAAATGCCCAAAAGCTAATAGTGGTAAGAAAACATTCACCATACATGAGCTTAAGCTTCCACTTAGATTCTTGACCTCTTGCTGCCCTTTTAAAGAACTTCAATGCTCTGCATTATTGGTTTAATAAAAAAGAGAGCGTAAGCAAATAGCTTAGTGAGGAATGCTCATATAAAACAACTCAATAATGCATTTATAAAACACCTTTAAAAACCTTAGTTCAAAACAACATTTATACATGCACATAAGCATCTAAAACAAGCACTTCATGCTTCAAATTCATTAATCATGTCATATTGGCCACAAGTGATAATCATAATCTTTTTCCATCTCAAAATACAATCAACACAAGATCCACACATGGAGTTTTAACCACCATTGTGATCTTACAATTCACAAGGACCACACATGGACTTTTAACTACCATTGTGTCCTTAGCACAAGAATAACCCATGGACTTTTAACCACCATGGTGTTCTTACAATCCACAAGGTCCACACAAGGACTTTTAACCACCTTTGTGACCTTAACACAAGAATCACCCATGGACTTTTAACCACCGTGGTGTTCTTACAATACACAAGGTCCACACAAGGACTTTTAACCACCTTTGTGACCTTACAATACACAAGGCTCACACAAGGACTTTTAACCACCTTTGTGACCTTAGTACAAGAACCAACCATGGACTTTTAACCACCATGTTGTTCTTAACACAAGAACCACCTATGGACTTTTAACCACCATAGTGTTCTTAACCATTCTCAAGACATCACTTGCCAAAATGCATCTTTTAACAACAATATTCCACTGTTTAAAAGCATTTAACAAAGCCATCATCATCATGCATCGTTATGCATCAAAACCACATTTATCAATGTTCAAAACAAGAATCTCTTACCTTGAGCATTCTTCAACACATGGCTTATAAAATCAGCAAATAAACATGCTAAAATATGCTTTCAAAATAGAATTTAAAACATGCAAACCAACACATTGCACTCAACCAACTCATGGTTCATCAACAAGAGAGTTTTTCCGAAAACTTACTCTTGAGCTTAGCAAAGTTGTTTAGACTTAGACTAAGCTCCCAAACCTTCAAAACATTGGTTTCAAAGCCGAAAACCAAAATCCACTCACCGATTCCGTTTCACAACTTGTCGAAACACCGATCAAGCTTCCGGATCACCACCACAAAGATCCGAAGATGTCTCCCCTGTTTTAAACACATCAAAGTAGAGGATTAATGCATCATTATGCATTAATATCTTCAATGAAAGCACCTAAACTCGCTGCTCTCATCCACACTCCATTTTCGGCTACCAAGCACAACCGAAAACACATCCAAACAACTCCACAACACTACCCATCCAAGATCCATCAATTCTAAACATCCTTAAACATCAATTAACATCCAAAAAGGATCTAATCACGTCCTTATACCTCCAGCTATAGCAGATCACTAAGATCACCCCCAAAACCACCAAAAACTCAAGCAAAACTTAGGAGAATCAACCTATTCGGGATTGCATTGATTAAACCTCAATTTCTCATCAATTATACATTAATTTTACATCAAAATGACATCTCAAAACAATGCCCAATCAGATCATACGAATTTCATCAAAAATTAACCAAATCTTGCATTTTAAAGCCAAGATCAAGAATACAATTGTAAAACCTTCAATAAAACACAAATCAAGGATTGAGAACTTGGGAATTTCAGTAAAGAACTGAGAATTTAGAGGAGAAGGACGTTCATACCTCTAAACTTGAGTTTCTCCCTTTTTGGAACCAAGATTCTTGAAAATCAATAAGCAAATGCTAAGGTTTTGTTGTAGAATTGATTAGAGATCAAATGAGGATTGAAATCTCATCTTTAGTTATCAAAATCAGAGGAAATTTTGCTGGAGAAATGTGTTTGGGTTGAGAGAAAAGTTGAGAGAAAAGAAAATGGAAATTTAGAGAAAAGTTAGTTAAAATGCTAAAATATATTTTCCCTTCTTTTTACACTTAATTAAAACCATTAATTAAATTGATTAATATTCAGAAAAATCTGGAGAAACTCTTTTGGGTAAATAGCTCCTTAAAGATTCAAAGTTTCAATCCTTTTAAAAACAGTCACCCAGTTTTCAAAAATTACATTTTGGTCACTAACCCAAAAGGTCACACTTCCAAACCTCATTTTGCAAAATTGATTTCACCAATCTCTTATATATAATAAAAGAGAATTTTAAGACATTTTTCCATATTTTTAATGCAACCCGAACTAGGCTTTCCTAAAAATCACCTTTATATATTCGAACCGCAACCCGACCGGTCCGGTCCAAACCCAAAACTTCTAAGCCCAAAATTGGGGTGTTACAACTCTCCCCCCCTTAGGAAATTTCGTCCTCGAAATTTACCTGAAGGAAAGAGGTACGAAAACTGCTTTAGCATGTCATCCTTCCGTTCCCACGTGGCTTCTTCAACACCACGATGCTTCCACAACACCTTTACCAACTCAATGGTCTTGCCCCAAAGAACCTTACTAACCGAATCCAGAATCTTCACCGGTTCCTCATCATAGGTCAAATCCGGATTCAATTCCAGTTCTTCCACAGGCATCACATGTGAAGGATCAGATCTATACTTCCGAAGCATAGAAACATGAAACACATCATGGATCTTTTCCAACTCTTGAGGTAACCTCAACTTGTACGCAACAGGACCCACACGCTCAACCACCTCGTATGGTCCAATGTACCTAGGGCTCAACTTACCCTTTCGGCCAAACCTCATCACCTTCTTCCAAGGTGAAACCTTCAAAAACACACGGTCACCCACCGCATACTCAATCTCCTTACGCTTCAGATCCGCGTAAGACTTTTGCCGATCAGAAGCTGCCTTCAAGCGCTCACAAATGAGCTTCACCTTCTCGGTGGTTCCTTTCAACAAAGCTGGCATCGAAACAACCTTCTGACCCGTTTCAGCCCAACACAGAGGAGTCCTACACTTCCTCCCGTACAAAGCTTCATAAGGTCCCATTTGAATACTTGCCTGATAACTGTTATTATAGGCAAACTCCACCAAAGGCAAATATTTCTCCCAAGAGCCCTGAAACTCAAGCACACATCACCTCAACATATCCTCCAAAACCTGAATAACACGCTCAGACTGCCCATTCGACTGAGGATGATAAGATGTACTAAAATTCAACCGTGTACCCAAAGCCTGATGCAGACACTGCCAGAAACGCGATGTAAACCTCGGATCCCTATCCGACACAATCGACTTTGGCACACCATGCAGCCGCACAATCTCAGCAACATACAGCTCCACAAGCTTATCCAAAGAGTACGTAGTATGCACAGGCAAGAAATGCGCACACTTCGTCAGGCGATCCACAATCACCCACACCGAATTCTTCTTCGATGGCGACAAAGGCAAACCAGATACAAAATCCATGGTAACCCTTTCCCACTTCCATTCAGGAATTCTCAACGGTTGCAACAACCCTGAAGGAAACTGATGCTCAGCCTTAACTCGCTGACACACCATGCACTTCCTCACAAACTCAGCAATATCTTTCTTTAAACCCACCCAATAGTACTCATCACGAAGATCACGATACATCTTAGTACTACCAGGGTGCATAGCAAAAGGACTACTATGACCTTCAGTCAGAATAGCACGCCTCAATTCCGCATCATTGGGCACTACTATCCGACTCCCAAAACACAACACACCATCATCATTAAAACAGAAATCCGAAGGCCTATCCTCCGCAATATCCTGAACATGAGGTACCAAGGAATCATCCAACAACTGCTTTTCCTTGATCAGCTGAACCAAAGATGGTTTCACTTGCAATTCAGCCACAAGACCACCATCACGCGAAATACACAAACTGGCAAACATAGCCCTCAACTCAACAGTTACCTTCCTACTCAAGGCATCCGCTACAACATTAGCTTTACCCGGGTGATACTCAATCGTCAAATCATAATCCTTGAGCAACTCCACCCAACGTCGCTGTCTAAGATTCAACTCCTTCTGAGACATCAGATACTTCAAACTCTTGTGATCCGTGTACACAGTACACTTCTCACCATACAAATAATGTCTCCAAATCTTCAAAGCAAAAACCACTGCAGCCAACTCGATGTCATGCGTAGGATAATTGCGCTCATGCATTTTCAACTGCCGTGACGCATAAGCCACCACCTTACCCTCTTGCATCAACACACATCCCAAACCAACGTAAGACGCATCACTATACACCACAAACTCTTTCCCTGATTCAGGTTGAACCAAGATAGGAGCTTGCGTCAAAGCTGCCTTAAGCTTCTCAAAAGCCTGCTGTCTCGCTTCCGTCCACTCATACTTAACATCCTTCTGCAACAACTTCGTCAAAGGTGCAGCAATCTTGGAAAACCCATCCACGAACCTCCGATAGTATCCTGCCAAACCAAGGAAACTACGGACTTCATGAACAGACTTAGGAACCTTCCAATTCATCACCGCCTCAATCTTCTGAGGATCAACACGAATCCCTTCAGCAGAAACCACATGACCAAGAAACACCACCTCTCTAAGCCAGAACTCACACTTGCTCAGCTTGGCATAAAGCTGATTCTTCAACAAGGCTTGCAACACAATCCTCAGATGCTCTTCATGCTCTTCCTCAGTACGCGAGTACACGAGGATATCATCAATGAAGACCACAACAAACTTATCCAGGTATTCATGAAATACACGATTCATCATGTCCATGAAAGCTGTAGGAGCATTTTTCAAACCAAACGGCATCACAAGGAACTCATAATGCCCATACCTCGTCCTAAAAGCTGTCTTTGGCAGATCCACATCCTTCACCTTCAACTGGTAATACCCTGACCTCAGGTCAATCTTAGAGAACACAGCTGCTCCCCGAAATTGATCAAAAAGATCATCAATTCTCGGCAATGGATACCGATTCTTGATAGTCAACTTGTTAAGCTGACGATAATCAATGCACATTCTCATAGTGCCATCCTTCTTCTTCAAAAACAAGACCGGTGCACCCCAAGGTGACACACTTGGCCGAATGAAACCACGATCAAGCAACTCTTGCAATTGCGTCTTCAGCTCCTTCAACTCTTTAGGTGCCATTCTATAAGGGGTAATGGACACTGGAGTTGTGTTTTCATACAACTCAATCCCAAACTCCACTTCGCGATTAGGAGGTAATCCAAGCAACTACTCAGGAAACACACCAGGAAACTCTCGCACAGTCCTGATATCTTACACACGCAACTCCTTAGAACTAGGATTCATCACAAAAGCTAGATAAGCTTCACACCCTTGCCTCAACATCCGGCTCGCCTCCAATGTAGACACCACATTGGCAAGAAACTTCACATTCTCACCAACCACAACAACCTCGCAATCATCCGCAAGTTTCAACGAAACTCGCTTATTCTCACAATCCACTACAGCACGATGCTCAACAAGCCAATCCATACCAAGGATTACATCGAAACCATAGAAAGGCAATTCCATAAGATCAACAGGAAAGACATGATCTTGAACAACCAAAGGACATCTTCTATAAAGCTTTCGAGTCACAACAGTCTCACCAAAAGAACTGGTGACACGCATACCAACATCCAAAGACTCAACAGGCAAACCAAGCAATTCAGCATGCTCACGCAATATGTATGAATGTGTAGATCAAGAATCAATCAAGGAAAGTAATGACAAGGATTGCAAAGTAAAAGTACCTGCGATCACATCCGTGTCATTCCTCCCCTCCCTCTGAGCATACACTCTAGCCTGGCCGCCACCCTCAGGCTGAACAGCTACAACATGAGCCACATTCCGTCCACCCTCTTCTCTCTGCTGGAAATTACCACGGCCGCGCCCACGACCTCTCTGTGGTGCAGTAACAACAGGAGCACGTCCTTGGCCACCACCAGCCAACAGAGGACACTCTCTCCTCATGTGATCCGTAGATCCACAGTTCAAGCACTGGTTACCAGCCGCCACAACAGGAGCCTGCACCTCCCTCAAATCTCGAGGACAATCACGCTTCATATGGCCACGCGATCCACATGTCCAACATGCACTCGGATCCGCTCTCGCCTTGCCTCCCTGAGTAGGCGCACCACCACCTCACTTAGCTGAAGACTGATACTTCTGATCACGTCCCCTCTTGTTCCGTCCACCACCGGAACTATACTCAGCAACTCGCTTACCAGCACCAGAACCAACACTTCTAGAAGATAAACCCAAGTTCATCTCAATGTCCTTTGCTCTCCCAACCAACACATCAAAATCATTATACTCAGCAGCTAACATATACGTCTTTACTTCCGTCACCAAACCATAACGGAACCTTTCACACCTCTCCCGCTCATCCGGGACAAGCTCAGGTGCGTACTGACTGAGTCGGACAAACTGAACTTCGTACTCAGCTACAAACATGTTCCCTTGGGTCAGAGACATGGATTCTCTTTTCTTTTCATCTAGGTATCTCACCCCTAGATACCTTCTCTTGAACGCGTTCTGAAAGAACGTCCAAGTCACATCAGTTTCCGCCATCGCAGAGATAGTGGTTGTCTACCAAGTGTATGCATCGTCCTGCAACAACGATACTACATAGCTCAGCTTCTGAACTTCATTTCAGTTCATTTGTCCCAAGACTCTCTTGGTACTTTCCAACCAAGACTCCGAACTTTCAGCAGACAAACCCCTGAACTCAGTCCCTCCCAGACTGCGCAAACGTTCCAAAGGTAGTCTAACTCCAGCATCTCCCTGATGCCCAGCTCCTTGAGCTCCAGCTACCGCTGCTCGAAAAGCACCAGCAATAGCTTGAACCAACATTGACATGTCAGGTACAGCTTGCCCCTGACCAGCTTCCGGTCCAGCGACCCCAGCACCAGCACCAGCTGCAGCTCCTTCACCCCCAGCACCACCACCACCAGGCGGAGGAGGTAAATCCACCACATTTTCTGCGTTCTCTTCATTTTCATTCTGAGCCATAGCTCGCGTATTAACCCTCAATTCTCTACGAGGTGCCATTCACTAACAATGCAATCATAATGGAACAAACAAAGTCAGGCTCAGCAAGGTAAGCAATCCAAGTACTCAAGCTCATTTCCACTTAAAAACAAATCATTACATTAGCTTAGATTTGGCAATGGGTCCCCCTAACATGCTTTCACCATAGCATACACCACAATTGTAACATGCTTACAATTCACACAACATGCTTTCACTCAACAAGCATACAAAGCATTCAAGCACTTAGCACCCATTCATCAGTTCCCAATTACTCGAGAACTCAGCTCTGATACCACCAAATGTAACCCCCTTAACCCGGCCCAGACGGTTGAACCGAATTAAGAAGTTTACACGGGGAAAACCAAAGTCAACCTGAAAGTCAACCTTGATTAACGACCCTTTTTTTTTCTTTTTAATCTTATATAAATGCACATTAACCTTAGATATGATCATACAATCAGCATACTCAAAGATCAGCGCATTCGGAAAACATTCAGGGACTTAATTGCACAAAACATGAATTTAGGGACCAAAATGTAAATTCTGAAAATCATAAGGACTTAACCCATTTTTGTGTTACCATTATGAAATTAGTCATGTTTCATGCTTCTCTGCCAAATTTCAACTCAAACGGACATAACAAACTCATTCGATTACATAAACAAGATTCAAGACCAAAACGCAAAGATTTCAAAACATATAACCGTCAATTTCAGTGCCCAACGGTCGAGTGTTCTGGAACGGGAATGATCCGTTCCGAAACGCGAGACCGTTCCGAAACGAGTTCCGGAACAGGGCTTGGCAGTAGCATTTTCGTTCCGGAACGGTTCCTCCCTTTTCGAAACGCATAGGCCATTTCAGGCCCCCGTTCCGAAACGGTAGCACCCGTTCCGATACGGCCTGCCCAGATTGCAGAAATTTTGCTGATATATAACACAATTGACCCATCAAACATGCTCCAAAGGCAACCAAATTATACAGCAAGACATTACACGCATAAGGAACGTAAAAGCATCAACCATTCTCAAACATGGCATCAATTAAGCAAATCCCCAATTCTAAAGGCATGCATCTTATGTAGAAAACCATTCAAGCACCATAATACCAAACCAACTTCACAAAGGCCAATTACGTGTTTCATCATCAACAACAACATAAAACCAACCTAGGGAGTCCAAATCATCTCCCAAAAACAACAACATAGGTTCTCCATTGCCAAATGCCCAAAAGCTAATAGTGGTAAGAAAACATTCACCATACATGAGCTTAAGCTTCCACTTAGATTCTTGACCTCTTGCTGCCCTTTTAAAGAACTTCAATGCTCTGCATTATTGGTTTAAGAAAAAAGAGAGCGTAAGCAAATAGCTTAGTGAGGAATGCTCATATAAAACAACTCAATAATGCATTTATAAAACACCTTTAAAAACCTTAGTTCAAAACACCATTTATACATGCACATAAGCATCTAAAACAAGCATTTCATGCTTCAAATTCATTAATCATGTCATATTGGCCACAAGTGATAATCATAATCTTTTTCCATCTCAAAATACAATCAACACAAGATCCACACATGGACTTTTAACCACCATTGTGATCTTACAATTCACAAGGACCACACATGGACTTTTAACCACCATTGTGTCCTTAGCACAAGAATAACCCATGGACTTTTAACCACCATGGTGTTCTTACAATCCACAAGGTCCACACAAGGACTTTTAACCACCTTTGTGACCTTAACACAAGAATCACCCATGGACTTTTAACCACCATGGTGTTCTTACAATACACAAGGTCCACACAAGGACTTTTAACCACCTTTGTGACCTTACAATACACAAGGCTCACACAAGGACTTTTAACCACCTTTGTGACCTTAGTACAAGAACCAACCATGGACTTTTAACCACCATGTTGTTCTTAACACAAGAACCACCTATGGACTTTTAACCACCATAGTGTTCTTAACCATTCTCAAGACATCACTTGCAAATATGCATCTTTTAACAACAATATTCCACCGTTTAAAAGCATTTAACAAAGCCATCATCATCATGCATCGTTATGCATCAAAACCACATTTATCAATGTTCAAAACAAGAATCTCTTACCTTGAGCATTCTTCAACACATGGCTTATAAAATCAGCAAATAAACATGCTAAAATATGCTTTCAAAACAGAATTTAAAACATGCAAACCAACACATTGCACTCAACCAACTCATGGTTCATCAACAAGAGAGTTTTTCCGAAAACTTACTCTTGAGCTTAGCAAAGTTGTTTAGACTTAGACTAAGCTCCCAAACCTTCAAAACACTGGTTTCAAAGCCGAAAACCAAAAATCCACTCACCGATTCCGTTTCGCAACTTGCCAAAACACCGATCAAGCTTCCGGATCACCACCACAAAGATCCGAAGATGTCTCCCCTGTTTTAAACACATCAAAGTAGAGGATTAATGCATCATCATGCATTAATATCTTCAATGAAAGCACCTAAACTCGCTGCTCTCATCCACACTCCATTTTCGGCTACCAAGCACAACCGAAAACACATCCAAACAACTCCACAACACTACCCAGCCAAGATCCATCAATTCTAAACATCCTTAAACATCAATTAACATCCAAAAAGGATCTAATCACGTCCTTATACCTCCAGCTATAGCAGATCACTAAGATCACCCCAAAAACCACCAAAAACTCAAGCAAAACTTAGGAGAATCAACCTATTCGGGATTGCATTGATTAAACCTCAATTTCTCATCAATTATACATTCATTTTACATCAAAATGACATCTCAAAACAATGCCCAATCTGATCATACGAATTTCATCAAAAATTAACCAAATCTTGCATTTTAAAGCTAAGATCAAGAATACAATTGTAAAACCTTCAATAAAACACAAATCAAGGATTGAGAACTTGGGAATTTCAGTAAAGAACTGAGAATTTAGAGGAGAAGGACGTTCATACCTCTAAACTTGAGTTTCTCCCTTTTTGGAACCAAGATTCTTGAAAATCAATAAGCAAATGCTAAGGTTTTGTTGTAGAATTGATTAGAGATCAAATGAGGATTGAAATCTCATCTTTAGTTATCAAAATCAGAGGAAATTTTGCTGGAGAAATGTGTTTGGGTTGAGAGAAAAGTTGAGAGAAAAGAAAATGGAAATTTAGAGAAAAGTTAGTTAAAATGCCAAAATATCTTTTCCCTCCTTTTTACACTTAATTAAAACCATTAATTAAATTGATTAATATTCAGAAAAATCTGGAGAAACTCTTTTGGGTAAATAGCTCCTTAAAGATTCAAAGTTTCAATCCTTTTAAAAACAGTCACCCAGTTTTCAAAAATTACATTTTGGTCACTAACCCAAAAGGTCACACTTCCAAACCTCATTTTGCAAAATTGATTTCACCACTCTCTTATATATAATAAAAGAGAATTTTAAGACATTTTTCCATATTTTTAATGCAACCCGAACTAGGCTTTCCTAAAAATCACCTTTATATATTCGAACCGCAACCCGACCGGTCCGGTCCAAACCCAAAACTTCTAAGCCCAAAATTGGGGTGTTACACTCCCCTCAAGATCATCCCATAACAAGTAAACATGGGAGTTAAAACAAAAACATCAAACACCAAAAAGTTTAGTCAAAAGTCTAACACTCCCTTACTCAAGATCATCATCTCCATAACCTTCACCTTCTTCATATTGTTCTTCACCAATATCTTCTTCGATCTCTTCATCAATTCTAGAAACAAAACTAGTAGCTACTCTTTTTGCTTTATCAATTTTGGAGGAAGATCCATCGTTTTCCTTTATGGTCCTTGAAGATCCAGTCAAATAACTAGGATCATGAGCTTCTGCAGCTCTACCAACTTGACTCCATGTCAAGTCATCATTATCACCAAACACAAAGTCACCTTCATCATCGGAGGAGTTATCCTCCATTCTCCCAAGTAGCCATTCGTTGCTTTCATCAATATCTTCCAAGAGAATAGGATCGGTGGTGTCTTTCATTTGATATCGACGCCTCAAAGTACGGTTATATTTCACAAAGACTAAATCATTCAATCTTTCTTGTGCCAACCTATTTCTGTTTTTAGTATGAAGCTGCAACATTTATATAAGTGATTAAGTAATAAAAAAAGTAATTATTTGTCATAATGTAGAAGAAAACTTAAATAAAAAATTTCTTACAAGTTGAAAAACACCCCAATTCCTCTCACAACCGGTAGCACTGCAAGTGAGACTAAGAACTTTGATCGCAAACATTTGGAGATTGGGAGCTGAAGATCCAAACATAGCCCATCATTCCGCTATTAAAAAGTAAAAGTAGAACGTTGTAAAATTTAAATTAGTAATTTTAAAGCAACAAAAATATAAAATAATATAACTTTTAATACCTGGAGATTTTAACTTCCTTAGCCTAATAGCCGTTTTCATGCCAAAAAGGCCTTGAGCATCTTGATACAAGATTAATTCATTGAGAATTTTATTTTCAATTGCCTCATCTGAATTTAACCTTGCAATGCACTCATATAAACCCTCCATAACTTCTTGACAAGTTGTTACTTTTTTGGGATCATCATAATAAAGATCTGGGTTTAGAAAATAACCGGCCGCATGTAAAGGTCGATGAAGTTGACAATCCCACTTTCTATCAATATACTCAAAGGCTTGGTTGTAGAACTCCTCCTTCATTGCAAAGCTCTCAGAAATAGCTTCTTTAGCTCTATCCATGGCTTCATAAATATACCCCATAGGTGGTTTTCTTTCTCCATGAACTATTCTAAGAACCTTAACAAGAGGTCATGTCAACTTGAGAGCATAAAGTACATTTCTCTAAAATGTGTCTTGCAAAAGATAAGATGCCATTTTCTTTCCTCCCGTTTCTTTTGGCCATTTGAATTCGTTCCATTCTTGAGAAATCACAATCTTCCTCAAATTGTTCCTTTGCTTGTGGAATTGTGCAAGAGTGATGAACGATGTTGCAAATCTAATGATCGCCGGCCTATGCAAATTCCTTTGATTTGTGAATCTTCTCATCATGTTTACAAGAGAGATGTGGCTATATATATAGCCATTCATTAACATGCACTTTTTTAGTGCATTCTTGACTTTTGGAATTTTTCCAATGTCTTCTAACATGAGATCAATGCAATGTGTCGCACATGGAGTCCAATAGAGATTTGGTCTATTGACTTCTAGCATTTTTCCTACAAGTTAACAAAATAGTAAGTTAAATTCAAAATAATTTAATAATCAAGTAATTCGAATAATCTAAAAAATAAGAAAAAGAAATCATATTTTTACCCGCTTTGACATAATTAGATGCATTGTCCGTAACCACTTGGATCACATTTTTCTCTCCCACTTCCTCCACCATAGCATCAAGCACTTTAAACAACATATTAGCATCCTTAACAACTTCCGAAACGTCCACGGATTTAATGAACATGGAACCCTTTGGAGAGTAGACAATAAAGTTTACAATATCATTTTGAGCAACCGAGTCGCGCCATCCATCCGATAAAATTGAGCATCCATTTTCTACCCACTCCTTTTTGTGAACTTCCATCATTTCATGAGTGTCCTCTACTTCCTTCCTACGGAGGGGAACTCGTGGCTCATACATGCTTGGTGGTTTTAAACCGGGACCATATTGGCCAATAGCTTCACACATCTCCTTGAAGCTAGGGTAAGTTGCCGCATTAAATGCAATTCCGACATCATAAAAAAACCTAGCAATTGACTTGCAAGCTTTGTCTCTTAATTGTTTATCACAAGCCGCATGTATACTTTCATCTTTTTTTGGATTGGCTTTTGGAGTGAAACAAATCCATGGGACCCTTGAGCCTTGGCTTTTTGGGTAAAGATTTCCCACTCTTCTGACTTGGGTTACCCCCACTTGAATTCAATATCGCACATTCTTCTTCATCCTCATCATATTCATTAATGTTAAATGAAGGTTCCGAAGGTGACATCAAATGTGTGGCCTTTAACTCGACCTTTTTTAACATAAAAGATTTTATTTCCTCTTTCACATGCTCAGGACATTTACGACAATCGAGCACATTCTTAAACCCTCAAACTAAATGTTGTTTCATATGATATACCCCTCCTTTGACAATTTTACCACAAAAATTACAGGTAAAATTGTTCTTATTGGTCGGATCTTGCTTTCCATATTTTCATCCCGGATCTAAGATGTCTTTTGATCCGGTAGAAGTCCCCGATTCTAAATTCATTATCTGAAATTCAAATATACAAAATTAATTATAAAAACAATAAAAATTCAGTATTCAAGTGAAGAAAGCATATTGAATGAGCAATGGATTTTCAAGTTGAAAATTCAGTATTCCAGTGAAGAAAGCATATTGAATGAGCAATGGATTTTCAAGTTGAAAATTCAATATTCCACTGTGAGACTATTAACTATTTTAATCAAGAAATTATTTTAATATTTTAATGCATACTAAATGGGCACTGGGAAGTTGAGAACGCGAAACAATGGAGAAAATTCCAACACAATAATAAGTACAAAAACACATTAAAGTTAAAGTGTTGAACTGTTGAACGAGGAAACAAATGAAAAAATAAATACATATGGACAAATTTCAGTAGAGAAAAGTAAGTTTGAAGTCTATCCCTAAGCAGCACGTGGTGGTCTCCACTCTCCACCACTCAAATAGATTATAGACATATAAATACAAAAAAATACATAAAAGAGACGTGGCTGAAGTGGAACTGCAAACCAAGCACGTGGAAAAGAAGTTAAATAGAAAAATAATGAGATATGTTGTTGAAGAGAGAAGGAGAGGGGTAAGAAACTGAAGCATACGGCATACCTGGACGGCTGGACTGCAAATTAAAATCCAAACTGTTGGTTGTTGCCGTGGTTGAGTCGTTATAATTGAGAAACTGAAGAAGAGAGACGGAAAGAAGGGTCAACAGACCGAAATAAAAAGCTGAAGAAAAAAAATTGTTGAAGACTTGAAGCATACCTGGATTGGAGGCTGAAGATGTAGAGAGAAGTTGTCGATCTTAAGGATTTTTTTTTTATTTTGTTTAATTGGGGAAGTGGCTGAGATGGAAAGATTAAGTTAGGGGTCGGTTTAATTTGGGGAAAAGTGGGTTTTTAAAAAAACCAACATGGGTTTTATTGGATTTTATTTTTATTTCATTAAGCGCCAAAGGCGCGGCGCCCAGCGCCTTGGCAGAAGCATGGCGCCTTGCACCGACTGTCGTTCATCGCCTTGCCTTTGTTGGTGGAGGCGTTTGCCCGGTCGCCTTGCAACGCCTAGTGCCTTAGGCGCGCCTAGGCGCGCTTTTTCAAAATAAGGTATGGTGAAACCACTTCTTCCTCCGTACAATTCCACCCATGCATAAAAAATATTGTTTTCAAAACATAATCACATCACATTTGTATCGTACTGAAGTCGCATCATAGAAAGGTAGACATGCAAGTTGTAAAACTTTTCACAGAATAAATATAGCACATAAAGAGAACACACTTCTAGCGGCCAAACTCTAACGTCAGTGATGACACCTCCCACGATCTGAACTCGCTCTAAGTCTAGCTGAGTTAGAACCTACAAGATGAAGTTCTATATTAAAACACATTCTAACATAAAAATACTATGCCACCTAACTGAAATTCTATAAAGGAACAACATCTCATGTGTAGGCATCACAGAAGATGCAGGTACACGATGCACATAAGAAGGAGGTAAAACGCCGTCTTTGGAATCGATGTCGTCTGGAACGCATTAGAAAACCATATAAGATCTCATGGTCAAATTCTTAGAATTTACTAAGTACAAAAATAAGTTGTAATTAGTAAAACTAGACTTTCGTGTTCGAATTAGTGAACATACTGCAAATTCAGACTTGGGACATCGAAAAACGTCAAGTCAAAGTTGACTAAAAAAGTCAATGGTCAACGTTGACTTGATTGGTCAAATGTTAACAAGGTCAAAGTTAAAGTCAACGACCAACGTTCACCGGGTTAACATGTCATTGCCGGTCAAAGGTCGGGTCGGTCAACGGGTTTGAATCTAGGTTAATAGGTCACTATTGGTTCGGTTGGACCGACCCGTTCTAACACTAGGTCGGTTCACACATATTACTACGATTCGATTTTCACACACTGGTTCGATCTGGTTCAAATGGTCCAAGGTAGATTTGGGCTAGCCCCTTTAGGCCATTTGAATGACCCACTATTCAGGCTCTCATTCAAGGGCTCAACACAACACCCAACAACAGCCCACATCTATATTCCTTACCACACATTTGGGATTAAGGTTTACAAAATCCTTACCGGTGACGACGGCTAGTCTCACGGCAGCGCAACCCTACAACAATGCGCAAAAGGGATTTCAATGCCAAAACTCAACCAAAACGAAGATTTAACTTAAGAAAAAGCAACTCATATTACCCACTTTTACCCAAACACGAACGGAGAAAGGGGTGGCGGCGGAGCATCCGGCGGGGCTAGGAAAACCGAAAGGGTTTTGACTATTTTTCTCGAAAACGACGACTAACATGGAGAGATGGTGGCACGAGGTTGGTTCGTGAGGACAAAATGACCACGATGGGGTGTGTGGTGTAAAACACAGACGACGAAAATCCCTCGACGGAGGCTCGTCGAAAAACACAAGAATGAGGCTCAAGGAAACACGGGAGAGAAAGAGAGAGGGTGGGAGGTATGCAGCTGCTAAAAGAAAAGACAAGGAATAGGTGCTAGGGTCGATAAAAAGATGGTTAAATATCCATACAGAAACAATAAAATTGTAGGAAAAAGGTCCAAAGTTTGACCCGCATTACAATTTAACCCCATAAGGTTCTAACTCATCATAAATAGATCACTAAATCTGGTTACTCAATTCGATTCCCCAAATTGAATGATTATGATTTTATATTTTTGATCCCAAATTTTAGGGTTTCATATTTTGAATTCCCAAATTTAAATTAGGGTTTCGAATTTAATTTTTGGGGTGTTACAACTATCCCCCATAAAATGAAATTTCGGCCTCGAAATTTACCTGGAGCAAGGAGCTGCATATACTGCGCCTTTGTAACCCCCTCGACTCGGCCTAGGTGATAGACCGAACCGAATGGGTCACACAGGGAATATTGAAGTAAACCGGGAAGATTTACCTCAATAAACAACCCTATTTTTTCTTCTTATCTTGTCTAGATGCTCATTAGAAACCTAAGTGTTTGTCTTTGCAGCGTAACATACATAACATCAATCGAACATTAATTCAAACTCAATTGCCTTCAAATACGATTTTAGGGGCCATTTTGTAAACTTATCAAATTACAAGGGATTCCTCCAATTTTAGATTACCATCTTCAAATTAATCATATTACATGCATCTCTGTCAAAACTCAGCTCAAAACAATCATTCATGCTCACTTAATTGCATCCACAACATTCAGGGACTAAAACACAAAGAATCAGAACTTCAGAATATTCCATCAACTAACATAACAACCAGCTGTTTCGATATAGGCTAGCCATGTATTGAAATAGGTGTATCAGAACAGGTCCTCACGGCTCGAACACGGGCCCATATCGAAACACCCTTGAGGTGTTTCGAAACTATAATTTCCAGTAGCAAAACATATTAGAATAGACCTTCCATGTTTCGAAACCTTTAGGCCATTTCAAGCTCACTATTTCAGTACATGCTTGAGTGTACCAAAACACCTGGCCCTGCAGTGACACTTTTTGCTGTTTTTTCACACTTAAATTCATTCTAAACCAGTCCAACATGCTTCCAATATGCATACATCATATTTAAGCATCAATCTTCAAACATGTATGGCATATTCATTATCAAGTCATGGCAAATAGCATCAAAGATAAACTATAGGCACGCAACCTAGCAAATAAGCCACTCATGAGTCAAAACTCAAACCAATGCACAAACCATCAAATATAGGCATTTTACAAGTATAAAACCATAAAGCAAACATGCTCAAAAAGGGTGTTCATACACATCACCCAAATAAACCATGGAACCCCCATTGCCTTTATTACTCTAGTCCATAACCGAAACATACATTCAAAGTGAAGTCTCTTACGATCCCCTTGCAAGTTGCTGCCTCCAAACACTTAATTATCTGCATTGATGGACGAAAGAGAGCGTAAGCATACAAGCTTAGTGAGGAGTGCTTAAAACCAAAACACCATCAATGCATAAAAACCATTTTCCATCATTTGAAAACCATCATGCCCTCTTTGAAGACCATGCACTTCCCTAACAAAATCAGCATGTTAAACATCATGCAACAAGGATCAAATACCCAACAACAAATCCATTTGCTAACACTCAACTTAAGTCTTTCCATGCATCGCTACCATATGCAAAACTTAAAGAGTAAAACATGCATTCTCATATTATGCATCTATATACATTTCATAATAATTTATCAATTATATTGGCTCACCAGTGATCATCAAAATATTCATTTCTCAAAACCATATCGGATACACGGATTCCCAAGTGTTATCCCAACACTTCATACATTCTCACCGGCATCTTAAGGTTCATACACGAGAGCTACCCTCAACCGTTCTGACACCCGTGGTGAAGTATTCGGTACCTTACAACCCCTAAACACCACTCATCGGTAGATGTATAACCCCATTAGCGAGAGACATGACACAACTCAAGTTCCTCAATCGTTAGGATACTTGGATGGAGTATTCGGTACACTCACAACCCCTCAACATCCAAGATGACTTGTTTATAGTGCACTCAATCCTATAGCCAGCTAACTATATCCGATTTCATTTACAAACTATTTTTCACAACATCACTTGCTAATATAATTCACATTTAGTACAAACCTCATTGTTTTCAAAGCATAACCAATAAGCCACATTTCCAAGCATCAAACCATGCTTCATTAAACATGTATAAGCATATACATCCAAGGATCACTTACCATGTGCATCCTTCAACAATATGACATCATAAATTGTAAATCTCTTACTTTAAATCGTGCTTTAAATAGTAGGTAAAATACATTTAAAGTCATGTGCATCAACAAACTCATAATAGTACAATCCAAGGGAGAAAATCACTTTACTTACTTCCGAACTTAGTAAAGCATTTCAAGCTTACACTAAGTTCCCAAAACCACCTTTAAAATGTTTCAAAGCCGGAAAACTCATCTCCACTCACCGACTCGCGAAACCAAGATTCGCCGACGTGAATTTAAGCATCCGAAGCCCCTGGATCTTCACCCATTGCTTCCAAAGTATTCTCCCCTATTTTTACCACACAAGAACAGATGTTTAATGCATCATAATGCATTAAAATCACCAGCAACTTAAACAATCTCGCTGCTCTACCTTAAAGCATCAAAATACCCATCCAAAACAACTGAAATCACCTGCAATTGCTCTCCAAACTCAGCCCAGCCATAATATAACATTTCCATCCCATTTTAACCATCAATCAACATCCAAAATCATCCTAATTTCATCATTATACCTCCAGCAACTCAGATGTCACACTAACACCTCAAAAACCCAAAATCTAACAATCTAACAATTAGAGATCCATCATATTTCGAGATTATTATTACAAAACCATTAATCTCACATCTTTTAACATCCAAATCAAGTTTAAAATCATTCTTAAAAAAATCAAAATAGTGCCGAAACGAAAAACTTGAAAATCCATCTTACAAAGCTTAATTTAGCAATTTTCATCAATTTAATTATAAAATCTTGTTATTAAACAAAACTATAGAGCCAAAGACTTGGGAATTTCAATAAAGAACCTTTATTAGAGGAGAGAAAAGAAAGATCACCTCTAACACAAGCTTTCTCCTTGATTTGCAATGATTTTGATGAAATCCTTCAAGAAAACTCTAACTAGTTGAAGTATAAATACATGGGCATCATTTAAGAATCAAAAGTAAATGAGATGAGAAAATTCTCTAAAGATTTTAGTGATGAAAAGAGAGTTTGATTGTTGGGAAAGTTGAGAGAAAAGTTTTGGAGAAAGTAGTTACGTGAGAAAATGTTTAGGCTATTAAACACTCTTTTAATGAAACTCTTTTATTAAAACATTTAATTAAATCATTGAAAACACCAAATGAAGGGAGATAGCTAATACCAACTTGGTGTAATAGCTCCCTAAGGATTCTAAGTTTTATCTCTCTTCGATTTAGCCATTAAAACAGAACTTTCAATTTTTACATTTTAGTCACCAAAATGAAATGTCGACTTTTCAAAAATAATTTTCCAAAATTGGTTTCACTTTCCCTCACTACATATTTAATTAGGATTTTGAGAAAATTTCCACATGATTTTATCACACCCCGAACTAAGATTTACTTGAACCAATTTCAAACTGACCTGAATCTCTAATCTTGATTCATCGGACCCGAAATCGCCCTTAAAACCTCTATGCCCAAAATTAAGGCGTTACAACCTTGATGACAACCTTCTGCTCGCACGTAGCCTCATCATAACCATGGTTGCGCCAAAAGACCTTGACCATCTTAAGGGTCTTCCTTCTAAGGACCTTCTAATCCTTCTCAAGAATCTTGTAACGCCCTGATTTTGGGCCTAGATGTTTTAGAGTTTGAATCGGGCTGGTTGAGAATGGTTCAAATCTTTAAGGGAGATTTAGGGGAACACCTAGTTCGTGATTCTTTAAAAATATGGAAAAATATCTAAAAATCCCCATTTATTATATAAATGATTATGGTGGAAACAATTTTACAAAATATGATTTGGAAATACTACATTTCGATGTAGTGACCAAATCGCAGTTTTTGCAAAAGTTGACTAGTGACTGTTTTGTAAAGGATTGAAACTTTGAATCTTTAAGGAGCTAATTTTACCAAAATATTTTTAATCATATTTCTTCTTATTTTGGGTGTTTTTATTAATGTTTTAATTAAGGGAAATAAGGATCATTAAAAAGAAAAACTATCTTTGACTTTTCATAACTAACGTATGTTAGATTTCTCTCATTTTATTTTCTCTCAATTTCTTTTCAGCCAAACACATTTCTTCCATCAATTAGCCTTTGATTTTCATTCATTTTGATGAGATTTCAATCTCCTTTTGATTCCTAATCTTTTCCTCATCAAATCCTTTTGTTTTCACTTTGGATTTTCAAGAAAACTTGCCCAAATCAAGGAGAAATCAGCATTAGAGGTAAGCTTCGTCCTTCTCCTCTAATGATCAAATCTTTACTGAAATTCACAAGTTATCAATCCTTTGTTAATGGTTTTTTTAGTTTATTTAATGTTAGAAACATGAAATTGTGTTAAAACTCAAGATTTTTGGAGAGATCTTGATGATTTTCGTGGTTGTTGGTTGAGCTCTATTTTGAGGTTGTTTTCTAATGTATTTTTGATGATAATTGTTGTTATAAATGAGATTTTATGAAACAAATCTCGAATAGGTTTGGATTCCTAAGTTTTGTATGCTAGAATGGTGGTTTTTGGGGTGGTTTTGGTGTTCTATTATAGCTGGAGGTATAAGGACGAGTTTATGGTGATTTTTTGTGTTGATTGATGTTTAGAAATGATTAGAAGTGGTATATCCTGGCTGGCCTTTGTTTTGGGAGAGTTTGGGGAAGATTTCGGTTGTGTTTGGTAGCTGAAATGTTGTTTGTGAGTAGAGCAGCGAGTTTAGGTGTGTGGCTGATGATTTCAATGCATGATGATGCATTAATCCTCTGCTCTTATGTGTTATAAATAGGGGAAACATCTTCGGACGCCTTTGGTGTTGATCCGAGAGCCTAGATAGCGTTTCGGCGAGCAAGCGAAATGTAACCGGTGAGTGCAAATGGTTTAGAAGCCCTTGAGGGACAAGAAACAAGGTTTGGGGATTTAGGAAAGGTTTGAAACACCTACCTAAGTCTGGAAGTAAGTATTGGCTAGATTCCTCTCTTAAATTGGTGGTTGCCCCTAAAATGCTTTTACATGCTCATGGTTTGAGATAGATAAATTCCTACTGTTTTTATACATGATTTGTAGCATGAAATGATGCTTGAAATGATTTTTTGAAATAACATGTTGCATAGTTGAGATTTGAGCTTTTGTTTTAGAGCATGGCAAATGTTATGGTTTTGAAATGAGATGAGAATAATTTGGAAAATGTTGCATGAAAAACAATAGGTGAGATAATGTTTGGACATAATATATTGGCATAGATGTTGAGATACTTACCAGATATAATTGATCGATCAATAGGATGAGAGTGCACTATAAACTAAAAATTCGTACGTGCTCTTTGGTTTAATCCAAAGGGAGAAAAACCTATGATGGACATTCCATCGGGTAGGACTTGGTGAAATACCCAAGCTTTGTGGCGGTGAGAGGTTCGGCCATGTGAGTACGATGATGTGAGATTCCACTGAAAATTATGTTACTAGACAAGTGATTACAATTATGTGAGATTCCACCGAAAGTGTCTAGTTGTTAGAGAATGCTGTCTTCATATCCGAGTAATAATGAGATGTGAAATGTCAATATAATATATGAAAATGCTTTTGATTCACATGTACCTTTGATGAGATGATTTATGCTATGAGAAATGCATATGAGAATTGTATATGAAATGCTTTGGTTTTACAAGCATGAGAATGACTTTGCCATGAAATTTGCATTGGTTTAAATGCATGAGATAGAATTGAGGTACATGTGTATTCAATGAGAAGTTGCTTTGAATGGTTTTCTAGCATGAGATAGAATGAGCATGTTGTAGAAAAAGGCTTTTGAGAAAGTGTTTTGAATAATGCATTATTGTGTTAATTTTATTTAGACCATGCCTCACTAAGCAATTGTGCTTACGCTCTCTTTTACAATAATGCAGATAATTGAGGTGTTTTCGGGCAGCAAGAAGGTTAAGAACATCCAAGGAAGTGCAAAGCTCATGTATGGTGGTGTTTTTATAAACTTTAGTTTTGATATATGGCAATGGGAAACCAAGGTTTTATTTGGGAGATATATTTTGAACTCCCTAAGTTTGTGACATGTTTATGATGGCATTTATGGGTTGTAAATGGTCCTAAATGTTTTGTTTGAGGTTTGGTTGCTTATATTGGTTTTGAGACTAGGGAGCATGCCTTTAGATTGTGTGCTTTTGTGTTTGATGCCATGCTCTAGTTTAAGCGTCTTAAATATGTTCCTTAGTGTCTAAACGAGTTGCTGGTATGATATGAAGATCTTTAAGGCGTGTTTGGTTGGGTTAAAAGGTGAGAAACCAGCAATTTTTTCTATCACTGGGAAAAGTGTATCGAAACGCCCTCCACTGTTTCGAAATGGGGGCTTGTAATGGCCATAGTGTTTCGGAACAATAGAAGGCGTTTCAGAACAGTTTGGCTACTAGTGAGACCTGTTTCGATACCGGTCTCAGAACACACCCGAGTACCGAAATGTTCAACACTGTTTCGATACGGGCGTTCTGGTACGGAGGGTGGGTGTTCTGATACAATTGACCATTGGATGTTGTTTTGAATTGTTTTAAGTTTCCATGCTTTACATTTTAGTCCTGAATGTTGTGCATGCAATTGCTTGAGTTTGGGATGTTCTTTTAAGCTGAAATTTGACAGAGAAGCATATAACATGATTAATTTCATATTGGTAAACCTAAAATCAGCAAAGTCCTTCTCATTTCCAAAAATTGCATTTTGGTCCCTAAACGCATAATTTATGCAATTGAGTCCCTAAATGTTTTCCGATCGCTGTGCCTTACTCTTCCATGATTCGTGAGTATTCATATAGGCTTAATGTGCATCTAGACAAGATTAAAATAAAAAACGGTCGTTAATCAAGTTTGACTTTTAGGTTGACTTTGGTTTTCCCTGTGTAATCTTTGTAGTTCGGGTCAAACATTTACGCCAGTCTAAGGGGGTTACTTTTGTTGGTATTAGAGCCAAGTTATCAAATATTTGGGGCTTGGTATGTGGTTGTTGTATGTGATTATGTATGATGGTGGCTTTTCGGTGAAAGTATGATGTATGAATAGTGATGTATGATTCAATTGAGATGCTATTCTATGTTGTGAGTGTGGTTGGGGATTCCATTGCCATATCATTACTAATGAGAAGAAATGGTTTCAAAATTGAGCTTGAGTACTTGGATTACTTACCTTATTATGCCTAATTGTGTTTGTTGCATTTTTGTCAATGCATTGATTTTATTATGGGGCCACGTAGATAGCTGAGAATCAATACTAGATCTACGGCTGAGAATAAGAATGTAGAGAATGTTGAGGATTTACATCCTCCTCCCCTTGGTGGACCACCTGGTGGTGGTGGAGCTGGGCCTGGTGCTGCTGGAGTTGGTGCTGGGGTTGCTGGACCCGAGGGTGTTCAGGGGAAAGCTGCTCCTGATATGACCATGTTGATACATGCTATTGCTTGAGCTTTCCAAGATGCAGTAGCTGGAGCTCATGGAGCTGCACCTCAGGATGGTGCTAATGTGAGATTGTCGTTGGAGCGTCTCTCCCATCTAGGTGGGACTGAGTTTATAGGTTTGACACCTGAAGGTTCTGAATCTTGGTTGGAGAGCACCAAGAGGATTCTTGGTCAGTTGAACTACAACAATCTGTAGAAGTTGGGATGCATAGTGCCACTACTGCATGGTGATGCTTACACGTGGTGGATGACCACTGTCTCTGGAATGGAGGATGATGAGGTGACTTGGACATTCTTCTTGAATGCGTTCAAGCAAAAATATCTGGGAGTTCACTACCTCGACGAGAAGAAGAGAGAGTTCATGTCCCTTGTGCAAGGGAACATGTATGTGGCTGAATATGAGATTCAGTTTGTTTGCCTTAGCTAGTATGCACCTGAGCTAATTCCTAGTGAGAGGGAAAGGTGTGAACGGTTCCGTTATGCGCTAGTAGTGGATGTTAAGACCTTTATGCTTGCAGCTGTTTACACTGATTTCGATGTCTTGGTCACTAGAGCCAAGGACATTGAATTGAATCTTGGTTTGGCGAGCCGAGCAGGTGGATCTAGCTCGTGAAAGCGAGTTGCAGAAGGTGACTATGGAAGGGATCGCAACAAGAGGCATAAGGGTAGAAAGTCGCACTATGATGCTAGACGTGGGGGTGGTAACCCTGGTAGAGGTCAACAAGGACCTAATGCTTTCTTGAGGACTTCTGAGTGTAACCGGTGTGGTAGGAGACACGGTGGTGAGTGTTGGGGTAACCTTGGGACATGCTGGAATTGTGGAAACCGAGGGCATATGAAGAAAGATTGTCCTCAGCCGTTGAGAGAGGGACATGCTCCGGTGAGAGCAGCTGAGCCACAGAGAGGTCGTGGGCGCGACCGTGGTAATTTTCAGCGTAAGAATGATGGTGGAAGGAACGTGGAGCATGTTGTGGTTGTCCAACCTGAGGGTGATGGTCAGGCTCGAGTGTATGCCCATCGTGAGTGAAGGAATGACACGAACATGATCGCGAGTACCTTTACTTTGCAATCCTTGTCATTACTTTCTTTGATTAATTCTAGATCTACACACTCGTACATATTGCGTGAACATGCTCAAATGCTTGGTTTGCCTGTTGAGTCTTTGGATGTTGGTATGCGTGTGACTAGTTACTTTGGTGAGACAGTTGTAACAAGGAAGTTGTATAGAAGATGTCCCTTAATGGTGCAAGATCATGTGTTTCTTGTATATCTTATGGAATTGCCATTCTATGGCTTTGATGTAATCCTTTGCATGGATTGGCTTGTTGAGCATAGAGTCATTATGGATTTCGAAAGCAAGCGAGTTTCGTTGAAACTTGCGGATGATTATGAGGTGGTGGTGGTGGGAGAAAATAAGAAGTTTCTTGCCAATGTGGTGTCAATGTTGGAAGCGAGCCGGATGTTGCAGCAAGGATGTGAAGCTTACCTAGCCTTTGTTATGAAACCTAGTTCAAAGGAGGTGCACGTTCATGATATCAGGATCATGTGTGAGTTCTCCGGAGTGTTTCCGGAGGAATTATATGGTTTGCTGCCTAGTTGAGAGGTTGAGTTTGGAATTGAGCTGTATGAGAACACAACTCCGGTGTCCATTGCTCCTTATCGCATGGCACCCAAAGAGTTGAAGGAGTTGAAGATGCAACTTTAGGAGTTGCTTGACCGTGGCTTCATTAAGCCCAGTGTGTTACCTTAGGGTGCATCGGTCTTGTTTGTGAAAAAGAAGGATGGCACGATGAGAATGTGCATCGATTATCGTTAGTTGAATAAGTTACCGTCAAGAACAAGTATCCTTTGCCGAGGATTGATGATCTTTTTTATCAGTTTCAGGGAGCGGATGTGTTTTCAAAGATTGATCTGAGGTCATTATACTATCACTTAAAGGTGAAAGATGTGGATGTGCCGAAAACAACCTTTAGAATGAGGTATGGGCATTATGAGTTCCTTGTGATGCCGTTTGGTATGCCGAATGCTCCTGCCGCTTTCATGGACATGATGAATAGGGTGTTCCATGAATTCTTGGACAAGTTCATTGTGGTGTTCATCGATGATATCCTTGTGTACTCTCGTGCTGAGGAGGAGTATGAAGGTCATTTGAGGATTGTTTTGCAAGCGCTGTTGGAAAATAAGCTTTATGCTAAGCTGAGCAAATGTGAGTTTTGGCTAAAGGAAGTTGTTTTCCTTGGTCATGTGGTTTCGGCTGAAGGGATTCGAGTTGATCCCTAAAAAGTTGAGGCGGTGATGAATTGGAAGCCTCCTAAGTCTGTTCATGAAGTTCGTAGTTTTCTTGGGTTAGCAGGATACTACCGGAGGTTTGTGGATGAATTTTCTAAGATTGCTGCCCCTTTAACGAAGTTGTTGCAAAAGGATGTTAAGTATGAGTGGACGGAAGCGAGACAGCAAGCTTTTGAGAAGCTTAAAGCAACTTTGACGCAAGCTCCTATCTTGGTTTAACCTGAATCCGAGAAAGAGTTTGTGGCGTATAGTGACACATCCTATGTTGGTTTGGGGTGTGTGTTAATGCAAGAGGGTAAGGTGGTGGCTTATACATCGTGACAGTTGAAAGTACATGAGCGCAATTATCCTACGCATGATATTGAGATGGCTGCAGTGGGTTTTGCTCAAAAGATTTGGAGACATTATCTTTATGGTGAGAAGTGTACTGTGTACACGGATCACAAGAGTTTGAAGTATCTGATGTCTCAGAAAGAGGTAAATCTTAGGCAATGACGTTTGGCGGAGTTGCTTAAGGATTATGATCTAACGATCGAATATCATCCAGGAAAGGCCAATGTTGTGGCCGATGCTTTGAGCAGGAAAGTGGCGGTGGAGTTAAGGGCGATATTTTCTAGCTTGAGCATATCGCGAGATGGTGGTCTTGTTGCTGAATTGCAAGTGAAACCATCTTTAGTCCAGTTGATAAAGGACAAGCAACTGTTGGATGATTCCTTGGTTCCACATGCTCAAGATATTGCTAAGGATAGACCATCGTATTTCTATTTTAATGATGATGGTGTTATATGTTTTGGAAGTCGGATAGTGGTGCCGAATGATGTTGAGTTGAGACGCACTATTCTGACCAAAGCTCATAGTAGTCCTTTTGCTATGCACCCTGGTAGTACAAAGATTTATCGTGATCTGAAGGATGAGTACTATTAGGTGGGTATGAAGAAAGATGTCGCTGAGTATGTGAGCAAGTGTGTGGTTTGTCAGTGGGTTAAGGCTGAGCATCAGTTTCCTTCGAGGTTGTTACAACCGTTGAGGATCCCTGAATGGAAATGGGAGAGGATCACCATGGACTTTGTGTATGGTTTGCCTCTAACGCCAGCAAAGAAGAATTCTGTTTGGGTGATTGTGGATCACCTTACGAAGTGTGCGCATTTCTTACCTGTGCATACTACGTACAACTTGGATAAGCTTGCAGAGTTGTACATTGCTGAGATTATACGTTTGCATGGCGTACCAAAATCTATAGTGCCAGATAGAGATCTAGGTTCACTACAAGGTTTTGGGAGTGTTTACATCAAGCATTGGGTACGCAGCTGAATTTCAGTACTTCTTATCATCCGCAGACGGATGGACAGTCGGAGCGTGTTATCCAAGTGATTGAGGATATGTTGAGGTGTTGTGTTATTTAGTTTCAAGGCTCTTGGGAGAAGCACTTGCCTTTTGTAGAGTTTGCTTATAATAATAGTTACCAGGCAAGTATTCAAATGGCACCTTATGAAGCTTTGTATGGGAGGAAGTGCAAAACTCCTCATTGTTGGGCTGAAACGGGACAAAAGTTGGTCTCGATGCCGGCTTTGTTGAAAGGAACCATCGAGAAGGTGAAGCTCATTTGTGAGCGGTTGAAGGAAGCATCAGATCGACAAAAGTCTTAGGCAGATTTGAAGCGTAAGGAGATAGAATTTGCGGTGGGTGACCTTGTGTTCTTGAAAGTTTCACCTTGGAAGAAGGTGATGAGATTTGGTCGGAAGGGCAAGTTGAGCCCTAGATACATTGGACCATATGAGGTGATAGAACGTGTGGGTCCTGTTTCTTATAAGCTGAGTCTACCACAAGAGTTAGAAAAGATACATAATGTGTTTCATGTATCCATGCTTCGGAGGTATAGATCGGATCCTTTGCATGTTATGCCTATGGAGGAAGTTGAATTGAATCCAGATTTGACGTATGATGAGGAACCTGTTGAGATTTTGTATTCAGACAATAAGGTTCTCCGTGGTAAGACCATTGAGCTGGTTAAGGTGTTGTGGAGACATCGTGGTGTTGAGGAAGCCACGTGGGAAAGAAAGGAAGACATGAAGAAGCAATTTCCTTATCTTTTTCCTCCAGGTAAATTTTGAGGACAAAATTTCTTAAGAGGGGAGAGTTGTAACACCCCAAATTTGGGCCTAAATGTATTAGAGTTCGAGTCGGACCGGTCGGGAGTGGTTCGAATCTTAAAGGGAGGTTTAGGGAACACCTAGTTCGGGATGCTTTAAAAATATGGAAAAATATCTAAAAATCCTCATTTATTATATAAATGATTATGGTGGAATCAATTTTACAAAATAAGGTTTGGAAATACTACATTTTGGTGTAGTGACCAAATCACAGTTTTTGCAAAAAGTTGAATAGTGATTGTTTTGTAAAGGATTGAAACTTTGAATCTTTAAGGAGCTAATTTTTACCAAAATGTTTTAAATCAAATTTCTTCTTAATTTGGGTGATTTTATTAATGTTTTAATTAAAGGAAAATAGAGATTAATTAAAAGGAAACTACCTTTGACTTTTCATAACTACCTTTCATCAATTTTCTCTCATTTCAATTTCTCTCAATTTCTTTTCAGCCAAACACATTTCCTCCAACAATTCACCTTTGATTTTCATTCTTTTTGATGATATTTCAATCTCCTTTTGATTCCTAATCTTTTCCTCATCAAAACCTCTTGTTTTTACATTGGATTTTCAAGAAAACTTGCCGAATTCAAGGAGAAATTAGCCATTAGAGGTAAGCCTCTTCCTTCTCCTCTAATGATAAGTTCATTACTGAAATTTCCAAGTTATCAATCATTTGTTAATGATTTTTGAGTTGCTTTAATGATAGAAACAAGAAATTGTATTAAAACTCAAGGTTTTTGAAGAGATCTTGGTGATTTTCGTGGTTGATGGTTAGGCTCTGTTTTGAGGTTGTTTTCTAATGAATTTTGGATGTTAATTGATGTCATAAATGAGGTTTTATAAAACAAATCCTGAATAGGCTTGGATTCCTAAGTTTTGTGTGCTAAAATGATGGTTTTTGGGGTGGTTTTGGTGTTCTGTTATAGCTGGAGGTATAAGGACGAGTTTGTAGTGATTTTTGATGTTGATTGATGTTTAGAAATGATTGGAAGTGGTAGATCTTGGCTGAGCTTTGTTTTGGGAGAGTTTGGGATGATTTCGGTTGTGTTTGGAAGCCGAAATGTAGTTTGTGAGTAGAGCAGCGAGTTTAGGTGTGTGGTTGATGATTTCAATGCATGATGATGCATTAATCCTCTGCTCTTATGTGTTATAAACAGGGGAGACATCTTCAGACGCCTTTGGTGTTGATTCGAGAGCCTAGATAGCGTTTCGGCGAGCAAGCAAAACGTAACTGGTGAGTGCGAATGGTTTAGAAGTCCTTGAGGGACAAGAAACAAGGTTTGGGGATTTAGGAAAGGTTTGAAACACCTTCCTAAGTCTGGAAGTTAGTATTGGCTAGATTGCTCTCTTAAATTGGTGGTTACCCCTAAAATGTTTTTACATGCTCATGGTTTGAGATAGATAAATTCCTATTGTTTTTATGCATGATTTGTAGCATGAGATGATGCTTGAAATGATTTCATGAAATAACATGTTGTATAGTTGATATTTGAGCTTTTGTTTTAAAGCATGGCAAATGTTATGGTTTTTAAATGAGATGAGAATGCTTTGGAAAATGTTGCATGAAAAACAATAGGTGAGATAATGTTTGGACATGATATATTGGCATAGATGTTGAGATACTTACCGGATATAATTGATCGATCAATAGGATGATAGTGCACTATGAACTAAAAATTCGTACGTGCTCTTTGGTTTAATTCAAACGGAGAGAACCGATGATGGGCATTCCATTGGGTAGGACATGGTGAAATACCTAAGCTTTGTGGCGATGAGAGATTTCGCCATGTGAGTACGGTGATGTGAGATTCCACCGAAAATTACGTTACTAGACAAGTGAGTACGGTGATGTGAGATTCCACTAGAAGCGTTTAGTGGTTAGAGAATGTTGTTCACATATCCAAGTAATAATGAGACGTGAAATGCCAATATAATATATGAAAATGCTTTTGATTCACATGTACCTTTGATGAGATGATTTATGCTATGAGAAATGCATATGAGATTTGTATATGAAATGCTTTGGTTTTACAAGCATGAGTATGGCTTTGCCATGAGATTTGCATTAGTTTAAATGCATGAGATAGAATTTAGGTACATGTGTTTTCAATGAGAAGTTTCTTTGAATGGTTTTCAAGAATGAGATAGAATGAGCATGTTGTAGAAAAAGGCTTTTGAGAAAGTGTTTTGAATAATGCATTATTGTGTTGGTTTTCTTTAGAGCATGACTCACTAAGCAATTGTTCTTATGCTCTCTTTTACCAATAAGGTAGATAATTGAGGTGTTTTCGGGCAGCAAGAAGGTTAAGAACATCCAAGGAAGTGCAAAGCTCATGTATGGTGATGTTTTTATACACTTTAGTTTCGATATATAGCAATGGGAAACAAAGGTCTTATTTGGGAGATATGGTTTGAACTCCCTAAGTTTGTGGCATGTTTATGATGGCATTTATGGGTTGTAAATGGTCCTAAATGTTTGGTTTGAGGTTTGGTTGCTTATATTGGTTTTGAGACTAGGGAGCATGCCTTTAGATTGTGTGCTTTTGTGTTTGATGCCATGCTCTAGTTTAAGGGTCTTAAATATGTTCCTTAGTTTCTAATGAGTTGCTGGTATGATTTGAAGATCTTTAAGGCGTGTTTGGTTGGGTTAAAAGGTGAGAAACCATCAATTTATGTTGTCACTGGGCAAAGTGTATCGAAACACCCTCCACTGTTTCGAAACGGGGGCTTGTAATGGCCATAGTGTTTCGGAACGATAGAAGGTGTTTCGGAAAAGTTTGGCTACCGGTGAGATCTGTTTCCATACCGGTATCGAAACACACCCGAGTACGGAAACGGTCAACACCGTTTCGATACGGGTGTTCTGATACGAAGGGTGGGTGTTTCGATACAGTTGACCGTTGGATGTTTTTTTGAATTGTTTTAAGTTTCCATGCTTTACATTTTAGTCTTGAATGTTGTGGATGCAATTGCTTGAGCTTGGGATGTCCTTTTAAGCTAAAATTTGACAGAGAAGCATGTAACATGATTAATTTCATATTGGTAAACCTAAAATAAACAAAGTTCTTCTAATTTCCAAAAATATCATTGAGTCCCTAACTGTTTTCCGATCGTTGTGCCTTACTCTTCCATGATTCGTGAGTATTCAAATAGGCTTAATGTGCATCTAGACGAGATTAAAATAAAAAAGGGTCCTTAATCAAGGTTGACTTTCGGGTTGACTTTGGTTTTCCCCGTGTAATCTTAGTAGTTCGGGTCAAACGTCTAAGTCGGGCTAAGGGGGTTACAGTACACATCCTCCCCAAACAAAACTCAACATAAACACAACAAAACCAACAAATTCCTCAACGTCTTACGATCCAAAATCTCTCGGATTAAACTTACCCTACACCCAACTTCAACATCACCACTCACGGTAAGATTTCCAGAACACACGCTTACCAGTCTCAACTTAGCTTCTCACACCTCCAAACGGTGCAATACTTCCAATCAACCCAAACAACTCTTAACCCTTCGCAACACACTCCGCCTTCCCTCATAATTTTTTAACACAACACACACGGTGACACCAATCCATCCATTCTCAAACCACCATGTGATCTACAACCTACTCCACTTCTAAAACCTCCTACAAATCGCTCAAATTCTAGCTCGAAGATCAATACGACACACAAAATTTTCCTAGGTAACAATTGCTTACTCACATTCCCCAATGTATTAACAAGCACTCCTGCACATCCGCTACAATCTGCACCATACGTGCAACCATAAAGATACAAAGCCCAGAGCATCGTCACATGCCTCAACAGTTCACCAAAATCTACCCATACAATATCCAAAAACCATCGTCATGAGACTCTAACCTTATCTCCAACAATTGCTTCACTTAACTCAACTGTCTCAAGAAAGATTTACTTACACTCAGCCAGCAAACCACCCTCTCACAAGGACCCAACCAAACCAACATGGCCTTTGAACTTACATTACTTTTCCCCACTCAAGCTTCGTCTATGATACTAATCTTGCCTAGATGCAACCCGACTACTACCCAAACTCACTAACTATAGGACCTTATCTACCACACAAAAAGACCCAAAAACTAGAACCAAGCAAAGATAACAATGACGAAGATTGCATAGTAAAGATACCTGCCATCACATCATTGTCCGGAAGCTTCATGCGACTAGCTCTTACCCCCCGCAGAACCACCATTCTCCGGCCTCACCATCACAACATCGACCAACACCTTGAAGTCATCATCGCCTCCTCGCTGTAAAGAACCCTGACTACACTCACATTCGCAAAGAGCTTCAACTGACATCCCACCTTGACCACCCCAAGTTAACTCTGGACAAATCTCGCCTCAAATGTCCAACAGTCCCACAATTCCAACAAGATTCAACCATCATACACCTCGCACCTCTACGCCCTTCTTGCCACCTTTGAACCCTGTCTCGGCCGCGCTCACAACATCTTTGAGACTCATTTGCACGCGCTAAAGCTGGTCTCACTACTTCAGGACAGTTACACTTCACATGCTTCATTGAACTACAGTTCCTACAAGCCCCAACACCCTAACAAACCCCAAGGTGACACCTTCTACAACGGCCGCACTCCGGTAAATGAACTACCACTCTTTGACCTTGTTGCACTTGACCCACATCAGCACTACCACCAAAACTATGATTTAGGCGAATCCTTCTGTCATGAAGTCTTCTATGTTGCTCACTCTTGAGGCCAGTGTTCATAGCTCTTTTGCTTTCATTTTTCCCACCTTCATAAACTGAAGCCACGCTCTCATGTTGCTTAACCCCTGAAAACTTATCTCCAAGGTATCTCCTATTAAAGGTAGATAAAAAGAACTCCCAATCCATAACGTGGATATTCGTTGCAACCGACACATATGTCCACCAAACACAAGCATCCTCTAAAATTAACGAGACAACGCTTCACAACTTACATGCATTGTCACACCCTTCCTGATCTATAATTGGAATCGTACTGGCTAACCAAGCCTCGAACTCCTCAGGCGTCGACCCATGATACTCAACAGGTCCTAAATCATGTAAACACTGCTTCGACAAGCTCGCCTGTCCCACAGCCGACACATACGCAGACCCTATATTCATCGCGACCTGAGATTTTCCTGACATCTCCTAAACCATAGACGGCAAACCTTTCATCATAGGGTCAACCCCCTCATGCTGCCCTATCGCCTCAACTCCAGGCACGTACGACTGAAAAGACACACTCTCACCAGACGGCGACTTCCACCTCCCAACAACCTACTCTAAAGCAGCAACAATCGCACCCGATTTCAATTCTCTCTTCGATTCAATTGTGCTATTATTAAGAAGGTATTGATAACGAAACAAACAAAACGATCAGACCATCTTCAAGCCAGGATACAAGACTCCAACTCCAAGTTAACACATTTGCTATAATAATAAGGCAATGTGTATCCCGAATTTCCCCCCTCTTGTATGACATAATAATCATCATTAACATTGATATCACAAACACCGTGCATATCAAACATCAAAATTCAATCATGCTATCATCAAATAACATTCACCTTCAACATCATAATAGCATCATATCACACTCAACATACTTTTCATCACTCAACTCAGCTTACCACGTCATCGTATCATCAATACATGTTTACATTAACTCACATTTGAATCATAACAATTAAGCATGATTTAAACATCATCATTTCACCTGAAACATATTTCTTTTCAACCAACTTGCCATCATACACCAAGATAGACATCCAAAATTACCATAACGACTTAATACAAACTTACCATCACCCCAAATGTTCGCAAACATGGCTCTGATACCAACAAATGTAACCCCCTAAGCTCGACCTAGACACCTGACCCAAACTAAGAGGATTACACGAAGAAACCGAAGCCAACTCGTTAAAGTCAACCTCGATTAACAACCATTTTTTTCTTTTATCTTCTCTTGATGCGATATTAAACCTATGTGATCACTCAAGATCATAGGAAAGGCACATCGATCGGAATTCATTTAGGGGTTTATTTGTAAGAATTTGACTTTTAGGGACCATAACGTAAATTTTGTAAATTACAAGAACCTTGCTGGTTTTAAGCTTACCAATATTCAATTAGTCATATTTCATGCATCTCTGTCAAAAATCAACTTAATCTGACATTCCAAACCCAACCAATTGCATCCTTATTCATCAAGGACTAAAATGTAAGAAACAAGAACTTCAAACAGTTCAAATTATAGACCAACGATCGGGTGTTTCAAAATGCTGACCCTTGTATCGAAACGGCTGTATCGAAACGAATTTGACCGTTTCGGTACTCGGGTGTGTTCCGAGACTCGTATCAGAACATGGCTCTCCAGTAGCTAAAGTGTTCTGAAACACTCTTACCCGTTCTGAAATACTATGGCCATTTCAGGCCCTTGTTCCGAAATAAATAAGGGTGTTTCGATACACCCTGCCCTGCAACTATTTATTTTTCTAGTTTTTCACATCTTTTCACATTCAATCACACCCAAACATGTCCTAACTCATACCACAACATATTCACAACATGTTTAAGCATCATCTCAATCATATTAACACCAAAAGCTAGTCACATTGCAAGCATCTAGAACATCAACTCATTTAGATTATGCAACTAGAATGAAGATACTCTAACCATAAAGCATAGCAAGACTAAAATGCAAATTGAGGATCCAAACACCATATAATGGCCATAAACAAGTCTCAAACCATAAACCAAACTTGTTCTAGGTAATCAACCTCATCACACAACATGGTAAAGGATTTCCCCCATTGCCTTTATTATTTATAACTATAAAACAAAACATACTTCCCAAGTGGAGTTCTTCTTGAATCCCTTGTTTCTTCCTGTCCCAAATTCAACTATCTGCATTGATGGACAAAAAGGAGCGTAAGCACATAATGCTTAGTGAGGAATGCTCAAAATCAAAACACCATCAATTAGGGGTGGGAATTGTCGGGTACCCGGTTCATCCGGGTACCTCATTAAACGGCCCGTGTCCCGGCCCATTATATCCGGGTACCCGTAAAATTCGGGTACCCGGATAATCGGGTACCGGGTACCCGATTCATATATTTTTTTTATTTTTTTAATTAAAAAAATTATATGTTAAACATAAAATATTTTTTAAAAAATTAAACTTAAAACTTTTTTTGAACAAGATGACATGAAATATTTGCGTAAAACCCGAAATACAAAATATAAACATCCCTCGACAAACTCCAGACATTAGTTATCTGTAAATTCAAACAAAACTTCTAGCAGAAATGTCCTACTTCGCCTATGCCTTATCGGCCTTGGAAACAGTTGCAGCAGCTTGTCCTCTGAGCCTACCAGTCCTCCTTGCAGCAATAAGACCAACCTTTTGACTGGGTGGAGCATCACGTCTAACAGTACTAAGTCTAGCATGGCCAATATGTTGATGGAAAGTAGTTCCTCTTCACTCTATACTTGTGGAAAGCATTACCAGCCTTAAGCAACTTGGCCAATCATGGCTCGACAACATAGAAAAAATATAATTTTAAACTTAATTTTAGAGTAAAAATATTAAAAAACATAAAATAAAAATATAATTTTAAATATAAAAAATATATATTAAATTTTATCGGGTCGGGTCGGGTACCCGGTAAGGGAAAACTCTCGGCCCGTGTCCTGGCCCGTTTTTGCCGGGTCGGGTACCCGGCCCGGTCGGGTAATTTTTTTTCGGGAATTACCCGGTATTTTTGTTTCGGGTTTTCGGGTCGGATCAATCGGGTCGGGTATTTTCTCTCACCCCTACCATCAATGCAACAAAACCATAAAACACCCTTTAATCAAAATCCCATTCTTATAAACCAATGTATTGTTTGAAAACTTCGTTTGAAAACATCATGGCCTTAAATCATGCATAGCTCAACATATAAACCACCATTAAAACCAAATGCCACATGCATCTCACTCTTAAACACAATCCTTGTAATTACCTCCATTGAAACCCTCTCATGCATAAACGCTTCATGCAAGGTTTAAACCATATTTCTTGGAAACCATTTCCACATTATGCTCTTTCTTTCTCATACTTTAAAAATCGTTTCGAGGAAATTCTCATCTTGAAAACACCTGTACCATTTACCTATCAATCTCATGCTCTCAACCAATACAATTCTCACGGCAAGGCCATGCATGCTTGATGCACAAAAGCATTTCACAATCTCACTAGCTCATAAGCATTTCTCATTTCATAAAAATCATTCAAAACATTGGTACATGTAAAACACATTTCTTTCTCATATATTGGCATTTTTCATATTCTACTTTACACGGATATGCGGATAGCTTGACTCAAGGTCAAGTCCTACCCTTGCGGTATCTCTATCATTGGACTCTATCTCTTTACAAAGATTGGGTATGTCACCAAGTCCTACTCCGATGGAATGCCCATCATCGGTTTCTCATGAAGATAGCATTTGTTGCCATAAAGCTTGGGTCTTTCACCAAGTCCTATCCGATGGAATCTACAACATCAGTCTCTCATGGCAGTACCATTCAATGCCATTAAGCTTGGGTATTTCACCAAGTACTATCCAATGGAATGCACATCATCGATCTCTCTCTTTGGAATGAATCCCAAGAGCACGTACGGATTTTAAGTTTATAGTGCACTCTACATCCTATTGGCCGACCAGTTATATCTGGTAATCTTCTCATCACTTATACCAATATATCATATTAAAATCATTAACGCGTCTATTATTTTCAAAGCATGCAACACCATCAAGGCTAAAATGTTAAACCATGCCCTTAAAACAGCAATTAACACCACATATTCTCAAGAATCATTAGTTTCATGCTTCCTTCACCAAACCAAGTTTGATAACAAACTCTCATGCTTAAAAATCATGCTCAAACAATAAATAAAATCATATTGCCAAGCCAAGCACATCAAAACCCAATTTAATATTTTCAAAACAATAATAGCACAAACCGAGGGAGAAATCTACTTCACTTACTTCTGAACTTAAACTGACGTTTCAAGCCTAGATTTAAGTTCCCAAACCTCTTTTCAAAATCATTCCAAAGCTGGAAAACGCGTTCTCACTCACCGATACGCAACACTATGATATCCGACGAGCCAACCAAGCATCCGAAACCTCCAACGCTACCTCGGTTGCTTCTGGATTACTCTACCCTTTTTTAGCAAATAAGAGAAGAGGATTAATGAATCACCATACATTAAATGTAACCCCCTTAACCCGGCCTAGACGGTTGACCCGAATTAAGAAGATCACACGGGGAAAACCAAAGTCAACCCGAAAGTCAACCTTGATTAACGACCTTTTTTTCCTTTTAAACTTGTCTAGATGCACATTAACCCTAGATAAGATCATACAAATAGCATATTCAAAGATCATAACCATCAGAGAACATTCAGGGACCCAATTGCACAAAATACAACTTTAGGGACTCAACTGTAAATTCTGTAAATTATAAGGACTTAGTCTAATTTAAAGTTACCAACTTGAAATTAATCATGTTTCATGTTTCTCTGTCAAATTTCAGCTCAAAAGGTCATCTCAAACTCATTTAATTGCATAAACATGTTTCATGACCAAAATGCAAACATTTCAAAACATATAACCGTCCATGACAGCCCCCAACGGTCATGTGTTCCGAAACAGGGAGAACCTGTTTCGAAACGCGGGACCGTTCCGCAACGTGTTCCGAAACGAGGCCTGGCAGAAACATTTTCGTTTCGGAACGGTACCTTCCGTTTCGAACGCCTGGGCCATTACAGGGCCCCTGTTCCAAAACGGTAGCTCCCGTTCCGATACGGCCTGCCTAGATTGCAGAAAAGTTGCTGATTAAACACATAATTAACCTATCAAACATGCTCCAAAAGCCACCAAACTTTACCAGCAAGACATTCAACATACAAGGAACATAGTTGCATCATCCAATCATCAACATGGCATCAAACATGAAAATCCCCAATTCTATAGGCATGCTTCCTACTTTGAAAACCATTCAAGCATCAAAATACCAAATTCACTTCGCAAAAGCCAATTACATGTTTCAACATTAACAGCAACATATATGCAACTTAGGGAGTCCAAAACATCTCCCAAACAACAACATAGGTCCCCCATTGCCAAATGCCAAAAGCTAATAGTGTAACCCCCTTAACCCGGCCTAGACGGTCGACCCGAATTAAGAAGATCACACGGGGAAAACCAAAGTCAACCTGAAAGTCAACCTTGATTAGCGACCCTTTTTTTCTTTCTTTTTACTCTTGTCTAGATGCACGTTAACCCTAGATATGTTCTCAAGATCATCATATTCAAACATCATAACAAACAGAGAACATTCAGGGACTCAATTGCCAAATTACCATTTTAGGGACCAAATTGTAAATTCTGGAAACTTTAAGGACTTAACCAAATTTTAAGTTACCAACTTAAAATTAATCATCTTTCATGCATCTCTGCCAAATTTCAACTCAAACGGACATCTCAAACTCATAGAAATGCATAAACATGTTTCAGGATCAAAATGCAAACATTTCAAAACATATAACCGCCCATGTCAGCCTCCAACGGTCAGGTGTTCCGAAACGGGAAGAACCCGTTTCGAAACGCGGGACTGTTCCGCAACGTGTTCCGAAACGAGGCCTGGCAGAGGCATTTTCGTTTCGGAACGGTACCTTCCGTTTCGAACGCCTGGGCTATTACAGGGCCCCTGTTCCAAAACGGTAGCACCCGTTCCGATACGGCCTGCTCAGAATGCAGATAATTGGCTGATTAAACACACAATTGACCTACCAAACATGTTCCAAATGCAACCAAACTTTACCAGCTAGTCATACAACATACAAGGAACATAATTGCATCAACCAAACATCAACATGGCTTCAAATATGAAAAGCCCCAAATCTATAGACATGCTTCCTACTTAGCAACCATTCAAGCATCAATTTGATAAAACCAACTCATAAAGACCAATTACATGTTCCATCATTATCAACAACATAAAACAAATCTTGTCCAACGTACACAAACTCATTAACATCAACATAAGAGATTCTTCCCCCCATTTCCTTTATTATCTATAGCTATTAACCGAGACATACATCTCAAGTGGAGCTTACCTTGAATCCCTTGCTTCCCGCTGTTCCAACTTCAAAGATCTGCATTGATGGACAAAAATGAGCGTAAGCACATAATGCTTAGTGATGAATGCTCAAAACCAAAACACCATCAATGCAGCGAGTCATAAAACCACTTTTAAAAGCAAACTCGATTTGATAAATCAAAACAATGTTTGAAAACCCTTTCAACAACATGCTTAACATCATGCATCTTTCAAACATGAAAACCAACCCTTAGCTTAGGAAGCCAAGTAATTCTTTTGAAAGCACAAATTTGCAAAACCATCTATTTAGCCAATCCGTGCATAAAACATCATATGCAAGATTAAATACAAGGTCCTTGAAAAACATTTCCTCTTCACATCATATTTTTCTCATTCATGAAGATCATTTCAAAACAAGAAACCATTTGAAAGCCACTTACTCATTCAAACAATCACATGCATTAAGTAAATGCAACACATGAACCACAACTCAACATTTGCATTACATGCCCTTTTTAACAAGGCTTCACAAGACTTCAATGCACTAAAGAGATTTCATGCACTCATGCACCATTATCAAAAGACAATAACACTTGTACGAGCTAACAAGTAATACATGCATTCATATGCATTACACACTTTTCATGCAACCATGCAACATTTCAAGCATCCCATGCTTCATTATAATCAAGAACATTATATTGGCTTCCAAGTGATAAACCATATCCACTTTTCAACTCAACAACCAATCGGATACGCGAATCACAAGCGTTGTCCCCACGCTTCATACACACTACCAATCTCAAGGTCTCCCAAATGGAATTTTAACCACCATTTGACCTTACCATACACAAGGCCCCCATATGGAATTTTAACCACCACATGACCTTAACATTCACAAGGTTCTCATATGGAATTTTAACCACCATATACCTTAACACTCACAAGATCCTCATATGGAATTTTAACCACCATATGACCTTAACATGCACAAGGTCCCCATATGGAATTTTAACCACCATATACCTTTGCATCAACATTGGTAGTTGTATAACATCACTAACGAGATCCGGGACAAACTTCACAAGATCCACACATGGACTTTACGCCACCATTGTGATCTTAACAAGCACAAGGTCCTCGAATGGAATTTTAACCACCATTATAACCTTTGCTTACCCAAGGTCCTCAAATGGAATTTTAACCACCATTATGACCTTAAACCCACCTATGGAATTTTAACCACCATGGTGTACTTAACCATCTCGTAGTGTACTTGGATGGAGTTACCGGTTCACACTTAACCACTCCACATCCAAGGCGACTTTATTCACGGTGCACCCAATCCTATAGCCGGCTAACTATATCCGATTAAAGTAACCAATAACCACTTGCATCACTTGCCAATATAACCATCTTACCACATTAATCCAATGTTTTCAAGCATAACCCAATGCAAAAACCACCATTTACCATCATCAATCCACTGTTTATGAAGCATTACACAAAGCCATTAAACAACATGCAACACTATGCATCAATTCCACAATTCCAAAGTACAAAACTATGGATCTCTTACCTTAAGCATCCTTCACTCATGGCTTTCAAAACCAGCATTAAACCATGCTAAAATATGCTTTAAAAACAGAATTTAAAACATGCAAATCTCATGCATTGCATCCAACAATCACAAGTGCTTCAAAAACCAATTCATAACTCAAACCATAAGAGAAATTCCATTTACTTACTCTTGAGCTTAGCTAAGTTGTTTAGACTTTAACTAAGCTCCCAAAACCCTCAAACCTTGGTTTTAAAGCTGAAAACCCAACTTCACTCACCGATACACAAAACAAGGCTAGCCAACAAGCCTTCCAAGCATCCGAAGCCTTTCACACCACCTCAAAAGCTCACGGATCAATCTCCCCTGTTTCAAGCACACAACAACAGAGAATTAATGCATCATAATCCATTAAAAGCACCAGCAACATAACTCAACTCGCTGCTCTACACAAATCCAACATTTCGGCTACCAAACACAACCGAAAACACCTCCAAACACTTCCTAAACTTAACCCAGCCAAGATCCACCACTTCTAACCATTTACAAACATCAATTAACATCCAAAATGATCCCAATCACGTCCTTATACCTCCAACAACAACAGATCATCAAAAACACTCCAAAAACAACCAAAAACTCAAGCAAAACTTAGGAATTTCAACCTATTCGGGATTGCATTGATCAAACCTCAATTCCTCATCAATTTAACATTCATTTAACATCAAATTGACACCTCAAAACACTGCCCAAACAGATCATACAACATTTCACCAAAATCAAGCAAATCTTGCATTTTAAAGCCAAATCAAGATTACAATTGTCAAACCTTAAATAAATCATAAATCATGGATTGAGAACTTGGGAATTTCAGTAAAGAACTGAGAGTTTAGAGGAGAAGGACGTTCTTACCTCCAAACTTGAGTTTCTCCCTTTTTGGAACCAAAATCTTTAAAATCCAATTAGCAAATGGTGAGGTTTTGATGAAGAGATGATTAGCAATCAAAAGAGAATTGAAAAGAGATATTTAGGTGACAAAATTAGAGGAAAAAGCTCTGGAGAAAGATGTTTGGTTTGAGAGAAAATGAGAGAAAATGAAAATGGAAGATTTTAAAGAAAAGTTAGTTATGACTAAAAATATCTTCCCTCCACTTTTGTTTTATTCAAAAGCCTTTAATTAAATCATTAATATATAAGAAAAATCTGGAGAAACTCCCATTGGGTAAATAGCTCCTTAAAGATTCAAAGTTTCAATCCTTTTTCAAACAGTCACGCAGTTTTCAAAAATTACATTTTGGTCACTAGCCAAAATGTCACCCTTCCAAACCTCATTTTGTAAAATTGATTTCACAGTTCACTTATATATATTAAAAGAGGATTTTAGAACATTTCCATATTTTTAATGCAACCCGAACTAGGTTTTCCTAATTTCACCTTTTTATATTCGAACCGCACTCTAACCGAACCGGTCCAAGCCCAAAACTTCTAAGCCCAAAACCGGGGCGTTACAACTCTCCCCCTCTTAGGAAATTTCATCCTCGAAATTTCAACTGGCGAAATGAGAACAACAACCTTCTCAAATCAACACACAAGGCAACACAAAAGCCTCAACCACCACTGAACACTCTCCAGACAAAACTCCACCGAACCCAACACCACCACATACTGTTCAAGAATTCCCAAAGCACTCAGATACTATCCACACCTTATCCTTTCATTCTTCTGAACTGCACACAGACCCAACAACAACCTGAAGAACCTCCAACCTTTTTGCAGCATACACCACCTTAACTCATAATTCCCAAAACTCGCACACACAGTGACGCCAACCAAACCAATTCAGCCACCATGTAACCCACAACCTTCACTTCCTCTAAAACCCCTTGCACAACTGCTCAACCTCTTCCAAAGATTACCACGCCAAGCAAGAATCCTTAAGCATCAACTGCTTACTTAAACTTCCCAACACAATGTTGGCATTCCTTCACATCCACCGCTATCATAACTTCAACAGCTCACCCAGAATACTCACCCATCACCCGATAACCACGTCACAAAACCCCAACCTTGGCTCCGCCAGCCGTTCCACACACCACTAGCTGACTTCAAAGGAATTTACTTAACCACAACTAACCAACACTTCTCACAAAGCTCGGCCAACCAACAATGGCCTTAGATCTTACATTGCCTTTCCACTTCAAGATAGACTGCAACACTTGACCTACACATACATAACTAGGTTACGAGACTCCTACTCTCCCAGACTAACCCTTCTCTACAACCCACAACACAACACCTATGCCAAGTTACCTCAGCAGCTTGGAACCCACCCACAACACAACATCACCTAGCTTCCAAGGAACTACCACCTCTATTAGCTATTCACAACCACTTGACCGATTCTAACTTCCATCGGCAATCTTCTTCCACCACACAACTAAACTCGTTAAGCACCAAACACTTTCCTTCTACCAACATGCTACACCGCACTCCCAATTACTAACAGCTCGCTTAATACCCTCCACAACTTCTAACATTCTCCTAGCACCAAAACAACCTCTAAAAACCCATCATCCAACCTAACTCTATCACATCACTAACAGACTCGATTAGTCATTAGCGAGTGTGAACGTTGTATGCATGGTCACCAATATGCCCTACCAATGCCTAATGTACATGCATGCAAAACCTCTAATGTCATGCCACATGTATGCATGGACCAGTACATATATAATATAGTATATAACAAATGATTTTAACTGTGCATGTATGTCAGTTCACACCCACCAATAACACTCTCAGAATCCATCTAAGAACAACCTCCTATCTCGCTTCTAACTTGACCAACTCCAACATCCCAGCAACCCATTATCCACAAAAATATTCACCAATACTTCTTCACACTAAGGTTGTTTTCAAAACAACAACAACTACTACCCCAAACATGCTAACAACGAGACCATACTCTCTACGCAAAGAAAAACCAAACCAAAACCAAACGAAGATAACTAGGGCAAAAACCACTTAATAAGGTTACCTGGAAACGCATCACCACCCCGGAGCTTCAACAGACGAGCTCTCTTCCTCGCAGAACCACCATTCTCCAGCTGCACCGCTGCAGCACCGGCCAACACACCAAAGTCACCACTATCTCCTTACGGTACAGAGCCCTGGCTACCCCGAGCCAACCTCAAACAATTACGTCTCATATGTCCAACAGACCCACAATTCCAGCAGATTCCATTTTCCAAGCTTCTCACCACCTTCTGCTCACCTTGCCACCTTCAAACCTTGTCTCGGCCGTGCCCACGACCCTTCAGAGACCCTTCTGCTACCACTGAAGCTGATCTCACCACTTGAGGACAATCTCGCTTCACATGCTCCTTAGAACCACAGTTCCAACAAGCACCTGCGCCCCAACAGCCACCAACATGACGCCTTCCACAACGGTCACACACCGGTAATTGAGCTTCCACTCCTTGATCAAGCAGCACTTGCCCCAGATTTGCACTACCACTCAGACTTTGATTCACACAAAATCTTCCATCACATTGCTTACCCCTCGGGAATTCCACTCCAAGGTACCTTTCATAAAAGGCAGACACAAAGAAGTCCCAATCAATATCCTGGATGTGCGAGGCCACCGCTACAGATGTCCACCAAGCACAAGCGTCCTCCAACATCAACGAGACAACGCTTCCCAGCTTACAGGCATAATCACACCCTTCCTGATCTAAAATCAGAACTACACTGGCTAACCAAGCCCCGAACGACTCAGGTGTCAAACCATGATACTCCATAATTTCCAAATCATGCAAACGCTGCTTTGACAAACCCGCACATCCCACCACCGGCACGTCTACAGGCCTTACTGTTACCACAGCCTGAGATGTTCCCAACACCTCTTGAACAACAGATGATGAACTTTTCATCACGGAACCATCTCCCTCCTCCTGCCTCACTACCTCAATACCAGGCACAGAAGACCGAAACAGAACACCTCCAGAAAAAGGTGAATTCCACGCCTTAACAACCTGCCCTAAAGCAGCAACCATCTCACCTAACTGCCACTCTTTCATCGATTTCACCATGCTATTAACAACAAACAATCACAAAAAAACAAACAAATCAATTAGACCAGCTTTAAGCAAGGATTCAAACTCCAACTCCAGAATAACACAATAGCTATAATAATAAGGCAATGGGTATCCCGAATTCTCCCCTTTTCATGACATAACAGTCAATAAAGACATGGATATCACAACATCAAGCATATCAAACAACATATTCGATCATGCTTTCATCAAACAACATCCACTCGCAACAGCATAGCATCATCAATAACATACCCATTACACTCTCATCATTCATAAAAATCGGCTCATAAGACCAGCACAACATCAGCACAAATCCACATTAACTCAATGAAGATCCACAATCAACAAGCATGCTTAGAAACATCATCAACAATTCACTTAAATCACGCACTCTAACCAACTTCCAACCACACATCAGAATAAACTTCAAACACATATTACAACAACTTACCATTTCCCAAAGCATTCGCAACTCAGCTTTGATACCACCAAATGTAACCCCCTTAACTCGGCCTAGACGGTCGACCCGAATTAAGAAGATCACACGGGGAAAACCAAAGTCAACCTGAAAGTCAACCTTGATTAGCGACCCTTTTTTTTCTTTTTACTCTTGTCTAGATGCACGTTAACCCTAGATATGTTCTCAAGATCATCATATTCAAACATCATAAAAAACAGAGAACATTCAGGGACTCAATTGCACAAATTACAATTTTAGGGACCAAATTGTAAATTCTGGAAACTTTAAGGACTTAACCAAATTTTAAGTTACCAACTTAAAATTAATCATCTTTCATGCATCTCTGCCAAATTTCAACTCAAACGGACTTCTCAAACTCATAGAAATGCATAAACATGTTTCAGGATCAAAATGTAAACATTTCAAAACATATAACCGCCCATGTCAGCCTCCAACGGTCAGGTGTTCCGAAACGGGAAGAACCCGTTTCGAAACGCGGGACCGTTCCGCAACGTGTTCCGAAACGAGGCCTGGCAGAGGCATTTTCGTTTCGGAACGGTACCTTCCGTTTCGAACGCCTGGGCTATTACAGGGCCCCTGTTCCAAAACGGTAGCACCCGTTCCGATACGGCCTACTCATAATGCAGATAATTGGCTGATTAAACACACAATTGACCTACCAAACATGTTCCAAATGCAATCAAACTTTACCAGCTAGTCATACAACATACAAGGAACATAATTGCATCAACCAAACATCAACATGGCTTCAAATATGAAAAGCCCCAAATCTATAGACATGCTTCCTACTTAGCAACCATTCAAGCATCAATTTGATAAAACCAACTCATAAAGACCAATTACATGTTCCATCATTATCAACAACATAAAACCAATCTTGTCCAACGTACACAAACTCATTAACATCAACATAAGAGATTCTTCCCCCCCATTGCCTTTATTATCTATAGATATTAACCGAGACATACATCTCAAGTGGAGCTTTCCTTGAATCCCTTGCTTCCCGCTGTTCCAACTTCAAAGATCTGCATTGATGGACAAAAAGGAGCGTAAACACATAATGCTTAGTGAGGAATGCTCAAAACCAAAACACCATCAATGCAGCGAGTCATAAGACCACTTTTAAAAGCAAACTCGATTTGATAAATCAAAGCAATGTTTGAAAACCCTTTCAACAACATGATTAACATCATGCATCTTTCAAACATGAAAACCAACCCTTAGCTTAGGAAGCAAATTAATTCTTTTGAAAGCACAAATTTGCAAAACCATCTATTTAGCCAATCCGTGCATAAAACATCATATGCAAGATTAAATACAAGGTCCTTGAAAAACATTTCTACTTCACATAATATTTTTTCTCATTCATGAAGATCATTTCAAAACAAGAAACCATTTGAAAGCCACTTACTCATTCAAACAATCACATGCATTAAGTAAATGCAACACATGAACCACAACTCTACATTTGCATTACATGCCCTTTTTAACAAGCCTTCACAAGACTTCAATGCACTAAAGAGATTTCATGCACTCATGCACCATTATCAAAAGACAATAACACTTGTACGAGCTAACAAGTAATACATGCATTCATATGCATTACACACTTTTCATGCAACCATGCAACATTTCAAGCATCTCATGCTTCATTATAATCAAGAACATTATATTGGCTTCCAAGTGATAAACCATATCCACTTTTCAACTCAACAACCAATCGGATACGCGGATCACAAGCGTTGTCCCCACGCTTCATACACACTACCAATCTCAAGGTCTCCCAAATGGAATTTTAACCACCATTTGACCTTACCATACACAAGGCCCCCATATGGAATTTTAACCACCACATGACCTTAACATTCACAAGGTTCTCATATGGAATTTTAACCACCATATACCTTAACACTCACAAGATCCTCATATGGAATTTTAACCACCATATGACCTTAACATGCACAAGGTCCCCATATGGAATTTTAACCACCATATACCTTTGCATCAAAATTGGTAGTTGTATAACATCACTAACGAGATCCGGGACAAACTTCACAAGATCCACACATGGACTTTACGCCACCATTGTGATCTTAACAAGTACAAGGTCCTCGAATGGAATTTTAACCACCATTATAACCTTTGCTTACCCAAGGTCCTCAAATGGAATTTTAACCACCATTATGACCTTAAACCCACCCATGGAATTTTAACCACCATGGTGTACTTAACCATGTCGTAGTGTACTTGGATGGAGTTACCGGTTCACACTTAACCACTCCACATCCAAGGCGACTTTATTCACGGTGCACCCAATCCTATAGCCGGCTAACTATATCCGATTAAAGTAACCAATAACCACTTGCATCACTTGCCAATATAACCATCTTACCACATTAATCCAATGTTTACAAGCATAACCCAATGCAAAAACCACCATTTACCAACATCAATCCACTGTTTATGAAGCATTACACAAAGCCATTAAACAACATGCAACATTATGCATCAATTCCACAATTCCAAAGTACAAAACTAAGGATCTCTTACCTTGAGCATCCTTCACTCATGGCTTTCAAAACCAGCATTAAACCATGCTAAAATATGCTTTAAAAACAGAATTTAAAACATGCAAATCTCATGCATTGCATCCAACAATCACAAGTGCTTCAAAAACCAATTCATAACTCAAACCATAAGAGAAATTCCATTTACTTACTCTTGAGCTTAGCTAAGTTGTTTAGACTTTAACTAAGCTCCCAAAACCCTCAAACCTTGGTTTTAAAGCTGAAAACCCAACTTCACTCACCGATACACAAAACAAGGCTAGCCAACAAGCCTTCCAAGCATCCGAAGCCTTTCACACCACCTCAAAAGCTCACGGATCAATCTCCCCTGTTTCAAGCACACAACAACAGAGAATTAATGCATCATAATCCATTAAAAGCACCAGCAACATAACTCAACTCGCTGCTCTACACAAATCCAACATTTCGGCTACCAAACACAACCGAAAACACCTCCAAACACTTCCTAAACTTAACCCAGCCAAGATCCACCACTTCTAACCATTTACAAACATCAATTAACATCCAAAATGATCCCAATCACGTCCTTATACCTCCAACAACAACAGATCATCAAAAACACTCCAAAAACAACCAAAAACTCAAGCAAAACTTAGGAATTTCAACCTATTCGGGATTGCATTGATCAAACCTCAATTCCTCATCAATTTAACATTCATTTAACATCAAATTGACACCTCAAAACACTGCCCAAACAGATCATACGAAATTTCACCAAAATCAAGCAAATCTTGCATTTTAAAGCCAAATCAAGATTACAATTGTAAAACCTTAAATAAATCACAAATCATGGATTGAGAACTTGGGAATTTCAGTAAAGAACTGAGAGTTTAGAGGAGAAGGACGTTCTTACCTCCAAACTTGAGTTTCTCCCTTTTTGGAACAAAAATCTTGAAAATCCAATTAGCAAATGGTGAGGTTTTGATGAAGAGATGATTAGCAATCAAAAGAGAATTGAAAATAGATATTTAGGTGACAAAAACAGTCACGCAGTTTTCAAAAATTACATTTTGGTGACTAGCCAAAATGTCACCCTTCCAAACCTCATTTTTTAAAATTGATTTCACAGTTCACTTATATATATTAAAAGAGGATTTTAGAACATTTTTCCATATTTTTAATGCAACCCGAACTAGGTTTTCCTAATTTCACCTTTTTATATTCGAACCGAACTCTGACCGAACCGGTCCAAGCCCAAAACTTCTAAGCCCAAAACCGGGGCCTTACAAATAGTGTTTAAGAAACTTTCACCATACTTGAGCTTAGTTATCCACTTGAATGCTTACCCTCCTTGCTGCCCTCAATGCACTTTAATGCTCTGCATTATTGGTTTAAGAAAAGAGAGAGCGTAAGCAAAAGCTTAGTGAGGAATGCTCATTTAAAACCACACAATAATGCATTTATAAAACACTTTTATAAACCATTCTTCAAGCAACATTTATACATGCTCTTAATCATTCAAACAAGCATTTCATGCTTCAAGTTCATAACATGTCATATTGGCAACAAGTGATACATATCACATAAGATCCACACATGGACTTTTAAACACCATTGTGATCTTATACTTTCCAAGGACCACACATGGACTTTTAAACACCATTGTGTCCTTAACCCCATGGACTTTTAAACACCATGGCAAGGACCACACAAGGACTTTTAAACACCTTTGTGTCCTTAACAAGAATCTCCCAAGGACTTTTAAACACCTTGGAGTTCTTAAATAACAAGGCTTACACAAGGAATTTTAACCACCTTGAGCCTTAACCAAGAACCAACCATGGACTTTTAAACACCATGTTGTTCTTAAAATTCACAAGATTCACACAAGGACTTTTAACCACCTTGGTGATCTTAACCAAGAACCATCCAAGGACTTTTAAACACCTTGATGTTCTTAAATTAACAAGGCTCACACAAGGTCTTTTAACCACCTTTGTGACCTTAACCATCACTTGCCAATATGCATCATTATCATCAATATTTCACTGTTTTAAAGCATTTACAAAGCCATAAACATCATGCATCTTTAAGCATCAAACCACATTAAAACAATGTTCAAAAACAAGCAACTCTTACCTTGAGCTTCCTTCAGCACATGGCTTATAATCTCAGCAAATAAACATGTTAGATATGCTTTCAAAACAGATTTAAAATCATGCAAACAAACCACATTGCATACAACCAATCCATGGCCATCACCAAGAGAGTTTTTCCGAAAACTTACTCTTTGAGCTTAGCTAAGTTGCTTAGACTTAAACTAAGCTCCCAAACCTTCAAAACACTGGTTTCAAAGCCGAAAACCAAAATCCACTCACCGATTTCGTTTCGCCTCTTGCCGAAACACCAATCAAGCTTCCGGATCACCACCACTTGGATCCAAAGATGACTCCCCTGTTTTAAACACATCAAAGCAGAGGATTAATGCATCATCATGCATTAATATCTTCAATGAAAGCATCTAAACTCGCTGCTCTCATCCACACTCCATTTTCGGCTACCAAACACAACCGAAAATGCATCCAAACAACTCCACAACATTGCCCAGCCAAGATCCATCAAATCTAAACATCCTTAAACATCATTTAACATCCAAAAAGGATCTAACATCATCCTTATACCTCCAGCAACAACAGATCCACAAGATCACTCCAAAAACAACCAAGAACACAAGCTAAACTTAGGAAATTCAACCTATCCGGGATTGCATTAATTAAAACTCAATTCCTCATCAATTTAACATTCATTTAACATCAAATTGACACCTTAAAACACTGCCCAAACAGATCATACGAAATTTCATCAAAAATCACCAAATCTTGCATTTAAAAGCCAAGATCATGAACACAACCTTAAAACCATTTAAAAAACACAATTTAAGGATTGAGAACTTAGGAATTTCAGTAAAGAACTGAGAGTTTAGAGGAGGACGTTCTTACCTCCAAACTTGAGTTTCTCCCTTTTTAGAATCAAAAAGCTTGAAGATCCAATTAGCAAAAGCAAAGGATTTGATGAAGAGATGATTGAAGATGAAAAGGGAAATGAAATGAGTGATTTAGATGACAAAACCAGAGGGAAAAGTTCTGGAAAAAGATGTTTGGTTTGAGGGAAAAGATGAGAGAAAAATGAAAATGGAAAATATGGAAAGTTAGTTGGAAATTCCAAAATATCTTCCCTCCTTTTAGTTTTATTTAAAAACCTTTAATTAATCATTTAATTATCTTAGAAAAATCTGGAGAAACTCCCATTGGGTAAATATCTCCTTAAAGATTCAAAGTTTCAATCCTTTTTAAAACGGCCTCACAATTTTCAAAAATTACATTTTGGTCACTAGCCAAAATGTCACCCTTCCAAACCTCATTTTGTAAAATTGATTTCACAGTTCACTTATATATATTAAAAGAGGATTTTAAGACATTTTTCCATATTTTTAATGCAACCCGAACTAGGTTTTCCTAAATTCACCTTTATATATTCGAACCGCACTCCGACCGAATCGGTCCGAAACCCAAAACTTCTAAGCCCAAAACTGGGGCGTTACAACTCTCCCCCCCTTAAGAAATTTCGTCCTCGAAATTTACCTAAAGGAAAGAGATAAGGAAACTTCTTCAGCATGTCATCCTTCCGTTCCCACGTGGCTTCCTCTACACCACGATGCTTCCACAACACCTTTACCAACGCAATGGTCTTGCCACGAAGAACCTTGCTATCCGAATCCAGAATCTTCACCGGTTCCTCAACATAGGTCAAATCCGGATTCAATTCCACTTCCTCCACAGACATCACATGCGAAGGATTTGATCTATACTTCCGGAGCATAGAAACATGAAACACATCATGAATCTTCTCCAACTCTTGAGGTAGCCTCAACTTGTACGCAACAGGACCCACGCGCTCAATCACCTCGTATGGTCCAATGTACCTAGGACTCAACTTACCCTTCCGGCCAAACCTCATCACCTTTTTCCAAGGCGAAACCTTCAAAAGCACACGGTCACCCACCACATACTCAATCTCCTTACGCTTCAAATCTGCGTAAGACTTTTGCCGATCAGAAGCTGCCTTCAACCGCTCACAAATGAGTTTCACCTTCTCGGTGGTTCCCTTCAACAAAGAGGAGTCCTACACTTCCTCCCATACAAAGCTTCATAAGGTGCCATTTGAATACTTGCCTGATAACTATTGTTATAAGCAAACTCCACCAAAGGCAAATGCTTCTCCCAAGAGCCCTGAAACTCAATCACGCAGCACCTCAACATATCCTCCAAAATCTGGATAACACGCTCTGACTGACCATCCGACTGAGGATGATAGGATGTACTGAAATTCAACCGTGTACCCAAAGCTTGATGCAAACACTGCCAAAAACGCGATGTAAACCTCGGATCCCTATCCGACACAATCGACTTTGGCACACCATGCAGCCGCACAATCTCAGCAATGTACAACTCCGCAAGCTTATCCAAAGAAAACGTAGTATGCACAGGCAAGAAATGCGCACACTTCGTCAGGCGATCCACAATCACCCACACCGAATTCTTCTTCGATGGTGACAAAGGTAAACCAGATACAAAATCCATGGTAATCCTTTCCCACTTCCACTCAGGAATTCTCAACGGTTGCAACAACCCTGAAGGAAACTGATGCTCAACCTTAACTCGCTGACACACCATACACTTGCTCACAAACTCAGCAACATCCTTCTTCAAGCCCACCCAATAGTACTCATCACGAAGATCACGATACATCTTAGTACTACCTGGGTGCATAGCAAAAAGACTACTATGACCTTCAGTCAGAATAGCATGCCGCAACTCAGCATCACTGGGCACTACTATCCGACTCCCAAAACAAAACACACCATCATCATTAAAGCAGTAATCCGAAGGCCTACCCTCCGCGATATCCTGAACATGCGGTACCAAGGAATCATCCAGCAACTGCCTTTCCTTGATCAACTGAACCAAAGATGGTTTCACTTGCAACTCAGCCACAAGACCACCATCTCGCGAAATACTCAAACTAGCAAACATAGCCCTCAACTCAACAGCTACCTTCCTACTCAAGGCATCCGCTACAACATTAGCCTTTCCAGGGTGATACTCAATCGTCAAATCATAATCCTTGAGTAACTCCACCCAACGCCGCTGCCTAAGATTCAACTCCTTCTGAGACATTAGATACTTCAAACTCTTGTGATCCGTGTACACAGTACACTTCTCACCATACAGATAATGTCTCCAGATTTTCAAAGCAAAAACCACTGCAGCCAACTCAATGTCATGCGTAGGATAATTGCGCTCATGCACCTTCAACTGCCGCGATGCATAAGCCACCACCTTACCCTCTTGCATCAACACACATCCCAAACCAACATAGGACGCATCACTAAAGACCCAAAACTCTTTCCCTGATTCAGGTTGAACCAAGATAGGAGCTTGCGTCAAAGCTGCCTTAAGCTTCTCAAAAGCCTGCTGTCTCGCTTCCGTCCATTCATACTTAACATCCTTTTGCAACAACTTTGTCAAAGGTGCAGCAATCTTAGAAAACCCATCCACAAACCTTCGGTAGTATCCCGCCAAACCAAGGAAACTACGAACCTCATGAACAGACTTTGGAACCTTCCAATTCATCACCGCCTCAATCTTCTGAGGATCAACACGAATCCCCTCAGCAGAAACTACATGCCCAAGAAACACCTCCTTAAGCCAGAACTCGCACTTGCTCAGCTTAGCATAAAGCTGATTCTCCAACAAAGTTTGCAGCACAATCCTCAAATGCCCTTCATGCTCCTCCTCAGTACGCGAGTACACGAGGATATCATCAATGAACACCACAACAAACTTATCCAGGTATTCATGAAACACACGATTCATCAAGTCCATGAAAGCAGCAAGAGCATTTGTCAAACTAAACGGCATCACAAGGAACTCATAATGCCCATACCTTGTCCTGAAAGCTATCTTAGGCACATCCACATCCTTCACCTTCTACTGGTAATACCCTGACCTCAAGTCAATCTTAGAGAACACAACTGCTCCCCGAAATTGATCAAAGAGATCATCAATTCTCGGCAAAGGATACCGATTCTTGATAGTCAACTTGTTCAGCTGACGATAATCAATGCACATTCTCAGAGTGCCATCCTTCTTCTTCAAAAACAAGACCAGTGCACCCCAAGGCGACACACTCGGCCGAATGAACCCGTGATCAAGCAACTCTTGCAACTGCGTCTTCAGCTCCTTCAGCTCTTTGGGTGCCATTCTATAAGGAGTAATGGACACAGGAGTTGTATTCTCATACAGCTCAATTCCAAACTCCACCTCACGATTAGGAGGTAAACCATGCAACTCCTCAGGAAACACACCAGGAAACTCCTTCACAATCCTGATATCTTGCACACGCAACTCCTTAGAGCTAGGATTCATCACAAAAGCTAGGTAAGCTTCACAACCTTGCCTCAGCATCCGGCTCGCCTCCAACGTAGACACCACATTGGCAAGAAACTTCACATTCTCACCAACCACAACCACTTCATAATCATCCGCAAGCTTCAACGAAACTCGCTTATTTTCACAATCCACAACAGCTCGATGCTTAGCCAGCCAATCCATACCAAGGATTAGATCAAAACCATAGAAAGGCAACTCCATAAGGTCAACATGAAAAACATGATCTTGAACAACCAAAGGTCACCTCCTATAAAGCTTCCGAGTCACAACAGTCTCACCAAAAGAACTAGTGATACGAACACCAACATCCAAAGACTCAACAGGCAAACCAAGCAATTCAGCATGCTCACGCAAAATGTAAGAGTGCGTAGATCCAGAATCAATCAAGGAAAGTAATGACAAGGATTGCATAGTAAAAGTACCTGCGATCACATCCGCGTCATTCCTTCCCTCCCGCTGAGCAAACACCCTAGCTTGGCCACCTCCCTCAGGCTGAAAAGCCACAACATGTGCCACACCCCGACCACCTTCCTCTCTCTGCTGAAAATTACCACGGCCGCGCCCACGACCTCTCTGCGGTGCAGCAACAACAGGAGCACGCACTTGGCCACCAGCCAACATAGGACACTCTCTCCTCATGTGATCCGTAGATCCACAGTTCCAGCACGCATTACCAGCTGCCACAACAGGAGCCTGCACCTCCCTCACAGCACGAGGACAATCACGCTTCATATGGCCACGCGATCCACAAATCCAACATGCACTCGGATCAACTCTCGCATTGCCTCCCCGAGCAGGCGCACCACCACCTCGCTTAGCCGAGGACTGATACCTCTGATCGCGTCCCCTCTTGTTCCGTCCACCACCGAAACTATACTCAGCTGCTCGCTTACCAGCACTTGATCCAACACTCTTAGCAGACAAACCCAAGTTCATCTCAATGTCCTTTGCTCGGCCCACCAGTACATCAAAATCATCATACTCGGTAGCCAGCACATACATCTTAACTTCCGTCACTAAACCATAACGGAACCTTTCACACCTTTCCCGCTCATCCGGAACAAGCTCAGGTGCGTACTGACTGAGTCGAACAAACTGGACCTCATACTCAGCCACGGACATGCTCCCTTGGGTAAGAGACATGAACTCCCTCTTCTTTTCATCTAGGTACCTCACACCTAGATACCTTCTCTTGAACGCGTTCTGAAAGAACGTCCAAGTTACACCAGCTTCCGCCACCCCAGCGATAGTGGTCGTCCACCATGTATAAGCATCATCTTGTAGCAAGGATACTACACAGCCCAGCTTTTGCACATCAGTGCAATTCATCTGACCCAAGATTCTCTTGGTACCCTCTAACCAAGATTCCGAACCTTCAGCTGAAAAACCCCTGAACTCAGTCCCTCCTAGACTGCGCAAACGTTCCAAGGCTAGTCTAACTCCAGCATCTCCCTGATGCCCAACTCCTTGAGCTCCAGCTACTGCCGCCTGAGAAGCTCTAGCAATAGCTTGGATTAACACCGTCATGTCAGCTACAGGTTGCCCCTGACCAGCCTCAGGTCCAGCGACCCCAGCACCAGCTCAACTCCAGCTCTTTCACCCCCAGCTTCACCACCACCAGGTGGAGGAGGTAAATCCACCGCACTCTCAACATTCTCCTCATTCTCATTCTCGTTTTGAGCCGTAGCTCGCACATTACTCCTCAACTCTCTACGAGGTGCCATACTTTAACAATGCAATCACAATGCAAATAAACAAAGTCAGGCCCAGCAAGGTAAGCAATCCAAGTACTCAAGCTCTTTTTCACTTAAAACAATGTCATTACATTAGCTTTGATTTGGCAATGGGTACCCACAACATGCTTCACCACAGCATACATCTCAAATGCAACATATTCACAAACCACTCAACATTCTTTCACTCAATCAAGCATACAAGCATACATACTTCAATCATGCACACAATCATTACCAATTTCTCGAGAACTCAGCTCTGATACCACCAAATGTAACCCCCTTAACCCGGCCTAGACGGTTGACCCGAATTAAGAAGATCACACGGGGAAAACCAAAGTCAACCCGAAAGTCAACCTTGATTAACGACCTTTTTTTTTCCTTTTAAACTTGTCTAGATGCACATTAACCCTAGATAAGATCATACAAACAACATATTCAAAGATCATAACCATCAGAGAACATTCAGGGACCCAATTGCACAAAATACAACTTTAGGGACTCAACTGTAAATTCTGTAAATTATAATAACTTAGTCCAATTTAAAGTTACCACCTTGAAATTAATCATGTTTCATGCTTCTCTGTCAAATTTCAGCTCAAAAGGTCATCTCAAACTCATTTAATTGCATAAACATGTTTCAGGACCAAAATGCAAACATTTCAAAATATATAACCGCCCATGACAGCCCCCAACGGTCATGTGTTCCGAAACAGGGAGAACCTGTTTCGAAACGCGGGACCGTTCCGCAACGTGTTCCGAAACGAGGCCTTGCAGAAACATTTTTGTTTCGGAACGGTACCTTCCGTTTCGAACGCCTGGGCCATTACAGGGCCCCCGTTCCGAAACGGTAGCTCCCGTTCCGATACGGCCTGCCTAGATTGCAGAAAAGTTGCTGATTAAACACATAATTAACCTATCAAACATGTTCCAAAAGACACCAAACTTTACCAGCAAGACATTTAACATACAAGGAACATAGTTGCATCATCCAATCATCAACGTGGCATCAAACATGAAAATCCCCAATTCTATAGGCATGCTTCCTACTTTGAAAACCATTCAAGCATCAAAATACCAAATTCACTTCGCAAAAGCCAATTACATGTTTCAACATTAACAGCAACATATATGCAACTTAGGGAGTCCAAAACATCTCCCAAACAACAACATAGGTCCCCCATTGCCAAATGCCAAAAGCTAATAGTGTTTAAGAAACTTTCACCATACTTGAGCTTAGTTATCCACTTGGATGCTTGCCCTCCTTGCTGCCCTCAATGCACTTTAATGCTCTGCATTATTGGTTTAAGAAAAGAGAGAGCGTAAGCAAAAGCTTAGTGAGGAATGCTCATTTAAAACCACACAATAATGTATTTATAAAACACTTTTATAAACCATTCTTCAAGCAACATTTATACATGCTCTTAATCATTCAAACAAGCATTTCATGCTTCAAGTTCATAACATGTCATATTGGCAACAAGTGATACATATCACATAAGATCCACACATGGACTTTTAAACACCATTGTCATCTTATACTTTCCAAGGACCACACATGGACTTTTAAACACCATTGTGTCCTTAACCCCATGGACTTTTAAACACCATGGCAAGGACCACACAAGGACTTTTAAACACCTTTGTGTCCTTAACAAGAATCTCCCAAGGACTTTTAAACACCTTGGAGTTCTTAAATAACAAGGCTTACACAAGGAATTTTAACCACCTTGAGCCTTAACCAAGAACCAACCATGGACTTTTAAACACCCTGTTGTTCTTAAAATTCACAAGATTCACACAAGGACTTTTAACCACCTTGTTGATCTTAACCAAGAACCATCCAAGGACTTTTAAACACCTTGATGTTCTTAAATTAACAAGGCTCACACAAGGACTTTTAACCACCTTTGTGACCTTAACCATCACTTGCCAATATGCATCATTATCATCAATATTTCACTGTTTTAAAGCATTTACAAAGCCATAAACATCATGCATCTTTAAGCATCAAACCACATTAAAACAATGTTCAAAAACAAGGAACTCTTACCTTGAGCTTCCTTCAGCACATGGCTTATAATCTCAGCAAATAAACATGCAAGATATGCTTTCAAAACAGATTTAAAATCATGCAAACAAACCACATTGCATACAACCAATCCATGGCCATCACCAAGAGAGTTTTTCCGAAAACTTACTCTTGAGCTTAGCTAAGTTGCTTAGACTTAAACTAAGCTCCCAAACCTTCAAAACACTGGTTTTAAAGCCGAAAACCAAAATCCACTCACCGATTCCGTTTCGCCTCTTGCCGAAACACCAATCAAGCTTCCGGATCACCACCACTTGGATCCAAAGATGACTCCCCTGTTTTAAACACATCAAAGCAGAGGATTAATGCATCTTCATGCATTAATATCTTCAATGAAAGCATCTAAACTCGCTACTCTCATCCACACTCCATTTTCGGCTACCAAACACAACCGAAAATGCATCCAAACAACTCCACAACATTGCCCAGCCAAGATCCATCAAATCTAAACATCCTTAAACATCATTTAACATCCAAAAAGGATCTAACATCATCCTTATACCTCCAGCAACAACAGATCCACAAGATCACTCCAAAAACAACCAAGAACACAAGCTAAACTTAGGATATTCAATCTATCCGGGATTGCATTAATTAAAACTCAATTCCTCATCAATTTAACATTCATTTAACATCAAATTGACACCTTAAAACACTGCCCAAACAGATCATACGAAATTTCGTCAAAAATCACCAAATCTTGAATTTAAAAGCCAAGATCATGAACACAACCTTAAAACCATTTATAAAACACAATTTAAGGATTGAGAACTTAGGAATTTCAGTAAAGAACTGAGAGTTTAGAGGAGAAGGACGTTCTTACCTCCAAACTTGAGTTTCTCCCTTTTTAGAATCAAAAAGCTTGAAGATCCAATTAGCAAAAGCAAAGGATTTGATGAAGAGATGATTGAAGATCAAAAGGGAAATGAAATGAGTGATTTAGATGACAAAACCAGAGGGAAAAGTTCTGGAAAAAAGATGTTTGGTTTGAGGGAAAAGATGAGAGAAAAATGAAAATGGAAAATATGGAAAGTTAGTTGGAAATTCCAAAATATCTCCCTCCTTTTAGTTTTATTTAAAAATATTTAATTAATCATTTAATTATCTTAGAAAAATCTGGAGAAACTCCCATTGGGTAAATAGCTCCTTAAAGATTCAAAGTTTCAATCCTTTTTAAAACAGCCTCACAATTTTCAAAAATTATATTTTGGTCACTAGCCAAAATGTCACCCTTCCAAACCTCATTTTGTTAAATTGATTTCACAGTTCACTTATATATATTAAAAGAGGATTTTAAGACATTTTTCCATATTTTTAATGCAACCCGAACTAGGTTTTCCTAAATTCACCTTTATATATTCGAACCGCACTCCGACCGAACCGGTCCGAAACCCAAAACATCTAAGCCCAAAACCGGGGCGTTACAACTCTCCCCCCCTTAAGAAATTTCGTCCTCGAAATTTACCTGAAGGAAAGATATAAGGAAACTGCTTCAGCATGTCATCCTTCCGTTCCCACGTGGCTTCCTCTACACCACGATGCTTCCACAACACCTTTACCAACACAATGGTCTTTCCACGAAGAACCTTGCTATCCGAATCCAGAATCTTCACCGGTTCCTCAACATAGGTCAAATCCGGATTCAATTCCACATCCTCCACAGGCATCACATGCGAAGGATCTGATCTATACTTCCGGAGCATATAAACATGAAACACATCATGAATCTTCTCCAACTCTTGAGGTAGCCTCAACTTGTACGCAACAGGACCCACATGCTCAATCACCTCGTATGGTCCAATGTACCTAGGGCTCAACTTACCCTTCCGGCAAAACCTCATCACCTTTTTCCAAGGCGAAACCTTCAAAAACACACGGTCACCCACCGCGTACTCAATCTCCTTACGCTTCAAATCCGCGTAAGACTTTTGCCGATCAGAAGCTGCCTTCAACCGCTCACAAATGGGCTTCACCTTCTCGGTGGTTCCCTTCAACAAAGCTGGCATCGAAACCAACTTCTGACCCGTTTCGGCCCAACAAAGAGGAGTCCTACACTTCCTTCCATACAAAGCTTCATAAGGTGCCATTTGAATACTTGCCTGATAACTATTGTTATAAGCAAACTCCACCAAAGGCAAATGCTTCTCCCAAGAGCCCTGAAACTCAATCACGCAGCACCTCAACATATCCTCCAAAATCTGGATAACACGCTCTGACTGACCATCCGACTGAGGATGATAGGATGTACTGAAATTCAACCGTGTACCCAAAGCTTGATGCAAACACTGCCAAAAACGCGATGTAAACCTCAGATCCCTATCCGACACAATCGACTTTGGCACACCATGCAGCCGCACAATCTCAGCAATGTACAGCTCTGCAAGCTTATCCAAAGAAAACGTAGTATGCACAGGCAAGAAATGCGCACACTTCGTCAGGCGATCCACAATCACCCACACCGAATTCTTCTTCGATGGTGACAAAGGTAAACCATATACAAAATCCATGGTAATCCTTTCCCACTTCCACTCAGGAATTCTCAACGGTTGCAACAACCCTGAAGGAAACTGATGCTCAGCCTTAACTCGTTGACACACCATACACTTGCTCACAAACTCAGCAACATCCTTCTTCAAGCCCACCCAATAGTACTCATCACGAAGATCACGATACATCTTAGTACTACCTGGGTGCATAGCAAAAGGACTACTATGACCTTCAGTCAGAATAGCATGCCTCAACTCAGCATCACTGGGCACTACTATCCGACTCCCAAAACACAACACACCATCATCATTAAAGAAGAAATCCGAAGGCCTACCCTCCGCGATATCCTGAACATGCGGTACCAAGGAATCATCCAGCAACTGCCTTTCCTTGATCAACTGAACCAAAGATGGTTTCACTTGCAACTCAGCCACAAGACCACCACCTTCAACTGCCGCGATGCATAAGCCACCACCTTACCCTCTTGCATCAACACACATCCCAAACCAACATAGGACGCATCACTAAAGACCACAAACTCTTTCCCTGATTCAGGTTGAACTAAGATAGGAGCTTGCGTCAAAGCTGCCTTAAGCTTCTCAAAAGCCTGTTTTCTCGCTTCCGTCCATTCATACTTAACATCCTTTTGCAACAACTTTGTCAAAGGTGCAGCAATCTTAGAAAACCCATCCACAAACCTTCGGTAGTATCCCGCCAAACCAAGGAAACTACGAACCTCATGAACAGACTTTGGAACCTTCCAATTCATCACCGCCTCAATCTTCCGAGGATCAACACAAATCCCCTCAGCAGAAACTACATGCCCAAGAAACACCACCTCCTTAAGCCAGAACTCGCACTTGCTCAGCTTAGCATAAAGCTGATTCTCCAACAAAGCTTGCAGCACAATCCTCAAATGCCCTTCATGCTACTCCTCAGTACACGAGTACACGAGGATATCATCAATGAACACCACAACAAACTTATCCAGGTATTCATGAAACACACGATTCATCATGTCCATGAAAGTAGCATGAGCATTTGTCAAACCAAACGGCATCACAAGGAACTCATAATGCCCATACCTTGTCCTGAATGTTGTCTTAGGCACATCCACATCCTTCACCTTCAACTGGTAATACCCTGACCTCAAGTCAATCTTAGAGAACACAGCTGCTCCCCGAAATTGATCAAAGAGATAATCAATTCTCGGCAAAGGATACCGATTCTTGATAGTCAACTTGTTCAGCTGACGATAATCAATGCACATTCTCATAGTGCCATCCTTCTTCTTCACAAACAAGACCGGTGCACCCCAAGGCGACACACTCGGCCGAATGTGTAACCCTCTTAACCCAGCCTAGACGGTCGACCTGAATTAAGAAGATCACACGGGGAAAACCAAAGTCAACCCGAAAGTCAACCGTGATTAGCGACCCTTTTTTTTCTTTTTACTCTTGTCTAGATGCACGTTAACCCTAGATATGTTCTCAAGATCATCATAAACAAACATCATAACAAACAGAGAACATTCAGGGACTCAATTGCACAATTTACAATTTTAGGGACCAAAATGTAAATTTTGGAAACTTTAAGGACTTAACCAAATTTTAAGTTACCAACTTAAAATTAATCATCTTTCATGCATCTCTGCCAAATTTCAGCTCAAACAGACTTCTCAAACTCACACAATTGCATAAACATGTTTCAGGACCAAAATGCAAACATTTCAAAACATATAACCGCCCATGTCAGCCTCCAACGGTCAGGTGTTCCGAAACAGGAAGAACCTGTTTCGAAACGCGGGACCGTTCCGCAATGTGTTCCGAAACGAGGCCTGGCAGAGGCATTTCCGTTTCGGAACGGTACCTTCCGTTTCGAATGCCTGGGCTAATGCAGGGCCCCTGTTCCGAAACGGTAGCTCCCGTTCCGATACGGCCTGCTCAGAATGCAGATACATGGCTGATTAAACACACAATTAACCTACCAAACATGTTCCAAAAGCAACCAAACTTTACCAGCTAGTCATACAACATACACAGAACATATTTGAATCAACCAAACATCAACATGGCATCAAATATGAAAAGCCCCAAATCTATAGACATGCTTCCTACTTAGCAACCGTTCAAGCATCAATTTGATAAGACCAACTCATAAAGACCAATTACATGATCCAACATTATCAACAACATAAAACCAAACTTATTCAACGTACACAAACTCAATAACATCAACATAAGAGGTTCTCCCCCCATTGCCTTTATTATCTATAGCTATTAGCCGAGACATACATCTCAAGTGGAGCTTCCCTTGAATCCCTTGCTTCCCGCTGTTCCAACTTCAAAGATCTGCATTGATGGACAAAAAGGAGCGTAAGCACATAATGCTTAGTGAGGAATGCTCAAAACCAAAACACCATCAATGCAGCGAGTCATAAAACCACTTTTAAAAGCAAACTCGATTTGATAAATCAAAGCAATATTTGAAAACCCTTTCAACAACATGCTTAACATCGTGCATCTTTCAAACTTGAAAACCAACCCTTAGCTTAGGAAGCCAAGTAAACCCTTTTCAAAACATAAACTTGCAATACCATCAATTTAACCATCCCATGCATGAACTTCATATGCAAAGTTAAATTCAAAAACTTGGAAATCACTTCCACTTCACATCATACTTTCCTCATACTTGTAAACCATCTTTAGGCAAGAAACCATTTAAAACCATTTACTCATTTAATCAAACGTGTGCATTAAACAATTACAACATATGAACCACATCATCAAAATTTGCATCACATGCCTTTAAAAACAAGTCTTAGCAAGACTTCAATGCATCAAAGAAATTTCATGCACACATGCACCATTCTCAATAGTTAACCAACACTTGTTCATGCTAACAAGTAAACATGCATTCATAGGTCATTACACACTTCTCATGCAACCATGCATCATTTCAAGCATCTCATGCTTCATTATAATCAAGAACATTACATTGGCTTCCAAGTGATAAACCAAATCCACTTTTCAACTCAACATCCAATCGGATACGCGGATCACAAGCGTTGTCCCCACGCTTCATACACACTACCAATCCAAGGTCCCCAAATGGAATTTTAACCACCATTTGACCTTATAACACACAAGGTCCTCTTATGGAATTTGAACCACCATATGACCTTAACATTCACAAGGTTCCCATATATGGAATTTTAACCACCATATAACCTTAACATTCACAAGGTTCCCATATATGGAATTTTAACCACCATATAACCTTAGCATCACCGATTTGTAGTTGTATAACATCACTAACAAGATCCGGGACACCCTACACAAGATCCAGACATGGACTTTACATCACCATTGTGATCTTAACAAGCACAAGGTCCTCAAATGGAATTTTAACCACCATTATTACCTTTGCTTACACAAGGTCCTCGAATGGAATTTCAACCACCATTATGACCTTAACCATCTCGTTAGGATACTTGGATGGAGTTACCGGTTCACTCTTAACCACTCCACATCCAAGGCGACTTTATTCACGGCGCACCCAATCCTATAGCCGGCTAACTATATCCGATTAAAGTAACCAAGAACCACTTACATCACTTGCCAATATAACCATCTTACCACATTAATCCATCATTTTACAAGCATAACCAAAATGCATGAACCACCATTTACCATCATCAATCCACTGTTTTTGAAGCATTACACAAACCATTAAACAACATGCAACACCATACATCAATGCCACAATTCCAATGTACAAAACCATGAATCTCTTATCTCGAGCATCCATCACACATGGCTTTCAAAACCAGCATTAAACCATGCTAAAATATGCTTTCAAAATAGAATTTAAAACATGCCAATCACATGCATTGCATCCAACAATCACAAGTGCTTTAAAAACCAATTCATACACAAACCAAGAGAGAAATTCCATTTACTTACTCTTGAGCTTAGCTAAGTTGTTTAGACTTAAACTAAGCTTCCAAAACCTTCAAACCTTGATTTTAAAGCCGAAAACCCAACTTCACTCACCGATACACAAAACAAGGCTAGCCAACAAGCCTTCCAAGCATCCGAAACCTTCCACACCACCTCAAATGCTCACGGATCAATCTCCCCTATTTCAAGCACACAACAACAGAGAATTAATGCATCATCATGCATTAAAAACACCAGCCACACAACACAACTCGCTGCTCTACACAAATCCAACATTTCGTCTACCAAACAAAACCGAAATTACCTCCAAACACTACCAAAACTTAACCCAGCCAAGATCCATCACTTCTAACCATTCATAAACATCAATTAACATCCAAAATGATCCCAATCACGTCCTTATACCTCCAGCAATAACAGATCATCAAAAGCACCCCAAAAACAACCAAAAACTCAAGCAAAACTTAGGAAAATCAACCTATTCGGGATTGCATTGATTAAACCTCAATTCCTCATCAATTTAACATTCATTTAACATCAAATTGACACCTCAAAACACTGCCCAAACAGATCATACGAAATTTCATCCAAAATCAAGCAAATCTTGCATTGTCAAGCCAAAATCAAGATTACAATTGTAAAACCTTAAATAAATCACAAATCAAGGATTGAGAACTTGGGAATTTCAGTAAAGAACTGAGAGTTTAGAGGAGAAGGACGTTCTTACCTCCAAACTTGAGTTTCTCCCTTTTTGGAACCAAAATCTTGAAAATCCAATTAGCAAATGGTGAGGTTTTGATGAGGAGATGATTAGAAATCAAAAGAGAATTGAAAAGAGATATTTAGGTGACAAAATCAGAGAGAAAAGCTCTGGAGAAAAGGTGTTTGGTTTGAGAGAAAAGATGAGAGAAAAATGGAAAATGGAAAAGTTAGTTAAAAGGCTAAAATATCTTTCCCTCCTTTTTAACTTTATTTTAAACCATCAATAAATCATTTAATTTCTTAGAAAATCTGGAGAAAATCCCATTGGGTAAATAGCTCCTTAAAGATTCAAAGTTTCAATCCTTTTTAAAACAGTCTCACAGTTTTCAAAAATTACATTTTGGTCACTAGCCCAATGTCACCCTTCCAAACCTCATTTTGTAAAATTGATTTCACAGTTCACTTATAAATATTAAAAGAGGATTTTAGAACATTTTTCCATATTTTTAATGCAACCCGAACTAGGTTTTCCTAATTTCACCTTTTAATATTCGAACCGCACACTGACCGAACCGGTCCAAGCCCAAAACTTCTAAGCCCAAAATCGGGGTGTTACAACTCTCCCCCTCTTAGGAAATTTCTTCCTCGAAATTTCAACTGGCGAAATGAGAACAACCAACCTTCTAAAATCAACACACAAGGCAACACAAAAGCCTCAACCACCACTGAACACTCTCCAGACAAAACTCCACCGAACCCAACACCACCATATACTGTTCAAGAATTCCCAAAACACTCAGATACTATCCACACCTTATCCTTTCACACTTTCTGAACTGCACATAGCCCCAACAACAACATGAAGAACCTCTAACCTTTTTGCAGCATACACCACCTTAACTCATAATTCCCAAAACTCGCGCACACAGTGACGCCCACCAAACCAATTCAGCCACCATGTATCCCACAACCTTCACTTCCTCTAAAACCCCTTGCACAACTGCTCAACCTCTTCCAAAGGTTACCACGCCAAACGAGAATCCTTAAGCATCAACTGCTTACTTAAACTTCTCAACACAATGCTGGCACTCCTTCACATCCACCGCTATCATAACTTCAACAGCTCACCCGGACTATTCACCCATCACCTGATAACCCCGTCACAAAACCCCAACCTTGGCTTCACCAGCCGTTCCACACACCACTAGCTGACTTCAAAAGGAATCTACTTAACCACAACTAACCAACACTTCTCACAAAGCTCGGCCAACCAACAATGACCGTTGATCTTACACCGCCTTTCCACTTCAAGATAGACTGCAACCCTTACCTTACCAGGACACCACCCAACCTACACATACATAACTAGGTTACGAGACTCCTACTCTCCCAGACTAACCCTTCTCTACAACCCACAACACAACACCTATGCCAAGTTACCTCAACACCTTGGAACCCACCCACAACATACAACATCACCTAGCTTCCAAGGAACTACCACCTCTACTAGCTATTCACAACCACTTGACCGATTCTAACTTCAATCGGCAATCTTCTTCCACCACACCACTAAACTCGTTAAGCACCAAACACTTTCTTTCTACCAACCCGCTACACCGCACTCCCAATTACTAACAGCTCGCTTAGTACCCTCCACAACTTCTAAAAACCCATCATCCAACCTAACTCTATCACAACACTAACAGACTCGATTAGTTATTAGCGAGTGTGAACGTTGTATGCATGGTCACCAATATGCCCTACCAATGCCTAATGTACATGTATGTAAAACCTCTAATGTCATGCCACATGTATGCATGGACCAGTACATATATAATATAGTATATAACAAATGATTTTAATTGTGCATGTATGTCAGTTCACACCCACCAATAACATTCTCAGAATCCGTCTAAGAACAACCTCCTATCACACGTCTAACTTGACCAACTCCATCATCCCAGCAACCCATTATCCACAATATATTCACTAATACCTCTTCACTCTAAGGTTATTTTTCAAAACAACAACAACTACTACCCCAAACATGTTAACAACGAGACCATACTCTCTACGCAAAGAAAAACTAAACCAAGCCAAAACCAAACTAAGATAACTAGGGAAAAAACCACTTAATAAGGTTACCTGGAAACGCATCACCACCCCGGAGCTTCAACAGACGAGCTCTATTCCTCGCAGAACCACCATTCTCCAGCTGCACCGCTGCAGCACCAGCCAGCACACCAAAGTCACCACTATCTCCTTGCGGTACAGAGCCCTGGCTACCCTGAGCCAACCTCAAACAATTACGTCTCATATGTCCAACAGACCCACACTTCCAGCAGATTCCATTTCCCAAACTCTTCACAACTTTCTGCTCTTCCTGCCACCTTCGAACTTTGTCTCGGCCGTGCCTACGACCCTTCAAAGACCCTTCCGTTACCACCGAAGCTGACTTTACCACTTGTGGACAATCTCGCTTCACATGCTCCTTAGAACCACAGTTCCAACAAGCACCTGCGCCCCAACAGCCACCAACATGACGCCTTCCACAACGGTCACACACCGGTAACTGAGCTTCCACTCCTTGATCAAGCAGCACTCTCCCCAGATTGGCACTACCACTTAGACTTTGATTCACATAAAATCTTCCATCACATTGCTTACCCCTCGAGAATTCCTCTCCAAGGTACCTTTCATAAAAGGCAGACACAAAGAAGTCCCAATCAATATCCTGGATGTGCGAGGCCACCGCTACAGATGTCCACCAAGCACAAGCGTCCTCCAACATCAACGAGACAACGCTTCCCAGCTTACAGGTATAATCACACCCTTCCTGATCAAAAATCAGAACTACACTGGCTAACCAAGCCCCGAACAACTCAGGTGTCGAACCATGATACTCCACAATTCCCAAATCATGCAAACGCTGCTTTGACAAACCCGCACATCCCACCACCGGCACGTCTACAGGCCTTACTGTTGCCACAGCCTGAGATGTTCCCAACACCTCTTGAACAACAGATGATGAACTTTTCATCACGGAACCAACTCCCTCCTCCTGCCTTACTACCTCAACACCAGGCACCGAAGACCGAAACAAAGCACCACCACTAAAAGGTGAATTACACGCCTTTACAACTTGCCCTAAAGCAGCAACCATCTCACCCAACTGCCATTCTTTCATCGATTCCACCATGCTATCAACAGCAAACAATCACAACAAAACAAACAAATCAATTAGACCAGCTTTAAGCAAGGATTCAAACTCCAACTCCAAAATAACACAATAGCTATAATAATAAGGTAATGGGTATCCCGAATCCTCCCCTTTTACATGACACAACAGTCAATAAAGACATGGATATCACAACATCAAGCATATCAGATAGCATATTTGATCATGCCTTCATCAAACAACATCCACTCGCAACATCATAGCATCATCAATATCATGCCCATTAAACTCTCATCATTCATAAAAACCAGCTCATAACACCAACACAACATCAGCACAAACCACATGAGCTCAAAGAAGATACTTAACCAAAAAGCATGCTTAAAAACATCAACAATTTACTCAAAAACACGCATTTCAACCGGCTTTCAACCACACATCAGAATAAACATCAAACACATAATACAACAACTTACCATTTCCCAAAGCATTCACAACTCAGCTCTGATACCACCAAATGTAACCCCCTTAACCCGGCCTAGACGGTCGACCCGAATTAAGAAGATCACACGGGGAAAACCAAAGTCAACCCGAAAGTCAACCGTGATTAGCGACCCTTTTTTTCTTTTTACTCTTGTCTAGATGCACGTTAACCGTAGATATGTTCTCAAGATCATCATAAACAAACATCATAACAAACAGAGAACATTCAGGGACTCAATTGCACAATTTACAATTTTAGGGATCAAAATGTAAATTTTGGAAACTTTAAGGACTTAACCAAATTTTAAGTTACCAACTTAAAATTAATCATCTTTCATGCATCTCTGCCAAATTTCAGCTCAAAAAGACTTCTCAAACTCACACAATTGCATAAACATGTTTCAGGACCAAAATGAAAACATTTCAAAACATATAACCGCCCATGTTAGCCTCCAACGGTCAGGTGTTCCGAAATAGGAAGAACCTGTTTCGAAACGCGGGACCGTTCCGCAACGTGTTCCGAAATGAGGCCTGGCAGAGGCATTTCCGTTTCGGAACGGTACCTTCCGTTTCGAACGCCTGGGCTAATGCAGGGCCCCCGTTCCGAAACGGTAGCTCCCGTTCCGATACGGCCTGCTCAGAATGCAGATACATGGCTGATTAAACACACAATTAACCTACCAAACATGTTCCAAAAGCAACCAAACTTTACCAGCTAGTCATACAACATACACGGAACATATTTGAATCAACCAAACATCAACATGGCATCAAATATGAAAAGCCCCAAATCTATAGACATGCTTCCTACTTAGCAACCGTTCAAGCATCAATTTGATAAGACCAACTCATAAAGACCAATTACATGATCCAACATTATCAACAACATAAAACCAAACTTATTCAACATACACAAACTCAATAACATCAACATAAGAGGTTCTCCCCCCATTGCCTTTATTATCTATAGCTATTAGCCGAGACATACATCTCAAGTGGAGCTTCCCTTGAATCCCTTGCTTCCCGCTGTTCCAACTTCAAAGATCTGCATTGATGGACAAAAAGGAGCGTAAGCACATAATGCTTAGTGAGGAATGCTCAAAACCAAAACACCATCAATGCAGCGAGTCATAAAACCACTTTTAAAAGCAAACTCGATTTGATAAATCAAAGCAATATTTGAAAACCCTTTCAACAACATGCTTAACATCGTGCATCTTTCAAACTTGAAAACCAACCCTTAGCTTAGGAAGCCAAGTAAACCCTTTTCAAAACATAAACTTGCAATACCATCAATTTAACCATCCCATGCATGAACTTCATATGCAAAGTTAAATTCAAAAACTTGGAAATCACTTCCACTTCACATCATACTTTCCTCATACTTGTAAACCATCTTTAGGCAAGAAACCATTTAAAACCATTTACTCATTTAATCAAACATGTGCATTAAACAATTACAACATATGAACCACATCATCAAAATTTGCATCACATGCCTTTAAAAACAAGTCTTAGCAAGACTTCAATGCATCAAAGAGATTTCATGCACACATGCACCATTCTCAATAGTTAACCAACACTTGTTCATGCTAACAAGTAAACATGCATTCATAGGTCATTACACACTTCTCATGCAACCATGCATCATTTCAAGCATCTCATGCTTCATTATAATCAAGAACATTACATTGGCTTCCAAGTGATAAACCAAATCCACTTTTCAACTCAACATCCAATCGGATACGCGGATCACAAGCGTTGTCCCCACGCTTCATACACACTACCAATCCAAGGTCCCGAAATGGAATTTTAACCACCATTTGACCTTATAACACACAAGGTCCTCTTATGGAATTTGAACCATCATATGACCTTAACATTCACAAGGTTCCCATATATGGAATTTTAACCACCATATAACCTTAACATTCACAAGGTTCCCATATATGGAATTTTAACCACCATATAACCTTAGCATCACCGATTGGTAGTTGTATAACATCACTAACGAGATCCGGGACACCCTACACAAGATCCACACATGGACTTTACATCACCATTGTGATCTTAACAAGCACAAGGTCCTCAAATGGAATTTTAACCACCATTATTACCTTTGCTTACACAAGGTCCTCGAATGGAATTTCAACCACCATTATGACCTTAACCATCTCGTTAGGATACTTGGATGGAGTTACCGGTTCACTCTTAACCACTCCACATCCAAGGCGACTTTATTCACGGTGCACCCAATCCTATAGCCGGCTAACTATATCCGATTAAAGTAACCAAGAACCACTTACATCACTTGCCAATATAACCATCTTACCACATTAATCCATCATTTTACAAGCATAACCAAAATGCATGAACCACCATTTACCATCATCAATCCACTGTTTTTGAAGCATTACACAAACCATTAAACAACATGCAACACCATACATCAATGCCACAATTCCAATGTACAAAACCATGAATCTCTTATCTCGAGCATCCATCACACATGGCTTTCAAAACCAGCATTAAACTATGCTAAAATATGCTTTCAAAACAGAATTTAAAACATGCCAATCACATGCATTGCATCCAACAATCACAAGTGCTTTAAAAACCAATTCATACACAAACCAAGAGAGAAATTCCATTTACTTACTCTTGAGCTTAGCTAAGTTGTTTAGACTTAAACTAAGCTTCCAAAACCTTCAAACCTTGATTTTAAAGCCGAAAACCCAACTTCACTCACCGATACACAAAACAAGGCTAGCCAACAAGCCTTCCAAGCATCCGAAACCTTCCACACCACCTCAAATGCTCACGGATCAATCTCCCCTGTTTCAAGCACACAACAACAGAGGATTAATGCATCATCATGCATTAAAAACACCAGCCACACAACACAACTCGCTGCTCTACACAAATCCAACATTTCGGCTACCAAACAAAACTGAAATCACCTCCAAACACTACCAAAACTTAACCCAGCCAAGATCCATCACTTCTAACCATTTATAAACATCAATTAACATCCAAAATGATCCCAATCACGTCCTTATACCTCCAGCAATAACAGATCATCAAAAGCACCCCAAAAACAACCAAAAACTCAAGCAAAACTTAGGAAAATCAACCTATTCGGGATTGCATTGATTAAACCTCAATTCCTCATCAATTTAACATTCATTTAACATTAAATTGACACCTCAAAACACTGCCCAAACAGATTATACGAAATTTCATCCAAAATCAGGCAAATCTTGCATTGTAAAGCCAAAATCAAGATTACAATTGTAAAACCTTAAATAAATCACAAATCAAGGATTGAGAACTTGGGAATTTCAGTAAAGAACTGAGAGTTTAGAGGAGAAGGACGTTCTTACCTCCAAACTTGAGTTTCTCCCTTTTTGGAACCAAAATCTTGAAAATCCAATTAGCAAATGGTGAGGTTTTGATGAGGAGATGATTAGAAATCAAAAGAGAATTGAAAAGAGATATTTAGGTGACAAAATCAGAGAGAAAAGCTCTGGAGAAAAGGTGTTTGGTTTGAGAGAAAAGATGAGAGAAAAATGGAAAATGGAAAAGTTAGTTAAAAGGCTAAAATATCTTTCCCTCCTTTTTAACTTTATTTTAAACCATCAATAAATCATTTAATTTCTTAGAAAAATCTGGAGAAACTCCCATTGGGTAAATAGCTCCTTAAAGATTTAAAGTTTCAATCCTTTTTAAAACAGTCTCACAGTTTTCAAAAATTACATTTTGGTCACTAGCCCAAAATGTCACCCTTCCAAACCTCATTTTGTAAAATTGATTTCACAGTTCACTTATAAATATTAAAAGAGGATTTTAGAACATTTTCCATATTTTTAATGCAACCCGAACTAGGTTTTCCTAATTTCACCTTTTAATATTCGAACCGCACACTGACCGAACCGGTCCAAGCCCAAAACTTCTAAGCCCAAAACCGGGGCGTTATAACTCTCCCCCTCTTAGGAAATTTCATCCTCGAAATTTCAACTGGCGAAATGAGAACAACCAACCTTCTCAAATCAACACACAAGGCAACACAAAAGCCTCAACCACCACTGAACACTCTCCAGACAAAACTCCACCGAACCCAACACCACCATATACTGTTCAAGAATTCCCAAAACACTCAGATACTATCCACACCTTATCCTTTCACACTTTCTGAACTGCACATAGCCCCAACAACAACCTGAAGAACCTCTAACCTTTTTGCAGCATAAACCACCTTAACTCATAATTCCCAAAACTCGCGCACACAGTGACGCCCACCAAACCAATTCAGCCACCATGTATCCCACAACCTTCACTTCCTCTAAAACCCCTTGCACAACTGCTCAACCTCATCCAAAGGTTACCACGCCAAACGAGAATCCTTAAGCATCAACTGCTTACTTAAACTTCTCAACACAATGCTGGCACTCCTTCACATCCACCGCTATCATAACTTCAATAGCTCACCCGGACTATTCACCCATCACCTGATAACCCCGTCACAAAACCCCAACCTTGGCTCCACCAGCCGTTCCACACACCACTAGCTGACTTCAAAAGGATTCTACTTAACCACAACTAACCAACACTTCTCACAAAGCTCGGCCAACCAACAATGGCCTTTGATCTTACACCGCCTTTCAACTTCATGATAGACTGCAACACTTACCTTACCAGGACACCACCCAACCTACACATACATAACTAGGTTACGAGACTCCTACTCTCACAGACTAACCCTTCTCTACAACCCACAACACAACACCTATGCCAAGTTACCTCAACACCTTGGAACCCACCCACAACATACAACATCACCTAGCTTCCAAGGAACTACCACCTCTACTAGCTATTCACAACCACTTGACCGATTCTAACTTCAATCGGCAATCTTCTTCCACCACACCACTAAACTCGTTAAGCACCAAACACTTTCTTTCTACCAACCCGCTACACCGCACTCCCAATTACTAACAGCTCGCTTAGTACCCTCCACAACTTCTAAAAACCCATCATCCAACCTAACTCTATCACAGCACTAACAGACTCGATTAGTTATTAGCGAGTGTGAACGTTGTATGCATGGTCACCAATATGCCCTACCAATGCCTAATGTACATGTATGCAAAACCTCTAATGTCATGCCACATGTATGCAAGGACCAGTACATATATAATATAGTATATAACAAATGATTTTAACTGTGCATGTATGTCAGTTCACACCCACCAATAACATTCTCAGAATCCGTCTAAGAACAACCTCCTATCACAAGTCTAACTTGACCAACTCCATCATCCCAGCAACCCATTATCCACAATATATTCACTAATACCTCTTCACTCTAAGGTTATTTTTCAAAACAACAACAACTACTACCCCAAACATGTTAACAACGAGACCATACTCTCTACGCAAAGAAAAACTAAACCAAGCCAAAACCAAACTAAGATAACTAGGGCAAAAACCACTTAATAAGGTTACCTGGAAACGCATCACTACCCCAGAGCTTCAACAGACGAGCTCTCTTCCTCGCAGAACCACCATTTTCCAGCAGCACCGCTGCAGCACCAGCCAGCACACCAAAGTCACCACTATCTCCTTGCGGTACAGAGCCCTGGCTACCCTGAGCCAACCTCAAACAATTACGTCTCATATGTCCAACAGACCCACACTTCCAGCAGATTCCATTTCCCAAACTCTTCACAACTTTCTGCTCTTCCTGCCACCTTCGAACTTTGTCTCGGCCGTGCCTACGACCCATCAAAGACCCTTCCATTACCACCGAAGCTGACTTTACCACTTGTGGACAATCTCGCTTCACATGCTCCTTAGAACCACAGTTCCAACAAGCACCTGCGCCCTAACAGCCACCAACATGACGCCTTCCACAACGGTCACACACCGGTAACTGAGCTTCCACTCCTTGATCAAGCAGCACTTTCCCCAGATTGGCACTACCACTCAGACTTTGATTCACATAAAATCTTCCATCACATTGCTTACCCCTCGAGAATTCCTCTCCAAGGTACCTTTCGTAAAAGGCAGACACAAAGAAGTCCCAATCAATATCCTGGATGTGCGAGGCCACCGCTACAGATGTCCACCAAGCACAAGCGTCCTCCAACATCAACGAGACAACGCTTCCCAGCTTACAGGTATAATCACACCCTTCCTGATCAAAAATCAGAACTACACTGGCTAACCAAGCCCCGAACAACTCAGGTGTCGAACCATGATACTCCACAATTCCCAAATCATGCAAACGCTGCTTAGACAAACCCGCACATCCCACCACCGGCACGTCTACAGGCCTTACTGTTGCCACAGCCTGAGATGTTCCCAACACCTCTTGAACAACAGATGATGAACTTTTCATCACGGAACCAACTCCCTCCTCCTGTGTAACCCCCTTAACCCGGCCCGGACGGTTGACCCGAATTAAGAAAGTCACACGGGGAAAACCAAAGTCAACCCGAAAGTCAACCTTGATTAACGACCCTTTTTTTTCTTTTTAATCTTGTCTAGATGCACATTAACCTTAGATGTGATCATGCAAACAGCATACTCAAAGATCACAAACATCAGAGATCAAACAGGGACCCAATTGAACAATTTAAAACTTTAGGGACCAAATTGTAAATTCTGAAAACTTTAAGGACTTTACTAGATTATAAGTTACCAACTTAAAATGAATCAGGTTTCATGCTTCTCTGCCAAATTTCAGCTCAAACGGACATCCCAAACTCATACAATTGCACAAACAAGTTTCAGGACCAAAATGCAAACATTCTGAAACATTTAACCGCCCATGTCAGCCCCCAACGGTCACCCGTTCCGAAACAGGCAGAGCCCGTTTCGAAACACGGGGCCGTTCCGCAACGCATACCGCAACGGGGGACTGGCAGTAGCCAAACCGTTCCGAAACGGTGGCACCTGTTTCGGACGCCTGGGTTTATGCAGGGCACCCGTTCCGAAACGGTGTCAACTGTTCCGAAACGCCCTGCCCAGATTGCAGCATTTTGCTCACTCAAACACACAATTGACCATCCAATCATGCTCTAAAAGCCACCAAACTTTACCAACATGCAATTCAACATAAATGAGACATACTTGCATCAACAATTCATCAAAATAACATCATATATGAAAAGCCCCAAATCTAAAGGCATGCTTCCTACACAAGCAACCATTTAAGCACAAACTTTTCAAATCAATCTCATTAAAGCCAATACATGTTCCAACAACATCATCAACATAAAAAAACATCCTTGTCCAAACATATACGAACACATACACATTAACCCGAGAGATTCTACCCCCATTGCCTTTATTAACTATAGCTATTCATCGAGACATACATCTCAATTGGAGTCCACCTTGAATCCCTTGCTCCTTGCTGTCCAAACTTCAAGAATCTGCATTGATGGACAAAAAGGAGCGTAAGCACATAATGCTTAGTGAGGAATGCTCAAAACCAAAACACCATCAATGCAGCGGGTCATTAAATCACTTTTAAAACAAACCCGATTTGACAAACCAAAGCCATGTTTGAAAACCCTTTTCAACAACATGCTTAAACCATGCATTGCACATACATGAAAACCAGCCCTTAGCTTAGCAAGCTAAGAAAACCTTTTCAAAGCACAACTTACAAAATCATCCATTTAACCATTCCACGCGTAAACACCATATGCAAAGTTAAATCAAAACCTTGGAAAACACTCCCATTTCACAACATACCTTTCTTAAACTTGAAAGCCATTTCAAGCAAGAAACCTTTTAAAACCATTACTCAAACAAACCAACACATGCATTAAACCAAAGGCAACTTATATGAACCACAACATCATCATCACATGCCTTTAAAAACAAGTCTTAACAAGACTCCAATGCATTAAAGAGATTTCATGCTCACATGCATCATTTACCAAATGATAATCAACACTTGTTCAACTTAACAAGTAAACATGCATTCACAAGCATTATACACTTTTCATGCAACCATGCATCTTTTCAAGCATCTCATGCTTCTTTAATAATCAAGAACATTACATTGGCTTCCAAGTGATCAACCACATCCACTTTTCAACTCAACACCCGATCGGATACGCGGATCACAAGCGTTGTCCCCACGCTCCATACACCCTACCAATCCAAGGTCTCCCAAATGGACTTTTAAACACCATTTGACCTTACAAGCCTAAGGTTCCCATGTATGGACTTTTAAACACCATACAACCTTAGCTTTTCCCGAGGTTCCCATGCATGGGCTTTTAAACACCATACAACCTCAACATGCACAAGGTTCCTATGTATGGACTTTCAAACACCATACAACCTTTGCATCACTGATTGGTAGTTGTATAACATCACTAACGAGATCCGGGACACCCCACACAAGATCCACACATGGACTTACACCGCCATTGTGATCTTAACAAGCACAAGGTTCCCATATATGGACTTTTAAACACCATATAACCTTTGCTCAACCAAGGTCCTCGAATGGGCATTCAACCTCCATTATGACCTTAACCATCTCGTTAGGATACTTGAAGGGAGTTAACCGGTCCACTCTTGACCACTCCACCTCCAAGGCGACTTAATTCACGGTGCACCCAATCCTATAGCCGGCTAACTATATCCGATCAACGAACCAAGAACCACTTTCATCACTTGCCAGTATAACCATCTTACCATGATAATCCAATGATTCACATGCATAATCATAATGCAAAAACCATCATTTATCTTAACCAATAACCAACCATGGACTTACAAACACCATGTTGTTCTTAAATAAACAAGGCTTACACAAGGACTTTCAACCACCTTTGTAACCTTAAGCATCACTTACCAATGTACATCATTAACAACAATAATCCACTGTTTTTAAGCATCACACAAAAGCCATTAAACAACATGCAACACTATGCATCAAAACCACAATTTCCATGTACAAAACCAAGGATCTCTTACCTTGAGCATCCTTCTCAAATGGCTTTCAAAACCAGCATTAAACCATGCTAAAATATGCTTTCAAAACAGATTTAAACCATGCAAAACACATGCATTTCAATCATCAACCACAATTGCTTTTAAAACCAAATCACAACACAATTCAAGAGCGAAAATCCATTCACTTACTCTTGAGCTTAGCAAAGTTGTTTAGACTTAAACTAAGCTCCCAAAACCTTCAAACCTTGGTTTAAAAGCTGAAAACCCAACTTCACTCACCGACACACAAAACAAGGCTAACCAACATGCCTTCCAAGCATCCGAAGCCTTCCGCACCACCTCTAAAGCTCACGGATCAAACTCCCCTGTTTCAAGCACACAACAACAGAGGATTAATGCATCATTATGCATTAAAAACACCAGCAACATAACCAAACTCGCTGCTCATCACAAAATCAACATTTCGGCTACCAAACACAACCGAAATCACCTCCAAACACTTCCAAAACTTAACCCAGCCAAGATCCATCACTTCTAACCATTTCTAAACATCAATTAACATCCAAAATGATCACAAACACGTCCTTATACCTCCAGGTATAACAGATCATCAAAAACACTCCAAAAACAACCAAAAACTCAAACAAAACTTAGGAAATTCAACCTATCCGGGATTGCATTAATTAAACCTCAACTTCTAATCAATTTAGCATTTATTTAACATCATTTTGACACTTCAAAACACTGCCCAAACAGATCACACGAAAATTCCACCAAAATCACCAAATCTTGCATTTTAAGCCAAAAATCAAGATTTCAATTGAAAAGCCTTTAACAAATCACAAATCAAGGATTGAGAACTTAGGAATTTTAGTAAAGAACTGATAGTTTAGAGGAGAAGGACGTTCTTACCTCCAAACTTGAGTTTCTCCTTTTTAGAGCCAAAAAGCTTGATGAAACAACTTGCAAATTGAGAGGTTTTGTTGATGAGATGATTAGGAATCAAAAGAGAGTTGAAATGAGTGATTTAGATGACAAAATCAGAGAAGAAAATCTGGAGAAATGTGTTTGGGTTAAGAGAAAATGAGAGAAAAGGAAAATTGAGAGAAAATAGAAAAGTTAGTTATGAAATGGTAAAATGATTTCCCTCCACATTTCATAAACTTTAAAATCAGAATAAAGCCTTAAAATATCTTAGAAAAATCTGGAGAAACTCTTTTTGGAATAATAGCTCCTTAAAGATTCAAAGTTTCAATCCTTTATAAAACTGTCACGCAACTTTCAAAAATTACATTTTGGTCACTAGCCAAAATGTCAACCTTCCGAACCTCATTTTCCAAAATTGATTTCACAGTTCACTTAAATATATTAAAAGATGATTTTAGAACATTTTTCCATATTTTTAATGCAACCCGAACTAGGCTTTCCTAAATTCACCCTTATATATTCGATCAGCACTTTGACCGAACCGGTCAACGCCCAAAACTTCTGAGCCCAAAACCGGGGCGTTACATCCTGCCTTACTACCTCAACACCAGGCACCGAAGACCGAAACAAAACACCACCACTAAAAGGTGAATTACACGCCTTTACAACCTGCCCTAAAGCAGCAACCATCTCACCCAACTGCCATTCTTTCATCGATTCCACCATGCTATCAACAGCAAACAATCAAAACAAAACAAACAAATCAATTAGACCAGCTTTAAGCAAGGATTCAAACTCGAACTCCAAAATAACACAATAGCTATAATAATAAGGCAATGGGTATCCCGAATCCTCCCCTTTTACATGACACAACAGTCAATAAAGACATGGATATCACAACATCAAGCATATCAGACAGCATATTCGATCATGCCTTCATCAAACAACATCCACTCGCAACAGCATAGCATCATCAATATCATGCCCATTACACTCTAATCATTCATAAAAACCAGCTCATAACACCAACACAACATTAGCACAAACCACATGAGCTCAAAGAAGATTCTTAACCAAAAAGCATGCTTAAAAACATCAACAATTTACTCAAAAACACGCATTTCAACCGGCTTTCAACCACACATCAGAATAAACATCAAACACATAATACAACAACTTACCATTTCCCAAAGCATTCGAAACTCAGCTCTGATACCAGCAAATGTAACCCCCTTAACCCGGCCTAGACGGTCGACCCGAATTAAGAAGATCACACGGGGAAAACCAAAGTCAACCCGAAAGTCAACCGTGATTAGCGACCCTTTTTTTTCTTTTTACTCTTGTCTAGATGCATGTTAACCCTAGATATGTTCTCAAGATCATCATAAACAAACATCATAACAAACAGAGAACATTCAGGGACTCAATTGCACAATTTACAATTTTAGGGACCAAAATGTAAATTTTGGAAACTTTAAGGACTTAACCAAATTTTAAGTTACCAACTTAAAATTAATCATCTTTCATGCATCTCTGCCAAATTTCAGCTCAAACAAACTTCTCAAACTCACACAATTGCATAAACATGTTTCAGGACCAAAATGAAAACATTTCAAAACATATAACCGCCCATGTCAGCCTCCAACGGTCAGGTGTTCCGAAACAGGAAGAACCTGTTTCGAAACGCGGGACCGTTCCGCAACGTGTTCCGAAACGAGGCCTGGCAGAGGCATTTCCGTTTCGGAACGGTACCTTCCGTTTCGAACGCCTGGGCTAATGCAGGGCCCCCGTTCCGAAACGGTAGCTCCCGTTCCGATACGGCCTGCTCAGAATGCAGATACATGGCTGATTAAACACACAATTAACCTACCAAACATGTTCCAAAAGCAACCAAACTTTACCAGCTAGTCATACAACATACACGGAACATATTTGAATCAACCAAACATCAACATGGCATCAAATATGAAAAGCCCCAAATCTATAGACATGCTTCCTACTTAGCAACCGTTCAAGCATCAATTTGATAAGACCAACTCATAAAGACCAATTACATGATCCAACATTATCAACAACATAAAACCAAACTTATTCAACATACACAAACTCAATAACATCAACATAAGAGGTTCTCCCCCCATTGCCTTTATTATCTATAGCTATTAGCCGAGACATACATCTCAAGTGGAGCTTCCCTTGAATCCCTTGCTTCCCGCTGTTTCAACTTCAAAGATCTGCATTGATGGACAAAAAGGAGCGTAAGCACATAATGCTTAGTGAGGAATGCTCAAAACCAAAACACCATCAATGCAGCGAGTCATAAAACCACTTTTAAAAGCAAACTCGATTTGATAAATCAAAGCAATATTTGAAAACCCTTTCAACAACATGCTTAACATCGTGCATCTTTCAAACTTGAAAACCAACCCTTAGCTTAGGAAGCCAAGTAAACCCTTTTCAAAACATAAACTTGCAATACCATCAATTTAACCATCCCATGCATGAACTTCATATGCAAAGTTAAATTCAAAAACTTGGAAATCACTTCCACTTCACATCATACTTTCCTTATACTTGTAAACAATCTTTAGGCAAGAAACCATTTAAAACCATTTACTCATTTAATCAAACATGTGCATTAAACAATTACAACATATGAACCACATCATCAAAATTTGCATCACATGCCTTTAAAAACAAGTCTTAGCAAGACTTCAATGCATCAAAGAGATTTCATGCACACATGCACCATTCTCAATAGTTAACCAACACTTGTTCATGCTAACAAGTAAACATGCATTCATAGGTCATTACACACTTCTCATGCAACCATGCATCATTTCAAGCATCTCATGCTTCATTATAATCAAGAACATTACATTGGCTTCCAAGTGATAAACCAAATCCACTTTTCAACTCAACATCCAATCGGATACGCGGATCACAAGCGTTGTCCCCACGCTTCATACACACTACCAATCCAAGGTCCCCAAATGGAATTTTAACCACCATTTGACCTTATAACACACAAGGTCCTCTGATGGAATTTGAACCACCATATGACCTTAACATTCACAAGGTTCCCATATATGGAATTTTAACCACCATATAACCTTAACATTCACAAGGTTCCCATATATGGAATTTTAACCACCATATAACCTTAGCATCACCGATTGGTAGTTGTATAACATCACTAACGAGATCCGAGACACCCTACACAAGATCCACACATGGACTTTACATCACCATTGTGATCTTAACAAGCACAAGGTCCTCAAATGGAATTTTAACCACCATTATTACCTTTGCTTACCCAAGGTCCTCGAATGGAATTTCAACCACCATTATGACCTTAACCATCTCGTTAGGATACTTGGATGGAGTTACCGGTTCACTCTTAACCACTCCACATCCAAGGCGACTTTATTCACGGTGCACCCAATCCTATAGCCGGCTAACTATATCCGATTAAAGTAACCAAGAACCACTTACATCACTTGCCAATATAACCATCTTACCACATTAATCCATCATTTTACAAGCATAACCAAAATGCATGAACCACCATTTACCATCATCAATCCACTGTTTTTGAAGCATTACACAAACCATTAAACAACATGCAACACCATACATCAATGCCACAATTCCAATGTACAAAACCATGAATCTCTTATCTCGAGCATCCATCACACATGGCTTTCAAAACCAGCATTAAACCATGCTAAAATATGCTTTCAAAATAGAATTTAAAACATGCCAATCACATGCATTGCATCCAACAATCACAAGTGCTTTAAAAACCAATTCATACACAAACCAAGAGAGAAATTCCATTTACTTACTCTTGAGCTTAGCTAAGTTGTTTAGACTTAAACTAAGCTTCCAAAACCTTCAAACCTTGATTTTAAAGCCGAAAACCCAACTTCACTCACCGATACACAAAACAAGGCTAGCTAACAAGCCTTCCAAGCATCCGAAACCTTCCACACCACCTCAAATGCTCACGGATCAATCTCCCTTGTTTCAAGTACACAACAACAGAGGATTAATGCATCATCACGCATTAAAAACACCAGCCACACAACACAACTCGCTGCTCTACACAAATCCAACATTTCGGCTACCAAACAAAACCGAAATCACCTCCAAACACTACCAAAACTTAACCAAGCGAAGATCCATCACTTCTAACCATTTATAAACATCAATTAACATCCAAAACGATCCCAATCACGTCCTTTTACCTCCAGCAATAACAGATCATCAAAAGCACCCCAAAAACAACCAAAAACTCAAGCAAAACTTAGGAAAATCAACCTATTCGGGATTGCATTGATTAAACCTCAATTCCTCATCAATTTAACATTCATTTAACATCAAATTGACACCTCAAAACACTGCCCAAATAGATCATACGAAATTTAATCCAAAATCAAGCAAATCTTGCATTGTAAAGCCAAAATCAAGATTACAATTGTAAAACCTTAAATAAATCACAAATCAAGGATTGAGAACTTGGGAATTTCAGTAAAGAACTAAGAGTTTAGAGGAGAAGGACGTTCTTACCTCCAAACTTGAGTTTCTCCCTTTTTGGAACCAAAATCTTGAAAATCCAATTAGCAAATGGTGAGGTTTTGATGAGGAGATGATTAGAAATCAAAAGAGAATTGAAAAGAGATATTTAGGTGACAAAATCAGAGAGAAAAGCTCTGGTGAAAAGGTGTTTGGTTTGAGAGAAAAGATGAGAGAAAAATGGAAAATGGAAAAGTTAGTTAAAAGGCTAAAATATCTTTCCCTCCTTTTTAACTTTATTTTAAACCATCAATAAATCATTTAATTTCTTAGAAAAATCTGGAGAAACTCCCATTGGGTAAATAGCTCCTTAAAGATTCAAAGTTTCAATCCTTTTTAAAACAGTCTCACAGTTTTCAAAAATTACATTTTGGTCACTAGCCCAAAATGTCACCCTTCCAAACCTCATTTTGTAAAATTGATTTCACAGTTCACTTATAAATATTGAAAGAGGATTTTAGAACATTTTTCCATATTTTTAATGCAACCCGAACTAGGTCAGGTGCGTACATCTTAACTTCCGTCACTAAACCATAACAGAACCTTTCACACCTTTCCCGCTCATCCGGAACAAGCTCAGGTGCGTACTGACTGAGTCGAACAAACTGGACCTCATACTCAGCCACGGACATGCTCCCTTGGGTAAGAGACATGAACTCCCTCTTCTTTTCATCTAGGTACCTCACACCTAGATACCTTCTCTTGAACGCGTTCTGAAAGAACGTCCAAGTTACACCAGCTTCCGCCACCCCAGCGATAGTGGTCGTCCACCATGTATAAGCATCATCTTGTAGCAAGGATACTACACAACCCAGCTTTTGCACATCAGTGCAATTCATCTGACCCAAGATTCTCTTGGTACCCTCTAACCAAGATTCCGAACCTTCAGCTGACAAACCCCTGAACTCAGTCCCTCCTAGACTGCTCAAACGTTCCAAGGCTAGTCTAACTCCAGCATCTCCCTGATGCCCAGCTCCTTGAGCTCCAGCTACTGCCGCCTGAAAAGCTCCAGCAATAGCTTGGATTAACACCATCATGTCAGGAACAGGTTGCCCCTAACCAGCCTCAGGTCCAGCGACCCCAGCACCAGCTGCAACTCCAGCTCTTTCACCCCCAGCTTCACCACCACCAGGTGGAGGAGGTAAATCCACCGCACTTTCAACATTCTCCTCATTCTCATTCTCGTTTTGAGCCGTAGCTCGCACATTACTCCTCAACTCTCTACGAGGTGCCATACTTTAACAATGCAATCACAATGCAAATAAACAAAGTCAGGCCCTGCAAGGTAAGCAATCCAAGTACTCAAGCTCTTTTTCACTTAAAACAATGTCATTACATTAGCTTTGATTTGGCAATGGGTACCCACAACATGCTTCACCACAGCATACATCTCAAATGCAACATATTCACAAACCACTCAACATGCTTTCACTCAATCAAGCATACAAGCATACATACTTCAATCATGCACACAATCATTCCCAATTTCTCGAGAACTCAGCTCTGATACCACCAAATGTAACCCCCTTAACCCGGCCTAGACGGTTGACCCGAATTAAGAAGATCACACGGGGAAAACCAAAGTCAACCCGAAAGTCAACCTTGATTAACGACCCTTTTTTTTCCTTTTAAACTTGTCTAGATGCACATTAACCCTAGATAAGATCATACAAACAGCATATTCAAAGATCATAACCATCAGAGAACATTCAGGGACCCAATTGCACAAAATACAACTTTAGGGACTCAACTGTAAATTCTCTAAATTATAAAGACTTAGTCCAATTTAAAGTTACCAACTTGAAATTAATCATGTTTCATGCTTCTCTGTCAAATTTTAGCTCAAAAGGTCATCTCAAACTCATTTAATTGCATAAACATGTTTCAGGACCAAAATACAAACATTTCAAAACATATAACCACCCATGACAGCCCCCAACGGTCATGTGTTCCGAAACAGGGAGAACCTGTTTCGAAACGCGGGACCGTTCCGCAATGTATTCCGAAATGAGGCCTGGCAGAAACATTTTCGTTTCGGAACGGTACCTTCCGTTTCGAACGCCTGGGCCATTACAGGGCCCCCGTTCCGAAACGGTAGCTCCCGTTCCGATACGGCCTGCCCAGATTGCAGAAAAGTTGCTGATTAAACACATAATTAACCTATCAAAAATGCTCCAAAAGCCACCAAACGTTACCAGCAAGATATTCAACATACAAGGAACATAGTTGCATCATCCAATCATCAACATGGCATCAAACATGAAAATCCCCAATTCTATAGGCATGCTTCCTACTTTGAAAACCATTCAAGCATCAAAATACCAAATTCACTTTGCAAAATCCAATTACATGTTTCAACATTAACAACAACATATATGCAACTTAGGGAGTCCAAAACATCTCCCAAACAACAACATAGGTCCCCCATTGCCAAATGCCAAAAGCTAATAGTGTTTAAGAAACTTTCACCATACTTGAGCTTAGTTATCCACTTGGATGCTTGCCCTCCTTGCTGCCTCAATGCACTTTAATGCTCTGCATTATTGGTTTAAGAAAAGAGAGAGCGTAAGCAAAAGCTTAGTGAGGAATGCTCATTTAAAACCACACAATAATGCATTTATAAAACACTTTTATAAACCATTCTTCAAGCAACATTTATACATGCTCTTAATCATTCAAACAAGCATTTCATGCTTCAAGTTCATAACATGTCATATTGGCAACAAGTGATACATATCACATAAGATCCACACATGGACTTTTAAACACCATTGTGATCTTATACTTTCCAAGGACCACACATGGACTTTTAAACACCATTGTGTCCTTAACCCCATGGACTTTTAAACACCATGGCAAGGACCACACAAGGACTTTTAAACACCTTTGTGTCCTTAACAAGAATCTCCCAAGGACTTTTAAACACCTTGGAGTTCTTAAATAACAAGGCTTACACAAGGAATTTTAACCACCTTGAGCCTTAACCAAGAACCAACCATGGACTTTTAAACACCATGTTGTTCTTAAAATTCACAAGATTCACACAAGGACTTTTAACCACCTTGGTGATCTTAACCAAGAACCATCCAAGGACTTTTAAACACCTTGATGTTCTTAAATTAACAAGGCTCACACAAGGACTTTTAACCACCTTTGTGACCTTAACCATGACTTACCAATATGAATCATTATCATCAATATTTCACTGTTTTAAAGCATTTACAAAGCCATAAACATCATGCATCTTTAAGCATCAAACCACATTAAAACAATGTTCAAAAACAAGGAACTCTTACCTTGAGCTTCCTTCAGCACATGACTTATAATCTCAGCAAATAAACATGCTAGATATGCTTTCAAAACAAATTTAAAATCATGCAAACAAACCACATTGCATACAACCAATCCATGGCCATCACCAAGAGAGTTTTTCCGAAAACTTACTCTTGAGCTTAGCTAAGTTGCTTAGACTTAAACTAAGCTCCCAAACCTTCAAAACACTGGTTTCAAAGCCGAAAACCAAAATCCACTCACCGATTTCGTTTCGCCTCTTGCCGAAACACCAATCAAGCTTCCGGATCACCACCACTTGGATCCAAAGATGACTCCCCTGTTTTAAACACATCAAAGCAGAGGATTAATGCATCATCATGCATTAATATCTTCAATGAAAGCATCTAAACTCGCTGCTCTCATCCACACTCCATTTTCGGCTACCAAACACAACCGAAAATGCATCCAAACAACTCCACAACATTGCCCAGCCAAGATCCATCAAATCTAAACATCCTTAAACATCATTTAACATCCAAAAAGGATCTAACATCATCCTTATACCTCCAGCAACAACAGATCCACAAGATCACTCCAAAAACAACCAAGAACACAAGCTAAACTTAGGAAATTCAACCTATCCGGGATTGCATTAATTAAAACTCAATTCCTCATCAATTTAACATTCATTTAACATCAAATTGACACCTTAAAACACTGCCCAAACAGATCATACGAAATTTCATCAAAAATCACCAAATCTTGCATTTAAAAGCCAAGATCATGAACACAACCTTAAAACCATTTATAAAACACAATTTAAGGATTCAAAACTTAGGAATTTTAGTAAAGAACTGAGAGTTTAGAGGAGAAGGACGTTCTTACCTCCAAACTTGAGTTTCTCCCTTTTTAGAACCAAAAGGCTTGAAGATCCAATTAGCAAAAGCAAAGGATTTGATGAAGAGATGATTGAAGATCAAAAGGGAAATGAAATGAGTGATTTAGATGACAAAACCAGAGGGAAAAGTTCTGGAAAAAGATGTTTGGTTTGAGGGAAAAGATGAGAGAAAAATGAAAATAGAAAATATGGAAAGTTAGTTGGAAATTCCAAAATATCTTCCCTCCTTTTAGTTTTATTTAAAAACCTTTAATTAATCATTTAATTATCTTAGAAAAATCTGGAGAAACTCCCATTGGGTAAATAGCTCCTTAAAGATTCAAAGTTTCAATCCTTTTTAAAATAGCCTCACAATTTTCAAAAATTACATTTTGGTCACTAGCCAAAATGTCACCCTTCCAAACCTCATTTTGTAAAATTGATTTCACAGTTCACTTATATATATTAAAAGAGGATTTTAAGACATTTTTCCATATTTTTAATGCAACCCGAACTAGGTTTTCCTAAATTCACCTTTATATATTCGAACCGCACTCCGACCGAACCGGTCCGAAACCCAAAACTTCTAAGCCCAAAATCGGGGCGTTACATTAAAATCACCAACCATTCACTCTAACTCGCTGCTCTACTCAAAACAAGCATTTTGGCTATACAAAATAATCGAAAACACCTCCAAACATTCACCAAACATAGCCCAACCAAGATCTATCAATTCTAACCTTTTCTAAACATCAATTAACATAAAAAAGCAATATAAACACGACCTTATACCTCCAACAACAACAGATCATCAAAAATACCTCAAAAACCACAAATCTAGCATCTCAAACTTAGGAACTCAAACCTATTCGGGATTTATTTGTTAAAACCTCATTCTCAACATCAAATATCATCCAAAATATGTTATAAATCAACCTAAAAAAGAGCCTAACATAGAAGTACGAAAATCACCAAGATCTCATCAAGAATCTTGAATTTAACAACTATTTCATGTTTATAACATTAAAACAACTCAAAAACCATTAACAAATGATTGATAACTTGGGAATTTCATTAAGAACTGATCATTAGAGGAGAAGGATGAAGCTTACCTCTAATGGTTGATCTCTCTTCAACTTGGGCAAGTTTTCTTGAAATCCAAAGAAAAAATCAAAAGGATTTGTTGAAACAAAGATAGGAAATCTTCTGGAAGTTAAAATCTCAGCAAACACAATGAAAATTGATGAAAGAAAAGTGTTTGGTGGATTGGAAGTTGAGAGAAAATGAAAAGAGAAAACTATCGTGAAAGTAGTTATGAAAAAGTCAACTTTGATTTCCATTTTAATTCCATTTTATTTTTAATTAAATCATTATTAAAAGCTCCAAAATTAAAGAGAAATCAGATAAATATATTTGGTAAAATTAGCTCCTTAAAGATTAAAAGTTTCAATCCTTTACAAAATAGTCACTAGTCAACTTTTGCAAAAACTGCATTTTGGTCACTATACCAAAATGTAATATTTCAAAATTACATTTTGTAAAATTGTTTTCACCATAATCGTTTATATAATAAATGAGGATTTTTAGATATTTTTCCATATTTTTAACACATCCTGAACTAGGTGTTCCCTAAACCAACCTTAAGGGTTCGAACCGTTCCCGACCGACCCGATTCAACATATAAAACATCTAGTCCCATATTACGGTGTTACACCAACCCAGTAGTACTCATCTTTCAAACCATGATACATCTTTGTACTACCAGGATGCATAGCAAAAGGACTGTTATGAGCTTGAGTCAAAAGAGTGCGCCTCAACTCAACATCCTCTGGCATAACTATCCGACTTTTAAAGCATAAAACACCATCTTCATTGCAACAGAAATTTGTTGCATTACCATCAGCTATATCCTGAACATGAGGCACCAAAGAATCATCAAGCAACTGCTTATCCTTAATTAACTGAATTAAAAAAGGTTGCACTTGTAACTCGACTATCAACCCACCATCATGCGATATACTCAACTGAGCAAACATTGCTCTCAACTCAACAACCACCTTCCTACTCAAAGTATCGACCACAACATTGGCCTTCCCATGATGGTACTCTATCGTTAGATCATAATCCTTAAGCAAATCCAATCATCTTTGCTGCCTAAGATTCAACTCTCTCTCAGACATTAGATACTTCAAACTCTTATGATCTGTGTAAACCACACATTTCTCGATGTAAAGGTAATTCCTCCAAATCTTCAAGGCAAACACAATAGTCACAAGCTTGATATCATGAGTAGGATAGTTGCGCTCATGCACCTTCAATTGCCTAAATGCATACGCAACAACCTTCCCACCTTGGATCAACAAACAACCTAGACCAACATGCATCACTATAAACCACAAACGCCTTACCCGATTCTGGTTGAATCAAGACAGGAGCTCGCGTCAAAGCTTCCTTCAACCTCTCGAAAGCTTGTTGTCTAACATCTGTCCACTCAGAGAAAACATTCTTTTGCAACAGCTTAGTTAACGATGTAGCGATCTTTTAGAAGCCCTCCACAAACCTTCGATAATATCCAGCCAAACCAAGGAAACTATGCACTTTAGCCACTGATTTAGGCGTTTTCCAATTTATCACCGCCTCAATCTTGTGTGGGTCAACTCGAATACCCTCAGCCAACACTACATGTCCAAGGAAGACAACTTCCCTGAGCCAAAACTCGCACTTGCTCAGCATAGAATAAAGCTGATTCTCAAACAATACTTACAACACAATCCTCAAATTCTTATCATGATCGTCTTTAGTATGTGAGTACACGAGAATATCATCAATAAACACTACCAAGAACTGATCCAAGAATTCATGGAACACACAATTCATCATGTCCATGAATGAAACTGGTGCGTTCGTCAACCCAAACGGCTTCGCTAAGAACTCATAATGCCCGTACCTTTTCCGAAAAGTTGTCTTAGGTACATCTACATCCTTGACCTTTGGTTGATAATATCCAGATCTCAAATCATTTTTCAAAAACACTGAAGCAACTCGAAACTGGTCAAACAAATCATCGATCCTTGGCAAAGGGTACTTCTTCTTAATCGTCAACTTTTTCAGTTGCCGATAATCTATACACATACGCATCGTGCCATCCTTCTTCCTTACAAACAAGACCGGTGCACCCCAAGGTGAAACACTTGGCCTTATGAACCCTCGATCTAGCAACTCTTAAAGTTCCGTTTTCAACTCCTTCAATTTCTTATGTGCCATATGATAGGGAGCAATAGACACTGGAGTCGTATTTTCATACAACTCAATGCCAAACTCAACTTCTCTGTTCGGTGGCAAACAATACAACTCTTCTGGAAAGACATCAGAAAACTCATGTACTGTTCATATGTCTTGTACTCGCACCTCTTTTGTACCAGGGTTCATCACATAAGCTAGGAAAGCTTCACAATCCAATTCCATCATACGACTTTCTTCAAGAGCCGAAATTGCATTGGACAAGAATTTCACATTCTCACCTACAATTACCACTTCGTAATCATCAGCGAGTTTCAAGGTAACTCGCTCAACATCAAAATTGACTACAACGCTATGCTCGGTCAACCAATCCATTCCAAGGATCACATCAAAACCATAGAAAGGAAACTCTATCAAATCAACTAAAAACACATGGCCTTGAACAGATAAAGGACATCTCCTATACAACTTTCTTGTAACAATAGTTTCACCAAAAGAGCTTGTTACTTGCATTCCTACATCTAGCATCTCAACAGGGATATCAAGCAATTGTGAATGCTCACTCAAGATGTATGAATGTGTGGATCCACAATCAATTAAAGCTAACAAAGACAAGGATTGCAAGGTGAAAGTACCTGCAATCACGTTGGTGTCGTTACATCCCTCGCGATGTGCATATGCTCTCGCAGGACCACCTTCCTCTGGTTGAGCAGCAACAACATGAGCTACACCTCTCTGTCCATCCTTCCCCTGCTGGAAATCACCACGACTGCGCCTACGACCTCTCTGTGGTACAACAATAGGTGCACATCCTTGACCACCTCCGGCTAACAAAGGACACTCACGCCTCATTTGATCAGTTGATCCCCAGTTCCAACAAGAATTGGTCGCCCCAACCACAAGAGCTTTCACCACTCAAGCCACACGAGGACAATCTCGCCTCAAATACTCTCGCGATCCACATGTCCAACAAGTATTATGTTTAGACCTCACTCTATTAACCTGAGCTGGCACACCTCACCTCGCCTCAAACCAATATCAACGATCACGATTTCTCTTATATTGTCCACCACTAGGACCCAAATCCGCGACTCTCTTTCTTGAGCTTGAATCACTCACGCGAGAGGTCAAACCCAAACTCTACTCGATATCTTTGGCCCGCGTCACCAGCACATCAAAGTCCATATAATCGGATGCTAACATGAAAGTCTTCACTTCCTACACCAAGCCATAATAGAAGCGATCACATTGATGCCTATCACTCGACACCAATTCTGGAGCATATTGGCTCAAACGTATGAAATGGACCACGTACTCAGCCACTGTTGTGTTTCCTTGCACCAAGGACATGAATTCGCGCTTTTTATCGTCCATGTATCTAACTCCTAGATACTTGTTCTTAAAGGCATCTTGAAAGAACTCCCAATCCACCTCATTGGGTTCTATAGCCACGGTCACAGTCTTCCACCAAGTGTATGCATCACCATTCAATAAAGAGATAGCACATCTCAGTGTGCTTGCATCATTACACCCCATTTGATCTAAAATCATGATCGTACTAGCCATCCAAGCCTCAAATGCTTCAGGAGACAATTTGCGATACTCAACGCCTTCAAAACTTCACAAGCGTTCCAATAGCAATCCCAATTGCCCAGAAACAGCTGTTTGCAGTTGCACTTGCGCTCCAGCAACATCAGCCTAGAATGCTCCAGTCATTGCCTGTACCAAAGGCGTCAAATCACCCAACATCGGACCAGCCTACCCGTGTTGTACTTGCTCCTCACCCCCAGGTGGTGGCGAAGGAGGAGGTAAATTCGCACTTGGCAGAACCTCATTTTCTTGATTGTACTTGACACTGAACGTAGCTCTCTCCTCGGACCCATTGTGCTATTATCATTAAGGCATGAATATAAAATAAAAACAAGAAATCAGGCCAACTTCTAGCAAGGATCCAAGACTTCGAATTCAATTTAAAAAACACTTCACTACAGTAATAAGGCAATGGGCATCCCCGTTTCCCCCAACATAAGATAAAGCACTCAACGTACATACCACATAATCATCGTGGATTACAACCAATAAGATTCAGCCCTCAACATCATCATATATAACAACTCGTACTTACATCACAATCATCATACATATCATCACTATCATTTGATCAACATTAACATGCTTATAACATTCACCGTGCAAAGCAAACATCACCAATACATACAATCACATCACATCGACTTACCATTAACTTACCATCATCCTATTCTTTCGTAACCTGGCTTTGATACCACCAAATGTAACCCCCTCGATATGGTCTAGGCGAGATATCAAACTGAATGAGTTACACGAGAAATATTAAAGTAAATAGGAAAGGTTTACCTCAATAAATGACCCTACTTTTTCTTTTATCTTGTATAGATGCTCGTTACAAACCTAAGTGTTTAATGTTGCAGCGGATCAAACATAACATCAATCGAACATCAATTGCATGTGAAAAAAGCTTTTAGGGACCAAAATGCAAACTTTCCAAATTACAAGGATTTTTTTCCCTAATTTTAGATTACCATCTTTAGATAAATAATATTACATGCATCTCTGTCAAAACTCGGCTTAAAATAATCTTTCAAACTCATTTAATTGTATCCACAACATTCTGGGACCAAATCATAAAGATTCAGAACATTCAAAGGTACCTTTTAACCAATTTAACTACCATCGTATCGATACCCTTAGAGTGGGTATTGATACTCCCTCGACGACCAGCCCCCAAAGACACATTCAACAAGCAGGTATCGATACCCTCAAAGCCAGTATCAATACCCTAAAGGGATGGTATCGATACCTTTGAGGCTAGTATCAATACTAGTAAAACATGTTGCCAAAATCGGTTTCGATACGCCTATGTGTATCGATATCCACTTCCAAATTACACAGGTCGTACTGATACCCTTACGAATGTACTGATACCCTAAGGCATGTAATGTCTATTTTAGCTATTAAAACTCCCTTTAAACCATCCCTAAACATACCAACTTACTTCTAACATGCATAAACCTCAAATAGATATCAATCCTCAAATATACATGACAATTGATAAGTGCCCAAAAGTCCTATATTTTCACTCAAATTTATGGAAATTATCACTCAACCTACACCCATTTGAGCTACATTATGGCCCTTCATACATTGATTTCATCATTTATACCTTTGATCTTTATATGTTGTATATTTTATGAAAAGGGTACTGTTTGATGCATGTTTGGCACTTTTGCAGATTTGCACGACTGCCGGGGCAAGAGATGTCACGATGGCAATAAAGAGAAAGAAAGGATGAGGCAGAACCAGCTAGTAACAGACCCTGATCGAGCCAAGCCACAACTGACAGCTTCTACTGAGGGAAGTTGATTTATGATGAATAAAGCCTTGCAGAGCAAATCTAGTTCCAAACAAATGACAAGGCATCAGAATGCCATGTCGCGATAGTGTACTACTTAACCCGCCAGAGGGCAAAACAAGCAAAGTGGTAGTTGATTTGTAGAGCTTTAAATACTGGATTTTTCTACAAACTTTGTGTGGCAGTTGGAGCTCAAGAAGAGGACGAAAGCATGGAAGGAAGGATAAAGTTGGAATTTTGGCCAAAAGTGAATAATGTATTAAATTAAAGATATTCACATGTTTAATAAAGTTAAGTCCAAGTCCAACTTAACTTCCTCTCCAAGAAAGATTTTTGCCTACGCCTTCCCCTATATAAAGGAGGCTTCTCGCTATCATCAAGACAATAGTGGATAGGAGAGACGAAGAGAGCTTAGCTTAGGATCCAATTTTTATTATGTTCTAATTTCCTTTAGGGTTAGGATTAGTTTGTTTAGTAGTTGTGTGAAGACTATTGTATTTGTTTAAGTTCTTAATGCAATAAAGTTAAGCTTTGCTTATTCTTGGCATTAATCATTCTTCCATACTTATCGAGAGAGGGTATTGTAAGGTTATCTATTTGTTCAATATCGGTAGAGTTGAACTCACAAAATGAATAATCACGTTTTCATCCCACGTGGTGTTAACTAACTCGACCTAGGGATAGGTTAAGAGTTTCAGCGGCTAAAAGAAGTGTTATAATAGTCATTGTTTGTCTTTGGTTCACCTCGGGAGGTATCATGGAAGTTCAGCCATCAACTAGTGTTCCGAGCTTAAGGATAAGGAGGAACAATCCAAGGACGCTTTGCCAATCCTTAACAGCTCTGCCCAGGAGCAAAGAATTTCTACGGCAGGGACTCAACCATTGCGGCCGCGACAGGGACTTAGGTTACTGCCACGATAGTTTTGTGTTATTGCATTCAAGACAGAGACAAGTCAATAGGATTCCACACTACGATTCAGTCTAATCGGGCCCATTATCTTATCTTGATTTCTCTTTACTTTATTTTCTGGCATATTTTAGTTTTAGTATTTTTAGATTACTCCAAACCCAACAAATAATTTGTGTTTTTACTTTATTTATTTTGCAGTGCGAGGAAGTAGGATCAAAAGGCTAGCACAATCCTTGTGGAGACGATACTCGATATACTTATCATTATATTACTTGAGACGTGTACACTTGCACTATTGCGGGGCACTTTTACGCGAGCATCAAGTTTTTAGCACCGTTGCCGGGGATTGACAATAGCAACTTTTGATTTTATTTTCTTGCACTCTTTGTTTATCTGTATTTCGAGCACTAATTAGCTTTGGTTTTGCATTGGTGTATGACCATGGCGAACCCAAATTACCCACTACACGACCTTGATCAAGCGACAAAAAAGACAACAGCTGCGACCAAAGATGGCACACGTAGTTGGCGACAACAATGCCAACAACAACTAGAATACCAATGATGGAGAAAATTCACAAATTCAATTTGCGCCAGTATGAAACCTAACTGTTCGAAACTACCTAGAAGAGGATTTGAACGGACTAAATCCTGAGTTGTTACACCAGAAATAGAGGTCGTCCACTATGAACTGAAGCCCGTGATGTTCAACATGATCAATACTTTCAGGCAATTTGGCGGCTTAGCAACCGAAGATGCCAGACAACACCTCAAATCCTTCTTGCATATCTGTAATTCATTTAAATTAAACAGAGTACATGAGGATATTTTAAGATAAAAATTGTTCCCCTATTCATTGAGGGATAGGGTAAAAACCTGGCTAAATAATATTCCAGCAGGATCAATTGGATCCTGGAGTGATTTATTAGAACGTTTTAATCCTACAAATTTAACTGATAAATTGTGTAACGAAATCACTTCTTTTTTACAGGCTGACGACGAATCCGTGCACGAGGCTTGGGAGCGATACAAAGAACCGTTACACAAATTCCCCTTGCATATATTCTCATTGTGGACGCTGGTAACCATGTTCTATAACACAGTCAACACGACAACTAGGATGCTGCTCGGTGCCTCGGCAAACGACATACTCCTAGACAAAAAAACTAGAGGAAATAATGGATTTTCTGAAGAGAACGACACAGAACGACTATCAGTTCCCAATAGCCATACGAGGAGGAATCCGACACCAACCCACAATAAACGAAATAGGGTCCTCGGAGTCAATTTCATCTCAAATTGCCACCTTGACAAAGTTGGTCATGAACATGCAATCGCAAAACAATCACAAGGAGGTCAAGGTAACAGAATTATTTTGTGAAAACTGTGGAGGTAACCGTGTTTCTTATGAATTCCCGCAGAACCCATAGTCAGCCTTCTATGTTGGAAACTACAATCGTAATAACAACATGACATCCAACAATTAAAACTCAGCCTAGAAAAAGCACCCCAACTTCTCCTAGAGCAACCCTAATAATGCACTTAATCTGTAAAATCAGAATGTTCCAGCAGCGGGATTCCAACAAAACATGCCTTGGCAGAACAAGCCTATAACACCCCAATTTTGGGCTTAGAAGTTTAGGGTCTGAACTGGATCGGTCTGAGAAACGGTTCGAATATAAAAGGAGGTTTTAGGGAACGCCTAGTTCGGGATGCTTTAAAAATATAGAAAAATATCTAAAAATCCCCATTTAATATATATAAGAGAATGGTGAAATCCATTTTACAAAATAAGGTTTGGAAATACTACATTACAGTGTAGTGACCAAATTGCGATTTTTGCAAAGTTTAGTGGTTACTATTTTGTAAAGGATTGAAACTTTGAATCTTTAAGAAGCTAATTTACCCTAAATGTTTTTCTCCAGATTTTTCCTTAATTTGGGTGATTTAATTAATGTTTAAATTAAATAAAAGAAAGGTGAAAACTACTTTTTAACTATCATAACTACCTTTCTCTAATTTTCTCACATTCATTTTTCTCTCAAAATCCTATCATCCAAACACCTTTTCTCCAGAAAAATTCACATTGATTTTTACTTTAATTGATGAGAATTCCATCACACATTAGTTCATAATCAGTCTTGCAACAAATCCTTCTGTTTTCCACATTGAATTTTCATGGAATTTGGCCCAAATCAAGGAGAAATCATCATTTAGAGGTAAAATTGTTCTTCTCCTCTAAATACTCAGTTTTTTACTGAAATTCCCAAGTTGTCAATCGTTTATTAAAGTTTTATAAATAGTTTTAATGTTAAAAACAAGATTTTGGCTTAAAACTCAAGATTTTGGAAGAGATCTTGAAGATTTTCATTGTAATTGATTAGGATCTGTTTTGAGATAGTTCTCTAATGTATTTTGGATGTTAAATGATGTTATAAATGAGATTTTATCAATCCAATCCCAAATAGGTTGTGTTTCCTAAGTTTTTGCTTATGAAAATGGTGGGTTTTTAGGTGTTTTTGGTGTTCTGTTATAGCTTGAGGTATAAGGACGAGTTTAGAGTTGTTTTTGATGTTAATTGATGTTTAGAAATGATTTGAAGTGATGGATCTTGGCTGAGTTAAGTTTTGGAAGAGTTTGGAGGTGATTTCGATTGTGTTTGGTAGCTGAAATGTTGTGTTTGCTTAGAGCAGCGAGTTTAGGAGTGTTGGCTGAAGATTTCAATGCATGCTGATGCATTAATCCTCTGCTTTGATGTGTCTAAAATAGGGGAGACATCTTCGAACAATTTTGGAGTTGATCGGGAAGCTTAATTGGCGTTTCGGCAAGCAAGCGAAATGAAATCGGTGAGTGCGCTTGGGTTAGAAGTCCATGAGGACAAAAATACGAGGTTTGGGGATTTAGAAGAGGTTTGAAACACCTTTCTAAATCCAAAAGTAAGTATGGTTTGATTTGGTCTCTCTAAAGTGGTGTTTGCCCCTAAAATTCTTTTGCATGCTCATGGTTTGAGATTGTTAAATTCCTACTGTTTTTATGCATGTTTTGGAGCATAAGATTATGCTTGTAGAGAAGTCATGTGATGCCATGTTGCGTTGAATAAATTTGAGATTTTGGTTTAAAGCAAAGTATGATTTATGATTTGAAATGTGGTGAGAAAACCTTTGAGTTATATTGCGTGAAAAACAGTAGGTGTGATGATATTTTACCACATTATATTGGCATAGAAGTTGAGAAACTTACCGGATATAATTGATCAATCAATAGGATGAGAGTGCACTATAAACTAAAAATTCGTACGTGCTCTTTGGTTAAGCCAAAGGGAGATATTCCGATGATGGGCATTCCATCGGGTAGGACTTGGTGAAATACCCAAGCTTTGTGGCGATGAGAGATTCTGCCATGTGAGTACGGTGAAGAGAGATTCCACCGGAAGTTGTGTTGCTAGACAAGTGAGTACAGTGATGTGAGATTCCACCGGAAGAGTCTAGTGTAGAAATTTGTCCGCATATCCGAGTATTAATGAGATGCTAAATGCCAATATTAATGATGAAATGGTTTTTGTTACACATGTACCTTTGATGAAATGATTTATGCTATGAGATATGCATATGTGTTTTGTTTAGAAATGCTTTGACAATACAAGCATGTGAATGACCTTGCCATGAGATTTGTATTGGTTTTAATGCATGAGATAGAATGAAGGTACATGTGATTTCAATGAACTTTTCTTTGAAAGTTTTCCAAGCATGAGAAAGAGATGAGCATGTGGTTTAAAAGCTTTGATGAAAGTATTTTCTAAATGTGCATTATTGTGTTGGTTTCTTTAGAGCATGCCTCACTAAGCATTTGTGCTTACGCTCTCTTTTACCAATAATGCAGATAATTGAGATGTTTTGGGCATCAAGGAAGATAAGTTCATCCAAGGAAGTCCAAGCTCACGTATGGTGAAGTTTTTATACACTATTAGTTTTGATAAATTGGCAATGGGAACCTAAGATTTGTTTTGGTTGGGTTGAATTGTAAATGGCTTTAATTGCTTGTTTGGAGGTTTTTTTTCCCTTTTTGGATTTGATATTAGGAAGCATGCCTCTAGACTTGTGAGATTTCATGTTTGATGCTATGAAGGTGTTTAGGGGTTCTAGTTATGTACCTTATATGCTTGATGACTTGTTGGTATGTTTGGGGAGTCATTTGGATGTGATTGAATGGGTTTATGCATGATAAACCAGCAATTGATGCAGTTTCTGTGCAAACCGTATCGAAACACCCTCTAGTGTTTCGAAACAGGGGCCTGAAATGGCCTTCGTGTTTCGAAACGGTAATGGATGTCTCGAAATGATTTGGCTACTTGAATGCATTGTTTCGGAACCAGTCTCGGAACCAACCCGCGTATCGAAATGGTTAACGTTGTTTTGATCCAACGTTTCGATACGACAGGTGAGTGTTTCGAAACAGGTGACCGTTGGGCACAAATTTGAATGGTGCGGAAGTTTGCAAGTTTTACATTTTGGTCCCAAATATTGAAGTTGCAATTGCTTGTGTTTGAGATGTTCTTTTAAGATGAATTTTGGCAGAGAAGCATGTAATGTGACTAATTTCATATTGGTAACATTAAAATCAATGAAGACCTTCTAATTTTTAGAAATTACAATTTGGTCCCTAAACTTGTAATAAGTGCAATTAAGTCCCTAAATGTCATCCGATCGCTGTGCCTTTCTCTAATATGTTTTATGAGTACTCACTTAGGGTTAACATGTATCTAGACAAGATTAAAAAGAAAAAAAAAGGTCGTGAATCAAGGTTGACTTTGGGTTTACTTTGGTTTTCCCCGTGTAATCTTCGTAGCTCGGGTTTACCGTCTAGGCCGGGCTAAGGGGGTTACATTTGATGGTATCAAAGCTTAGTTCTCGTATAATTGGGATTTGTTATGTGGGTGATGTATGTGTAATTGCATGATGTACCTTTCGGGTGAAAATTTGTTGTGTGAATCGTGATGCATGGTTTCATTTGTGATGTGCTTGTGATGTTATGTTGTGTTGGAGTGTGTTAGGGGATCCCATTGTCATATCAAAACCAATGAAAGGATTTTTTCGAAAATGAGCTTGAGTACTTGGATTACTTACCTTATTGTGCCTAATTGTGTTTATTGCATTTTTGTTAGTGCATTGTTTTCTTTGTAGATGGGGCCACGTAGAGAGATGAGGATGAATACAAGAGCTATGGCTCAGAATGAGAATGATGAGAATGCTGAGAATGTTGTGGATTTACATCCTTCTATTGGTGGTGGACCACCTGGTGGTGATGGTGGTGCTGGAGTTGGAAATGTTGGTGTTGGTGCTGGGGTCGCTGGACCTGAAAGTGTGCAGGGGCAAGATGCTCCTGACATGACTATGTTGATTCAGGCTATTGCTGGAGCCTTTCAGGCAGCAGTAGCTGGAGCTCATGGAGCTGCGCATCAGGATGATGCCAATGTGAGATTGCCTTTGGAACGTCTTCGTAGTATGGGAGGGACTGAGTTCATAGGTTTATCTTCGGTAGGATCTGAGTCTTGGATGGAAAGCACCAAGAGGATTTTGGGTCAGATGAACTGCAATAATGTGCAGAAGCTGGGTTGTGTGGTGTCACTGCTGCATGGTGATGCTTACACGTGGTGGACGACCGCTATCTCTGGGATGGAAGATGATAAGGTGACTTGGACGTTCTTCCTGAGTGCGTTCAAGTGGAAGTATCTGGGTGTGCGATACGTGGATAAGAAGAAAAGGGAATTTATGTCTCTTGTACAAGGTAGCATGACGGTAGCTGGGTATGAGATTCACTTTGTCCGCCTTAGTCACTATGCACCTGAGCTGATCTCTAATGAGAGGGAGAGGTGCGAACGATTCTGTTATGGGTTGGTAACGGATGTGAAGACTTTTATGCTTGCAACTGATTATACACATTTCGATGTCTTGGTCACTAGAGCCAAAGACATCAATGTCGAATCTTGGTTTGACTGGCCGAGCGGGTGGATCTAGCTTTGGGAAGAGAGCGGCTGAATGCAATTATGGTAGAGATCGCAACAAGAGGCATAAGGATAGGAGTCCGCATTTTGATACTAGGCGTGGAGGTGGTAACCCTGGTAGAGGTCAGCAAGGACCTAATGTTGTTCAGAGGACTTCTAAGTGTAACCGTTGTGGTAGACAGCATGGTGGCGAGTGCTGGGGTAACCTTGGTACATGCTGGAATTGTGGAAACCGTGGACATTTGAAGAAGGATTGTCCTTAGCCTTTGAAGGAGGGACAGGCTCCGGTGAGAGCAGCTGAGCCATAGAGAGGCCGTGGGCGCGGTCGTGGTGATTTTCAGCGTAGAGATGATGGTGGCAGGAATGTAGCACATGTTGTGGCTGTTCAACCTAAGGGTGGTGGTCAGGCTCGAGTGTATGCTCATCGTGAGGGAAGGAATGATACGAATGTGATCGCAGGTACTTTTACCTTGCAATCCTTATCATTATTTTCTTTGATTGATTCTGGATCTACACACTCGTACATATTGCGTGAACATGCTCAAATGCTTGGTTTACCTATTGAGTCTTTGGTTGTTGGTATGCGTGTGACTAGTTCCTTTGGTGAGATAGTTGTAACGCGGAAGTTGTATAGAAGATGTCCATTGAAAGTGCAAAACCATGTTTTTCTTGTTGATCTCATGGAATTGTCATTCTATGGTTTTGATGTAATCCTTGGTATGGATTGGCTTGTCGAGCATCAAGTTGTGGTTGATTTTGAAAGCAAGCGAGTTTCGCTGAAACTTGCGGATGATTACGAAGTGGTGGTGGTTGGTGAGAATGTAAAGTTTCTTGGCAATATGGAGTCTACATTAGAAGCGAGTCGAATGCTGAGGCAAGGTTGCGAGGCTTACCTAGCCTTTGTGATGAATCCTATTTCAAAGGAGTTGTGCGTTCAAGATATCAGAACTGTACGAGAGTTTCCTGGAGTGTTTCCGGAGGAGTTACTGGGATTGCCACCTAGTCGAGAGGTGGAGTTTGGAATTGAGCTGTATGAAAACACGACTCCAGTGTCCATTGCTCCCTATCACATGGCACCTAAAGAGTTGAAGGAGTTGAAGACACAGCTTCAAGAGTTGCTAGATAGTGGTTTCATTCGGCCTAATGTGTCACCGTGGGGTGCACTAGTCTTGTTTGTGAAGAAGAAGGATGGCACTATGAGAATGTGCATCGATTATCGTCAGCTGAACAAGTTGAGTATCAAGAACAGGTATCCTTTGCCGAGGATCGATGATCTTTTTTATCAGTTTCGGGGAGCGATTGTGTTCTCCAAGATTGACTTAAGGTCAGGGTACTACCAGCTTAAGGTGAAAGATGTGGATGTGCCGAAAAAAGCCTTTAGAACAAGGTATGGGCATTATGAATTCCTTGTAATGTCGTTTGGATTGATGAATGCTCCTGCTGCTTTTATGGACATGATGAATAGAGTGTTCCATGAATACTTGGACAAGTTCGTTGTGGTGTTTATTGACGATATCCTTGTGTACTCTCGTACTGAGTAGGATCATGAAGGTCATTTGAGGGTTGTCTTGCAAGCGGTTCTGGAAAATCAACTTTATGCTAAGCTGAGCAAGTGTGAGATTTGGCTAAAGGAAGTTGTGTTCCTTGGTCATGTGGTTTCAGCTGAGGGGATTCGTGTTGATCCTCAAAAGATTGAGGCGGTTATGAATTGGTAGCCTCCTAAGTCCGTTCATGAAGTCTGTAGTTTCCTTGGGTTGGCAGGATATTACCGGAAGTTTGTGGATAGATTTTCAAAGATTGTTGCAAAAAGATGTCAAGTATGAGTGGACAGAAGCAAGACAACAAGCTTTTGAGAAGCTTAAGGCAGCTTTGACGCAAGCTCCTATCTTGGTTCAACCTGAATCAGGAAAAGAGTTTGTGGTGTACAGTGACGCATCCTACGTTGGTTTGGGGTGTGTGCTAATGAAAGAGGGTAAGGTGGTGCCTTAAGCATCGCGACAATTGAAGGTGCATGAGCACAATTATCCTACGCATGATATTGAGTTAGATGCGGTGGTTTTTGCTTTGAAGATTTGGAGACATTATCTGTATGGTGAGAAGTGTACTGTGTACACGGATCACAAGAGTTTGAAGTATTTGATGTCTCAGAAAGAGATGAATATTAGGAAATGACGTTGGGTGGAGTTGCTTAAAGATTACGATCTGACGATCGAGTACCATCCGGGAAAAGCTAATGTTGTGGCGGATGCCTTGAGGAGGAAGGTGGCAGTGGAGTTAAGGGCTATGTTTGCCAGCTTGAGTATTTCGCAAGATGGAGGTCTTGTGGCTAAATTGCAAGTGAAGCCATCTCTGGTTCAGTTAATAAATGATAAGCTGTTGTTGGATGATTCGTTGGTGCCACCTGTTCAGGAAATTGCTGAGGATAGACCATCGAAATTTTGTTTTAATGATGATGGAGTTCTATGTTTTGGGAGTCGGATAGTAGTGCCAAATGATGCGGATTTGAGGCATACTATTCTAACTGAAGCTCACAGTAGTCCTTTTGCTATGCACCCTGGTAGTACATAGATGTATCGCAATTTGAAGGATGAGTACTATTGGGTGGGTTTGAAGAAAGATGTTGCGGAATATGTGGGTAAGTGTATGGTTTGTCAGCGGGTTTAGGCTGAGCATCAGTTTCCTTCGAGGTTGTTGCAATCGTTGAGGATTCCTGAACGAAAGTGGGACAGAATCACCATGCACTTTGTGTCTGGTTTTCCTTTGTCGCCATCGAAGAAGAATTCGGTGTGGGTAATTGTGGATCGCCTTACGAAGTGTGTGCATTTCTTACCTGTGCATACCACATATGCTTTGGATAAGCTTGCAGAGTTGTACATTGCTGAGATTGTGCGTCTGCATGGTGTGCCAAAGTCTATAGTGTCGGATAGAGATCTGAGGTTCACATCGCATTTTTGGGAGTGTTTGCATCAAGCTTTCGGTACGCGGCTGAATTTCAGTACTTCTTATCATCCACAGTCGGGTGGATAGTTTGAGCGTGTTATCCAAGTGCTTGAGGATATGTTGAGGTGCTATGTGATTGAGTTTCAAGGCTCTTGGGAGAAGCATTTGCCTTTTGTGGAGTTTGCTTACAACAATAGCTACCAGGCAAGTATTCAAATGGCACCTTATGAAGCCTTGTATGGGAGGAAGTGCAGAACTCCTCTTTGCTGGGCTGAAACAGGTCAGAAGTTGGTCTCGATGCTGGCTTTATTGAAAGGAACCACCGAGAAGGTGAAGCTCACTTGTGAGCGGCTGAAGGCAGCTTCTAATCGACATAAGTCTTACGCGTATTTGAAGCGTAAGGAGATTGAGTTTACGGTGGGTGATCGTGTGTTTTTGAAGGTTTTGCCTTAGAAGAAGGTGACAAGGTTTGGCCGGAAGGGTAAGTTGAGCCCTAGGTATATTGGACCATACGAGGTGATTGAACGTGTGGGTAATGTTGCTTATAAGCTGAGGTTACCACAAGAGTTGGAAAAGATACATGATGTGTTCCATGTCTCTATGCTTCGGAGGTATAGATCGGATCCTTTGCATGTTATGCCTGTGGAGGAAGTGGAGTTGAATCCAGATTTGACCTATGATGAGGAGTCGATTGAGATTCTTGATTCGGACAGTAAAGTTCTTCGAGGTAAGACCATTGAGTTGGTTAAAGTGTTGTGGAGGCATCGTGGTGTTCACGAAGCCACGTGGGAAAGAAAAGATGACATGAAGAAGTCGTTTCCTTATCTTTTTCTTCCAGGTAAATTTCGAGGATGAAATTTCTTAAGAGAGGGAGAGTTGTAACACCCCAATTTTGGGCTTAGAAGTTTAGGGTCTGAACCGGACCGGTTTGAGAAACGTTTCGAATATAAAAGGAGGGTTTAGGGAACGCCTAGTTCAGGATGCTTTAAAAATATAGAAAAATATCTAAAAATCCTCATTTATATATATATATATATATATATACATATATAAGAGAATGGTGAAATCAATTTTACAAAATAAGGTTTGGAAATACTACATTTCGGTGTAGTGACCAAATTGCAATTTTTGCAAAGTTTAGTGGTGATTGTTTTGTAAAGGATTGAAACTTTGAATCTTTAAGGGGCTAATTTACCCAAAATGTTTTTCTCCAGATTTTCCCTTAATTTGGGTGATTTAATTAATGTTTTAATTAAATAAAAGAAAGGTGAAAATACTTTTTAACTTTCATAACTATCTTTCTCTAATTTTCTCACATTCCTTTTTCTCTCAAAATCCTATCATCCAAACACCTTTTTCTCCAGGAAGATTCACATTGATTTTTACTTCAATTGATGAGATTTCCATCACACATTAGTTCCTATTCAATCTTGCAACAAATCCTTCTGTTTTCCACATTGATTTTTCATGCAATTTGGCCCAAATCAAGGAGAAATCATCATTTAGAGGTAAGATTGTTCTTCTCCTCTAAATAATCAGTTCTTTACTGAAATTCCCAAGTTTTCAATTTTTTATTAAAGTTTTATAAATGGTTTTAATGTTAGAAACAAGATTTTTGAGTTAAAACTCAAGATTTTGGAAGAGATCTTGAAGATTTTTGTTGTAATTGATTGGGCTCTGTTTTGAGATAGTTCTCTAATGTATTTTGGATGTTAAATGATGTTAGAAATGAGGTTTTATCAATCTAATCCCGAATAGGTTGTGTTTCCTAAGTTTTTGCTTATGAAAAAGGTGGTTTTTGAGGTGTTTTTGGTGTTCTGTTATAGCTGGAGGTATAAGGACGAGTTTAGAGTTATTTTTTATGTTAATTGATGTTTAGAAATTATTAGAAGCGATGGATCTTGGTTGGGTTAAGTTTTGGAAGAGTTTGGAGGTGATTTCGGCTGTGTTTGGTAGCTGAAATGTTGTGTTTGCTTAGAGCAACGAGTTTAGGAGTGTTGGCTGAAGATTTCAATGCATGCTGATGCATTAATCCTCTGCTTTGATGTGTCTAAAACAGGGGAGAGATCTTCGGAAACTTTTGGAGTTGACCCAGAAGCTTAATTGGCGTTTCGGCAAGCTAGCGAAACGAAATTGGTGAGTGCGCTTGGGTTAGAAGTATATGAGGACAAAATACGAGGTTTGGGGATTTAGGAGAGGTTTGAAACACCTTCCTAAATCCGAAAGTAAGTATGGTTTGATTTGGTCTCTCTAAGGTGGTGTATGCCCCTAAAATGCTTTTGCATGCTCATGGTTTGAGATTGTTAAATTCCTATTGTTTTTATGCATTTTTTGGAGCATGAGCTTATGCTTGTAGAGATGTCATGAGATGGCATGTTGCATTGAATTGATTTCAGATTTTGGTTTAAAGCAAAGTATGATTTATGATTTGAAATGTGGTGAGAAAACCTTTGAGTTATATTGCATGAAAAACAATAGATGTGATGATATTTTAACACGTTATATTGGAATAGAAGTTGAGAAACTTACCGGATATAATTGATCGATCAATAGGATGAGAGTGCACTATAAACTAAAAACCCGTACGTGCTCTTTGGTTAAGCCAAAGGGAGATATTCCGATGATGGGCATTCCATCGGGTAGGACTTGGTGAAATATCCAAGCTTTGTGGCGATGAGAGATTCCGCCATGTGAGTACGGTGAAGAGAGATTCCACCGGAAGTTGTGTTACTAGACAAGTGAGTACGGTAATGTGAGATTCCATCGGAAGTGTCTAGTGTAGAAATGTGTCCGCATATCCGAGTATTAATGAGTTGCTAAATGCCAATATAAATGATGAAATGGTTTTTGTTACACATGTACCTTTGATGAAATGATTTATGCTATGAGATATGCATATGTGTTTTGTTTAGAAATACTTTGACAATACAAGCATGTGAATGGCCTTGCCATGAGATTTGCATTGGTTTTAATGCATGAGATAGAATGAAGGTACATGTGATTTCAATGAACTTTGCTTTGAAAGTTTTTCAAGCATGAGAACGAGATGAGAATGTTGTTTAAAAGCTTTGATGAAAGTATTTTCTAAATGTGCATTATTGTGTTGGTTTCTTTAGAGCATGCCTCACTAAGCATTTGTGCTTACGCTCTCTTTTACCAATAATGTAGATAATTGAGGTGTTTTGGGCATCAAGGAAGCTAAGTTCATCCAAGGAAGTCCAAGCTCACGTATGGTGAAGTTTTCATACACTATTAGTTTTGATAAATTGGCAATGGGAACCTAAGATTTGTTTTTGGAGATGTATTCAACTCCCTGAGGTTGTGGCATGTTTGTTTTGGTTTGGTTGAATTGTAAATGACCTTAATTGCTTGTTTGGAGGTTTGATTTCCCTTTTTGGATTTCATATTAGGAAGCATGCCTCTAGACTTGTGAGATTTCATGTTTGATGCTATGAAGGTGTTTAGGGGTTCTAGTTATGTACCTTATATGCTTGATGACTTGTTGGTATGTTTGGGGAGTTATTTGGATGTGAGTGAATGGATTTATGCATGAAAAACCAGCAATTGATGCAGTTTCTGGGCAAACCATATCGAAACACAGTCTAGTGTTTCGAAACAGGGGCCTGAAATGTCCTTCGTGTTTTGAAACGCTGAAGGATGTTTCGAAACGATTTGACTACTGGAATGCCTTTTTTCGGAACCAGTCTCGGAACCAACCCGCGTATTGAAATGGTCAACCCCATTTCGATCCAACATTTCGATACGGCAGGTGAGTGTTTCGAAACCGGTGACCGTTGGGCATAGATTTGAATGGTGTAGAAGTTTGCAAGCTTTACATTTAGGTCCCAAATATTGAAGTTGCAATTGCTTGTGTTTGAGATGTTCTTTTAAGATGAATTTTGGCAGAGAAGCATGTAACGTGACTAATTTCATATTAGTAACATTAAAATCAATGAAGACCTTCTAATTTTCATAAATTACAATTTGGTCCCTAAACTTTTAATAAGTGCAATTGAGTCCCTAAATGTCATCCGATCGTTGTGCCTTTCTCTAATATGTTTTATGAGTACACACTTAGGGTTAACGTGTATCTAGACATGATTAAAAAGAAGAAAAAAAGGGTCGTGAATCAAGGTTGACTTTCGGGTTGACTTTGGTTTTCCCCGTGTAATCTTCGTAGTTCGGGTTTACCGTCTAGGCCGGGCTAAGGGGGTTACAATGCCGCAGCAACAACCCATGCCGCCAAAGCAAGCTCAACAGATGCTGCCCCAGTAGTAACATCCAATGCAGTCTAGTTCTATAGAAACCGCTCTTCATGCTTTTATGACTCAAACTAGTTCATATATGGCTAACACTAACAAGTTCACAAAAAAGACTGAAAATTTTATGGACATGACTGAGATGCAGCTGCAAAACAACGAGGCAACCCTAAAATCCCTAGAAACACAAGTGGGGAAGATCGCACAGATTCTGAACACTAGGCCAACAAGAGGTTTTCCTAGCAACACTGAAGCCGCTAAGGGGACATCGTATGAATAGTGCAAAGCTGTAACCATCAGGAGTGATATCCAACTTAAGGGGCCTCAGAACAAGCAATCAGTACAGGAGAAACCAAAGGACTAAAATGTCACAACACAGTCCAAAGACAACGAGGCCGCGACAACAACCAAGAACAATACTGCGTTGGCAAAATCTGTGGCAGCACCCATGACAGAACCCAGAGACAACATACCAACTCCACCATTCCCAAAAAGGCTGAAACAACAAAAGCAAGAGTACTAGTTTAAGAAGTTCGTGGACATCCTAAAGTAGGTACACATTAATCCACCTTTGGTGAAGGTAATCAAGGAGATCCCAAACTATGCCAAATTCCTCAAAGACATCGTATCAAAGCGGAAAATGATTAGAGAATTCAAAACAGTGGCTGTAATAGAGGAATGCATGACCGCAGTACATAACTGAGCTCCACCTAAGCTAAAGGATCCCAGAAGCTTTACCATACCATGCGAAACAAGGACTCATTATGAGGGGAGGGCACTCTGAGACTTAAGAGCAAGCATAAACATTATGCCTAAGTTAGTCTTCCAAAAATTGGGGATTGGGACGGCCAGATCTACAACTATAATGCTACAGCTTGTTGATGGATCCCATGCGCAAGCTGAAGGGAAAATTGAGAATATATTGGTAAAAGTAAATAAATTTATTTTCCCTATTGATTTTCTCATTTTAGATTGGGACGCAAATGAAAAAGCTCCACGCATTCTGAGACGACCATTCCTTGCCACTAGGAGGACGATAATCAATGTTAAAAATGGAGAGCTAAAAATGAGAATCAACGACGAGCATGTGAAACTCCACGTACTAAACACAAGGAAACATGCTGAGGATTTAGAAAAATGTCAAGCAATCTAGGCAACAAGGAAACCATGCCTCAACAAATAACCAACATGTCCCAACGTAGAAGTAGCACAATGTCGCGGCAAACTTGTAGGACCCTGTCAGGATAACTGCCGCGACACTCTAACGGGAGATCCTGGACACAAGCTACTACCTCTTTTGGGATCACATATCATGCGGGGTAAGGAAGAATACACTTTAGGAGATGCATCCACATGCATTGCTTTAGTGCAATAATCTCTTTTCCCTCTATATTTTATTTTATTTTTATTTTTTAGTTTTAGTTATTTTTAATTTTCTATATTTTTAGGAATAAAATTTTATTTTATTGTTTATTTTTAGGATTTAGATCAAGAAAGGAAAATTATATGAACAAACGGCTAGGAGAAAGAACCGTTAGTTGCTACGGCATTTATCGCCCAATGAGCCACAAGAGCCGCAACGACTAGTTTTTATCGGGTAGAAATCGCAACGGGCAGAAAACGGCTAGAAATTGCCATGGCCAAAATTTGCGCTCCAACGGCATTATGTGCCAAAACTCTATATAAAGGCTACTATTCTTCATTTCACCACTCTCTTTTACTGCCTTGATTCTCCGAGCTTTATCTCTCTTTTTTGCTTTCAATACTTTCAGATGACAATCTGAGGTAAAACTCATAGAACTGTCGTGGCCTTTGACACTCCATCTGCCGCAGTGCGCAAAGCCAAGGGCAATGCTCCTTTGGGCACACCTGACGGATCTTCATACCGCGCTGCCTCTAGTTGATATGCCACTGGTCATTCTGTTAGCAGGGTCTTTGAGTCACTAAAACACAATGCAACAACCAAGGATGAAATATGCCCAGACTCCGAAGTCGAGGAGGTTACTGCCCCAGCAGCAAAGCCCACCCCACCATCACGCATCCAGCCACCCCGTGAATCCAAATGAGTCAAACATGTGGCATCCAAACCAAAGAGCCTGATATTGCAGAGCGACAGTGATGAGGAAGATGAACCTTCCAAATCACCATCCATCTAAATTCCTCTTCTTTATACCGCTTATTTTTAATGCCCCTATATGAATATAATTCAGGTTTTGTTCAATAATTGCCATTTTTTTACTGCATTGCCTTAACCGAACATTGCTTATGTCGCGGCAATGCTCTTTATCAATTGCCTTAGATTAATTTAATTGATTTTTCTATCTTGGAAATATATCTCTCTCTTCATACCATAGCTTTGAACTGTTTAGAGCCTTTGATTTTAGGATGCTTAAGGAAGACAACTTAGGATCATACTATGAGTTTATAATTTTAAAACACCTTTGTGACTTGTATGATTTAAGGAGTTCTAGTGCACTTAGGGTGTAGACTTGCTTAGAAAGAAAATTTTGGGTAAGAAGTTAGAGGTGCCTAACACTGGCTCTAGCTTAAGGAAGCCCTAGAGGTGCCTGAAATCGAATCTAGGCTAATCACTAGAGGTGCCCGAAACTGGCTCTAGTAGGTTAGAATGCTTATAAAAAGAAGAAAAGAAAGAGAGAAAATAGAAAGAGAAAAGAGGAAATAAAAGAAAAGAAAATACCCAAGTTAAGTAGTTTAATGCTTAAGTGTTTACTTAGAACATGGATAATCATCTTGTTCAGTATGCAAGCACACACTCACAAATCTTATAGTTTGATTCCAAGGAATTCTTAAGGCATACAAAGACTTAAGGGCCAAGCATTCTTTGCTATGGTTTGGAGTTAATAAGGAAAAGTAAGACCAAGGAGACAGTTTATAAAAGTTAAGGTTTGACAATTGATGGTTTGCATTGCTTAAGGACAAGCAATAGTTCGAGTTTAGGGGTGTGATAAGTGCCCAAAAGTCCTATATTTTCACTCAAGTTTATGCCAATTATCACTCAACCTACACCCATTTGAGCTACATTATGGCCCTTCATGCATTGATTTCATCATTTATGCCTTTGATCTTTATATGCTATTTAATTTATGAAAAAGGTACTGTTTGATGCATGTTTGGCACTTTTGCAGAATTGCATGACTATCAGGGCAAGAGATGCCCTGATGGAAATGAAGAAAAAGGAAGGATGAGGCAGAACCAGCTAGTAACAGACCCTGATCGAGCCAAGCCACAACTGACAGCTTCTGCTGAGGGAAGCTGATTTATGAAGAATGAGGCCTTACGAAGCAGATCAAGTTCCAAACCAATGCCAAGGCAGCAGAATGCCATATTGCGGTAGTGTACTACTCAACCTACCGAAGGGCGAAACATGCAAAGTGGTAGTCGATTTGTAGAGCATTAAATGCTTGATTTTCTACACACTTTGTGTCGTAGTTGGAGCTCAAGAAGAGGACGACAACGTGGATGGAAGGATAAAGTTGGACTTTTGGCCAAAAGTGAATAATGTATTAAATTAAAGAGATTCACTTATTTATTAAAGTTAGGTCCATGTCTAACTTAACTTCCTCTCAAATAAGGATTTTTACCTACACCTTCCCCTATATAAAGGAGGCTTATTGTTATCGTCAATACAGTCGTGGAGAGGAGAGACGAAGAGAGCTTAGCTTAGTGTTGCGTGTAAAAGAGTCTATCGCAATTGTAGTGCAAGTGTACACGACGCAAGTAGTAAAGTGATACGAAGTATCGGATATCGTCTCCACAGGGATTGGGCTAATGACTTCACCTTATTTCACTGCACGAATTAAAGAAAATAGTTTAGAAAGTTGTCATGAAAATAATAAAGAAAATCGCAAATAAAATAATTGAGATATCACGAATGAGAGAATGGGCTGGTATTGAATTTCTCGGTAGTGCAGGTATTGAATTGCTTAGGATCTCCAGTTCTGTCGTCGCTCCCGTCGTCGACAGCACCTGTCGCGGCGGCTGTCCGTTAGCTGTCGCTGCAGCGAACACCAACTCCGTACTTCAAGCTTGGCAAGAATCCCAGATCTGCCTTGGCCTATCCCTAGGTCCAAGTCTGTCGATGATCACGTCTTTGATGACACCTCCCGGCGTGAATCGAAGGATGAACACCGATGTGTATGAATTCTTCTTTAGCCACTTAACCTCGCTCTATCCCTAGGCACGAGATGGTTCAACTATAGACTAGAGAACGCGCTCTTATTTCTTTCGTATACTTAACTCTCCCGATGCTAAGTAAATGGATAACCTCACAATGCTCTCCCGATGCTCTTGCAAGATGTTAAAAACCAAAATAAGAGAATTTGAAGTTTATTTTATTGAACTGAAAAATCCTAAAACAAAGCAACCCTTGCAACTACTTTACAAAACAACCTGTGGCCCTAGGGGGAATTTAGAACATGTCGGTGACGGGTGGACGACAGAGGTTTTTGGTTTCGGTTATGGGTTAATCGGTTGTGCCTCCTAGGTTAAATCTATGCCCTTATATAATCTTTGGGCTCAAGTCTTCTAAGGTAACAAGGATTACAACTTTAATTAAAAGTAAGATTCTAATAAAGACTAAATCTCTAAAGACTCCTACTTTCCAGCCGCATCCTTGTTTGTAGGAATTTCCTCTCCTTGAGCTTTGGCTTGACATTTCTTTTGATCCGGGGCTTAGAAAAATATGTGGCTTTCACACGACAGACGAGCAGATTTTTATCTATCTATCGAGGTCCACTTTGCTTTTCCTCTTCATAAGTCTGCTGTCACCATGCTGTCACGACAGGTCCATGGCAGCTTCGTCTTCTTCGTCTGCTTGTCCAGTTCAGCTCTCCTGCTTCTCTGCCCTGCACCTGCCTTCAACGTCTACTATGGCAGATACCTGCAAAAATAGCCATCTTTTAGTAGAATCCGTGCCTTTAATCCATTTGTGATATTTTACTGAAAACTAACCTAAATGCAATGCAATGATGCTTGAATGCAGCAGAAATATGGGTTAAAAAGGGTGTAAATAATAGAACTTTTACACACTCAACACACCCCCAAACTCAAGTTTTTGCTTGCCCTCAAGCAATTAAGACTTAAAAGAAAAATGAAATTTTTTTGTGTTGGCCTTCAAACAATGAACTGTCCCTTACCCGTCGCTCATTCTCTATGGCGGCAGCAACTTGTCGGAAAGGTTAGGATCTGTCCGGAATCTCCCTATAGCTCTCGTGCAGTGTGTGCATGCTTGTGAACAGTTATATGCTAAGACTCTCTTAGTTTCACTAGAATATTCAACTTCTTTACTCGAATTTTTATGTCAAAGTTTATTTTTTAGACAGCACATTTTCATGCTTCTTTTCTTCTATTTTCAAGCTAAGTTTTTCTAGAGCCAGTTTCGGGCACCTCTAGTTAGCTTCCTAGAGCCGGTTTCGGGCACCTCTAGGTTTTTGATTTTCTTTTGCTAAACTTCTTTCCTAGAGCTAGTGTTAGGCACCTCTAGGGGCTATTCAAGTTCTAAGCTTCCTATTCTAGTTTGGCTAAAAGAAATCTAAGCAATATAACAGTCACAAAAGTGTTTAAGTTTTCAGAACTATAGAAAGGCTCTAAACTTTTCCTTAACTTGTCCTAAAGATGCTGCCACGACAGAGCCGTCATGACAGGTAAGTTAACTTCACAGTTTTAAGCCAACAGTTTTATATTTTCTGATTTTTTAAGAGAAATTATTTAAAAAAATAAGACACAACAATTAATAAAAAGATGTACTAAAGACTCCATTAATGATGGAGGGCTGCCACCCCCAAACTCAAGGGTTGCATTGCCCTCAATGCAAAATGATAGAAAAATAAAAACATGAAAAATACATCACAAAAGATAAAAGCAGGCAGCAATAAGAGGAAAATAAGAACTTAAATTTTCAGTCGCTGTCCTCGCTGCTGCTGCTGACACGAATCTGACGGCGGTGCCTGGGCTGTGGAGGAGGTTGGGCAGGTTCAGGGGCAGATGTAGGGGCAGGCTGCTCCACTAGCTGGACATCGGAACTGCTGCCACTGTCCCATGAGCTGCTGGTGGTGGTGCTAGCTTTGGGCAGCCTTTTCTTGTCTGCCACGTGTTTGATTCTCTTGACCGGCGTAAATTCTCTCTCCAAATTCCTCCAAATCAGCGGGCTGTCATCGGAGGCAGGCCTCTTTGTTCCTCGAGGAGAGGTGTCTGCCGGTGGGCTGCCTGCTGCCGTCGGGGCAGGTGATGTGGTGGAGGCAGTAGAGTCGGAATGCGGGGAGGCAGGTGGTGCGGGTGTGTGAACAGGGGTATGGACAGGGGTGGGGATATGGAAATAATGGGCAGGAAAAGTAGGGAATTGAACATCGGGAAAATTCAAAGTTTGGGTAATAAAATTTACCGTCGAGTTTGTGAAGTCCCGAATGAACGTCATCAATCCCATTTGTCGTTCCTCTACCCGTTGTAGCGTAGTAAGGTGGAGGGTGGTCTGGTCTGTCGGAGCGGTGGCGGCAGCAGGTTCCGGGGCAGGCTCCTCTGATGATTCTGCGGGGGAGCCGACAGGGTTGAAGGAGGAGACAGGTGTAGCCACGATCAACTCCATGAGGCTGTTGATGTTATTGTCTGTCCAGCCTCTACCCTTCCTTATTTTGTCGGATGGATCCTCGGGTACTGCAGCACATCGACAGAAGGAAGTGATGGTGAACGGCAGGCAAAGGCGAGAGTCGAAGCGGAAGGTGCAATCCAGGATGTTGTCCCTCATATATCGGCCCACATTGATGGGCCTATCGTGCATGATGAAGTGAATAAGGGCCAACCGCTGTCGGTTGACTGTCGTGTGGTGGGAAGACGGCAGGATACGCTTTTTGATGAAAGCGTTCCACAGTTTTGCCTCCGGTAGGAGCTTCCCCCTTTTGACGGAGTGGGGGTTCTTCTTGCTAGTTGTCCATGATGTTCCCGCCTCTGTCAACTCCATCATGACAGCATCATAAGCGGCAGCGTCGAGGGAGTCGAGGAATTTCTGATGAGCATCATCATCGGGGCCGAAGAAAAGGACAAACATGTGGTTGATGCTGTCGGCAGTGAAGGGCACTTGCACTCCTCGAATAGTGACGGATGTCGCCGTTCTGCTGTCTATGGCTGCGTAGAATTCTCGGACCAGGGTGTCGTTCAACTCTGCCGGCTGTTCAGCAAAGTACTCCCATAGTTGAGCCGTGATGGCCTTTACAATGAACGACCGGAGTCCCATGTTGGGCGCCCGTCGGATGTAAACGAACCCACGTTCTTCCCATAGCTCCTTGTTGGCAAAGGGCGTTGCTGCTGCTGAGGAGGATGCTGAGGCAGCACTACGACGGGTTTGTCTAGTCGACATGTTGGTTGCAAGGGTTGTGAAATCTGAAGAAAGCAAATAAAACTAGAGGAGAAAGCAAAGAGGAATAAGTAGAAGTGAGAAAAAATGAAAATGGGAATGGGTTTATATAGCGGTCGAGTAGCTGCCCAATTAATGCTGCAAAGGCAGGCGTGAAGAACGGAGCGGCAGATTGGATTTAGCGTGTCTGACGCGTCTGACACGCATTTATGGGTCTGTTATGCGTCTACCGCACGCTTCTGCGTCTGCCATGTCAGTCTGTTGACAGCCTGTCATATCCGTACGCGGCGGCAGCCAAAACGACAGGTTTCCATAAATGGGCTTTATTGGGCTAGGATGGGCGGTGGGCTTGGCTCACTTCTCCTTTTCTTCTTGACTCCTTTATTTCCTAAAAACTGAAATTAGAAAAACAAAACATTATTCGAATAAAATAAACCTAATTTCCTAATAAATAATAATAAATAATAATAAATAATAAGATAAATAAAAATAAAAATTAGGTTAAATTAGGGATGCCTTGTGGGGCATCTCCAAAAGTAACCACTTCCTGTATTCCTGGGGCTTCAGTCCCCTGATAGTGCTTGAGGCGTTGTCCATTGACTTTGAATTGGTGCCCATCTTTTAATGATTGAATTGTGATGGCACCATGGGGAAAAACTTGAACCACTTGAAACGGGCCAGACCATCTAGACTTTAGCTTTCCTGGGAAGAGTTTAAGTCTAGAATTAAATAACAACACAAGCTGCCCTGGGCAGAACTGTCGTGGCAGAAGTTTCTTATCGTGCCACTTTTTAGTCTTTTCCTTGTAGATCTTTGCGTTGTCGTAGGCCATTGTCCGTAATTCTTCAATCTCGTTCAGATCTAATAACCTTTTCTGGCCGGCCTTGTCCAAGTCAATATTCACTGCCTTGATTGCCCAATATGCCTTGTCCTCAATCTCGACAGGCAAGTGACAGGTTTTCCCATAAATCAATCGGTATGGAGACATGCCCAATGGAGTCTTGAAAGCTGTCCTGTATGCCCATAATGCATCATTCAGAAGTAAAGACCAATCTTGTAACCCCCTTAACCCGGCCTAGACGGTTGACCCGAATTAAGAAAGTCACACAGGGAAAACCAAAGTCAACCCGAAAGTCAACCTTGATTAACGACCCTTTTTTTCTTTTAAACTTGTCTAGATGCACATTAGTCCTAATTGTGATCACACAAACATCATACTCAAAGATCACAAACATCAGAGATCAAACAGGGACCCAATTGAACAAATTACAACTTTAGGGACCAAATTGTAATTTCTGATAATTAAAAGGACTTAACCCAAATTAAAGTTACCATCTTGAAATTAATCAGGTTTCATGCTTCTCTGTGAAATTTCAGCTCAAAAGGACTTCCCAAGCTCACACAATTGAACATACAAGATTCAGGACCAAAACGTAAACAATTCAAAACATATAACTGCCAATGTCAGCCCCCTAACGGTCGGCCGTTCCGAAACCACTCAACCCAGTTCCGAAACACGGGCCGTTCCGAAACCGATCGACACCGTTCCGAAACACGGCCTTGGCAGAGACCAAACCGTTTCGAAACGGTGCACACAGTTTCGGACGCCTGGGTTCATGTAAGGCGCCCGTTCCGAAACGGTGCATACTGTTCCGAAACGCCTGCACAGATTGCAGCAAACAAGCATACCAAAACATGCAATTGATCATTCAAACATGCTCCAAATGTCACCTAACTTTACCAGCATGCAATTAAACATATTTAAGACTTATAGGAACCATCACAACATCAATCTAACATCATACGCAAAAAGCCCCAATTCTATAGGCATGCTTCCTACACAAGCTAGCTATTCAAACACCAAACTTCCAAAACAAGCATTTAAGGTTCCAATTCAAAAACCAGCAATCTCAACAACATTCAACATACTTAGGGAGTCTCAAACACCTCCCAAAACATACACATTGGTCCCCCATTGCCAAATCACACAAAAGCTAAAATGTACTTATAAAACCTTCATACATTGAGCTTCACTTGAACTTGATTGCTTGCCCTTTCTTGCTGCCCCTCAAGGTACACTAATGCTCTGCATTATTGAATTAAGAAAACGTAGAGAGCGTAAGCAAAGGCTTAGTGAGGCATGCTCTTTAAAACCATTCAATAATGCAATTAAAACCATTTATAAATCATGCTTAAAATCAATCCTTGCACATGCTCAAAAGCATACTTAAAACAAGCAATCCCATGCTTCAACATAAACATTAAAACAAGCATCTCATGCTTCATAATATACTTAACATGTCATATTGGCTCAAGTGATACATTTCATTTATTAAAACAAGTTCAACAACTTTCCCAAGGACTTTTAAACACCTTGGCCCCAAGGACTTTTAAACACCTTGGCCCCAAGGACTTTTAAACACCTTGGCCCCAAGGACTTTTAAACACCTTGGCCCCATGGACTTTTAAACACCATGGAATGGATCACCTAAGGACTTTTAACCACCTTAGTGTCCGCAACAAGACTCATCCAAGGACTTTTAACCACCTTGATGATCTTAAGTAACAAGGCTCACTCAAGGACTTTTAACCACCTTAGTGACCTTAATCTTTTCAAAACATCACTTGCCAATATACATCATATTCATCATTTAATCCACTGTTTTAAAGCATTTAACCAAGCCATTTTCATCATGCATTTTAAAGCATCAATCCACATTTAAACAATGTACAAAAGCAAGGTACTCCTACCTAGAGTTACCTTCAACATATGGCTTATATCATCAGCAAAATCCATGCTAAAACATGCTTTCAAAACAGTAATTAAAACATGCAAATCATCATTTTGCAACACATCAAAGTCATGGCCACCACTAGAGAGAAAAATCCGAAAACTTACACTTGAGCTTAGCAAAGTTGTTTAGACTTAAACTAAGCTCCCAAAACCTTCAAACCTTGGTTTTAAAGCTGAAAATCCAATTTCCACAAATCCACTCACCGATTTCCACTTTGCTTCAAGCCAAAGCACCAAATCAAGCTTCCGGATCAACCAATCTTGGATCCAAAGATGCCTCCCCTGTTTCAACACATCAAAGCAGAGGATTAATGCATCATCATGCATTAATTGCTTCAATGAAAGCACCTAAACTCGCTGCTCTCATCCAACCTCCATTTTCGGCCACCAAACACAACCGAAAATGCATCCAAACCACTTCTAAACAAAGCCCAGCCATAAACCAGCAAAACCTCACTTCCATTAACATCATATAACATCTAAAAACAACCTATTAACAACCTTATACCTCCAGCAACAACAGATCACCAAGATCACCTCAAAAACTACCTTAAAACACAAGCTAAGCTTAGGAAACTCAACCTATCCGGGATTGCATCAATCAAAACTCAATTCCACATCATTTTAGAGATCATTTAACATCAAAAACATCTCTTAAAACACAGATTACTCAGATCTAACGAAAATCATCAAAAATCATCAAAATCTTGCATAATAAGCCAAGATCCATAAATCAACTTAAAAGCCTTTAATTAAACATCAATTTAGGATTGAAAACTTAGGAATTTCAGTAAAGAACTGATAGTTTAGAGGAGAAGGACGTTCTTACCTCCAAACTTGTATTTCTCCACTTTTTGCAATCAAAATGCTTGTTGAAACTTGTAGCAATTGAAGAGGTTTTGAAGATATGTTAATTTGGAATCAAATGAGAGTTGAAAGGAGGAATTTAGGTGAGAAAATCAGAAACAAATCTCTGGAAATGTAGTGTTTGGTTTGAGAGAAAATGAGAGAAAGAAAATGAGAAGTTAGTTGAGAAAATTGCCAAATGAGTTTTTCCCTCCTTTTTGTTATCTTTAAAATCAGAAAATAGCTTATAAAATCTTAGAAAAATCTGGAGAAATCACTTTTGGATTAATAGCTCCTTAAAGATTCAAAGTTCCAACCCTTTATAAAACAGCCACCAAACTTGCGAAAATTACATTTTGGTCACTAGCCAAAATGTCACACTTCCAAAACTCATTTTCCAAAATTGATTTCACAGTTCACTTAATTATATTAAAAGATGATTTTAGAACATTTTTCCATATTTTTAATGCAACCCGAACTAGGCTTTCCTAATTTAACCTCTTAAGATTCGAACAGCACTTTGACCAACCGGTCAACGCCCAAAACTCCTAAGCCCAAAACCGGGGCGTTACAACTCTCCCCCCCTTAAGAAATTTCGTCCTCGAAATTTACCTGATGGAAAGAGATAAGGAAACTGCTTCAGCATGTCTTCCTTCCAGTCCCACGTGGCTTCCTCAACACCTCGATGCTTCCACAGCACCTTCACCAACTCAATGGTCTTGCCACGAAGAACCTTACAATCCGAATCCAGAACCTTCACCGGTTCCTCATCATAGGTCAAATCCGGATTCAAAACCACATACTCCACAGGCATCACATGCGAAGGATCAGATCTATACTTCCGGAGCATAGAAACATGGAACACATCATGAATCTTCTCCAACTCCTGAGGTAACCTCAACCGATACGCAACAGGACCCACACGCTCAACCACCTCATATGGTCCAATGTACCGAGGGCTCAACTTACCCTTCCGGCCAAACCTCATCACCTTCTTCCAAGGCGAAACCTTCAAGAACACACGGTCACCCACCGCATACTCTATCTCTTTACGCTTCAAATCCGCGTAAGACTTCTGCCGATCAGAGGCAGCCTTCAACCTCTCACAAATGAGCTTCACCTTCTCGGTGGTCCCTTTCAACAAAGCAGGCATCGAAACCAACTTTTGACCAGTTTCAGCCCAACAAAGAGGAGTCCTACACTTCCTCCCATACAGAGCCTCATAAGGCCATATGTATACTCGCCTGATAACTATTGTTATAAGCGAACTCAACCAAAGGCAGATGCTTCTCCCAAGAACCTTGGAACTCAATCACGCAGCATCTCAACATATCCTCCAAAATCTGAATAACCCGCTCAGACTGACCATCCGACTGAGGATGATAGGATGTACTGAAATGCAACCTTGTACCCAGAGCTTGATGCAAACACTGCCAGAAACGCGATGTGAACCTCGGATCCCTATCCGACACAATCGACTTAGGCACACCATGCAACCTCACTATCTCAGCAATGTACAACTCTGCCAGCTTATCCAAAGAGAACGTAGTATGCACAGGCAAGAAATGCGCACACTTCGTCAAACGATCCACAATCACCCAAACAGAATTTTTCTTTGATGGAGACAAAGGCAAACCAGATACAAAATCCATGGTAACCCTCTCCCACTTCCATTCAGGGATTTCCAACGGTTGCAACAAACCAGAAGGAACCTGATGTTCAGCCTTAACTCGCTGACACACCAAACACTTGCTCACAAACTCTGCAACATTCTTCTTCAAAACCACCCAATAGTACTCATCACGAAGATCACGGTACATCTTAGTACTACCAGGGTGCATAGCAAAAGGACTACTATGACCTTCAGTCAGAATAGCACGCCTCAACTCATCATCAGCAGGCACAACTATCCGACTACCGAAACACAACACACCATCCTCATTAAAGTAGAAATCCGAAGGTCTACCCTCCGCGATATCCTGAACATGAGACACCAAGGAATCATCCAGCAACTGCTTTTCCTTGATCAACTGAACCAAAGATGGTTTCACTTGCAACTCAGCAACAAGACCACCATCTCGCGATATGCTCAAGCTAGCAAACATAGCTCTCAGCTCAACAGCTACCTTCCTACTCAAAGCATCCGCAACAACATTAGCTTTACCAGGATGATACTCAATCGTCAGATCATAATCCTTGAGCAACTCCAACCAACGTCGCTGCCTAAGATTCAACTCCTTCTGAGACATCAGATACCTCAAACTCTTGTGATCCGTGTACACAGTACACTTCTCACCATACAGATAATGTCTCCAGATCTTCAGAGCAAAAACCACTGCAGCCAGCTCAATGTCATGCGTAGGATAGTTGCGCTCATGCACCTTCAACTGCCGCGACGCATAAGCCACAACCTTACCCTCTTGCATCAGCACACACCCCAAACCAACATAGGATGCATCACTATAGACCACAAACTCTTTCCCTGATTCAGGCTGAATCAAGATAGGAGCTTGAGTCAAAGCCGCCTTCAGCTTCTCAAAAGCCTGCTGTCTCGCTTCTGTCCACTCATACTTAACATCCTTTTGCAACAGCTTCGTCAAAGGAGCAGCAATCTTGGAAAAACCATCCACAAACCTCCGGTAGTATCCCGCCAAACCAAGGAAACTACGGACTTCATGAACAGACTTAGGAACTTTCCAGTTCATCACCGCTTCAATCTTTTGAGGATCAACACGAATCCCCTCAGCTGAGACCACATGCCCAAGAAACACCACCTCCCTAAGCCAAAACTCACACTTGCTCAACTTAGCATAAAGCTGATTCTCCAACAAAGCTTGCAGCACAATCCTCAAATGCTCTTCGTGCTCCTCCTCAGTACGCGAGTACACGAGGATATCATCAATGAACACCACAACGAACTTGTCCAGGTATTCATGAAAAACACGATTCATCATGTCCATGAAAGCAGCAGGAGCATTTGTCAAACCAAACGGCATCACAAGGAACTCATAATGCCCATACCTTGTCCTGAAAGTTGTCTTAGGCACATCCACATCCTTCACCTTCAACTGATAATACCCTGACCTCAAGTCAATCTTAGAGAACACAGCAGCTCCCCGAAATTGATCAAAGAGATCATCAATCCTCGGCAAAGGATACCGATTCTTGATAGTCAACTTGTTTAGCTGACGGTAATCAATGCAGATCCTCATAGTGCCATCTTTCTTCTTTACAAACAAGACAGGAGCACCCCAAGGCGACACACTCGGCCGGATGAAACCACGATCTAGCAGCTCTTGCAACTGCGTCTTCAGCTCCTTCAGCTCCTTAGGTGCCATTCTATAGGGAGTAATGGACACAAGAGTTGTATTCTCATACAGCTCAATTCCAAACTCCACCTCGCGATTAGGAGGTAAACCAGGCAACTCTTCAGGAAAAACACCAGGAAACTCCTTCACAACCTTGATATCTTGCACCCTCAACTCCTTAGAGCTAGGATTCATCACAAAAGCTAGGTAAGCTTCGCAACCTTGCCCCAGCATCCTACTCGCCTCCAAGGTAGACACAACATTAGTAAGAAACTTCACATTCTCGCCAACAACAACAACTTCATAATCATCCGCAAGCTTAAGCGAAACCCGCTTATTCTCACAATCCACAACAGCACGATGCTCAGCAAGCCAATCCATACCAAGGATCACATCAAAACCATAAAAAGGCAACTCCATAAGATCAACATGAAAGACATGTTCTTGAACAACCAAGGGACACCTTCTATAAAGCTTTCGAGTCACAACAGTTTCACCAAAAGAACTAGTGACACGAACACCAACATCCAAAGACTCAACAGGCAAACCAAGCAATTCAGCATGCTCACGCAAAATGTATGAATGCGTAGATCCAGAATCAATCAAAGAAAGCAATGACAAGGATTGCAAGGTAAAGGTACCTGCAATCACATCAGCATCATTCCTTCCCTCGCGCTGAGCATACACCCTCGCTTGGCCTCCACCCTCAGGCTGAATAGCCACAACATGAGCTACTCCGCGACCACCTTCCTCTCTCCTCTGAAAATTACCACGGCCACGCCCACGACCTCTCTGCGGTGCAACAACAGGAGCACGCTCTTGGCCACCAGCCAACCTCGGACAATCTCGCCTCAGATGATCAACAGAACCACAGTTCCAACATCCATTCCCAGCAGCCGCAACAGGAGCTTGCACCTCCCTCACAGCACGTGGACAGTCACGCTTCATGTGACCACGCGAACCACAGATCCAGCAAGCACTTGGTTCAGCTCTAGCAAAACCTCCTCTAGCAGGTACACCACCACCTCTCTTGGCTGAGGACTGATACTTCTGATCACGTCCCCTCTTGTTCCGTCCACCTCCGGAACTATACTCAGCAGCTCTCTTGCCAGAACTTGCTCCAGCACCTTTCGCAGCTAAACCCAAGTTCATCTCAATGTCCTTGGATCGGCTAACCAACACATCAAAATCATTGTACTCAGCAGCCAACATGTAGGTCTTAACCTCTGTCACCAAGCCATAACGGAACCTTTCGCACCTCTCTCGCTCATCAGGTATCAGCTCCGGTGCATATTGACTGAGGCGTACAAACTGAACTTCATACTCAGCCACACTCATGCTCCCTTGGGTAAGAGACATGAATTCACGCTTCTTCTCATCCAGATATCTCACTCCAAGATATCTCCTCTTGAACGCATTCTGAAAGAATGTCCAAGAAACATCAGCTTCAGCCATCCCAGCTATGGTGGTCGTCCACCACGTATAAGCATCGTCCTGCAGCAAGGACACAACACAGCCCAACTTTTGCACATTCGTGCAGCTCATTTGACCCAAGATACGCTTGGTACTCTCTAGCCAAGCTTCCAAACTTTCAGCAGACATACCTCTGAACTCAGTCCCACCAAGACTGCGCAGACGCTCCAAAGGTAATCTAACACCGGCATCTCCCTGATGCCCAGCTCCTTGAGCTCCAGCTACTGCTGCTCGAAAAGCACCCGCAATAGCTTGTACCAGCATAGACATATCAGGCATAGCTTGCCCCTGACCAACCTCTGGTCCAGCAGCTCCAGCACCAGCTGCAGCTTCAGCTCGCTCACCTCCAGCACCACCACCAGGCGGAGGAGGGGGTAACACAGCACTACCCGTATTCTCTTCATTCTCATTCTCGTTAGGAGCCGTAGCTCGCACACTACCTCTTAACTCTCTACGTGGTGCCATACTTTTACCATGCAATCACAATGCAAAAATAAAACAAGTCAGGCCCAGCAAGGTAAGCAATCCAAGTATTCAAGCTCAATTTCATTCAAAATCAACTTCATTTCATTAGCTTTTGTTTGGCAATGGGTACCCTAAACATGCAACATCATAGCATACATCTCAATTGCATCAACATCACAAGCCACTGATCATGCTTTCAAACAACAAGAATACAAGCCAAACATACTTCAATCATGCATACATTCATTCCCAATTACTCGCAAACTCGGCTCTGATACCACCAAATGTAACCCCCTTAACCCGGCCTAGACGGTTGACCCGAATTAAGAAAGTCACACGGGGAAAACCAAAGTCAACCCGAAAGTCAACCTTGATTAACGACCTTTTTTTTTCTTTTAAACTTGTCTAGATGCACATTAGTCCTAATTGTGATCACACAAACATCATACTCAAAGATCACAAACATCAGAGATCAAACAGGGACCCAATTGAACAAATTACAACTTTAGGGACCAAATTGTAATTTCTGATAATTAAAAGGACTTAACCCAAATTAAAGTTACCATCTTGAAATTAATCAGGTTTCATGCTTCTCTGTGAAATTTCAGCTCAAAAGGACTTCCCAAGCTCACACAATTGAACATACAAGATTCAGGACCAAAACGTAAACAATTCAAAACATATAACTGCCAATGTCAGCCCCCTAACGGTCGGCCGTTCCGAAACCACTCAACCCCGTTCCGAAACACGGGCCGTTCCGAAACCGATCGACACCGTTCCGAAACACGGCCTTGGCAGAGACCAAACCGTTTCGAAACGGTGCACACCGTTTCGGACGCCTGGGTTCATGTAAGGCGCCCGTTCCGAAACGGTGCATACTGTTCCGAAACGCCTGCACAGATTGCAGCAAACAAGCATACCAAAACATGCAATTGATCATTTAAACATGCTCCAAATGTCACCTAACTTTACCAGCATGCAATTAAACATATTTAAGACTTATAGGAACCATCACAACATCAATCTAACATCATACGCAAAAAGCCCCAATTCTATAGGCATGCTTCCTACACAAGCTAGCTATTCAAACACCAAACTTCCAAAACAAGCATTTAAGGTTCCAATTCAAAAACCAGCAATCTCAACAACATTCAACATACTTAGGGAGTCTCAAACACCTCCCAAAACATACACATTGGTCCCCCATTGCCAAATCACACAAAAGCTAAAATGTACTTATAAAACCTTCATACATTGAGCTTCACTTGAACTTGATTGCTTGCCCTATCTTGCTGCCCCTCAAGGTACACTAATGCTCTGCATTATTGAATTAAGAAAACGCAGAGAGCGTAAGCAAAAGCTTAGTGAGGCATGCTCTTTAAAACCATTCAATAATGCAATTAAAACCATTTATAAATCATGCTTAAAATCAATCCTTGCACATGCTCAAAAGCATACTTAAAACAAGCAATCCCATGCTTCAACATAAACATTAAAACAAGCATCTCATGCTTCATAATATACTTAACATGTCATATTGGCTCAAGTGATACATTTCATTTATTAAAACAAGTTCAACAACTTTCCCAAGGACTTTTAAACACCTTGGCCCCAAGGACTTTTAAACACCTTGGCCAAGGACTTTTAAACACCATGAATAAGGACCACACAAGGACTTTTAACCACCTTTGTGTCCAATGCTTGAATCACCCCAAGGACTTTTAAACACCTTGGCCCCAAGGACTTTTAAACACCTTGGCCCCATGGACTTTTAAACACCATGGAATGGATCACCTAAGGACTTTTAACCACCATAGTGTCCGCAACAAGACTCATCCAAGGACTTTTAACCACCTTGATGATCTTAAGTAACAAGGCTCACTCAAGGACTTTTAACCACCTTAGTGACCTTAATCTTTTCAAAACATCACTTGCCAATATACATCATATTCATCATTTAATCCACTGTTTTAAAGCATTTAACCAAGCCATTTTCATCATGCATTTTAAAGCATCAATCCACATTTAAACAATGTACAAAAGCAAGGTACTCCTACCTAGAGTTACCTTCAACATATGGCTTATATCATCAGCAAAATCCATGCTAAAACATGCTTTCAAAACAGTAATTAAAACATGCAAATCATCATTTTGCAACACATCAAAGTCATGGCCACCACTAGAGAGAAAAATCCGAAAACTTACACTTGAGCTTAGCAAAGTTGTTTAGACTTAAACTAAGCTCCCAAAACCTTCAAACCTTGGTTTTAAAGCTGAAAATCCAATTTCCACAAATCCACTCACCGATTTCCACTTTGCTTCAAGCCAAAGCACCAAATCAAGCTTCCAGATCAACCAATCTTGGATCCAAAGATGCCTCCCCTGTTTCAACACATCAAAGCAGAGGATTAATGCATCATCATGCATTAATTGCTTCAATGAAAGCACCTAAACTCGCTGCTCTCATCCAACCTCCATTTTCGGCCACCAAACACAACCGAAAATGCATCCAAACCACTTCTAAACAAAGCCCAGCCATAAACCAGCGAAACCTCACTTCCATTAACATCATATAACATCTAAAAACAACCTATTAACAACCTTATACCTCCAGCAACAACAGATCACCAAGATCACCTCAAAAACTACCTTAAAACACAAGCTAAACTTAGGAAACTCAACCTATCTGGGATTGCATCAATCAAAACTCAATTCCACATCATTTTAGAGATCATTTAACATCAAAAACATCTCTTAAAACACAGATTACTCAGATCTAATGAAAATCATCAAAAATCATCAAAATCTTGCATAATAAGCCAAGATCCATAAATCAACTTAAAAGCCTTTAATTAAACATCAATTTAGGATTGAAAACTTAGGAATTTCAGTAAAGAACTGATAGTTTAGAGGAGAAGGACGTTCTTACCTCCAAACTTGTATTTCTCCACTTTTTGCAATCAAAATGCTTGTTGAAACTTGTAGCAATTGAAGAGGTTTTGAAGATATGTTAATTTGGAATCAAATGAGAGTTGAAAGGAGGAATTTAGGTGAGAAAATCAGAAACAAATCTCTGGAAATGTAGTGTTTGGTTTGAGAGAAAATGAGAGAAAGAAAATGAGAAGTTAGTTGAGAAAATTGCCAAATGAGTTTTTCCCTCCTTTTTGTTATCTTTAAAATTAGAAAATAGCTTATAAAATCTTAGAAAAATCTGGAGAAATCACTTTTGGATTAATAGCTCCTTAAAGATTCAAAGTTCCAACCCTTTATAAAACAGCCACCAAACTTGCGAAAATTACATTTTGGTCACTAGCCAAAATGTCACACTTCCAAAACTCATTTTCCAAAATTGATTTCACAGTTCACTTAATTATATTAAAAGATGATTTTAGAACATTTTTCCATATTTTTAATGCAACCCGAACTAGGCTTTCCTAATTTAACCTCTTAAGATTCGAACAGCACTTTGACCAACCGGTCAACGCCCAAAACTCCTAAGCCCAAAACCGGGGCGTTACAAATCTTTCCTTGTTGGTTTAACCATCTTTTCAAGAATGTTCTTCACTTCCCTATTGGATATCTCAGTCTGTCCATTGGTCTGTGGGTGGTATGCTGTCGCGATCCTGTGCTTGACACCATATTTCTTCAAGGCGGCAGCAATTACCCTATTATCAAAATGTCTCCCTTCATCACTGATAATCGCCCTAGGGATGCCAAATCTTGAAATAATGTTTTTGTGCAAAAACTTTTAGACCGTTTTGGCATCATTCTTTTGAGTGGTGATTGCTTCAACCCACTTGGAGACATAATCCACTGCTAGGAGGATGTACAAATTTCCACACGAAGATGGAAAAGGTCCCATAAAATCAATCCCTCAAACGTTGAAGATCTCGACTTCTAAAATGTTCTGCAGTGGCATCTCGTTTCTCCTCGAGATGTTACCTGTCCGCTGGCACCTGTCACAGTTTTTGTAAAATTCATGTGCATCTTTATATAATGTCGGCCAGTAGAACCCCGACTGCAGCACCTTGGCAGCAGTCTTATTTCCTCCTAAGTGTCCTCCATATTGTGAAGCATGACAGTGATGGAGAATGTCTTCTTGCTCTTCTTGTGGTATACACCTCCGTATAACCTGATATGCGCATAGTTTGAAAAGAAGAGGTTCGTCCCAATAATAATGCTTAACATCATTTTGGAACCTCTTCCTGGCTTGATAATTAAGATCAGAAGGTAATATTCCGCTAACTAGAAAATTAACGAAATCAGCATACCAGGGAAGGTTAGAAGACTTATCTGCCGCCATGGCTGTCGGGACAGCGATTGCGGCAGCAAAGAGCTGCTCATCTGGGAAGGTCTCCAGTATGTTTGTCTCATCGATTGGTAGACTCTGTCCCTTCTCCAACCTCGACAAGTGGTCTGCCACCTGATTTTCTGTCCCCTTTTTGTCCTTGATCTCAAGGTCGAACTCTTGTAATAGCAAGATCCATCGTATCAACCTAGGCTTTTCATCCTTCTTTGCGAACAATTTAGGGTAGAATGGTCGGTGTGTATTATTACTTTCGTCCCAAGTATGTAGGAACGAAACTTGTCGATGGAGAACACCACAGCTAACAGCTCCTTTTCTGTGGTGGTGTAGTTTACTTGGGCGTCATTCAACGTCTTGCTGGCATAGTATATGACGTGAAACAGCTTATCTTTGCGCTGCCCATGTGCTGCCCCGACAGCATAGTCACTAGCATCACACATGATCTCGAATGGTTGTGTCCAGTCTGGTGGCTGTACTATGGGGGCTGTCACTAGCTTTTCCTTCAGAACCTTGAATGCTTCAGTACATTCCTCATTAAAGTCAAAGGGTCGGTTCTGCTCTAAGAGGTGGCATAGGGGCTTCGTGATTTTTGAGAAATTTGCAATGAATCTCCGATAAAAACCTGCATGCCCTAAAAAACTCCTAATGCCCTTGACTGTGGTTGGCGGTGGCAGCTTCTCTATGACTTCAATCTTAGCCCTGTCGACTTCTATCCCACGGCAACTAATCTTATGGCCAAGGACTATCCCCTCATCCACCATAAAATGGCATTTTTCCCAATTTAGAACAAGATTAGTTTTTTCACATCTTTCAAGTACCTTTTGAAGATTGCCGAGGCAGCTTTCAAAATCGTCTCCAAAGACGGAAAAATCATCCATGAAAATCTCAAGGAAGTCCTCTACCATGTCGGAGAATATAGCCATCATGCACCTTTGGAAGGTGGCAGGTGCGTTACAGAGGCCGAACGGCATCCTCCTAAATGCGTATGTTCCGTAGGGGCATGTGAAAGTCGTTTTCTCTTGATCCTCTGGTGCAATAGCAATTTGGTTATAACCTGAGTAACCATCAAGAAAACAATAGTAAGGCTTACCCGCTAATCTATCAAGCATTTGATCAATAAAGGGTAAAGGAAAGTGGTCCTTTCGGGTAGCTTTGTTAAGCTTCCGATAGTCCATATAAACCCTCCAACCAGTCACAGTCCTGGTTGGGATTAACTCATTGTTTTCGTTGGTTATCACGGTCATGCCTCCTTTCTTGGGAACAAATTGCACCGGGCTTACCCATTTACTGTCGGAGATGGCGTAAATAATACCAGCATCTAACCATTTAATTATTTCTTTACGCACTACCTCCTTCATCGCAAGGTTTAACCGCCTTTGGGCATCAATAGTCGGCTTATGATCTTCCTCTAGGAGGATTTTATGCATGCATATTGCCGAACTAATGCCCTGAATGTCTGCTATCGTCCATCCAATCACCTTTTTGTGCTGCCTTAGCATGTCGATCAGCTGTCGTTCCTATTCCTGCGACAGCTTAGCAGAGATGATTACGGGCAGTGTGTCATCACAACCAAGATAAGCATATTTAAGCTGCCCTGGCAGGGGCTTAAGTTCTAAGACAGTTGGTTCAACAGTAGAGGGCTTTTGGATTAAATGGTTATCCGAAGTGTAATTCAAGGGTTCGAATAACTTACCTGGACGATTGCCTAACCAGTTTATCTCCTCCTGACCTTCAGTATCAGATGTATCAGATTCAGAGGAGTCACTGTCGTCGGTGCTGTCGTCGTCGCTGTCGTGACAGGCTTGTAGATGACTGTCGCAGCAGTGACCAAATTTTATATCACGGCAGCCCGACCTGATGTAGGGGTGATCAAAGGTCACCTCAATGATGGCCTTGCATTCCTCGTCCACATCGGCATGTTTCATTGCTTGGAGAACATTTAACTTAATCTCTTGGTCGTTCACGCGCATGGTGAGTTCTCCTTTCTCTACATCAATCAATGATCTTCCCGTGGCTAAGAAGGGTCGCCCTAGGATGACTGGTGCGTTTTCGTCTGCCTCACAATCTAAAATAAGAAAGTCAGCAGGAAAAATAAGCTTATCCACTCTTACCAAAATATCTTCAATTTTTCCCTCGGGGTGAACGTAAGAGCGGTCGGCTAGCTGTAGAGTAACTGTCGTGGGCCGCGCCTTGTCAATACCTAATTTCTGAAAAACAGATTTGGACATTAGATTAACACTGGCACCAAGATCACAAAGTGCCTTACCCACAAATTTGTCGCCGATTACGTAAGGTATGATGAAGCTCCCCGGATCCTTCTTTTTCTGGGTGGCTGCCGATGAAGAATACTCATGCAACCTTCTTGCATCCTTACCGTTTCAAATTCCCCAAGTTTAGATTTTTTAGACATGACATCCTTGAGAAATTTAGCATAACCGGGCATCTCCCTAACAGCATCTAACAACGGAATATTAATATGAACCTGTTTAAAAATATCATAAATCTTTTTAAGTTGAGATTCATGCTTAGCTTGTTGTATCCGTTGAGGAAAGGGTGGTGGAGGACGATAATCAGCAATGCGTCCTTCCCACTGCATGCGAATTTGAGGACGATAATCATCTTTTTTCTCCTCTGTCGCTTCTGCTGTTGTGACAGGCTTGTCGGCAGCAGTCTGTTTATCACCTGTCGGGCCAGCTTCCTCGGCAGGTTTATCCAAAGCAGGGTCCTTTTCTGTTTCAGCTTCTTTTTCCGGCCCTGGTAGTATCTTCCCACTCCTAGTAGTAATCGCCTTGCATTGCTCATGTGGGGGCGGTCTAGCATTTTCAGTATTGCTAGGGAAACCTCCATTCTGCCTCGGCTTAACATGTTGCGACACCTGACCCATTTGTGTCTCTAGAGATTTCAAGGTAGCTTCATGGTTTGTCATCCTCATCTCGGTTTTATCTATAAAATTTTCCGTCTTCTTGACAAACTGATTTATATTCTCCATATACGTACCGGTCTGAGACATAAAGGTGGCCAGAGTCTGTTCCAATACACTACTCGTGGCAGGTGGTGGCTGCTGTTGCTGCTGCTGCGGCAGGTTCTGCGGCGGCAGTTGCTGCCGCGTCAACAATCTAGGACCCCCCTGATTCTGATTATATGCTTGCGGATTCAGAGCATTATTAGGATTACTCATGGAAAATTTGGGATCCTTCCTCCAATTAGGGTTGTAGTTGTTGGAGTTATAATTCGGCTTGTAATTTCCAACATATTTTCCCTCTTCTATATTTATTGGGCACTCATCCCTACTATGATTTCCCTCACAAATAGCACAAACTTCCTCGACAGCAAATCCCCGTAATTCTTCTTCATTCAATAAGTGTTTCATTGTTTTAGTAAGGAAGGCTACCTGTGATTTCATAGTGCTGTCGGCCTCATAGTCCTTGACAGCAAGTACCCGTTTACCCCTTCTTCTAGCTGTCGGAAACTGCTCCTCATTCTTGGCCAGATTTTTCAAAACTTGCAGAGCCTCGTCTGGATCTTTATCCAATAATAGTCCATTTGCTGCAGAATCAATTCGAATGCGAGTTTGTAAGTTAGCAGCATTATAGAACTTAGTTACCTGATTCCAGACAGGGAATCCATGCATTGGGCAGTTCCGAAGAAGAGTAGTAAATCTGTCCCAGGCCTCGTGCATTGGCTCGTCATCTTCCTGTTGAAAAGTAGCAATTTCATTACGTAATCGCTCAGATAAATGCGAAGGATTAAAACGAGATAAAAATTCACGAGTTAGATCTGCCCAAGTCATAATGGAACCCGGTGTAAGTTTATTCGACCAAGTTTTAGCTCTGTCCCTCAATGAATGGGGGAATAACCGAAGCCTCAGTATCTCCGGACTAACTCCTGGCAGTCTAAACGAACCACAGATCTCCTGGAACGTTTTGAGATGCCCTCTAGCATCTTCTGTCGCAGAACCACTAAACTGCCCGGCGTTGTTGATCATACTAAACATGACAGGTTTAAGCTCGAAGTTGTCAACGTCAATATCCAGCAGTGTGGTCTCCAGCTCTACATGATCGTTCAGCATGTAGTCACGACATGACCGTCGTCCATCTGCCCTCGGCGGGTCATCGACAGGTGGTACACCGTCACCAACAGGCTGGTTACGTGCCATCTGCTCTAGCTGTTCCTCGAGGTATTCGTTCCGGTCTAAAAGGCGGCGAAGTTGTTTCTTGAGATTGAAGGAACGTTCGATCTCCAGATCTAATTTATACTCAGGATCTTCACCTCTTTTAGATCTGCGCATAAACAAGAAAACCTCGTGAAAAGCGAGAGTTGAAAGCACAAAAGAAAAATTAAGGAAAAGTAAAAATAAAAACGAAAACAAAAATAAAAATAAAAATAAAAGCAAAAAGTGCAATAAAAGAAAGATGTAGTTATGTTGCCAATCCCCAGCAACGACGCCAAAAACTTGTTGCGTGTAAACGAGTCTATCGCAATTGTAGTGCAAGTGTACACGACGCAAGTAGTAAAGTGATATGAAGTATCGGATATCGTCTCCACAGGGATTGGGCTAATGACTTCACCTTATTTCACTGCACGAATTAAAGAAAATAGTTTAGAAAGTTGTCATGAAAATAATAAAGAAAATCGCAAATAAAATAATTGAGATATCAAGAATGAGAGAATGGGCTGGTATTGAATTGCTCGGTAGTGCAGGTATTGAATTGCTTAGGATCTCCAGTTCTGTCGTCGCTCCCGTCGTCGACAGCACCTGTCGCGGCGGCTGTCCGTTAGCTGTCGCGGCAGCGAACACCAACTCCGTACTTCAAGCTTGGCAAGAATCCCAGATCTGCCTTGGCCTATCCCTAGGTCCAAGTCTGTCGATGATCACGTCTTTGATGATACCTCCCGGCGTGAATCGAAGGATGAACACCGATGTGTATGAATTCTTCTTTAGCCACTTAACCTCGCCCTATCCCTAGGCACGAGATGGTTCAACTATAAACTAGAGAACGCGCTCTTATTTCTTTCGTATACTTAACTCTCCCGATGCTAAGTAAATGGATAACCTCACAATGCTCTCCCGATGCTCTTGCAAGATGTTAAAAACCAAAATAAGAGAATTTGAAGTTTATTTTATTGAACTGAAAAATCCTAAAACAAAGCAACCCTTGCAACTACTTTACAAAACAACTCGTGGCCCTAGGGGGAATTTAGAACATGTCGGTGACGGGTGGACGACAGGGGTTTTTGGTTTCGGTTATGGGTTAATCGGTTGTGCCTCCTAGGTTAAATCTATGCCCTTATATAAGCTTTGGGCTCAAATCTTCTAAGGTAACAAGGATTACAACTTTAATTAAAAGTAAGATTCTAATAAAGACTAAAACTCTAAAGACTCCTACTTTCCAGCCGCATCCTTGTTTGTAGGAATTTCCTCTCCTTGAGCTTTGGCTTGACATATCTTTTGATCCGGGGCTTAGAAAAATATGTGGCTTTCACACGACAGACGAGCAGATTTTTCTCTATCTATCGAGGTCCACTTTGCTTTTCCTCTTCATAAGTCTGCTGTCACGACAGGTCCATGGCAGCTTCGTCTTCTTCGTCTGCTTGTCCAGTTCAGCTCTCCTGCTTCTCTGCCCTGCGCCTGCCTTCAACGTCTACAATGGCAGATACCTGCAAAAATAGCCATCTTTTAGTAGAATCCGTGCCTTTAATCCATTTGTGATATTTTACTGAAAACTAACCTAAATGCAATGCAATGATGCTTGAATGCAGCAGAAATATGGGTTAAAAAGGGTGTAAATAATAGAACTTTTACACACTCAACACTTAGGATCTAGTTTCTATTATGTTCTAATTTCCTTTAGGGTTAGGATTATTTTGTTTAGTAGTTGTGTGAAGACTATTGTAATTGTTTAAGTTCTTAATGCAATAAAGTTAAGGTTTGCTTATTCTTGGCTTTAATCATTCTTGCATACTAATCGGGAGAGAGTATTGTGAGGTTATCTATTTGTTCAATATCGGGAGAGTTGAACTAACGAAATGAATAAGCAAGATTTTCATCCCACATGGTGTTAACTAACTCGACCTAAGGATAGGTTAAGAGTTTCAATAGCTAAAAGAAGTGTTAGAATAATTTGGGTTTTTCTTTGGTTCACACTGGGAGGTATCATCGAAGTTCAGCCATCAACTAGTATTTTGAGCTTTGGGATAAGAAGGAACCATCCAAGGACGCTTTGTCAAATCTTAACAGCATCTGCCCAAGAGCAAGGGATTGTCGCGACAAAGACTAAACCATTGTGGTCGTAGCAGGGACTTAGGTTACTACCACATGAGTTTTGTGTTGTTGCATTCAATATAGAGACAAGTCAATAGGATTCCACACTACGACACATTCTAATCTGACCCATTATCTCATCTTGATTTCTCTTTACTTTATTTTCTAGCATATTTTAGTTTTAGTATTTTTAGATTACTCTGAACCCAACAATTAATCTGTGTTTTACTTTATTTATTTTGCAGTACGAGAAAGTAGGATCAAAAGGCTAACCTAATCCCTGTGGAGACGATACTCCATATACTTATCATTATATTACTTTAGACGTGTACACTTGCACTATTGCGGGGCACTTTTACGCGAGCATCAACAATAACAACATCAAAACATGGCAATTATCATCAAGGTGTTCTAGACGCATGCTTGCTATGAAATTCAAGCATCCAAAAGTCAAAACTCAAACCAAAGCTTAAACCAACATATAGAGGCATTTTACAATCATAAAACAAGTCCTTAAAACGAATCATACATTCGAAGCCGCTAAGGGGACATCGTATGATTCCCTTGCAAGTTGATGCCTCCATTGCCCTTATTACTTTAGTCCTTAAAACGAAACATACATTCGAAGCGATGTCTCCTATGATTCCCTTGCAAGTTGCTGCCTCCAAACAATAAGTTATCTGCATTGATGGGCAAAAGAGAGCGTAAGAATACAAGCTTGGTGAGGAGCGCTCAAAACTAAAAACACCATCAATGCTTAAAATCATTTTACACCATTCGGAAATCATCAAGCCCTCTTTGAAATCCATGCACATCATTAACAAAATCCGTATATTATACATCATGCAACAAGTATTACATACTTCAACAGGAAAACCATTTGCTAAAACTCATTCTAGGCCTTTCCATGCATAGCTACCATATGCAACGCTTAAAGAGTAAAACATGCACTTTATTCACATTATGCATCCATAATCATTTCATAACAATTTATCAATTATATTGGCTCACAAGTGATCATCAACATTCCCATTTCTCAAAACATATCGAATACACGGATTCCCAAGTGTTGTCCCAACACTTCATACATTCTTACTGGCATCTCAAGGTTCACCCACGAGAGCTACCCTTCACCATTGTGACACCCGTGGTGGAGTATTCGGTACCTTACAACCCCTCAACACCACTCATCGGTGGATGTATAACCCCACTAACGAGAGACGGGACACAACTTAATTTCCTCAATCGTTAGGGTACTTGGATGGAGTTTTCGGTACATTCACAACCCCTCAACATGCATGGCGACATGTTTATAATGCACTCAATCCTATAGCCAGCTAACTATATCCGATTTCATTTGTAAACCACTTTACACAACATCACTTGCCAACATAATTCTCATTTAGTACAAACCTCATTGTTTTCAAAGTATTCACAATAAACCATATTCCAAGCATTAAAGCATGCTTCATTAAACATGTATAAGCATATACATACATTAAAATCAATGAAGACCTTCTAATTTTCATAAATTACAATTTGGTCCCTAAACTTGTAATAAGTGCAATTGAGTCCCTAAATGTCATCCGATCGTTGTGCCTTTCTCTAATATGTTTTATGAGTACACACTTAGGGTTAACGTGTATCTAGACATGATTAAAAAGAAGAAAAAAAGGGTCGTGAATCAAGGTTGACTTTCGGGTTGACTTTGGTTTTCCCCGTGTAATCTTCGTAGTTCGGGTTTACCGTCTAGGCCGGGCTAAGGGGGTTACAATGCCGCAGCAACAACCCATGCCGCCGCAGCAAGCTCAACAGATGCTGCCCCAGTAGTAACATCCAATGCAGTCTAGTTCTATAGAAACCGCTCTTCATGCTTTTATGACTCAAACTAGTTCATATATGGCTAACACTAACAAGTTCACAAAAAAGACAGACAATTTTATGGACATGACTGAGATGCAGCTGCAAAACAACGAGGCAACCCTAAAATCCCTAGAAACACAAGTGGGGAAGATCGCACAGATTCTGAACACTAGGCCAGCAAGAGGTTTTCCTAGCAACACTGAAGCCGCTAAGGGGACATCGTATGAATAGTGCAAAGCTGTAACCATCAGGAGTGATATCCAACTTAAGGGGCCTCAGAACAAGGAATCAGTACAGGAGAAACCAAAGGACTCAAATGTCACAACATAGTCCAAAGACAACGAGGCCGCGACAACAACCAAGAACAATACTGCGTTGGCAGAATCTGTGGCAGCACCCATGACAGAACCCAGAGCTAACATACCAACTCCACCATTCCCAAAAAGGCTGAAACAACAAAAGCAAGAGTACTAGTTTAAGAAGTTCGTGGACATCCTAAAGTAGGTACACATTAATCCACCTTTGGTGAAGGCAATCAAGGAGATCCCAAACTATGCCAAATTCCTCAAAGACAACATGTTAAAGCGGAAAATGATTAGAGAATTCAAAATAGTGGCTGTAATAGAGGAATGCATGACCGCAGTACATAACTGAGCTCCACCTAAGCTAAAGGATCCCGGAAGCTTTCCATACCATGCGCAACAAGGAATCATTATGAGGGGAGGGCACTCTGAGACTTAGGAGCAAGCATAAACATTATGCCTAAGTTAGTCTTCAAAAAATTGGGGATTGGGACGGCCAGATCTACAACTATAATGCTACAGCTTGTTGATGGATCCCATACGCAAGCTGAAGGGAAAATTGAGAATATACTAGTAAAAGTGAATAAATTTATTTTCCCTACTGATTTTCTCATTTTAGATTGCGACGCAAATGAAAAAGCTCCATGCATTCTGAGACGACCATTCCTTGCCACTAGGAGGACGATACTCAATGTTGAAAATGGAGAGCTAACAATGAGAATCAATGACGAGCAAGTGAAACTCCACGTACTAAACACAAGTAAACATGCTGAGGATTTAGAAAAATGTCAAGCAATCTAGGCAACAAGGAAACCATGCCTCAACAAATAACTAACATGTCCCAACGTAGAAGCTGCGCAATGTCGCGGCAAACTTGTAGGACCTTGTCAGGGCAACTGCCGCGACACTCTAACGGGAGATCCTGGACACAAGCTACTACCTCTTTTGGGATCACATATCATGCGGGGTAAGGAATAATACACTTTAGGAGATGCATCCACATGCACTCCTTTAGTGCAATAATCTATTTTCCCTCTATATTTTATTTTTGTTTTTTAGTTTCAGTTATTATTAATTTTCTATATTTTAGGAATAAAATTTTATTTTATTGTTTATTTTTAGGATTTAGATCAAGAAAAAAATATTATATGAACAAACGGCTAGGAGAAAGAACTGTTAGTTGCTGCGACATTTATCACCCAATGAGCCACAAGAGCCGCAACGACTAGTTTTTATCGGGTAGAAATCGCAACGGGCAGAAAACGGCTAGTAACGGCTAGAAATTGCCATGGCCAAAATTTGCGCTCCAACGGCATTATGTGCCAAAACTTTATATAAAGGCTACTATTCTTCACTTCACCACTCTCTTTTACTGCCTTGATTCTCCGAGCTTTATCTCTCCCTTTTTCTTTCAATACTTTCAGATGAAAATCTGAGGTAAAACTCATAGCACTGTCGTTGCCTTTGACACTCCATCTGCCGCAGTGCGCAAAGCCAAGGGCAATGCTCCCTTGGGCACACCTGACGGGTCTTCATATCGCGCTGCCTCTAGTTGGTATGACATCGGTCATTCTGTTAGCAGGGTGTTTAAGTCACTAAAATGCAATGCAACAACCGAGGATGAAATATGCCCAGACTCCGAAGTCGAGGAGGTTACTGCCCCAGCAGCAAAGCCCACCTCACCATCACGCATCCAACCACCCCGTGAATCCAAATGAGTCAAACATGTGGCATCCAAACCAAAGAGCCTGATATTGCAGAGCGACAGTGACAAGGAAGATGAACCTTCCAAATCACCATCCATCTAAATTCCTCTTTTTTATACCGCTTATTTTTAATGCCCTTATATAAATATAATTCAGGTTTTGTTCAATAATTGCCATTTTTTACTGCATTGTCTTAACCGAACATTGCTTATGCCGCGACAATGCTCTTTATCAATTGCCTTAGTTTAAATTAATTGATTTTTCTATCTTGGCAATATATCTCTCTTCTTACCATAGCTTTGAACTGTTTAGAGCCTTTGATTTTAGGATGCTTAAGGAAGACAACTTAGGATCATACTATGAGTTTATAATTTTAAAACACCTTTGTGACTTGTATGATTTAAGGAGTTCTAGTGCACTTAGGGCATAGACTTGTTTAGAAAGAAAATTTTGGGTAAGAAGTTAGAGGTGCCTAACACTGACTCTAGCTTAAGGAAGCCTTAGAGGTGCCTGAAATCGACTCTAGTCTAATCACTAGAGGTGCCTGAAACTGGCTCTAGTAGGTTAGAATGCTTATAAAAAGAAGAAAAGAAAGAGAAAAGAGGAAATAAAAGAAAAGAAAATACCCAAGTTAAGTAGTTTAATGCTTAAGTGTTTACTTAGAACCTGGATAATCATCTTGTTCAGTATGCAAGCACACACTCACAAATCTTATAGTTTGATTCCAAGGAATTCTTAAGGCATACAAAGATTTAAGGGCCAAGCATTCTTTGCTATGGTTTGGAGTTAATAAGGAAAAGTAAGACCAAGGAGACGGTTTATAAAAGTTAAGGTTTGATAATTGATGGTTTGCATTGCTTAAGGACAATCAATAGTTCGAGTTTAGGGGTGTGATAAGTGCCCAAAAGTCCTATATTTTCACTCAAGTTTATGCCAATTATCACTCAACCTACACCCATTTGAGCTACATTATGGCCCTTCATGCATTGATTTCATCATTTATGCCTTTGATCTTTATATGCTATTTAATTTATGAAAAAGGTACTGTTTGATGCATGTTTGGCACTTTTGCAGAATTGCATGACTATCAGGGCAAGAGATGCCCTGATGGCAATGAAGAAAAAGGAAGGATGAGGCAAAACCAGCTAGTAACAGACCCTGATCGAGCCAAGCCACAACTGACAGCTTCTGCTGAGGGAGGCTGATTTATGAAGAATGAGGCCTTGCCAAGCATATCAAGTTCCAGACCAATGCCGAGGCAGCAGAATGCCATGTTGCGGTAGTGTACTACTCAACCTACCGAAGGGCGAAACATGCAAAGTGGTAGTCGATTTGTAGAGCATTAAATGCTAGATTTTCTACACACTTTGTGTCGCAGTTGGAGCTCAAGAAGAGGACGACAACGTGGATGGAAGGATAAAGTTGGACTTTTGGCCAAAAGTGAATAATGTATTAAATTAAAGAGATTCACTTATTTATTAAAGTTAGGTCCAAGTCTAACTTAACTTCCTCTCCAAGAAGGATTTTTACCTACACCTTCCCTATATAAAAGAGGCTTATTGTTATCGTCAATACAGTCGTGGAGAGGAGAGACGAAGAGAGCTTAGCTTAAGATCTAGTTTCTATTATGTTCTAATTTCCTTTAGGGTTAGGATTATTTTGTTTAGTAGTTGTGTGAAGACTATTGTAATTGTTTAAGTTCTCAATACAATAAAGTTAAGGTTTGCTTATTCTTGGCTTTAATCATTCTTGCATACTAATTGGGAGAGAGTATTGTGAGGTTATCTATTTGTTCAATATCGGGAGAGTTGAACTAACAAAATGAATAAGCAAGATTTTCATCCCACATGGTGTTAACTAACTCGACCTAAGGATAGGTTAAGAGTTCCAATAGCTAAAAGAAGTGTTAGAATAATTTGGGTTTGTCTTTGGTTCACGCTGGAAGGTATCATCGAAGTTCAGCCATCAACTAGTATTTTGAGCTTTGGGATAAGAAGGAACCACCCAAAGACACTTTATCGAATCTTAACAGCATCTGCCCAAGAGCAAGGGATTGTCGTGACAAAGACTAAACCATTGTGGTCGCAGCAGGGACTTAGGTTACTACCACATGAGTTTTGTGTTGTTGCATTCAAAATAGGGACAAGTCAATAGGATTCCACACTACGACACATTCTAATCCGGCCCATTATCTCATCTTGATTTCTCTTTACTTTATTTTATAGCATATTTTAGTTTTAGTATTTTTAGATTACTCCGAACCCAACAATTAATCTGTGTTTTACTTTATTTATTTTGCAGTACGAGGAAGTAGGATCAAAAGGCTAGCCTAATCCTTGTGGAGACGATACTCGATATACTTATCATTATATTACTTGAGACATGTACACTTGCACTATTGTGGGGCACTTTTACGCGAGCATCAACAATAACAACATCAAAACATGGCAATTATCATCAAGGTGTTCTAGACGCATGCTTGCTATGAAATTCAAGCATCCAAAAGTCAAAACTCAAACCAAAGCTTAAACCAACATATAGAGGCATTTTACAATAATAAAACAAGTCCTTAAAACAAAACATACATTCGAAGCCGCTAAGGGGACATCATATGATTCCCTTGCAAGTTGATGCCTCCATTGCCCTTATTACTTTAGTCCTTAAAACGAAACATACATTCGAAACAACGTCTCCTATGATTCCCTTGCAAGTTGCTGCCTCCAAACAATTAGTTATCTGCATTGATGGGCAAAAGAGAGCGTAAAAATACAAGCTTGGTGAGGAGCGCTCAAAACTAAAAACATCATCAATGCTTAAAATCATTTTACACCATTCGGGAATCATCAAGCCCTCTTTGAAATCCATGCACATCATTAACAAAATCAGTATATTATACATCATGCAACAAGTATTACATACTTCAACAGCAAAACCATTTGCTAAAACTCATTCTAGGCCTTTCCATGCATAGCTACCATATGCAACGCTTAAAGAGTAAAACATGCAATTTATTCATTTTATGCATCCATAATCATTTCATAACAATTTATCAATTATATTGGCTCACAAGTGATCATCAACATTCCCATTTCTCAAAACATATCGAATACACGGATTCCCAAGTGTTGTCCCAACACTTCATACATTCTTACTGGCATCTCAAGGTTCATCCACGAGAGCTACCCTCCACCATTGTGACACCCGTGGTGGAGTATTCGGTACCTTACAACCCCTCAATACCACTCATCGGTGGATGTATAACCCCACTAACGAGAGACGGGACACAACTTAATTTCCTCAATCGTTAGGGTACTTGGATGGAGTTTTCGGTACATTCACAACCCCTCAACATGCATGGCGACATGTTTATAATGCACTCAATCTTATAGCCAGCTAACTATATCCGATTTCATTTGTAAACCACTTTACACAACATCACTTGCCAACATAATTCTCATTTAGTACAAACCTCATTGTTTTCAAAGTATTCACAATAAACCATATTCCAAGCATTAAATCATGCTTCATTAAACATGTATAAGCATATACATACAAGGATCACTTACTTAGTGCATCCTTTAACAATATGGCATTATATATAGCAAATCTCTTTCTCAAAATCATGCTTTAAAATAGTAGATAAACATATATAAAATCAAGTGCATCACCAAGCTTACAATAGTACAATTCGAGGGAGAAAATCTATGTACTTACTTCCGAACTTACTAAAGTGTTTCAAGCTTACACTAAGTTCCTAATTGCCACTCACCGACTCGCGAAACCTCAATTGTCGACGCAAAAATCAAGCGTCTGAAACCCCCGAATCTTCACCAATTGCTTCCAAAGTATTATCTCATGTGTTATACCACACAATAAGAGATGATCAATGCATCATAATGCGTCAAAAACCACCAACGACTTAAACAATCTCGTTTCTCTGTCTTAAAGCACCAAAATACCCATCCGAAATCACCTTCAATTGATCACTAAACTCATCCCAACAATCAACAAACACTTCCAGCACATTTTAACCATAAATCAACATCCAAAAACATCCTAATATCATCCTTATACCTCCAGCAACTCAGATTTCACATTAACAACTCAAAAACCCAAAATCTAACAATCTAACAATTAGAGATCCAACTCAAATCGGGATTATTATCACAAAACCATTATTTCCTCATCATTTAACATCCAAAATATGATTAAAATCATTCAAAAATCAATCAAAATAGTGCCCAAACGAAAATCTTGAAAATCCATCTTTCAAAGCTTTAACTAGCAATTTCCATTAATTCATTTACAAAATCTTGTTGATAAACAAAAAAAGAGAGCCAAAGACTTGGGAAATTCAATAAAGAACCTTAATTAGAGAAGATAGAAGAAAGATCACCTCTAACACAAGCTTTCCCTTGATTTGCAAAGATTTTAGTGAAATCCTTTAAGAAAACTCTTGCTAAATGTTGTAGAAATCCATGAGCATCATTTAGGAATCAAAAGCTAATGACATAGGAAAATGCTTTGAAGATTGTAGTGATAAAAAGAGAGTTTGGCTGCTGGGAAAGTTGAGAGAAAAGTTTGAAGAAAAGAAGTTACGTGAAAAATGATTTGGCTAATAAAATCTCTTTTTATTAAAACTCTTAATTAAAACATTTAAAACACAAAATCAAGGGAGTTAGCTGATACCAACATGGTGTAATAGCTCCCTAAGGATTCTATGTTTTGGCTCCTTTCGATTTAGCCATTAAAACAGAATTTTCAATTTTTACATTTTAGTCACCAAGTTGAAATGTCGACTTTCCGAAACTTATTTTTCAAAATCGGTTTCACTTTCCTTTACTCAATATTTAATTAGTATTTTAGAAATTTTTCACATGAGTTTATCACATCACAAACTAAGATTTCCTTGAACCGACCTAGATCTCTAATCTAGATTCGTCGATCCCTAAACCACTTTTAAAACCTCTAGGCCCAAAATTAGGGCATTACATCCAAGGAAAAACTTTCAAAAACACCTTATCACCAACTTCATGCCCTTTTGTGTCATTCCTTTAATAAAATATGGTAAAGAAACTAATTTTTGCTTCGCTTTTGCCCAACAAAGAGTAATGTACCCAAAGCACTATGCAAACACTCACAAAACCTCACTGTAAAACCTCAAATCTCTATCCGAAACTATAGACTTAGGTACACTGTGTAACCTCACAACTTCCGCAATGTATAACTCTGCCAACTTATCCCACGTATACGTAGTACTCATAGCTATGAAATGCGCACACTTCGTAAGACAGTCCACAATCACCCAAATAGAGTTATTCTTTGATGGGGTCAAAGGCAAACCCGACAGGAAATCCATTATAATCCTCTCCCATTTCCATTCTGGTATCTTCAAATGTTGTAAAAACCTGAAAGGAAATTGATGCTCAGCTTTCACGCGCTGACAAACCATACACTTACTCAAAAAATCAACAACATCATTCTTCAACCCAACATAATAGTACTTATCCTTCAACTCACGATACATCTTAGTACTACCAGGATGCATAGCAAAAGGACTACTATGCACCTCAGTCAGAATAGTGCGCCTCAATTCATCATCATTTGGCACACATATTTGACTCTTAAAACACAAAACACCATCATCATTAAAACAAAAGTCCGTCAAATTATCATCCGCTATATCGTGAACATGCGGTACCAACGAATCATCAAGTAACTGCTTCACCTTAATCAACTAAACCAAGGACGGTTTCACTTGCAACTTGGCTATCAATCCACCATCCCGCGACACACTCAATCACGCAAACATGGCTCTCAACTCTACTGCTACCTTCCTACTCAAAGCATCGACCACTACATTGGCCTTATCAGGGTGATACTCTATCGTGAGGTCATAGCCCTTAAGAAACTCCAAACATCTCTATTGCCTAAGATTCAACTCTTTTTGAGACATCAAATACTTTAAACTTTGATGATCCGAATGCACCACACACTTTTCTCCATAAAGGTAATGTCTCTGAATCTTCGACGCAAACACCACAACAGCCAACTCAATATCATGCGTAGGATAATTGCCCTCATGCACCTTCAACTGCCAAGATACATACGCCACAACTCTTATGTCTTGCATCAACACACACCCTAATACCACATAGAATGCATCACTAAAAATCATAAATTCTTTACCCAATTCAGGTTGAATCAAGATTGAAGCTCGTGTCATAGCTTCCTTCAACTTCTCAAAATATTGTTGTCGCATCTCCGTCCACTGAAACTTAACATCCTTCTATAAAAGCATCATCAAAAGAGCAGCAACCTTAGAAAACCATCCACAAAATGACGATAATAACCCGCTAAGCCCAAGAAACTACGAACCTCTGACACCGATTTAGTTTGTTTCCAATTCACAACTGCCTAAAATTTCTAGGGATCCACATAAATTCCTTCCGTCGACACAACATTACCAAGGAACACCACTTCCTCAATCCAAAATTCACACATGCTCAACTTAGTATATAACTGATTGTCCAACAAGGTATGCAACACAATCCGCGAATATCTATCATGATCTTCCTCGATACGTGAATACACAAGGATATCATCAATAAACACAACCAAAAATTGATCCAAGAACTCATGGAACACCTGATTCATCATGTCCATGAAAGCTACAGGTGCATTTGTAACCCAAACGGCATCACCAAAAACTCATAATGCCCGTAACGGGTACGAAAGGTCTTCTTCTGCACATCTTTATCCTTCACCTTCAACTGATAGTATCTCGATCTCAAATCAATCTTGGAAAACATCATTGCACCACGAAATTGATCGAAAAGGACGTCAATTTGCGGTAAAAGATACTTGTTCTTTGTCGTCAACTTATTCAGTTTCCGATAATCGATGCACATTTTCATAGTGCCATATTTCTTTTTCACAAACAACATCGGCGCTCCCCACGGCGACACACTAGGGCTAATAAACCCACGGTCTAACAACTTCTGGAGTTGTGTCTTTAATTCTTTCAATTCTTTAGGTTCCATGCGATACGGAGTAATAGACACCAGATCCGTATCCGTATATGTCTCGATACAAAACTCTACCGGCGACAATCTAGACAACTCTTCCAGAAATACCCCTGGAAAATCGCAAACAGTCTGGATATCTTGGGGATGTACCTTCTTCATATTCGGATTAATAACATACACCAAGTATGCTTGACATTCTCCATGCATCAACTTTTTTGCTTCCATTGACGAAACAACATTGGAAAAAAAACTTAACATTCTCGCCTACCACCACAACCTTATAATCATTGGCAAGCTTCAATGAAACACGCTTGGTTTCACAATCTACCGCAGCCCTATGCTCAGTTAACCAATCCATACCAATAATAAAATCAAAACCATAGAAAGGTAACTCCATCATATCAACTGCAACTACATGTCCTTGAACCAGCAACAGAAATCTCCTATACAACTTCCTAAAAACAACTATCTCGCCAAAAGAACTCGTCACTTGCATACCCACATCTAACAACTCAATTGGTATGTCAAGAAACTTTGCATGATCACTTAAAATATATGAATGCGTGGAACCAGAATCAATCAAAGAAAGTAGTGAAAAGGTACCTACAATCATATCCATGTCATTTCTTCCCACACGGTGTGTATACACCCTAGCCGGTCCACCTCCCTCAGGCTGAACTGCCACAACATGAGCAACATTCCTTTGACCATCCTCCTTATGCTAAAAGTTACCTTGGCCGCACCCACGACCCTCTAAGGCTCAACAACACGCACCGGTGCCTGTCTAGCTTGCTGAGGACAATCACGCTTCATATGACCCTGATAACAAAACCCCAACAAGCATTAGGATTACCGCAACACTCTCCAGGATGTCGCTTCCCACAACGGTTACACTCAGGAAAATGAACAACCACAATCTGGCCCTTCTGCCCGCGGCCCACATTACCGCCACCACATTACTTCTTATCATGCTGCCTCTAGTAACGATCCCTTCCTACGTCAAACTCAAAAACCCTCTTCCTGAAACTAGAATTTCCCTCACGAGAAGGCAAACCCAAACTCTGCTTAATGTTACTAGCACGAGCAACCAAGACATCGAAATATGTATACTCCGCAACTAACATATAAGTCTTTATATCCTTCACCAAGCTGTACCGGAATCAATCACATCTCTTTTATTTATTGGGAACAAATTCAAAGGCATACAGGCTCAATCGAACAAATTTTACTTCATACTCCGAAAAAGACATGCTCCCTTGCATCAAGGTCATAAATTCTCGCTTCTTCTCGTCTTGATAACGAACACCCAAATATTTCTTTGGAAAAGCATTCTCGAAGAACTCCCATTTTACCTCTGCATGTTCCATGCCAGCAATAGTGGTAGGCCACCCAGCTTGCACACATCTATGCACTCCATCTGACCAAGAATCCTATGAGTGCTCTCAAACCATGTCTCAGAACCATCTAGAGACAAACCTCTAAACTCGGTGCCACCTACACTGCGTAGATGCTCCAAAGGTAAACTAGCATTGACCGCAGGTTGGGGCGCAACCATACGCATACCCACTACTGTAGCCTGAAAAACTCCAGCTATGGCCTGAATCAATGGTGTAATATCACTAACAGCCTAACCATGCGCTGCTTGGGGTCCAATACATCTCGCACCAGCTCTAGTTTCGACTCTAGTACTAGGAGGGGGAGGAGGTGGTGGTGGTGGTGGCAATTCCTCATAACCCTCATTCTCCACTACATGACGCACACTATTTATAAGCTCTCGTCTCTGTCCCATTATGAAAACAGTATAAACCTCTAGCATATAAATGCAACAATAAAAATAGTTAGGCCAGCCAAAAGAAAGAATCCACGCTCGCTTTTTAAATCAAAATCTCTTTACATCAATAGTAATAATGGAAAAGAGTACCCCAAACTCTACCCCAAATCATCACATAACAACTCATACAACATGTTATCAAACATCATACATTGCACACAATATATCAACGATTTTAAAACATATCATAAGCAATCACTGTGCATAACAAACATCAAGAAATCATTTCAACATTGATATTTCCATAGCTTACCTCCAAATTTTTCGTAAATTTGGCTCTGATACCAACAAATGTAACCCCTTTGATCCAGTTTAATTGTTTACCGGCTCGAGTAGGTTACAAAAGGAATATTGAAGTAAATCGGTGAAAATTTACCTCAATAAACGACCTTATTTTTTTATTTTATCTTATCTAGATGCTCTTACAAATCTTAAGGTGATCATACTCATAACAAGTAAGGTTACAACTAAGATGAAGTCAATTGATCATTCAGTTAAGACTAAACATGCTTTATGGACCATTTTATAAAACTTACAAAATTCAAGGACCTATTACGAAATTAAAGTTATCGATATTCAATAAGTCAGGTTTCGTGTCCACATGTCAATTTGTAACCCCTTTCATTCATCCAAACTCATTCAATTGAACATCCAAATATTCAGTGACCATAACAGAAGAAAACATAACATAAAAAAGCCTTAATTAACCAACTTAATAGCCAAGTGTATCAATACACTTCAGCCCATATCAATACGCCATTATCTCGTCAATTTCACATATTTTCAATGACACAAAAGGGTATCAATACAATCTCGTGTACTGATACGGTTCCTCATTTTTCCCTTTAGACGTATCGATACAGACTACCAGTACCGATATGGTATGTCTATTTTGGCTATGTTGTACTGACACGGTAGCCCGCGTATCGATAGACTTGGGCCTGCAGTGTCATATTTTGCTAGTTTTACAAGTCAAAACACATCAAATATCAATCCAACATGTAAACATAACATAAGTAAACACTTGGGTCAGGATTCTAAACGCAAATAACACGAAGGCATGCTTTCAACAACAACACAACATATTTAGCAATCTATAGGCATGCTCTCTAAGCATAATAGCCATTTAAGTACAAAAATGCAAACCAACCCAAATACCAGCAATTAAAGGCCATTTACAAGTCTATTAAGGCACTACACACTTGTGCCAAATTAGGGAGTTCGCTACACATGCTCCCAAATTATCAAGGTAACATGTTGCATGTAAATAGGACTATCGCAAATAGTGCAAGTGTACATGACACAAGTAGTAAAGTGATACTAGAGTATCTGATATCGCCTCCACAGGGACTGGAAATAACTCTATCCTTCAATTGTTGTACAAGAAAAAGAAATAGTTTAAATGTTTGTTTGAAGTAATATTGAGTAATAACTGGAATAAAAGATAAGGAAATCAGATTGAGAGAATGGGCCGATATTGATTTGCTAAGTAGTGCAGGTGTTGCACTGTTCAGAGAAACTTTTGTTGTCATGTCGTCGTTCTTGTCGAGTCAGCACCTATCGCGGCAACGACCAACAACTTTGTACTTCAAGCTTGGCAAGAATCCCTGTTATGATTTGTCTTATCCCTAGGTCCAAGTACTGTTGATGAATACGTCTTGGATGATACCTCCCGGCGTGATTGAGTGCACGAGGGCTAGTCTTTGCTGGTCTACGGTAGTGTTGTGCGATGTGGGCATGAGGCGTTTCTTTAAAAAATGGTTCAAAGCTTTGCTGTCAGTGTGAGCTGGGTTTTTCGCACTGTCCATCGGTGCTTGGGATCCTCGTTCCACTAGGTGCCTTCTTCCGTCAGTTTTGCCATGACAGCATCATAATCTGCCAGCGACAGACTGTTGATGAACATCCTATGTGCATCTTCCTTTCTGCCCATATATATTTCGTACAATGTGTTGATGTAGGTCGGTTCTAGTGAGATTTCCTTTCCCCTGACAGTCATTGTCGTGGCATCTTTTGAGGGGATGGCAGCATAGAACTCTCAAACAAAAGTGACGTTCATCTCCTCGGGCTGGACGAAAAACATTTGCCATTTGAGGGCAATGATTTTCTTTGAGATGAAACCCTCGAGCCCTAAGTCTCCCGTCTTGGTGGTGTATGTGAAACCTCTCTCTTCCCACATTTCTCATTTCTGAAACGAGCCATAGTATCTCCTTTCCGAGTCTGTCGATGCAAATCGTCTTGGATTCTGCTGTGGCTGGGTGTGGACATTGCTCTGGCAGAGGTGGAGGCAACACTCTTTCGGGTTGATCTAGTAGTCATTGTGAGGAAAACTGTAAAAAAACTAAATGTAAATTTCTAAGAGCTAAATTCTGGAAAGGAAAGTAGAGAGAATGAGAATAAGGTGAAAAATGAAATTGGAGTAGGGGTTTATATAGAACGGGAATTTCTGCCCATTGGGACTGTAACGGCCGGCGCGAATAATGGAGCCAGCCGTCAAGCGTTTCTGTTTCTGCTACGCATCTGTTACGCGTTTCTGTGTCTGTCGCGACAGCTCCGTGATAGTTTGTATTTTCCGCATCTGTCGCGACATCGACAATTGTAATAGGTTGTCATGACAGGTATGTCCATTAGGATTTTTTGGCTGTTGTGAATGTGGTGGGTTGGTTTACTCCTCCTCTTTTCTTTGCTTACTTTAGTTCCTGAAAACTAAAATAAACAATTAAAATCTTTTTTCCTAAAAATAAATAAATAAACTAAATAAAATAAAGTTAAATTAGGGATGCCTTGTGGGCATCTCCTAATGTAACTACTTCCTACATCATTGGGGCTTCAGTCCCTTGATAATGCTTGAGCCTTTGTCCATTGACTTTGAATTGGTGCCCATCCTTGATTGATCTGATTGTAATGGCACCATGGGGAAAAACTTGGACTACTTGGCTAGAATCCCTGTTATGATTTGTCTTATCCCTAGGTCCAAGTACTGTTGATGAATACATCTTGGATGATACCTCCCGGCGTGAATCAAAGGGTGATCAACAATGTTTGTGAATTCTTCTTTAGCCACATAACCTTGTACTTATCCCTAAGCCAAGATGGTTTAACCATAAACTGGAAAACACATATTTACTTCTTTCGTATGCTTAACTCTCCCAATATCAAGCAAATGGATAACCTCATAATGCTCTCCCGATGCTCTTATAAGATATTGAAAACCAGAGTAAATAAACTTGAAGTTTTATTACTTGAACAGAAATATCCTAAGAACAATACAATCCCTACAACTACCTTATAAGATCAACCCTTGGCCCTAGGGGAAGTTTAGAACATGGTGGAGAGAGAGAAACAACTAGGGTTTGGGGGAAGACGGCTAGGAGTGAGATATCCTTCCCTAGGTCGAATTACATGCCTTTATATAGGCCTTGGGTCCAAGTTTTCTAATATGGCAAGAATACAAGTTTAAATTAAAGTACAACTCTATTAAAGACTAAATCTTCTGAGTAGATGTCTTTAATTCGTCATCTTTTCTTTCTTTGACTTTCTTCCTTGAACTTTGGGCCTGGCCTTCCTTCTGCTTCAGGGCTTAGAAAAATATATGAGTGATCAACGACAGACCAGCTTGAAATCCTCTATTTGTCGAGCTCCACTTCACTTTTCCACCTTAGTGTCTCTCTATTGTCATGGCTGCCACGGCAGGTGTCACGACAGACAGTGCTCTTTTTCCTTCAATTCCAGCTCCTCAACTCGCCTCTGCTCCTTTGCTTCCCTGGATAGCTGCTGCGGCAGATACATGCAAAAATTACCAATTTCAGCAGCATTTGTGCAGTTTTATCTAATTGTGATGTGTATGTGGAAAATCTATCCTAAATGCAATTAATCATGCTTGAGTACAGCAAAAATATGGGTAAATGAAGGGTAAAATATAGAACTTTTATGCACTCAACACACCCCCAAACTCAATTTGATGCTTGTCCTCTAGTAGATGCAACCTAACTAAGAATAAAAACTTTTTGACTTGGCTTAATTCAGTGAACTACCATTACATACAATCCTTTCTCTATCAAGGGTAGTACATTTTCATTTATTTAAGGATTTATCCGGAACAATGCTATAATTCTTGTGTAAGTGTGTGTATTTTTTGTGAACAAATATATGCTTAGACTCTTTTAGCAACTAGAATAGTTATGCTACTCACTTGATTTTTTATGCCAAATTAATTTTTTATTGGAGGCAATTTTTAGGCTCCTTTAGTTTTTTTTAATTTAGACTCAATTTCTTTTTGTTTTTACAAGAGCCTGTTTTGGGCACCTCTAGCTATCTTCCTAGAACTGGTGTTAGGCACCTCTAGGGGTTTTGAGTCTAAGTTTTTCTTTTCTTCTATTCTTTTCCTAGAGCCTTGTGTTAGGCACCTCTAGGGGCAACTCAAGTGGTTAAGCTTTTCTACTCTAGTAAACTAGCAGAAATCTAGACAACATATAAGTCACAAGGTGTTTTGAATTTTAGAACTATAGCAAGACTCTAAATAATTCCTAAACATTCTAAAGGCATTGCCTCGACAGAGATTGTCGCGGTAGGTAAGTGCAGTTCAAAGTCTTAAGCCATATTATTTTTTTGACACAAAAATTAACTAATATGAGACAAAAATTAAAAAGTTCATCAATTAACAGAGGACTGCCTACCCCCAAACTCAAGGGTTGCATTGTCCTTAATGAATGACAACAAAATAAAAAAAAACAAGAAAACATCACAAAAAGATAATAACAAAAAATAGCAAGCATAATAGAAAAGCACTTAAGTTGATGAGCTGTCGTCGCTAATGTTGCTGATGCGGAGCTGCCGGGGGCAATTACCTTGACGATAGAGGTTTGCTTGATGCTGGGAGATGGTGAGGCTACTTTCTTTTTGGCCTCTCAAGGTGGCTAGACTCGGGTAGGTGAATTCTTTGGGGCCTTGTCCAGGACCTCGAGGTCATCATCACTGCTGCCATCTGATCTGTCGTAGCAGGGTCCCTCAACAGTTTCATTCAGCTTCTTCATCTTCAATGGAGGGAAGTCCTTGGATATGTCTCGGACGACAGATGGCTCCGAGTTAGAATCTTCCTGTCATATAGAGGAGGAGGAGAACACTTCAAAGTACTTTGGGTCGAACTCCGATAGTGGTTCCTTCCGTTTTCTCCTCGAGGAGTGGCAGATCTCTTGTCCCCATCTCCGATCGTGGCTGGTGGTGAGGTGGAAGTAGCAGTGGGTGTTCTGGGGCTAGCAGCAGGTGTGGAGGCAGAAAAAAGAGACTCTTGGAAAGAGGTAAACTGCACGTTGGGAAAATTTAAATTAGTCTTAATAAAATTTCTCGTTGCAGTAGTGAAATCCCTCATGAATCCCATGAAGCCTAATTGTCGTTCCTCCATCTTCTTTAGCATCTGCAGGATTTGGTTTGAGGTGTCTGTTGGCTGCGCGGCTTTGGTCTGTTACGGCTCTGCCGCGACAGGTTCAGTGGATTCAAGGTCTGATGTTGGTTCTTTTGCGACAGTGGGTTTCATATATGCCAGGGGAGTGGCAGGCTTAAGCTCCATCAAATTGTATATGTTTTGTTGCGTCCATCCCATTCCTTGGACTTTGACATCTTCATCAATTTCTGGAACCTTATTTGCCCAGCAGAGAGAAGTGATGAGGTAAGGGAAGAAGAGGGGGCCCATGAGTCTGAGTGTACACTCGAAAATGCCTTCAAGGATATATCTGCCGATGTTGATCTGCCTCTCGTTGATGATTGAGTGCATGAGGGCTAGTCTTTGCTGGTCTACGGTAGTGTTGTGCGATGTGGGCATGAGGCGTTTCTTTAAAAAATGGTTCCAAAGCTTTGCTATCAATGTGAGCTGGGTTTTTCGCACTGTCCATCGGTGCTTGGGATCCTCGTTCCACTAGGTGCCTTCTTCCGTCAGTTTTGCCATGACAGCATCATAATCTGCCAGCGACAGACTGCTGATGAACATCCTATGTGCATCTTCCTTTCTGCCCATATATATTTCGTACAATGTGTTGATGTAGGTCGGTTCTAGTGAGATTTCCTTTCCCCTGACAGTCATTGTCGTGGCATCTTTGGAGGGGATGGCAGCATAGAACTCTCAAACAAAAGTGACGTTCATCTCCTCGGGCTGGACGAAAAACATTTGCCATTTGAGGGCAATGATTTTCTTTGAGATGAAACCCTCGAGCCCTAAGTCTCCCGTCTTGGTGGTGTATGTGAAACCTCTCTCTTCCCACACTTCTTATTTCTGAAACGAGCCATAGTATCTCCTTTCCGAGTCTGTCGATGCAAATCGTCTGGGATTCTGCTGTGGCTGGGTGTGGACACTGCCGTGGCAGAGGTGGAGGCAACACTCTTTCGGGTTGATCTAGTAGTCATTGTGAGGAAAACTGTAAAAAACTAAATGTAAATTTCTAAGAGCTAAATTCTGGAAAGCAAAGTAGAGAGAATGAGAATGAGGTGAAAAATGAAATTGGAGTAGGGGTTTATATAGAATGGGAATTTCTGCCCATTGGGACTGTAACGGCCGGCGCGAAAAATGGAGCCAGCCGTCAAGCGTTTCCGTTTCTGCTACGCATCTGTTACGCGTTTCTGTGTCTGTCGCGACAGCTCCGTGATAGTTTGTATTTTCCGCATCTGTCGCGACATCGACAATTGTAATAGGTTGTCATGACAGGTATGTCCATTAGGCTTTTTTGGCTGTTGTGAATGCGGTGGGTTGGTTTACTCCTCCTCATTTCTTTGCTTACTTTAGTTCCTGAAAACTAAAATAAACAATTAAAATCTTTTTTTCCTAAAAATAAATAAATAAACTAAATAAAATAAAGTTAAATTAGGGATGCCTTGTGGGGCATCTCCTAAAGTAACTACTTCCTACATCATTGGGGCTTCAGTCCCTTGATAATGCTTGAGCCTTTGTCCATTGACTTTGAATTGGTGCCCATCCTTGATTGATCTGATTGTAATGGCACCATGGGGAAAAACTTGGACTACTTGGCAAGAATCCCTGTTATGATTTGTCTTATCCCTAGGTCCAAGTACTGTTGATGAATACATCTTGGATGATACCTCCCGGCGTGAATCAAAGGGTGATCAACAATGTTTTTCAATTCTTCTTTAGCCACATAACCTTGTACTTATCCCTAAGCCAAGATGGTTTAACCATAAACTGGAAACACGTATTTACTTCTTTGTTATGCTTAACTCTCCCAATATCAAGCAAATGGATAACCTCATAATGCTCTCCCGGTGCTCTTATAAGATATTGAAAACCATAGTAAATAAACTTGAAGTTTTATTACTTGAACAGAAAATTCCTAAGAACAATACAATCCCTACAACTACCTTACAAGATCAACCTTTAGCCCTTGGGGAAGTTTAGAACATGGTGGAGAGAGAGAAACGACTAGGAGTGAGATATCCTTCCCTAGGTCAAATTACATGCCTTTATATAGGCCTTGGGTCCAAGTTTTCTAATATGGCAAGAATACAAGTTTAAATTAAAGTACAACTCTATTAAAGACTAAATCTGCTGAGTAGATTCCTTTAATTCGTCCTCTTTTCTTGCTTTGACTTTCTTCCTTGAACTTTGGGCCTAGCCTTCCTTCTACTTCAGGGCTTAGAAAAATATGTGAGTGATCCACGAAAGACCAGCTTGAAATCCTCTATCTGTCAAGCTCCACTTCACTTTTCCACCTCAGTGCCTCTCTATCGTCATGGCTGCCACGGCAGGTGTCACGACAGACAGTGATCTTTGTCCTTTAATTCCATCTCCTCAACTCGCCTCTGCTCCTTTGTTGCCTTGGATAGCTGTTGCGGCAGATACCTGCAAAAATGACAAATTTCATCAGCATTTGTGCAGTTTTATCTAATTGTGATGTGTATGCAAAATCTATCCTAAATGCAATTAATCATGCTTGAGTGTAGCAAAAATATGGGTAATGAGGGGTAAAATATATAACTTTTATGCACTCAACATAACCTCCCATTGCCATTATTACTATTGATTTGTTTAAAAATCGTACTTGAGCTATGAGCAACGCTTGGACTTCTTCACTTGCTTCCTCGCTTCCCATTCAATCTATTTCTCTACATTGTTGTAAAAAGAGAGTGTAAGCACGTTTTCTTAGTGAGGGATGCTCAAATAAAACCAACCAACAATGCGTTTTAAAACCATTTCTAAAATAAAAGTCTATTTCACACCATGCTCATTTATTTCATGCTTTAATCCACTTTCAAAGCAAATCATCAATCTTTAAACCACATGTATCATAAGTCTCATGCATTAATCATGATGCAACATCTCAAGCTGAAGTTTTAATGCTTGTCTCTTATAAAGCATTTCTCAAAATATAAGCTCACATATAAAACACATTATACAAAACATTTATAAACTATGATACATGTAAATTTCATATATTAGCATTCAAGTGACCTGGATGGCTACACTCCATCCCAAAACACATGGTGTGGCTGTTCCCACCATAAACTAACTCGGATATGCTGATACACCTTATGGCATGGTTGTTCCTACCATAAGAAAGGGCATAACACTTGGTGTGGTTGTTCCCACCAAAGTGTTCACAAGGTGTTGTTGTTCCCACCTTAATGCTCGCAAGATGTGGTTGTTCCCATCTTACGACACACATGATGTGGTTGTTCCCATCATGTTTTAGGCTCACGTGCGTACGAATTTTGCTGACATTTTAGAGTGCACTCTCATCCTATTGGTTAACAAATTATATCCGATAGTATCAAGTCTCATCACTTTGCCAATATAAACTTTTAAACCATGTTACCTCACAATTTTTCATATGCATCATTCAAACCAATTTCTATCAAAATATCTCAAATACATTAAACCATGTATTTAGGCGTTTTCTCAAACATGTTGCATACCACTTTCTAAACACATGTATTATCAAAATATAAACATATGCAACATTTTCCACTTCCAAAACATGCATATAATAGTAGGTAAAACAATTCTATCTTCAAAGCATGATCATGATTTTAATAAAACCATGGGACCCGAAAACCAAGAGCGAAATCTTCCATACTTACTTCCGATCTTATATTAGTGATTCAAGCTTAATCTAAACCCCCAAACCATACTTTCAAACTATAACACCCCCAACCCAGGTTATGGGTTAGGAGCATAACCGAGACAAGAAACCAGACTTATTCTAATGTTCAAGTTAAACAATAATAGCTATCAAGATTAGGGTCCATAAATTTTTTCTTTAACTTAGTGAACAAAAAAGCATTCGAACAATAATCATTAAGCCTTACTATCCATTTCAACTTACTATTAGTATAATGAATCAAGTACTAGCTTATATTTTCATATCCCATTGGATTAGTCAACAAACACTAGGCATTCTAGATTCATATTATCAACTACATTCATTAGTTGACCTAGACCAATTCAAATACAATAGCTAGGACAATAGCAAGACCATTCATTCATTTAACTTAACTACAATACACTCAAGATTCATAGCTTAAAAACACTTATATATATATATATATATATATATATATATATATATATATATATATATATATAAGTCTCAAAATACCATTAGGGTTATACATTAAGTGCCATTCAAGTGTCTAAAACATTGCAACCCATTCATCAAATTTTTACATGCATTTCATATACATCTTTAATATAAGCAAAATGCATGAAACTTGTACGACTAGACACAAAACTAAGCCACCAACTAGGAGTGCAACAAAACAAAGACGAGCCATACTCTCAATCTTGATTTGTGTAATGCTCAGCTCAAGATTGGGAAGCTTTGATCACTTTAGACATGTGGTTTTGGAATAAAGAAGATGAGAGTGATAAGTAATTTTGAGGTACTTAGAGAGGTAGCACCTAAATCTATCAAGTTTTCAAGATATCAATTTGTCAAGTTAAGTTTCTTTTATTTCAAGAAACACCTATCTAGGCTATAGACAATTTATAGCAAGATTTAGCTAGTCTGCAAGGGTCCCTTTCTAAAGGTTCAAGTACAACAAGATCAAACAATCCAATTTCAAGTTTAATGTCATGCAATCAAACAAGAATCACATTCACAAGAATTAAGCAAGTATCACAATCTCATAAACTCATTCGAATGGAAGTACATACCAACATGATCAATTCTTTATTTCAATCACATACAAGTTCAAGATGGCAATTTTATTAATTCATACTTATAAGTTCATTTCTTTTCCAATTCATTATCCATAGTCAAGAATGCATATTTATCAGTTAAGCATGTCTTACTTCATTTTAAGATTATTAACACTATTTTGCCTTGGCCTTAATTAAGTCTAGGTAATCAAGTCTCCAGCCAACTGTCACCACAAGATGCACCTTAGTGCTGGTCAATCCTCCTACTGTCACCAAAGACCACAATACGTACCCTTCGCCTGTCGCCACAAGATGCACCGTAGTGCTGGACCGTAGCCCCCCTAACACAATGATCTCTAGACTCTAAGGCATTCCCTTCTACCTATGACTAACTAGTAACCAGGTACTTGATTATTTTATTATCAAGCAATCACACACAAGTCTTTAGTTATCAAGATATAATGATCAAGATCATTCGAATAATAAGTTTTCATATTGCAAGAGTTCATGTACCAAGCATGACAAATTCAAGATCATATAATGCCCTTAGGCCATTTCGACATGGTTATTTATCAAGAAATTAAAATTCTCAAGAATTAAGCAAAGTCTCCAAAACAATCAAGAACAATCATGTGATTCATTTCAATGTATACTAACAAGCATTATATCCATTAACACCAACAAGCCACTTTACAATCAACTTGGATTATCCAGTCTTTAGTTAGTCCATTCTTCCCATAAATCAAGTTACCAATATAGTTAGAATTCATTTCATGGCATAATACACAACCAAGTATGTAGACATATAATTTAATAGGTGGTTAGGACCTAAGTCTCAACTCTAAGTTTAGCTACACTCATTGTACTCCAAGTTAGTTTGTATTGGTATTCTCTTTTATCTATCCCTTGATGATCCACTCTTAATTTCTTCAGCAACCTTCTTCTAATCCTTGCTCTAAAAAGTCACACACAACATGGAAAAATCATTAGAATTAATACAGCAACAATTCAAGCTCATCTTTACACTACATTACAAAAACAGATTCTGCCCTAACAGTTTGGACACCATGTAGTACTATGTTCATATCTTTTAATCTACTCATTGGATTTTCAATTAATTTACACCCTTAGAAATATAATTCCATTACCTTTTTAACCATATAAGGCTCATATTTTAAATCGTTCTCTAGCTTATCGTATTGATACGATTGCAAAGCGTATCGGTACAGATTCATTGAAAGAGTTGCCCAGATGAATGTCATATCGATACGGGGTAATTCTGTATCGGTACGCTAAGTCCATTAAAATTCCAGTGGCTAAAACCCGTATCGATACGCCTAGGCGTTTTTGTATAGTTTGGCTTGAAAATCATAGGAAAAGACTTAGAAAATTTTTATCTATTTAAGAGCTTGTCTTGAGATATTATTTTGTTTAAAATACTTGTCAATGGTGAGACTCTAAAGAGTACTTAAAAATTTATTGTTTTGCAAATTGGTCCTTAAGTTTAGATGTTATATCAAAATCAATTTTGGTTTCACAATTAGTTATCGGGAAAGTATACAAATGGCTTCATATGAGGCTTTGTATGAAAGAAAGTGTAGAATGCCACTTTGTTGGGAAGAAACAGGGAAAGATTTAGTTCGATGCTGGATATGTCGAAAGGAACCACCGAGAAGGTGAAGCTCGTTTGTGAGTGTTTGAAGGCAGCATCAGATCGGCAAAAGTCTCACGTGAGTCTGAAGCGTAAGCAGATTGAGTTCGCGGTTGGCGAACTTGTGTTTTTGAAGGTATCGCCTTTGAAGAAGGTGATGAGTTTTGGGTGTAAGGGTAAGCTTAGCCTGAGGTTTATTGAACCATATTGATTGAGGTTGTCTCCTGAGTTAGAAAAGATACATGATGTGTTTCATGTCTTGGTGTTGTGGAGGTATAGATTGGATCCTTCATATGTGATGCTTGTTGAGGAGGTAGAGTTGAATCAGGATATGTCTTATGATGAGGAACCGATAAGGATTCAGGATATGAGTAGCAAAGTTCATTGTGGTAAGACGATAGAGCTTGTGAAGGTGTTGTGGCGACATCGAAGGGTTGAGGAGGCCACTTGTGAAAGCAAGGCGGGCATGTTGAAGCAGTTTCCGCACCTTTTTCCTTTGGATAAAATTTCAAGGATGAAATTTCCTAAGAGGGGGAGAATTGTAACGCCCTAATTTTGGGCCTAGATGTTTTTGACATCGGATCGGACCGGTCGGAGACGGTTCAAATCGTGTTTGGTGATTTAAGGAAATCAAGGATCGGGATAGGATAAAAATTTGGTAGAAAATTCTAAAATCCTCTAAATTCATGTTTAAGAGGTTGTTCAAATCAATTTTACAAAATTAACTTTGGAAGTGGTACATTTTAGGTAGTGACAAAAATGTAAAGTTTCAAAACTGTGGGAAAATGTAATTTTAGAAGAGGTGCCAAAATCTTAGAATCTTTAGGGAGCTTTATGGAAATTTAGCCTTTCCTTAGTTTGACATGTGTTTAAAATGTTTTTTAAGCTAATTGATTTTAAAATGCTTTTATCTATTTAATTAATTAAGTAGTAAATTTGTGAGATTTTAATCACGTAACTACCTTTCTCTTCTCATTTTCAGCCAAACACAATCATATATCATTTTCTCCATATTTATTTTCTTCCAAACACTCATTTCTTGATTTCTCTTTCATGCCAAAGAATCCTTTTTAATTTCTTCAAGATTTGTGAAGCAAAAACTTGTCATTCATTGAGGAAAGCAAGGATTGGAGGTAAATCTCGTTCTCAACCTTCAATCTAGGTTCTTTATTGAAATTCCCAATAGCTTTGGCTTCTAATTGATGTTTTTGGTTGAGTTTTTATTATAGTTTGGATTTGAGATCAAAATCTTGAAAAAATATGATTAAAATCTTGATTTTCATATTGGGTTTGATGAGCTCTATTTTGGATTGGTTTTAATTGAGTTTTGAGTTGAGTAATATGTTGAAAAGGGGTTTTGATAATATAGGTCCCAAAATCCTTGAGTTTCTTGATGGTTTTAGTTGGGTTTTTGAGGTGGAATGGTGGTTTTATACTTGCTGGAGGTGTAAGGATGGGTTAAGGTTATTTTTAGTTGTGTTTTGATGCTTAGTAATGGTTGGAAATGTTGTATGTTGGCTGGGCTAGGTTTAGGAAGCAATCGATTGAGTTTTCGGTTGTTTTGGATGGGTAAATTGGTGTAGTTTTGGGGAGCAATGAGTTTGTATTTGGTTGCCGGTGTTGAAATGCATTTTGATGCATTTGGATCTCTGTTTTGATGATGTGAAAATAGGGGATCTTGATCCGGTAGCAAACGAAGCACTTTTGGAGGCTTCGTAGGGGTGATCTTCGTGTCGGCGAGTGAGATTTCACATATCGGTGGGTGGAAATGGATTTTCCAGCTTTGTTACGCTTCGAGCGTGGTCTTGGGAGCTTAGTGTAAGTTTGAAACACTTAGCTAAGCTCAAGAGTAAGTGATTCGAAAGACTCTCTCGGAATGTGCTATGTTTTTTTTGGAAAATGCACTTGAGTTAAATATGGTTTAATTTACTATTTTAAAGCATGTTTGAGCATTGATAATGCTGGTGTTCAGTGCCATTTGTTAAGGATGCACTTGGTAGGTGATCCTTGATTTTCTGAGATGTATGCATTTGAATTTAAGCATGTTTATGCTTGTGGAATTGGCATTGTGATTTATGCTTGCAAAATAGTGAAATAATGATGTAAATGATTATATTGGCAAGTGATGGAAATGGTTTTTGATTACTTTGATTGGATATAGTTAGACGGCTATAGGATTAGGTGCACCATAAACAAAGTTGCCTTTGATGTCGAGGGGTTGTGATTGTACCGTAAACTCCATCCAAGTACCCTAGCGATTGAGGTATTGGCGTCACAACGGTGGAGGGTTGCTCCCGTGTGAGAGCTTTGTTAAGGTGATTACAATGGTTGAGGTAGCTCCCATGTGTAAGCCTCGTTTTGTGTCCCGACTCTCACTAGTGGGTTATACAACTACCGATGAGTGATGCTGAGGGGTTGGGATTGTACCGTTAAACTCCATCACGGGTGTTGAGGGGTTGTGATTGTACCGTAAACTCCACCTTGGGTGTCACAACGGTTGATGGTCTCAATCCGTGTGTGAACCTTGCGTAGTCTGGTAGTATGTATGAAGTGTGTGGGACAACGCTTGTAATCCGCGTATCTGATTGTGTCAAGTGTGTGTGTTGGTATTGATATGGTTTGTTAATGATCACTTGCAAGCCAATATAATGTTGTCGGGAAATGAATTGAGCATGTGATGCTCGGGAATTGTGCTAGATTGCATGTGATGCTTGGTTTAAGCATGAGCAAAGGTTTTTGCTGTAGATTTAATGATTCTTTGAGCATGTGATTTTGAAAGTGCATTGGGGAATTAAAGATCAAGTTTTAAAGGAAGGCATAGGTTTTCAAATGATGGTGAAATGGTTTTCAAATTGCATTGATGAATGGTTGTTTTTGTAGCGGTTCTCACTAAGCTTTACGCTTACGCTCATTTGTTTCATCAATGCAGAGATTAAGCAATTGAGGCAGCAAGAGAGCAAGTGGATCCCAAGTATCTTTGACTAAGCAATGTATGTGGTTATACCTTAGTGTAATAAGAGGCAATGGGAGGGATTTCTACTCTTAGTTTTATTTGGTGATGTTAAACACCGTGAGCATGTTTGATTTGTTGTTTTAGTATTGTAAATTGCCTTTGGAGATTGGTTTAAGCTTGAATGTGGGTTCTAGCCTTTTTGTGGTTTTGACATCTAGGAAGCATGCCTATAGTTCTAAAGCTTGCAAGTATGATGCTATGTTTTAGCTTGAGCTTCATATTGATGGTCTTTGATGCTTATACATATTGTATGTGTGTTGTGGCATGTTTCGGAATGGTTTCGAAGGTGAAAACCAATGTAAAACAAGCAATTTGGGAAAATTGCAGGTCATTCGTTTCGGAACGCCCTCTTCTGTTACGGAACGGTGGCCTGTAATGGCCATGGTGTTTCGGAACACAAAGGTACGTTTCGGAACATTTCGCCACTAGAAACCCATGTATCGAAACAGATCATTTGGGGTCTCGAAACGCACCCGCGTATCAAAACGGTCAACATGGTTTCGAAACAACCGTTCTGATACAGGGTCTTGTGTTCCGAAACACTTGACCGTTGGGTGTTGATTTTGAATTGTCCCAGGTTTCTGTTTCTTACGTTTTTGTCCTTGAATGTTGTAAGCTTAATTGATTGAGTTTGGATGATCCGTTTGAGTTGAAAATTGACATGCTGGCATGTTACATGATTAATTTTGGATTGGTAACTTTAAAAATCTGATTAGTCCTTGTAAATCTAGAAATTTACAATTTGGCCCCTAAAAGACAAAAGTATGTAATTGAACTCCAATCATTGTGTTGCTTTCGCCTAATCAATTTGTTAATATTATAAGATATTAATGTGCATCTAGAAAAGAAAAAAAATGGTCGTCAATCGAGGTTGACTTTAACAGGTTGACTTCAGTTTTCCCCGTGTAATCTTTTTAGTTCAGGTCGGGCGTCTAGGCTGGGCTAAGGGGTTACATTTGTTGGTATTAGAGGTTTGGTGTTTTAAGGGCTTCTAGGCCGGAAGAAAAGTTTCGAGGTGTTTTAAGGGCCTTGGCGGCTTAGTGGTGGAATGGAGACCGTTTGGTTAGGAAGCGGCCAATATTGTTTGGTGTGTAGAGAAAAGCAATTTGAAGTTGTCGTAGGGTGTTGTAGTTTCTCGGGGTTGGACGGTTGTTGTATTCTTGCTTGAATAGTTAAGTAGGATGGTTGTTTAGGGTGAATGAAGTTTTGGCAGTAACCTTGAAGAAGTTTGAAAGAAGTTCTGACGATAGTTTTATTCGAGGTTTAGCTTGAGTTGAGTAAAGGATTCATGGCTTGGATGTGTTGTAGGAAGAGTGGATAAGCAGGTTGGGAAGGTTGTTGCGTATGCTTTCCTTCAAATGTAAGTGCTTGGATAATGAGTGTAACGCACTGGTTTTGGGCTTAGAAGTTTTGGGTTTCGGACCGGTTCGGTCGGAGTGCGGTTCGAATATATAAAACTGAATTTAGGAAAGCCTAGTTCGGGTTGCATTAAAAATATGGAAAAATGTCTTAAAATCCTCTTTTATTATATATAAGTGATTGGTGAAATCAATTTTACAAAATGAGGTTTGGAAGAGTGACATTTTGGTTAGTGACCAAAATGTAATTTTTGAAAACTGTGAGGCTGTTTTAAAAAGGATTGAAACTTTGAATCTTTAAGGAGTTATTTACCCAATGGGAGTTTCTCCAGATTTTTCTAAAGTATTAAATAATTTATTAATGGTTTTTAAATAAAAGAAAAGTGGAGGGAAGATATTTTGGCATTTTCTAACTAACTTTCCAAATTTCCATTTTCTATTTTCTCTCATCTTTTCTCTCAAACCAAACACAATTCTCCAGAGCATTTTCCTCTGATTTTGTCACCTAAACAATTCATTTCAATTCTCTTTTGATCTTCAATCATCTCTTCATCAAAACCTTTGCATTTGCTAAGTGGATTTTCAAGAATTTGGTTCCAAAAAGGGAGAAAACTCAAGTTTGGAGGTAAGAACGTCCTTCTCCTCAAAACTCTTAGTTCTTTACTGAAATTCCCAAGTTCACAATCCTTAATTTGTGATTTATTAAAGGTTTTACAATTGAACTCTTGATCTTGGCTTTAAAATGCAAGATTTGGTTGATTTTGGTTAAAACTCGTGTGATCTGTTTAAGCAGTGATTTGAGGTGTCTTTTTGATGTTAAATGAATGTTAAATTGATGAGAAGTTGAGGTTTAATTAATGCAATCCCGGATAGGTTGAATTTCCTAAGTTTAGCTTGAGTTCTTTGTTGTTTTTGGAGTGATCTTGATGATCTGTTATAGATGGAGGTATAAGGATGTTGTTAGATCCTTTTTGGATGTTAATTGATGTTTAAGGATGATTAGTTTTGATGGATCTTGGCTGGGTAATGTTGTGGAGTTATTTGGATGCATTTTCGGTTGTGTTTGGTGGCCGAAAATGGAGTGTGGATGAGAGCAGCGAGTTTAGGTGCTTTCATTGAAGTTATTAATGCATGATGATGCACTAATCCTCTGCTTTGATGTGTTTAAAACAGTGGATTCATCTTTGGATCCTAGTGGAGGTTATCCGTAAGCTTGATTGGTGTTTCGGCAAGTGGCGAAACGGAATCGGTGAGTGGATTTTGGTTTTCAGCTTTGAAACCAAGGTTTTGAAGGTTTGGGAGCTTAGTTTAAGTCTAAGCAGCTTAGCTAAGCTCAAGAGTAAGTTTTCGAAAAACTCTCTTGGTGATGAACCATGGATTGGTTGTATGCAATGTGGTTTGTTTGCATGTTTTAAATCTTGTTTTAAAAGCATATTTAGCATGTTTATATGCTGAGATTATAAGCCATGTGTTGAAGGATGCTCAAGGTAAGAGATCCTTGTTTTTGAACATTGTTTAGATGTGGTTTGATGCTTAAAGATGCATGATGTTTATGGCTTTGTTAAATGCTTTAAAACAGTGGAATAATGTGGTTAATGATGCATATTGGCAAGTGATGGTTAAGGTCACAAAGGTGGTTAAAAGTCCTTGTGTGAGCCTTGTTATTTAAGAACAACATGGTGGTTAAAAGTCCATGGTTGGTTCTTGGTTAAGATCACCAAGGTGGTTAAAATTCCTTGAGTGAGGCTTGTTATTTAAGAACAACATGGTGTTTAAAAGTCCATGGTTGGTTCTTGGCTAAGGTTACAAAGGTGGTTAAAATTCCTTGTGTAAGCCTTGTTTACTTAAGAACTCCAAGGTGTTTAAAAGTCCTTGGGAGATTCTTGTTAAGGACACAAAGGTGTTTAAAAGTCCTTGTGTGGTCCTTGTCATGGTGTTTAAAATTCCATGGGTTAAGGACACAATGGTGTTTAAAAGTCCATGTGTGGTCCTTGGAAATTATAAGATCACAATGGTGTTTAAAAGTCCATGTGTGGATCTTATGTGGAATGTATCACTTGTTGCCAATATGACATGTAATGAATTTGAAGCATGAGTTGCTGGTTTTAAATGTTTATATGCATGTTCAAATGGTGATTTGATTTAAGGTTTATAAAGGAGTTTTATAATGCATTATTGTGTGGTTTTAAATGAGCATTCCTCACTAAGCTTTTTGCTTACGCTCTCTCTTTTCTTAAACCAATAATGCAGAGCATTAAAGTGTTTGAGGGCAGCAAGGAGGGCATGAGTCCAAGTGGTGAACTAAGCTCAAGTATGGTGAAGGTTTCTTAAACACTATTAGCTTTTGGCATTTGGCAATGGGGAACCTATGTTGTTGTTTTGGGAGATGTTTTGGACTCCCTAAGTTGGATTTATGTTGTTCATAATGTTGGAACTTGTAATTGGCCTTTGTGAGGTGGTTTTGGTTTAATGTTGCTTGAATGGTTTTCTAAGTAGGAAGCATGCCTATAGAATTGGGGATTTTCATAATTGATGCCATGTTGATGTTTGGTTGATGCAATTATGTTCCTTGTATGTTGTATGACTTGCTAGTAAAGTTTGGTGGCTTTTGGAGCATGTTTGATAGGTCAATTGTATGATAAACCAGCAAATTTTCTGCAATCTGGGCAGCCTGTTTCGGAACAGGTGCTACCGTATCGGAACGGGGGCCTGAAATGGCCTGGGCGTTCCGAAACGAGAGGCACTGTTCCGGAACGGATATGCCACTGCCAGGCACTATTTCAGAACCTGTTGCAGAACGGTCCCGCGTTTCGGAACGGGTATTCCCTGTTCCAAAACACTCGGCTGTTGGGCACTGAAATTGTTGGTTATATGTTCTGAAATGTTTGCATTTTAGTCTTGAATCTTGTTTATGCAATTCTATGAGTTTGAGATGTCCGTTTGAGCTGAAATTTGACAGAGAAGCATGAAAGATGATTAATTTCAAGATGGTAACTTTAAATTGGATTAAGTCCTTATAATTTTCAGAATTTACATTTTGGTCCCTAAAGTCTTAGTTTGTGCAATTGGATCCCTGAATGTTCTCTGATGGTTATGATCTTTGTGTATGCTGATTGTATGATCAATTCTAGAGATAATATTCATTTAGACAAGTTTAAAAAGAAAAAAAAGGGTCGTTAATCAAGGTTGACTTTCGGGTTGACTTTGGTTTTCCTCGTGTAAACTTCTTAATTCGGTTCATCCGTCTGGGCCGGGTTAAGGGGGTTACATTTGGTGGTATCAGAGCTGAGTTCTCGAGTAATTGGGGATGATTAAGTGCATGATTAAAGTATGTATGCTTTGTATGCTTGTTGAGTGAAAGCATGTTGAGTGAATGGTATATGTGTTGCAATTGAGGTGTATGTTGTGGTGAAGCATGTTTTGGGGTACCCATTGCCAAATCAAAGCTAATGTAATGATGTTGTTTTTTTAAGTGAAAATGAGCTTGAGTACTTGGATTGCTTACCTTGCTGGGCCTGACTTTGTTTTATTGTATTGTGTTTGCATTGTTAAGTATGGCACCTCGTAGAGAGTTAAGGAGTAATGTGTGAGCTACGGCTCAAAATGAGAATGAGAATGAAGAGAATGTTGAGAGTGCGGTGGATTTACCTCCTCCACCTGGTGGTGGTGATGCTGGGGGTGAAGGAGCTGGAGCTGCAGCTGGTGCTGGGGTCGCTGGACCTGAAGCTGGTCAGGGGCAAGCTATTCCTGACATGACGGTGTTGATACAAGCTATTGCTGGAGCTTTTCAAGCAGCAGTAGCTGGAGCTCAAGGAGATGGACATCAAGGAGATGCTGGAGTTAGACTACCCTTGGAACGTTTGCGCAGTCTGGGAGGGACTGAGTTCAGGGGTTTGTCAGTTGAAGGTTCTGAGGCTTGGTTGGAAAGTACCAAGAGAATCTTGGGTCAGATGAGTTGCACTGATGTGCAGAAGCTGGGCTGTGTAGTATCATTGTTGCAAGATGATGCTTATACGTGGTGGACAACCACTATCGCTGGGATGGCGGAAGCTGGTGTAACTTGGACGTTCTTTCAGAACGCGTTCAAGAGAAGGTATCTAGGTGTGAGGTACCTAGATGAAAAGAAGAGGGAGTTCATGTCTCTTACCCAGTGGAGCTTGTCTGTGGCTGAGTATGAGGTCCAGTTTGTTCGACTCAGTCAGTACGCACCTGAGCTTGTTCCGGATGAGCGGGAGAGATGTGAGAGGTTCCGTTATGGTTTAGTGACGGAAGTTAAGATGTATGTGCTGGCTACCGAGTATGATGTTTTTGATGTGCTGGTGGGCCGAGCAAAGGACATTGAGATGAACTTGGGTTTATCTGTTAAAAGTGCTGGGTCAAGTGCTGGTAAGCGATCAGCTGAGTATAGTTCCGGTGGTGGATGGAACAAGAGGGGACGTGATCAGAAGTATCAGTCCTCAGCCAAGCGAGGTGGTGGTGCGCCTGCTCGGGGAGGCAACGCTAGAGTTGATCCGAGTGCATGTTGGATATGTGGTTCGCGTGGCCATATGAAGCGTGATTGTCCTCGAGCTGTGAGGGAGGTGAAGCTCCTGTTGTGGCAGCGGGTAATGCGTGCTGGAACTGTGGGTCTACGGATCATATGAGGAGAGAGTGTCCTATGTTGGCTGGTGGCCAAGTGCGTGCTCATGTTGCTGCTGCACCACAGAGAGGTCGTGGGCGCGGCCGTGGTAACTTCCAGCGGAGAGAGGAAGGTGGTCGGGGTGTGGCTCATGTTGTGGCTATTCAGCCTGAGGGTGGCGGCCAAGCCAGGGTGTATGCTCAACGGGAGGGAAGAAATGACGCGGATGTGATCGCAGGTACTTTTACTTTGCAATCCTTGTCATTGCTTTCCTTGATTGATTCTGGATCTACGCACTCATACATATTGCGTGAGCATGCTGAATTGCTTGGTTTGCCTGTTGAGTCTTTGGATGTTGGTGTGCATGTCACTAGTTCTTTTGGTGAGACTGTTGTGACTCGAAAGCTTTATAGAAGGTGTCCTTTGGTTGTTCAAGATCATGTTTTTCATGTTGACCTTATGGAGTTTTCTTTCTATGGTTTTGATGTAATCCTTGGTATGGATTGGCTTGCTGAGCATCGTGCTGTTGTGGATTGTGAAAATAAGCGAGTTTCGTTGAAGCTTGCGGATGATTATGAGGTTGTTGTGGTTGGTGAGAATGTGAAGTTTCTTGCCAATGCGGTGTCTACGTTGGAGGCGAGCCGGATGCTGAGGCAAGGTTGTGAAGCTTACCTAGCTTTTGTGATGAATCCTAGCTCTAAGGAGTTGCGTGTTCAAGATATCAGGACTGTGCGAGAGTTTCCTGGTGTGTTTCCTGAGGAGTTGCCTGGGTTAACTCCTAATCGCGAGGTGGAGTTTGGGATTGAGCTGTATGAGAATACAACTCCTGTGTCCATTACCCCTTATAGAATGGCACCCAAAGAGTTGAAAGAGCTGAAGACGCAGTTGCAAGAGTTGCTTGATCGTGGGTTCATTCGGCCGAGTGTGTCGCCTTGGGGTGCACCGGTCTTGTTTGTGAAGAAGAAGGATGGCACTATGAGAATGTGCATTGATTATCGTCAGCTGAACAAGTTGACTATCAAGAATCAGTATCCTTTGCCGAGAATTGATGATCTCTTTGATCAATTTCGGGGAGCAGCTGTGTTCTCTAAGATTGACTTGAGGTCAGGGTATTACCAGTTGAAGGTAAAGGATGTGGATGTGCCTAAGACAGCTTTCAGGACAAGGTATGGGCATTATGAGTTCCTTGTGATGCCGTTTGGTTTGACAAATGCTCCTGCTGCTTTCATGGACATGATGAATCGTGTGTTTCATGAATACCTAGACAAGTTTGTTGTGGTGTTCATTGATGATATCCTCGTGTACTCGCGTACTGAGGAGGAGCATGAAGAGCATTTGAGGATTGTGTTGCAAGCTTTGTTGGAGAATCAGCTTTATGCCATGCTAAGCAAGTGTGAGTTCTGGTTAAGTGAAGTGGTGTTTCTTGGGCATGTGGTTTCTGCCGAGGGGATTCGTGTTGATCCTCAGAAGATTGAGGCGGTGATGAATTGGAAGGTTCCTAAGTCTGTTCATGAGGTTCGTAGTTTCCTTGGTTTGGCGGGATACTACCGGAGGTTTGTGGATGGGTTTTCTAAGATTGCTGCACCTTTGACAAAGCTGTTGCAGAAGGATGTTAAGTATGAGTGGACAGAAGCGAGACAGCAGGCTTTTGAGAAGCTTAAGGCAGCTTTGATGCAAGCTCCTATCTTTGTTCAACCTGAATCAGGAAAAGAGTTTGTGGTGTATAGTGATGCGTCCTATGTTGGTTTGGGATGTGTGTTGATGCAATAGGATAAGGTGGTGGCTTATGCTTCGCGGCAGTTGAAGGTGCATGAGCGCAATTATCCTACGCATGACATTGAGTTGGCTGCGGTGGTTTTTGCTTTGAAGATCTGGAGACATTATCTGTATGGTGAGAAGTGTACTGTGTACACGGATCACAAGAGTTTGAAGTATCTGATGTCTTAGAAGGAGTTGAATCTTAGGCAGCGGCGTTGGGTGGAGTTGCTCAAGGATTATGATTTGACGATTGAGTATCACCCTGGAAAAGCTAATGTTGTGGCGGATGCCTTGAGTAGGAAGGTAGCTGTTGAGCTGAGGGCTATGTTTGCTAGTTTGAGTATTTCGCGTGATGGTGGTCTTGTGGCTGAGTTGCAAGTGAAACCATCTTTGGTTCAGTTGATCAAGGAAAAGCAGTTGCTGGATGATTCCTTGGTACCGCATGTTCAGGATATTGCGGAGGGTAGGCCTTCAGATTTCTGCTTTAATGATGAGGGAGTGTTGTGTTTTGGGAGTCGGATAGTAGTGCCCAATGATGCCGAGTTGAGGCGTGCTATTCTAACTGAAGCTCATAGTAGTCCTTTTGCTATGCACCCTGGTAGTACTAAGATGTATCGAGATCTTCGTGATGAGTACTATTGGGTGGGTTTAAAGAAAGATGTTGCAGAGTTTGTGAGCAAGTGTATGGTGTGTCAGCGAGTTAAGGCTGAGCATCAGGTTCCTTCAGGGTTGTTGCAACCGTTGAGAATCCCTGAATGGAAGTGGGAAAGGATTACCATGGATTTTGTATCTGGTTTACCCTTGTCGCCATCGAAGAAGAATTCTGTGTGGGTGATTGTGGATCGCCTGACGAAGTGTGCGCATTTCTTGCCTGTGCAGACTACGTATTCTTTGGATAAGCTTGCGGAGCTGTACATTGCTGAGATTGTGCGGCTGCATAGTGTACCTAAGTCGATTGTGTCGGATAGGGATCCGAGGTTTACATCGCGTTTCTGGCAGTGTTTGCATCAAGCTTTGGGTACACGGTTGAATTTCAGTACATCTTATCATCCTCAGTCGGATGGTCAGTCAGAGCGTGTTATCCAGATTTTGGAGGATATGTTGAGGTGCTGCGTGATTGAGTTCCAAGGCTCTTGGGAGAAACATTTGCCTTTGGTGGAGTTTTCTTATAACAATAGTTATCAGGCATGTATTCAAATGGCACCTTATGAAGCTTTGTACGGGAGGAAGTGTAGGACTCCTCTTTGTTGGGCTGAAACGGGTCAGAAGTTGGTTTCGATGCCGGCTTTGTTGAAAGGAACCACCGAGAAGGTGAAGCTCATTTGTGAGCGTTTGAAGGCAGCTTCTGATCGGCAAAAGTCTTACGCGGATTTGAAGCGTAAGGAGATTGAGTATGCGGTGGGTGACCGTGTGTTTTTTAAGGTTTCGCCTTGGAAAAAGGTGATGAGGTTTGGCCGTAAGGGTAAGTTGAGCCCTAGGTACATTGGACCATATGAGGTGATTGAGCGTGTGGGTCCTGTTGGGTGCAAGTTGAGGCTACCTCAAGAGTTGGAGAAGATTCATGATGTGTTTCATGTTTCTATGCTTCGGAAGTATAGATCGGATCCTTCGCATGTGATGCATGTGGAAGAAGTGGAATTGAATCCGGATTTGACTTATGATGAGGAACCGGTGAAGGTTCTGGATTCGGATAGCAAGGTTCTTCGTGGCAAGACCATTGAGTTGGTAAAGGTGTTGTGGAAGCATCGTGGTGTTGAGGAAGCCACGTGGGAACGGAAGGATGACATGCTGAAGCAGCTTCCTTACCTCTTTCCTTCAGGTAAATTTCGAGGATGAAATTTCTTAAGGGGGGGAGAGTTGTAACGCCTTGGTTTTGGGCTTAGAAGTTTTGAGTTTCGGACCGGTTCGGTCGGAGTGCGATTCGAATATATAAAAGTGAATTTAGGAAAGCCTAGTTCGGGTTGCATTAAAAATATGGGAAAATGTCTTAAAATCCTCTTTTATTATATATAAGTGAATGGTGAAATCAATTTTACAAAATGAGGTTTGGAATAGTGACATTTTGGTTAGTGACCAAAATGTAATTTTTGAAAACTGTGAGGCTGTTTTAAAAGGGATTGAAACTTTGAATCTTTAAGGAGCTATTTACCCAATGGGAGTTTCTCCAGATTTTTCTAAAGTATTAAATTATTTATTAATGGTTTTTAAATAAAAGAAAAGTGGAGGGAAGATATTTTGGCATTTTCTAACTAACTTTCCAAATTTCCATTTTCTATTTTCTCTCATCTTTTCTCTCAAACCAAACACAATTCTCCAGAGCATTTTCCTCTGATTTTGTCACCTAAACAATTCATTTCAATTCTCTTTTGATCTTCAATCATCTCTTCATCAAAACCTTTGCATTTGCTAAGTGGATTTTCAAGAATTTAGTTCCAAAAAGGGAGAAAACTCAAGTTTGGAGGTAAGAACGTCCTTCTCCTCTAAACTCTCAGTTCTTTACTAAAATTTCCAAGTTCTCAATCCTTAATTTGTGATTTATTAAAGGTTTTACAATTGAACACTTGATCTTGGCTTTAAAATGCAAGATTTGGTTGATTTTGGTTAAAATTCGCGTGATCTGTTTAAGCAGTGATTTGAGGTGTCTTTTTGATGTTAAATTGATGAGAAGTTGAGGTTTAATTAATGCAATCCCGGATAGGTTGAATTTCCTAAGTTTAGCTTGAGTTCTTGGTTGTTTTTGGAGTGATCTTGATGATCTGTTATAGCTGGAGGTATAAGGATGTTGTTAGATCCTTTTTGGATGTTAATTGATGTTTAAGGATGATTAGTTTTGATGGATCTTGGCTGGGTAATGTTGTGGAGTTGTTTGGATGCATTTTCGGTTGTGTTTGGTGGCCGAAAATGGAGTGTGGATGAGAGCAACGAGTTTAGGTGCTTTCATTGAAGTTATTAATGCATGATGATGCATTAATCCTCTGCTTTGATGTGTTTAAAACAGGGGAGTCATCTTTGGATCCTAGTGGAGGTGATCCGTAAGCTTGATTGGTGTTTCGGCAAGTGGCGAAACGAAATCGGTGAGTGGATTTTGGTTTTCAGCTTTGAAACCAAGGTTTTGAAGGTTTGGGAGCTTAGTTTAAGTCTAAGCAACTTAGCTAAGCTCAAGAGTAAGTTTTCGGAAAAACTCTCTTGGTGATGAACCATGGATTGGTTGTATGCAATGTGGTTTGTTTGCATGTTTTAAATCCTGTTTTAAAAGCATATTTAGCATGTTTATATGCTGAGATTATAAGCCATGTGTTGAAGGATGCTCAAGGTAAGAGATCCTTGTTTTTGAACATTGTTTAAATGTGGTTTGGTGCTTAAAGATTCATGATGTTTATGGCTTTGTTAAATGCTTTAAAACAGTGGAATAATGTGGTTAATGATGCATATTGGCAAGTGATGGTTAAGGTCACAAAGGTGGTTAAAAGTCCTTGTGTGAGCCTTGTTATTTAAGAACAACATGGTGGTTAAAAGTCCATGGTTGGTTCTTGGTTAAGATCGCCAAGGTGGTTAAAATTCCTTGAGTGAGGCTTGTTATTTAAGAACAACATGGTGCTTAAAAGTCCATGGTTGGTTCTTGTCTAAGGTTACAAAGGTGGTTAAAATTCCTTGTGTAAGCCTTGTTTACTTAAGAATTCCAAGGTGTTTAAAAGTCCTTGGGAGATTCTTGTTAAGGACACAAAGGTGTTTAAAAGTCCTTGTGTGGTCCTTGTCATGGTGTTTAAAAGTCCATGGGTTAAGGACACAATGGTGTTTAAAAGTCAATGTGTGGTCCTTGGAAATTATAAGATCACAATGGTGTTTAAAAGTCCATGTATGGATCTTATGTGGAATGTATGACTTGTTGCCAATATGACATGTAATGAATTTGAAGCATGAGTTGCTGGTTTTAAATGTTTATATGCATGTTCAAATGGTGATTTGATTTAAGGTTTATAAAGGAGTTTTATAATGCATTATTGTGTGGTTTTAAATGAGCATTCCTCACTAAGCTTTTTGCTTACGCTCTCTCTTTTCTTAAACCAATAATGCAGAGCATTAAAGTGTTTGAGGGCAGCAAGGAGGGCAAGAGTCCAAGTGGTGAACTAAGCTCAAGTATGGTGAAGGTTTCTTAAACACTATTAGCTTTTGGCATTTGGCAATGGGGAACCTATGTTGTTGTTTTGGGAGATGTTTTGGACTCCCTAAGTTGGATTTATGTTGTTCATAATGTTGGAACCTGTAATTGGCCTTTGCGAGGTGGTTTTGGTTTAATGTTGCTTGAATGGTTTTCTAAGTAGGAAGCATGCCTATAGAATTGGGGATTTTCATAATTGATGCCATGTTGATGTTTGGTTGATGCAATTATGTTCCTTGTATGTTGTATGACTTGCTGGTAAAGTTTGGTGGCTTTTGGAGCATGTTTGATAGGTCAATTGTATGATAAATCAGCAAATTTTCTGCAATCTGGGCAGCCTGTTTCGGAACAGGTGCTACCGTATCGGAACGGGGGCCTGAAATGGCCTGGGCGTTCCGAAACGAGAGGCACTGTTCCGGAACGGATATGCCACTGCCAGGCACTGTTTCGGAACCTGTTGCGGAACGGTCCCGCGTTTCGGGACGGGTCTTCCCTGTTCCGAAACACTCGACCGTTGGGCACTGAAATTGTTGGTTATATGTTCTGAAATGTTTGCATTTTAGTCCTGAATCTTGTTTATGCAATTCTATGAGTTTGAGATGTCCGTTTGAGCTGAAATTTGACAGAGAAGCATGAAAGATGATTAATTTCAAGATGGTAACTTTAAATTGGATTAAGTTCTTATAATTTTCAGAATTTACATTTTGGTCCCTAAAGTCTTAGTTTGTGCAATTGGGTCCCTGAATGTTCTCTGATGGTTATGATCTTTGTGTATGCTGATTGTATGATCATGTCTAGGGATAATATGCATTTAGACAAGTTTAAAAATAAAAAAGGATCGTTAATCAAGGTTGACTTTTGGGTTGACTTTGGTTTTCCCCGTGTAAACTTCTTAATTCGGTTCATCCGTCTGGGCCGGGTTAAGGGGGTTACAATGAGCTTTATGCGTGGTTATGTAAGCTCAAAAGTCGTGTTGTTCGGTTGAGTTCTCGGAGAGGGTGGTCTGTTGGCTGAGTGTAAGTAAATCTTCTTGAGATAGTGGATGTAAGTGAAGTAACTGTTGGAGATGGTATTAGAGTCTCGTGAAAAGGATTTTGGGTTTTCGTGTTGAGAATTGTAGGGTTCATGGATCGCAAGGGTTTGAAAAATCTAATGTTTCAAAAAGGAGGTAAATCTTAGGCAACGTCGACGGGTGGAGTTGCTTAATGAGTATGGCCTGATGATGAGGTATCATGTTGGAAAGACCAGTATCGTGGACAATGCTTTGATCAGGAAAGTGGTTGTGGAGTTGAGGGCGATGTATGCTCGCTTGAGCGTATCACGAGATTGCGGTCTTGTTGCCGAACTATGGGTGAAACCATCCCCGAATTAGTTGATCAGGGATAAGCAGTTGCTTGACGATTCACTTGTATTGTGTGTTCAAGATATTGTGGATGGAAAGCCTTAAGATTTTGGTTTCAAAGATGTTGGTGTTTTGAGCTTTGGAAATTGAATAGTGGTGCCAAATGATGATGGTTTGAGGTGCTTTATTCTGGATGAAGCACATTGTGGTTCTTCCGCAGTGTAACCTGGTAGTACGAAGGTGTATAGCAATTTGAAAATTGGGTGATACTGGATGAGGTGAAAAAGGATGTTGCCAAGTTTGTAAGCAAATGTTTTGTTTGTTAGTGGGTGAAAGCTGAGCTTTGGTTTCCTTCTAGGTGTAGTAACCGTTGGGGATCCCAGAGTGGGAAATAGGGGAAGATTATTGTGGATTCGTGTTTGGATTACCTTTGACACTGTCAAGGAGGAATTTTTGTTTGGGTGGTTGTTCACCGTCTTGCGAAGAAGGCTCACTTCTTGGTAGTGCATACTAGGTATATGTTGGATAAGTTGGTCGAGTTGTATGTTGTTGACATTGTGCGTTTGTACATTTCGGAACATTTTGCAAGTATGATGCTATGTTTTAGCTTGAGCTTCATTTTGATGGTCTTTGATGCTTATACATATTGTATGTGTGTTGTGGCATGTTTTGGAATGGTTTCGGAGGTGAAAACCTGTGTAAAACCAGCAATTTGGGAAAATTGTAGGTCAGTCGTTTCGGAATGCCCACTTCTGTTTCGGAATGGTGGCCTGTAATGACCATGGTGTTTCGGAACGGGAAGGTACGTTTCGGAACATTTTGCCACTAGAAACCCATGTATCGAAACGGATCATTTGAGGTCTCATAACGCACTCGCGTATCAAAACGGTCAACATGGTTTCAAAACGACTGTTCCTATACGGGGTCTTGTGTTTCGAAACACTTGACTGTTGGGTGTTGATTTTGAATTGTCCCAGGTTTCTGTTTCTTACGTTTTGGTCCTTGAATGTTGTAAGCTTAATTGATTGAGTTTGAATGATCCGTTTGAGTTGAAAATTGACATGCTGGCATGTTTCATGATTAATTTTGGGTTGGTAACTTTAAAAATCTGATTAGTCCTTGTAAATCTGGAAATTTATAATTTGACCCCTAAAAGACAAAAGTATGTAATTGAACCCCTAATTGAACTATGATTGTTGTGTTGCTTTCGCCTAATCAATTTGTTAATCTTATGGGATATTAATGTGCATCTAGAAAAGATAAAAAGAAAAAAAAGGGTCGCCAATCGAGGTTGAATTTAATAGGTTGACTTTGGTTTTCCCCATGTAATCTTCTTAGTTCGGGTCGGACGTCTAGGCCGGGCTAATAGGGTTACACCTATCTCCTTCTTCTCCACTTCCTTCTTCTCCATCTTCTTATCTTTCTTCTTCTTCTCCTCTTCTCTTTCATTTCTTCATAATCTCATGAGTGAGGAGAGACCCAATAAGAGAATTAAGCTTCAAAGTCTTGAGATCTTTGGCTTCGATGATGGCAGTCCTCTTCCCATCCCATGACTCGGGAAGAGAATAGATGAGCTTTCGAACAAGCTTATCCTCCAGAATGACTTCTCCATAGCCCTTAAGCCCATTGGCGATGACGGAGAATCTACCGAACATCTTGGTGATGTCCTCATCCAGTTCCATCTTGAAATTTTCATAGCTTAAGTTGAGAAATCCAATCTTGGTCTCCTTTATATCGTTGGTGCCCTCGTATGTAGTCTCAAGCTAATCTCATAACTTATTTGCACTAGTGCAAGAAGACATCTTGGAATACTCATCTAGTCTAAGAGCGCAAAAGAGTATATGCATGGCTTTGTCGTTTAATTGTATCTTCATCCGATCTTTATCAATATACTCTTGCCTTACCTTGGGGATGTGATGCTCTCCTTCTTCCTTCATAGGAATAAATGGCTCTTCTTCTACTACATCCCAAATAAGGTAGTCATTGGACTTGATGAAGAGCCTCATCATATTCTTCCAATAAGAATAGTTATCCCTAGTGAAAAATAGTGGATTGGTGATGGATTGGGACTCGTAGAGGTTGGTGCCAGAAGTAGAGGTCATGGATTGATTGACGATTGATTGAATTGCCTTAGGATCGACTCAAGAAGGTGTTAATCATTCCAATGAGTGTATCTCTGATACCAATTGTTGCGATGATCAATCAATGGAATATGGTCAAAAGGGGGTAAATTGGTAATTTAAAAATGGTGGAAGCAAATTAGAAAGATAAAAATTGGGACATAAGAGATTTATGGTGGTTCAACATTCTAACAAGGTTAACATCCACTACCTTAGCTTCCCACCAATGATTTTCCCGAATTCACTATGAATTTCTTCCTTTTTTCTAGGTTCAAGATGAAACATTTACAACCTTAAAGCTTATACCCCAAAGCTTTGAGAAAAACTATCATTTACAAGAATAACAAATAGCAAACTAAAAAATCCTCTCAATGGTAGAATGTTTGTCAATTACAAAGTTCACTCAAACCCCAAAATTTAAATCAAAAGATTACAAATAAGCTATCTCGAGTGGGGTACAGGATTTGACTCTAAATGGCTCAAAGATTGTTGGAAATGTGTGTGAATGATTTAGACTTGATGAATAGTTGTAGTTGTAGCTTTAGAGACTTGATTATATACCTCATCATTGATTTCTAACCGTTTGGGTAGATGAGATCATAAATATAGTTGTTGGGCTTAATTTTTCCCCGCAATAAATGGTGTCTACCAACATAGGATATCAGTACTCGGGCTTCAGTATCAGTACTTGCTATAAGAAAAAATAGCAGTTGTACAAAGGGGTATCGCTACGCGAGAAGTCGTATCGATATGAGGAGTTCAATTTACAAAGGCGTACCGGTACGGTCCGTACCATATCGGTACCGATTTTTCTCGCTAGAATCTGAGAAAGTTGTAAGTGAAAAATTGTATCGATACGCCTAAGATGGTATCGGTATGTTATAACCAATTTTCAATGTTTGTGATTCCAATAAACTGACAAGGCGACGGTCGAATATTAAATACAAAAGATTTAAAAAATCTTAATGTGGATTGTGTGATTGCAGAAAATTAGGGATGTAAATTCTCTAATATCAAGTTGCTATTAATTAGCAATTATCTTCCTAATATCTTGTTAATAGTTGTAAATAAGGAATTAGATTCTTATAATTTATTTGTAATTCTTTTTTCCTAGTTTAGACTCTCTCTTGTAATCTATAAATATGGTCTTTCTTTATCAAATAAATGACAGAAATTAGAGTACTCAAGCTGAGACTCTTTTCAGTACCTTTCTACATGGTATCAGTCTAATTTCTCGATCCTATCAACTCTCAACATGGTTGATATTTCTACTTCCGCTAAAATCAGTTCTGAAACAGAATAAAATCCTATTCTTGATGACACATCAGATATCACCACCACCCAAATTACTTCCATAAAAATTCTAGAAAAATCTACATCGAACAGTGCTGCTATAATCCCAGAAGATAGTCCATTTTTTGCGTCCATGGCTAGTACTACTGACTGTTATGAGTGGATTGTGGATTCAGGGGTCTCATATCATATGACTGGCAATGCCTCTCTTTTCCATACATTTCAGCCTTCATCAATCTCCTCTCAAATAAAGATTGTTGATGGCTTTTTCTCCTCCATATCAGGAAGTGGCTCTGTTAAAATATCTTCGAATTTAATACTGCAACATGTGTTATGTGTTCCTAAATTAGCTTGTAATCTCATCTCAGTTCGTAAAATTTCTGCTGACCTCAAATGCATAGCTAATTTTTCACCTATTAGTTGTAAATTATAGGCTTTGGACTCGGGGAAAGTGATTGGCAGTGCTAGGTTGTGTGGTGGCCTCTACATTCTTCAAGGGCAGCCTTCTCAAAGTGGACAAGCACACTCAAGCTCTAATTATCCTTTTCCTTGTTTTTCCAATATATTAGAATCCTCAAAAAATGTTCTTTTATGGCATTGAGATTAGGGCATCCTAGTTTTCAATATCTTGTCAAATTGTTACCACAATTGTTTATCGGTAAAATTCCTCAATCTTTTTCTTGTGAAATTTGTCCTCTTGCTAAGCATACGAAGAACACTTATCCTCCCTCTAAATATAAAACCTCTAAACCTTTTTCCACCATACACAGTGATATTTAGGGCCCTTCCCAAGTTAAGAATATTGATGGTTCTAGATGGTTCATCATTTTTGTCGATGATCACACTAGGCTCACTTGGACATTTCTTATGAGAGAAAAGTCAGAAACTGAAAAAGTGTTTAAGAGATTTCATAGTCTAATAGAAACTCAATTTCAAAGAAAAATTCAAATCCTTTATACTGATCATGGTAGTGAATATTTTTTCTAGAGCTTTGGGGGATTTTCTTCACGAATAGGGGATTGTTCATATAACTTCTTGTGTAGATTCTCCTCAACAAAATGGTAATGTCGAGAGGAAAAATAGACATCTGTAAGAAGTTTCTAGGTCTCTTATGTTCTCTACTAATGTGCCTAAATTTTATTGGGGGGAAGCCATCCTTACAGCAACCTTCCTCACCAATAGGATGCCTAGTAAACCTCTTAATTTTAAAACACCTAGAAATCTTTTTTCTTCAATCATTTCCTCATTTTGAGCTCCTCTCTTCCTCTATCCCAGTAAAAGTTTTTGGATGCACTTTCTTTATTCACATTTATCCTCATTCTCTGTCTAAGTTAGATCCTAGAGCCTTAAAATGCATCTTCTTAGGTTTATCTTCTACTAAGAAGGGCTACAAATGTTACTCTCCCATAACTAAGAGAACATATACCTCAATGGATGTCACCTTCATTGAACAAAAGCCATATTATACCAAGCATGAAAATCAGGGGGAGCACTTAAGTGAATTCCAAGCTTTTGACATTTTTCCTATCACTAAAATTCCCACTATTATTTCTTCTGAACATGAACCGACTGTTATTACTAAAACCAATGAATCTTCCATCATTCCTAACCCCATTGAACCTATTGTCTTGGAACCCATTGTTATTACTGAAACCAATGAACCTTTCATCATTCCTAACTCCATTGAAACTACTGTCTTGGAGCCTCCAGGTACACCTCGCACACCACAAAGAACCCAACCAGAGCAACTTGAGGCCAAAGAGCTCAGTGTCTATAAAAGGAGAACAAAGCCCAATAAAGAGACCGACATACAACTTGGTAACTTCCAAGAGCTGGAACCTACTCGTACAGCCTTAGAGAATCCACAAGGTATGAAAAATTCTCAAAGTATTGCTCTGACTATGGATACTGACGATTTGCCTATTGCATGGAGAAAAGGTGTAAGGAAGTGTACAACACATCCTATTCAGAAGTTTGTGGCATATGGAAACTTAAAGTCTGCCTTTAAAGCCTTCACTTCTAGTGTTCATAACACTTTCATTCCAAAAACAATAGAGAAAGCAATGAAAGACATAAGATGGAAGAAGGGTGTTGAAGAAGAGATAAGGGCACTAGAAGACAATAAAACTTAGAAAGTCATTGATCTTCCACGAGGAAAAAGGGCAGTGGGTTGCAAGTGGATTTTTACTGTCAAGTATAGATCTGATGGGAGCATTGAACGTTATAAGACAAGATTGGTGGCCAAGGGATTTACTCAATCATATGGGATAGACTACCATGAGACATTTGCTCCAGTAGCAAAGTTTAATACAGTGAGAGTTCTTTTGTCTTTGGCGGTTAACAAGGACTGGAAATTACATCAACTTGACATCAAGAATGCCTTCTTGAATGGAAATCTTGAAGAAGATGTATATATGGAAATTCCATAGGGGTTGGGATATCATTCTAACAAACAGAAAGTTTGTAAACTTGAGAAGTCACTGTATGGATTGAAACAGTCTCCTAGAGCTTGGTTTGATCGATTTTCAAAGGCTATTGTGAAGAATGGGTACAAGCAAGGCCAAACCGACCACACAATGTTCATCAAAGAGGGATCAGAAAAGAAGAAAGCAATCCTCATTGTGTATGTTGATGATATCATCATAACTGGTGATGACAATGAAGAAATTGGAAATTTAAAGAAATTGCTTGCAAGTGAATTTGAAACCAAGGATCTTGGTACTTTAAGATACTTCATTGGCATTGAGGTTGCAAGATCATAAGCTGGTCTAATAATTAACCAGAGAAAATATATCCTAGACTTGTTATCTAAATCTGGGATGAAGGGCTGCAAACCAGCTGAGACTCTTATGGAGTTCAATCTCAAACTGAAGAAGGATGTTCTTGGTAATCCAGTTAATAAGGGATTGTATCAAAGGTTAATTGGGAAATTAATTTATCTTTCTCTTACTAGACCTGGTATATCTTTTCATGTGAGCATTGTTAGTCAATATTTCAATGACCCTCGAGAGGAGCACCTTGAAGTTGTCAACAGAATACTAAAATACTAAAGATGACACCTGGCCATGGGCTAATTTTCAAGAAAACCAATAACAAATCAGTAAAAGTCTTCACTGATGCTAGCTGGGCTGGAGAACTGACAGATAGAAGATCCACCAGCGGGTACTGCACTTTTGTTTGGGGCAATTTGGTAACTTAGAGGAGCAAAAAGCAGTTTGTTGTGTCTCGGAGCAGTGCTGAAGCTGAGTATATAGCTATTGCACTAGGAATGTGTGAGGGAATATGGTTACAAAGGTTACTTGTTGAATTGGGCTTCAGTGGCTCTAAAGAGTTTGAACTATACAGTGATAGTCAATCTGCCATCAGTATAGTGAGAAATCCAGTCCATCATGATAGGACTAAACATGTGGAAATTGATAGACAATTCATTTTAGAGAAAGTTAGCAGTGGTCTGGTAAAACTGAATTTTGTTTCTTCTAAAGATCAACTTGCAGACATTTTCACCAAGGCACTTCCTATAGTAACCTTTGATGAGTTTACATGCAAGCTGGGATTTTATAATATATACTCTCCAGCTTGAGGGGGAGTGTGGATTGTGTGATTGCAGAAAATTAGGGATATAAATTCTCTAATATCAAATTGTTATTAGTTAGCAATTATCTTCCTAATATCTTGTTAATAGCTGTAAATAAGGAATTAGATTCTTATAATTTATTTGTAATTCATTTTTCCTAGTTTAGGCTCTCTTGTAATCTATAAATATGGTATTTCTTTATCAAATAAATGACAGAAATTAGAGTACTCAAACTGAGACTCTTTTCAGTACCTTTCTACACTTAACACTCGTATCGGTACACATAAAGTCGTATCGATACTCGAAGACCAATATGGTTCACAATTTGAATGGCGTATCGATACAGCTACACGTGTATCAGTACTCTATAGCCATTTTGTTTAAATTGAAATTCCAGTAGCTAAAAATCGTGTCTATACGGCTAAGGACGTGTCGATACTTCTGAGCCAATTTGGCTATTTCGAGCAGCAAAACATTTAGAAAATATTTTGGGTTTAAGGTTTTGACTTAAAAATATTTTAAATTTGAATCCTTGTCAATTTGTGAGTCTTTTTTAGTACTTAAAAATTTATCTAATTTTGCAAATTGGTCCTTAAAATTCCTTGTTATATCAAAATCAAATATTAGTTTTACAGAGATGAATAGAAATTAATTGATAATAAAGAATTAATTGGTGTAACATTAAGAGGTCTAGAGTTAAATTTTTAAAAATAAGACCAAATTGAAGTAGAGTGTAATGATAAAAAGTTGAATTTGTTATTTTTATCAAATTTATCAATTAACGATGGGGTGTTTGGCAAATAGCTGATAGCTTGTAGCTGATTGCAGTGGCTGGTTTGATCACCTGATTTTATTAGTTGGTTCAAGAAACTAATTTGATTAACAGTTTATATAAAAGTGTTTGGTAAAACTTAGCTGATAACTGATATGGATAAGATGACAAATAAGGGTATGATATATTTAGTTGTTAAATACATATATGCTTTATAATACTTTAGGTTTTATCGAGGTTGAATTATTCGGATAAAATTCTTTTAACAAGGAATTAAAATTTTTCTTTAGAAAATTAGTGAATATTTTTGAACATTTTGAATTTTTAAGTTTATTATTTACAAATATTAACCTTGTGGGATTTAAACATAGTATTAATCTTGTATAAAATATCAACACTACATTTTTTTAAACAATGGCATCTGAATTTTATTAATCATCGTAAAAGAGAATACATACAATGTATCAAAAAAAAGACAAGTCCACTAAAAATCTCGTACAATGGTGCAAAGAAAAGCATACACTTCCATCAAGATTAGCATAACAAAATTTAGAAACCTTCATGAATCTCTTTGTCTTTATCCAAAAGAGACATTTTACGGGGTGAAAAAGAGTGGTGAGCGAACCAAGCTATCAGGTAGATTGCTCTGCTACCCAGGTCTGATTACATCGACAACCAACCATCAACCGAGTGGGGATCCATCTTTTTAAGACCACCGATAAAACTATAATCAGAAATTAGCGTCGTGGAGATCTTTGTATGAGCACCAACTGACCACTAAGGTATGTTGAAATCATGCCACAAGAACAGATGAAACGAACCACAAAAAAATATAGAAAAATGTGTCACGAGGACAGAGAAAATGCGTGCCACAAAGACAGATATTCTTATTAAAATAGGACAAACAAGAAAAAAACAAAAAATAAGAATAGACTCGGTGGTCGACAACCAATACTAAGAGTGGTTGGCGACCACCCACTAAAAGAAAAAAAAAGTAAAGTTGTAACCCCCTTAACCCGGCCTAGACGGTTGACCCGAATTAAGAAGATTACACGGGGAAAACCAAAGTCAACCCGAAAGTCAACCTTGATTAACGACCCTTTTTTTCTTTTTAAAACTTTTCTAAATGCATATTATCCCTAGAAATGATCATACAATCAGTATTCTCAAAGATCATAACCATCAGAGAACATTCAGGGACCCAATTGCACAAAATACAACTTTAGGGACTAAACTGTAAATTCTGTAAATTATAAGGACTTAATCCAATTTAAAGTTACCAACTTGAAATTAATCATCTTTCATGCTTCTCTGTCAAATTTCAGCTCAAACGGACATCTCAAACTCATACAATTTCATAAACATGTTTCAGGACCAAAATGTAAACATTTCAGAACATATAACCAACAATTTCAGTGCCCAACGGTCGAGTGTTTCGGAACAGGGAAGACCCGTTCTGAAACGCGGGACCGTTCCGCAACAGGTTCCGAAACAGTGCCTGGCAGTGGCATATCCGTTCCGGAACAGTGCCTCTCGTTTCGGAACGCCCAGGCCATTTCAGGCCCCCGTTCCGATACGGTAGCACCTGTTCCGAAACAGGTTGCCCAGATTGCAGAAAATTTGCTGGTTTATCATACAATTGACCTATCAAACATGCTCTAAACGCAACTAAACTCTACCAGCAAGACATTCAACATACAAGGAACATAATTGCATCATCCAAACATCAACATGGCATCAATTATGAAAATCCCCAATTCTATAGGCATGCATCCTACTTTGAAAACCATTCAAGCATCAAAATACCAAATTCACTTCACAAAGGCCCATTACATGTTCCAACATTATTAACAACATATATCCAACTTAGGGAGTCCAAAACATCAACATAAGTCCCCCATTGCCAAATGCCAAAAGCTAATAGTGTTTAAGAAACCTTCACTATACTTGAGCTTAGCTAACCACTTGGATGCTTGACCCCCTTGCTGCCCTCAATACACTTTAATGTTCTGCATTATTGGTTTAAGAAAAGAGAGAGCGTAAGCGAAAGGTTAGTGAGGAATGCTCATTTAAAACCACGCAATAATGCATTTACTAAACACATTTATAAACCATTCTTCAAGCAACATTTATACATGCTCTTAAACATTTAAAACAAGCAATACATGCTTCCATTTCATTACATGTCATATTGGCAACAAGTGATACATATCACATAAGATCCACACATGGACTTTTAAACACCATTGTGATCTTATACTTTCCAAGGACCACACATGGACTTTTAAACACCATTGTGTCCTTAACCCCATGGACTTTTAAACACCATGGCAAGGACCACACAAGGACTTTTAAACACCTTTGTGTCCTTAACAAGAATCTCCCAAGGACTTTTAAACACCTTGGAGTTCTTAAATAACAAGGCTTACACAAGGAATTTTAACCACCTTGAACCTTAACCAAGAACCAACCATGGACTTTTAAACACCATGTTGTTCTTAAAATTCACAAGATTCACACAAGGACTTTTAACCACCTTTGTGATCTTAACCAAGAACCAACCATGGACTTTTAAACACCATGTTGTTCTTAAATAACAAGGCTCACACAAGGAATTTTAACCACCATGGTGATCTTAACCAAGAACCATCCAAGGACTTTTAAACACCTTGATGTTCTTAAATAACAAGGCTCACACAAGGACTTTTAACCACCTTTGTGACCTTAACCATCACTTGCCAATATGCATCATTATCATCAATATTCCACTGTTTTAAAGCATTTAACAAAGCCATAAACATCATGCATCTTTAAGCATCAAACCACATTAAAACAATGTTCAAAAACAAGGAACTCTTACCTTGAGTTTCCTTCAACACATGGCTTATAATCTCAGCAAATAAACATGCTAGATATGCTTTCAAAACAGAATTTAAATCATGCAAACAAACCACATTGCATACAACCAATCCATGGTTCATCACCAAGAGAGTTTTTCCGAAAACTTACTCTTGAGCTTAGCTAAGTTGCTTAGACTTAAACTAAGCTCCCAAACCTTCAAAACACTGGTTTCAAAGCCGAAAACCAAAATTCACTCACCGATTCCGTTTCGCCTCTTGCCGAAACACTAATCAAGCTTCCGGATCACCACCACAAGGATCCAAAGATGACTCCCCTGTTTTAAACACATCAAAGCAGAGGATTAATGCATCATCATGCATTAATATCTTCAATGAAAGCACCTAAACTCGCTGCTCTCATTCACACTCCATTTTCGGCTACCAAACACAACCGAAAATGCATCCAAACAACTCTACAACATAGCCCAGCCAAGATCCATCAAATCTAACCATCCTTAAACATCATTTAACATCCAAAAAGGATCTAACATCATCCTTATACCTCCAGCAACAACAGATCCACAAGATCACTCCAAAAACAACCAAGAACACAAGCTAAACTTAGGAAATTCAACCTATCTGGGATTGCATTAATTAAAACTCAATTTCTCATCAATTTAACATTCATTTAACATCAAATTGACACCTCAAAACACTGCCCAATCAAATCATACGAAATTTCATCAAAATCAACCAAATCTTGCATTTAAAAGCCAAGATCAATAACACAACCTTAAAACGATTTATAAAACACAATTTAAGGATTGAGAACTTAGGAATTTTAGTAAAGAACTGAGAGTTTAGAGGAGAAGGACGTTCTTAACTCCAAACTTGAGTTTCTCCCTTTTAGAATCAAAAAGCTTGAAGATCCGATTAGCAAATGCAAAGGATTTGATGAAAAGATGATTGAGGATCAAAAGGAAGATGAAATGAGTGATTTAGATGACAAAACCAGAGAGAAAAGTTCTGGAAAAAGATGTTTGGTTTGAGAGAAAAGATGAGAGAAAAATGAAAATGGAAAATATGGAAAGTTAGTTGGAAATTCCAAAATATCTTCCCTCCTTTTAGTTTTATTTAAAAACCTTTAATTAATCATTTAATTATCTTAGAAAAATCTGGAGAAACTCCCATTGGGTAAATAGCTCCTTAAAGATTCAAAGTTTCAATCCTTTTTAAAACAGTCTCACAGTTTTCAAAAATTACATTTTGGTCACTAGCCAAAATGTCACCCTTCCAAACCTCATTTTGTAAAATTGATTTCACCACTCTCTTATATATATTAAAAGAGGATTTTTAAGACATTTTTCCATATTTTTAATGCAACCCGAACTAGGCTTTCCTAAATTCACCTTTATATATTCGAACCGCACTCCGACCGAACCAGTCCGAAACCCAAAACTTCTAAGCCCAAAACCGGGGCGTTACAAAAGTTGCAGGCGATAGATATTTGAGAGAGAGCGGTTAGGTTTATATTGGGGGAAGAATTTTTATTTGTTTCGAATTGGATTCAACACTACAATTTTTCTCAATTTTCATGTTTTGCTATATTTTCTTACCTAAAAAATACTTGAGAATCTACAATTAAAAATAGAGGCTATTTCATTAGATTAGGTTTTATGGTAATGACGTAATTATGGAAATAATATGGTCAAGTACGTCACTTAACATCTTATTTTGCAAATTAACTTTTTTAATCTGCTGGATTTCAACGTTTTCTCTTTTAGCTTATTTTTCTCAACCAGCTCTTTTAAAAAAAGTATTTATCAAACATTAAAAATAAAAATTTTGACTATCAATCAGCTATTTGCGCCCAAATAAATTAAAAACTCTTCCAAAAAAATTTTTACCAAACACCCCTGATAACTATCTTATATTTTTTTATAAGATTAGAGGAAGTTATTTTTAAAAAATAATTCTCCTAAGTTCTTCGTTGAAGTTGTTTTTAACGACGACCTTCATGCCGTTGATTAATTTTTAATTTTTATGTTGATTGCATATAAATAAGATCCTTCTTTGATGAAGAATCGTTTGTTTTTTTCTATATATATATATATGTTTTTTTTTTTTGTTTTTTTCTTCTGTTTGTATGGCAGTTTGTTTGTCTGTATTTTTGCAGGTTTGTCTGTCTTTGTGACAGTATTGTTTGATATTATTGCAATTTAACATTCATGTAACAAGATTTTTCGAGCGTTTTTAGTCACAAGACAAATCGACAGTCTAATATTTTTTGAATCTTTTATGATAGTTTGCCTATGTGCCAAGAACTCGCAGTGAAAGAATGCTTGATTCATAAAACTTTTTGATCAAAGTATATCGTTGTTGGATTTTATTTAAAAGACTGAAAGTTTTTCTGCAAAGTGATTGTTTTGCTTCTCATATCTTCAGACCTTTGAAGTTTACTATATTTGTTTCTCATATTAAATTTTTAGTGGTTGTAGTGTAATCCTTCTATAATCCTTTTCAAAAAAAAATATAAAATTAATAAAGGGATTATTTTCATATTTTTGTATTACATACTTTCATAATTAAAATAAAATTATTTTAAAATTTATACTTCCACATAAATATATTTATATGTATATAATTGAAATATTTACATTATAAACAATTGAAATATTTACACATACTACATATTTTGAATATTTAAAAGTAACAATAAATCCAAAATGAACACTAATACTGACATGTACCGATATTAGATAAAAAAGAACGAATACAATACTTACTACCTTGGTTACAATATTTATGTTAGGCGTATAGACCAAACATCCCGTTGAGTTTTGTATGTAAAGAGAACATAATTGCCAAATGCAATGGGCAATATGAGTTAGTCCCAAATAAATATATCTGTAACTTCTTCCACAGTTGACCAACACTAGACATAATTTGTGCTGTTTTAACAAAACGACCTTCTAATTAATTAGCCTCACATACAAGCCAACTCAAATGGAATTGGGAACGAATCTAATATGGATTATACCGATTGCGTCCTCGGTAACTGTCACTGCTGCTTTGTCTTCCACTGATTGAGCTACTACCACCACCCCGGCCGCTACGGGGCTGTGGTGGTGGTGTCTGGGCTTGCAGCATTCCAGGCTGTTGGCTGTACAAAAAAATACGGAAACAATTTCTTACAGTGCTATCAACCAGAATAAATAAAAGAGGACAAGATGGAAGCCATGGCAGAAATATATTATTTATTTAATATTTATGCATTTTATTATTGGTCGGCCTATTAACATAAGCGACACATACAATGAACCAAACAGTGTGCACGAGTCTGTCTACAAGTCAAATGTCAAAATGGCTCTATATCAAGTCGGAAGAAAGAATAAAAGAATTTAGTAGTAGATTGTGCATGTATGAACAAACAATAATGAAGTCTCGCATGATCTGCAATCACAAATTCAAGGTTAAAACTTACAGCACATATCCAATCCTTCCGTCAGGCAAAAGCATTGGCATCATCGCCATTCCAGCAGGAGTTGGACCTCGACCATAGATTAACGGCTGCAAGATTTTAACATAAATATCAGCAAAACAATGTAAAGCAAAATTGTTAAATTTACATAATTAAACGAGAGTTATTTTTTGATACACAAGTTTATTTTATACAACCTGCCTATTTTAAGCATAGATCTTTAAAAAAAATCCTAAACTCTAAACCCTAAAATTGACAAGCTTGTGTAAACTTCAGTTTACACGGCCTGTATCAAAGTATTTTCCATTACATGAATAATCAGGTATACAGAGAACCTTTGAAAACCAGGCTCTTAAGCTTATTAACAATTAATAGTAAAACATTACAGCAAAAGGTATAGACAATGTCTTTATTGCTACTAATAAATTACAAATAACATCAACTAATTATGCAACAGCAAAAGCTTATTAACTTATTATAAGAAAGGAAAATCTACGTACGAAACAATGGCCTTTCATTTATTCTTGATTGTGCAACTGCAATGTTCCTTTAAGAGAAGTAGCAGGATAAAACCAGTGCCCGCTAATACATAATAGATTACAAAGGACAGTAGTATATGCCAATTTTAGATTAACTACCAAGTCATCTTGTCTACAAATCAATGATTATTCAGGATTACCACTACTCAAATTCAATCTATATCCCATGTCTCAAAACAAGAGCAAATCTTGCTGGTCCCACATAAAACCTAATGCAGTTTAAATCAATAGATCACCCAAAAGGTACCACTACTCAAATTCAATCTATATCACATGTCTCAAAACAAGAGCAAATCTTGCTGGTCCCACATAAAACCTAATGCAGTTTAAATCAATAGATCACCCAAAAGGGCACTGGTTTTGGCAGCAGTAAAATTTTCGCAAGAAATCTGTCAAACTATTTCATTTACCAACTAGGTCCAAAGAAACAACATAAAATTAAAAGGCTTGCCGCTTGCACAACAAATTAGTACCAAAAGCATACAAACTTTTTCATCTAGGTACCTAAAGTATTTTTGGATAGAGTACCTAACATATTCCACCTTTATCATCTAGGTACCTAAACTATACGATCTTTTCCATCTAGGTACCTAAAGTATTTTTTTAATCAATGCCACATGTCAACTTTTAGGAACCTAGATGAAAAAGATAGTATACTTTAGGTACTTATTTTGATAAAAAAAAAACTTTAGGTACCCAAATGAAAAAAATAGTAACATCATATATTTACTTTTTTACCAAAAAATAGTTTAGGTACTTAAATGAAAAATGCGGTATAGGTTAGGTACTTATTTGTGATATAAGCCAAATTAAAATAAAAAAGTGATGCCTGGAGGACAAAGCAAGAAAAAAAGATTTGCATCTCACCTGCCCAAATCCTGCAGGACCAAATCCGGTTCCAAGACCACCATATGCTCCCCCAAGTAAACCAAATCCTATAGGAGGGAAGCTTGAATCTAAGGATGAATTCAGGGAGCCAGATCCTCCAGAAGACTTCTGATCTACTTGTGGTTTTGCAAGAGAACACTCCAACACTTGACCTATCAATAAGAGAAAATACAACGAAATATCATCAATAATGCCCTTTATTTATTTCCAAGGAAAATACAGTAAGTTGACAACAGTTGTAAGATAAAGGAGCATCCCCTACCATCAATCTCATATTTTTCAGTATTCTTCAACGCTTTCATAACACTTGACCTCTCTGCAAAATGCACAAACCCATATCTGCTGTCCTCCTTTCCCACTTTTGCAGGCGGAACTACAACTTTTGTGATCTTTCCATGATGTTCAAACAGCTTCTTTAGGCGATCCTGGGTTATATCTTTTGGTAAATTCTTGACATACAATGACTTAACCTGCACCGTGTCAAACATTATTACTATAGAACTCTATCCAAATCCCCAACTAGGTATAGCCAACGTTGAAGTATAGATTACAAAACCTGAGTAGTAGCAGAAGATTCAGCATTTCTAGGGTCAGCCCAACTCACAGTTGGAGCATTATCTTCAAGCTTAAATGTTGGCTTCAACATTTTCTGTCTTGAGTATTCAGCACATGCGTGATTATAGTACTCAATGAAAACAAATCCACGGTTTCGGCTGGGGTTCAATGGATCCTGCCATGTCAAGCACATGCTATTAAAATCTATAGGGCAGGAATATTACACAAGATCAGACTCTTAAATTGGGATATGAGAGACAATATATTAATGCACAAACCTTTAACAATTCAATACAATCAACTCCAGGCCCAACATCTGTGACAACCTTCTTCATAACTTCCTCCCCCCAGTTTCTGGGAACATTACCAATGAATAACTTATTCTTTGCTTGAGAAGTTGAACATTTTATCTTTTTCCCCTGAAGAAGACAGAAAGGAGTGAACAAGGAAACAGAAATATGTTTCAAAAGAGAAAAAAAAAACTGAAAAGAAATGGCACTATCCATATATATGTATATATACATACATACATACATACATATATATATATATATATATTCATAGAAGGCAAAAGGGGCGAGGAAATATATTGGAAACAAACAAATAACACCTATATTTTAATGTCAAGCCCTACTAGAGACTGTTGACACGAAAATCAGTGCATCTTTCTCACCTTGAATTCAGAATAATTCAGTTTTTCAATAGCTTTGGAAGCCAACTCCTTGGATCTGAAGGTCACAAAAGCATAACCCTTGCCCTCACCTAAATCTTTCCCCTTCATTATCCTAACCTGCAGTCATTATATTTATACATGTAGTAAGTCTAAATAAGAAGTAAACAGCTAGCACGTTAATTAGCATCGATACCTCTGTGACTTCTCCTATAGATTCACAAAATCTTTTCAAGTCCTCTTTGGAAGTGTCATGAGGAATGCCACCTAGGTAGACCTCTGATCCATGAGGAGGTAGTGCAAGAAGCTCTGCATGCTTCTTTTTCTTGTCCTCCTCTGTCTCGGAATCATTCATCTCCTCATCGCCATCTGAGCCTTTCAAAATGTCAGCAGGCTCATCATTCTCGTCCTCATCTTCCACCTCCTCTTCAACCTCTTCCTCGACTTCCACTTCCTCCTCTTCTTCTATTTCTTCATATTCAATCTCTTCCTCTACAGTCTCTTCAGGTTCATTGTCTCCTTCAAGGCCCACCTGCTCCTCACTCTCTTCCCTTTTCCTTTGCATTTTATGTATCTAATAAAGCAAGCTTGCAAGACAACTGTGAAGGAAGCACAGAAGCCAGAAGCATCGACAAAAGAAAAGAGTAGAAACGTGGAAAGGTGGAAACAAAAAAATGAGAGGCCAAATGGAGTTGCAAAATAAGAGTTTCGACTGAATTTGTCCATGAAGATATATATGGCTTCAAAGGAGTTAAAGCTAGAGTGGTTCTCAGAAAAGAGATTAACAAATAGTAAAAAAAAAAACAATAGAGACAAGCAAAGAGAGTATGATAATCAAGAGGATTCTGATACTCAACAAAGTATTCTTGAAACAAGATAATAGATACAGACAATTGCTCCAAAGAAACAATGGCTAGTTTAATAGATTATTTATATATCTGGGAAAAAATCATTCACAAAAAGGTAAAACGAGGGAGGGGGAGGGGGGGAGAGAGAAAAACCAAAAGGCAGAAAATAAGGAATGAGAATTGGAACTTAAAGACAGAAATATTAGCAATAGAAAGAATACAATAAGAGATTCCAACAGAAATTTGCAACCAAGTATTTGTTATGATAATGCAGCAATGCTAGAAGCGAATGGAGAATAAGGTTTAATAATTAATTTAACCATTTTCCACTCGCCCACCTTTTCAGATTTCAATCCATGTTGCATTAATGGAGTATATATATCTCAACATGCAAATAAATATAAGACTTAGTTTTCTGACGTTTTCATTTTCTTCAACTTACCTAGCTATTTCGACAACAAATTTCTGAAAGTACGAAATACAATATTTTTCAAAGTTCACTATATTCAAACCTTAGCGTTTAACAATAACTTCAGGAATTTAATAAAGAAACAGGGAAAATAAAAGCAGTAAAACTCCAAACGATTCCGAAAGCATAGCTTGAAACTTTTTTTTCACAACAAGACAAAGGAAAATATAATTAAACATTCAATATTGAACACAGAAGAAGAAATTGGTGATTGCGTATATATAAATTAAAAGAGAAAAAACGAGAGCTTACCGAGCTCGAAAATTTGAAGAATTGATGGGGAACCCTAGAAAAGCGTAATGAGGGGTTTCGTTATGAAAAACCCTCAACTTTAGATTCAAAGAGGAGTTTTTTTTTTTTTTTAATCTCGCGGGGATTCAGATTCAGAACTGGGTTTGTGCCCTAGAATCATCTTTTCCTTTTCATCTTATATATGGGTGGGCAGGCGCCAGGCGCCGTTGCATTCATGTTTCTTTCTTTGTTGCTCAATTTAAAATATAGTTGCAAAATATTATTGATTTATCAAATTTGTTATTTTTTCTATTTTCGTTAATTAAAGTATATTGTAAATTAAAAATATATAGTATATCTCGTTATATTTTTATATGCACTTAAATTCTTAGTTTTTTAGTTTTATATTTTACTCTATTAAGCCCTAGCCTTCGAATTATAAGTCTTTTACTAGAACTAGCTTTACTACCACGAAATTATATATGATATGTAGAAAAACAAAGAAAACAGGTTGGTTATTGATACGCAAACTCAGAATCCGTATACGGAGTTTATTAATCACCCCAATGCCCCTAAAACCCAAAGGCGCAACCCCAAATCGAACTTTCACATTATGAAAAGTAAATTTAAGTGGTTTTTTTTACTATTTTTACACATTATTAACAACTAATCTGAATTTTACCATTAAAGGCTATAAGCTACTTTAACACAAAAATTAGCAAACTTAACCGCAATATCAATCAAAACAATTACATTAGGATATTCAAGAATCAAGGAGTTAGAAATGTACTAACCTTGTAGCAAAATCTTGAATTTGCTTTACACACCCGAAATTCTCAACTTTGTCTAGACACATATTAACAGCCTTGAAAAACATGGAACAAACCCTAAGAACTTAAACCCCTTCAAAAACCCATTAACGAAGAACTCACATTTATACCTCGAGAGTATACTTTTCTTGAAGCTCTTGATGGGGAGATTAACATACTTGAATCTTAGACCTTGGATGAAAGATTTGATGTATAAAGTTAGCTCTTTTAATCCAAAATGGCCATGGGTGTTTTAGAGAAAAAATGAAGAAGAAAGATGAAGAAAATGTGTTAGATGGTGATCTTACCAAGGCTTTCTTGTCCCCTCCTTTAAATTCCCATGTGATAGCCAATACAAAAAGGGGATGACCAGACTTTATATTTAAAATAGGTATAATTACCTTATAAAACCTCCTACTTTTATCCTTGTCCCAAAATGGCCCCTTTCCAAACACAAATAACTCAATCTTCATCCAATAGGGCCCAAACTTGGCCCAAAGAGTCCAATCACCAAATCTAACTCGGTGGTCCATAACTCGGGTCAATGCCCAATGTTGACTCAAAAATTCGGGTCGTTACAACTCTCCTCTCCTAAACAAAGGGTGAGATGCAACCATCTCAGATCCGACCATTTCCTATCACGTATGCGTTCACCTTGAATTCTGAAATTCCTCCACCAAACTCCCTTAGTCAAAGCTCACAACATTGGACAACTCAACACCATTCTCATGAATCTCAAGGATTCATTTCAAAAAAATCAAGCCACATACACATCGAACTCTAGAGCAAAACAATATATGATAACCTCAAACGATATTGTTCAAACATCAACTCAAGAAATCACTAGGGTGAGCTTCAGCTTAGTTAACAAACCTTTGAATCTTTGTATGCGGTTCAAAACTCTTGAACTCAAACCACATATGTGTCTAGAACACATCACCTCCTCGAAGGTATACAACTAGTAAAACTTTTTTGTTTATCACATCCACCATGACCAACGTTTTCAAGAACAATCAAAACTCTATCAACTGAACTCTACCATCAATCTATCTTGTATTAACAACCCTTCTTTTTGACTTGGCTAGCCCATACGGAACATAGCACTTCACTTAACTAGAATCTAGCCACCACTCAAACGCAAGCTAACTCATGATCAAGCAATTTCACTATTCAAGCCACTTGTTTCCCACCAAAAACCATTGTCGCTTACGAACTCTTACTAGAGATCAACACTTACCCAACTATCCTCAAAGATTCCGAGTATTCTACTCCAACCCAACCATTTAATCCCAACGAACAGTTGTACTAAAACTCTAACAAGCCATCAAGAATTTCCAATGGTTCTTCTATCAAGATCTATTTCAACATAAGAATCTCAGTTCCACATAGCCATAACCGTTAAACCACACTTTCACTACGCTACTCTGATAATATTCTCACTGTTTTACCATACATGTAGACAATCTATCTCTAAAAACTCGGTAGAACAAACACTCGAATCCATCAAACTCAAGATTAAAATGACACGCTCGTGAGTCCAAACCACTTCACGACTTGCCCTTAAAATACAATCATCACATCAACTACAATCTTTATCACGACTTCCTTTTAACTTTAAACTTACGATACACAAATTTTGAACGATTACACTGAAAACTCAAAACTCCTCAACCATTCACAAGATCATCAAACCCAAGAAACGGGTAACGGTCCTTCACCGTTTCGCCTCGGCTCGTAACTTCCAACGCCACCACTCTTTGCTATACCAACATAGGCATGTCCCAAGGTGAACCAGTTAGTTACAACACCCGTTTTTACTCACTTTTACAGTTGAGTTCCCACTCAAGAACTTCGGTTGGTGTCATACTACAAGGTGATTGACACTAATATCAAACTCAACACTACATCTATCGTGGGGTTTCAATCCATGATCAAGAGGTACGCTCGCTCATTCCTCGATGAGCATTCCAACAACCTCTCAAACATTCACAACTTTAAAGCTTTTGAACTCTCAACCCTCATATTCAACTGTTACATCTCCAAAAGTACTATTTTTAATGCCAATTTTATAATGCTATTACTTGTTTTTAGGTACATTTAGTTGCATTAGGATGTTAAAAATATACATTTACTTGAGGAGTTAGGATTTGTGTCTATGACAGTGTGAAGGGTTGTTTTGTTGGCTATTTTGCAGGTTTGGCATAGGTTTCAGCACATGAAAGCAACACAATTAGGTTTGCCAAGGAGAATGCCAAGTGTTGTTGGCACAAAAGAACCAAACAGTGTCAAACACTTGTTAGCAGAGAAATGAACTTGATGCCACACCAAGAGGTTGATTGAACCCCAAAAAATAGGAAAATACCAAGCTCCTAAAAGATCACAAATCGACCAATGTTCGAAAAAATAACATATAAACTGGTGCCAAGTTATGTTGGCAGAAGCATGCCAAGCTTGGTTGCCAAAGCGGCATTGGCATGATGACGTCAGACCTAGCCTTATCAGCTTATTCACCTTATCAACTTATCAGCTTATCACCTAATCAACCTTGCACTCCAAACAAAGAATAAGGTGATTGCAAGCCATATCCCTTGCGCATTCAAATTTCAAATGCAAAGGTTTATCCTAGGGCTTCTACGCAAGCCTATTTAAAGATGAGATCAATCATCATTGGACAATGAATTGAAGAAGGAGAAAACAACAATGAAAAGGATGAAGGCTTGAACTTGAAAAACGGCCTGCAACAATGGAAAAAAAGGAATCAAAGACAACAAGATCAAAGGCTTGAAAATTCTATGAGACATTGGGAATCCATTAAAGGGTTGCATCGAAAGACCTCCTTCCTTGCTTTAATTCTTGTTGATCTTTTGTATTTCTTTCACATGTTTAAGAATGATTTCAAGCATATCTTTGCTATGTTTTATGTTTAGTTGTTAATAATTCAAACACCCTGGCATTGTTTGTTTATCTGGCATGCTTTATTGTTTCTAAATGTCTTTCTATGTGAGAATTGACATTATTGTTTTTTAAATACTTTGCCAACCGAGAGCTGGCATTGTTGGCCTATTGCTCCTCAATATCTTAACAAACTTGGGTGGCAACGTTCAGTTGCTGGATAGTAAGGTGAGACGCTTCGAGAGAAGATGTTCAAGTAGATGAACTTATTTCTATGTATAGATTGTTGGCCTATTTCCCATCATCACCGTACTCACTTGTCTAGTAACATAATTTCTGGTGGAATCTCACATCACCGTACTCACAGGGCGGAATCTCTCATCGCCACAAAGCTTGGGTATTTCACCAAGTCCTACCCGATGGAATGCCTATCATCGGTTCTCTCCCTTTGGATTAAACCAAAGAGCACGTACGAATTTTTAGTTTATAGTGCACTCTCATCCTATTGATCGATCAATTATATTCGGTAAGTATCTCAACATCTATGCCAATATATTATGTCAATACATCATCTCACCTACTGTTTTTCATGCAACATTTCCCAAATCATTTTCATCTCATTTCAAAACCATAACATTTGCCATGCTTTAAAACAGAAGCTCAAATCTCAACTATGCAACATGTTATTTCATGAAATCATTTCAAGCATCATCTCATGCTACAAATCATGCATAAAAACAATAGGAATTTATCTATCTCAAACCATGAGCATGTAAAAGCATTTTAGGGGCAACCACCACATTTAAGAGAGCAATCTAGCCAATACTTACTTCCGAACTTAGGAGGGTGTTTTAAACCATTCCTAAATCCCCAAACCTGGTTTCTTGTCCCTCAAGAACTTCTAAACCATTCGCACTCATCGATTACGTTTCGCTTGCTCGCCGAAACGCTATCTAGGCTCCCGGATCAACACCAAAAGCGTCCGAAGATGTCTCCCCTATTTATAACACATAAGAGCAGAGGATTAATGCATCATCGTGCATTGAAATCATCAGCCACACACCTAAACTCGCTGCTCTACTCACAAACCACATTTCGGTTACCAAACACAACCGAAATCATCTCCAAACTCTTCCAAAACAAAGCCCAGCCAAGATCTACCACATCTAATCATTTCTAAACATCAATCAACATCAAAAACCACCACAAACTCGTCCTTATACCTCCATCTATGAGAGAACACCAAAACCACCCTAAAAACCATCATTCTAGCATACAAAACTTAGGAATCCAAGCCTATTCGGGATTTTTTTGATAAAACCTCATTTATAACATCAATTAACATCCAAAATACATTAGAAAACAACCTCAAAATAGAGCCTAACCATCAACCACGAAAATCACCAAGATCTCTTCAAAAAACCTTGAGTTTTAATACAATTTCTTGTTTCTAACATTAAAGCAACTCAAAAATCATTAACAAAGGATTGATAACTTGGGAATTTCAGTAAAGAACTGATCATTAGAGGAGAAGGACGAAGCTTACCTCTAATGGTTGATTTCTCCTTGAATTGGGCAAATTTTCTTAAAAATCCAATGTAAAAACAAGAGGTTTTGATGAGGAAAAGATTAGAAATCAAAAGGAGATTGAAATCTCATCAAAAGGAATGAAAATCAAAGGTTAATTTCTGGAGGAAATGTGTTTGGCTGAAAAGAAATTGAGTGAAAAGATTAGAAATTGTAAAAACTTTGAATCTTTATTTTCCTTTAATTAAAATATTAATAAAATCACCCAAATTAAGAAGAAATCTGATTAAAAACATTTTGGTTAAATTAGCTCCTTAAAGATTCAAAGTTTCAATCCTTTACAAAATAGTCAGTATTCAACTTTTGCAAAAATTGTGATTTGGTCACTACACCAAAATGTAGTATTTCAAAACCTTATTTTGTAAAATTGATTTCACCATAATCATTCATATAATAAATGAGGATTTTTAGATATTTTTCCATATTTTTAAAGCATCCCGAACTAGGTGTTCCCTAAATCTCCCTTTAAGATTCGAGCCGTTTATAACTGGTCCGATTCAAACTCTAAAATATTTAGGCCCAAATTGAGGGTGTTACAACTCTCCCCCTCTTAAGAAATTTCGTCCTCGAAATTTACCTGGAGGAAAAAGGTACAGGAATTGCTTCTTCATGTCTTCCTTTCTTTCCCACGTGGCTTCCTCAACACCATGATGTCTCTACAACACCTTAACCAGCTCAATGGTCTTACCACATAGAACCTTACTATCCGAATCCAAAATCTCAATAGGTTCCTCATCATATGTCAAATCTGGATCCATCTTAACTTCCTCCATGGGCATAACATGCGAAGGATCCGATCTAAACCTCCGAAGCATGGATACATGAAACACATTATGTATCTTCTCTAACTCTTGTGGTAGCCACAGCTTATAAGCAAATGGACCCACACGTTCTATCACCTCGTATGGTCCAATGTATCTCGGGCTCAGCTTGCCCTTCCGGCCAAATCTCATCACCTTCTTCCAAGGTGAAACTTTCAAGAACACACGGTCTCCCACCGCAAATTCTATCTCCTTACGCTTCAAATCCGCGTAAGACTTTTACCGATCCGATGCTCCCTTCAACCGCTCAAAAATGAGCTTTGTTTCGTGTAAAAGTGTCTATCGCAATGTAGTGCAAGTGTACACGACGCAAGTAGTAAAGTGATACGGAAGTATCGGATATCGTCTCCACAGGGACTGGGCTAATAGCTTCACCTTGGATTACTGCACGAAGGGAAAAAGAATAGTTTAAATTGTTGTCACGAAAATAATAAAGAGAACTGGAAAATAAGATTAAAGGAATCAAGATGGAGAGAATGGGCTGGTATTGAATTGCTCAGTAGTGTAGGTGTTGCAAAGTCTAGGAATATATGTTCTGTCGTCGTCCCTGTCGCGGCAGCACCTGTTGCGGCAGCGGTCTGTTGTTAATCGCAACAGCGATCACACAACTATGTACTTCAAGCTTGGCAAGAATCCCTGCTATGACTTGGCCTATCCCTAGGTCCAAATCTGTTGATGAACACGTCTTTGATGATACCTCCAGAGTGAATCGAATGATGAACACTGATGTTGTTGAATTCTTCCTTAGCCACTTAACCTCGTCCTATCCCTAGGTCCGAGATAGTTCAACCATAAACTGGAGAACCCACACTTATTCCTTTCGTATACTTAACTCTCCCGATATTAAGTAAATAGATAATCTCACAATGCTCTCGCGATACTCTTGCAAGATGTTAAAAAACCAGAATAAGCAAACTTGAAGTTATTTTATTGAACAGAAAATTCCTAAAACAAATGCAATCCTTGCAACTACTTTACAAATCAACTCGTGGCCCTAGGGGAAGTTTAGAACATGATGAGAAGGGGAAACCGGTTAGGGTTTTGGGAAGAAGGCTAGAGGTGAAGATGATCTCCTCTCCTAGGTCGAATTAGATGCCTTTATATAGGCCTTGGGTTCAAGTTTTCTAATATTGCAAGAATACAAGTTTAAATTAAAGTACAACTCTATTAAAGACTAAATCTTCAGAGCATAAGTCATTAATTCGTCCTTCCTTCTTGCTTGGAGTTTCTTCCTTAAACTTTGGGCTTGGCCTTTATTCTGATCTAGGGCTTGGAAAAATATAAGTGTGCTCCACGACAAATGGGCTTAATTTTCTCTTTTTGTCGAGGCCCACTTTGCTTCTTCTCCTCAATACTGTTGTCGCCTTTGGCTGCCACGGCAGCGGCCATGGCAGCATCCTCCTCCTCGTCTGCACATCCAGTTCCAGCTCTGCTTCTTCACTGCCCATCGTTTGCTTCTTCATCTGCTACAGCAGCTACCTGCAAAAGCAACCAATTTCAGTAGAAATTGTGTCATTTAATATATTTGTGATGTATGAATGAAATCTAACCTAAATACAATGAATTATGCTTAAATGCAGCAGAAATATGGGTTAAGTAGGGGGTAAATAATAAAACTTTTACACACTCAACACACCCCCAAACTCAAGTTTTTGCTTGCCCTCAAGCAATTCAGACCTAAAAAAGAAAAACAGAAATTTTGTTTGGCTTAAAACAGTGAACTTTCCCTTACCTTCCATTCATTCCCTATTGTGAGTAACACCTTGTCGGGTAATTCAGGATTCATCCGGAACCTTGCTATAATCCTTGTGCAGTGTGTGCATGCTTGTGAACAATTATATGCCAAGACTCTCTTAGTTTACTAGAATAGTTAAGCCTCTAACTTGAATTTTTATGCCAATTTTCATATTTTTGGAGGCAATTCTTAGGCTCTTTTAGTTTTTATGTAGACTCGATTCTATTTTCTCAAGCTTAAGTTTGACTAGAGCCGGTTTCGGGCACCTCTAGCTAACTTCCTAGAGCCGGTTTCGGGGACCTCTAGGTGTATTGAGTATATTTTTCTTAACTTCTTTTCCTAGAGCCAGTGTTAGGTACCTCTAGGGCAACTCAAGTGCTAAGCTTTCTATTCTAGTTTACTAGTAGAGTTCTAGGCAGTATAACAGTCACAAATGGTGTTTAAGTTTCAGAACTATAGTAAGGCTCTAAACTGCTCCTAAAACTATCCTAAAGGCACTGCCACGACAGAGTCTGTCACAGCAGGTAAGTTCAGTTCAAAGACTTAAGCCAAATTTTTCATCATTTTTGAAGCAAAAATAAGCTAAGTAAAAGACACAATTTTTAAACTTAATAAGACTCCATTAATGGAGGGATGCCACCCCCAAACTCGAGGGTTGCATTGCTCTCAATGCAAATGACATATGAAACAAAATAAAAAGAAAAGTACATCACAAAATATAAGAAAGCCAGACAACAATATAAGATAAGAAACTTAAAATTTAGGTGCTCTCGTCGCTGCTGCTACTGCTGAGCTGGACCTGCCGACGAGCAGTGACCTTCTTGGCTGGTGCTGGTTGGCGGATGGGAGAGGTAGAGGTATTCTTTGTTTTGGCCTCCCTTGGAGGTTGAATACGAGTAAGGGAGATATGAGGAGGTTTCTCCACTACCTGAACCTCGGTGCTGCTGCTGCTGCTGCTATTGCTGCCGCTATCTTCTTTGTCCTTGTCGGCTACTGTTTTCTGCCGCTTTACAGGTGTAAACTCCTTGGACAAATTCCTCTTGACAGAGGGTTTGCAGTCGGATTCCTCCCAAACTGAGGAAGAGGAGAAACCTGCTATATAGGTGTCGAGTTCAGCCGAAGGTATCTTTCTCTTGGTTCCTCGGGCAGAGGTGTTGGTTGTGCGGCTGCCGCCTGCGGCTGTTGTGGCAGGGGTTGGTGTGGATGCAACAGATGGCGTTTTGGGCGTGGCAGCAGGTGTAGGGGTATGTGCAGGGTTGGGGGCAGCAAAGTACTAATTGGGGAAAGTAGGGAACACAACATCGGGGAAATTTAAAGAAGTATGGATGAAATGTACCGTGGCAGTGGTGAAGTCTCGGATGAAACTCATGAGGCCGAGCTGTCGTTCCTCCAGTTTTTGTATGGCAGCAAGGATCTGGGAGGAGGTGTCGGCCGGAGGTGCTGCTGCTGTAGGTTGCCTGGGTTCTGTGGTAGCGGGCTCGGTGTTTGTGGGTTTTGTCGACTCTGGTGCTGTGGTAGTAGGGTCGAAAGACAACAGCAGGGTGGCAACAGTAAGTTCCATCAGGCTGAGTATGTTTCGGTTGGTCCAGCCTTTCCCTCGGACTCGTAAATCTTCTGCTGTCTCCGGTACATGGTGGCCGCGGCAGAGGGCAATGATGAGGTAGGGGTAGAAGAGTGGTCCGGTCGGTCAGTATGCGCAATCCAGGATGCCCTCTCGGACATATCTACCAACGTTAATTGGCCTCTCATGTAAGATGGAATGGATGAGGGCTAACCTGGGTTGGTCAACTGTTGTGTTGTGAGATGAGGGCATGATCTGTTTCTTGATGAAGGCGTTCCAAAGCTTGGCCTCCGAAGTTAGCTGGACTCTCTTCACCGTCCTTGGGTTTTTCGGATCCATGTTCCACTCTGTACCCTCGCCTGTGAGTTCTGCCATCACATCGTCGTGGTCGGCAGGCTCTAGACTCTCGAGAAACTGTTTATGGCCATCTTCTCATCTACCCACATAGAACCCGTAGAGAGTGTTGATATACTCAGGCTCGATCGGTACCTTTTTTTCTCATACGGTGACTGCTGTCACGTTCATGCTGCCGATGGCATCATAAAAGTCTCGGACAAGAGTCACATTCATCTTCTTTGGCTGCTCCGCGAATATCTGCCACTTCAGGGCTCTGATTTTACTGGCGATGAACGGCTGCATCCCCATGTTCCCCGTTTTGGAGGTGTAAATAAAACCTTTCTCCTTCCACATGTCACGGATCTGTAAGGATCGTGGAGTTGATGCTCCCGGGGTAGATCCTGAGGCAGCACTTTGGCGGGTGTTTCTAGAAGACATGTTGCAAGGATTGTGTAAGAAAATGAAAGCAAGTAAAAATTCTGGAGAAAACAAGTAGAATGAGTAGAAGTGAGTGAAAATGAATAGTAAAACGGGGTTTATATAGGGAAGAGTTTGCTGCCCGTTGGAGCTGTAACGACATGCGCGAATAACAGGGCCAGCTGTTACGCGGTTTCTAACGCGTCTGTCACGCATTTCCATGTCTGCTGTGCGTCTGCCGTGACAGCGTGTTGACAGGCTGGATATTCTGCGTCTGTCGCGGTAGCTGTAACGGCAGGCTCCAAAGTTGGACTTTTTGGGTTGATGGAAAGATGGTGGGCTGAATTCACTTCTCCTCTTCTCCTTGTTTCCTTTATTTCCTAAAAATAATAAAAATAAAAGCATTATTTCCAAAAAATAAAATAATCCTAATTACCTAATATATAAATAATAAATAATAAAAATAAAACTTAAGTTAAATTAGGGATGCCAGGTGGGGCATCTCCTAAGGTAACCACTTCTTGCATTCTTGGGGCTTTAGTCCCCTGATAATGCTTCAATCGTTGTCCATTGACTTTGAATTGGTGCCCGTCTTTTAAAGATCTGATCGTGATGGCACCATGGGGGAAAACTTGCACTACTTGGAATGGGCCAGACCATCTAGACTTCAGCTTCCCTGGGAAGAGTTTCAACCTAGAGTTAAATAACAACACAAGCTACCCTGGGCAGAACTATCGTGGCAACAACTTCTTGTCATGCCACTTCTTGGTCTTGTCCTTGTAGATTCTTGCGTTGTCATAGGCCATTGTTCGAATTTCTTCAATTTCGTTCAGATCAAGTAGCCTTTTATGCCCTGCTTTTTCCAAGTCCATATTAACTGCCTTGATGGCCCAATATGCTCTGTGCTCAATCTCGACAGGTAAATGACACGTTTTCACATAAATCGGTCAATAGGGAGACACTCCCAATAGAGTTTTGAATGTTGTTCTGTAGGCCCATAATGCATCATTGAGGTGTAGAGACCAATCCTTCCTAGTTGGCTTAACCATCTTTTCAAGAATGTTCTTAACCTCTCTATTGGATATTTCAGCCTGTCCATTGGTTTGAGAGTGGCATGTTGTTGCAATCCGATGTTTGACACCATATTTTTTCAAGGCAGCAGCTATAACCCTATTGTCAAAATGTCTCCCTTCATCACTAATGATCGCCTTAGGGATGCCGAATCTGGAAAAAAATGTTTTTATGCAAAAACCTCTGAACCGTCTTGGCATCATTTTTCTGAGTAGCGATCGCTTCAACCCATTTGGACACATAGTCCACTTCCATGAGGATATATAAGTTCCCACATGAAGTTGGGAATGGTCCCATAAAATCTATCCCCTAAACGTCGAAGATTTCGACTTCAAGAATATTTTGCAGCGGCATCTCGTGTCTCCTTGAGATGTTTCCAGCCCGTTGACACTTGTCACAGTTCTTGTAGAATGTTTGGGCATCCTTGTATAGTGACGGCCAATAAAATCCCGACTGCAAAACCTTGGCAGCAGCTTTGTTACCTCCTAAGTGTCCTCCATACTGTGAAGCATGACAGTGATGTAGTATAGCTTCATGTTCATCCTGTGGTACACATCTCCTGATAACCTGATCTGCACAAATTTTGAAAAGAAGAGGTCCGTCCCAATAATAATGCTTAACATCATTTTGGAACCTCTTCCTAGCTTGGTAATTAAGGCCATGAGGAGTTATTCTGCTAACTAAAAAATTAACGAAATCATCATACTAGAGGAGTTCAGAAAACTTACCTGTCGCGGTAGTGCTTGTGGCAACAAACAACTGTTCATCAGAGAAGGTCTCCAGTATGTGTGTTTCGTCTGCCGGTTGACTCTTTCCCTTCTCTAACCTTGATAAGTGGTCTGCAACTTGATTCTCTGTCCCCTTTTTGTCCTTGATTTCAAGGTCGAACTCTTGCAGTAGCAGAATCCAACGTATCAGTCGAGGCTTTGCATCCTTTTTGGTGAACATATACTTTAATGCAGAGTGGTCTGTGTGGACTATGACCTTCGTTCCAAGTATATAAGAACGGAACTTGTCAATAGAGAATACCACATCTAATATTTCCTTCTTTGTGGTAGTGTAGTTCACTTGGGCGTCGTTTAATGTTTTGCTGGCATAGTATATGACATGAAAGAGCTCGTCTTTCCTCTGCCCAAGTGCTGCCCCGACAACATAGTCACTAGCATCACACATGATCTCAAACGACAGTTTCCAATATGGTGGTTGTACTATTAGGGCTGTTACCAGCTTTTCTTTTAGAACCTTGAATGCTTCAGTACATTCAGGGTTGAAGTCAAAGGGACGATTCTGCTCCAGAAGATGGCATAAGGGCTTTGTGATCTTCGAAAAGTTCGCGATAAACCCCTGATAAAAATCAGCATGCCCTAAGAAACTTCTTATTCCCTTGACTGTGGTGGGTGGTGGCAGCTTTTTGATTACCTCTATCTTAGCTCTGTCGACTTCTATGTCGCGGCAGCTAATTTTATGGCCAAGGACTATCCCTTCATCCACCATGAAGTGACACTTCTCCCAGTTCAATACCAAGTTTGCTTTTTCACATCTTTCGAGCACTTTCTGTAGGTTGCCTAGGCAGCTTTCAAAGTTGTCTCCAAAGACTGAAAAATCATCCATAAATATTTCTAGGAAATCCTCCACCATATCGGAGAATATTGCCATCATGCACCTTTCAAAAGTCGATGGTGCATTACAAAGTCCAAACAGCATCCTCCGAAAAGCATAAGTACCGTAAGGGCATGTGAACGTCGTCTTTTCTTGATCTTCCGGTGCGATGGCTATTTGATTATAACCTGAGTAACCATCAAGAAAACAATAGTAAGTCTTACCCGCTAATCTATCAAGCATTTGATCAATAAAGGGTAAGGGGAAGTGGTCCTTCCGGGTAGCTTTGTTAAGCTTCCGGTAGTCTATACAAACCCTCCAACCGGTCACAGTCTTGGTTGGGATTAGCTCGTTTTCTTCGTTGGTTACTACGATCATTCCTCCTTTCTTGGGAACGCACTGCACCGGGCTCACCCACTCGCTATCCGAGATGGCATAGATTATTATATCATCTAGCCATTTTATGATCTCCTTACGCACCACCTCTCGCATATCATCGTTCAGACGTCTTTGTGCATCAATAGTCGGCTTATGATCATCCTCTAAGAGGATTTTATGCATGCATAGTGCCGGACTGATGCCTTGGATATTAGTTATCGTCCATCCAATAGCCTTCTTGTGTTGTTGCAGCATCCCTATTAGCTGTTGTTCCTATTCCTGCATCAACTTGGAAGAGATGATTACGGGCAACATATCATTTAAACCAAGGCAGACATATTTTAACTGCCATGGCAGGGTCCTAAGGTCTAGAACATGGGGCTCAACGGTTGATGGCTTTTGAATTATATGGTTATCCGAGTTATAGTTTAAGGGCTCGAACAACTTACCTGGACGATTGTCTATCCAATTTACCTCCTCTTGATCTTCAGTATCAGATGTTTCAGATTTTGAGGAGTTGTTGTCGTCGGTGCTGTCGTGACAGTCGTCTAAATGGCTGCTGAGATAATGGCCAATTTTGATGTCGTGGCAGCCCGACCTGATGCAGGGTTGGTCAATGTTAACTTCAGTGATAGCCTTGCATTCTTCTTCTGCATCAGCATGTTTCATTGCTTGGAGAACATTCAGCTTGATCTCTTGATCGTTCACTCTCATAGTGAGTTCTCCTTTTTCCACATCAATCAATGATCTTCATGTGGCTAAGAAGGGCCACCCCAGGATGATTGGTGCGTTTTCATCTTCTTCACAATCTAAGATAAGAAAGTCAGTAGGAAAAATAAATTTATCCACCCTTACCAAAATATCTTCAATTTTTCCTTCTGGATGAACGTAAGAGCGGTTTGCCAGCTGCAGTAATACTGTTGTGGGTCGAGCTTTTCCAATACCTAATTTCTGAAAAACAGATTTGGGAATTAAATTTATACTAGCACCAAGATCACAAAGTGCCTTACCCACAAATTTGTCTCTGATTATGCATGGTATGATGAAGCTCTCATGATCCTTCTTCTTCTGGGGTGGATGCTTGTCTAGAATACTCATGCATCCTTCTGTCATCTTAACCGTTTCAAATTCCCTAAGTCTGGATTTCTTTGACATGGCATCCTTGAGAAAATTGGCATAACCAAGTATTTCTTTTATAGCATCCAACAGAAGAATATTGATATGAACCTGCTTAAAAATATCATAAATTTTCTTAAGATGGGATTCCTGTTTCAATTTCTATAACCGCTGAGAGAAAGGAGGTGGAGGACGATAATCAGCAATACGTCCTTCCCACTACATTCGAATCTAAGGAGGTTTTGGTTCATCATCTTTCTCCTCTATCCCTTCTGCTGCCGTAACAGGTTCATTGGCAGCAGGCTGCTTGTCGTCTGCCGGGGCAGCGTTCTCGGCAGGTGACTCCAAGGCTGGTTCCTTAACTGATTCAACTTTCTTCTCCGGCCCTGGTAATTTCTTCCCACTCCTAGTAGTGATGGCTTTTCACTGATCATGTGTGGGTTGTCTAGCGTTTTCAGTATTGCTAGGGAATCCTTCATTCTGCCTCGGTTTAATATGCTGGGAAACCTGACCCATCTGTGTCTCCAATGATTTCAGAGTAGCTTCATGATTGGTCATCTGCATCTCTGTTTTGTCCATGAATGTTACTGTCTTCTTGACAAAGTGATTCATGTTTTCAATGTAGGTTCTTGTTTGAGACATAAACGTGGCCAGAGTCTATTCCAGTATACTAGTTGTGGCAGCTGGTGGCTGTTGCGGTTGCTACCGAGTCAGTAATCTAGGTCCCCCTGGTTCTGAGTATTCTGTGCTTGAGGATTCAGGGCATTACTAGGATTTCTCCAAGAGAACTTGGGATCCTTTCTCCAGTTAGGATTGTAGTTGTTGGAGTTATAATTCTGCTTATTGTAGTTCCCAACATACATCCCTTCTTCTAACTGTAATGGACATTCTTCCGAACTATGATTTCCATCGCAAGTTTCGCATACCTCTTCAGCAGAGTAGACAAGCTGTGAATCTTCTTTCAAGAGCTTTTTCATTAACTTGGTGAGATATGCCACCTGTGATTTTAACGAACTGTTGGCCTCATAATCTTTTACAGCTAGAACTCGTTTACCCCCTCTTCTTGCTATAGGAAAATGTTCCTCATTCTTAGCCAGATTTTTCAATACTGTCATTGCCTCATCTGGGTCTTTGTCCAACAGTAATCCATTTGCTGTTGAATCAATTCTTATACGCGTTTGTAAATTGGCAGCATTATAGAATTTAGTTACCTGGTTCCAAACGGGGAATCCATGCATCGGACAGTTCCTTAGAAGAGTGGTAAATCTGTCCCAGGCTTCGTGCATTGGCTCGTCGTCTTCTTGTTGAAAAGTAGCAATTTCGTTACGTAATCGCTCAGATAAGTGTGAAGGATTAAAATGAGATAAAAATTCACGAGTTAAATCTGCCCAAGTTCGTATTGAACCCGACGTTAGTTTATTCCACCAAGTTTTTGCTCTGTCCCTCAATGAATGAGGAAATAACCGAAGCCTCAGTATCTCCGGATTAACTCCTGGTAGTCTAAACGAACCACAGATTTCCTGGAACGTTTTTAGATGCTCCCTAGCATCCTCTGTAGCAGCAACACTAAATTGGCCAGTGTTGTTAATCATGCTGAACATAACAGGTTTTAGCTCAAAGTTGTCAACATCTACGTCTGGCAGGGTGGTTTCTAGTTCTACATGATCGTTGAGAATGTAGTCTCGGCATGACCGATGTGCGGCAGTGACAGGAGGGTCGACAGGTGGATCGTTCCCTCCATCTCCGGCAGGATTGTTATTATCCTGAGGATTTCCTTGGTTGTTCCTTCTTTCTTCACGTCTTTCGTTCACCATTGCTTCGAGTTGTTCCTCTAGGTATTTGTTCCTTTCAACGAGGTAACAGACTCTTTTCTTACGATTAAACGTTCATTCGGGTTTAGGATCTAACTGGTACTCAGGTTCCTTCCCTCGTTGAGATCTGCACATACGCAAACAAAAGACCTTGTGAAAGGTATAGGTTGAACAATCCAAGTAAAAACAGAAAAGTAAAAAGAATGCAATAAAAGGTAGGGTAAAGTTATGTTGCAAGTCCCCAGCAACGACGCCAAAAACTTGTTGCGTGTAAAAGTGTCTATCGCAATGTACTGCAAGTGTACACGACGCAAGTAGTAAAGTGATACGAAAGTATCGGATATCGTCTCCACAGGGACTGGGCTGATAGCTTCACCTTGGATTACTGCACGAAGGGAAAAAGAATAGTTTAAATTATTGTCACGAAAATAATAAAGAGAAATGGAAAATAAGATTAAAGGAATCAAGATAGAGAGAATGGGCTGGTATTGAATTGCTCAGTAGTGTAGGTGTTGCAAAGTCTAGGAATATATGTTCTGTCGTCGTCCTTGTCGTGGCAGCGGTATGTTGTTAATCGCGGCAGCGATCACACAACTCTGTACTTCAAGCTTGGCAAGAATCCCTACTATGTCTTGGCCTATCCCTAGGTCCAAGTCTGTCGATGAACACGTCTTTGATGATACCTCCCGGCGTGAATTGAAGGATGAACATCGATGTTGTTGAATTCTTCCTTAGCCACTTAACCTCGTCCTATCCCTAGGTCCGAGATAGTTCAACCATAAACTGGAGAACCCACACTTATTCCTTTCGTATACTTAACTCTCTCGATATTAAGTAAACAGATAATCTCACAATGCTCTCTCGATACTCTTGCAAGATGTTGAAAACCAGAATAAGCAAACTTGAAGTTATTTTATTGAATAGAAAATTCCTAAAACAAATTCAATCCTTGCAACTACTTTACAAATCAACCTGTGGCCCTAGGGGAAGTTTAGAACATGATGAGAAGGGGAAAACGGCTAGGGTTTTGGGAAGAAGGCTAGAGGTGAAGATGATCTCCTCTCCTAGGTCGAATTACATGCCTTTATATAGGCCTTGGGTTCAAGTTTTCTAATATGGCAAGAATACAAGTTTAAATTAAAGTACAACTCTATTAAAGACTAAAGCTTCAGAGCATAAGTCTTTAATTCGTCCTTCCTTCTTGCTTGGAGTTTCTTCCTTGAACTTTGGGCTTGGCCTTCATTCTGATCTAGGGTTTGGAAAAATATAAGGGTGCTCCACGACATATGGGCTTAATTTTCTCTTTCTATCGAGGCCCACTTTGCTTCTTCTCCTCAATACTGCTGTCGCCCTTGGCTGCCACGGCAGCGGCCATGGTAGCATCCTCCTCCTCGTCTGCACATCGAGTTCCAGCTATGCTTCTTCCCTGCCCAGCGTCTGCTTCTCCATCTGCTACAGCAGCTACCTGCAAAAGCTACCAATTTCAGTAGAAACTGTGTCATTTAATATATTTGTGATGTATGAATGAAATCTAACCTAAATGCAATGAATTATGCTTGAATGCAGCAGAAATATGAGTTAAATAGGGAGTAAATAATAGAACTTTTACACACTTAATAAGCTTCACCTTCTTGGTGGTTCCTTTCAACAAAGCTGACATCGAGACCAACTTTTGTCCCGTTTCAGCCCAGCAAAGAGGAGTTCTGCACTTTCTTACGTACAGAGCTTCATAAGGTGCCATTTGAATACTTGCCTGGTAACTATTATTATAAGCAAACTCTACCAAAGGCAAGTACTTCTCCCAAGATCCTTGAAACTCAATAACATAGCACCTCAACATATCCTCAAGAACTTAGATAACACGCTCCGACTGTCCATCTGTTTGCGGATGATAAGAAGTACTAAAATTCAGCCGCGTACCCAATGCAAACACTCCCAAAACCTTGCAGTGAACCTCGTATCTCTATCCGACACTATAGATTTTTGTACGCCATGTAAACGTACAATCTCAGCAATGTAACCCTCTTAGCTCGGCCAAGACGCTTGACCCGAACTACAAAAATTACACGGGGAAAACCAAAGTCAAACCGAAAGTCAACCTTGATTAACGACCCCTTTTTTCTTTTTAATCTTGTCTAAATGCACATTAAGCCTATGTGAATACTCGCGAATCATAGAAGAGAAAGGCACAACAATCGGAAAACATTTAGGGACTCAATTGCATAAATTGAAAATTATAAAGACTTTGCTGATTTTAGGTTTACCAATATGAAATTAATCATGTTACATGCTTCTTTATCAAGTTTTAGCTTAAAAAGACATCCCAAGCTCAAGCAATGTACAACTCTGCAAGCTTATCCAAGGTGTACGTAGTATGCACAGGTAAGAAATGCGCACACTTCATAAGGCGATCCACAATCACCCAAACAGAATTCTTCTTTGATGGCGTTAGAAGCAAACCAGACACAAAGTCCATGGTGATCCCTTCCCACTTCCATTCAGGGATCCTCAAAGGCTACAACAACCCCGAAGGAAACTGATGCTCAGCCTTAACCCGCTGACAAACCATATGTAACACCCCAATTTTGGGCTTAGAAGTTTTGGGTTTGGACCGGGTCGGTCAGAGTGCGGTTCGAATATAAAAGGTGATTTTAGGAAAGCCTAGTTCGGGTTGCATTAAAAATATGGAAAAATGTCTTAAAATCCTCTTTTATTATATATAAGAGAATGGTGAAATCAATTTTACAAAATGAGGTTTGGAAGTGTGACATTTTGGGTTAGTGACCAAAATGTAATTTTCGAAAACTAGGTGACTGTTTTAAAAAGGATTGAAACTTTGAATCTTTAAGGAGCTATTTACCCAAAAGAGTTTCTCCAGAATTTTCTTATTATTAATCAATTTAATTAATGGTTTTAAATTAAATGTAAAAGGAGGGAAAAGATATTTTTGGCATTTTAACTAATTTTTCTCTAAATTTCAATTTTCTTTTCTCTCAACTTTTCTCTCAACCCAAACACATCTCTCCAGAAAAATTTCCTCTGATTTTGACAACTAAATATGAGATTTCAATCCTCATTTGATCTCTAATCAATTCTACAACAAAACCTTGGCATTAGCTTATTGAATTTTCAAGAATCTTGGTTCCAAAAAGGGAGAAACTCAAGTTTAGAGGTATGAACGTCCTTCTCCTCTAAATTCTCAGTTCTTTACTGAAATTCCCAACTTCTCAATCCTTGATTTGTGTTTTATTAAAGGTTTTACAATTGTGTTCTTGATCTTGGCTTTAAAATGCAAGATTTGCTTTTATTTTTGATGAAATTCGTATGATCTGATTGGGCATTGTTTTGAGATGTCATTTTGATGTAAAATGAATGTATAATTGATGAGAAATTGAGGTTTGATTAATGCAATCCCGGATAGGTTGATTTTCCTAAGTTTTTACTTGTGAAAATGGTGGTTTTTGGGGTGATCTTGGTGATCTGTTATAGCTGGAGGTATAAGGACGTGTTTGAGATCATTTTGGATGTTAATTGATGTTTAAAAATAGTTAGAAGTGATGGATCTTGGCTGGGTTAAGTTTTGGAAGTGTTTGGAGGTGTTTTCGGTTGTGTTTGGTAGCCGAAATGTTGGATTTGCAAAGAGCAGCGAGTTTAAGTGTGTTGCTGGTGTTTTTAATGCATTATGATGCATTAATCCTCTGTTGTTATGTGCTTGAAACAGGGGAGAATGATCCGTGAGCAATAGAGGTGGCGTGGAAGGTTTCGGATGCTTGGAAGGCTTGTTGGCTAGCCTTGTTTTGTGTATCGGTGAGTGAAGTTGGGTTTTCAGCTTTAAAACCAAGGTTTGAAGGTTTTGGGAGCTTAGTTTAAGTCTAAACAACTTAGCTAAGCTCAAGAGTAAGTAAATGGAATTTCTCTCTTGGTTTGTGTTGTGAATTGGTTTTTAAAGCACTTGTGATCGTTGGATGCAGTGCATGTGTTTTGCATGTTTTAGATTCTGTTTTGAAAGCATATTTTAGCATGGTTTAATGCTGGTTTGGAAAGCCAAGTGTGAAGGATGCTCAAGGTAAGAGATCCTTGGTTTTGTACAATGGAATTGTGGAATTGTTGCATATTGTTGCATGTTGTTTAATGGCTTTGTGTTAATGCTTCAAAAACAGTGGATTGATGATGATAATTGGTGGTTTTGTCATTTTGGTTATGCTTGTAAAATAATGGATTAATGTGGTAAGATGATTACATTGGCAAGTGATGTAAATGGTTCTTGGTTACTTGAATCGGATATAGTTAGCCGGCTATAGGATTGGGTGCACCGTGAATAAAGTCGCCTTGGATGTGGAGTGGTAGTGATTGTACCGGTAACTCCATCCAAGTACACTAACGAGATGGTTAAGAACACCATGGTGGTTAAAATTCCATGGGTGGGTCTTGTGTTAAGGTCATATGGTGGTTAAAATTCCATATGAGGACCTTGTGTATGTTAAGGTCATAATGGTGGTTAAAATTCCATTTGAAGACCTTGTGTTTGTTAAGATCACAATGGTGGTGTAAAGTCCATGTGTGGATCTTGTGTTGTATGTCCCGGGATCTCGTTAGTGATGTTATACAACTACCAATGGGTAATGGTAAGGTCATAATGGTGGTTAAAATTCCATTTGAGGACCTTGTGAATGTTAAGGTCATATGGTGGTTAAAATTCCATATGAGGACCTTGTGTATGGTAAGGTCATAATGGTGGTTAAAATTCCATTTGGGGACCTTGAGATTGGTAGTGTGTATGAAGCGTGGGGACAACGCTTGTAATCCGCGTATCCGACTGTATTTGGTGTTGTGGTGGTTTATGAATTATCATTTGGAAGCCAATGTAATGTCCTTGAATATGAAGAAGCATGAGATGCTTGAAATGATGCATGGTTGCATGAGAAGTGTATAATGTACCAAGAATGCATGTATTACTTGTTAGCTTGAACAAGTGTTAATTTCTATTGAGAATGGTGCATGTGTGCATGAAATCTCTTTAGTGCATTGAAGTCTTGTGAAGACTTGTTTTTAAAGGCATGTAATGCAAATATTGATTTTGTGGTTCATATGTTGCATTTGTTTAATGCATGAGATAGATTGGATGAGTAAGTGGTTTTTAAAGGTTTCTTGTTCTGAAATGATTTCCATATATGAGAAAAGTATAAAGTGAAGTGGAAGTGTTTTCCAAGGATTTTGTGTTTAATTTTGCATATGGTGTTCATGCATGGAAAGGTTAAATTAATGGTTTTGCAAGGTTGTGATTTGAAGATGATTACTTAGCTTTTCTAAGCTAAGGGTTGGTTTTCATGTTTGAGCAATGCATGATTTTAAGCATGTTGTTGAAAAGGGTTTTCAAACATTGCTTTGGTTTATCGAATTGTGTTTACTTTTAAAAGAGGTTTTAAGACTCGCTGCATTGATGGTGTTTTGGTTTTGAGCATTCCTCACTAAGCATTATGTGCTTACGCTCCTTTTTGTCCATCAATGCAGATATTTGAAGTTGGGACAGCGAGAAGCAAGGGATTCAAGAAGATCTCCACTTGAGATGTATGTCTCGGTTAATAGTTATAGATAATAAAGGCAATGGGGGGAGAATCTCTTATGTTGATGTTTAATGAGATCGTGTATGTTGGACAAGTTTGGTTTATGATTTTGAACTATGTGGTTTAACGTTTGCAACGTTTGAATCTTCTTATTCTTAAGTCGTTATGCTATGCTTCTTGTTTTAAAAGCATGATTGAGTGTTGGATGTGTTGAATGAGTTGGTGCACCTAGGGGTGGTTTTGTATCTAGATTTTGATGCAATTATGTTCCTTGAGTGTTTAATGACTTGCTGGTATGGTTTGGTTGCCTTTAGAGCATGTTTGATGGATCAATTATGTAATAAACCAGCAAAATCTCTGCAATCTGGGCAGGTCGTATCGGAACGGGTGCTACCGTTTCGGAACGGAGCCTGAAATGGCCTGGGCATTTCGAAACGGGAGGAACCGTTCCGGAACGAAAATGCTACTGCCAAGCCCTGTTCCGGAACTGGTTTCGGAACGGTCCCGCGTTTCGGAACGGATCATCCCTGTTCCGAAACACCCGACCGTTGGGCACTGAAATTGTTGGTTAAATGTTTTGAAAACCTTGCGTTATGGTCTTGAACTTTGTATATGCAATTGTATGAGTTTGAGATGTCCGTTGGAGTTGAAATTTGGCAGAGAAACATGAAACATGACTAATTTCATTTTGGTAAATCAAAAGTTGGCTAAGTCCTTATAATTTTCAGAATTTACGATTTGGTCCCTAAATTCATGTTTTGTGCAATCGAGTCCCTAAATGTTTTCCGATTGCGATGATCTTTGAGTATGCTAATTGTATGAACATATCTAGGGTTAATGTGCATTTAGATAAGATTAAAAAGAAAAAAAAGGGTCGTTAATCAAGGTTGACTTTCGGGTTGACTTTGGTTTTCCCCGTGTAAACTTCTTAATTCGGTTCAACCGTCTGGGCCGGGTTAAGGGGGTTACACCATACACTTGCTCACATACTCAGCGACATATTTCTTCAAACCCACCCAATAGTACTCATCTTTCAGATCACGGTACATCTTTGTACTACCAGGGTGCATAGAAAATGGACTACTATGAGCTTCGGTCAGAATAGTGCGCCTCAACTCAACATCATTCGGCACCACTATCCGACTCCCAAAACATAGAACACCATCATCATTAAAACAGAAGTCTGATGGTCTATCCTCAGCAATATCCTGAACATGTGGCACCAAGGAATCATCCAACAGCTGCTTGTCCTTTATCAACTGGACTAGAGATGGTTTCACTTTCAATTCAGCAACAAGACCACCATCTCGTGATATGCTCAAGCTAGCAAACATCGCCCTTAACTCCACCACCACTTTCCTGCTCAAAGCATCAGCCACAACATTGGCCTTCTGTGGATGATACTCGATCGTTAGATCATAATCCTTAAGCAACTCCACCCATCGTCGTTGCCTAAGATTCAACTCTTTTTGAGACATTAAATACTTCAAACTCTTGTGATCCGTGTACACAGTACACTTCTCACCATAAAGATAATGTCTCCAGATCTTTAGAGCAAAACCACCGCAGCTAACTCAATATCATTCGTAGGATAATTGTGCTCATGCACTTTCAACTGTCGCAATGCATAAGCCACTACCTTACCCTCTTGCATTAACACACACCCCAAACCAACGTAGGATGCGTCACTATACACCACAAACTCTTTCTTTGATTCAGGTTGAACCAAGATAGGAGCTTGCGTCAAAGCTACTTTTAACTTCTCAAAAGCTTGTTGTCTCGCTTCCGTCCACTCGTATTTAACATCCTTTTGCAACAACTTCATCAAAGGGACAACAATCTTAGAAAATCCATCCACAAACCCCCGGTAGTATCCTGCTAACCCAATAAAACTACGGACTTCATGAACAGACTTAGGAGGATTTCAATTCATCACTGCCTCAACTTTCTGGGGATCAACTCGAATCCCTTCGGCCGAAACCACATGACCAAGGAAAACAACTTCCTTTAGCCAAAACTCACATTTGCTTAGCTTAGCATAAAGCTGATTTTCCATCAGCGCTTGCAAAACAATCCTCAAATGACCTTCATGTTCCTCCTCAGTACGAGAGTACACCAGGATATCGTCGATGAACACCACAACGAACTTGTCCAAGAATTCATGGAACACCCTATTCATCATGTCCATGAAAGCGGTAGGAGCATTCGTCAAACCAAACGGCATCACAAGGAACTCATAATGGCCATACCTTGTTCTAAAGGCTGTTTTCAGCACATCCACATCTTTCACCTTTAACTGATAGTACCCTGACCTCAGATCAATCTTTGAAAATATAGCCGCTCCCCGAAACTGATCAAAAAGATCATCAATCCTCGACAAAGGATACTTGTTCTTGACGGCCAACTTATTCAGCTGACGATAATCGATGCATATTCTCATCCTGCTATCCTTCTTTTTCACAAACAAGACCGGTGCACCCCAAGGTGACACACTAGGCCGAATGAAGCCACGGTCAAGCAACTCCTAAAGTTGCGTCTTCAACTCCTTCAACTCTTTGGGTGCCATGCGACAGGGAGCAATGGACATCGGAGTTGTGTTCTCATACAGCTCAATTCCAAACTCAACCTCTCGACTAGGCGGCAAACCAGGTAATTCCTTCGGAAACACTCCAGGGAACTCACACACGGTTCTTATATCCTGAACGCGTACCTTTTTGAACTAGGATTCATAACAAAGGCTAGGTAAGCTTCACATCCTAGCCATAACATCCGGCTCACTTCCAACATTGACACCACATTGGCAAGAAACTTCACATTTTCTCCCACCACCACCACCTCATAATCATCCGCAAGTTTCAACAAAACTCGCTTGCTTTCAAAATACACAACGACTCTATGCTCAACAAGCCAATCCATGCCAAGGATTACATCAAAACCATAGAATGGCAATTCCATAAGACCAACAAAAAACACATGATCTTGCACCATTAAGGGACATCTCCTATACAACTTCCTTGTTACAATCGTTTCACCGAAGGAGCTAGTCACACGTATACCAACATCCAAAGACTCAACATGCAAACCAAGCATTTGAGCATGTTCACGCAATATGTACGAGTGTGTAGATCCAGAATCAATCAAAGAAAGTAATGACAAGGATTGCAAAGTAAAGGTACCTGCGATCACGTCCATGTCATTCCTTCCCTCACGGTGGGCATACACTCGAGCCTGACCACCACCCTCAGGTTGGACAGCCACAACATGCGCCACGTTCCTTCCACCATCCTCCCTACGCTGAAAATTACAACGGCCGCACCCGCGACCTCTTTGTGGCTCAACTGCTCTCACCGGAGCCTATCCATCTCTCAGCGACTGAGGACAATCTTTCTTCATATGCCCTCGGTTTCCACAATTCTAGCATGTCCCAAGGTTACCCCAACACTCACCACCGTGTCTCCTACCACACTGGTTACACTCAGGAGTCCTCAAGAAAGCATTAGGTCCTTGCTGACCTCTACCAAGGTTACCACCCCCACGTTTAGCATCATAGTGCGACTTTCTATTTTTATGCCTCTTGTTGCGATCTCTACCATAATCGCGTTCTGCAGCTTGCTTCCCTAAGCTAGAACCTCTTGCTCGACTTGTCAAGCCAAGATTCAACTCAATGTCATTGGCTCTAGTGACCAAGACATCGAAATCAGTGTAATCAGCTGCAAGCATATAGGTCTTAACATCCGCTACCAGCCCATAATAGAACCGTTCGCACCTTTCCCTCTCGCTAGGAATTAGCTCAGGTGCATACTGGCTAAGGCGAACAAACTGAATCTCATATTCGGCCACACACATGTTCCCTTGCACAAGATACATAAACTCCCTCTTCTTCTCGTTGAGGTAGCGAACTCCTAGATATTTTCGCTTGAACGCATTCAAAAAGAATGTCCAAGTCACCTCATCATCCTCCATTCCGGAGATAGTGGTCGTCCACCACGTGTAAGCATCACCATGCAGTAGTGACACAATGCATCCCAACTTCTACACATTATTGCGGTTCAACTGACCAAGAATCATCTTGGTGCTCTCCAACCAAGATTCAGAACCTTTAGGTGTCAAACCTCTAAACTCAGTCCCAGCCAGACTGCGCAGACGCTCCAACGACAATCTCACATTAGCACAATCCTGAGGTGCAGCTCCATGAGCTCCAGCTACGGCTGCTTGGAAAGCTCCAACAATAGCTTATATCAACATGGTCATATCAGGAGCAGCTTGCCCCTGAACACCCTCGGGTCCAGCAACCCCAGCACCAACTCCAGCAGCCCCAGCTCTAGCCCCACCACCACAAGGTGGTCCACCAGGGAGAGGAGGAGGTAAATCCTCAGCATTCTCTACGTTCTTATTCTCAGCCGTAGATCTAGTATTGATTCTAAGCTCTCTACGTGGCCTCATAATAAAAACAATGCATTGACAAAAATGCAATAAACACAATTAGGCATAAAAGGTAAGTAATCCAAGTACTCAAGCTCATTTTTGAAACCATTTCTTTTCATTAGTAATGATATGGCAATGGGATCCCAACTATACTCCTAACATAGCATAGCATCACAAATTCACCTCAATTGAATCACACATCAATGTTCATACATCAAACTTTCACTGAAATGACACAATCATACATAACCGCACACTATAACCACATACCAAGCCCCAATTATTCGGTAACCTGGCTCTGATACCAACAAATGTAACCCCCTTAGCCCAACCAAGACGCTTGACCCGAACTACAAAGATTACACGGGGAAACCCAAAGTCAACCTTGATTAACAACCCTTTTTTCACTTTAATCTTGTATAAATGCACATTAAACCTATGTGAATACTCACGAATCATGGAAGAGAAAGGAACAACGATCGGAAAACATTTAAGGACTCAATTGCATAAATTACGCATTTAGGGACCAAAATGTAATTTTTTTAAATAATAAGAACTTTGCTGATTTTAGGTTTACCAATATGAACTTAATCATGTTACATGCTTCTCTGTCAAGTTTCAGCTTAAAAAGACATCCCAAGCTCAAGCAATTGCATCCACAATATTCAGGACTAAAATGTAAAGCATAGAAACTTAAAAAAAATTCAAAACAACATCCAACGGTCAACTGTATCGGAACGCTCACCCTCCGTACCAAAACGCCCGTATCAAAATGGTGTTGACCGTTTTGGTACTCGGGTATGTTCCGAGACCGGTATCGAAACAAGCTTCACTAGTAGCCAAACTGTTTCGAAACAGCTTCATCCGTTCCGAACCACCATGGCCATTACAGGCCCCCGTTTCAGAACAGGTGAGGGTGTTTCGATACACTTTGCCCAGTGATAGCAGAAATTGCTGGTTTTTGACATTTCAAACCATCCAAACATACTTCAATGAGCATCAAAACACACCAGTAGCTCATTTTGATACTAAGGACCATATTTAAGGTCTTAAAGCTAGAGCATGGCATCAATCACAAAAAAAACACTCAATCTAAAGGCATGCTCCCTAGTCTCAAAACCAAAATAGGCAACCAAACCTCAAACCAAACATTTAGGACCATTTACAACCCATAAATGCCATCACAAACATGCCACAAACTTAGGGAGTTCAAACACATCTCCCAAATACAACCTTGGTCTCCCATTGCCATATATCAAGACTAAAGTATATAAAAACATCACCATACATGAGCTTTGCACTTCCTTTGATGTTCTTAGCCTTCTCACTGCCCAATAACACCTCAATTATCTGCATTATTGGTAAAAGAGAGCGTAAGCACAATTGCTTAGTGAGGCATGCTCTAAAGAAACCAACACAATAATGCATTATTCAAATCACTTTCTCAAAAGCCTTTTTCTACAACATGATCATTCTATCTCATGCTTGAAAACCATTCAAAACAACTTCTCATTGAAAACACATGTACCTCAATTCTATCTCATGCATTTAAACCAATGCAAATCTCATGGCAAAGCCACACTCATGCTTGTAAAACCAAAGCATTTCATATACAAAGCTCATATGCATTTCTCATAGCATAAATCATCTCATCAAAGGTACATGTGAATCAAAAGCATTTTCATATATTATATTGACATTTCACATCTCATTATTACTCAGATATGCGGACAACATTCTCTAACCACTAGGGGCTTCCAGTGGAATCTCACATCATCGTACTCACTTGTCTAGTAACATAATTTCTGGTGGAATCTCACATCACCGTACTCACATGGCGGAATCTCTCATCGCCACAAAGCTTGGGTATTTCACCAAGTCCTACCCGATGGAATGCCCATCATCGGTTCTCTCCTTTTGGATTAAACCAAAGAGTATGTACGAATTTTTAGTTTATAGTGCACTCTCATCCTATTGGTCGATCAATTATATTCGGTAAGTATCTCAACATCTATGCCAATATATTATGTCAAAACATCATCTCACCTATTGTTTTTCATGCAACATTTCCCAAATCATTTTCATCTCATTTCAAAACCATAACATTTTCCATACTTTAAAACAAAAGCTCAAATCTCAACTATGCAACATGTTATTTCATGAAATCATTTCAAGCATCATCTCATGCTACAAATCATGCATAAAAGCAATAGGAATTTATCTATCTCAAACCATGAGCATGTAAAAGCATTTTAGGGACAACCACCACATTTAAGAGAGCAATCTAGCAAATACTTACTTCCGAACTTATGAGGGTGTTTAAAACCTTTCCTAAATCCTCAAACCTGGTTTCTTCTCCCCCAAGGACTTCTAAACCATTCACACTCACCGATTACGTTTCGCTTGCTCGCCGAAATGCTATCTAGGCTCCCGGATCAACACCAAAAGCGTCTAAAGATGTCTCCCATGTTTATAACACATAAGAGCAGAGGATTAATGCATCATCATGCATTGAAATCATCAGCCACACACCTAAACTCGCTGCTCTACTCACAAACCACATTTCGGCTACCAAACACAATCGAAATCATCTCCAAACTCTTCCAAAACAAAGCCCAGCCAAGATCTACCACTTCTAATCATTTCTAAACATAAATCAACATCAAAAATCACCATAAACTCGTCCTTATACCTCCATCTATGACAGAACACCAAAACCACCCCAAAAACCATCATTCTAGCATACAAAACTTAGGAATCCAAGCCTATTCGTGATTTGTTTGATAAAACCTCATTTATAACAACAATTAACATCCAAAATACATTAGAAAACAACCTCAAAATAGAGCCTAACCATCAACCATGAAAATCACCAAGATCTCTTCAAAAACCTTAAGTTTTAATACAATTTCTTGTTTCTAACATTAAAGCAACTCAAAAATCATTATCAAAGGATTGATAACTTGGGAATTTCAGTAAAGAACTGATCAATAGAGGAGAAGGACGAATCTTACCTCTAATGGTTAATTTCTCTTTGAATTGGGCAAGTTTTCTTGAAAATCCAATGTAAAAACAAGAGGTTTTGATGAGGAAAAGATTAGGAATCAAAAGGAGATTGAAATCTCATCAAAAGGAATGAAAATAAAAGGTTAATTGCTGGAGGAAATGTGTTTGGCTGAAAAGAAATTGAGAGAAAATGAAATGAGAGAAAATTGATGAAGGGTAGTTATGAAAAGTCAAAGGTAGTTTCCTTTTAATTAATCTTTATTTTCCTTTAATTAAAATATTAATAAAACCACCCAAATTAAGAAGAAATATGATTAAAAACATTTTTGGTTAAATAATCTCCTTAAAGATTCAAAGTTTCAATCCTTTACAAAACAGTCAATATTCAACTTTTGCAAAAACTGCGATTTGGTCACTACACCGAAATGTAGTATTTCAAAACCTTATTTTGTAAAATTGATTTCACCATAATCATTCATATAATAAATGAGGATTTTAGATATTTTCCATATTTTTAAAGCAACCCGAACTAGGTGTTCCCTAAATCTCCCTTTAAGATTCGAACCGTTTAACCGATCCGATTCGAACTCTAAAACATCTAGGCCCAAATTTGGGGTGTTACAGGTGCTGGTGCGAGTTTGCCTATGGAGCAACTCCGTAGTCTGGGAGGGACTAAGTTTAGGGGGCTGACCCTTGAGGGTTCCGAGTCTTGGTTGGAGAGCACCAAGAGGATCCTTAGACAAATGAATTGTACTGATGTCCAGAAGTTGGGGTGCATCGTATCTATGTTGCATGGTGATGCCTACACGTGGTGGATGACCACTATAGCTTGTTTGGAGGATGCTGAGGTGTCTTGGATGTTCTTTCTGAACGCGTTCAAGAGAAAATATTTGGGAGTCTGTTAATTAGACGAGAAAAAAGAGGGAGTTTATGTCCCTTGTACAAGGTAGCATGTCGGTGGCGGAATATGAAGTACAATTTGTACGCCTTATCTAATATGCACTAGAGTTGATCCCTAGTGAAAATGAGAGATGCGATCGGTTCATATATGGGCTGGTGGCTGATGTGAAAACCTATATGCTTGCATCAGATTATATCGATTTTGATGTCTTGGTCACTCAAGCCAAGGACATTGAGATGAACCTTGGTCTGGCGAGTCGAGTGGGAGGATCTAGCTCGGGGAAGCGACCTGCATATCGTGATATTGGAATGGATTGGTTCAAGAGACCTAAGGATAGAAGGTCACACATGGATGCTAGACGTGGGGGAGGTAACCACGGGAAAGGCCAACAAGGGCCGAATGCTTTCATCCATACCCCTGAATGTAACTGGTGTGGCAGGAGACACACGAGAGAATGCTGGGGCAACGTTGGTGAGTGCTAGAATTGTTGTTCCAGTGGGCACATGAAACGGGATTGTCCTCAGCCGATGCGAGAAGCAAGCTCTGATGAGAGCAGATGAGCCACAAAGAGGTCATGGGCGTGGCTGTGGTAATTTTCAATGTAGAGATGATGGTGCGAGGAAGGTGGCACATGTTGTAGCTGTTCAACCTGAAGGAGGTGGCCAGGCCAGAATGTATGCCCATCGTGAAGGGAGGAATGACACGAACGTAATTACAGGCACTTTTACTTTGCAGTCTTTGTTATTACTTTATTTAATTGATTCTGGATCTACACACGCGTACATATTGCATGAACATGCTCAAATGCTTGGTTTGCCTGTTGAGTTTTTAGATGTTGGTATACGTGTAACTAGTTCTTTCGGTGAAACGGTAGTAACAAGGAGGTTGTATAGGAGATGTCCCTTAGAGGTGCAAGAACATGTGTTCCTGGTGGATCTTATGGAATTGCCTTTCCATGGATTCGATGTAATCCTTGGTATGGATTGGCTCATCGAGCATAGGGCAGTTGTGGATTTTGAGAATAAGAGGGTTTCATTGAAACTTGCTGATGATTATAAAGTTGTGGTGGTATGAGAGAATGTGAAGTTCTTATCTAATGTGGTTTCGACGCTTGAAGCGAGCCGGTTGTTGCGTCAAGGATGTGAAGCTTATTTAGCTTTTGTAATGAATCCTAGCACGAAGGAAGTGCGGGTGTAGGATGTAAGGACGGTGCATGAATTCCCTGGGGTATTTCCAGAGGAGTAGCCTGGTTTGCTGCCTAGTTAAGAGGTTGAGTTCGTAATTGATTTGTATGAGAACACATCTCCGGTGTCCATCGCTCCCTATCAAATGACACCTAAGAAGTTAAAGGAGCTGAAGACGCAACTTCAAGAGTTGCTTGATCGAGGCTTTATTCGACCTAGTGTGTCACCTTGGGGGTGCACCGATCTTATTTGTTAAGAAGAAAGATGGCACAATGAGAATGTGCATTGATTACCGTCAGCTGAATAAGTTGACTATCAAGAATAAGTATCCTTTACCAAGGATTGATGATCTTTTCGATCAGTTTCGTGGAGCGGTTGTGTTCTCAAAGATAGATCTACGGTCAGGATCTTATCATTTGAAGGTTAAAGATGTGGATGTGCCGAAAACAACTTTTCGAATGAGATATGGGCATTATGAATTTCTGGTGATTTCGTTTGGTTTGACAAATGCTCCTGTTGCTTTCATGGATATGATGAACAGGGTGTTTTATGAGTTCTTGGATAAGTTTGTTGTGGTGTTCATCGATGATATCCTTGTGTACTCTCGTACCGAGGAGGAGCATGAAGAATATTTGAGGATTGTTTTACAAGTGCTGCTAGAGAATCAACTTTATGCTAAGCTGAGTAAATGTGAGTTTTGGCTGAAGGAGGTTGTTTTCCTTGGTCATATGGTTTCGGCCGAGGGAATTCGTGTTGATCCTTAGAAGATTGAGGCGGTGGTGAATTGGAAGCCTCCCAGATCTGTCCATGAAGTTCGTAGTTTCCTTGGTTTGGTAGGTTACTACCGAAGGTTCGTGGATGGGTTTTCCAAGATTGATGCTCCTTTGAGGAAGTTATTGCAGAAGAATGTTACGTTTGAGTGGATGGAAGCGAGACAGCAAGCTATTGAGAAGCTAAAGGAAGCTTTGACGCAAGCTCCTATCTTAATTCAACATGAATTAGGAAAAGAGTTTGTGGTGTATAGTGACGCATCCTATGTTGGTTTGGGGTGTGTGCTGATGCAAGAAGGTAGGGTAGTAGCATATGCATCGCGTCAGTTGAAGGTGCATGAGCGTAATTATCCTATGATTGACATTGAGTTAGCGGTAGTGGTGTTCACTTTAAAGATCTGGAGACATTATTTATATGGTGAGAAGAATACGGTGTACACGGATCATAAGAGTTTGAAGTATCTTATGTCTCAGAAGGAGCTAAATCTCCGGCAACGACGTTGGGTGGAATTGCTTAAGGATTATGACCTAACGATCGAGTATCACCCGAGAAAGGCCAATGTTGTGGCTAATGCTTTGAGCAGGAAAGTGGCGGTGGAGTTGAGAGGGATGTTTGCTTGTTTGAGTATATCGTGAGATGGTGGTCTTGTTGCTGAGTTGCAAGTGAAGCCATATTTGGTTCATTAAATAAAGGATAAGAAGTTGCTTGATGATTCTCTTGTACCATATGTTCAAGATATTGTGAAAGGAAGGCCTTCGGATTTCAGTTTCAATGATGATGGTGTTCTATGTGTTGGGAGTCGGATAGTGGTGCCGAGTGATGTGGAGTTGAGGCGCACTATCCTGACTGAAGCTCATAGTAGTCCTTTCACTATGCACCCTGGTAGTACGAAAATGTATTGTGATTTGAAGGATGAGTACTATTGGGTGGGGTTGAAGAAAGATGTTGCCGAGTTCGTTAGCAAATGCATGGTTTGTCAGCGGGTTAAGGCTGAACATCAGGTTCCTTCTGGGTTGTTGCAGCCGTTAAGAATCCCATAATGGAAGTTGGAAATGGTCACCGTGGACTTCGAGTCTGGGTTGCCGTTGTTGCCATCAAAGAAAAATTATGTCTGGGTGATTGTGGATCGCCTTACAAAGTGTGCACATTTCTTTCATGTGTATACTACATATACCTTGGATAAGCTAGTTGAGTTGTACACTGCTGAGATTGTATGATTGCACGGGGTGCCAAAATTTATAGTATCAGATATAGATCCAAGGTTTACATCGAGGTTCTGGGAATGTTTGCAACAAGCTTTGGGTACGCGGATGAATTTCAGTACTTCTTATCATCCATAGACGGATAGACAGTCGGAGCATGTTATCCAGGTGCTTGAGGATATGTTGAGGTGTTGTGTTTGTTGAGTTTCAAGGATCTTGGGAGAAGCACTTGCCGTTGGTTGAGTTTTCTTATAATAATAGTTACCATGCAAGTATTCAAATGGCGCCGTATGAGGCTATATACGGGAGGAAGTGTAGAACTCCCCTTTGTTGGGTTGAAACATGGTAGGAGTTGATTTCGATGCCAGCTTTGTTGAAGGGGACCATTGAAAAGGTGAAGCTTATTTGTGAGCGTTTGAAGGTAGCATCAGCTCGACAATATTCTTACGCGGATTTGAAGCGTAAGGAGATTGAGTTTGCGGTTGGCGAACGTGTGTTTCTAAAAGTCTCACCTTGGAAGAAGGTGATGAGATTTGGCTGGAAAGGCAAATTGAGTTCGAGGTTCATTGGACCATATGAGGTGATAGAACGTGTGGGTCTTGTTGCTTACAAGCTGAGACTGTCTTTAGAGTTGGAAAAGATACATAATGTGTTCCATGTATCCATGCTTCGAAGGTATAGATCAGATTCGTCGCATGTTATGCATGTAGAAGAGGTTGAGCTGAATCCAGATTTGACATATGATGAAGAGCCCATTGAGATTTTGGATTCGAATAGTAAGTTTCTCCGAGTTAAGACCATCGAGCTGGTTAAAGTCTTGTGGAGACACTGTGGCGTTGGAGAAGCCACGTGGGAAAGGAAGGATGACATGAAGAAGCAATTTCCTTACCTTTTTTCCACCAGGTAAATTTCGAGGACAAAATTCTTAAGTGAGGGAGAGTTTTAACGTCCTGGTTTTGGGTCTGGATGTTTTAAAGGTAGAATCGGGCCGGTTGGGAATGGTTCGAACCCTCTAAGGTTAGTTTAGGGGACACCTAGTTCGGGATGCTTTAAAAATATGGAGAAACATCTAAAAATCCCCATTTATTATATAAATGTTTATGACGAAAACAATTTTACAAAACGATATTTGGAAATATTATATTTTGGTGTAGTGACCAAATTGTAGTTTTTGCAAATGTTGACTAGTGACTATTTTGTAAAGGATTGAAACTTTGAATATTTAAGGAGCTAATTTTACCAATTGTTTTTCATCAGATTTCTCTTTAAATTGGGAGTTTTAAATAATAATTTAATTAAAGGAATTAAAGGAAAAATAAAATGTTGACTTTTCATAACTACCTTGTGATAGTTTTCCCTATTTTCATTTTCTCTCAACTTTCACTCAGCAAAACACATTTCCCTCACCAAAGAATCTCAGGTTTTCATCTCATTTGCTGAGATTTCATCTCCCTAAGGATTTCCAATCTTTACTTCATCAAATCATTTTGTTTCTACTTTGGATTTTTAAGAAATCTTGCCCAAATTAAGGAGAAATCAGCCATTAGAGGTAAGCTTCGTCCTTCTCCTCTAATGATCAGTTCTTTACAGAAATTCCCAAGTTATCAATCCTTTGTTAATGGTTTTTAAGTTGTTTTAATGTTATAAACAAGAAATGGTTGCTAAATTTAAGGTTCTTGATGTGATTTTGATGATTTTCGTATTTCTAAATTAAACTCTATTTTGAGGTTGATTTCTAACATGTTTTAGATGATATTTGATGTTGAGATTGAGATTTTAACAAGTAAATCCCGAATAGGCTTGGGTTCCTAAGTTTTAAAAGTTAGATTTGTGGTTTTTGGTGATATGCTATTACTAGAGATATAAGAACATGTTTGTGATGATTTTTGATGTTGTTTGAGGTTTAGAAAGGGTTAGAATTGTTAGATCTTGGCTGGGCTTTGATTTGAGAAAGTTTGGAGGTGATTTCAGTTGTTTCGAATAGCCGAAATGGTGTTTTTGAGTAGTGCAACGAGTTTGAATGAGTGGCTGGTGATTTTAATGCATGATGATGCATTAATCCTCTGCTCTCATGTGTAATGAACATGGGAGAATTCATAGGACACATTTGGTGTTGATAGGAAAGTGTTGGAGGCTTAGGAATCGTTTCGGCAAGCAAGGGAAACGTAATTGGTGAGTGCAAATGGTTTTAAAAGTCCTTGAGGGACAAGGAAACAAGATTTGGGGATTTAGGACTGGTTTGAAACACCATCCTAAGTCCGGAAGTAAGTACGTTTAGAATTTGCTCTCAAAAAGTGGATGATGCCCTAAATGTTTTTAACATGCTCTTGATTTGAGGTAGACAAATTCCTACTGTTTTTATGCATGATTTATAACATGAAATGATGTTACGTGTTGATCCTATGAGATAACATGTCTTTGTAAAGAGTTTTGGGATTTTGATTAAATGCTATGCTTGAATTTTGGTTTTGAAATGGGATGATATAGATTTGAGAAATGTTGCATCAAAATAGTAGGTGAAATGATGATTTTAATGTAACATATTGGCATAATTGATGAGATGATTATCGGATATAATTGGTCGACCAATAGGATAAAAGTGCACTATAAACTAAAAATTCGTACGTGCTCTTTGGAGTCGGGCAATGGGGGTAGTGCCATCCCGATCCAAAGTGAGAATCTGACGATGAGTGTTGAGTTGATCATACAATTACAAATGGCCAAGAAGGGGGTGAATTGGCGATAAAAATTTGTGTGGGTGAAAATATAGAAAAATAATATTGTGACACAAAGCAATTAGAGTGGTTCAAGTTCTCCAAACGAACTCTACATCCACTACCTTAGTTCCTACTAAGGATTTTCAACCAATTCACTACTTGAATTCTTCCCCTTTTCTTGGATATGGAAGGAACCTTACAATTTGATTAAGCTTTCTACCCAAAGCTTAATCCACTCACTTTTATAAGAGAAGTATTTGGTTCTCAAAGGATGAATGTTTACCCAATTACAATTTCACATTCCCTACACTCACAATAAAAGATTACAATGAGAAAACAGGAGTTGGGTACAAGAATTTGACTCTAAAGGTGCAAAGTTTGGATTTGAGTGCTTTGATGTTGCTTGTAGGTTCAATAGTTGTTGCTTGTTCAATTAAGACTTTTTTATACCCTTGTATTGAATTCTAGCCGTTTGGGTAGTTGAGATCACCAATAGAGCCGTTGAGATGCAATTTCCTGCAATAAATGCAGCTCTGCTGCCTACCGTATCGGTACGACTAGGGGGCATATCGGTACCTGTGTCAAAGAGGAAAGAGTCGTTTAGACTGAAAACATCGCATATTGATACGCTTTAAAGGGCGTACTGGTACAGTTTTTAAGAGGCATATCGATACGGAAGGGTGTATCGATACTGAATTTGCTCGCTGGAATCCCAACGTTGGTTTGGATAAAGAGCGTATCGATGCGGCTACTTAGCGTTATGGTACGGTATAAGGATCATTTAAATTTTGGGATACCAACTAACTGACAAGCCAACAGTCAAAATTTAAATGCAAAGATTTTGTAAAAGATAAGCAAATCGTATTGATAAGTTGCAAAGCGTATCGTTACGGTATCGTTTAAAGTCTTGCCTAGATGAATATCGTATCGATACGGGGTAATACCATATTGGTACGCTATGGTCTATTAAAATTCTAGTGACTAAAAATCGTATCGATACGCTTAAGGGTATCGATACGCATGGGCGTTTTGCTGAAGTTTGGCTTGAAAATATATAAAAAGACTTAGTGGATTTTAAACGTTTAACAAGGTATAACCCCTAAAAATTCATAGCGACTAAAATATAAATCTCCAAACTTTGAACAACACATTGCCTTATTACTGAAATTCAAAAACAAACCATACTTGGTAGCAACAATGTCTTAGTATCTACTCGCTCTTAATGTTCCCTCAAATCTCAATTTTCTGCACAGAAGAATGAGAGCGTAAGCAAACATATGCTTAGTGAGACCACTCCAATAACATTCAACAATGCGTGAACATGCTTTGAGTAAATAATGCCACTACAAAAAAAAGAGCTATTGTAGTAACCCAATTTTGTCGCAACAATACCCAACACAATCCCAATACAATACTCATACCCAGACCTATTTTTTTAACCAGACCCAACTTAACCCTAGCCCATAACCTAAACTAACATAAACCTAAAAAATCTCCAACCCTAACAGCTACAGTCGATGCCGCCCATCCAAGTCGTCGTCGTCCAAGCTGTGCCACCACTCGCCATCCCACGCCGCGCTGCTTCGCCAACTTTAACGGCTCTAAAAGCTGTTGTCAATTGCCGAAAAAACCCTTAAAATCTAATTATTTCGAATAATTATCCCCTGTTATCCACCTCCCTAATCACCCTTTTAAACCCTTCATCTTCTTACTCGTCACCATATCCACCGCCCAAACTCGACCACCACGAAACTCCACTCGTCCCTCAATATCCATGTAACCCTTAAATTGATCCCTTATAAAAGGGGATTTAACCTAAAAAGAAAAAACTAGAAACAGATTTGAACCTAAAAAGCACAAGGAACTCACATCGAAAGCAAAAACAAAAAAAACAAAAATATAAAAACCTTTCGGTTTTTCATAGATCTAAGGAAATATGAATAGATTTAGGGAAAACAAACCTCAAATCCAGCTTTAGACTTTGAAATTATTATTTAGAAATATTAAAAACACAAAAAATAAAATTTTATTTATAATTGATGGATCAAATAAAATATTATATATTAATTTAATGTGTCATATTTTTTTCTAAGAACGACTAATAACACGCCTCTTATTTTGTAACAAAATTAAAAGTTTAATGCTTATTTTATAATTTTTAAAAGTTTAATGATAATAAAAATGTTTTAAAAATAATCTAGTGTCTCTTTATATATTTTAGGGTAAATTTCATAAATGATCATTGAATTTTGTTAAAAAAACAAAACGGTAACCAAACTTTTGAATGTTATAAAATGATAATTAAACTTTATGTTTTGTAACACAATAATAACTCGGTCGTTAAGTGCTTAATGTGTCTGTTATAAAACTTTGTATAATAACACATTTAATACTCTATATTTGCACATTAAATCAATTTAGTCCTAATTTAAAAAATTCACTAAAATTAACCCTTGTTATTTACACATTTTTTCAATTTGGTCCTTATAGAAAATATTATTTATTTGTTGTTCGGTTTCATTATGAAATTGTTTAATTTTATAGCTTGACGATGCCTTAAGTGCAACAAAATTGCAAGATGGCCGCATGAAAATATGGATACATTCGGCATTGCATCTCCAATCGTACCTCTGGGCTCAAGTCTTTTATCAGTTGCAAATGCTTTAATAAATGCATATTAGCATAGATGTTGCATTTCTATCGGTACATTGCATTTCAGCCACTGCTGTAAAGCCAGATGCAATTGTGTTTCTTGGTTTTCTTTCAGCCTGTAGTCATGGGGGGTAATGAATGGTGGGGCTTCATCATTTCAATAGAATGATGTATGATTATTGAGTTGTTCCACATTCAGAGAATTAAATGCCGAACAGGTTTTGGTTCATGGAGGATTGATTGCTGCATCAATTATTGCCCCACGACTCAGTTCAAAGTCTGCCTAAACAAGATTCTGACCAGGTTTAGGTTGCAATTCAAGTGAACTTCTTTGCTAGCGGTGGAATAGCTATTTGTGTTTACGTTAACCATGTTGTCGCAGATGGAACCGCAACAACAACGTTTATTAAAAGCTGGGCTGAAATGGCGTCTGCTGACGATTACATCAACTTCAATGTGGTTCACGATTGGAACTCTTTGTTTCCTTTACGGTTTAGATTTGGTTGCTCAATTTGCTAAGGAAGATAAGAACAATGAAGAACACGAAGAACTACAGGGTGAAATTGTGACTAAAAGACTCTTATTCAATAGCTCTAAGATTGCTTCTTTACGGGACGAAATTGGCAACGAATTGATTCAGCATCGTCCGTCAAGGTTTGAGGCTTTGGTTGTACTGATTTGGTCTGCCATGTTATCTACAACTTCAGAGAATGGCACAACTTTCTCAAAGGTAACCATTTCTATCAATCTGAGGAACAGAACGAATCTACCATTGCCACAACAATGCATTGGAAATGTGTATCATGTGAAAGAAGTGGAACCACTAAGGGAGAAAACCAGGAATCTCGGCAATTTAGCAGCAAAACTTCACGACACCATAAGAAAAATAGACGATGAATATGTGGGAAAGCTCGGTCAAGCTACAAAATTAAGCAATTTCACAAAAAAATCAAACAATAAATAAATAATATTTTCTATAAGGACCAAATTGAATGAATGAATAAATAACGAGAGCTAAATTTAGTAATTTTTTTTAATTAAGACTAAATTAAATGAATGTGTAAATATAAATAATTAAATATACTGCTATACAAAATTTTATAACAGTGACATTAAATACTTGAAGGCCGAAATTAATATTTTATTACAAAATATAAAATTTAATTGTCATAGATTACCGTTTTATTTATTTTTAACGAATATTAATCACCCTTTATAAACTTTACCCTATACTTTATCCCTAACTTATATACCGAACAGTGAACGCCATCCAGCTGAGTCGAAAACAGAATCAATTACGAAACTGATAACTTCCGACCAAGGCCCGAAAAACAAACGATTAACCGTTCGCCGTTTGAGTTTTCTTACCACTTTGATTTCTATCAAAGAGGGAATGACAGATCCCGGAAATAAACCCACAACAATAATCTGCGTAGGAGACATCCATGGCTACCTCACAAAGCTGCTCAATCTTTGGTCCAACCTCGAATCCCACATGGACCCAGAATCCTTCAACACCGCCACCGTCATCTTCCTGGGCGACTACTGCGATCGTGGACCCGACACACGCAAAGTGATTGATTTCTTAATCTCGTTGCCGAAACGATATCCGAATCAGCGGCATGTGTTTTTGTCGGGAAACCATGACTTCGCTTTCGCGGGGTTTGTGGGGGTGTTGCCGGGGGAGTTTGAGGCGAAGGAAACGTGGCAGGAGTATGCGGATAATGAGGAAAGAGAGGGTTGGTTTAAGGGTGAAGGGTATGAAAGGATGCATTTACAAGGGAGGAGATGGGGTGGTCGGATAAAGGCCAAGTTTAATTCTGCCAAAGGGATTGACTATAAAGGTTCCATTTATGATGCTGCTCCTACCTTTGAATCTTATGGAGTTTCTCATGGATCTTCTGGTAATTCACGCTTTCTCTTTCTTTGGGGTTTTCTCCTTTTCTCGTATGGCTTTAATTCAAGTAAGGAGATTAACTTTCTTAGATGCCCATTTTTCGAGTGGATTTATTTTTGTTTGAAATTTGGCCGTGCAATTGGATTGGAAATGGATTCATGATTCATTTATGCTATGATTCTGGATTGTACTTTCTGAAAGAAAGATTGATTGTACTAGGTTGATGGTTTCTCAATTAGTATGTTGAATCAAGTGCTTCAGTGTTGTGTTTGATTGGCATAACTTTTAGTTGTTACTTCTCATCGGTTAGCAATTAAGGGTTTTTAGTGGTAGTTGTTTAATCTTTAACAGGGATTTGATTATTGAAAATTCTAGCCTTTTGAGATTAAAATTATTCTCTTTTAATCAGAGGGAAAGTCTTTATCTTATTCTTACAAAAAAACACTTGATTTTTGTTGTCTAAGATTTGATCAAGGCTGTTCCAGACGACCACAAGAAATTTCTAGCAGAGATGGTTTGGGTTCATGAAGCGGTATTCCTTCTTCCACTCTATTTCTCATCTGTGCTTCATCTCTCCTGTTTCCTTAGCTTTTGGAATACTGTACAATACGAATGTGTTCAAAGTACATTTAACACTGAATTTTGAAAGAAGTTATAAGCAAATCTTTAGTTTCAGATAGCTATGATGTAACTTGTATCTGAACTTGAGAGTCGAGATGAAAACTTAGTGTTTTCAGTGTGCAATTTCTCCAGGATGATGTCTGTATTGAGACACAAGAAGGAGTTAAGCATTGTAAATTGATTGCTGTGCATGCTGGTTTAGAGAGAGGTAAAAATGTCCGAGAGCAGCTGGAATTTCTGAAAGCCAGGGACGCCCGTGTGCCCAAGGTAACGGATCTCAGTGGGAGGAAAGATGTTTGGGATATCCCCAAGGTAAACCACTAGTTCACTGTCCATGGCACCACTTGAATCCATTTTTGACATTGTTTTCCTTATGCACACGCATCATAATGAGTGACCCAAGTGTTTGGTGTTGAGTATCTTGCAGGAGCTAACCGAGACGATTGTGGTAAGTGGTCACCATGGGAAACTTCATATAGAAGGTCTTAGGCTGATTATTGATGAAGGGGGCGGACTGGAGGGCAATCCGGTGGCTGCAATCGTGCTTCCTTCGATGAAGATAGTCCGTGACATTGATAAATTTTCTTAGCTTCATGTTTCTCGACGGTGGTCATCAAATACCCCGCTTTATGTATTTAACCATACATGGGGACATTAAGTATCTTTTAATCTGATAAAAAGATCAATGTGGATTTTGAGACGCTTCTTAGTTGTCTGATAGTTTTTCTTCTAACAAAGTTTATTATCTTATTATATTGTCAATTTACATATTTCCTGGAAATCAGTTTCAGATATTTAATTTCCTGAATGGATTCTTCTGCAAGTTGTCAAAATATGACAGGATTAATGTTACGGGTTGCCTTCGTGACCTATATTATTATAGATATGGTTCTTGTGGGTTGAAATTTTGGATAAAAAGGAGACAAGATGGATAATGTCCATTAGGTTCTTGTCTATTTGCTTAAGTAGCAACAAGCAAAGCAAGCCAAATGCAGCAAAACTGCTCTTCAATTTGAAACTGATAATAATCAGAGTTACTGAACACAAATAGTCGATGGTTTTGAGGATTCTATTAAGTAGGGAAATGACATTACGTAGAGAGGAAAGAAAATTGAAAAAATGAAAAATTGAAGTGATGGATCTAACACCTTCAGCCCGGATGTTACATTTGGACTTCAAGCCCAACCCGCTACCATAAAATTTCAACATAATTTAGCCTAAATCACATTTTATTGTTCATAAAATCCATTAATTCAAATATGGTTAAAATACCTAAATCATCACTCAACTTTGTTCTTACACCTATTCTGGTTATTGAACTTTCAAAACGGTCAATTTACTCACAAAATTTTACTTTCTGACCTATTTTAATCGCTATATATTAATTTATTAATATTTTGTTATGACTTGACATATTTTATTATTATTAAATATAAAAAATAATTGAAAATAAAAAAATTATATTTTATTTACTATTAAATAAAAATATTATAAAAAAAAAACTTAAAATCCCTAAACTCATTTTGTCTTCTTCTTTAATAAAACCTTTCTATCAACCCTATCGAGCTGCTGTCGCCATCATTTTCCTTGCCGTCGTCCGTCGTCCCTTTCTCCTTCTAATTTTCTACGAATTTTTTCTATCGTTGATCAACACTGCAAAGCCAAGTTCCTTAGGGTTTAGACAAAGAAAATTGGTTTTTGAAGATGATACAAGATGTGTGGAATGCTTCTCCTGGATTCAGGCCTTCCAAATCGGCCCCTACTTCTCGGGGATTCGGGAACTAGGTTCGAGCTATGTTGCACTGATACGGATACGGGGACGGAGACGAAAAACGACAATTCCTAAAATTACAGGATATAGGTACGGCAAGGGTACATCAAATATAAAATTATATATATATATAATAAATTATTTATAATAATAATAATAATATCTAAAGTAACCAATAAAAACAAAATGTTGATAAAAAAAATTAAAGTAGAAAATAATTCTATTTTTTAATAAAATGTTCATAATTAAATGAAATAATAATATAATTATGAAAATAAAATAGTAGAAATAAAATAATTAAATAAATGTTCATATATAATAATAATAAAATAAGTAAAAGCACTCTTACTATTAAAAAATAATAATAAAAGTATTTTATTGGGCCTATAAAGTTGAAATAGAATCTATTAATGAGAAATAAAAATTTTAAAAATATCACGCGTTGTCTTCCTCAACTCTGTCTTCTTCCTTGCTCTGCAACTGAGCCTGGTTTTATCTTTCTGATTTTTTTTGTTGGTCGCTTTTCATCCGCCGGTGAGATTATTGTCGGAATCCATATTGAACCCTGCGATTCTCTCATCTGCAAAATGACCTTAGGGACGCCGGTAAAGGTCAACTACCGTCCCCGAAACGTCCCCGATCAATTTTGACCGTACCCCGTCAAAAATGACCGTCCCCGGTACGTCCCCTTGCCGTCCCCGTGCCGTCCCCGTCCCTGAGACGTTTCGGGTACTTAAAGGCATGGGGTTGCCGTACCCGTACTTCCTAGGGTTCGAGTCCTTACATGCCATCCACAAAGTCCCAGTTGGTGATGCCTCCTATGTTAGAGCCAAGAATGTTCAAGTAAGCATTCTAGGTCCTTTTTCAAATGGTTTGTAATATACTCTAAACTTGATTTTGTTTTCTATTTTTAGTGGGTATTTATTGTGTGGATACTATTTTTATATATTTAGTTGATAGTTGAAGATCCAGATAAGGCGATTTTTTTGTTTTGGGTAACCATTAATGCAGGGGATAAAGTGGATAGTACTTTGAAAGATATGGCTATTATGATGAAGCAATAAAATAGAGCGGAGGAAACCATTGAAGCGATTGTGATGAAGCAACAAAGATTTAGTGTGGAAGCTTTCCATCAAGGATGGCGGAAAGGAGAAGGGCGACAAGTAGGGTTGATAGAAAGGTTTTATTAAAGAAGAATACAGAATGGGTTTGGGAATTTTGAGTTTTACTTTTGTAATTTTTGTATTTAATAGTAAATAAAATATATTTTTTATCTTAAATTATTTTTTATATTTAATAATAATAAAATATATCAGGTCATATTAAAATATTAATAAAATAATACAAAGTGATCAAAATAGGTCAAAAAAGTAAAGTTCAATGAGCAAATTGAGCGTTTTAAAAGTTCAGTCACCAAAATTGAGCCCGCTCAAACACATATAGCAAGCAATAATAGATGCACTAATATCACACAACATAAATACATCATATCACACAAACTTGGAGTGAGGCTCGGTGTCACACAGCCTCGGGAACGTACATCCAACATCTCATCTCATGTTGTTGCAACACGCTCTCTGGGTATCTGGATCCCATCAACCAAAGGTGACTCAACCGAACAAGTATCCTTACTTCGCACACATCATCACACGATCCGCCAAAGATCCCTATTGTTGCTATTAAAAACAAGTCACCCAAGCTTACGAAGTTGTTACACATTATGTTCATACATGAGGGTTAAATCCCGGTTTCTTAGTTTTACAATTTATTTTAGGGTAAACTACACCACATACCACTCAATTATGGTCTCTGAGTCGAAAATGCCATTAAACTTTAAAATCGTTCAAAACTATCACTGAACTTTAATATGTGACTCGAAAATGTCAGCTCGTCGTTAACCGTTAACTCCCTCGTTAAGTCAAAACGACGTCGTTTTGGTGTGGCTGTTTTGAAGCCTAATTTAGCCCAAAACGACGTCGTTTTGCTGGAGAAAAAATATTAAAACCATGAACTTGAGGAGTTTTGAACCCAAAACCATTAAGAGAAAGAGATAAGCCTTAACCACTAAACCAACATAACATCATATAATATTTTACCACAAATATTATACATCTCAAACTACTTCAAACTAATTCAAATTAATTTATAAAATAAATAATATTACAAATAATATACAAATATATTATTTGTATATATAAAATATATATAAATAAAAGTATTGTATTGTTTTTATTTTGCATATAATATTTATAATATAAATATATTATTTAAAAAAATTATAAAATATTTATAAAAATAATATATTTATATTATAAATATTATATAAAATCTCTCACTCTAAATCCTAAACCTTAAACTACAAAGCCCAAACCTCAAACCTAAATTTTATGGTTTGATGTTTAGGGTTTATAGTTTTTATATATTATATATAATATAAATATGTTGTTTTATGAATAATATTTGTTTTTAAAAAATAATATATTTTTATTGATGTATGTAAAAATAATATATTTTATATTATTTATAGAATTATTTTTTATAAAATAATTTGGTTAAACTAAATAAATAAATTTATATAATTTAAATAAAATAATTTTATTTTTATATTATTTATAATATAAATATATTATTTTAAAAAATATATAATTCAACTATAAAAAACCCTTAAACCTTAAATCCTAGACTCTAAAATTTAGAATTTAAGTTCAAGGGTTGAGGTTCGTGGGTTAACAATTTAGGATTTAGGGAATTTTATATATTATTAATAATATAAATATATTATTTTTATAAATATTTTGGGGTTTTTTTAAAAATAATATATAAAAAATAATTTATATATATATATGCAAATAATATATATTTATATATTAATATTATTTATAGTATTATTTATTTAATAAAATAATTTGAATTAATATGAAGTAGTTTAAGATATATAATATTTGTGGTAAAATATTATATAATGTTATGTTGGTTCAATGGTTAATGCTTAAACTTTTTCTCCTAAATGTCTTGGGTTCAAAACCCCTTAAGCGCACGGTTCTAATATTTTTTCCTCTAGAAAAAACGACGTCGTTTTTGGCTAAATTAATCTTCAAAACAGCCGCACCAAAACGGCATCGTTTTGACTTAATGAGAGAGTTAACAGTTAACGGCGAAGTGACATTTTCGACTCACATATTAAAGTTCAGTGATAGTTTTGAACGATTTTAAAGTTCGGTGGCATTTTTTACTCAGGGGCCATAGTTGAGTGGTATGTAGTGTAGCTTACCATTTATTTTACAATATTAGAAGCTTATCAGACCACAATCCTCGAATTATCAGCCCTTCAAGCTCAAACTCATCGTTTCGGGCAGATTGCCAAGTGGGTACAAGTACTATTCTTTGCGTGCCGGTACGATACCCAAGGGTATTAGTACTCCCAACGTGCCAATACGAAATTAGCTCATTGGAATTTTATCCAACCTTATCGTACCGGTATGGGTCAACCCATACCGATACCTCTTTACATGGCGTACTGGTTACACACCGTACCGATACTCCATTCATAGTTCATCTTAATGGAATAATATTTTTAAACCGAGAACATTAGGGTGCCGGTACTGGTTCCCCGTGTACCGGTACTGAAGCCTAGAAATGATTTCCTAGGCTCGGGAAATCACTTCTCAAGCCCCCAAATCACAACTTTTAGCCTCATAATTCATTCCTACATCTCATAAAAGTATTTAGGGTAGTTTGCTACAATTATTACAAGTTATTAACGTCAAATTCGAGTGTAATGCTCCGATTTTGGGCCTAGATGTTAACCGGGAAGGTTAAATGCTTTGGGGAAATCGGATTAAGTGATTCGAATTAGTTTCAGGATTTAAATTGGAATAAATATTTTTGAGAGTGATAAAAATTTGGGAAAATGTTCTAAATCCTTATTTATTATATTAATGAATTTGAGAGAACCGAGCGACTTTTTATAGTGCACTAAATCCTATAGGCGGCTAACTATATCTGATATCATTTATAAACCATTTTCACAACATCACTTGCCAATATAATTCACATTTAATACATACCTCACTGTTTTCAAAGCACAATAAAAAGAATGATATATTACCTAGATAGTCCTTAAACTATTACTTCACTCCAATTTCGACCACGAAAATAAAAATAATTTGTATATTTACGCATTTAATATTTCATATTTATAATTTTTTATTTATTCTTCTCTCCACCATCTTTTATATTCTTCTTCATCTAACCCAATCCCTAATTTTCCACGCGGGAAAACAATGGAGCAAAGAAAAACATGAGGTTTCATACACGAGTGGCTACGAGTGGGTAGGCGAAGTCCTTGTATTTGGCAAGTTCCAATATTAGTTAATAGAAAGAGAGAAAAAAGCGGGTAACAATGGTGGCAAAATTAGTAGGAGCAACCTTGGGAAGGAAATGTGAAACTCGATGAAGTAACCATTAGAGAAGCTGTCGCCATTCTTCGAGTGGGTTTTCTCGAATTTTTGTATTTTTTTCTCAAAAATGGAAACTAATAAAGAGGCTTAAACGTCATATAGGTGCCCAAACTATACTCTTTTTTTTCAGTTAGGCGCCTAACGTTTGTTTCGGGCCACTTAGGTGCCTAATGTTTCATTCCGTAATCCATTTAAGGTTTTAGCCGTGACAGACGTTAAAATTTTCCGTTATCCAATCATAAAGCGACATGTGGCACATTTTTTATTTTATGATATTAACCAAAATAAAATTAATTAATTAAAAATAAAAATAACCTTGGGTTAAATTAACCCATCTTCTTCCCCATCAAACCGTCCCCCCTTCAATCTGTAATTCCAACAACCGACCATCTTCCCTCCAAACTAACCCTCAGGGCCGACCTTCTCCTCACCACCATCATCCGCGTCCCCGTCACCATCGACACCATCATCTTCCTCCTCAAAATCCTCACTATCAATTGCAAACCCCAAGTCACAACAATCCTCAAATTGGGGGTGACTGACCTTCAATAGCAGAATATTTGCTAACCTAAAGTGTGTTCAATATTGCAGAGACTGGATTTGCTCGTTTTAGATTTGCTCGTTGCATAACCAATGTAAAAAAAGCCCGCTCTCTGTTTTTTTTTCAAAGGCAAAGTTTTTAGAAATTCCGGTATGGAGTCAAGAATCACGAATTTTCAGCTGATTCTTTTCAATATATTCCATTGGACTATTTATTGAATTCAGCTACCAGATTCTGAATTTGGGTGTCTCTGATTTTTTAATCTTTTGAGTTCTAATCACATTTGAATTTGAATTTTGGGGTTTATCGAAGTTTTTGATTTCAATGGAGAGAGCAAGTAATTTATCAATGGCTGCTGCTGCAAAAAATTGTGGTGAATCCAAGAAGGGTGTTGGTGATGAAACAGAGAAGATGGGGAGTGGACAAGGTTGGGAGATTGAAAAGGGGAACGAGCTCGATTTCGGGTTCGAGAAACGGCAATGGAAGCCACTTTTTTGTGAAGCTTCCATGCCACAGAGACCTCACAAGAAACGTCAGGAACCTGTTCGATCATTTGCTTCAATGGCGGACCATTCGTCTTCGTTCTCTTGTAGTTCGCCTTCTCTATCGCTTTCATTACCGTCTTCTTCTTCTTCTTCTTCTTCTTCTTCTTCTTCTTCTTCTTCTTCTTCTTCTTCTTCTTCTTCTTCTTCTACGACGAATGCTTCTTTGCCATCTTCGAGACTGATTTTCCCTTTCGCTTTCGATGCAACCCAGCAGCCGGTTTACTTCCCTTAGTCGATGCTCCGCCCATCACTGCAAAATCTGCAACAAATGATTTCGTTTAGTCCCCATCAGCCGCTGCAGCATGGGCTCATTTACCGCCCATTTTTTGCCGTGGAATCGTCACTAGTACCGCCTCCGCAACTGCCACCACATCAGCATCAACTTTTTCAGTACTGGAGGAGAAGGTCGGCCCTGAGGGTGAGTTTGGAGGGGAGAGGGTCGGTTGTTGGAATTACAGATTGAAGGGGGGGACGGTTTGGTGGGGAAGAAGATGAGTTAATTTAACCCATGGTTATTTTAGTTTTAATTAATTAATTTATTTTATTTTGGTTAATATTAGAAAAATAAAAAAAAAATGTGCCACATGTCGCTTTATGATTGGATAACGAAAATTTTTAACGTCCATCACGGCTAAAACCTTAAATGGGTTACGGAATGAAACGTTGGGCACCTAAGTGGCTCGAAACAAACATTAGGCACTTAACTGGAAAAAGAGTATAATTTGAGCACCTATATGACGTTTAAGCCCAATAAAAAAGATGAGCGACATAAAAAAAGCTTAAAAGTTTAAGTGCGATATTAGCGGTTTAAGCAACTCACTCTCGCCACGTTGAATGGTTTCTGGGCTTAGAGTTAATGAATATCTTCTTCATTCAAATAAGATTACTCTTATTTTATATAAAATATTTATAAAAATAGTTGAAAATAACTTTAAAATTTAATTCTAGAGGGTGTTTGAAAAAATCACCTGCTAGTTGATTTTAAGTGTAATTATATGCAAGTCCTAGTAGAATTACTACAATTAATTCGAATCGAGTTGGAATCTTGAAATTATTAATGTTAGATAATTCTACTTAAATATTAGGGTAAAGTACACAGATGGTCACTGAACTTTGGTAAAAAAAATAAAATGATAACCAAACTTTCAAAAATCACAAAATGACAATTAAACTTTATGTTTTATAACAAAATGGTAACTAGACGTTAAATGCCGTTAATAGCCTGTTATAAACTTTGATATAATAACACATTGGCTTAATACAACTTTTTCCCCTTAAACTATACCCGATTTCCCAACTTGCTCCCTAAACTTCATTTTGCCCACTTTTTCCCCTTAAACAATTCGCCGTTTCCCATTTTGCCCCATTCCGTTACTTTTTCCGTTAAAAAAAATTTCGGCCAATAACATGCTGCCACGTCATCAACGGATTGACTAAGTCAATCCGTCTGGTTATATTTAAAGGGTAAATTACATGTCAAGTCTGTCAGGTTTGTTTTTTTGTTCAATTTAGTCACTGAAAAGTCTATTTTTACCTTAAATTGACCCCTATTTGTTTCTAATTTTTATAATTTAGTCCATTATTTGTTATTATTAATAATATTATTTTATTAAAATGTTAATATTTAATAAAAATAAATATTTTAATACTAAATTAGTAATTTTTTAGATTCGAATTCCAATTAAATTCTAATTATTAATTCTAATTTCACTATATTTGAATTATAGTTTTTGAGTAAAATTTAAATTATACTCGATCATGTTCGTATTATATTCGAATCATATTCAAATTATATTTGAATCATCTTCTAATTATATTCGAATTATTAATTCGAATTTTTCTATATTCGAAATATATTTTTTGAGCAAAATTCAAATTATATTAAAATTATATTTGAACCATGTCTATATTATATTCGAATCATATTTAAATTATTTTTGAAATATAATTTGAATATGATATTTCGAATGTAATTTGAATATGATTCGAATATAATACGAACATGATTCGAATATAATTCTAATATAATTACATGTTTTTTGAACTATTATATTCGAATCATATTCAAATTATATTCGAATCATGTTTAACATGTAATTATATTCGTATCATGTTCGTATTATATTCAAATCATGCTCATATTATATTCGAATTATATTTAGAATATAATTTGAATATGATTCGAATATTATATGAACATGATAGGAATATAATTACTTGTTAAACATGATTCAAATATAATTACTGTCAAATATGATTCGAATATAATTACCTGTTAAACATGATTCGAATATAATAGTTCAAAAAACATGTAATTATATTAGAATTATATTCGAATCATGTTCATATTATATTCGAATCATATTCAAATTACATTCGAAATATCATATTCAAATTATATTTCGAAAATAATTTTAATATGATTCAAATATAATATGAACATAATACGGATATAATTACCTGTTAAACAAGATTCGAATATAATTACATGTTAAACATGATTCGAATATAGTATGAACATGTTCCGAATATAATAGTTGAAAAAACATGTAATTATATTAGAATTATATTCGAATCATGTTCATATTATATTTGAATCATATTCGAATTACATTCGAAATATCATATTCAAATTATATTTCGAAAATAATTTGAATATGATTCGAATATAATATATACATGGTTCAAATATAATTCTAATATAATTTGAATTTTGCTCAAAAAAATATATTTCGAATATAGAAAAATTCGAATTAATAATTCGAATATAATTAGAAGATGATTCAAATATAATTTGAATATGATTCGAATATAATACGAACATGATCGAGTATAATTTAAATTTTACTCAAAAACTATAATTCAAATATAGTGAAATTAGAATTAATAATTAGAATTTAATTGGAATTCGAATCTAAAAAATTACTAATTTAGTATTAAAATATTTATTTTTATTAAATATTAACATTTTAATAAAATAATATTATTAATAATAACAAATAATGGACTAAATTATAAAAATTAGAAACAAATAGGGGTCAATTTAAGGTAAAAATAGACTTTTCAGTGACTAAATTGAACAAAAAAACAAACCTGACAGACTTGACATGTAATTTACCCTTTAAATATAACCAGACGGATTGACTTAGTCAATCCGTTGATGACGTGGCAGCATGTTATTGGCCGAAATTTTTTTTAACGGAAAAAGTAACGGAATGGGGCAAAATGGGAAACGGCGAATTGTTTAAGGGGAAAAAGTGGGCAAAATGAAGTTTAGGGAGCAAGTTGGGAAATCGGGTATAGTTTAAGGGGAAAAAGTTGTATTAAGCCAATGTGTTATTATATCAAAGTTTATAACAGGCTATTAACGGCATTTAACGTCTAGTTACCATTTTGTTATAAAACATAAAGTTTAATTGTCATTTTGTGATTTTTGAAAGTTTGGTTATCATTTTATTTTTTTTACCAAAGTTCAGTGACCATCTGTGTACTTTACCCTAATATTTAAGTAGAATTATCTAACATTAATAATTTCAAGATTCCAACTCGATTCGAATTAATTGTAGTAATTCTACTAGGACTTGCATATAATTACACTTAAAATCAACTAGCAGGTGATTTTTTCAAACACCCTCTAGAATTAAATTTTAAAGTTATTTTCAACTATTTTTATAAATATTTTATATAAAATAAGAGTAATCTTATTTGAATGAAGAAGATATTCATTAACTCTAAGCCCAGAAACCATTCAACGTGGCGAGAGTGAGTTGCTTAAACCGCTAATATCGCACTTAAACTTTTAAGCTTTTTTTATGTCGCTCATCTTTTTTATTGGGCTTAAACGTCATATAGGTGCTCAAATTATACTCTTTTTCTAGTTAAGTGCCTAATGTTTGTTATTGGCGTGGCATTATACTCTTTTTCCAGTCAACCCGTTGATGACGTGGCATTATGTTTTGGCCGAAATTTTTTTAAACGGAAAAAGTAACGGAATGGGGCAAAATGAGAAACGTCGAATTGTTTAAGGGGAAAAAGTGGGCAAAATGAAGTTTAGGGGGCAAGTTGGGAAATCGGGTATAGTTTAGGGGGAAAAAGTTGTATTAAGCCTAACACATTTAGTCCTTCATATTTATACATTCAATCAATTTAGTCCTAATTCGAAACAATTCACTAAATTTAGCCCTCTTTATTTGCGCATTCTTTCAATTTGGTCCTTAAAGCAAAATTCCAAAGTATGGTAACATGATAAATAATTACAATTAAATTTTTATAGGAACTCGAAAACTCGACTCGAATCGAAAAAATTTCAAATAAAGTCTGAGTTGTAAAATATGACGCGTCAATTCGAATAACTCGAAATTTTTTTACTCGACTCGATCGAACGTTCATCTCTATCTTAAGATATGACGCATCAACTCGAATAACTCGAAATATTCGAATATTTTAAATCATTTTTTTTCTTTTAAATCAAATATTTTTTAAAATAGAATATTTAATATTTTTCATATTTAAATCACATCGATTATTTAATAACAACTTTAAATATTCGATTTAAAAGAAAAAATAATTTAAAATATTCGAATATTTCGAGTTGACGCGTCATATCTTAAAATAGAGGTGAGCATTTGATCGAGTTGAGCCAAAAAAATCATATTAATAAGAAAATTAGCTTTAACTAAAGCTAGTAAAAACAGTCTTGACAATCACATTGTAAAATTAGGAACTGAAGCAAAGCAAAAAAAAAAACTGACCAGATATGAATTGCAAGCTCCAAAAAGAAAAGCAAGGAGAGGAAGAAGAAATCTCAAAAGTTTTCACTTGAATTAAAAACAGAAAACATCCTCTCCAGAGGTCATTCTTCATACCCCAGAGGAACTTCACAAGTTGTAGCAGCATCAGTGGTGGTAATGGGCAGAGGGTCACCACCATGATCTGTTGCCTGCTCTAGTTTAGCTGTCGACTGATTAACCTGCTGCTGTAAATCAAATGATGAAGCTTTTCATGTCGACTAAGAGCACATAAACATTTAAACAAGACTCCCCAAAGCATCTGTGAAGGTTATTGACATCGATCCAACCCCACAGAAACTTAAGGACAATTAAGGATAGAAGCATGTCCTGGTGAGCACCAATTGATCTGTTATAATGGCCAAGTGTTCCTATTAACATATCTATCCCCAATCCAGTATAAAGGAGTTAAGCATACATTTCAGAAAGTAAATTCAGAATTAACAAAAAGATTACAGATCTAATTTGTAAAGTTTCAGTGTTCAAACTACAGAGCATTGAACTTCTATAATTCAAGTATTGTACCTCACAGAAAATTCCTAAAACTTGGGAATAATTATAAGAACATTAAATGGCATGCGAACAAATTTCTTTTACACAAAAATCTCCAGGTAAAGCTGAACAAATTTCTGTTACACAAATTTGAAATTTTTTCGATTCGAGTTGAGTTTTCGAGTTCCTATAAAAATTTAATTGTAATTATTTATCATGTTACCATACTTTGGAATTTTGCTTTAAGGACCGAATTGAAAGAATGCGCAAATAAAGAGGGCTAAATTTAGTGAATTGTTTCGAATTAGGACTAAATTGATTGAATGTATAAATATGAAGGACTAAATATGTTATTATACCAAAGTTTATAACAGCCACTTAACGGCATTTAACGTCCAGTTACCATTTTGTTATAAAACATAAAGTTTAATTGCCATTTTGTGATTTTTGAAAGTTTGGTTACCATTTTATTTTTTTTTACCAAAGTTCAGTGACCGTCTGTGTACTTTACCCTAAATATTATCTTGCTCCGAATAGAATTACTCTTACTTTATATAAATTATTTTTGCATTAAAACAATTGAAAACATAACTTAAAAATGATTTTTAGGATGTGCTTGGAAAATCAATTGACGATTGATTTTAGTTGTAATTGGACATTTGTGGCATATATTGTCAATCATTATAATTTACCGATCTCGTTGAATTGAGTATAATAAAATATTTTAAACCCCCATCAATTTTTAGAGAAAATCTTGTATAAATTGCATGCGTACACTTCAATTTTCATTATTATTATTTTCACCAACAACTTATTGAAATTAATTAGCCTTTATAAATATTAAAAAGATGTTAAATTAAGCTCAAATTATAAATGATTTAAATTTTAATATAAATAAGCAGCTAATATAACTTTTTAAAAATGTATTGACACTTTTTTTGAGGAAGTCTTGGCAGTTGGCACGTTTCAACATGTTGGCTTCTTAATAAAGATTGATATGTTTGTTTTTATTAGATTAGGAATTGGGTTAGATGAAGGAGAGTATGAAAGATGGTAAAGAGGATAAAAAATAAAAATAAAAATAAAATTATAAATATAAAGTATTAAATGTGTAATTATATAAATTATTTTTATTTCGGTGTTTAAAATAGAAGTGAAGTAATAGTTTAGAGATTATCTAGGTATTTTATCTTTTTTTACTGTAACAGATCAGCCTCCCGTCAACGTTTAACGGCATAAAACGTCCCAGTAACCATAAATTTAAAGATTGAAAATATAAGTGACCATAATGGTCGAATTTAAAAATAAGTGACCAAAGGTTTATAAACCCTAAACATGAGTGACCATTACAGTAATTTACCCTTTAAAAATATAAAAACCGTCAAACAAGTACCGGCCCAGGTCAAAACCCGAAACCCCATCTCAGTGAAAAGGGTATCAAAAGGAGAAGAGATTGAACCGGAACCGGCTTTTCTTTCCCTCCTTCACTTCCCATCTCCGGTGTCCCAGTTCTCCGCCACAGCGAATCCAGACATGGAGGAGAGCGAAGGTAGATTATCGAAGCGAGTAGCAGTGATTGCTTGCATCGCTATGACATTGTTTTATGTTGCTATTCTCTATGTTCCTACTCTCATCCTCCGCCTCCCGCCTCCCCAATCCTACGAGAATTTCATGATCCGACGCTTCATTTGCGCCGCCGTTTGCTCCGTCGCGTCCGTTATTTTCTGCGCTCTCGTTCTTCCAGTACACTCCTACAGTTCCTTCGTATCCAGTTTTTATTTCACTCATCTTTTATACATTGCCACATATTGCAACTTTTGTCATTCTATCAAGTAGGAGCAAAATAGAAACTTTATTCATTGAACCAAAAATGTGAACTCATGTAATCAGAGATGAGCAAATGTTTAATTTGTTTAACAGACATTGAAACTAAGCTTTTTCATGTAAAAAGTAAAATCATCCCTTGTGCGTTTTAGGAAAGTGTTTTATTTGCTATTCTACCATGCATTTTTAACATGTTCGATTATGCTAGATGAGAAATGGCGAGCTGACTTACTCGTTTGAGGTTTATGGCATTCGATCCGATCATTTTGTAAGAATCATATATCTGAATTCTGCAGAATATTTCCTAAATTCTTGTTATCGAATTTTTATTTACATTATATGATCTGCTGATTTAAAATCAGTGATTGAAATGCAATTTTATCTTTATGTGTCAAACAGTGGCAAGCAGTGGTCTTTCCACTGTTCTTGACTTCTCTTATGTATGCTGGATCTCTGATGCTCAAGTCTATGTTATTGTTGAATAAGTGGAAGGAGCGTAGACATCAATATGGAGAGCCACTGTTAGGTTGTATCAAAAGTAACCTTCTATGCTTCCCGGGCCGGATGTCCTCAGTTGCTTCCAATGTTTTATTCTGGCGGAATTTCGTTGTGGTCAGTATGCTCACCATTTCAATTTTCTTCATCTTTGGGTTCAATGCAAATAATTGCAAGGTCCATAATCAGGAAGTGTTTTCAATTATTCTTTTGTTGAAAAGGTTGCATTTGCTTGCTTATTCTGTGAAATAGTTTTTCTAATCAATTGATTAATATGTTATGCGTTCCATTTGTTTGTTGAACGATCCTTCTTAGGAGAATAATAATAATTGAAAATTAGAGGATATGTTTTGAAATTGTTTCCTGTTGGTTCATCCTTCAGTCCTAAATGTTACTTTAATGAACAGGCACCAGTAACAGAGGAGTTGGTGTTTAGAGCATGTATGATTCCTTTACTTCTTTGTGGGGAATTTAAAGCGTCCGATGTCATTTTTCTCTGTCCGACATTCTTCAGTTTAGGTGAGTTTTTTTTTTAATGTTAAACACTTTTTGATCATTCATGTCGGGAGGATTTATTATCTTCTTTTCTTCGGGTGTTAAGTACTAATAAAATGTCTTAATAAAATTTATTTACATTTATATGTCTCATAGCAGCATTTATTTACATTTAGTAAGCTTACACACATTGTCATTGCTTATATACTTTTGTGGTGTCTGCTCCACAATCTGTTTTTAATTTATTTCAGTCTAAAGAAGTTAAAAGGGATAAAGTTGGCACAAAATGATTTTTGTTAAAATTTGTTGGTTAAACAGATAAGGTTGCCTATATACTGTTGCATGTTCCTGTTCATCTTGCAGGTGTCTGTGCATTTGCATGTGCATTTTTGGCGTTTGTTAAAGCACAAGGCTTTCCATATGTGCTCCATTGCATTGCAAGTCTTATGACATATAAACTGTTTTAACTCTGCTTTGTCGATGTCTTGCAGCACATTTGAACCATGTGACGGAGATCTACAGTCGGCATAATTATAGCTTTCTTAAAGCCTCCATGGTTGTGGGTACAAACTAGATTTTCCTCAAAAGTCATAGCTGCATTTTGTGTTTAAGACGAAAAACAATATGTAAATGCACGAGTGGGTTTCTTGCTTTTCTTTTTTAGGTGGAAACTTTGGTTGGTTTGAAGCTTTTGATGCCTTTGTTTTAGGAACAAGAATTTTGTTTGTCTTTGAGATGTGCTAATATGTTATTGCTTGTATGTGTTTCTCAGGTCTCCAGCTTGGCTACACTGTGGTCTTTGGATCATATGCTTCATTTCTCTTCATTCGAACAGGTTAGTGGTTTATTGCTGATTAATGTTATTAATTTTTTCCCCTCTGAAGTACTTTTGCTTCGTGCTCCATATCTGTTTTGCTCATGGGCTGGCAAGATATTTCTTTTTTATTTCAATACACATTTAGCTATTTCATAAATATAATGGATAAATGCAAATCTTTAGTATTGTCCCATGGAGGCAAACGAACCCGTCGTTAAACTAGAAGCAGATGAAGAGAAAAGTTAGTTGTTATTATTCCTTTTTTGTGACATTTCATTTTTTATTACGCAAATCTAAGACAATAAATGGGTTCTCCGGCATGGATTAGCTTATTTTCTCATTACAATTAATCCTCCTGCCTCACTGATTCATCTTATATTAATTATTGGCAGGAAACATTGTTGCTCCTTTAGTTGCTCATGCATTTTGCAATTATATGGGATTGCCAGTGCTGTTTGTACAGAGGAAAGGTCCGCTATTTGAGTTTCTATTACTTGAACCCCCCCTTATATTTTTGCATTGACAATTTGCTTACATTTTGTGTTCATTATATTTTTAGGGCTAGTTAGCATGGCATTCATAACCGGGATGATATCATTTGCCTGGCTCCTGTTCCCTTTAACACAGCCCGACCTATACAATGAGAATACAGAAAATTGCAGATGTTGGCAAGGATATTGTTCATGGAATTAATGAAGATGACCAAAGCTATGGAAATCGGGTGTGGGTCTTCTTTCGAAAATTGCAGATGTTGGCGAGGATATTGTTCATGGAATGGTGATAGTATAAGCAAATGATGAAATGAGTGTAATTAGTTATTTTAGAAGCATTTGTACTTTGGAGCCATTTCATTGTCAAAACTTATTGTACTCTTTCGGCCTGGCTTTTTGACTTGCCCATTCAGTTGTTGTAAATGTCTTTTTGAAAGATCAATTATTGTAAAATTACGAGACATTTGAGGGGTTTTGTCCTGTTCCATTAATTTTCCGTACATGTTCAATCTTCTTTCACATTTAATGGATGAATCCTAGTGTCATACACATTTGAATAGTGATGATCTTTGTATTAAGTATTAGGGTAGTAAACGAACCGAACGTTCAAATTGTTTGGCGGGAAGTTCGTTTAAGTTCATTTATTTATTAAACGAATGAATGTGAACAAGTTTTTTTGTTTGTTTAATTAAACGAATGAACATGAACAAAAGATTCGTCCGTTCATTTACGTTCGTGAACATCTTGTAATCCGTTTGTTTATGTTTTCTTGTTTATGTTTGTTTAAGTTAACTCACATATATCCGTTTATATTTATTATTTTTCATAACAAAAATATTATATTTAAAAAATTTAAAAACATATATTAAAAATATGAAATAAAAAGAAAATAAATTAAACAATACTCAATGTATGAGACTTTAGACTTCTTAAAAAATTAAACAATATTCAATGTTCATTTGTGTTCGTTTACGTTCGTTTATTATTTTAAGGAACGAACACGAACAATCTATATTCATTAATGAGCAAACATGAACAAAAAATTATGTTCATTTAGTTCATGTTTATTCTGCTAAAATTAAATGAATGAACATGAACATATTCTCGTTCGATTCGTTTACATGCCTATTAAATATTAATAGATGAAAAGTAATTTGCTCACATCCTTTCTTGCGTTCCCTTTTTCTCACATTTGTTTGCCTAAAAAATGTGTTTTATTTCCTTTATTTTTAAGTTGAAAAATGAAATTCTATTTATGGATTATTATAAGGTACGTTGATGGTGGGAATCTTTTCGCAAATTGGCTTAATTTGTTTTGGAAAAATCGGTTTAAAATGTTATTAAGTGCGATGAGTTTAGAACGGGTGTCGTACACAGCTGTACACTAATAACACAATATATTGTTGAACAACATTAAATTTTTACTGATTTTTAATAAATTGGAAGCCTCCTAAGTTCGTTCATGAAGTCCGTAGTTTCCTTCGATTGGCAGGATACTACCGGAGGTTTGTGGATGAATTTTCTAAGATTGCTGCCCCTTTGACGAAGTTGTTGCAAAAGGATGTTAAGTATGAGTGGACGGAAGCGAGACATCAAGCTTTTGAGAAGCTAAAAGCAGCTTTGACGCAAGCTCCTATCTTGGTTTGTAGAAAATAATTCCCTTGTATTTTATTCATAGAACATATAGGCTATATATACACATCTAATATTCCTAAACTAGGTAACATATATATAACATTAATTACTAATTTTCTTAAACTAGGTAACATATATATAACATTAATTACAATATATTCTAGCCTAATAAATAACCTAGATTTTAGCCTAAGAATCTGTAACACTCCCCCTCAAGTTGGATCATAGATATTAATCATGCCCAACTTGTTACATAGATAATTGATTCGAATTCCATTGAGATCTTTGGTGAAGATGTCTCCTAGTTGTTCTCCGGTTTTCACATAACCAGTAGATATCAAACCTTGTTGTATCTTTTCACGAATGAAGTGACAATCAATCTCAATGTGTTTCGTTCTTTCATGAAAAACTGGATTAGAAGCAATGTGTAATGCAGCTTGATTATCACACCAAAGTTTTGCAGGTATTGAGGCTTTAATTCCAATCTCACCGAGGAGCTGATATACCCATGTAATCTCACATACGGACTTGGCCATTGCTCTATATTCGGCTTCTGCACTAGATCGTGAAACTACGTTCTGCTTTTTACTCTTCCAAGAAATCAAGTTTCCTCCAACAAACACACAATATCCTGAGGTGGATCTTCTATCCTCCTTGCATCCTGCCCAATCCGAGTCGGAAAAACATTCAATTCTAGTATGACCATGATTGCCATATAGAATTCCACGCCCAGGAGCACTTTTTAGATAACATAAAACTTGCTCTACTGCTTTCCAATGATCAACAGTCGGTGACGACATGTATTGACTCAAAACACTCACTGGAAAAGATATATCAGGACGCGTCACCGTGAGATAGTTTAATTTATCGATAAGTCTTCTGTACCTTTCAGGGTCATCAAATAATTCACCTTCTTTAGTTAACTGTAGATTAGGGACCATTGGCGTACTACAAGGTTTGGCGCCCAATTTCCCTGTTTCCAATAAAAGATCAAGCACATACTTCCTCTGAGATAGGAAGATTCCTTTTCTATTTCTGTTCACCTCAACCCCCAGGAAGTATTTCAACGTCCCCAGATCTTTAGTGTGAAACTGAGTATGGAGAAAAGACTTCAGTGAAGAAATTCCACTAGTGTCATTACAAGTGAGTACAATATCATCCACATACACGACTAGTAGAATCGTGCCCCCATCAGACTTTCTAAAGAAAACAGAATGGTCTGATTCGCTTCTTTGCATCCCGAATTTTTCAATAGCCTGACTAAGCTTACCAAACCAAGCCCGAGGACTCTGTTTCAAACCATATAAAGATTTCTTCAAATAACATACCTTCCCAGACTCCCCCTGAGCAACAAACCCAGGTGGTTGCTCCATATACACCTCCTCCTGAAGATCACCATGAAGGAAAGCATTCTTGATATCCAACTGATGCAAAGGCCAATCAAAAATTGCTGCAAGGGAGATAAATAACCGGACAGAAGCAAGTTTGGCAACAGGAGAGAAAGTATCATAATAATCCACACCATAAGTCTGAGCATATCCCTTAGCAACAAGACGGGCTTTCAAACGATTAAGAGAGCCATCAGGATTAAATTTAACAGTAAACACCCACTTACATCCAATAGCTCGCTTACCGTTAGGCAAAGAAACCAAAGTCCACGTGCCATTGTCATCTAGAGCAGTCATTTCCTCAAGCATAGCCGCACGCCATCCAGGATGAGATAATGCCTCGCTAACAGTTTTAGGGACATAAATAGTATCTAGGGATGTAACAAAGGCACGAGAAGAAGAAGACAAACAATTATAGGAAACAACAGAGGAAATGGGGTAAGTGCAAGCACGTTTACCTTTCCGAAGAGCAATAGGAAGGTCAAGATCAGCAATACAAGGCGAATCTGATGACGAAGATATTGGCTCATCAGGACATGAATCTGGAACATCCGGAACGTTTGGAATTGGGTCTGAAGGTGGTGGTTGTGGCCAACGAGTATAGATGTTTTTTATGGGGGGCTTGACAAAAGGGGGCGGAACCAAGGAGGATGAGGACAACTCCAAAGGTGATGGGACTGGATAAAACAAGAAATCCTCGTCCTCCTGAGCAATAGACCCTGAAGAAAACAGAAAAGGTTTGTGTTCCAAAAAAGTAACATCAGCAGACACAAGATACCTACCTAGACCCGGACAATAACAACGATACCCTTTTTGACCACATGAGTACCCCAAAAACACACATCTCAAAGACTTAGGATCAAGTTTCGTAACTTGAGGACGGAAATCCCGAACAAAACAAACACAACCAAAAATTTTCGGGGAGAGGGGAAACAAATTTTTAGTGGGAAAAGAGTATCAAAAGGGATGTTACCCAACAAAACCGAAGAGGGCATACGATTGATCAAAAAACAAGCTGTGGAGATGGCATCAGCCCAAAAACATTTTGGAACCTGCATTTGAAATAGCAAAGCTCGGGCTGTTTCAAGAAGATGTCTATTTTTGCGTTCAGCAACACCGTTTTGAGAAGGGGTGTCAACACAAGAAGTTTGATGGAGAATACCGTGCTCAAGCATATATTTCTGAAAAGGACCTGAAACATACTCTTTTGCATTATCACTTCTCAAGTTTCGGACAGGCGTACCAAATTGGGTTCGAATCTCAGCACAAAAAGAAGAGAAATGAGTAAATAATTCTGAGCGAGATTTCATTAAATAAAGCCATGTCATTCGAGAATAATCATCAACAAAAGTAACAAAATAACGAAAACTAGGTTTAGAAGTAACAGGACTAGGACCCCAAACATCAGAGTGAACTAACTCAAATGGAGCAGAAGCTCAGTTATTGACTCTAGGACTGGAACTAAGGCGATGATGTTTAGCAAACTGACAAGACTCACAATCTAAGGATTTTAAACTAGAAAATTGAGGACAAAGTTTCTTCAAAGAAGGTAGAGAAGGATGACCCAATCGACAATGTTCTTCAAAAGGACTGACAATTCCAGTGCAAGCAACAAGTTCTGGAACATGGGTGTCAAGGATGTAGAGGCCATCAGACTCATACCATTTACCAATAATCTTCTTCGTCAAAAGATCCTGAAACACACAATAACCAGGAAAAAATGAGACACAACAATTAAGGGTTTTTGTAAGTTTACTAACTGACATCAAGTTAAAGGATAAATGTGGTAAACTCAAAACAAAGGACAAAGTAAGAGAGGGAGTGGGGTACGAAGTGCCAGAGCCAATAACAGAAGATGTGGAACCATCGGCTAAAGTAACAGGATTGATAGAAGGATGTGTTGTAAAATGAGAAAGAAGATTGGGGTTACCTGTCATGTGGTCTGTGGCACCAGAATCAATGACCCATTTGGAAGAGGTGGAAACAAGACATGTATTGGATTTACCTGACTCAACAAGGGCAGAAACAGGACCGGAAGGATGCTTGACAGTGTCTTGAAGGTGAAGAAGCTTGGCATACTCATCCGCAGATATCGTAACAGCCGGTGAAGAAGTGTCTACACTAGAAGCAACATTAGCAGACAAAGTTTTCTTAAACTGCAGCTTCCGGCAATCACGCTTGGATGATTCCTTAGTGCCACATGTTCAGGATATTGCTGAGGGTAGACCATCAGATTTCTGTTTTAATGATGATGGTGTTTTATGTTTTGAGAATCGGATAGTGGTGCCGAATGATGTTGAGTTGAGGCGCACTATTCTGACCGAAGCTCATAGTAGTCCTTTTGCTATGCACCCTGGTAGTACAAAGATGTATCGTGATCTGAAGGATGAGTACTATTGGGTGGGATTGAAGAAAGATGATGCTGAGTATGTTAGCAAATGTATGGTTTGTCAGCGAGTTAAGACTGAACATCAATTTCCTTCAGGATTGTTGCAGCCGTTAAGGATCCCTGAATGAAATTGGGAGAGGATCACCATGGACTTTGTGTCTAGTTTGCCTTTATTGCCGTCAAAGAAGAACTCTGTTTGGGTGATTGTGGATCGCCTTACGAAGTGTGCACATTTCTTGCCTGTGCATACTACGTTCACCTTGGATAAGCTTGCAGAGTTGTACATTGCTGAGATTGTACGTTTGCATGATGTACCAAAATCTATAGTGTCGGATAGGGATCCGAGTTTCACTGCAAGGTTTGGGGAGTGTTTACATCAAGCTTTGGGTACGCGGTTGAATTTCAGTACTTCTTATCATCCGCAAATGGATGGACAGTCGGAGCGTGTTATCCAAGTGCTTGAGGATATGTTGAGGTGTTGTGTTATTGAGTTCCAAGGCTCTTGGGAGAAGCACTTGCCTTTGGTGGAGTTTGCTTATAATAACAGTTACCATGTGAGTATTCAAATGGCACCTTATGAAGCTTTGTATGGGAGGAAGTGCAGAACTCCTCTTTGTTGGGCTGAAACGGGACAAAAGTTGGTCTCGATGCCGACTTTGTTGAAAGGAACCACCGAGAAGGTGAAGCTCATTTGTGAGCGGTTGAAGGCAGCCTCAGATCGGAAAAAGTCTTACGCGGATTTGAAGCGTAAGGAGATAGAATTTGCAGTGGGTGACCGTGTGTTTTTGAAAGTTTCACCTTGGAAGAAGGTGATGAGGTTTGGCCGGTAGGGAAAGTTGAGCCCAAGGTTCATTGGACCATACGAGGTGATAGAATGTGTGGGTCATGTTTCTTATAAGCTCAGACTACCTCAAGAGTTGGAAAAGATACATAATGTGTTTCATGTATCCATGCTTCGGAGGTATAGATCGGACCCTTCGCATGTTATGCCTGTGGAAGAGGTTGAGTTGAATCCATATTTGACATATGATGAGGAACCTGTTGAGATTCTGGATTCGGATAGTAGGGTTCTCCGTGGTAAGACCATTGAGCTGGTCAAAGTGTTGTGGAGACATCGTGGTGATGAGGAAGCCACGTGGGAAAGGAAGGAAGACATGAAGAAGCAATTTCCTTACCTTTTTCCACCAGGTAAATTTCGAGGACGAAATTTCTTAAGAGTGGGAGAGTTGTAATGTAACGCCCCGGTTTTGGGCTCAGAAGTTTTGGGTGTTGACCGGTTCGGTCAAAGTGCTGATCGAATATATAAGAGTGAATTTAGGAAAGCTTAGTTCGGGTTGCATTAAAAATATGGAAAAATGCTCTAAAATCATATTTTAATATATATAAGTGAACTGTGAAATCAATTTTGGAAAATGAGGTTCGGAAGGTTGACATTTTGGCTAGTGACCAAAATGTAATTTTTGAAAGTTGCGGGACAGTTTTATAAAGGATTGAAACTTTGAATCTTTAAGGAGCTATTATTCCAAAAAGGATTTCTCCAGATTTTTCTAAGATATTTTAAGGCTTTATTCTGATTTTTAAAGATTAAGAAAGGGAGGGAAATCATTTTAACCAATTTCCTAACTAATTTTCCATTTTCTCTCAATTTCTCTTTTCTCTCATTTTCTCTCAACCCAAACAAAATTCTCCAGATTTCTTTCTCTAATTTTGACATCTAAATCTCTCATTTCAATTCTCATTTGATTCCTAATCATCTCATCAACAAAACCTCTCAATTTGCAAGTTGTTTCATCAAGCTTTTTGGCTCTAAAATGGAGAAATTCAAGTTTGGAGGTAAGAACGTCCTTCTCCTCTAAACTATCAGTTCTTTACTGAAATTCCTAAGTTCTCAATCCTTGATTTGTGTTTTATTAATGGCTTTTCAAATGAGATCTTGATTTTTGGCTAAAATGCAAGATTTGGTGATTTTGGTGAAATTTTCGTGTGATCTGTTTGGGTAGTGTTTTGGAGTGCCAAAATGATGTTAAATGAATGCTAAATTGATTAGAAGTTGAGGTTTAATCAATGCAATCCCGGATAGGTTGAATTTCCTAAGTTTGGCTTGAGTTTTTGGTTGTTTTTGGAGTGTTTTTGGTGATCTGTTATACCTGGAGGTATAAGGACGTGTTTGTGATCATTTTGCATGTTAATTGATGTATAAAAATGGTTAGAGGTGATGGATCTTGGCTGGGTTAAGTTTTGGAGATGTTTGGAGGTGATTTCGGTTGTGTTTGGTAGCCAAATTGTTAGATTTGTGATGAGCAGCGAGTTGTGTTGTTGCTGCTGGTGTTTTAATGCATAAGGATGCATTAATGTTCTGTTTTTGTGTGCTTGAAACAGGGGAGTTTGATCCGTGAGCTTTGAAGGTGTTTGCGGAAGGTTTCGGAAGCTTGGAGGGCTTGTTGGCTAGTCTTGTTTGGTTATCGGTGAGTGAAGTTGGGATTTCAGCTTTTGAAACAAGGTTTGAAGGTTTTTGGGAGCTTAGTGTAAGTCTAAACAACTTGCTAAGCTCAAGAGTAAGTAAAAGGGATTTTTGCTCTTGAATTGTGTTGTGATTTGGTTTTAAAAGCAAATGTGGATGAAGATTGAAATGCATGTGTTTTGCATGGTTTAATTCTGTTTTATAAGCATGTTTTAGCATGGTTTAATGCTGGTTTTGAAAGCCACTTGAGAAGGATGCTCAAGGTAAGGGATCCTTGGTTTTGTATATGGTAATTGTGATTTTGATGCATAGTGTTGCAAGTTGATCAATGGCTTTGAATGATGCTTTAAAACAGTGAATTGATGATGTTAAATGTTACCTTTTGCATATTGGTTATGCATGTGAATCATTGGATTAATGATGTGATGGTTTTGCATATTGGTTATGCATGTGAATCATTGGGCTAATGTTGTGATGGTTTTGCATTATGTTTATGCATGTGGAACATTGGATTATTATGGTAAGATGGTTATATTGGCAAGTGATGTAAGTGGTTCTTGGTTCGTTGATCGGATATAGTTAGCCGGCTATAGGATTGGGTGCACCGTGAATAAAGTCGCCTTGGAGGTGGAGTGGTCAAGAGTGGACCGGATAAGCTCCCTTCAAGTTTCCTAACGAGATGAGGTCATAGTGGAGGTTGTTGCCCACGGGAGGACCTTGGTTAGTTGAGGTCATAATGGAGGTGTTGCCCATTCGAGGACCTTGGTTGAGCAAAGGTTATATGGTGGTTCAAAGTCCATATGTGAGAACCTTGTGCTTGTTGAGATCACAATGGCAGTGGTTAAGTCCATGTGTGGATCTTGTGTGTGATGTCCCGGATCTCGTTAGATGATGTTCTACAACTACCAATCGGTTATGCAAAGGTTGTATGGTGGTTAAAAGTCCATACGGGAGAATCTTGTGCAAGCTAAGGTTGTATGGTGTTTAAAAGTCCATACATGGGAACCTTAGGATGTTGAGGTCAAATGGAGGTTGTTGCCCATTTGGGAGGCCTTGGATTGGGTGGGGTGTAGGGAGCGTAGGGACAACGCTCGGAATCCGCGTATCCGATCGGGTTGTTGAGTTGGAAAGTGAATGAGGTTGATCTCTTGGAAGCCAATGTAATGTTCTTGATCATGTGAAGCATGAGATGCTTGTAATGATGCATGGTTGCATGTGAAGCATGAGATGCTTGAATTGATGCATTGTTGCATGAAAAGTGTATGATGCTAGTGAATGCATGTTTACTTGTTAAGTTGAACAAGTGTTGGTTATCATTTGGTAAATGATGCATGTGAGCATGAAATATCTATGTTGCATTGGAGTCTTGTGAGACTTGTTTTTAAAGGCATGTGAGGATGATGTTATGGTTTATGTTGCCTTGGTTAAATGCATGTGTTGGAATATTTGATGCCATGGTTTTAAAAAGGTTTCTTGCTTGATTTGGTTTTCAAGTTTAAGAAAGGTATGTTGTGAAATGGGAGTGTTTCCATGGTTTTGTTTAAGCTTGGCATATGGTGTTTATGCATGATTTGAGCTTGATGTTGAAAAGGGTTTCAAACATGGCTTTGGTAATCAAATCGGGTTTGTTTTAAAGTGTTTTAATGACCCGCTGCATTGATGGTGTTTTGGTTTTCGAGCATTCCTCACTAAGCATTATGTGCTTACGCTCCTTTTTGTCCATCAATGCAGATTCTTGAAGTTTGGACAGCAAGGAGCAAAGGATTCAAGGTGGACTCCAATGGAGATGTATGTCTCGGTGAATAGTTATAGTTAATAAGGGCAATGGGGTAGAATCTCTCGGGTTTATGTGAATGTGATCGTATATGTTTGATCAAGAATGTTTAAATGCTGTTGTTAATGATGTTGAAACATGAATTGGCTTAAATGAGTTTGTTTTGGAAGGTTTGTGCCCAAATGGTTGCTTGTGTAGGAAGCATGCCTATAGATTTGGGGTTTTTCATATATGATGTGTTTCTGTTGAATTGGTGATGCAATTAAGGTCCTTGCATGTTGGTTGATCATGTGATATGGTATGGTGTTGTTAATTTGAAGTTTGAAGCATGTTTGATGTTGTTTACGAGTCAATTCCAGGCAGGGGTATCGGTACTCGGGCTTGCGTATCGATACGCCTGAGCCAAATATGCACATTTCTGCCCAGGCGTATCGGTACGATTGTTAGGGTATCGATGCCATATGAATGCCGTATCGAAACGAGGGAACTAGTATCGATACCGTATGAATGCCGTATCGAAACGGGGAGACTCGTATCGATACCGTGTTGAGAGTTTGGTTACTGCCTTCCCCGCGTATCGATACGACACCAGGCGTATCGATACCTGTCTGTTAATTCGGTTAAAAGTATCTTTTATGTTTTGTTTTGTTTACGTTTTGGTCCTGAATCTTGTTTATGCAATTAAATGTGTTTGAGAAGTCCTTTTGAGCTGAAATTTCGCAGGGAAGCATGGAACCTGACTAATTTCAAGATGGTAACTTTAATTTGTACTAAGTCCTCATATTTATCAGAATTTACAATTTGGTCCCTAAAGTTGTAATTTGTTCAATTGGGTCCCTGTTTGATCTCTGATGTTTGTGATCTTTGAGTATGATGTTGTGTGATCACAATTAGGGTTAATGTGCATCTAGATAAGATTAAAAAGAAAAAAAAGGGGTCGTTAATCAAGGTTGACTTTCGGGTTGACTTTGGTTTTCCCCGTGTGACTTTCTTAATTCGGGTCAACCGTCTAGACCGGGTTAAGGGGGTTACATTTGGTGGTATCAGAGCTGAGTTGCGAAGGTTGGGGAAAACGGTAAGTGGTTGCGATGTGTGTTTGATGTTTCTGAGCATGTTGCTGATGTATGCAAGCATGTTTTGTGGTTATGAATCTTGGTTGAGTTATGTGGATATGTGCTGATGCTATGAGCAGATGTTATGCATGGTGAATGTGTTTTGGGCATGTTATGTTGCTAATGTGCTGTTGCATTTGGATGTTGTTTGGTGTAAGCATGATCAAGGTATGTTGTTTGATATGCTTGATGTTGTGATATCCATGTTGCGTTGACTGTTATGTCATGTAAAGGGGAGGATTCGGGATACCCATTGCCTTATTAATATAGCTATTGTGTTTTTGGAGTTGGAGTTTGAATCCTTGCTTAATGTTGGTCTAACTGGTTTGTTTGCTTGTTGTGATTGTATGTTTGTTGTTGTTAGTGGTATGGCAAGGTCAATGGAGGAATGGCGAATGAGGGAGATGGTTGCTGCCTTGGGGCAGGTTGTTAAGGCAAAGAATTCGCCCTTTTGTAAAGGTGTTTTGTTTCAGTCTTCTGTGCCTGAAGTTGAGATGGTAAGGCAAGGGAAAGAAGCTGGTTCTGTGATGGAAAGTTCTTTATCTGTTGTTCAAGAGGTGTTGGGAACATCTCAGGCTGCGGTTGAGGTAAAGTCAGTGGATGTGCTGGCTAGATGTGAGGGTTTGCCGAAGCAGCATTTGCTTGATTTGGGTGCTGTGGAGTATCATGGTACTTCCCCGGAAATGTTTGAGGCCTGGTTGGCCAATGTGGTTCTGATTTTGGATCAGGAGGGCTGTGATTATGCCTGTAAGCTGGGGAGTGTTGTTTCTTTGATGCTGGAAGATGTGAGTGCCTGGTGGACATCTGTGGCGGTGGCGTCACATATCCATGATATTGATTGGGATTTCTTTGTATCGGCCTTTTATGGGAGATATCTTGGAAGGGAATTTCCAAGGGTTAAGCAAGGCGCGGGTAGTGCTGTTGTTGAGCAAGTGTTGCTTGAGCAAGGAGTAGAAGCTCAGTCATCTGTGTGTGTCCGTTGTGAAAGGCAACATGTTGGAAATTGTTGGGGCGCAGGTGTTTGTTGGAATTGTGGATCTAAGTTGCATGTTAAGCGTGTTTGTCCTCATGGAGTGAAGTCAGCTTTAATGTTAGCCAAAGGATCTTTGAAAGGTCGTGGGCACGGTCGGGGCAAGGTTCAGAGGTGGCAGAAAAAGCAGAAGGCTGTGAAGAGTTTGGGAGATGGAGTTTGCTGGAAATGTGGGTCTGCTGGACACATAAGGCGTGATTGTTTGATGTTGGCTCGGAATAGCCAAGGTTCCTTATCGCAAGGAGTTGGTGGTGACCCTGGTGTGTCAGCTGGTGCTGCAATGGTGCGGCAGGAGGATGATGGTTCCGCAAGGAAGAGAGCTCGTCTGATGAAGCTTCGGGATGGTGTTGTGTTTTCAGGTAACCTTGTTAAGTGATCTTTGCTTTAGTTGCCTTAGTTTAGTTTCTGTTGGTTTTCCTTGTGTGGTAAGTCTGGTCTTGCTGCTAGCATGTTTGGGGTAATGGTAGTTGTTTGGGAACATCTTGGGTGTGAAGAAGGCTTGGGTGAATATCTTGTAGTTAGTGGTTGTTGGTATGATGGAGTTAGATAAGTTAAAGGTGAGTTAGGAGGTTGTTCTTAGACAGATTTTGAGGATGTTATTGGAGGGTGTGAACTGGCATTCATGCACAGTTAAAATCATTGTTATATGCTATATTATATATGTCGGTCCATGCATACATGTGGCATGACACTAGAGGTTTTGCATACATATACATCAGGCATTGATAGGGCATGTAGGTGATCATGCATACGATGTTCACGCTCGCTAATAACTAATCGAATCTGTTAGTGTTGTGGTTGGATTAGGTGGGATGATGGGTTTTTAGAGGTTGTTTGGTGCTGAGTGAGAGTTAGAAGTGCTGGAGTTTGTTAAACTAGTTGCTAGTGATAGTGAGAGTGGAATAGCCTGTCGGTAGAAGGATAGTGATGATGCTCAGAGAGTTTAGTGGCTTGGTGGTGAAGGGTATCAGTTGAGGTTAGTATCGGTTAAGTGGTTTGTTTAGCTAAGTGGAAGTGGTAGTTCCTTGGTGATAAGTGATGTTGCAGTTTGAGGTTGTGTTTCCAAGGGCTGAGGTAGTTTAGCTTTTAAGTTGTTGTGAAAGGGTTGTGTTGGTTCTTAGCAACCTTTGAGGAGTGCAGAAGCTGTTATGTGTGTTTTGGTTAAGTAATGTTCTGGTAATGCAAGTGTTCTGGTTGAAGTTTGTAGAGAAAGGGCTGTGAAAGATCGAAGGCTTTCGTTGGTTGTTTGGGTTCTTGTGAGAAGTGGTTGGCTGGTTGTGGTTAAGGAAGTTCTGTTTGAAGTCAGTTGGTGGTGTGTGGAACGGCTGACGGTTTCAAGTTGGGGTTGTGATGTGATTTTGGTATCCAGGTGAGTAGTCCTGATGAGCTGTCATGGTAATGTTTGTGGCGGATGTGAAGGATTGTCAGCTTTGTTGAAGAGCTTGTGTAAACAGTTGATGTTTAAGGATTTCTGCTTGTTGGGAAAATCTTTGGAAGAGGTTTGGGAGTTTGCAAGAGTTTTAGAAGCAGAGAGGTTGCCTAGTGGCTGAGTTGGATTGGTTGTTGTCTCTGTGTAGACAAGTCTTGGAAGTTGTGTGTTACAGTGTTGTCTGCTGTAAGAGCTGAAGTTTTTCAGGTTGATGTTTGGGTTGTGTACGGTCCGGTTATGTGGAAGGTTAAGTCGTGGTTACCTTTGAGAGTTTGGATTTCTGAACAGTGTATGGTGGAGGTTTGATGTGGAAAGTGGTCAGTGGTGTTGGTTGAGGTTTTTGTGTTGCTTTGTGTGTTGCTATGAGAAGGTTGTTGTTCTCTTTTCGCCGGTTGAAATTTCGAGGACGAAATTTCCTAAGGGGGGGAGAGTTGTAACGCCCCGGTTTTGGGCTCAGAAGTTTTGGGTGTTGACCGGTTCGGTCAAAGTGCTGATCGAATATATAAGAGTGAATTTAGGAAAGCTTAGTTCGGGTTGCATTAAAAATATGGAAAAATGCTCTAAAATCATCTTTTAATATATATAAGTGAACTGTGAAATCAATTTTGGAAAATGAGGTTCGGAAGGTTGACATTTTGGCTAGTGACCAAAATGTAATTTTTGAAAGTTGCGGGACAGTTTTATAAAGGATTGAAACTTTGAATCTTTAATGAGCTATTATTCCAAAAAGGATTTCTCCAGATTTTTCTAAGATATTTTAAGGCTTTATTCTGATTTTTAAAGATTAAGAAAGGGAGGGAAATCATTTTAACCAATTTCCTAACTAATTTTCCATTTTCTCTCAATTTCTCTTTTCTCTCATTTTCTCTCAACCCAAACAAAATTCTCCAGATTTCTTTCTCTGATTTTGACATCTAAATCTCTCATTTCAATTCTCATTTGATTCCTAATCATCTCATCAACAAAACCTCTCAATTTGCAAGTTGTTTCATCAAGCTTTTTGGCTCTAAAATGGAGAAATTCAAGTTTGGAGGTAAGAACGTCCTTCTCCTCTAAACTATCAGTTCTTTACTGAAATTCCTAAGTTCTCAATCCTTGATTTGTGTTTTATTAATGGCTTTTCAAATGAGATCTTGATTTTTGGCTAAAATGCAAGATTTGGTGATTTTGGTGAAATTTTCGTGTGATCTGTTTGGGTAGTGTTTTGGAGTGCCAAAATGATGTTAAATGAATGCTAAATTGATTAGAAGTTGAGGTTTAATCAATGCAATCCCGGATAGGTTGAATTTCCTAAGTTTGGCTTGAGTTTTTGGTTGTTTTTGGAGTGTTTTTGGTGATCTGTTATACCTGGAGGTATAAGGACGTGTTTGTGATCATTTTGCATGTTAATTGATGTATAAAAATGGTTAGAAGTGATGGATCTTGGCTGGGTTAAGTTTTGGAGATGTTTGGAGGTGATTTCGGTTGTGTTTGGTAGCCAAATTGTTAGATTTGTGATGAGCAGCGAGTTGTGTTGTTGCTGCTGGTGTTTTAATGCATAAGGATGCATTAATGTTCTGTTTTTGTGTGCTTGAAACAGGGGAGTTTGATCCGTGAGCTTTGAAGGTGTTTGCGGAAGGTTTCGGAAGCTTGGAGGGCTTGTTGGCTAGTCTTGTTTGGTTATCGGTGAGTGAAGTTGGGATTTCAGCTTTTGAAACAAGGTTTGAAGGTTTTTGGGAGCTTAGTGTAAGTCTAAACAACTTGCTAAGCTCAAGAGTAAGTAAAAGGGATTTTTGCTCTTGAATTGTGTTGTGATTTGGTTTTAAAAGCAAATGTGGATGAAGATTGAAATGCATGTGTTTTGCATGGTTTAATTCTGTTTTATAAGCATGTTTTAGCATGGTTTAATGCTAGTTTTGAAAGCCACTTGAGAAGGATGCTCAAGGTAAGGGATCCTTGGTTTTGTATATGGTAATTGTGATTTTGATGCATAGTGTTGCAAGTTGATCAATGGCTTTGAATGATGCTTTAAAACAGTGAATTGATGATGTTAAATGTTACCTTTTGCATATTGGTTATGCATGTGAATCATTGGATTAATGATGTGATGGTTTTGCATATTGGTTATGCATGTGAATCATTGGGCTAATGTTGTGATGGTTTTGCATTATGTTTATGCATGTGGAACATTGGATTATTATGGTAAGATGGTTATATTGGCAAGTGATGTAAGTGGTTCTTGGTTCGTTGATCGGATATAGTTAGCCGGCTATAGGATTGGGTGCACCGTGAATAAAGTCGCCTTGGAGGTGGAGTGGTCAAGAGTGGACCGGATAAGCTCCCTTCAAGTTTCCTAACGAGATGAGGTCATAGTGGAGGTTGTTGCCCACGGGAGGACCTTGGTTAGTTGAGGTCATAATGGAGGTGTTGCCCATTCGAGGACCTTGGTTGAGCAAAGGTTATATGGTGGTTCAAAGTCCATATGTGAGAACCTTGTGCTTGTTGAGATCACAATGGCAGTGGTTAAGTCCATGTGTGGATCTTGTGTGTGATGTCCCGGATCTCGTTAGATGATGTTCTACAACTACCAATCGGTTATGCAAAGGTTGTATGGTGGTTAAAAGTCCATACGGGAGAATCTTGTGCAAGCTAAGGTTGTATGGTGTTTAAAAGTCCATACATGGGAACCTTAGGATGTTGAGGTCAAATGGAGGTTGTTGCCCATTTGGGAGGCCTTGGATTGGGTGGGGTGTAGGGAGCGTAGGGACAACGCTCGGAATCCGCGTATCCGATCGGGTTGTTGAGTTGGAAAGTGAATGAGGTTGATCTCTTGGAAGCCAATGTAATGTTCTTGATCATGTGAAGCATGAGATGCTTGTAATGATGCATGGTTGCATGTGAAGCATGAGATGCTTGAATTGATGCATTGTTGCATGAAAAGTGTATGATGCTAGTGAATGCATGTTTACTTGTTAAGTTGAACAAGTGTTGGTTATCATTTGGTAAATGATGCATGTGAGCATGAAATATCTATGTTGCATTGGAGTCTTGTGAGACTTGTTTTTAAAGGCATGTGAGGATGATGTTATGGTTTATGTTGCCTTGGTTAAATGCATGTGTTGGAATATTTGATGCCATGGTTTTAAAAAGGTTTCTTGCTTGATTTGGTTTTCAAGTTTAAGAAAGGTATGTTGTGAAATGGGAGTGTTTCCATGGTTTTGTTTAAGCTTGGCATATGGTGTTTATGCATGATTTGAGCTTGATGTTGAAAAGGGTTTCAAACATGGCTTTGGTAATCAAATCGGGTTTGTTTTAAAGTGTTTTAATGACCCGCTGCATTGATGGTGTTTTGGTTTTCGAGCATTCCTCACTAAGCATTATGTGCTTACGCTCCTTTTTGTCCATCAATGCAGATTGTTGAAGTTTGGACAACAAGGAGCAAAGGATTCAAGGTGGACTCCAATGGAGATGTATGTCTCGGTGAATAGTTATAGTTAATAAGGGCAATGGGGTAGAATCTCTCGGGTTTATGTGAATGTGATCGTATATGTTTGATCAAGAATGTTTAAATGCTGTTGTTAATGATGTTGAAACATGAATTGGCTTAAATGAGTTTGTTTTGGAAGGTTTGTGCCCAAATGGTTGCTTGTGTAGGAAGCATGCCTATAGATTTGGGGTTTTTCATATATGATGTGTTTCTGTTGAATTGGTGATGCAATTAAGGTCCTTGCATGTTGGTTGATCATGTGATATGGTATGGTGTTGTTAATTTGAAGTTTGAAGCATGTTTGATGTTGTTTACGAGTCAATTCCAGGCAGGGGTATCGGTACTCGGGCTTGCGTATCGATACGCCTGAGCCAAATATGCACATTTCTGCCCAGGCGTATCGGTACGATTGTTAGGGTATCGATGCCATATGAATGCCGTATCGAAACGAGGGAACTAGTATCGATACCGTATGAATGCCGTATCGAAACGGGGAGACTCGTATCGATACCGTGTTGAGAGTTTGGTTACTGCCTTCCCCGCGTATCGATACGACACCAGGCGTATCGATACCTGTCTGTTAATTCGGTTAAAAGTATCTTTTATGTTTTGTTTTGTTTACGTTTTGGTCCTGAATCTTGTTTATGCAATTAAATGTGTTTGAGAAGTCCTTTTGAGCTGAAATTTCGCAGGGAAGCATGGAACCTGACTAATTTCAAGATGGTAACTTTAATTTGTACTAAGTCCTCATATTTATCAGAATTTACAATTTGGTCCCTAACGTTGTAATTTGTTCAATTGGGTCCCTGTTTGATCTCTGATGTTTGTGATCTTTGAGTATGATGTTGTGTGATCACAATTAGGGTTAATGTGCATCTAGATAAGATTAAAAAGAAAAAAAAGGGGTCGTTAATCAAGGTTGACTTTCGGGTTGACTTTGGTTTTCCCCGTGTGACTTTCTTAATTCGGGTCAACCGTCTAGACCGGGTTAAGGGGGTTACATGTAACGCCCCGATTTTCGGCCTAGATATTTTAGAGTTCGAATCGGATCGATCGAGAACGGTTCGAATCTTAAAGGGAGATTTAGGAAACACCTAGTTTGGGATGCTTTAAAAATATGGAAAAATACCTAAAAATCCTCATTTGTTATATGAATGATTATGGTGAAAACAATTTTACAAAATAAGGCTTGGAAATACTACATTTCGCTGTAGTGACCAAATCGCAGTTTTTGCAAAAGTTAAATAGTGATTGTTTTGTAAAGGATTGAAACTTTGAATCTTTAAGGAGCTAATTTTACCAAAATGTTTTTAATCAGATTTCTCCTTATTTTGGTTGATTTTAATAATATTTTAATTAAAGGAAATAAAGATTGATTAAAGGAAAACTATCTTTGACTTTTCATAACTATCTTACGTCAATTTTCTCTCATTTCATTTTCTCTCAATTTCTTTTCAGCCAAACACGTTTCCTCCATCAATTATCCTCTGATTTTCATTCCTTTTGATGAGATTTCAATCTCCTTTTGATTCCTAATATTTTCCTCACCAAATCCTCTTGTGTTTACATTGGATTTTCAAGAAAACTTGCCCAAATCAAGGAGAAATCAACCATTAGAGGTAAGCTTCGTCCTTCTCCTCTAATGATCAGTTCTTTACTGAAATTCCCAAGTTATCAATCCTTTATTAATGATTTTTGAGTTGCTTTAATGTTAAAAATAAGAAATTGTATCAAAACTCAAGGTTTTTTGGAGAGATCTTGATGATTTTCGTGGTTGTTGGTTAGGCTCTGTTTTGAGGTTGTTTTCTAATGTATTTTGGATGGTAATTGATGTTATAAATGAGGTTTTATCAAACAAATCCCGAATAAGCTTGGATTTCTAAGTTTTGCATGCTAGAATGGTGGTTTTTGGGGTGGTTTTGGTGTTATATTGTAGCTGGAGGAATAAGGACGAGTTTGTGGTGGTTTTTGATGTTGATTGATATTCAGAAATGATTAGAAGTGATAGATCTTGGCTGGGCTTTGTTTTGGAAGAGTTTGGAGATGATTTCGGTTGTTTTTGGTAGCCGAAATGAGGTTCTTGAATAGAGCAGCGAGTTTAGGTGTGTGGCTGATGATTTCAATGCATGATGATGCATTAATCCTCTGCTCTTATGTGTTATGAACATGGGAGACATCTTCGGACGCCTTTGGTGTTGATCCGGGAGCTTAGATAGCGTTTCGGCGAGCAAGCGAAACGTAATCGGTGAGTGCGAATGGTTTTAGAAGTCCTTGAGGGACAAAGAATCAAGGTTTGGGGATTTAGGAAAGGTTTGAAACACCTTCCTAAGTCTGGAAGTAAGTATTGGCTAGATTGCTCTCAAATATGTGGTGTTTGCCCCTAAAAGGCTTTTACATGCTCATGTTTTGAGATAGATAAATTCCTATTGTTTTTATGCATGATTTGTAGCTTGAGATAATGGTTGAAAAGATTTCATGAAATAACTTGTTGCATTGATGAGTTTTGAGCTTTTGTTTTAAAGCATGGCAAATGATATGATTTTGAATGAGATGAGAAAGCTTTGAGAAATGTTGCATTAAAAACAGTAGGTGAGATGATGTTTTAAAAAAATATTTTGGCATGGAAGATGAGATACTTACCGGATATAATTGATCGATCAATAGGATGAGAGTGCACTATAAACTAAAAATTCGTACGTGCTCTTTGGATTCAATCCAAAGGGAGAGACCGATGATGGGCATTCCATCGGGTAGGACTTGATGAAATACCCAAGCTTTGTGGCGATGAGAGATTCCGCCATGTGAGTACGGTGATGTGAGATTCCACCGGAAATTATGTTTACTAGACAAGTGAGTACGGTGATGTGAGATTCCACCGAAAGAGTCTAGTGGTGTGAGAATGTTGTAACGCCCCGGTTTTGGGCTTAGAAGTTTTGGGCGTTGACCGGTTCGGTCAAAGTGCTGTTCGAATCTAAAAAGGTGAAATTAGGAAAGCCTAGTTCGGGTTGCATTAAAAATATGGAAAAATGTTCTAAAATCATATTTTAATGTATATAAGTGAACTGTGAAATCAATTTTACAAAATGAGGTTTGGAAGGGTGACATTTTGGTTAGTGACCAAAATGTAATTTTTGAAAGTTGCGTGACTGCTTTAGAAAGGATTGAAACTTTGAATCTTTAAGGAGCTATTTACCCAAAGGGAGTTTCTCCAGATTTTTCTAAGATATTTTAATGTTTAATTCTGATTTTAAAACTAAAGAAAAGTGGAGGGAAATCATTTTGCTATTTTGCAACTAACTTTCCATATTTTCCAATTTTCCTTTTCTCTCATTTTCTCTCAACCCAAACACTTTCTCTCCAGAGATTTCCTTCTGATTTTGTCACTCAAATCTCTCTTTTCAATCCTCTTTTGATTCCTAGTCATCACATCAACAAAACCTCACCATTTGCTAGTTGATTCATCAAGGTTTTTGGTTCTAAAAGAGGAAAAACTCAAGTTTGGAGGTAAGAACGTCCTTCTCCTCTAAACTATCAGTTCTTTACTGAAATTCCTAAGTTCTCAATCCTTAATTGATGTTTTATAAATGGTTTTTAAGTTGTGTAAATGGATCTTGGCTTAAAATGTAAGATTTGGTGATTTTTGATGGATTTTCGTTTGATCTGTTAAAGCTGTGATTTGAGGTGTTAATTTGATGTTAAATTAATGTTAATTTGATAAGGAATTGAGTTTTGATTAATGCAATCCCGGATAGGTTGAATTTCCTAAGTTTAGCTTGTGATTCTTGGTTGTTTTTGAGGTGATCTTGTGGATCTGATGTTGCTGGAGGTATAAGGATGTTATTAGGTTCTTTTTAGATGTTAAATGATGTTAAAGGATGTTTAGTTTTGATGGTTTATGGCTGGGTTTTGTTGAGGAGTTGTTTGGATGCGTTTTCGGTTGTGTTTGGTGGCCGAAAATGGAGTGTGGATGAGAGCAGCGAGTTTAGGTGCTTTCATTGAAGCTATTAATGCATGATGATGCATTAATCCTCTGCTTTGATGTGTTTAAAACAGGGGAGTCATCTTTGGATCCAAGTGGTGGTGATCCGAAAGCTTGATTTGTGCTTCGGCAAGAGGCGAAGTGGAATCGGTGAGTGAAATTGGGTTTTCGGCTTTGAAACCAATGTCTTGGGAGCTTAGTTTAAGTCTAAACAACTTTACTAAGCTCAAGTGTAAGTTTTCGGAAAAACTCTCTAGTGGTGGCCATGGTTTGGTTGTTGTGCAATGTGGTTTATTGCATGTTTTAAATTCTGTTTTGAAAGCATGATTTAGCATGGTTATTGCTGATTTTGTAAGCCATATGTTGAAGGAAGCTCAAGGTAAGAGTTCCTTGTTTTTGAACATTGATTAAATGTGGTTTGATGCTTTAAAATGCATGATGAATATGGCTTGGTTAAATGCTTTAAAACAGTGGATTATTTGATGATAATGATGTATATTGGCAAGTGATGTTTTGAAAAAGGTTAAGGTCACTAAGGTGGTTAAAAGTCCTTGAGTGAGCCTTGTAGATTCTAAGAACTTCATGGTGGTTAAAAGTCCATGATGATTCTTGTTAAGGTCACTAAGGTGGTTAAAAGTCCTTGAGTGAGCCTTGTTACTTAAGAACATCAAGGTGGTTAAAAGTCCTTGGATGGTTCTTGTTAAGGACACAAAGGTGGTTAAAAGTCCTTGTGTGGTCCTTGCCATGGTGTTTAAAAGTCCATGGGCCAAGGTGTTTAAAAGTCCTTGGGGCCAAGGTGTTTAAAAGTCCTTGGGGTGAAACTTGTAAAGGACACAAAGGTGGTTAAAAGTCCTTGTGTGGTCCTTGTGAATTATAAGATCACAATGGTGTTTAAAAGTCCATGTGTGAGTCTTATGTTGATCTTGTTTTTAAAAGATGGAACTTATCACTTGTGGCCAATATGACATGTAATGATTTGGAAGCATGCAATGCTTGTTTAAATTGCTTGAGCATGAGTAAATGATGATTTGAAGTATGATTTATAAAGTGTTTTATAAATGCATTATTGAATGGTTTTAATGAGCATTCCCCACTAAGCTTTTGCTTACGTTCTCTTTCGTTTTCTTAAACCAATAATGCAAATCATTAAGGTACTTGAGGGCAGCAAGGAAGGCAAGCAATCAAGTGGAAGTTAAGCTCAAGTATGGGAAGGTTTTCTTAAACATTTTTAGCTTTTGGAATTTGGCAATGGGGGACCTATGTAACGCCCCGGTTTTGGGCTTAGAAGTTTGGGCGTTGACCGGTTTGGTCAAAGTGCTGTTCGAATCTAAAAAGGTGAAATTAGGAAAGCCTAGTTCGGGTTGCATTAAAAATATGGAAAAATGTTCTAAAATCAACTTTTAATATATATAAGTGAATTGTGAAATCAATTTTACAAAATGAGGTTTGGAAGGGTGACATTTTGGCTAGTGACCAAAATGTAATTTTTGAAAGTTGCGTGACTGTTTTAGAAAGGATTGAAACTTTGAATCTTTAAGGAGCTATTTACCCAAAGGGAGTTTCTCCAGATTTTTCGAAGATATTTTAAGGTTTAATTCTGATTTTAAAGCATAAGAAAAGAGGAGGGAAATAATTTTGGCTATTTTTGTAACTAACTTTCTATTTTCTCAATTTTCCTTTCTCTCAATTTCTCTCAACCCAAACACTTTCTCTCCAGCGAATTTCTTCTGATTTTGTCACCTAAATCTCTTCTTTCAACTCTCTTTTGATTCCTAATCATCATATCTACAAAACCTCACTATTTGCTACTTGATTCATCAAGCTTTTTGGTTCCAAAAGAGGAGAAACTCAAGTTTGGAGGTAAGAACGTCCTCCTCCTCTAAACTATCAGTTCTTTACTGAAATTCCTAAGTTCTCAATCCTTAATTGATGTTTTATAAATGGCTTTTAAAGTTATGAAATGGATCTTGGCTTAAATTGCAAGATTTGGTGATTTTTGGTCAATTTTCGTTAGATCTGTTAAAGCTGTGATTTGAGATGTGTTTTTGATGATTAATGAACATTAATTTGATATGGAATTGAGTTTTGATCAATGCAATCCCGGATAGGTTGAATTTCCTAGGTTTAGCTTATGATTCTTGGATGTTTTTGAGGTGATCTTGTGGATCTGACGTTGCTGGAAGTATAAGGATGTTGTTAGGTTCTTTTTAGATGTTAAATGATGTTAAAGGATGTTTGGTTTTGATGGTTTATGGCTGGGCTTTGTTGAGGAGTTGTTTGGAGGCATTTTCGGTTGTGTTTGGTGGCCGAAAATGGAGTGAGGATGAGAGCAGTGAGTTTAGGTGCTTTCATTGAAGCTATTAATGCATGATGATGCATTAATCCTCTGCTTTGATGTGTTTAAAATAGGGGAGTCATCTTTGGATCCAAGTGGTGGTGATCCGGAAGCTTGATTTGTGCTTCGGCGAGGGGCGAAGTGGAATCGGTGAGTGAAAATGGGTTTTCAGCTTTGAAACCAATGTCTTGGGAGCTTAGTTTAAGTCTAAACAACTTTACTAAGCTCAAGTGTAAGTTTTCGGAAAAACTCTCTAGTGGTGGCCATGGTTTGATTGTTGTGCAATGTGGTTTATTGCATGTTTTAAATCCTGTTTTGAAAGCATGATTTAGCATGGTTATTGCTGATTTTGTAAGCCATATGTTGAAGGAAGCTCAAGGTAAGAGTTCCTTGTTTTTGAACATTGATTAAATGTGGTTTGATGCTTTAAAATGCATGATGAATATGGCTTGTTTTAATGCTTTAAAACAGTGGATTATTTGATGAAAATGATGTACATTGGCAAGTGATGTTTTGGAAAAGGTTAAGGTCACTAAGGTGGTTAAAAGTCCTTGAGTGAGCCTTGTGGATTCTAAGAACCTCATGGTGGTTAAAAGTCCATGTTGATTCTTGCTAAGGTCACTAAGGTGGTTAAAAGTCCTTGAGTGAACCTTGTTACTTAAGAACATCAAGGTGGTTAAAAGTCCTTGGATGGTTCTTGTTAAGGACACAAAGGTGGTTAAAATTCCTTGTGTGGTCCTTGCCATGGTGTTTAAAAGTCCATGGGCCAAGGTGTTTAAAAGTCCTTGGGGCCAAGGTGTTTAAAAGTCCTTGGGAAGAACACGAAGGTGGTTAAAAGTCCTTGCGTGGTTCTTGTTTATTATAAGATCACAATGGTGTTTAAAAGTCCATGTGTGAGTCTTATGTTTAACTTGTTTTTCTTAAAAGTTGAAACTTATCACTTGTGGCCAATATGACATGAATTGATGGAAGCATGAGTTGCTTGTTAAAATTGCTTTTGAGCATGTCTAAATGATATTGGAAGTATGTTTTGCAAATGAGTTTTACAAATGCATTATTGAGTGGTTTAATGAGCATTCCTCACTAAGCTTTTGCTTACGCTCTCTTCCCCTTTCTTAAACCAATAATGCAGATCGTTAAGGTACTTGAAGGCAGCAAGGAAGGCAAGCAATCAAGAGGAAGTTAAGCTCAAGTATGGAAGGTTTTCTTAAACACTTAAGCTTTTGGCAATTTGGCAATGGGGGACCTATGTGTATAATTTGGGAGAGGTTTCGGACTCCCTAAGTATGTTTAATATGTGTGGAAATGCTGGTTCTGTAATTGGCCTTTACATGTTTGAATTGGAAGTTTTATGCTTGAATGGTTGGCTTGTGTAGGAAGCATGCCTATAGAATTTGGGGCTTTTCTTATACGATGTTAATATGTTGATTGGTTGATGCAAATATGTCTCTTATATGTTGAATTTCATGCTGGTAAAGTTTGGTGGCAATTGGAGCATGATTGGTTGTTTAATTGCATGTTAAAGCATGCATTTTGTTGCAATCTGTGCAGGGTGTTTCGGAACAGTGCCTACCGTTTCGGAACGGGTGCCTAAATCAGCCCAGGCGTCCAAAACGGGAGAGACCGTTCCGAAACAGAAAGGCCACTGCCAGCCCGTGTTTCGGTACGCGTTGCTGAACGGCCCCACGTTTCGAAACAGGCTCTTCCTGTTTCGGAACACGTGACCGTTGGGGCTGACATTGGCAGTTAAATGTTATGAAAAGTATGCATTTTGGTCCTGAATCTTGTTTGTGCAATTGTATGAGTTTTAGATGTCCGTTTGAGCTGAAATTTGACAGAGAAGTATGAAACCTGATTAATTTCAAGATGGTAACTTTAATTTGGATGAAGTCTTTATAATTTACAGAATTTACAATTTGGTCCCTAAAGTTGTAAATTGTTCAATTGGGTCCCTGTTTGATCTCTGATGTTTGTGATCTTTGAGTATGATGTTTGTATGATCACCATTAGGGTTAATGAGCATCTAGACAAGTTTAAAAAGAAAAAAAAGGGTCGTTAATCAAGGTTGACTTTCGGGTTGACTTTGGTTTTCCCCGTGTGACTTTCTTAATTCGGGTCAACCGTCTAGGCCGGGTTAAGGGGGTTACATTTGGTGCTATCAGAGATGAGTTCTCGAGTAATTGGGAATGAATGTGTGCATGATTGAAGTGTGTATGCTAGGTATGCTTGATTGATTGAAAGCATGTTCAGTGGTTTGAGAATTTGATGCAATCGAGTTGTATGCTGTGATGTAGCATGTTGTGGGTACCCATTGCCAAATCAAAGCTAAGTAATGATGTTGATTTTGAATGAAATTGAGCTTAAGTACTTGGATTGCTTACCTTTGCTGGGTCTGACTTTGTTTATTTGCATTGTGATTGCATGGTAAAAGTATGGCACCACGTAGAGAGTTGAGAAGTAATGTGCGAGCTACGGCTCCTAATGAGAATGAGAATGAGGAAAACGCGGGTAGTGCGGTGTTACCTCCTCCTCCACCTGGTGGTGGTGCTGAGGGTGAAAGAGTTGAAGCTGCAGCTGGTGCTGGAGGTGCTGGACCTGAGGTTGGTCAGGGGCAAGCTATGCCTGACATGTCGATGTTGGTACAAGCTATTGCGGGTGCTTTTCGAGCAGCAGTAGCTGGAGGTCAAGGAGCTGGGCATCAGGGAGATGCTGGTGTTAGACTACCTTTGGAGCGTTTACGCAGTCTTGGTGGGACTGAGTTCAGGGGTATGTCTGCTGAGGGTTCCGAAGCTTGGTTAGAAAGTACCAAGAGGATCATGGGACAGATGAGTTGCACTGATGTGCAAAAGCTGGGTTGTGTAGTGTCTTTGCTACAGGAAGATGCTTATACGTGGTGGACGACCACTATAGCTGGGATAGCTGAAGCTGATGTGACTTGGACATTCTTTCAGAATGCGTTCAAGAGGAGATATCTTGGTGTGAGATATCTGGATGAAAAGAAGCGTGAGTTCATGTCTCTTACCCAAGGGAGCATGACGGTGGCTGAGTATGAAGTGCAGTTTGTGCGACTCAGTCAATATGCACCTGAGCTGGTACCTGATGAGCGGGCGAGGTGCGAAAGATTCCGTTATGGTTTAGTGATGGATGTGAAGATGTATGTGCTGGCCACCGAGTATGATGATTTTGATGTGCTGGTGGGTCGAGCCAAGGACATTGAGATGAACTTGGGTTTATCTGCTAGAGGTGCTGGAGCAAGTGCTGGTAAGCGGGCAACTGAGTATAGTTCCGGTGGTGAGCGGAACAAGAGAAAACGCGATCAGAAGTATCAGTCCTCAGCTAGGAGAGGTGGTGGAGCACCTGCTCGAGGAGGCAATACCAGAGCTGATCCGAGTGCTTGTTGGATTTGTGGTTCACGTGGTCACATGAAGCGTGACTGTCCTCGTGCTGTGAGGGAGGTGCAAGCTCCAGTTGCGGCAGCTGGTAATGGATGCTGGAATTGTGGATCTGCGGACCACTTGAGGCGAGATTGTCCTATGTTGGCTGGTGGCCAAATGCGTGCACCTGTTGTTGCTGCACCGCAGAGAGGTCGTGGGCGCGGCCGTGGTAATTTCCAGCGGAGAGAGGATGGTGGTCGTGCAGTGGCCCATGTTGTGGCTATTCAGCCTGAAGGTGGAGGTCAAGCGAGGGTGTATGCTCAGCGGGAAGGGAGGAATGACGCGGATGTGATTGCAGGTACCTTTACTTTGCAATCCTTGTCATTACTTTCCTTGATAGATTCTGGATCTACGCATTCATACATTTTGCGTGAGCATGATGAATTGCTTGGTTTGCCTGTTGAGTCTTTGGATGTTGGTGTTCGTGTCACTAGTTCTTTTGGTGAGACTGTTGTGACTCGAAAGTTGTATAGAAGGTGTCCGTTGGTTGTTCAAGAACATGTTTTTCATGTTGATCTTATGGAGCTGCCTTTCTATGGTTTTGATGTGATCCTTGGTATGGATTGGCTTGCTGAGCATCGTGCTGTTGTGGATTGTGAAAATAAGCGGGTTTCGCTGAAGCTTGCGGATGATCATGATGTTGTTGTGGTTGGTGAGAATGTGAAGTTTCTTGCCAATGTGGTGTCTACCTTGGAGGCAAGCAGGATGCTGAGGCAAGGTTGTGAAGCTTATCTAGCTTTTGTAATGAATCCTAGCTCTAAGGAGTTGAGGGTGCAAGATATAAGAGTTGTGAAGGAGTTTCCTGGTGTGTTCCCTGAGGAGTTGCCTGGTTTACCTCCTAATCGCGAGGTGGAGTTTGGAATTGAGCTGTATGAGAATACAACTCCTGTGTCCATTACTCCCTATAGAATGGCACCTAAGGAGCTGAAAGAGCTGAAGACGCAGTTGCAAGAGCTGCTTGATCGTGGTTTCATTCGGCCAAGTGTGTCACCTTGGGGTGCACCGGTCTTGTTTGTGAAGAAGAAGGATGGCACTATGAGGATGTGCATTGATTACCGTCAGCTGAACAAGTTGACTATCAAGAATCGGTATCCTTTGCCGAGGATTGATGATCTGTTTGATCAATTTCGGGGAGCAGCTGTGTTCTCTAAGATTGACTTGAGGTCAGGGTATTATCAGTTGAAGGTGAAGGATGTGGATGTGCCTAAGATAGCTTTCAGGACAAGGTATGGGCATTATGAGTTTCTTGTGATGCCGTTTGGTTTGACAAATGCTCCTACTGCTTTCATGGACATGATGAATCGTGTGTTTCATGAATACCTGGACAAGTTTGTTGTGGTGTTCATTGATGATATCCTCGTGTACTCGCGTACTGAGGAGGAGCGTGAAGAGCATTTGAGGATTGTGTTGCAAGCTTTGTTGGAGAATCAGCTTTATGCTAAGCTGAGCAAGTGTGAGTTCTGGCTTAAAGAGGTGGTGTTTCTTGGGCATGTTGTTTCTGCTGAGGGGATTCGTGTTGATCCTCAGAAGATTGAGGCGGTGATGAATTGGAAGGTTCCTAAGTCTGTTCATGAGGTCCGTAGTTTCCTTGGTTTGGCGGGATACTACCGGAGGTTTGTGGATGGTTTTTCTAAGATTGCCGCACCTTTGACGAGGTTGTTGCAAAAGGATGTTAAGTATGAGTGGACAGAAGCGAGACAGCAGGCTTTTGAGAAGCTGAAGGTGGCTTTGACGCAAGCTCCTATCTTGGTTCAGCCTGAATTAGGGAAAGAGTTTGTGGTCTACAGTGATGCATCCTATGTTGGTTTGGGATGTGTGCTGATGCAAGAGGGTAAGGTTGTGGCTTATGCATCACGGCAGTTGAAAGTGCATGAGCGCAATTATCCTACGCATGATATTGAGCTGGCTGTAGTGGTTTTTGCTCTGAAGATTTGGAGACATTATCTGTATGGTGAAAAGTGTACGGTGTACACGGATCACAAGAGTTTGAGGTATTTGATGTCTCAGAAGGAGTTGAATCTTAGGCAGCGACGTTTGTTGGAGTTGCTCAAGGATTATGATCTGACGATTGAGTACCATCCTGGAAAGGCTAATGTTGTTGCGGATGCCTTGAGTAGGAAGGTAGCTGTTGAGCTGAGGGCTATGTTTGCTAGCTTGAGTTTATCGCGTGATGGTGGTCCTCTAGCTGAGTTGCAAGTGAAACCATCTGTGGTTCAGTTGATCAAGGAAAAGCAGTTGCTGGATGATTCCTTGGTGTCTCATGTTCAGGATATCGCGGAGGGTAGGCCTTCGGATTTCTGCTTTAATGATGATGGTGTGTTGTGTTTTGGGAGTCGAATAGTAGTGCCTAATGATGCTGAGTTGAGGCGTGCTATTCTGACTGAAGGTCATAGTAGTCCTTTTGCTATGCACCCTGGTAGTACTAAGATGTATCGTGATCTTCGTGATGAGTACTATTGGGTGGGTTTGAAGAAGGATGTTGCAGAGTTTGTGAGCAAGTGTATGGTGTGTCAGCGAGTTAAGGCTGAACATCAGGTTCCTTCAGGTTTGTTGCAACCGTTGAGAATCCCTGAATGGAAGTGGGAGAGGGTTACCATGGATTTTGTATCTGGTTTACCTTTGTCTCCGTCGAAGAAGAATTCGGTTTGGGTGATTGTGGATCGCCTGACGAAGTGTGCGCATTTCTTGCCTGTGCATACTACGTTTTCTTTGGATAAGCTTGCGGAGCTGTACATTGCTGAGATTGTGCGGCTGCATGGTGTGCCTAAGTCGATTGTGTCGGATAGGGATTCGAGGTTCACATCGCATTTCTAGCAGTGTTTGCATCAAGCTTTGGGTACAAGGTTGAATTTCAGTACATCCTATCATCCTCAGACGGATGGTCAGTCTGAGCGAGTTATCCAGATTTTGGAGGATATGTTGAGGTGCTGCGCGATTGAGTTCCAAGGTTCTTGGGAGAAGCATTTGCCTTTGGTGGAGTTTGCTTATAACAATAGTTATCAGGCAAGTATTCAGATGGCACCTTATGAGGCTTTGTACGGGAGGAGGTGTAGGACTCCTCTTTGTTGGGCTGAAACGGGTCAGAAGTTGGTTTCGATGCCCACTTTGTTGAAAGGAACCACCGAGAAGGTGAAGCTCATTTGTGAGCGTTTGAAGGCTGCTTCTGATCGGCAGAAGTCTTACGCGGATTTGAAGCGTAAGGAGATAGAATATGTGGTGGGTGACCGTGTGTTCTTGAAGGTTTTGCCTTGGAAGAAGGTGATGAGGTTTGGCCGGAAGGGTAAGTTGAGCCCTAGGTACATTGGACCATATGAGGTGGTTGAGCGTGTGGGTCCTGTTGCGTATCGGTTGAGGTTACCTCAAGAGTTGGAGAAGATTCATGATGTGTTCCATGTTTCTATGCTTCGGAAGTATAGATCTGATCCTTCGCATGTGATGCCTGTGAAGGAAGTGGAATTGAATCCGGACTTGACCTATGATGAGGAACCGGTGAAGATTCTAGATTCGGATAGCAAGGTTCTTCGTGGCAAGACCATCGAGTTGGTAAAGGTGCTGTGGAAGCATCGAGGTGTTGAGGAAGCCACGTGGGAGCGGAAGGAAGACATGCTGAAGCAGTTTCCTTATCTCCTTCCTTCAGGTAAATTTCGAGGACGAAATTTCTTAAGGGGGGAGAGTTGTAACGCCCCGGTTTTGGGCTTAGAAGTTTGGGCGTTGACCGGTTTGGTCAAAGTGCTATTCGAATCTAAAAAGGTGAAATTAGGAAAGCCTAGTTCGGGTTGCATTAAAAATATGGAAAAATTTTCTAAAATCATCTTTTAATATATATAACTGAACTGTGAAATCAATTTTACAAAATGAGGTTTGGAAGGGTGACATTTTGGCTAGTGACCAAAATGTAATTTTTGAAAGTTGCGTGACTGTTTTAGAAAGGATTGAAACTTTGAATCTTTCAGGAGCTATTTACCCAAAAGGAGTTTCTCCAGATTTTTCTAAGATATTTTAAGGTTTAATTCTGATTTTAAAGCATAAGAAAAGAGGAGGGAAATCATTTTGGCTATTTTTGTAACTAACTTTCTATTTTCTCAATTTTCCTTTCTCTCATTTTCTCTCAACCCAAACACTTTCTCTCCAGAGAATTTCTTCTGATTTTGTCACCTAAATATCTTCCTTCAACTCTCTTTTGATTCCTAATCATCATATCTACAAAACCTCACTATTTGCTACTTGATTCATCAAGCTTTTTGGTTCCAAAAGAGGAGAAACTCAAGTTTGGAGGTAAGAACGTCCTTCTCCTCTAAACTATCAGTTCTTTACTGAAATTCCTAAGTTCTCAATCCTTAATTGATGTTTTATAAATGGCTTTTAAAGTTATGAAATGGATCTTGGCTTAAATTGCAAGATTTGGTGATTTTTGGTCAATTTTCGTTAGATCTGTTAAAGCTGTGATTTGAGATGTGTTTTTGATGATTAATGAACATTAATTTGATATGGAATTGAGTTTTGATCAATGCAATCCCGGATAGGTTGAATTTCCTAGGTTTAGCTTATGATTCTTGGATGTTTTTGAGGTGATCTTGTGGATCTGACGTTGCTGGAGGTATAAGGATGTTGTTAGGTTCTTTTTAGATGTTAAATGATGTTAAAGGATGTTTGGTTTTGATGGTTTATGGCTGGGCTTTGTTGAGGAGTTGTTTGGAGGCATTTTCGGTTGTGTTTGGTGGCCGAAAATGGAGTGTGGATGAGAGCAGCGAGTTTAGGTGCTTTCATTGAAGCTATTAATGCATGATGATGCATTAATCCTCTGCTTTGATGTGTTTAAAACAGGGGAGTCATCTTTGGATCCAAGTGGTGGTGATCCGGAAGCTTGATTTGTGCTTCGGCGAGGGGCGAAGTGGAATCGGTGAGTGAAAATGGGTTTTCAGCTTTGAAACCAATGTCTTGGGAGCTTAGTTTAAGTCTAAACAACTTTACTAAGCTCAAGTGTAAGTTTTCGGAAAAACTCTCTAGTGGTGGCCATGGTTTGATTGTTGTGCAATGTGGTTTATTGCATGTTTTAAATCCTGTTTTGAAAGCATGATTTAGCATGGTTATTGCTGATTTTGTAAGCCATATGTTGAAGGAAGCTCAAGGTAAGAGTTCCTTGTTTTTGAACATTGATTAAATGTGGTTTGATGCTTTAAAATGCATGATGAATATGGCTTGTTTTAATGCTTTAAAACAGTGGATTATTTGATGAAAATGATGTACATTGGCAAGTGATGTTTTGGAAAAGGTTAAGGTCACTAAGGTGGTTAAAAGTCCTTGAGTGAGCCTTGTGGATTCTAAGAACCTCATGGTGGTTAAAAGTCCATGTTGATTCTTGCTAAGGCCACTAAGGTGGTTAAAAGTCCTTGAGTGAACCTTGTTACTTAAGAACATCAAGGTGGTTAAAAGTCCTTGGATGGTTCTTGTTAAGGACACAAAGGTGGTTAAAATTCCTTGTGTGGTCCTTGCCATGGTGTTTAAAAGTCCATGGGCCAAGGTGTTTAAAAGTCCTTGGGGCCAAGGTGTTTAAAAGTCATTGGGAAGAACACGAAGGTGGTTAAAAGTCCTTGCGTGGTTCTTGTTTATTATAAGATCACAATGGTGTTTAAAAGTCCATGTGTGAGTCTTATGTTTAACTTGTTTTTCTTAAAAGTTGAAACTTATCACTTGTGGCCAATATGACATGAATTGATGGAAGCATGAGTTGCTTGTTAAAATTGCTTTTGAGCATGTCTAAATGATATTGGAAGTATGTTTTGCAAATGAGTTTTACAAATGCATTATTGAGTGGTTTAATGAGCATTCCTCACTAAGCTTTTGCTTACGCTCTCTTCCGTTTTCTTAAACCAATAATGCAGATCGTTAAGGTACTTGAAGGCAGCAAGGAAGGCAAGCAATCAAGAGGAAGTTAAGCTCAAGTATGGAAGGTTTTCTTAAACACTTAAGCTTTTGGCAATTTGGCAATGAGGGACCTATGTGTATAATTTGGGAGAGGTTTTGGACTCCCTAAGTATGTTTAATATGTGTGGAAATGCTGGTTCTGTAATTGGCCTTTACATGTTTGAATTGGAAGTTTTATGCTTGAATGGTTGGCTTGTGTAGGAAGCATGCCTATAGAATTTGGGGCTTTTCTTATACGATGTTAATATGTTGATTGGTTGATGCAAATATGTCTCTTATATGTTGAATTTCATGCTGGTAAAGTTTGGTGGCAATTGGAGCATGATTGGTTGTTTAATTGCATGTTAAAGCATGCATTTTGTTGCAATCTGTGCAGGGTGTTTCGGAACAGTGCCTACCGTTTCGGAACGGGTGCCTAAATCAGCCCAGGCGTCCGAAACGGGAGAGACCGTTCCGAAACGGAAAGGCCACTGCCAGCCTGTGTTTCGGTACGCGTTGCGGAACGGCCCCGCGTTTCGAAACAGGCTCTTCCTGTTTCGGAACACGTGACCGTTGGGGCTGACATTGGCAGTTAAATGTTATGAAAAGTATGCATTTTGGTCCTGAATCTTGTTTGTGCAATTGTATGAGTTTGGGATGTCCGTTTGAGCTGAAATTTGACAGAGAAGTATGAAACCTGATTAATTTCAAGATGGTAACTTTAATTTGGATGAAGTCTTTATAATTTACAGAATTTACAATTTGGTCCCTAAAGTTGTAAATTGTTCAATTGGGTCCCTGTTTGATCTCTGATGTTTGTGATCTTTGAGTATGATGTTTGTATGATCACCATTAGGGTTAATGAGCATCTAGACAAGTTTAAAAAGAAAAAAAAGGGTCGTTAATCAAGGTTGACTTTCGGGTTGACTTTGGTTTTCCCCGTGTGACTTTCTTAATTCGGGTCAACCGTCTAGGCCGGGTTAAGGGGGTTACAACCTATGTGTATGTTTTGGGAGATGTTTTGGACTCCCTAAGTATGTTTAATGTTGCTGGAAATGCTGGATTTGTATTTGGTCTTTATGTGCTTGGTTTTGAAGGCTTTATGCTTGAAAGGTTTGCTTGTGTAGGAAGCATGCTTAAAAATTGGGGCTTTTCATATAAGATGTTAATATGTTGATTGGTTGATGCAAGTATGTCTCTTATATGTTGAATGAGTTGCTGGTAAAGTTTGGTGGCATTTGGAGCATGTATGGATGATCAATTGTATGTTTAAGCATGCATTTTGCTGCTTTCTGTGCAGGCTGTTTCGGAACAGTGGCTACCGTTTCGGAATGGGTGCCTTGAATCAGCCCAGGCGTCCGAAACGGGAGGCATCGTTCCGAAACGGAAAGGCCACTGCCAGCCCTCGTTTCGGTACGCGTTGCGGAACGGCCCCCCGTTTCGAAACGGGCTCTCCCTGTTTCGGAACACGTGACCGTTGGGGGCTGACATTGGCAGTTAAATGTTTTGGAATGTTTGTGTTTTGGTCTTGAATCTTGTTTGTGCAATTGTATGAGTTTGGAATGTCCGTTAGAGCTGAAATTTGGCAGTGAAGCATGAAACTTGATTAATTACAAGATGGTAACTTTAATTTGGGTTAAGACCTCATAATCTACAGAATTTACAATTTGGTCCCTAAAGTTGTAATTTGTTCAATTGGGTCCCTGTTTGATCTCTGATGTTTATGATCTTTGAGTATGTTGTTTGTATGATCATAACTAGGGTTAATGTGCATCTAGACAAGTTTAAAAAGAAAAAAAGGGTCGTTAATCAAGGTTGACTTTCGGGTTGACTTTGGTTTTCCCCGTGTGACTTTCTTAATTCGGGTCAACCGTCTTGGCCGGGTTAAGGGGGTTACAAATGTTGTCCGCATATCCGGGTAATAATGAGATGTGAAATGCCAATATAATATATGAAAATGCTTTTGATTCACATGTATCTATTGATGAGATGATTTATGCCATGAGAAATGCATATGAGATTTGTATATGAAATGCTTTAGTTTTCACAAGCATGTGTATGGCCTTGCCATGAGATTTGCATTGGTTTAAATGCATGAGATAAAATTGAGGTACATGTGTTTTCAATGGAGATTTGCTTTGAAATGGTTTTCAAGCATGAGAAAAATGAGCATGTTGTAGAAAAAGGCTTTTGAGAAAAGTGTTTTGAATAATGCATTATTGTATCGGTTTTCTTTAGAGCATGCCTCACTAAGCAATGTGCTTACGCTCTCTTTTTACCAATAATGCAGATAATTGAGGTGTTTTGGGCAACGAGAAGGTTAAGAACATCCAAGGAAGTGCTAAGCTCATGTATGGTGATGTTTTTATACACTTTAGTTTTGATATTTGGCAATGGGGTACCAAGGTTGTATTTGGGAGATGTGTTTTGAACTCCCTAAGTTTGTGGCATGTTTGTGATGGCTTTTATGGGTTATAAAAGGTCCTATTGGCTTGGTTGGAAGTTTCAATGCTTATATTTGGTGTTGTGGCTAGGAAGTATGCATATAGATGGAATGTTCATGTGTTCGATGCCATGCTCTAGTTTAAGGTTCTTAAATATGATCATTAATGTCTTGACAAGTTACTGGTATGATATGGTATGTTTGAAGCATGTTTGAGTGGGTTAAGAGGTGAAAAACCAAAAATTTCTGCTGCTACAGAGTAGTGTGTATCGAAACACCCTTAACTGTTTTGAAACGGGGGCCTGTAATGGCCATAGTGTTTCGGAACGGTTGAAGGTGTTTCGGAACATTTTGGCTACTAGAGAGGCCTGTTTCGATACCGGTCTCAAAACGCACCCGAGTACCGAAACGGTCAACACCGTTTCGATACGGGTGTTTCGGTACAGAGGTCTGTGTTCCGAAACGGATGATCGTTTGATGATGTTTTTGAATTGTTTTGAGTTTGCATGTTTTACATTTTAGTCCTGAATGTTGTGGATGCAATTGCTTGAGCTTGGAATGTCCTTTTAAGTTGAAATTTAACGGAGAAGCATGTAACATGACTAATTACATATTGGTAAACATTAAATCTGCAATGTCCTTATATTTTCTAAAAATTACATTTTGGTCCCTAAAAGTGTAATTCGTGCAATTGAGTCCCTAAATGTTTTCCGATCGTTGTGCCCTTCTCTCAGATGATTCTTGAGTATTTACATAGGCTTAATGTGCATCTAGAAAAGTTTTAAAAGGAAAAAGGGTCGTTAATCAAGGTTGACTTTCGGGTTGACTTTGATTTTCCCCGTGTAATCTTCGTAGTTCAGGTCAAGCGTCTAGGCCGGGCTAAGGAGGTTACAATGTTTGGGCGGTGTGTATGTAAGATAAGGAAAAGGATTATTAATTGAAAAGATGAAAAGGAAGAATGAGAAAATACCTAGGTAATAATTGCTAGGGTTTTCTTTAAATGAAAAGGTGAAAGGGTTAATTAATTCCCCCTCTTTTTGCCCTTTTTGAGCCAGCTTCCTCTTATATTGGAAAAACTTAATTTTCCATTCCTTATATCCTTATAAAAACAAAAGTCTGATATGCCATTGCACCCTGACCTGCCATTTGCGTCTCTGGGGTTGTTCAAATGAAAACAAACAAACCCGACCTTAAAGCATAATAAAGCAAAAGGACAAAACGAATTAAAACATAGAGTACGAAATAAATATAAATATTAAACTACATTATTTATGAACATAAAAACATAAAAATGTTGTAGCAAAATAGAAAAGAAAAAGGAGGTGTTCAAACTCTTAGGCATCATGAAGGATGAAGGAGGACTTATCGCGCACAACTAGGGCTCCATTGTAAAGCTTCAGACGATGTCCGTTGACCTTGAATACTATATCATCATCAAGCTTCTTAATGTCCACCGCACCATGGGTATAGACCTTTTGGTCTAGGAAAGGACCTGGCCATCATGACTTCAGCTTGCCTGGAAAGAGTTTAAGTCTGGAGTTATAAATGAGCACTTGTTGCCCTTTTGAGAAATGTCACGGAAAAAGATGTTTGTCATGCCACTTCTTTGTTTTCTCCTTGTATAAGCGTGCATTCTCATAGGCTTGCGATATGAATTCTTCCATTTAATTCAACTCTAAAAGCCTTCTTTCTCCAGCCAGTTGTGCATCCATTGTAATACCCATCGCCCGGGTTAGGAGCGAGGAGTGTTAGCGGAACAAAATAGAACATATTATCAAATAGAAATCCAAAACAAGAATGGTTTCTTGTTAGTAAACCATATTAAATCGCATGCGGAAAGTGGGCTAACAAAAATTTTCCAACACATCATAGATCAAGCTATCATATTACCACACTAAACCTTATTATCATCTTACATGCAACTTAAACTTTTCATACTATATTATTAAGAATCAATTCGGTTACTAACAATTTGCCAATTTAAATGTTCTATTTTACTTTTCGATCGAAGCATCATAAGCAATTCATGTTATCAAATTTTAATAAGCATATTCTCATTGTTACAAATTTTTTCCAATTAGAAGATCTATTCCAAGCTTATTCGAACAACCTAGGACCTTTAATTACAAGGCCATTTGAAATTACGTACTCAATTTTTCAAGGTTTTATTCGAATCATACAACCATATTAAATTTTATCATTAGTTATTAAATTCACAAAAACCATATGAACCATACATGTAATCTCACTTACTAACATAATTTCTTTTCATTAAGCATACTTTAATTACAAGAGATAATTCTATCATGATATGCCCTAAGCCATGTCAAGCTACATTTCTAATATTTACTGCAAAATAAACCATTACAAAACCACCAAGCTTGACCCGCATATTTACAAACAAAATGAGGCTTACATACTACTTACAAAACATGTTTACTAGACTCCATACTAGCATTCAAGGGGCATATATAAAATTCAAACACCAACGTAGATTAAGGCTAATGTCGAACAAAACGAAATGGATATCTGGACAAATTTCCAAGCCACCATATAGGAGTCTAAATACAAGACTTAGGTCATACATATTGCTGTCTTGTGATTTGCTTCCGATCAGAGTTTGATAACAGTTTGCCCAAGATACCTTGTTATTTGGGAAGAAGGAAACAAAGAGCGTTAAGTACAAATTTGTACTTAGCGAGGTAATTTCTAAAACTAATTCATTGTTTTAAATATCTTATGGTCATTTTAAGGTTACTTAGCTAGGCATTATTAGCACATAAAGCATCTCCTAACTAAGCTTATCATGCTCAAGTCTCAATTGACTTTATACATCACATTTGAACAAAGCAAGAATCAAACAAACATATCATTGAACCAACCATAATTCATAAGCAAAACATAGATCATATTATGACAGATTATTCGAATAGGACCATTGTCCACATTGTACATGAATCAAGCAATCCAAGCTTACCACATTTCCCATGTCATTCGAAAAGGACCATTGTCCAATACATCACATAACAAGCATAGATCATAGCATATCATGATATTTTTTTTCATTTATCCACTTCATAAACTTATTACAAACACACACACACATATATATTTGTTTGCCTTGGTGGAGTAGAAGGACTAGGTAAGCAAGTCAACATGGGTACCAAGTACCAAATAATGGTTGCACTAAGAAACAAATCAGGGGATGCTCAACAACATCAATGTGTCCTGTACACCATCCAAGTTATCATGTAATCAACAACAAATGCACTAAGCATTTTAGGTGCCAAATACCATTTCGGAGAGTACACTAGGTACTAAACAGAAGAGCTCAAACTCTAGGCATGCCCTTATACCTAAGACCTCTAATCGACCACAGGCTTTATAAGTCTTTCAATTTATCAAACACTTCATTTATATCATTTATCATTTGGTTTACCAAAATCATATTGCATACTCCAAGATACAAGCTTATCATGTGATATAATTGCACAACATCATGCAAGCAATACAGAATAATCTCATATCACATTCAATCATCATTAATACATTAGAAAAACAGTAGCATATCGATCATTTTCAAGCTCATATCAAACATTGCAAGTAGGCTTCACAAGGGCACTCCACAATTACACTCTAACAAGGTATTAATAATGATTCATTTCATGGTTCATTTTCTATTTTAGCCTCCTTCCCCTATTAACAAATTACCAGCTTTGAGTTAGGTCCATATCATGCATAAAATATAATTTAAATTACATAAAAGAAATAGGTTGGTTAGGACACTAGTCCTAACCCTAAAGCAATTACACTCACAATACTCCACTCAGCTTGTTCCTTGATTACAATGCCCTTATTCCTTCCACTTGGTTGTCCAAACCTTGCCTCCTACAAGATATCTTCACACACTTGATCTTAACACTCAAGCACAAGCATATACAAATCATATTAGAGATCACTTCAATCATATTGACTCTTTGATACAAGTACAAACTTTAACATTCAAAATTATTTTCCATTTAAATAGTTTGAGGACCAGTTACCATTTTGACCATAACTTTTTACCCACTAATTCAAATTTCATTTATCAAACACCGTTAGAAAGGCAATTCAATCAGTTTTCTAACAATATAAACCCCATATTTTTATCTCTTATGAGTTAATACAGTTTAATACTTAAACAGAAGTCATTTTAACAGTCATGGACAGTTTGCACTGTTTAACTACTTTGATTTATAACTCTTAACTCACATACTGAAGTTCAATTACTTTTTCTCCCAATGAAAATAGACATTCCCAAGTTTCATCCATTATGTTTTCAGCTCAAAATACATTATACTCTATTTTTGGTGATTTTTCAAAGTGACTGTTTAGAGCTTAGAATTCTTTATCCAAAATTTCCAATCAATATCTTAAAAAAAACTTTCTACTGATCCTTAATGTTTATAAGTCGCAACTAAGCATCAATTAATCAATTTAATCCTTTTGAACAGAACCATTTACTCCCCTAAAGTTTACGATTTCACCATTTAGTCCAATTGTCCTATTTCACTATGTGCTTGACTTAACAACTAAATTAAGCCTTATGTAGTCAATTCAAGTTAAGAACCAATATTATTTCCTTTTCCCCTTATTGTAACATATCTCTCAAATCTAAATTCAATATGTTTAAAGCCCTTAAACTTTTCGAATTTTATCAAAACAGTCTATATTTCCAGTTTTGCTTCATTACACGACCAGCTTGTTCTAAAGTGAAATTATCCTATTCAAAAATCATTTTTCATGCAGCTCAACACTTATACCATATATTTACTTCATTTATCTACCATTTTCACCTATAGAACATTTTCCAGTTTGAACCAAAACACCTTCATATTTCCAGATTTCGACAGCATACTAGTCAAGTTGAGTTTATGCATAAAATTGCCTATGTAAACAAATTCCTTTCATACTTTTAATTACATATTGGTTTTAACTTAACTCTAACAAATTATTTAATCCAACATGCAAGCATTATCAATTTTTCCAGAACTGAAATCTTTAATTAACACTTGAAATAACAATGATTTCATGAAGAGAAAAAAGAAGCACTTCTATTACTTACTTTAATTTACTCATGCATGCAATCTATCATCCCCTTTAAATCCTCTTCTTCAAAACTCCATTTTTTCCTCTTTATTTATTCTTAATTTTCAGATTTTCTCTCAAGCTTTTCTCTCTCTTTTTTCTCCAAATACACGGCACACACAAGGAAAAATGGGAAAAGGTAGACATAACCCCTAAATTGGGGACTATGTTGGGATTAGCTTTTACCCAATTACCCTCCCACATCCTTTTAGTTTTATTTCTAATTAAGGGCAGCCCAAAGAAATGTATATTTTAGCATGCAACATTTTTATTTTGCTTTAACTGTTATTTAGTCATTATGCATGAATATATCTAATTTTAATCTTTCATAATTTGGCCCGATTTCTCAAATTGTTCTTATTTGTTCTAATTATTTTAACTTACTAAATCACTTACTTTGATCAGGTTATAATTAAATTAGGGCTCAACTAATTTATCTTCTTGACTTATTCGGTTCAACCCTTCAAATTTAAACACCTGATTCCTCTTTAAATTCGATTTAATTCAACAAGCACTAATTGAAGGAATTCAGGGACCAAATTGAATAAATTGAATAATTATGAACTTATTTGCTTTTAAAGAAATAACAAATACCCTAATTTAATAAGTTAAATTCTAGGACGGAAAGGTGGATGTTACAATTCCCCCTCCTTAAAGAAAGAATTCGTCCTCGAATTCTTACCTGAACTGAACAAATGAGGATATTGCTTCCGCATGGTATCCTTGGGTTCCCACGTTCTTCTTTAACGTGATGATTCTTCTAGAGAATTTTAACAAGAGGTTCCTCTTCATAAGAAAGGTCAGGATCGAGTTCAACTTCTTATGGTTCAAGGATGTGAGACGGATCAGATCGATAACGTCTTAACATAGAAACATGAAAGACATTATGAATCTTATCAAACTCATGAGGAAGTGCGAGTCGATAAGCTACAAGACCAATTCTCTCAGTTACTTCAAACGGTCTAATGAAACGAGGACTAAGCTTTCCTCTTTTGCTGAAACAGAAAGCTTTCTTCCACGGAGAAACTCTAAGAAATACTTTATCTTCGATTTCATATTGAATGTCCTTACACTTCAGATCAGCGTACGACTTTTTACTGTCAAAAGCTTGTTTCAATCGGGAATGAATAATTTGAACCTGTTCTTCAGTTTCCTAAAGTAGTTGAGGTCCTAACACCTTATTATCTTCGAGTTCAGATCAGCACAAAGGCGTTCAACATTTTCTTCCATAGAGTGCTTCAAAAGGAGCCATCTGAATAGAAGATTGGTAGTTGTTGTTATATGCAAACTCTATTAGCGGTAGCGATTTTCCCAATTCTTTTCGAAATCGATGATGCAAGCTCTGAGCATATCTTCAAGAACTTGAATTACTCGTTCAGATTTTCCATCGCTTTGAGGATGAAAAGCTATGCTAACATTCAGTTTGGTTCCAAGAGCCTTGTGTAGCATTTTCCAAAATCGAGCTGTAAATCGAGGATCTCGATCTGAGACTATTGAGGTCGGAACTCCGTGTAAACGGATAATTTCCTGAATATACAGTTCCGCCAAGGCCTAAAGACTAAAATTCATTCACACCAGAATGAAATGTGCCGATTTGGTGAAACGATCAACGATCACCCAAATAACATCGCACTTTCTTAGAGTGCAAGGAAGACCGGTCACGAAATCCATTGTGATACGTTCCCATTTCCATTGCGGAAATTCAAGAGGTTGAAGTAATCCAGTAGGAACACGATGTTTAGCTTTGACCCGTTGATAGTTCAAACACTTCGCTACAAAGTCGTTGATAGCCGATTTCATTCCAGACCACCAATACAAGGGCTTGAGATCCTTGTACATCTTAACCGATCCGGGGTGGATTGAGAAAGAACTTTGATGCGCTTCTTGCAGAATTTCATCTTGTAATTCCTTGTTATTTGGGACACAAATCTGATCTCTGAAGTATAGAAGATTATTTGACTTGATAGAGAAGTTAGGATTAGACTCAAGCTTAGATAAATTTTTTTGAAGTTCCGGATCAAATTGTTGGAGTTCTTTGATTCTAGAAATTAGAGCAGATTGAACTTGAAGTTCGTTCAGATAATTTCGAGCCTTATATAGTTGGAAATAAGCATTGATGGCTAGAGAAGTTACGAACAAACAAATCAAATACATTACTTGGAAAGTAAGGCACTATTCGAATGATTTAGTTGAATTTTCACAATTGAGCATTTTCAATTTTTGATAATTTCAAAAGACTTACCGATGTTCGGTTTCTGACTCAGAGCATCGGCAACCACGTTAGCCTTTCCCAGATGATAATCGATGGTCAGCTCATAATCATTGAGTATTTCCAACAACCTTCTTTGTCTAAGATTCAATTTTTTCTGAGTGAGCAAGAATTTCAGACTTTTATGATCAGTGCATAGCTTACACTTCTCACCATACAGATAATGCCGCCATATTTTAAGCGCAAAAACAATGGCCGCTAACTCAAGATCATGCGTTGGATAATTCACCTCGTGAGGCTTACGTTGTCGAGAGGCGTATGCAACCACATTACCTTCCTGCATCATAACGCATCCAAGGCTAGAATGTGATGCATCACTGTAAACAACAAATTCTTTTCCCTACTCTAGCTGAACAAGAATAGGGGCAGAAGTCAAGGCTTGTTTAAGCTGATCAAAACTTCTTTGCTGCTTTTCGGACCACTTAAACGGTTCATTCTTTCTATGCAACTTGGTTAGTGGTGCAGTAATTACCGAAAATCTTTTCACAAATCTTCGGTAATACTCAACTAAACCAAGGAAACTTTGGACCTCGTTTACATTGCTCGGAGGATGCCAATCAAGAATAGTATGAATTGTCTTAGAATCAACCTTGATTCCTTCAGCCGAAATAACATGTCAATGGAATGACACTTCTGACAACCAAAATTCACACTTAGTGAACTTAGCGAATAACTGATGTTCTCGAAGTGTCTTGAGTACAATCCGAAGATGTTGATCATGTTCTTCCTTGTTACGAGAGTATACAAGAACATCGTCGATGAAAACGACAACATACTTGTCAAGATGAGGCTTGAATACTCGATTCATCAGATCCATGAATGCAACAGGGGCCTTCGTTAACCCGAATGACATCACTCGAAATTGGTAATGACCATAGCGAGTTCTGAAAGCAATTTTGGGTATATCTTCATCCTTCACCCTCATTTGATAATAACCAGAATGGAGGTCAAGTTTAGAAAATACTCCAACATCCTTCAGCTGATCAAACAGGTCTTCAATTCGGGGCAGATGATACTTGTTCTTGATAGTTACCCTGTTCAATTGACGATAATCAATGCAAAGTCACATCGTCCCGTCTTTCTTTTTCACAAACAAAACTGGATCACCCTAGGGAGAAGTGCTTGGTCGAATGAAACCCTTATCTTCTAACTCTTGAATATGCTTCTTGAGTTATTGCAATTCAATGGGTGCCATACGATAGGGCGTAATGGACACTAGGTTTGTTCCGGGCTGAACTTCGATCTTGAACTCAACTTCCCGAATTGGAGGGGGTCCAGGGAGATCCTCAGGAAACACATCAACAAATTCAGATACAACTGACATTTCAGTTAAGCCAAAATCTAATTCATCTTGCAAAGCCATAGCATCAAAAATAGATGTCGGTTTCTTGACATTAACAGAATCGATTCTTTCCCTAAACCCTTAAGTACAATATTTTATTCTTGCAATCTATCCAAGCTTCGTGTCTACCTAACCAGTCTAAACCTAATACTAGGTCAAACTCACATTTAGGTAGAACATACATGTCACCTAGAAAGGGTACATTCCAAATAGATACATGGAAATTCTTATAGATTAAATTGATAGGTAAGTCACCTCCTATAGGGTTTGAGACAATTAACCCAGTTTTAATAGTTTCAGGCTTTAATTGTAACTTGTTTATCAAGTAAGAACACACAAAAGAATGAGTTGATCTTGAATCAATTAAAGCGTAAACATGAGTAAGGTTTAGTTCGACCGTACCCGCAATAACACCCAAAGATTCTTCCTCATCCTTGCCACAAATATGATAAACTTGAGCTGGAGCTCGTGATTCCTGATGAGTGATGGCTTTCGACTGATTGCTTCTGCCTCTACCCTGATTTCCAGACTGTTCTTGTCTAGTGTTCTTGTTTTGATTGGATTGTACATGACTCGGATTAGTAGAATTTTGAGCAGGAGTTTGATCCGATCTCTTCTGACAGTCTTGGATGTAGTGGTCACTTCTGCCACAAGAAAAGCATAAGTTGGACTGCTTTCGGCATTGATCGAAATGCGGTTTCTGGCAATGTTTACAAATTAGAGTTCTTTCCGAGTTTCCCGTGTTGTTAACAGATACAACCGGGACAACAAGTCTATTCATTGATTGAGGTTTCGATGTGAAGTTACTACGAGGAGCTGGATTATATGAAGAAGACCCTTCTTTCTGACTTTTAGATTTCTTCGACTTCCAGTGAGACTTGTCATCACCCTTGCGCTTCTTATCACTTCGGTAACCACTTTTTCTCTTTTCTGCGGCCCGCATCTTGCCTTCTGTAGCAATAGCTCGGTTCACCAGAGTTTGGAAGTCCGTGATATCTAGAGCGGTAAACATCGGACTCAACTCATCATTCAAGTCGTCAATGAACATACGACACTTTTCCTTCTCTATCTTGATGTACTCAGAACCGTACTTGCAATACTTATAGTAATCCGCAACGTACTGCTCTATCGGTCGGCCTGCTTGCTTCAGATACAAGAAACATTTTCTTCGATCGGCCAAGTAATGTTCACTGATATACTTCTTCTTAAATTCTTCTACGAAGATCTTCCAGTTTACCGACTCCGCTGGAGCGATTAATGTCGTAGTCTCCCACCAGCTTAAAGCTTCATCAACAAGCAAAGAAACAACGCAATCGAGCTTGTGCTCATCCGAGCACTGAAGTTGTTTGGTCAATATCTGAGTAGTTGTTTCTAACCAATACTCAGCCTCTTCAGGTTTCTCTTCACTAGCATCAGTGAACGTGTAAGCTCGGTGATTTGCAAGCTTTTCAATAGGAGCCCTGCTAGGTGAAACAGCTAGCGGAGTAGGTTGTTCTTGTCGCATGTTCGTCAAGAGTTGTTGGAACATTTCTTTCATACTCAAGAGACAGTCTTGTTGAGCATTCTGAACAGTTGGATTAGCAATGTTCGGTTGAGATTGTACATGAGGTTGTTGTTGGGTATTATCTTGTGTAAGAGGATTCACTCTCATACGGACACTATCCCCTTCACTTGAGGAATCTCGAGAACTCTCATCGCCTCGAGCTAACCGTGTCTCAGATATTCTATTTCAGTTTAAACAAAATCAAAGTTAGAAGCATAATCACATGAAATCCAATGTATGAGTCCCAGGTGGCTTGGTTTAACCTAAATGACGCACAACAAACTTATTCGAGGTTTTAAGGACATGTAACCTGAAAAGCTCTGATGCCACAAAATGTAACACCCCTCACTCGGGTTCGGAGCAAGGAGCGTTACCAGAACAGAACAAAACAAATTATCAAACAGAAATCCAAAACAAATTATCAAACAGAACAAAATGAACCATATTAAATCGCATGCGGAAAATGGGCTAACAAAAATTTTCTAACACATCATAGATCAAGCTATCATATTACCACACTAAACCTTATTATCATCTTACATGCAACTTAAAATTTTCATACTATATTATTAAGAATCAATTCAGTTACTAACAGTTTGCCAATTTAAATGTTCTATTTTTATTTTCAATCGAAGCATCATAAGCAATTCATGTTATCAAATTTTAATAAGCATATTCTCATTGTTACAAATTGTTTCCAATTAAAAGATCTATTCCAAGCTTATTCGAACAACCTAGGACCTTTAATTACAAGGCAATTCAAAAATTACCTACTCAATTTTTCAAGCTTTTATTCGAATCATATAACCATATTAAATTTTATCATTAGTTATTAAATTCACAAACACCATTTGAACCATACATATAATCTCACTTACTAACATAATTTCTTTCCATTAAGCATACTTTAATTACAAGAGATCATTCTATCATGATATGCCCTAAGCCATGTCAAGCTACATTTCTAATATTTACAACGAAATAAACCATTACAAAACCACCAAGCTTGACCCACATATTTACAGACAAAATGAGGCTTACTTACTACTTAAAAAACATGTTTACTAGACCCCATACTAACATTCAAGGGGCATATATTAAATTCAAACACCAACGTAGATTAAGGCTAATGTTGAACAAAACGAAATGGATATCTAGACAAATTTCCAAGTCACCATCTAAGAGTCTAAATACAAGACTTAGGTCATACATATTGTTGTATTGTTATTTGCTTCCGATCAGAATTTGATAGCATTTTGCCCAAGATACCATGTTATTTGGGAAGAAGGAAACAAAGAGCGTTAAGTAGAAATTTGTACTTAGAGAGGTAATTTCTAAAACTAATTCATTCTTTTAAATATCTTATGGTCATTTTTAAGGTTACTTAGCTAGGCATTATTAGCACATAAAGCATCTCCTAAGTAAGCTTATCATGCTCAAGTCTCAATTGACTTTATACATCTCATGTACTATCATTCATAGTATAAGGCAATACACAATTTCAACTTACATCATGCTTATCATCATGCATCACATTCAAACAAAGCAAGAATCAAACAAACATATCATTGAACCAACCATAATTCACAAGCAAAGCATAGATCATATTATGGCAAAATATTCCAATAGGACCATTGTCCACATTGAACATGAATAAAGCAATCCAAGCTTACCACATTTCCCATATCATTCGAAAAGGACCATTGTCTAATACATAACATAACAAGCATAGATCATAGCATATCATGATATTTTTTTTTTCATTTATCCACTTTATAAGCTTATTACAAACATATATATATTTATTTGTTTGCCTTGTTGGAGTAGAAGGACTAGGTAAGCACGCCAACAGGAGGTACCAAGTACCAAACAATGGTTGCACTAAGCAACAAATAAGGGGATGCTCAACAGCATCAATGTGTCTTGTACACCATCCAAGTTATCATGTAATCAACAAGAAATGCACTAAGCATTTTAGGTGACAAATACCATTTCGGAGAGTACGCTAGGTACTAAACAGAAGAGCTCAGACTCTAAGCATGCCCTTATACCTAAGATCTCTAATCGACCAAGGGCTTTATAAGTCATTCAATCTATCAAACACTTCATTTATATCATTTATCATTTGGTTTACCAAAATCATATTGCATACTCCAAGATACAAGCTTATCATATCATATAATTGTACAACTTCATGCAAACAATACAAAATAATCTCATATCACATTCAAGCATCATCAATACATTAGAAAAAAACAGTGGCATCTCGATCATTTTCAAGCTCATATCAAACATTGCAAGTAGGCTTCCCAAGGGCAATCCACAATTACACTCTAACAAGGTATTAACAATGATTCATTTCATGCTTCATTTTCTATTTTAGCCTCCTTCCCTTGCTAACAAATTACCAGCTTTGAGTTAGGTCCAATTCATGCATAACATATAATATAAATTACATAAAAGAAATAGGTTGGTTAGGACACTAGTCCTAACCCTAAAGCAATTACACTCACAATACTCCACTAAGCTTGTTCCTTGATTACAATGCCCTTATTCCTTCCACTTGGTTGTTCAACCCTTGCCTCCTCCAAGATCTCTTCATACACTTGATCTTAACACTCAAACACAAGCATATACAAATCATATAAGAGATCAAATCGATCATATTGACTCTTTGACACAAGTACAAACTTTAACATTTAAAACTGATTTCCATTTAAATAGTTTAAGGACCAATTACCATTTTGACCATAACTTCTTACTCACTAATTCAAATTTCATTTATCATACACCTTTAGAAAGTTAATTCACTCAATTTCCTACACATATAAATCCTATATTTTTATCTCTTCTGAGTTAATACAGTTTAATACTTAAACACAAGTCATTTTAACAGTCCTGGATAGTTTGCACTGTTTAACTACTTTAACTTATAATTCTTAACTCACATACTGAAATTCAATTCCGTTTTCTCCCCATGAAAATAGACATTCCCAAGTTTCATCCATTAAGTTTTCAGCTCAAAATACAATATACTCTATGTTTGGTGAATTTTCAAAGTGACTGTTTAGAGCTTAGATTTCGTGGACAACTTACTAAGGTTTCACTTCAAGCTTTTGAATTCTTTATCCAAAATTTCCATTCAAAATATCTTAAACAAACTTTCTAATGATCCTTAATGTTTATAAGTCCCAATTATGCATCAATTAAGCAATTTAATACTTTTTAACAGAACCATTTACTCCCATAAAGTTTACGATTTCACTATTTAGTCCAATTGTCCTATTTAACTATGTACTTCACTTAACAACTAAATTAAGCCTTATGTGGTCAATTCAAGTCAAGAACCAATATTATTTCCTTTCACCCTGATTGTAACGTATCTCTCAAATCTAAATTCAATATGTTTGAAGCCCTTAAACTTTTTGAATTTTATCAAAACAGTCCCAATTTCCAGTTTTGCTTCATTACACAACTAGCTTGTTCTAAAGTGAAATTATCCTATTCAAAAATCATTTTTCATGCAACTCAACACTTCTACCAAATATGTACTTTGATTATCTACCATTTTCACCTACATAATATTTTCCAATTCGAACCAAAACACCTTCAAATTTCCAGATTTCGGCAGCATACTAGTCAACTTGAGTTTATGCATAAATTTGCCTATGTAAACCAATTCCTTTCATACTTTTAATTACATCTTGGTTTTAACTTTACTCTAACAAATTATTTAATCTAACATTCAAGCATTATCAATTTTTCCAGAACTGAAATCTTTAATTAACACTTGAAATAACAATGATTTCATGAAGAGAAATAAGAAGTACTTCTATTACTTACTTGAATTTACTCATGCATGTAATGTATCATCCCCTTTAAATCCTCTTCTTCAAAACTCCATTTTCCCCTCTTGATTTATGCTTAATTTTCAGATTTTATCTCAAGCTTTTCTCTCTCTTTTCTCTCCAAATACACGACACACACAAGGAAAAATGGGAGAAGGTAGACATAATCCCTAAATTGGGGACTATGTTGGGATTAGCTTTTACCCAATTACCCTCGCATATCCTTTTAGTTTTATTTTTGACTAATGGCGGCCCAAAGAAATGTAAATTTTAGCATACAACATTTTTATTTTGCTTTAACTTTAATTTAGTCATTATGCATCCATATCTAATTTTAATCTTTCATAATTCTGCCCGATTACTCAAATTGTTCATATGTGTTCTAATTATTTTAACTTACTAAATCACTTTCTTTGATCAGGTTATAATTAAATTAGGGATCAACTAACTTATCTTCTTGACTCATTCGGTTCAACCCTTCAAATTTAAACAATCGATTCCTCTTTAAATTCTATTTAATTCAACAAGCAATAATTGAAGGAATTCAGGGACCAAATTGAATAATTGTGAACTTATTTGCTTTTAAAGAAATAATAAATACCCTAATTTAATAAGTTAAATTCTAGGACGGAAAGGTGGATGTTACATCCATGTTAAGCTTCTTAATGGCCCAATAGGCCTTGTGCTCGAGTTCAACAGTTAGATTACAAGTTTTCCCATAGACTAGCTTGTATGGTGACATTCCCAAAGGTGTCTTGTAAGCTGTACGGTAAGCCCAAAGAGCTTCATCAAGCTTAGGAGACCAATCCTTTCTTTTTGGGTTCCTTCATCATTGATAATTGCTATTGGTGTCCCCTCCATTCTCAAGTATCTGCTTGATTTCTCTATTTGAGACTTCAGCTTGACCATTAGTCTGAGGATGATATGTAGTAGCAATCTTATGCCTCACATCATATATCTGTAATTCTTTATCAATTAGATTGTTGTCAAAGTGGGTTTCTTCATCACTGATAATTGCTATTGGTGTCCCAAATCTTATGAAGATATTCTTGTGAAGGAACTTCATGACGGTCTTGGAGTCATTCCTTGGAGTAGCAAATTCTTCAACCCATTTAGATACGTAGTCCACCGCCAAAAGAATGTATAAGTCTCCGTAAGATGAGGGAAATGGTCTCATGAAGTCTACTCCCCATACATCAAAAAGTCCGACCTCCAAGATTCCTTGCAATGGCATTTCATACCTCCTTGAAATGTTACCCGTCCTTTGGAAACGATCACATGATTGACAAAATGCGTGCGCATCGTTGAAGAGAGTGGGTCAATAGAATCCCGATTGTAAGACCTTTGTAGCAGTCCTAGTTCCTCCAAAATGTATGCCACAAGGAGATGATGGAAAAGTATCTTATTGTGCTCTTCTTCGGGGACACACCTTCTAATGATCTGGTCAACGCCTTGCTTGAACAAATATGGTTCATCCCAAAAATAGGATCTTGCCTCATGCCTGAATTTCCTTTGTCCCTGTCTATTAAAATCAGGAGGCGACATACCACTAACGAGAAAGTTAACAATATCGACATACCAAGGAACTGTTGCAGCATATAATATTTTCTCATCAGGGAATTCCTCCTTAATTTCCATTTGATCTTGTTTTTCTTTATTATTTTCTATCCTAGAAAGATGGTTCGGCTACATGGTTTTCACACCATTTTCTATCCCTAACTTCTGAATCAAATTTATTCTAGAGTAGTATCCACCTAATAAGTCTAGGTTTAGCATCCTTTTTTGTCACTAAGTATTTAATAGTTGGGTGATTGGTGTGAACAATAACTTTAGTGCCTATTAGATATGACCTAAACTTATCAAAGGCAAATACAACATCCAACAATTCCTTTTCAGTTGTGGTGTAGTTAATTTGTGCATCATTCAATGTGCGGCTAGCATAATAAATAACACGAAAGAGTTTACCTCGACATTGTCCAAGAGCTGCTCATATTGCATAGTCAGTTGTGTCACACATCAACTCAAAAGGTGAGCTCCAATCAGATGGAACAACAATAGGTGTTGAGGTAAGTTTTTCCTTCAGTTCTTCGAAAGCCCTGAGGTATTTTTCATCGAATACGAAGGGTTGATTTTGCTGTAGCAAATTACACGGTGTCTTGGAGATCTTGTAGAAGTCCTTGATGAACCTTATATAGAAGCCATCATGGCCCAAGAAACTCCTGATGCTCTTCACATTAGTGGGAGGAGGCAACTTCTCAATTACCTCAATCTTTGCTTTATCCACCTCAACGCCATTCTTCAATATTTTGTGACCCAAGACCGTTCCTTCGGTCACCATAAAATGACATTTTTCCCAATTGAGCACCAAATCAGCTTCTTCACATCGCTTTAGCACTTTGGCCAAATTTCCCAGGCATAAATCAAAGTATTCCCCAGAGACTGAAAAATCGTCCATGAAGACTTCCAAAAAATCCTCAACCATATTTGAGAAAATAGCCAGCATACACCTCTAAAAAGTTGATGAGGCATTGCAGAGCCCAAAGGGCATTCTTATGAAAGCATAGGTACCATATGGACATGTGAATGTCATCTTTTCTTGGTCCTCAGGTGCTATAGCAATCTGATTGTACCCTGAGTATCCGTTAAGGAAACAATAGAATGCCTTGCCCGCTAATCTATCTAGCATTTGGTCAATGAATGGGAGAGGGAAATGGTCCTTCTTGATCGCTTTGTTGAGCTTCATATAGTCCATGCAAATACTTCATCCCGTTACAGTCCTTGTTGGCGATAATTCATTCTCATTGTTACTCACCATGGTGATGCCTCCTTTCATAGGCACACGTTGGACTAGACTAAACCATGAGTTGTTTGATATGAGATAGACTATACCAGCATCAAGCCACTTGATTATCTCCTTCATCACCACCTTTTTCATGATGGGGTTGAGCCTTCTTTGGGGTTCAATAGAATTGATGTGACAATCATGAAGCAAAATTTTGTGCATGCAAATAGTACGACTTATCCCCTTTAAGTCAGCCATAGTCCAACCTAAAGATCTTTTATGTTACGATATATATATTTATTAAACTAGACTATTGTTTAGGTGTAAGACTGGATGAGATTATCACAGGCAAAGTTTCATTGCTATCCAAATAAGCATATTTAAGATGTGATGGCAAGGGCTTTAACTCTAATGTTGGAAAATGCTCAAGTGGAGGCTTAGGAGGAATACATTCTAAAAAATCAAGAGGTTCAAAGTGTGTACCTGGTTTGGCTTCGAGCAAGCTCGATTGTTCCACCTCTTCTGAAAATTCCTCAAATTCCTTATACTATATCTCGTAGTCCTCCTTATTGTCTTCCTCTTGAATATGCTAATATTCATCAATTTCTAAGAAATTGTTGCTGGAAAAGTCTGTAGTCTCCCTTTCTGCTGTAGCATCCATGTACTGACACTCTTCATACCCATCCACATATTTGAGAGTGTTGAAGACATTCATGGTCACCTCTTGATCAACCACCCTCATAGTAAACTCACCTTTTTCACAGTCTATTAGGATTCAACTGGTTGGTAGAAATGGCCGCCCCAAAATAATGGGTGCGTTATCATCCGCCTCACAATCAAGAATAAGGAAGTCGAATGGAAAGATGAACCTGTCCACCTTCACCACTAAATCTTCTACTCTTCCTTCTGGGTGTACATGAGATCGGTCGACCAATTGAAAGATAACCGTAGTTGGCCTCACATCTTCTATGCCGAGCTTCATGAAGACTGAATTTGGCATGAGATTTACACTAGATCCAAGGTCACACAAGGCTTTTCCCACATAGTTATCGCCTATTGAACACGATATAATGAAGCTACCTGGATCCTGTCTCTTAGGAGGCAATTTGCTCCACACAGAATAACATTCACTTATTGTAGCAACTATTGCATACCACTCAACCTTTCTTTTCTTGGTGAAGATGTCCTTGAGAAACTTAGCATAAGTGGGCATCTGATCAATGGCTTCTAAGAACGGGACCTTAATATGCAATTGGTCCAGAACATCCACGAATTTCCTAAATTGTAAATTCTCATTTTGTTTCATCAATCGTTGAGGGAAGGGAGGTGGAGGTCTAATTTCTTCCTCTATCGATGCAGTTTTCTCTTTTGCTTTATCATTTTCCCTATCTTCGATAGTTTCATTCACTAAATTTCCATCTTTCTCCTTCTCACATGATGTTTCAGCTTGCATTTCTGGTTCCTGTTGCACTTTCTTAGGTACAGAGTCTTCTTTCTTGTTCCTCCCAAACTTATCTTTAGTGTTAAGTTGGGTACAACTCCTCAATGTGAGAGCACTACATTGCTCTTTGCCATGCTTCTTAGTGACTTCAGTATCAGTAGGTAGATTTCCTTGGGGTCACACATGTAATGCTTGAGCAATTTGACCCACTTGGGATTCCAAAGATCGCAAGGATGAACTGTGACTTTGTAGCAAATCTCCTTGATTCTTAATGGTCATGGAGTGATCTTGTTCTTTTGCCATGACATATTCTGTTGTGGTTCATGTGATTCTTCCAGATTCGGTTGCTGATTTGAATTGCCATAGTTTTTGTTCACTTGGTTTCCCCAAGAGAGGTTAGGATGCTGGGGCCCTCCTTCATTATAGGTGTTCGAGTAGGGATTGTTATTCCGATTGGAATTCCCTACATAGTTGGCAGTTTCTTGATTGTCCGGGCACTCGCTCAAGTGGTGGTTACCATTGCAACGAAGGCAAGTTGATGCCACTCTTACTTCCTTCACCTTATTAGGCTTTTGGAGATTCTTTAGCATGGTAGTGATAGCGGTTAGTTGGGCTGCTACTGAGGCATCCATATCCACGTCACATGATCCTTGAGTTTTCCTCCCCATTCCAAGTCTTAATGAGGAAAATTGATGATCGTTGTTGGCTATTCTATCAAGGATGTCAAAAGCTTCCTCGGGTGACTTGTCTAGCGATGTCCCATTTTCTGAGGCATCTAGCACCATTCTGGTGGGAGCGTTAACACCATTGTAGAACATAACCACTTGTGTCTAATCATGAAAATCGTGATTAGTGCACTTGAGTAGTAATCCCTTGAATCTGTCCCAACACTCATACATTGATTCGTCATCAGACTAGCGAAAGAATGTGATATCATTTCTCAACTGAGTGTTACTATTTGGTGGATTATACCGCAGGAAAAAAGCTCTTGCGCTAATCTGTCCATGTTTCCAATGATCCGGCTGGCACACCACTCAACCATTCTCGTGCTCGGTCATGGAAAGAATAAGGAAAGAGTTTGAGTTTCAATACATCTTCGTGCACCCCTTGTTGACGGAAAGAGTCACACACTTCTAAGAAAGTACGGATGTGTTGTCTAGCATCTTCAAGAGGCGAGCCTCCAAATTGATCGATTGAGTACAACATGTTGAACATTACATGTTTAAGCTCAAAGTGGGCTGCCTGAATTTTGGGAGCTACAACCCCTGGATTAAGATCATCCAAGACAAGATTTAGGTGAACTCTAATAGCTCTAGGTCTTGTTGGGGCATTTTCTCCTTGGTCCCCAATTACTGCAGCAAGATCCCCTTGATGCTGAGCTCCGTTCATGATTCTAAGTGCTTCTTGTATACGTCTCCGTTGACGAAATAGATGTTTGATTTCAAGAATGTATGGTAGTATAGGCTCTCGATGTCTCCTTCGAGGCATGCAATAGAACAATACCTAAAAGGACAACCATTAACAACTTAAGAAAATATATATATATAAAAGAAATATAAACTAGTGCAAAGACTAAACCTAAAACAACCAATAGCCAATCCCTGACAATGGTGCCAAAAACTTGTTTGCGTGTGTGGTGTACTATAAATGATACGCAAATTTGGTGCAAGTATACACGTCGAACAAGTATTACAGTGATAAGTGATTATCGTCTCCACGAGGATTGGAGGTATTTTGAGTTGAGTTTAAGCACACAAGTTACGAAATGTAAATAGAATGTTGTGGCAAATTAAGACAGAGGGATAAATGATGTAGCAATAAAGATAAAAATAGCATGTTGAAATCAATAGACTTAACAGGTCCTCTTACGTATGCGAAACTCACTTGGGAATGACTGGCTGGGTTGTCTAGCTAACCTAAGATTTAGCTCTCAACTAGGGCTTATCTCTCTAGCTTACTCTATTCTCGGCAGGATTTACTAAGGTTGCTCCACAACTATCTCTAGCAAGGAAACTGGGAGTAGGAAATACTACATCAATACCTCTCAGCGTAAACTCTAACACTCCCCTACCCATAAAGTTTTATCCTTTTTAGCCGTTGAAACCCATCACTTATCTCTAAGGTGGATTAGAGTTGTGCCTCTCAGCAGCCAACTCCATTGTCTATGAAGGACAAAGATAGCTCTCTCGACCACTAACTTCAACTCACACCTAAGGAAAGGCCAACTCTCGAAGGCTCTTACAACCCTAAGCATTTAACAAACATAGACAAAGCATAGAAAGAAACAAGAGATAAATAAACATGCATTGAAGAAACTAAAACATAGATCATCCAAACAACCCAAGCCACCTAAAGTTAGTTCATGGCTGGGCAATAAACATCCAAAGTATCTACGTTTGTACAACCCATTTCCGAGATATAAAAGAAAATGCTAAAGCAATAGAAAGGGAGGAAGAAACTCCCGATTCACGATGGAATGTAGTGCCACCAACCGCCCTAGGCTTGCTACCTCTCTCAAGGTCAGCAAGGTCAAACTCTTGGAGCTTCAACAATGGAGGACACCATGTGGAGGAAGAAGAAGAAAGGAAAAGAGCTGCCTTTGCTTTCTCCCCCTAGCCTTTTGTCACCTTTTTCGTGCTCTCCCTTTAATGAGGGTCTCATGTCCTTTATATAGTGGGGGCTCCTAGAGTTTTGTGTCGTAATATTCTTTGACGTCCTGGGAATATTCCCTATGCATGTAGGGCAAAATCAGACAAAATGGGGGCTCGCACATGTGGGCTCTAAGAATGTGCGTGTTACTTTGTTCTTTTCTGCGCCCAGAATTGTTGTCCAAAATGTTGTAGCATTTTTCTTCCTTGTCCAGCTTCACACCTGCTTCAATCTACACATCACAACAATAGCACATACCCTTCAAGCAACATCTAATCTTGTGAAATTAAGCCAAACCACCAACAAGCAAAGATGTATGCAACTATAAGCTCTAAACGCACCTATATGCTATGAAATGACCTTGAGAACAAACAAATACCTAAGTAAAAAGGTCTAAAATATAAGTATTTTGGCAAGTTATCACTAGCGTCATGTATCCTTGCACAATTTCCAGAGCACTATTTACAGGCAACAATTCTGTTGTTGTATTGGGAGAAGTTTTGTTAGACTCCCTATTTGAGCAAGTTTGTTTCATGGTTTTGGACTTGTAAATGGCCTATAATGTTTGGTTTATGCTTTGCTATAATTTTTAGTATCTTGTGATAAGTGCATAAAACTTCTATGTTTTCACCCTTTTTACATGGCAATTATTGCTCAACCTACACCCAATTAAGCTGCATTATGGCCCTTTATGCATTAATTATATTGTTTCTATCCTTGATCCTTGCATTTGATTTATTTAATGAAAAAGGTACTGTTTTGATACATTTTGGTGCTTGTGTATATTTACTCACTGCCAGGGCAAGTGATGCCTTGGCAGGTGATGTCGTGCCAACAGGTGATGCCAGGGCATGTTATGTCGAGCCAGCAGGTGATGTCAGGGCATGTGATGTCGTGCCAGTAGGTGATGCTAGGGCATGTGATGTCGTGCTAGTAGGTGATGACGTACCGGTATGCGAGGCCGTGACCCAAGCCATACTGAGCCAATATCGTTGCAATTCATTTCCAAGCCAATGATGCAACAGTTTAATACCGAGCCACTACCGGGGTATGTGATGTCGTGAGGGCACTGAAGGAAAAGGGAGGATGGTGCAGAACAAGCTCTCAATAGGCCCTGATTAAGCCCAACCAAGGATAACAGTTTCTACTGAAGGAAGTTGAACCATAAAGAAAAGCCTTGCAAAGCAGATCCAATCCCATATCAGGGTCGAGGCAGCAAGATGCTGCAAGGCATTACGAGGCAGCCGCGACATTATACAACCCAACTCACCGGCGGACAAAATATGCGAAGTGGTAGTCAATTTGAAGAGCAAAAAACGTTAAATTCTACACACTTTGCATGGCGATCAGAGTATGGGAAGATGACAAAAAGCATGGAAGGAAGGTTAAAGATGGAATTCGGCCAAAGAGGATTAAATGCATTAAATTAAAGCGATTCACCTCTTTAATGAAGACAAGTACAACTCCAACTTAACTTCCTATCCAAGGACTTTTCCCTACACCTCCTCCTATATAAAGGACCCTTTGGCTAAGAAGAGGGAGGTCGAATATTGAGAGTTTGAGAGGCTTAGCTTGTTCTAGTTCTTAGTCTAGGGTTATTTTGTTTAGTAGTTGTGGGAAAACAATTGTATTTTGTTTAAGTTTTTAATGCAATAAAAGTTAAGGTTTGCTTATTCTTGGATTTAATCATTCTTGCATTCTATTCGGGAGAAGGTGTAACGCCCTGGTTTTGGGCCTAGATGTCTCGGGCATCGGACCAGACTGGTCTAGAACGGTTCGAATCACGTAAGGTGATTTAAGGAAATCAAGAATCGGAATGGGTTAAAAATGTGGTAAAAATTGCTAAAATCCTCTAAAAATATGTTTAAGAGGTTGGTCAAGTCGATTTTACAAAAAGTGTTTTGGAAATGGGACATTTTGATTAGTGACCAAATTGTAAAGTTTCAAAACTATGGAAAATATGATTTTTAAAGAAGAAGCCAAATTCTTAGAATCTATAGGGGGCTTTATGGAAATTTATCATTTCATCCGACCGAGTGTGTCACCTTGGGGTGCACCAGTCTTGTTTGTAAAGAAGAAAGATGGGACGATGCAGATGTGCATAGATTATCTGCAACTAAACAAGTTGACGATCAAGAACATGTATCCCTTGCCTAGATTTGATGATCTCTTTGATCAGTTCTGGGGAGCCTTAGTGTTTTCTAAGATAGACTTGAGGTTAGGGTATTATCAGCTGAAGATGAAGGATGTGGACATACCTAAGACAACTTTTCGGACGAGGTATGAACATTATGAATTCTTGGTGATGTCGTTTGGTTTGACCAACACGCCTACTGCTTTCATGGACATGATGAATCGAGTTTTCCATGAATTCTTGGATTAGTTTGTGGTGGTGTTCATCGATGATATCCTTGTGTATTCGCGTACCGATGAGGATCATGATAGACACTTGAGAATTGTTTTGCAAGCGTTGTTGGAAAATCAATTGTATGCCAAGCTAAGTAAGTGTGAGTTTTGGCTTAGGGAAGTGGTCTTCCTTGGGCATGTTGTGTCATCTGAGGGTATTCGCGTTGATTCGCACAAGGTAGAGGCTGTGATGGGATGGAAGGTACCTAAGTCAGTGACGGAGGTGCGAAGTTTTCTTGGTTTAGCTGGGTATTACCGTAGATTCGTTGAGGATTTCTTGAAGATAGCTGCACTGTTAACCAAGTTGTTGCAGAAGAATGTCCGCTTTTAGTGGACTGATGCGAGGCAACAAGCTTTCGAGTAGTTGAAGGAAGCTTTGACGCAAGCTCCTGTTTTGGTTCAACCTGAATCTGGTAAGGAGTTTGTGGTCTATAGCGATGCATCCATTGTTGGTTTGGGCTGCGTATTGATGCAGGGAGTAAGGCAGTGGCCTATGCATCTAGGCAGTTGAAGGTGCATGAGCGCAACTACCCTACTCATGATCTTGAGCTTGCGGCTATGGTGTTTGCCCTGATGATTTGGAGGCATTACATGTATGGTGAGAAGTGTATGGTGTTCACGGATCATAAGAGCTTGAAGTATCTTATGTCTCAAAAGGAGTTGAATCTTAGGCAACGTCACTAGGTAGAGTTGCTTAAATATTATGATCTGACGATTGAGTACCACCCGGGCAAGGCTAATGTTGTGGCAGATGCTTTGAGCCGGAAAGTGGCTGTGGAGTTGAGGGCAATGTTTGCTCGCTTGAGCATTTCGCGTGATGGTGGTCTTATCGCTGAATTGCAAGTGAAACCATCTCTAATTTCGTTGATCAAAGATAAGCAGTTGTTAGAAGATTCTCTTGTTCCTCATGTCCAGGATCTTGCGGAGGGTAGACCTTCGGATTTCAGCTTTAGTGATGACGATGTTCTGTGCTTTGGGAGTCGAATAGTGGTGCCGGATGATGTTGAGTTGAGGCGCACTATCCTGACAGAAGCCTATAGTAGTCCTTTTGCTATGCACCTTGGTAGTACATAGATGTATCGTGATTTGAAAGATGAGTACTACTGGGTGGGGTTAAAAAAGGATGTGGCAGAGTTTGTTAGTAAGTGTATGGTGTGTCAGCGAGTGAAGGCTGAACATCAAGTTCCTTCTGGGTTGTTGCAACCTTTGAGAATCCCAGAATGGAAATGGGAGAGAATTACCATGGATTTTGTGTCTGGATTGCCTTTGTCACCGTCAAAGAAGAATTTAGTTTGGGTGATTGTAGACCGCCTCACGAAGTGTGCACATTTTCTGCCGGTGCATACTACGTATACCTTGGATAAGCCGGCTGAGTTGTACATTGCTGAGATCGTGCGGTTGCACTGTGTGCCAAAGTCTATAGTGTCAGATAGGGATCCGAGGTTCACATCGCTGTTTTGGGAATGTTTGCATCATGCTTTGGGTACACGATTGAATTTCAGTACTTCTTATCATCCTCAGACGGATGGACAGTCAGAACGTGTGATCCAAGTGCTTGAGGACATGTTGTGATGTCGCGTGATAGATTTTCAGGGTTCTTGGGAGAAGCACTTGTCGTTGGTTGAGTTTGTGTATAATAACATTTATCAGGCAAGTATTCAAATGGCTCCATACGAGGCTTTGTATGGGAGAAGATGTAGAACCCCTCTCTGTTGGGCAGAAGCGGGGCAAAAGTTGATCTCGATTTCTGCTATGCTAAAGGGAACCACAGAGAAGGTGAAGCTCATTTGCGAACGTGTTTCTAAAAGTGTCACCTTGGAAGAAGGTGATGAGATTTGGGCGTAAGGGTAAGCTTAGCCCAAGGTTCATTGGACCTTATGAGGTTGTGGAGAGAATTGGTCCTGTGGCATATCAGTTGAGATTGCCTAAGGAGTTGGAAAAGATACATGATGTGTTTCATGTCTCTATGTTACGGAGGTATAGATCAGATCCTTCGCATGTGATACCTGTTGAGGAGATAGAGTTGAATCAAGATTTGTCGTATGATGAGGAACCTGTGAGAGTTCTGGATGTGAGTAGCAAAGTTCTTCGTGGCAAGACGATAGAGCTTGTGAAGGTGTTGTGGCGACACCGAGGAGTTGAGGAGGCCACATGGGAAAGTAAGGCGGACATGCTGAAGCAGTTTGCGCACCTTTTTCCATATGGTAAAATTTGGAGGACGAAATTTCCTAAGTGGGGGAGAGTCGTAACGCCCTGGTTTTGGGCCTATATGTTTCGGACATCGGATCGGACCGGTCGAGAACGGTTCGAATCACGTAAGGTGATTTAAGGAAATCAAGGATCGGGATGGGATAAAAATGTGGTAAAAATTTCTAAAATCCTCTAAAAATATGTTTAAGAGGTTGGTTAAGTCAATTTTACAAAAAGAGTTTTGGAAATGGGACATTTTGAGTAGTGACCAAATTGTAAAGTTTCAAAACTGTGGAAAATGTGATTTTTAAAGAAGAAGACAGATTCTTAGAATCTATAGAGATCTTTATGGCAATTTAGCCTTTCCTTTATATGACACGTGTTTAAAATGATTTTTTAATTAAATAGCTTTAAATGGTTTTGACTTAATTAATTTAGGTGGTTAATTTGAGATTTCTAATTACGTAACTACCAACTTCTCTTCATTTTCAGCCAAACACTATTTTCATCCATTTTCTCTAGAATTCTTTTCTCCAAAACACTCTCCCAATGTTTCCTAAACAATTTTCAAGAAAACCTATCTAGTTCTTCAAGATTTTTCAAGGGAAAACTTGTCATCCATTGAGGAAAGCAAGGATTGGAGGTAAATCTCGTTCTCAACCTCTAATCAAAGTTCTTTATTGAAATTTCCAAGATATTGGCTTCTAATTACTATTTTTGGTTGAGTTCTCATTATAGTTTTGATTGGAGATCAAAATCTTGTAAAAATATGGTTGAAATCTTGATTTCCGGATTTGTTTTGTTAAGCTCTATTATAGATTGATTTTAATTGAATTTTAAGTGGGTTAATATGTTGAAATGAAGTTTTGATAACATAGATCCCGAAATCCTTGAGATCCTTGAAGTTCTTGATAGTTTTAAGTGAGTTTTTGAGGTGAAATAGTGGAATCTTGCTTGCTGGAGGTATAAGGTTGGGTTAGGTTGTTTTTAGATGTGTTTTGATGTTTAAAACGGTTTGGAAGTGATGTATGTTGGCTGGGATTGGTTTAGGAAGCAATCGATTGAGTTTTAAGTTGTTTTGGATGGGTATTTTGGTGTAGTTTGGGTGAGCAACGAGTTTGTGAATTGTTGCTGGTGTTGGAATGCATTTTGATGCATTTAGATCTATGTTTTGATGTTGTGAAAACAGGGGATCTTGATTTGGGAGCAAACGAGGCGTTGTTGGAGGCTCCAGAGGGGTAATTTTCGTGTCGGCGAGCAAGGCTTCGCGTAACGGTGAGTGGAAATGCAATTTCCTGCTTTGTGACGCTTTGATCGTGATCTTGGGAGCTTAGTGTAAGTTTGAAACACTTAGCTAAGCTCAAGAGTAAGTGGTTCGAAAGTCTCTCTCGGAAATGTGCTATGTTTTGATGAAAATGCACTTGTGTTAATTAAGGTTTTGATTTCTGTTTTAAAGCATGTTAGAAGCATGAGTAATGCTGGAGTTTAATGCCATTGTGTTAAGGATGCACTAGGTAAGTGATCCTTGGATTTATGTGATAAATGCATATGATGTTAAGCATGTTTATGCTTGTGGAAATGACATTGTGTTTATGCTTGTAAAACAGTGGATAAATGAGGTTAAATGATTATATTGGCAAGTGATGGAAATGGTTTTTGGTTGCGTTAATCGGATATCGTTAGCCAGCTATAGGATTGGGTGCCCCATGAATAAAGTCGCCTTGGATGTTGAGGGTTTGTGATTGTGCCGTAATCTACATCCAAGTACCCTAACAATTGAGGTTAAGACCACAACGGTGAATGATTTAATCTCGTGTGTAAGTCTTGTGTATGTGTCTCATACTCTCGTTAGTGGAATTATACAACTACCGATGAATGATGCTGAGGGGTTGTGATTGTGCCATTAATATCCATCACGGGTGTTGAGGGTCTGTGATTGTGCCATTGATCTCCACCTTGTGTAGTCCGGTAGTATGTATGAAGCGTGTGGGACAACGCTTGTAATCCTCGTATCCGATTGTGTCTTTTATTGAAATGGTTTATGGATTATCACATGCGAGCCAATATATTGTAAATGATAAATGTTAAGCATGAGATGCTTGTAAATGATGCTAGAATGCATGAGATGCTTGGTAAAACATGAGCAAAGGTTTATTTGATGTTTTACAATGATGCATATGTGCATGTTTTTAGAAAGTCCATTGATGTCTTGTAAGGACATGTTTTATGTAAAGGAATGCGTTGAAAAGTGGTGGTTTTGCAAATTGTGTGAAATGCATTGATGAATGTTGTTTAGCGATCCTCACTAAGCTTTGTACTTACGCTCATTTGTTTCATCAATGCAGAGAATTAGGCGTTTGAGGCAGCACACAAGCAAGGGAATCGAAGCTTTTCGGTTTAGCAAAGTATGTGGCTTTACTTTGGTGTAATAAGAGGCAATGGATGGGATTTATACTTTTGAATGGTTGAGGATGTTGCTATTTACCTTGAGCATGTTTGGTTTTTACCTTTGTAAATGGCCTTTGAGGATTGGTTTTTGGTTTGAATGTTAATTCTACTTTTGTATGGCTTTGGTGGACTAGGGAGCATGCATATAGTTCCAATGTTTGCATGTTTGATGCCATGTTTTAGTTTATGCTTCATAATGATGATCTTTGATGCCTAAACATGTTGTATGTACATTGTGGCATGAATTGGAATGTTTTTGGATGTGGAAAGATGTGAAAAACAGCAAAATCTGCTGTTGCAAGGCAAAGCGTATCGGAACGCCCTTACCTGTTTCGGAACAGAGGCCTGAAATGGCCATGAGGTTTCGGAAAAGGCAGGAGCGTTCGAGAACGATTTTGCTACTAGAAAAGGGTGTTTCGGTACGGATTTCGAAACGACCGTTCCGATACACGGCCTTGTGTTTCGAAACACCTGACCGTTGAAGTTTGAATTTGAATTGTTTCAGGTTTCTGTTCCTTACGTTTTGGTCCCTGAGTTTTGATTGCTTAATTAAATGAGATTGTGTGGTCTATTTGAGATGAATTTTGACATGTTGTCATGTTATATGATTAATTACAGATTGGTAACATTAAAACTTGTTTAGCCCTTTGAAAACTGGAAATTTACAATTTAGTCCCTAAAAGACATTTGTATGCAATTGAAGCCTTTAATGAGTTCCGTTCGCTATGTCGTTTCCGCTAAGGTGTTTCTCCCTTCACATAGGTTAAATGTGTGCATCTAGTACATTTAAAAAGAAAAAAAGGGTCGTTAATCAAGGTTGACTTTTGGGTTTACTTTGGTTTTCCCCGTGTAATCTTCTTAGTTCGGGTCGGGCGTCTAGGCCGGGCTAAGGGGGTTACTGAAGGTTTGTGAGGTTATCTATTTGTTCAATATCGGGAGAGTTGAACTCATGAAACGAATAAGCACGATTATAACCCTACGTGGTCCTAGCTAACTCGACCTAGGGATAGGTTAAGAGTTTCTGTAACGCCCCAGTTTGGGCTTGGAAGTTTTGGGCTTGGACCGGTTCGGTCAAAGTGCTGTTCGAATATAAAAAGGTGAATTTAGGAAAGCCTAGTTCGGGTTGCATTAAAAATATGGAAAAATGTTCTAAAATCCTCTTTTAATATATATAAGTGAACTGTGAAATCAATTTTACAAAATGAGGTTTGGAAGGGTGACATTTTGGCTAGTGACCAAAATGTAATTTTTGAAAATTTCGTGACTGTTTTAAAAAGGATTGAAACTTTGAATCTTTAAGGAGCTATTTACCCAATGGGAGTTTTTCCAGATTTTTCTAAGATATTAAATGATTTATTTCTGATTTTTAAACAAAAGAAAAGTGGAGGGAAGATATTTTCCTAATTCCAACTAACTTTTCCATTTTCTATTTTTTCTCTCAAGCCAAACATCTTTCTCCAGAGCTTTTTCCTCTGATTTTGTCACCTAAATATCTCTTTTCAATTCTCCTTTGATTTCTAATCATCTCATCAACAAAACCTCACCATTTGTTAATTGGATTTTCAAGATTTTGGTTCTAAAAAGGGAGAAACTCAAGTTTGGAGGTAGGAACGTCCTTCTCCTCTAAACTCTCAGTTCTTTACTGAAATTCCCAAGTTCTCAATCCTTGATTTGTGATTTATTTAAGGTTTTACAATTGTAATCTTGATTTGGCATTAAAATGCAAGATTTGCTTGATTTTGGTGAAATTTCGTATGATCTATTTGGGCAGTGTTTTGAGGTGTCAATTTGATGTTAAATGAATGTTAAATTGATGAGGAATTGAGGTTTGATCAATGCAATCCCGAATAGGTTGAATTTCCTAAGTTTTGCTTGAGTTTTTTGTTGTTTTTGGAGTGTTTTTGATGATCTGTTATTGCTGGAGGTATAAGGACGTGATTGGGATCGTTTTGGATGTTAATTGATGTTTATAAATGGTTAGAAGTGATGGATCTTGGCTGGGTTAAGTTTTGGAAGTGTTTGGAGGTGATTTCGGTTGTGTTTGGTAGCCGAAATGTTGGATTTGTTAAGAGCAGCGAGTTTAGTTGTGTTGTTGGTGTTTTTAATGCATAATGATGCATTAATCCTCTGTTGTTGTGTGCTTGAAACATAGGAGATTGATTCGTGAGCATTAGAGGTGGCGTGGAAGGTTTCGAATGCTTGGAAGGCTTGTTGGCTAGCCTTGTTTTGTGTATCGGTGAGTGAAGTTGGGTTTTCAGCTTTTAAACCAAGGTTTGAAGGTTTTGGGAGCTTAGTATAAGTCTAAACAACTTAGCTAAGCTCAAGAGTAAGTAAATGGAATTTCTCACTTGATTTGTGTATGAATTGGTTTTTATAGCACTTGTGTTTGTTGGATGCAATGCGTGTGATTTGCATGTTTTAAATCCTGTTTTGAAAGCATATTTTAGCATGGATTAATGCTGGTTTTGAAAGCCATGAGTTATGGATACTCAAGATAAGAGATTCATGGTTTTGTACATTGGAATTGTAGAATTGATGCATGGTGTTGCATGTTGTTTAATGGCTTTGAGTAATGCTTTAAAAACAGTGGATTGATGATGGTAATTGGTGGTTTTGGCATTTTGGTTATGCTTGTAAAACAATGGATTAATGTGGTAAGATGGTTATATTGGCAAGTGATGTAAGTGGTTCTTGATTACTTTAATCGGATATAGTTAGCCGGCTATAGGATTGGGTGCACCGTGAATAAAGTCGCCTTGGATGTGGAGTGGTTAAGAGTGAACCGGTAACTCCATCCAAGTATCCTAACGAGATGGTTAAGGTCATAATGGTGGTTGAAATTCCATTCGAGGACCTTGGGTAAGCAAAGGTAATAATGGTGGTTAAAATTCCATTTGAGGACCTTGTGCTTGTTAAGATCACAATGGTGGTGTAAAGTCCATGTGTGGATCTTGTGTAGGGGTGTCCCGGATCTCGTTAGTGATGTTATACAACTACCAATCGGTGATGCTAAGGTTATATGGTGGTTAAAATTCCATATATGGGAACCTTGTGAATGTTAAGGTTATATGGTGGTTAAAATTCCATATATGGGAACCTTGTGAATGTTAAGTTCATATGGTGGTTAAAATTCCATAAGAGGACCTTGTGTGTTGTAAGGTCAAATGGTGGTTAAAATTCCATTTGGGGACCTTGGATTGGTAGTGTGTATGAAGCGTGGGGACAACGCTTGTGATCCGCGTATCCGATTGGATGTTGAGTTGAAAAGTGGATTTGGTTTGTCACTTGGAAGCCAATGTAATGTTCTTGATTATGATGAAGCATGAGATGCTTGAAATGATGCATTGTTGCATGAGAAGTGTGTAATGATCTATGAATGCATGTTTACTTGTTAGCTTGAACAAGGGTTGATTATCTATTGAGAATGGTGCATGTGTGCATGAAATCTCTTTAGTGCATTGGAGTCTTGCTAGGACTTGTTTTTAAAGGCATGTGATGCAAATTTTGATAATGTGGTTCATATGTTGCAATTGTTTAATGCACATGTTAGATTGAATGAGTTAATGGTTTTAAAGGGTTTCTTGCTTAAAGATGGTTTTCAAGTATGAGAAAGGTATGATGTGAAGTGATAGTGATTTCCAGGGTTTTGAATTTAACTTTGCATATGATGTTCATGCATGGAATAGTTAAATTGATGGTATTGCTAGTTTATGTTTGAAAAGGGATTTCTAAGCTTTCTAAGCTAAGGGTTGGTTTCAAGTTTGAACAATGCAAGATTTTAAGCAAGTTGTTGAAAAGGGTTTTCAAACAATGCTTTGGTTTATCGAATTGAGTTTGCTTTTAAAAGTGGTTTTATGATTCGCTGCATTGATGGTGTTTTGGTTTTGAGCATTCCTCACTAAGCATTATGTGCTTACGCTCCTTTTCTGTCCATCAATGCAGATCTTTGAAGTTGGAGCAGCGGGAAGCAAGGGATTCAAGGAAAGCTCCACTTGAGATGTATGTCTCGGTTAATAGCTATAGATAATAAAGGCAATGGGGGGGGGAGAATCTCTTATGTGGATGTTAATGAGTTTATGTATGTTGGCAAGATTGGTATTATGTTGTTGTTAACGTTGGAACACATATATTGGTCTTTATGAGTTGGTTTAATCAAATTGATGTTTAAATGGTTTGCTAAGTAGGAAGCATGTCTATAGATTTGGGGCTTTTCGCAATTGGTGCCATGTCGATATTTGGTTGATGTAATTATGTTCCTTGTATATTGTATGACTTGGTGGTAAGGTTTGGTTGCATTTGGAGCATGATTGGTTGGTCAATTGTGTGTTTGAGCAAGCATTATTCTGCAATCTGGGCAGGCCGTATCGGAACGGGAGCTACCGTTTCGGAACGGTGGCCCTGTAATAGCCCAGGCGTTCGAAACGGATGATACCGTTCCGAAACGGAAAGGCCTCTGGCAACCCTCGTTTCGGAACACGTTGCGGAACGGTCTCGCATTTCGAAACGGGTTTTCCCTGTTTCGGAACACCTGACCGTTGGGGGCTGACATTGGCAGTTATATGTTTTGAAATGTTTGCATTTTGGTCCCGAATCTTGTTTATGCAATTGTATGAGTTCGGAATGCCCGTTTGAGTTGAAATTTGGCAGAGATGCATGAAAGATGATTAATTTTAAGTTGGTAACTTAAAATTTGATTAAGTTCTTAAAGTTTTCAGAAATTACAAATTGGTCCCTAAAGTTGTAATTTGTTCAATTGAGTCCCTGTTTGTTCTCTGTTTGTTATGATATTTGAGTATGATGATCTCATGAACAAATATAGGGTTAACGTGCATCTAGACAAGAGTAAAAAGGAAAAAAAGGGTCGTTAATCAAGGTTGACTTTTGGGTTGACTTTGGTTTTCCCCGTGTGATCTTCTTAATTCGGGTCGACCGTCTAGGCCGGGTTAAGGGGGTTACATTTGGTGGTATCAGAGCTGAGTTGCGAATGTTTGGGGAAAACGGTAAATTGATGTAATATGTGTATGATGTTTATGCTGATGTGTGGTTGAAAGCCGGTTGAAATGCATGTGTTTGAGTGAACTGTTGATATTTTAGCATGCTTTTGATCATGAATCTTTATTGAACTCTTGTGGGTTTGTGCTGATGTTGTGTTGGTGTTGTGAGGTTGTTTTTATGAAGGATGGGAGTGTAATGGGTATGTTATTGTTGATGCTATGCTGTTACGAGTGGATGTTGTTTGATGAAAGCATGATCGAATATGATGATTGATATGCTTGATGTTGCGATATCCATGTTTTTATGACTGTTATGTCATGTAAAAGGGGAGAATTTGGGATACCCATTGCCTTATTATTATAGCTATTGTGTTATTTTGGAGTTGGAGTTTGAATCCTTGCTTAAAGCTGGTCTAATTGATTTGTTTATTTTGTTGTGATTGTTTGTTGTTAATAGCATGGTGAAATCGATGAAAGAATGGCAGTTAGGTGAGATGGTTGCTGCTTTAGAGCAGGTTGTTAAGGCGTGGAATTCACCTTTTAGTGGAGGTGTTTTGTCTCAGTCTTCTGTGCCTGGTGTTGAGGTATTGAGACGGGAGGAAGAAGCTGGTTCTGTGATAAAGAGTTCATCACCTATTGTTCAAGAGGTGTTGGGAACATCTCAGGTTGTGGCAAAAGTAAAGTCTGTAGATGTGCTGGTTGTGGGATGTGCGGGTTTGCCGAAACAGCGTTTACATGATTTGGGAGTTGTGGAGTATCATGGTTCGTCACCTGAGACGTTTGAGGCTTGGTTAGCCAGTGTAGTTATGATTTTGGACTAGAAAGGTTGTGATTATGCTTGTAAGCTGGGAAGTGTTGTCACATTGATGTTGGAGGACGCTTGTGCCTGGTGGACATCTGTGGCGGTGGCATCGCACATCCACGATATAGATTGGGACTTCTTTGTGTCTGCCTTTTATGAAAGGTATCTTGGACGGAAATTCCCAAGGGTTAAGCAATGTGAGGGTGTGGTTTCTGTTTTTGAAGGTGGGAAAGGTTTAAGCAAGGAAGTTGTGGGTGGAGTGGAAGCTCAGCTACCGGTGTGTGACCGTTGTGGAAGGCGCCATGTTGGAGGTTGTTGGGGCGCAGGTGCGTGTTGGAACTGTGGTTCTAAGGAGCATGTGAAGCGAGATTGTCCTCAAGTGGTGAGATCAGCTTCGGTGGTAGTAGAAGGGTCTTTGAAGGGTCGTGGGCACGGCCGAGGCAAGGTTCGAAGGTGGTAGGAAGAGCAGAAAGTTGTGAAGAGTTTGGGAAATAGAATCTGCTGGAAGTGTGGGTCTGCTGAACATATGAGACGTAATTGTTTGAAGTTGGCTCGGGGTAGCCAGGGTTCCTTACTGCAGGGAGGTGGTGATGACCTTAGTGTGTTAGCTGATGCTGCAGAGGTGCGGTTGGGAAGTGATGGTTCTGCAAGGAAGAGAGCTCGTTTGATGAAGCTCTAGGGTGGTGATGTATTTTCAGGTAACATTTTGCTCTAGTATCCTAGTTTGGTTTTGGTTTGGTTTTTCCTTGCGAATTGGGTATGGTTTCATTGCTAGCATGGTTGGGGTAGTAGATGTCGTTGTTTTGAAAACAACTTCTGTGTGAAGAGGGCTTTAGTGAGTATCTTGTGGATAATGGTAGCTAGAATGATGGAGTTAGACAAGTTGAAAGTGAGGTAGGAGGTTGTTCTTAGACGGACTCCGAGGATATTATTGGTGGGTGTGACCGACATACATGCACAGTTAAAATCATTCGTTATATGCTATATTATATATGTGCTGGTCCATGCATACATGTGGCATGACATTAGAGGTTTTGCATACATGTACATCAGGCATTGGTAGGGCATATTGGTGACCATGCATACGAACGTTCACACTCGCTAATAACTAATCGAGTCTGTTAGTGTTGTGATAAGGTTAGGTGGGATGATGAGTTTTTAGAGGTTGTTTTAGTGCTAAGAGAATGTTAGAGGTAATGGAGGGTTTTAAGGGAGTTGTTGGTAATAGTGAGTGCGGTATAGTATGTGGTAGAAGAAAAGTGTTTGATGCCTTGTGGGTTTAGTGGTTTGGTGGTGAGGAGTACCGGTTGAAGTTAGAATCGGTCAAGTGGTTTTGAATAGCTAGTAGAAGGGGTAGTTCCTTGGTGTTAAGTGATGTTGCAGGTTAGTGGATGTGTTTCCAGAGTGCTGAGGTAACTTAGCATTGATGTTGTGTTAAAGATTGTAGAAAAAGGGTTAGTCTGGGAGAATAGAAGTTTTGTAATTTTAATAGGTATGTGTGTGTACAATGGGCAGTGTCCTGGTAAGGCTAGTGTTGTAGTCAAAGCTTGAAGTGGAAGGGCAATGTAAGATCAAAGGCCATTGTTGGTTGGACGGGTTCTTGTGAGAAGTGGTTGGCTGGTTGTGAGTGAGTAAATTCTTTTTGAGGTCAGCTGGTGGTGTGTGGAACGGTTGGCGAAGTCAAGGTTGGGGTTTGTGACGTGATTATCTGATAATGGGTAAGTAGTCCTGGTGAGTTGTTGTGGTAATAATAGCGGTGGATGTGAAGTAAGGTCAGCAATACGTTGAGAGGTTTGGGTAAGCAGTTGTTGCTTAAGAGTTTTTGCTTGTTGTGAAAATCTCTGAAGGAGGTTGAGTAGTTTTTGGCAAGGAGTTTTGAAAGCAGAGGAGGTTGGGGGTTACATGGTGGTTGTATTGGATTGGTTGGTGCCACTGTGTGAACAAGATTTTGGGAGATATGAGTTAAGGTGGCGTATGCTGTAAAGATAGAGGTTCTTCAGGTTGTTGTTGGGATTGTGTGCAGTCCGGAAGTGTGAAAGGTTAAGATGTGGTTAGCTTTGGGGTATTTTGGAATCTGTGAACAGAATGTGGTGGTGTTGGGTTGATGAAGTTTTGGTCTGAAGAGTGTTCGGTGGTGGTTAGGTCTCCTGTGTTGTCTTGTGTATTGCTTTGAGGAGTTTGGTTGTGTTCTTTCCGCCGGTTGAAATTTCGAGGACGAAATTTCTTAAGGGGGGGAGAGTTGTAACGCCCCGGTTTGGGCTTGGAAGTTTTGGGCTTGGACCGGTTCGGTCAAAGTGCTGTTCGAATATAAAAAGGTGAATTAAGGAAAGCCTAGTTCGGGTTGCATTAAAAATATGGAAAAATGTTCTAAAATCCTCTTTTAATATATATAAGTGAACTGTGAAATCAATTTTACAAAATGAGGTTTGGAAGGGTGACATTTTGGCTAGTGACCAAAATGTAATTTTTGAAAATTTCGTGACTGTTTTAAAAAGGATTGAAACTTTGAATCTTTAAGGAGCTATTTACCCAATGGGAGTTTCTCCAGATTTTTCTAAGATATTAAATGATTTATTTCTGATTTTTAAACAAAAGAAAAGTGGAGGGAAGATATTTTCCTAATTCCAACTAACTTTTCCATTTTCTATTTTTTCTCTCAAGCCAAACATCTTTCTCCAGAGCTTTTTCCTCTGATTTTGTCACCTAAATATCTCTTTTCAATTCTCCTTTGATTTCTAATCATCTCATCAACAAAACCTCACCATTTGTTAATTGGATTTTCAAGATTTTGGTTCTAAAAAGGGAGAAACTCAAGTTTGGAGGTAGGAACGTCCTTCTCCTCTAAACTCTCAGTTCTTTACTGAAATTCCCAATTTCTCAAACCTTGATTTGTGATTTATTTAAAGTTTTACAATTGTAATCTTGATTTGGCTTTAAAATGCAAGATTTGCTTGATTTTGGTGAAATTTCGTATGATCTGTTTGGGCAGTGTTTTGAGGTGTCAATTTGATGTTAAATAAATGTTAAATTGATGAGGAATTGAGGTTTGATCAATGCAATCCCGAATAGGTTGAATTTCCTAAGTTTTGCTTGAGTTTTTTGTTGTTTTTGGAGTGTTTTTGATGATCTGTTATTGCTGGAGGTATAAGGACGTGATTGGGATCGTTTTGGATGTTAATTGATGTTTATAAATGGTTAGAAGTGATGGATCTTGGCTGGGTTAAGTTTTGGAAGTGTTTGGAGGTGATTTCGGTTGTGTTTGGTAGCCGAAATGTTGGATTTGTTAAGAGCAGCGAGTTTAGTTGTGTTGTTGGTGTTTTTAATGCATAATGATGCATTAATCCTCTGTTGTTGTGAGCTTGAAACAGGGGAGATTGATTCGTGAGCATTAGAGGTGGCGTGGAAGGTTTCGAATGCTTGGAAGGCTTGTTGGCTAGCCTTGTTTTGTGTATCGGTGAGTGAAGTTGGGTTTTCAGCTTTTAAACCAAGGTTTGAAGGTTTTGGGAGCTTAGTATAAGTCTAAACAACTTAGCTAAGCTCAAGAGTAAGTAAATGGAATTTCTCACTTGATTTGTGTATGAATTGGTTTTTATAGCACTTGTGTTTGTTGGATGCAATGCGTGTGATTTGCATGTTTTAAATCCTGTTTTGAAAGCATATTTTAGCATGGATTAATGCTGGTTTTGAAAGCCATGAGTTATGGATACTCAAGGTAAGAGATTCATGGTTTTGTACATTGGAATTGTAGAATTGATGCATGGTGTTGCATGTTGTTTAATGGCTTTGAGTAATGCTTTAAAAACAGTGGATTGATGATGGTAATTGGTGGTTTTGGCATTTTGGTTATGCTTGTAAAACAATGGATTAATGTGGTAAGATGGTTATATTGGCAAGTGATGTAAGTGGTTCTTGGTTACTTTAATCGGATATAGTTAGCCGGCTATAGGATTGGGTGCACCGTGAATAAAGTCGCCTTGGATGTGGAGTGGTTAAGAGTGAACCGGTAACTCCATCCAAGTATCCTAACGAGATGGTTAAGGTCATAATGGTGGTTGAAATTCCATTCGAGGACCTTGGGTAAGCAAAGGTAATAATGGTGGTTAAAATTCCATTTGAGGACCTTGTGCTTGTTAAGATCACAATGGTGGTGTAAAGTCCATGTGTGGATCTTGTGTAGGGGTGTCCCGGATCTCGTTAGTGATGTTATACAACTACCAATCGGTGATGCTAAGGTTATATGGTGGTTAAAATTCCATATATGGGAACCTTGTGAATGTTAAGGTTATATGGTGGTTAAAATTCCATATATGGGAACCTTGTGAATGTTAAGTTCATATGGTGGTTAAAATTCCATAAGAGGACCTTGTGTGTTGTAAGGTCAAATGGTGGTTAAAATTCCATTTGGGGACCTTGGATTGGTAGTGTGTATGAAGCGTGGGGACAACGCTTGTGATCCGCGTATCCGATTGGATGTTGAGTTGAAAAGTGGATTTGGTTTGTCACTTGGAAGCCAATGTAATGTTCTTGATTATGATGAAGCATGAGATGCTTGAAATGATGCATTGTTGCATGAGAAGTGTGTAATGATCTATGAATGCATGTTTACTTGTTAGCTTGAACAAGGGTTGATTATCTATTGAGAATGGTGCATGTGTGCATGAAATCTCTTTAGTGCATTGGAGTCTTGCTAAGACTTGTTTTTAAAGGCATGTGATGCAAATTTTGATAATGTGGTTCATATGTTGCAATTGTTTAATGCACATGTTAGATTGAATGAGTTAATGGTTTTAAAGGGTTTCTTGATTAAAGATGGTTTTCAAGTATGAGAAAGGTATGATGTGAAGTGGTAGTGATTTCCAAGGTTTTGAATTTAACTTTGCATATGATGTTCATGCATGGAATAGTTAAATTGATGGTATTGCTAGTTTATGTTTGAAAAGGGATTTCTAAGCTTTCTAAGCTAAGGGTTGGTTTCAAGTTTGAGCAATGCATGATTTTAAGCAAGTTGTTGAAAAGGGTTTTCAAACAATGCTTTGGTTTATCGAATTGAGTTTGCTTTTAAAAGTGGTTTTATGATTCGCTGCATTGATGGTGTTTTGGTTTTGAGCATTCCTCACTAAGCATTATGTGCTTACGCTCCTTTTCTGTCCATCAATGCAGATCTTTGAAGTTGGAACAGCGGGAAGCAAGGGATTCAAGGAAAGCTCCACTTGAGATGTATGTCTCGGTTAATAGCTATAGATAATAAAGGCAATAGGGGGAGAATCTCTTATGTGGATGTTAATGAGTTTATGTATGTTGGCCAGATTGGTATTATGTTGTTGTTAACGTTGGAACACATATATTGGTCTTTATGAGTTGGTTTAATCAAATTGATGTTTAAATGGTTTGCTAAGTAGGAAGCATGTCTATAGATTTGGGGCTTTTCGCAATTGGTGCCATGTCGATATTTGGTTGATGTAATTATGTTCCTTGTATGTTGTATGACTTGCTGGTAAGGTTTGGTTGCATTTGGAGCATGATTGGTTGGTCAATTGTGTGTTTTAGCAAGCATTATTCTGCAATCTGGGCAGGCCTTATCGGAACGGGAGCTACCGTTTCGGAACGGTGGCCCTGTAATAGCCCAGGCGTTCGAAACGGATGATACCGTTCCGAAACAGAAAGGCCTCTGCCAGTCCTCGTTTCGGAACACGTTGCGGAACGGTCCCGCGTTTCGAAACGGGTTTTCCCTGTTTCGGAACACCTGACCGTTGGGGCTGACATTGGCAGTTATATGTTTTGAAATGTTTGCATTTTGGTCCCGAATCGTGTTTATGCAATTGTATGAGTTCGGAATGCCCGTTTGAGTTGAAATTTGGCAGAGATGCATGAAAGATGATTAATTTTAATTTGGTAACTTAAAGTTTGATTAAGTCCTTAAAGTTTTCAGAAATTACAAATTGGTCCCTAAAGTTGTAATTTGTTCAATTGAGTCCCTGTTTGTTCTCTGTTTGTTATGATATTTGAGTATGATGATCTCGTGAACAAATATAGGGTTAACGTGCATCTAGACAAGAGTAAAAAGAAAAAAAAGGGTCGTTAATCAAGGTTGACTTTCGGGTTGACTTTGGTTTTCCCCGTGTGATCTTCTTAATTCGGGTCGACCGTCTAGGCCGGGTTAAGGGGGTTACAGTTTCAGTGGCTAAGAGAAGTGTAAACATCGTTGGTGTTTGTATTTGGTTCAAGCCGGGAGGTATCATCAAGGTTCATTCATCAACCAGTGTTCTGAGCTTGGGAATAAGGAGGAACCATCAAAGAACGCTTTGTTGAACCTTAACAGCATCTGCCAAGAGCAAGGGATTGTCGCGACTGAAACTTCAACCATTGCGACCGCGACAGGGACGTCACTACCGGGGCATCATTGTGTTTGTTGCATGCAAAGACGGAGACAAGTCAATTGGATTCCACACTACGACGCAACTTAAACTGGCCTACTCTTCTCTCTTATCTGTCCTATCTATTTATCTTATATATTTTAGTTAGATAAAACTCTTCCAATTAACTTATTTGTGGTTTTACTTTATTTGTTTTGCAGTGCGAGAAGATAGGACCAAAGGACGAGTACCAATCCCTGTGGAGACGATACTCAATATACTTATCACTTTATTACTTGCGACGTGTATACTTGCATAAATTGTGCATCACTTTACACGCAACAAGTTTTTGGAGCCATTGCCGGGGATTGGCGACTTTTGTTTTTATTTTCTTGCACTCTTATATTTTTCTTTAGTTTATTAGTTTTACTAACTTTTCATTTTGTTTGTTTTATTAAAAAAATCCAGGTGCGCTACAAGTTAAGGGACATCAACATTTCGAAAAATAAAAGCAAAACTATTCAAGAGTTGATGTTGGAAGAGATGAATCAACCAAGAAAAGCACATATCGTGGAAAACTCTTGTGCTATGTAAGGAGAAAATCATGTGTTTGAAAATTGTCCTCATCTTTTCGGTGCATATGACTATAATGAGGACCATAGATGGAACCAACAACAAAATCCTTCATAGTATGATCAAAAAGCTCAATTTTTTTACCATAATAATTTTCCTGCATCAAAAGACATGCCTTGGCAATGCAGTGCCTCAGCAACAAACATGCCTTGGCAATGTAATGCCTCGGTAATAGACATGTCTTGGCAAAGTAGTCTTTATCAACAACAAAGTGTCACGACAACAAATATGTCATGGCAAGGTAGTCCTCTTCAAGAGATATTAAATTCCATGGATGCGTGTATTGCCATGATGGCTAAACTCGTGATAAAATAGGAAGATTGCTTGAAGAAATCTACATATTTCATGGAGAACATGCACTAACAACCCATTCCTAGGGATAGTGATGTCCCAAGGCAAGATAATGAGGAGCAATGCGAAGCGGGCTCCCCGATGAGTGGGAAACAACTAAAACCTCCAAGTAGAGAGGATGCCAATGAGAGAGACTGCCCAACACATGAGGAGCCTATGCAACGAATTGCCTTGGCAATGATTGAAGATCCTGAACAGAACAATGACACAACAACACTTAGCCAGGATGAGAAAAGTATGGCGAATGTCGCAGCACCACATGCCACGATAGCACCTCAGGCCACGACAGCACCACATGCCAAGGCACTGCCATGCCGCGACAGCACCACATGCCACTCCAGCAACACATGCCACAACAACACCACATGCCACGACAGCACTATATGCCTCGGCAACTACACATGCCTTGGCAAGACCTGATGCCTCGATAATTCCATCAATCAAGTATCGAACAAATGAAAAGATTGAGGATGTTCGACCTCCACTACATCAACAAGATGACAATTGTAAAGTGTCCACAAGTCATATGTTTCATGCACATTCCACCTCTTATTATTACTATTTTTAGCTCATTCTAGGCATAATTAGGTTCATACATTGCATGTAACGCCCTGATTTTGGGCCTAGATGTTTTAGACATCGGATCGAACCGATCGGAAACGGTTCGAATCGTATTATGAGGTTTAGGGAAATCAAGGATCGATAAAGGATAAAAATATGAAAAAATTACTAAAATCCTCTAAAATCATGTTTAAGGGTTGGTCAAATCAATTTTACAAAATAAGCTTTGGAAGTAATACATTTTGGGTGGTGACCAAAATGTAAAGTTTCAAAACTGTGGGAAAATGCAATTTCAAAAGAGGAGTAAAAAATCTTAGAATCTTTAGGAAGCTATGGTGCAATTATACCTTCCTTAAATTGACATGTGTTTTAAATGAGTTATTTTAATTGATTAAAATATATTTTTAATCATATTAATTAATTAAATGGGTTTTTGAGAGAAATCTTTTTACGTAACTAACTTTCAATCCTCATTTCAGCCAAACACTTTTCTAAGAGACTTTTCTCCAGATTTCGTTTCTCTCAAACACTCTCTCTTTAGTTCTCATATTTTTCTAAGGATTCTCTTCAAGATTTTCAAGATTGGTGAAGCAAAAACTTGTCAAACCTTAAGGAAGGCAAGGATTGGAGGTAAATCTTGTTCTCAACCTTCAATCTAGGTTCTTTATTGAAATTCCCAAGATCTTTGGCTCTCAATTGTTGTTTTTTGCTGAGTTTTTATTATAGTTTTGATTTAAGATCAAAATCTTGCAAAAACATGGTTTAAATCTTGATTTTCGGAGTGTTATTGATGAGCCCTATTTTGGATTGTTTTAATTGAATTTTGAGTTGATTATTATGTTGAAAAAGGGTTTTGATAATATAGATCCCGAAATTCTTGAGATCCATGAGTTTCTTGGTGGTTTAAGTTGGGTTTTTGAGGTTGTTTGATGGTGTTATGCTTGCTGGAGGTGTAAGGGTGGGTTTAGGTTGTTTTTAGATGTGTTTTGATGTTTAGTAATGGTTGAAAGTGAAGTGTGTTGGCTGGGCTTGGTTTAAGAAGCAATCGATTGAGTTTTCGATTCTTTCGAATGGGTAAATTTGTGTAGTTTTGGTGAGCAACGAGTTTGTGTGTAGTTACTGGTGTTGAAATGCAATTTAATGCATTTGGATCTCTATTTTGATGCTCTAAAAACAGGGGATCTTGATCCGGAAGCAAGCGAAGCATTTTTGGAGGCTTTGGAAGGGTGATATTTGCGTCAGCAAGCGAGGTTTCGCGTATCGGTGAGTAGAAATGGATTTTCCAGCTTTGTAACGCTTTGAGCGTGGTGATGGGAGCTTAGTGTAAGTTTGAAACACTTAGCTAAGCTCAAGAGTAAGTAAATCGAAAGTCTCTCTCTGAATGTGCTATGCTTTTGTTGGAAATGCACTTGAAATAAATATGGATTTGATTACTGTTTTAAAGCATGTTTTAAGCATTGTTGGTGCTGGTTTTTAATGCCATTTTGTTAAGGATGCACATGGTAAGTGATCCTTGGATTTATGAGATTAATGCATTTGGTTTAAGCATGTTTATGCTTGTGAAAATGACATTGTGAGTTATGCTTGTAAAACAGTGAATTGTTGATGTTAAATGATTATATTGCCAAGTATCCTAACGATTGAGGCTAAGATCACAACGGTGGATGATTTAATCCCGTGTGTGAGTCTTGTGGTTTGTGTCCCGTACTCTCGTTAGTGGAATTATACAACTACCGATGAGTGATGTTGAGGGGTTGTGATTGTGCCATTATCTCCACCTTGTGTAGTCCGCTAGTGTGTATGAAGCGTATGGGACAACGCTTGTAATCCGCGTATCCGATTGTGTAAATTGTGTTGGTTTTGATATGGTTTGATATTGATCACTTGCGAACCAATATAATGTTGTTGATTAATGATTTAAGCATGAGATACTTGGGAATTATGCTAGAATACATGTGATGCTTGGTTTAAGCATGAGCAAAGGATTTTGCTATTATTTTAATGATGCTATGAGCATGTGGATTTAAAAGTGCATTGATGCTTTAAAGAGCATGATTTAAAGGAAGGCATATGTTGACAAATCATAATGTTTTGGTTTTACAAAATGCATTGATGAATGTCTGGTTTTAAGCGAACCCCACTAAGCTATATGCTTACGCTCATTTGTTTCATCAATGTATAGAATTGAGCATTAGAGGCAGCAAGGAAGCAATGGGAAATCCAAGTATTTGGCTAAGCAAAGTATGTGGTTTTACTTTGGTGTAAAAAGAGGCAATGGGTGGGATTTCTAATATTGGTTGTGTTGGGTGATGTTAAACACCTTGAGCATGTTTTGTTTATGTTTTTGGACTTGTAAATGGTCTTTAATGTGTTTGTGGCCTTTCTTATGGTATGTTGGATATGCTTTGGTCTAATTTTAAAAGCATACTTGAATGGTTCATGTCTTTGTTTGAATTGCCATGCTTGAAGCTTATGATTGTGAGTGTTGATGATGCTTAATTGTTTAGGTTGTTGGTTATAGCATGTATGTATGATGTAAGCATGTTTACATGTTGGTAAATGTGTTTAAATGGCTGTTGGAAGTGCAAGTCTGGTATGCGTATCGATACTCGGGGAGGAGTATCGATACACTAAGGCCAAATTCAGGCTTTTCAACTTAGGTGTACCGATACGATTTGCCCGCGTATCGATACGCCTACGCAAAAGATTGAAGGTCGTTTCGATACGAACTTGGGCGTATCGATACCCTTTTCCCAAAAATCGTTATTGTTAATTTGCCTATCAATACGGGAAGAGGCGTACCGATACGGGTTCGTTATTTTCAGTTAAGAAAATCTTCATGAGTTCTAAATTGTTGCATTTTAGTCCCTGAATGATGCTTAATCAATTGGATGATCCGTTTGAGATGAAATTTGACATGTTGGCTTGTAACATGTCTAAAAAAGGATTGGTAACTATAAATTCTGAAAAGTCCCTGTATTTTATGGAAATTTCAATTTAGTCCCTAAAAGTAAAATGTATGCAATTTAACCCCTAATCGAACTCCGATCGTTGTGCCGTTTTCTCCTAATTGATTTGCTAAACATATAGGATAATAATGTGAATCTAGAGAAGATAAAAAGAAAAAAATGGCCGTTAATCGAGTTTGACTTTAAGAAGTTGACTCCGGTTTTCCCCGTGTAATCTTCTTAGTTCGGGTCGGACGTCTAGGCCGGCTAAGGGGGTTACATTTGTTGGTATCAGAGCCGGGTTACAAAAGAATTTGGGATGATGGTAAGTGAAATTGGTATGTTTTGATGTTCGATGCAATGTTAAATGACATGTTGTTTGAAAAAACATGTTTTTGATTGAATGTTGGAGCTTATGCCAGGCTTGATTGTTGTGAATCATATGTGAGTTTGATATGATTTTATGTTGATGTTGTGATAAGGATGTGTGCTGATTCCGAATGATGCGAAGCGTGATGAATATGATATGCTATGTAATGCTTGAGGGAAATCTAGGTACCCATTGCCTTATTACACTAGTTAAATGTTTTTGTAAACTTGGATCCTTGCTTGAGGCTGGCCTAAATCATGGTTTGTGTTGCGTGTAAAATACTCTATCGCAATGGTAGTGCAAGTATACACGACGCAAGTAGTAAAGTGATACGAAGTATCGGATATCGTCTCTACAGGGATTGGGCTAATAGCTTCACCTAAATTCACTGCACGAAAGTAAAGAAAATATTTGAGAAAGTTGTCACGAGAATAATAAAGTAAACGTAAATAAAAGAATTGAGATATCAAGATAGAGAGAATGGGCTGGTATTGAATTGCTCAGTAGTGCAGGTATTGCAGAGTTTAGGAAATCCAGTTCTGTCGTCGTCACCCGTCACGGCAGCACCTGTCGCGGCAACAGTCCGTTGATCGTCGCGGCAGAAAACTCTCTACTCAGTACTTTCAAGTTTGGCAAGAATCCTAGATCTGCCTTGGCCTATCCCTAGGTCCAAGTCTGTCGATGATCACGTCTTGATGATACCTCCCGGCGTGAATCGAAGGATGAACACCGATGTATATGAATTCTTCTTTAGCCACTTAACCTCGCCCTATCCCTAGGCACGAGATAGTTCAACTATAAACTAGAGAACTTGCTCTTATTTCTTTCGTATACTTAACTCTCCCGATGCTAAGTAAATAGATAACCTCACAATGCTCTCCCGATGCTCTTGCAAGATATTAATAACCAAAATAAGAGAACTTGAAGTTTATTTTATTGAACTGAAAATTCCTAAAACAAAACAACCCTTGCAACTACTTTACAAATCAACCTGTGGCCCTAGGGGGAATTTATAACATGTCGACGGCGGGTAAACGGCTAGGGGTTTTTGGTTGTCGGTTATGGGGTATTGGATATGGGATATCTCCTAGGTTAAAATATATGCCCTTATATAAGCTTTGGGCTCAAGTTATCTAAGTTAACAAGGATTACAACTTTAATTAAAAGTATGATTCTAATAAAGACTTAATCTTCAAGGAATCTACTTTCCAACCGTCCTCCTTGTTTCTTGGGATTTTCTCTCCTTGAGCTTTGGGCTTGACATATCTTTTGATCCGGGACTTGGAAAAATATAAGGTTTTCACACGAAAGACGAGCAGAATTTTCTCTATCTATCGAGGTCCACTTTTCTTTTTCTCCACTAACTTGCTGTCGTCCTCTTTGTCTGCTTGTCCAGTTCAGCTCTTCTGCTTCTCTGTCCCGCGCCTGCCTTCTCCATCTACTATGGCAGCAACCTGCAAAATCAGCCATTCTTTAGTAGAATTTGTGCCTTTAATATATTTGTGATGTTTTGCTGTAAACTAACCTAAATGCAATGAAATGATGCTTGAATGCAGCAGAAATATGGGTCAAAAAAGGTGTAAATAATAGAACTTTTACACACTCAACACACCCCCAAACTCAAGTTTTTGCTTGCCCTCAAGCAACCAAGACCTAAAAAGAAAAAATGAAATATTTTTGTTTTGGCTTTCAAACAGTGAACTTTCCCTTACCCGTCGTTCGTTCCCTGTGACGGCAGCAACCTGTCGGATAATTTAGGATCTGTCCGGAATCTCACTATAGTCCTCGTGCAGTGTGTGCATGCTTGTGAACAGTTATATACCAAGACTCTCTTAGTTTCACTAGAATATTCAACTCTTAACTTGAATTTTTATGCCAAAGTTTATCTTTTTGAAGGCACATTTTCATGCTTCTTTGATTTCTTTGTTTTGACTCGATTTCTCTAAAGTTTTACTAGAGCCAGTTTTAGGCACCTCTAGTTAGCTTCCTAGAGCCGGTTTAGGGCACCTCTAGGGTTTTGAGTCTCTTTTGCTAAACTTCTTTCCTAGAGCCAGTGTTAGGCACCTCTAGGGGCTATTCAAGTGCTAAGCTTCCTATTCTAGTTTGGCTAAAAGAAATCTAAGCAGTATAACAGTCACAATGGTGTTTAAGTTTTCAGAACTATAGAAAGGCTCTAAACTTCTACTTAAACTATCCTAAAGATGCTGCCACGACATAACTGTCACGACAGGTAAGTTCAATACACAGTTTTAAGCCAAAATTTTCAGTCTTTTCTGATTTTTATTTTATTTTTTAAGAGAAAAAAAATAAGTAGAAGACACAACAATTAACTAAGATGTACTTAGACTCCATTAAAATGGAGGGTTGCCACCCCCAAACTCGAGGGTTGCATTGCCCTCAATGCACATGACAAAATGAAAATGAAGGCAGTACATCACAAAATATAGAGATAGCAGGTAGTAATAGGAAGAAAAAAAGGAACTTAAAATTTTTTAAGCACTGTCTTCACTGCTGCTGCTGAGGCGGATTTGGCGGCGGATTCTTGGCTTTGGGGCAGGCTGCTGTGGTTGCTCTACAACCTGGATTTCAGAGCTGCTGCTGGTGTTGTCGCTGCTACTGCTGCTGCTGCTGCTGGCCTTTGGCATAAGTTTCCTGTTGGCTATTCTTTTTTGCCTCTTGACAGGTGTAAATTCTTTCTCCAAGTTCCTCCGAATAGAGGGTTCGGCGTCGCTTTCTGCCCAAACGGAGGAAGAAGAGAACCCAGCTACAAAGGCAACAATTTCATCCGAGGGTGCCGGTTGCTTTGTTCCTCGGGCGGATGTTTCAGCCTGAGGGCTGCCGCCTGTCGTCGGGGCAGGTGAGGGAATGGAGGCAACATATGGTGTATGTGGTGTGGCAGCAGGTGTAGGTGTGTGGGCACGGGTGGGGACGATGAAGTAGTGGGCAGGGAAGGTGGGAAAGACAACATCAGGAAAATTTAAAGTATGGTGAATGAAATTTACCGTGGATGCGGCAAAATCCTTGATGAATGTCATTAGACCCAACTGTCTGTCCTCCATGCTCTGAATAGCAGCAAGGATTTGAGTGGATGTGTCTGTCGGAGCAGCTGCTGCGGTGGCAGGTTTAGAGTTGGGCTGCTCTGACGATTCAGCTGGGGCGGCAACAGGGTTGAAGGAAGAGAGGGGGGTTGCTACTGTCAGCTCCATGAGGCTGATGATATTTTTGTCTGTCCAGCCCCGTCCCTTCACTATGCGATCGATTTTGGCTTCCGGCATGGCATAACAGCGGCAGAGGGACATGATAAGGTAGGGAAGGCAGAGGAGGGCTATCGATCTATGGGCGCAGTCCAAAATACTCTCCCGTATATAACTCCCCACATTAATGGGTCGTTTATAGATAATGGAGTGTATTAGGGCTAACCTCTGCTGGTCCACGGTGGTGTGATGTGAGGATGGCAGAATCCTCTTCTTAATGAAGGCGTTCCACAGTTTGGCTTTCGGCAGCAGCTGTCCCCTCTTCACTGTGTGGGGATTTTTGCGGCTCGTGTTCCATTCAGTTCCTTCTTCTGTCACTTCTGCCATGACAGCGTCGAAGGCAGCATCGTCTAGAGTGTCCAGGAACTGCCGGTGAGCATCATCGTTGGGGGCCGAAGTAGAGGCCATAGAAAGAGTTGATGCGCTCGGCTATGAACTGCACTTCTGTCCCTCGGACAGTCACTGCTGTTGCCGTCCTGCTGCCGATGGCAGCATAGAATACCCTTACCAGCGTCTCATTCATCTCTGCTGGTTGCTCTGTGAATGTTTCCCACAAGAGGGCTCTAATCGTCCTTGCGATGAAAGGCTTGAGGCCCATGTTGACTGCTCTTGGAGTGTAAATAAAGCCTCTTTCTTCCCATAAATCTCTAGTAGCAAAGGATTGAGGGTTAGGTGCTGCCGGTGAAGAAGTTGAAGCAGCACTGCGGCGGGTTCTTCTGGAAGACATGTTAGTTGCAAGGGTTGTTGAAAGTAAAAATAAAGCAAATGAAAACTAAAGGGGAGAGCAAGTAAGAAAAAACAGAAGTGAATGAAATGAAGATGAAACGGGGTTTTATAGAGGAGGAGTTGCTGCCCGTTGAAGCTGTAACGGCAGGCGTGAATAACGGGGCGACTGTTGAGCTTTAGCGTGTCTGACGCGTCTGACACGCGTTTATGCGTCTGTTACGCGTCTGTTACACGTTTCTGCGTCTGCCGTGATAGTCTGGTCACAACCTATCTTTTCCGTGTCTGCCGCGGCAGCTGGAACGACAGGCTTCAATATTGGGCTTTGTTGGGCTGATGGATGGATGGTGGGCTTGGGTCACTTCTCCTATTCTTCTTGCCTCCTTTATTTCCTAAAAACAGTAAACATAAAAACATTATTCGAATAAAATAAACCTTATTTCCTAATAAATAATAAATAATAAAAATAAATAAAAATAAGATTTAGGTTAAATTAGGGATGCCTTGTGGGGCATCTCTTAAGGTAACCACTTCTTGTATTCCTGGGGCTTCAGTCCCCTGATAATGCTTGAGGCACTGTCCGTTGACTTTTAATTGGTGCCCGTCTTTTAATGATCGGATTGTGATGGCACCATGGGGAAAACTTGTATGACTTGGAATGGGCCAGACCATCTAAATTTCAGTTTCCCTGGGAAAAGTTTCAGTCTAGAATTGAACAACAATACAAACAGCCCTGGGCAGAACTGTCGTGGCACCAACTTCCTATCATGCCACTTCTTAGTTTTCTCCTTGTAAATTCTTGCATTGTCGTAGGCCATTGTCCGTATTTCTTCAATTTCGTTCAGATCTAACAGCCTTTTCTGGCCTACCTTGTCCAAGTCCATATTCACTGCCTTGATTGCCCAGTATGCTCTATGCTCTATCTCGACAGGCAGATGACATGTTTTTCCATAAATCAATCGGTATGGAGACATGCCCAATGGAGTCCTAAAAGCTGTCCTATATGCCTATAATGCATCATTGAGGAGTAAAGACCAATCTTTCCTAGTTGGCTTAACCATCTTCTCTAGAATATTCTTAACTTCCCTATTAGATATTTCAGCTTGTCCATTGGTCTGTGGGTGATATGTTGTCGCGATCCGATGCTTGACACCATATTTCTTCAAGGCGGCAGCAATAACCCTATTGTCAAAATGTCTCCCTTCATCACTGATAATCGCCTTAGGGATGCCAAACCTTGAAAAGATGTTTTTGTGTAGAAATCTTTGGACTGTCTTGGCATCATTCTTTTGAGTGGCGATAGCTTCTACCCACTTAGAGACATAATCCACTGCTAGGAGGATGTATAGATTCCCACATGAAGATGGGAACGGTCCCATAAAATCAATCCCCCAAACGTCGAAGATTTCGACTTCTAGAATGTTCTACAGCAGCATCTCGTTTCTCCTCGAGATATTTCCTGTCCTTTGGCATTTGTCACAACTCTTGTAGAAGTTTTGTGCATCTTTATACAGTGACGGCCAATAAAATCCTGACTGCAGCACCTTGGCAGCAGTTTTGTTGCCTCCTAAGTGACCTCCATACTGTGAAGCATGGCAGTGATGGAGTATGTCTTCCTGCTCTTCTTGTGGTACACACCTCCTTATTACCTGATCTGCACATAGTTTGAAAAGAAGAGGTTCTTCCCAATAATAATGCTTAACATCATTTTGGAACCTCTTCCTGGCTTGATAATTAAGATCAGAAGGAAGTATTCTGCTAACTATAAAATTAACGAAATCAGCATACCAGGGGAGTTCAGAAGACTTACCTGCCGCCATGGCTGTCGCGGCAGTGATTGCGGCAGCAAAGAGCTGCTCGTCTGGGAAGGTCTCCAGTATGTTTGTCTCATCTGTTGGTAGACTCTGTCCCTTCTCCAACCTTGACAAGTGATCTGCCACCTGATTTTCTGTCCCTTTTTTGTCGTTGATTTCAAGGTCGAATTCTTGCAATACCAGGATCCACCGTATCAATCGAGGCTTTGCATCCTTTTTCGCGAACAAATATTTCAGGGCAGAATGGTCTGTGTGCACTATTACCTTCGTCCCAAGTATGTAAGAACGAAACTTGTCAATGGAGAATACCACAACTAATAACTCCTTTTCTATGGTGGTGTAGTTCACTTGAGCGTCATTCAACGTCTTGCTGGCATAATATATGACATGAAATAGCTTATCTCTGCGCTGCCCAAGTGCTGCCCCGACAGCATAGTCACTAGCGTCACACATAATCTCAAATGGCTGTGTCCAGTCTGGTGGCTGTACTATTGGGGCTGTTACCAGTTTTTCCTTTAGAACCTTGAATGCTTCAGTACATTCATCATTAAAGTCAAAGGGTCGGTTCTGCTCTAAAAGATGGCATATGGGCTTGGTGATTTTTGAGAAATTTGCAATGAATCTCCGATAAAAACCAACATGCCCTAAGAAACTTCTAATACCCTTGACTGTGGTCGGCGGCGGCAGCTTTTCAATTACTTCAATCTTGGCCCTGTCGACTTCTATCCCACGGCAGCTAATCTTATGGCCAAGGACTATCCCTTCATCCACCATAAAGTGGCATTTTTCCCAATTTAAAACTAGGTTTGCTTTTTCACATCTTTCAAGTACCTTTTGTAGATTGCCGAGGCAGCTCTCAAAATCGTCTCCAAAGACTGAAAAATCATCCATAAAAATTTCAAGGAAGTCCTCCACCATATCGGAGAATATGGCCATCATACACCTTTGGAAGGTGGCAGGTGCATTACATAATCCAAACGGCATTCTCCTAAAAGCATATGTTCCGTATGGGCATGTGAAAGTCGTCTTTTCTTGATCCTCCGGTGCGATAGCAATTTGGTTATAACCTGAATAACCATCAAGAAAACAATAGTAAGGTTTACCCGCTAATCTATCAAGCATTTGATCAATAAAGGGTAAAGGAAAGTGGTCCTTTCGGGTAGCTTTGTTAAGCTTCCGATAGTCCATACAAACCCTCCAACCGGTCACAGTCCTGGTTGGGATTAACTCATTGTTTTCATTGGTCACCACGATCATTCCTCCTTTCTTTGGGACACATTGCACCGGGCTCACCCATTTGCTGTCGGAGATGGCGTAAATAATACCAGCATCTAACCATTTGATTATTTCTTTACGCACCACCTCTTTCATCGCATGGTTTAGCCGCCTTTGGGCATCAATAGTCGGCTTATGATCTTCCTCTAGAAGGATTTTGTGCATGCATAACGCCGGACTAATGCCTTGAATATCAACTATCGTCCATCCAATCGCCTTTTTGTGCTGCCGTAGCATGCCTATTAGCTGCCGTTCCTGTTCCTGCGGCAGCTTAGAAGAGATGATTACGGGCAACGTATCATTTGAACCAAGAAAAGCATATTTTAGCTGCCCTGGCAGGGGCTTCAGTTCTAGGGCAGGTGGTTCAACAGTAGATGGCTTTTGGATTAAATGGTTATCCGAAGTATAATTCAAAGGTTCGAATAACTTACCTGGACGATTGTCTATCCAGTTTACCTCCTCCTGATCTTCAGTATCTGATGTATCGAATTCAGAGGAGTTGCTGTCGTCGGTGCTGTTGTTAGTGCTGTCGTGACAGACCTGTAGGTGGCTGCCGCTGTAGTGACCAAATTTTATATCGTGACAGCCCGACCTGATGCAGGGTTGATCAAAGGCCACTTCAGTGATAGCCTTGCATTCCTCGTCTGCATTAGCATGCTTCATCGCTTGGAGAACATTCAACTTAATCTCTTGATCGTTCACTCGCATGGTGAGTTCTCCTTTCTCCACATCAATCAGTGATCTTCCCGTGGCTAAGAAGGATTGCCCAAGGATGATTGGTGCGTTTTCATCTGCTTCACAATCTAAAACAAGAAAGTCAGCAGGAAATATAAATTTATCCACTCTTACCAGAATATCTTCGATTTTTCCTTCCGGATGAACGTAAGAGCGGTCTGCCAGTTGCAGAGTTACTGTCGTGGGCCACGCCTTTCCAATACCTAATTTCTGAAAAACAGATTTTGGCATTAAATTAACACTAGCACAAAGATCACAAAGTGCCTTACCCACAAATTTATTTCTGATTACACAAGGTATGATGAAGCTCCCCGGATCCTTCTTTTTCTGGGGTGGCTGCCGATGAAGAATACTCATGCAACCTTCTGTCATCTTTACCGTTTCAAATTCCCCAAGTTTAGATTTCTTTGACATGAAATCCTTGAGAAATTTAGCATAACCGGGGATCTCCCTAACGGCATCTAACAGCGGAATATTAATATGAACCTGCTTAAAAATATCATAAATCTTTTTTAGCTGAGATTCTTGGTTAGCTTGATGTATCCGTTGGGGAAAAGGAGGTGGGGGACGATAATCAGCAATACATTCTTCCCACTGCATACGAATCTGAGGAGGTTTAGGTTCATCAATTTTCTCCTCTGTCGCTTCTGCTGTCGTGACAGGCTCGTCGGCAGCAGTCTGTTTATCACCTGTCGAGGCAGCTTCCTCGGCAGGTTTATCCAAGGCAGGTTTTCTTACTGTTTCAGCTTCCTTTTCCGGCCCTGATAATTTCTTCCCACTCCTAGTAGTAATTTCTTTACACTGCTCATGTGTGGGCGGCCTAGCATTTTCAGTATTACTAGGGAACCCTCCAGTCTGCCTCGGCTTAATATGTTGGGAAACCTGACCCATTTATGTCTCCAAAGATTTCAGAGTAGCTTCATGATTCGTCATCCTCATCTTTATTTTATCCATAAAATTCTCTATCTTCTTGACAAACTGATTCATATTCTCAATATAGGTACCTGTCTGAGACATAAAGGTGGCCAGAGTCTGTTCCAGTATACTGCTCGTGGCAGCTGGTTGCTGCGGTTGCTGCTGCGGCGGCAGTTGCTGTCGCGTCAGCAATCTAGGTCCTCCCTGATTCTGATTGTGTGCTTGAGGATTCAGGGCATTATTAGGATTACTCCAAGAAAATTTGGGATCCTTCCTCCAATTGGGATTATAGTTGTTGGAATTGTAATTCGGTTTGTAGTTTCCAACCTATTTTCCCTCTTCTAACTGTATCGGGAACTCATCCGAACTATGATTCCCCTCACAGATTTCACAAACCTCCTGAACAGCAAATGCATGTTGTCCATCATCATTCAATAACCTTTTCATTGCTTTAGTAAGGAATGCTACCTGTGATTTCATCGTGTTGTCGGCTTCATAATCCTTGACAGCTAGTACCCGTTTACCCCCTCTTCTTGGTGTCGGAAACTGCTCCTCATTTTTGGCCAGATTTTTCAATACTTGCATTGCCTCGTTCGGATCTTTATCCAATAATAGTCCGTTTGCTGCTGAATCAATTCGAATACGAGTTTGTAAGTTGGCAGCATTATAAAACTTTGTTACCTGATTCCAGACGGGGAATCCATGCATTGAGCAGTTCCGTAGAAGAGTAGTAAATCTGTCTCAGGCCTCGTGCATCGGCTCGTCATCTTTCTGTTGAAAAGTAGCAATTTCATTACGTAATCGCTCAGATAAATGCGAAGGATTAAAATGAGATAAAAATTCACGAGATAAATCTGCCCAAGTTCTAATTGAACCCGGCGTAAGTTTATTCCACCAAGTCTTAGCTTTTTCCCTCAATGAATGGGGAAATAACCGAAGCCTCAGTATCTTCGGATTAACTCCTGGCAGTCTAAACGAACCACAGATCTCCTGGAACGTTTTGAGATGCTCCATAGCATCCTCTGTAACAGCACCACTAAACTGCCCGACATTGTTGATCATACTAAACATGACAGGTTTCAGCTCGAAGTTGTCAACATCAATATCCGCCAGCGTGGTCTCCAACTCTACATGAACGTTCAACATGTAGTCACGACAGGACCGTCGTCCGGCGGCGGCAGGGTTACCGGCAGACGGTATAATATCGCCGAGAGGCAGGTCGTCTCCAACGTGGGCCATCTTCTCTAGCTGTTCTTCAAGGTACTCGTTCCGGGCTAGAAGGTGACGAAGTTGTTTCTTGAGATTGAAGGAACGTTCGATTTCTAGATCTAATGGATACTCAGGATCTTTACCTCGATTAGATCTGCGCATAAACAAGAAAACCTTGTGAAAAGCAAGAGTTGAATGCACCAACGAAAAACAGAAAAACAAAAACAAAAACAAAAACAAAAACAAAAACAAAAAGTGCAATAAAAGAAAGGTAGAGTTATGTTGCCAATCCCCGACAACGGTGCCAAAAACTTGTTGCGTGTAAAATAGTCTATCGCAATGGTAGTGCAAGTATACACGACGCAGGTAGTAAAGTGATATGAAGTATCGGATATCGTCTCCACAAGGATTGGGCTAATAGCTTCACCTAAATTCACTGCACGAAAGTAAAGAAAATATTTGAGAAAGTTGTCACGAGAATAATATTTGAGAAAATAAAGTAAACGTAAATAAAAGAATTCTCAACTTAGTACTTTCAAGTTTGGAAAGAATCCCAGATCTGTTGTCGTCACCTGTCGCGGCAGCACCTGTCGCGGCGGCAGTCCATTGATCATCGCGGCAACAAACTCTCAACTCAGTACTTTCAAGTTTGGCAAGAATCCCAGATCTGCCTTTGCCTATCCCTAGGTCCAAGTCTGTCGATGATCACGTCTTGATGATACCTCCCGGCGTGAATCGAAGGATGAACACCGATGTGTATGAATTCTTCTTTAGCCACTTAACCTCGCCCTATCCCTAGGCACGAGATAGTTCAACTATAAACTAGAGAACTTGCTCTTATTTCTTTCGTATACTTAACTCTCCCGATGCTAAGTAAATAGATAACCTCACAATGCTCTCCCGATGCTCTTGCAAGATATTAATAACCAAAATAAGAGAACTTGAAGTTTATTTTATTGAACTGAAAATTCCTAAAACAAAACAACCCTTGCAACTACTTTACAAATCAACCCGTGGCCCTAGGGGGAGTTTAGAACATGTCGGTGGCGGGTAAACGACTAGGGGTTTTTGGTTGTCGATTATGGGGTATTGGATATGGGATATCTCCTAGGTTAAAATATATGCCCTTATATAAGCTTTGGGCTCAAGTTATCTAAGTTAACAAGGATTACAACTTTAATTAAAAGTATGATTCTAATAAAGACTTAATCTTCAAGGAATCTATTTTCCAGCCGTCCTCCTTGTTTCTTGGGATTTTCTCTCCTTGAGCTTTGGGCTTGACATATCTTTTGATCCGGGACTTGGAAAAATATAAGGTTTTCACACGACAGAGGAGCAAAATTTTCTCTATCTATCGAGGTCCACTTTGCTTTTTTCTCCACTAACTTGCTGTCGTCCTCTGCTGTCACGGCAGCACTATGGCAGCATCGTCCTCTTTGTCTGCTTGTCCAGTTCAGCTCTTCTGCTTCTCTGTCTCGCGCCTGCCTTCTCTGTCTACTATGGCAGCAACCTGCAAAATCAGCCATTCTTTAGTAGAATCTGTGCCTTTAATATATTTGTGATGTTTTGCTGTAAACTAACCTAAATGCAATGAAATGATGCTTGAATGCAGCAGAAATATGGGTCAAAAGGGTGTAAATAATAGAACTTTTACACACACAACAGTTTGATTTTTTTGTTGTTGTTATGCCTTGTTAAAAATAGCCCTATGGGTCTGAGGAGAGAGCTTAGGTCGAATACGATTGTGCCTGCGGCTGAGCAGGGCAATCCAGGTAACCAAGGGGCTAAGGTTCCTCCATGTGGAAACTTACCTCCTCCTCCACCACCACCTGGAGGTGGAGAGCCGGAGCAACAAGGACAAGTTGGTCTAGTCTTGGGTGATCTAGCGCCGCTAGTAGAGGCGATCACCAGAGCGTTTCAGGCTCTGGTAGCCGGAGCGCATGTTTAGGCACCTACAACTGGGCAAGTGGGTTTGCCTTTGGAAAGGCTGAGGAGTTTTGGAGCTTTTGAGTTCTATGGTATGTCTCCTGAGGCGTCAGAAGCATGGTTAGCTAGTACGATCCGTATTATGGAATAGATGGGATGCAATGATGTGCGCAAACTGGGATGCGCAGTTTCTTTACTCCAGAGTGACGCTTATAGTTGGTGGATGACTATCACCGGCTGAATGGAACCCAATGAGGTAGATTAGGAGTTCATTCGAGGTGCCTTTAAGAGGAAGTATCTTGGTGTGAGATACTTGGATGAAAAGAAGCGCGAGTTCATGTCGCTTGTTTAGGGAAACCTTTCTATGGCTAGGTACGAGGTCCAGTTCGTACGTTTGAGCCAATATGCACCTGAGTTGGTGTCGTGTGAGAGGCATCGTTGTGATCGCTTCCGATATGGGTTGGTGCAGGAAGTCAAGACCTATATGTTGGCTACGGACAACGCAGATTTTGATGTGCTTGTATGTCGAGCTAAGGACATTGAGTAGAACTTGGGTCCGGCATCTCGTGGAGTTGTTTCTAGCTCTAGCAAGAGAGCAACTGAGTATAGTTCCGGAGGTGGATGGAACAAAAGAGGCCGTGATAGGAGACATCAGCCTGATGCGAGGCGAGGTGCTCCTAGACGGGGTGGTCAGGCTCAAGGAGGCCGAGTGAGGTTTGAGCAGCACACGTGCTAGACATGTGGATTGAGGGACCATCTGAGGCAAGATTGTCTACGTGCAGCTAGAGAGGCACATCCTCTTGTTGCTGTAACGGGGAATTCTTGATGGAACTGTGGTTCTGTGATCATATAAGGCGTGAGTGTCCTCTGTTGGCTAGTAGAGGCCAAGGACGTGCACCTGTTGTGGTTGAACCTCAAAGAGGTTGTGGGTGCGGTCGAGGTAACTTCCAGAGAAGGGAATAAGGTCAACGTGGTATTGCTCATGTCGTAGTAGTTCGGCCTGAGGGAGGCAATCCTGCGAGGGTCTATAATCATCGCGAGGAGCACAACGACACCGATGTTATTGCATGTACCTTTGTTCTACAGTCTTTATCATTGTTGGCTTTGATTGATTCTGGATCGACGCATTCTTATATCTTGAGTGAGCATGTGAATTTGCTTGATATACCTGTTGAGTTGCTTGAAGTAGGAATGCAAGTGACTAGTTCTTTTAGTGAGATTGTAGTCACTAGGAAGTTGTATCGGAGGTGTCCCTTATATGTTCAGGGTTATGTTTTTCTTATGGATTTGATGGAGTTACCCTTTTATGGTTTTGATGTGATTCTTGGTATGGATTGGTTGTCTAACCATAGAGTAGTGGTAAACTTTGATGTTAAGCGAGTCACCTTAAAGCTTGTTGATGATTATGAGGTGGTGATAGTAGGAGAGAATGTGAAATTCTTATCTAATGTTGTTTCGGCTATGGGAGCAAGCCGTATGCTAAGGATGGGTTGTGATGCATATCTTGCTTATGTGATGAATCCTGGTACAAAGGATGTATGTGTGAAGGACATTAGAACCGTTTGTGATTTTCCGGGTGTTTTTCTGGAAGATTTGCCTGGGTTGCCGCCAAACAGAGAAGTTGAGTTTGGTATCTAGTTGTATAAGAATAAGACTTCAGTGTCCAATGCTCCTTATCGCATGGGATTTAAAGAGCTAAAAGAGCTGAAGACGCAACTTCAAGAGTTGCTTGATCGAGGGTTCATCCGGCCGAGTGTGTCACCTTGGGGTGCGTCGGTGTTGTTTGTAAAGGAGAAAGATGAGATAACGCGGATGTGTATAGATTATCAGTAACTAAATAAGTTGACGATCAAGAACAAGTACCCCTTTCCAAGAATCGATGATCTCTTTGATCAGTTCCGAGGAGCCTTAGTGTTTTCTAAGACAGACTTGAGGTCAGGGTATTACCAGTTGAAGGTGAAAGATGTGGACGTACCTAAGACGGCTTTTCGGATAAGGTACGGGCATTACGAGTTCATAGTGATGCCGTTTGGTTTGACCAACACACTTGATGCTTTCATAGACATGATGAATCGCGTGTTCCATGAGTTCTTGGATCAGTTTGTGGTGGTGTTCATCGATGACATCCTTGTGTACTCTCGTACCGAAAAGGATCATGATAGAAACCTAAGGATAGTGTTACAAGTGTTGTTGGAGAACCGGTTGTATGCTAAGCTAAGCAAGTGTGAGTTTTAGCTTAGAGAGGTGGTCTTCCTTGGGCATGTTGTATCGGCTGAGGGTATTCGTGTTGATCCGCATAAGGTTGAGGTAGTGATGAGTTGGAAGGTGCCTAAGTTGGTGATAGGAGTGCAAAGTTTTCTTTGTTTGGGTGGGTATTATCGTAGGTTTGTCGAGGGTTTCTCGAAGATTGTTGCACCTTTGACCAAGTTGTTGCAGAAGAATGTTCTCTTTGAGTCGACAAATGTGAGGCAACGAGCTTTTGAGAATCTGAAGGAAGCTTTGATGCAAGCTCTTATCCTGATTCAACCTGAGTCATTATCTGTTTGGCGAGAAGTGTGTGGTGTTCACGCATCATAAGAGCTTGAAATATATTATCTCTCAGAAGGAGTTGAATCTTGGGCAACGATGATGGGTGGAGTTGCTTAAGGATTATGATCTTTCGATCGAGTATTATCCGGGAAAGGCCAATGTTGTGGCCGATGCTTTGAGCAGGAAAGTGGCTGCGGAGTTAAGGGAGATGTTTTCTCTCTTGAGCATATCGCGTGATGGTGGTCTTGTTGCGGAATTGCATGTGAAACCATCTCTGATCCAGTTGATCAAGGATAAGCAGTTGCTTGATGATTCTCTTGTCCCTCACGTTCATGATATTGCGGATGGTAAGCCTTCATATTTCAGTTTTAATGATGATGGTGTTCTACGTTTTGGGAGTCGAATAGTGGTGTCAGATGATGCTGAGTTGAGGCGCACTATTCTGTCTGAAGCTCATCGTCATCCTTTCGCTATGCACCCTGGTAGTACAAAGATGTATCGTCATTTGAAGGATGCGTATTATTGGGCGGGGTTGAAAAATGATGTTGTCGAGTTCGTTAGCAAGTGCATGGTGTGTCAGCGAGTGAAGGCTGAACATCAGGTTCCTTCTGGGTTGTTGCAGCATTTGAGAATCCCATAATGGAAATTGGGAAGGATTACCATGGATTTTGTGTCTGGGTTGCTGTTGTCACCAACAAAGAAGAATTCTGTTTGGGTGATTGTTGATCGCCTTACGAAGTGTGCGCATTTCTTGCCTGTACATACTACGTATACCTTGGATAAGCTGGAAGAGCTGTATATTGCTGAGATTGTGCAGTTACACGGTGTGCCGAAGTCTATAGTGTCGGATAGGGATCCGAGGTTTACATCACAGTTTTGGGAATATTTGCATCAAGCCTTGGGTACACAGTTGAATTTCAGTACTTCCTATCATCCTCAGACAGATGGACAGTCAGAGCGTTTTATCCAGGTGCTTGAGGATATGTTGAGATGTTGCGTTATTGATTTTTAGGGTTCTTGGGAGAAGCACTTGCCTTTGGTTGAGTTTGCATATAACAATAGTTATCAGGCAAGTATTCAAATGGCTCCATACGAAGCTTTGTATGGGAGAAAGTGTAGAACCCCTCTTTGTTGGGCAGAAACTTGGCAAAAGTTGATTTCGGTGCCGGCAATGTTAAAAGGAACCACCGAGAAGGTGAGGCTCATTTGTGTGTGTTTGAAGGCAGCATCGGGCCGACAAAAGTCTTACACGGATCTAAAGTGTATGGAAATTGAGTTCGCGGTTGGTGATGAGATTTGGGCGTAAGGGTAAGCTTAGCTCGAGGTTTATTAGACCATATGAGGTTGTGCATCGTATTGGTCATGTGGCTTATCGGTTGAGGTTGCCTCCTGAGCTGGACTAGATTCATGATGTGTTTCATGTCTCGATGTTGCGAAGGTACAGATCGGATCCTTCGCATGTGATGCATGTTGAGTATATAGAGTTGAATCTGGATTTGTCTTATGACAAGGAACCGGTGAAGATCCATGATTCGAGCAGCAAGGTTCTTCGTGGCAAGACGATAGAGCTTGTGAAGGTATTGCGGTGACACCGAGGAGTTGAGGAGGCCACTTGGGAAAGCAAGGCGGACATGCTGAAGCAGTTTCCGCACCTTTTTCCTTCAGGTAAAATTTCGAAGACGAAATTTCCTAAGTGGGGGAGAGTTGTAATGCCTTGGTTTTTGGCCTAGATGTTTTAGACATCGAACCGGTCGGAAATGGTTTGAATCATATTCGGAGGTTTAGGGAAATCAAGGATCGAGAAAGGATAAAAATATGTTAAAAATTGCTAAAATCCTCTAAAATCATGTTTAAGGGGTTGGTCAAATCTATTTTACAAAATAACCTTTGGAAGTGATACATTTTGGGCGGTGACCAAAATATAAAGTTTCAAAACTGTGGAAAATGCAATTTCAAAATAAGAGTAAAAGATCTTAGAATCTTTAGGGAGCTATGGTGCAATTACACCTTCCTTAAATTGACATGTGTTTTAAATGAGTTATTTTAATTGATTAAAATGGATTTTTAATTATATTAATTAATTAAATGGATTTTTTTGAGAAATCTTTTCACGTAACTAACTTTCAATCCTCATCTCAACCAAACACTTTTCTAAGAGACTTCTCTCCAGATTTCTTTTTTCTCAAACACTCTCTCTTTAGTTCTCATATTTTTCTAAGGATTCTCTTCAAGATTTTCAAGATTTGTGAAGAAAAAACTTGTCAAACCTTAAGGAATGCAAGGATTGGAGGTAAATCCTGATCTCAACCTTCAATCTCGGTTCTTTATTGAAATTCCCAAGATATTTGGCTCCTAATTGTTGTTTTTGGCTGAGTTTTTATTATAGTTTTGATTTAAGATCAAAATCTTACAAAAACATGGTTTAAATCTTAATTTTCGGAGTGTTATTGATGAGCCCTGTTTTGGATTAATTTTAATTGAGGTTTTAGTTGATTATTATGTTGAAAAGGGGTTTAGATAATATAGATCCCGAAATCCTTGAGATCCTTAAGTTTCTTGGTGGTTTAAGTTGGGTTTTTGAGGTGATTTGATGTTGTTATGCTTGCTGGAGGTGTAAGGATGGGTTTAGGTTGTTTTTAGATGTGTTTTGATGTTTAGTAATGGTTGAAAGTGAAGTGTGTTGGCTGGGCTTGGTTTAGGAAGCAATCGATTGAGTTTTCGATTGTTTCGAATGGGTAAATTTGTGTAGTTTTGGTGAGCAACGAGTTTGTGTGTAGTTGCTGGTGTTGAATAGCATTTTAATGCATTTGGATCTCTATTTTGATGCTCTAAAAATAGGGGATCTTGATCCGGAAGCAAGCGAAGCATTTTTGGAGGCTTTGGAAGGGTGATATTCGCGTCGACAAGCGAGGTTTCGCGTATCGGTGAATGGAAATGGATTTTCCAGCTTTGTAACGCTTTGAGCGTGCTGATGGGAGCTTAGTGTAAGTTTGAAACACTTAGCTAAGCTCAAGAGTAAGTAAATTGAAAGTCTCTCTCGGAATGTGCTATGCTTTTGTTGGAAATGCACTTGAATTAAATATGGATTTGATTACTGTTTTAAAGCATGTTTTAAGCATTGTTGATGCTGGTTTTTAATGCCATTTTGTTAAGGATGCACATGGTAAGTGATCCTTAGATTTATGAGATTAATGCATTTGGCTTAAGCATGTTTATGCTTGTGAAAATGATATTGTGAGTTGTGCTTAGTAATGGTTGAAAGTGATGTATGTTGGCTGGGCTTGGTTTAGGAAGCAATCAATTGAGTTTTCGATTGTTTCAGATGGGTAAATTTGTGTAGTTTTGGTGAGCAACTAGTTTGTGTGTAGTTGCTGGTGTTGAAATGCATTTTAATGCATTTGGATCTCTGTTTTGATGCTCTAAAAATAGGGGATCTTGATCCGGAAGCAAGCGAAGCATTTTTGTAGGCTTCGGAAGGGTGATCTTCGCGTCGGCAAGCGAGGTTTCGTGTATCGGTGAGTGGAAATGGATTTTCCAGCTTTGTAACGCTTTGAGTGTGGTGATGGGAGCTTAGTGTAAGTTTGAAACACTTAGCTAACCTCAAGAGTAAGTAAATCAAAAGTCTCTATCTCGGAATGTGCTATGTTTTTGTTAGAAATGCACTTGAATTAAGTATGGATTTGATTACTATTTTAAAGCATGTTTTAAGCATTGTTAATGTTGGTTTTTAATACCATTTTGTTAAGGATGCATATGGTAAGTGATCCTTGGATTTATGAGATTAATGCATTTTGTTTAAGCATGTTTATGCTTGTGAAAATGACATTGTGAGTTATGCTTGTAAAACAGTGAATATTTGATGTTAAATGATTATATTGCAAAGTGATGGATGTAACGCCCCGGTTTTGGGCTTATGAGTTTTGGGATTCGGACCGGTTCGGTCGGAGTGCGGTTCGAATATATATAAGTGAATTTAGGAAAGCCTAGTTCGGGTTGCATTAAAAATATGGAAAAATGTCTTAAAATCCTCTTTTATTATATATATAAGAGTATGGTGAAATCAATTTTACAAAATAAGGTTTGGAAGTGTGACATTTTGGTTAGTGACCAAAATGTAATTTTCGAAAACTGTGAGACTGTTTTAAAAAGGATTGAAACTTTGAATCTTTAAGGAGCTATTTACCCAATGGGAGTTTCTCCAGATTTTTCTAAGATATTAAGTGATTTATTAATGGTTTTTAAATAAAACTAAAAAGGAGGGAAGATATTTTGGCATTTCCAACTAACTTCCTAAAATTTCATTTCCATTTTCTCTCATCTTTTCTCTCAAACCAAACACATTTCTCCAGAGCATTTCCTTCTGATTTTGATATCCAAACATGAGATTTTAATTCTCTTTTGATCTTCAATCATCTCTTCAACAAAACCTTTACATTTGCTAAGTGGATTTTCAAGAATTTGGTTCCAAAAAGGGAGAAAACTCAAGTTTGGAGGTAAGAACGTCCTTCTCCTCTAAACTCTCAGTTCTTTAATGAAATTCCCAAGTTCTCAATCCTTAATTTGTGTTTTATAAATGGTTTTAAGGTTGTGTTCTTGATCTTGGCTATTAAATGCAAGATTTGGTTGATTTTGGTTAAAATTCGTATGATCTGTTTGGGCAGTGATTTGAGGTGTCTTTTTGATGTTAAATGAATGTTAAATTGATGAGAAATTGAGGTTTAATCAATGCAATCCCGGATAGGTTGATTTTCCTAAGTTTAGCTTGAGTTCTTGGTTGTTTTTGGAGTGATCTTGATGATCTGTTATAGCTGGAGGTATAAGGGTGATGTTAGATCCTTTTTGGATGTTAATTGATGTGTAAAGATGATTAGATTTGATGGATCTTGGCTGGGTAGTGTTGTGGAGTTGTTTGGATGCATTTTCGGTTGTGTTTGGTAGCCGAAAGTGGAGTGTGGATGAGAGCAGCGAGTTTAGGTGCTTTCATTGAAGTTATTAATGCATGGTGATGCATTAATCCTCTGCTTTGATGTGTTTAAAACAGGGGAGTCATCTTTGGATCCTAGTGGTGGTGATCCGGAAGCTTGATTGGTGTTTCGGCAAGTGGCGAAACGGAATCGGTGAGTGGATTTTGGTTTTCAGCTTTGAAACCAGTGTTTGGAAGGTTTGGGAGCTTAGTTTAAGTCTAAGCAACTTAGCTAAGCTCAAGAGTAAGTTTTCGGAAAAACTCTCTTGGTGTTGAACCATGGATTGGTTGTATGCAATGTGGTTTGTTTGCATGTTTTAAATCCTGTTTTGAAAGCATATTTAGCATGTTTATTTGCTGAGATTATAAGCCATGTGTTGAAGGATGCTCAAGGTAAGAGATCCTTGTTTTTGAACATTGTTTTAATGTGGTTTGATGCTTAAAGACGCATGATGTTTATGGCTTTGTTAAATGCTTTAAAATAGTGGAATAATGTGGTTAATGATGCATATTGGCAAGTGATGGTTAAGGTCACAAAGGTGGTTAAAAGTCCTTGTGTGAGCCTTGTTTATTTAAGAACAACATGGTGGTTAAAAGTCCATGGTTGGTTCTTGGTTAAGATCACCAAGGTGGTTAAAATTCCTTGAGTGAGGCTTGTTTATTTAAGAACAACATGGTGGTTAAAAGTCCATGGTTGGTTCTTGGTTAAGGTTACAAAGGTGGTTAAAATTCCTTGTGTAAGCCTTGTTACTTAAGAACTCCAAGGTGTTTAAAAGTCCTTGGGAGATTCTTGTTAAGGACACAAAGGTGTTTAAAAGTCCTTGTGTGGTCCTTGTCATGGTGTTTAAAAGTCCATGGGTTAAGGACACAATGGTGTTTAAAAGTCCATGTGTGGTCCTTGGAACTTATAAGATCACAATGGTGTTTAAAAGTCCTTGTGTGGTCCTTGGAACGGGTCTTCCCTGTTCCGAAACACTCGACCGTTGGACACTGAAATTGTTGGTTATATGTTTTGAAATGTTTGCATTTTAGTCCTGAACCTTGTTATTCCAATTAAATGAGTTTGAGATGTTCGTTTGAGCTAAAATTTGACAGAGAAGCATGAAATATGATTAATTACAAGTTGGTAACTTTAATTTTGGTTAAGTCCTTATAATTCCCAGAATTTACATTTTGGTCCCTAAAGTCCTAATTTGTGCAATTGGGCCCCTGAATGTTCTCTGATGGTTATGATCTTTGAGTATGATGTATGTATGATCATATCTAGGGATAATGTGCATCTAGACAAGATTAAAAAGAAAAAAAATGGGGTCGTTAATCAAGGTTGACTTTCGGGTTGACTTTGGTTTTCCCCGTGTAAACTTCTTAATTCGGGTCAACCGTCTAGGCCGGGTTAAGGGGGTTACATTTGGTGGTATCAGAGCTGAGTTCTCGAGTAATTGGGAATGATTATGTGCATGATTAAAGTATGTATGCTTTGTATGCTTGTTGAGTGAAAGCATGTTGAGTGAATTGTATATGTGTTGCAATTGAGGTGTATGCTATGGTGAAGCATGTTGTGGGTACCCATTGCCAAATCAAAGCTAATGTAATGATATTGTTTTTAAGTGAAAATGAGCTTGAGTACTTGGATTGCTTACCTTGCTGAGCCTGACTTTGTTTATTTGCATTGTGATTGCATTGTTAGAGTATGGCACCTCGTAGAGAGTTGAGGAGTAATGTGCGAGCTACGGCTCAAAATGAGAATGAGAATGAGGAGAATGTTGAAAGTGCGGTGGATTTGCCTCCTCCACCTGGTGGTGGTGATGCTGGGGGTGAAGGAGCTGGAGCTACAGCTGGTGCTGGGGTCGCTGGACCTGAGGCTGGTCAGGGGCAAGCTGTTCCTGACATGACGGTGTTGATTCAAGCTATTGCTGGAGCTTTTCAAGCAGCAGTAGCTGGAGCTCAAGTAGCTGGGCATCAGGGAGATGCTGGAGTTAGACTACCCTTGGAACGTTTGCGCAGTCTAGGAGGGACTGAGTTCAGGGGTTTGTCAGCTGAAGGTTCGGAGTCTTGGTTAGAGGGTACCAAGAGGATCTTGGGTCAGATGAGTTGCACTAATGTGCAAAAGCTGGGCTGTGTAGTATCCTTGCTACAGGATGATGCTTATACGTGGTGGACAACCACTATCGCTGGGATGGCGGAAGCTGGCGTAACTTGGACGTTCTTTTAGAACGCGTTCAAAAGAAGGTATCTAGGTGTGAGGTACCTAGATGAAAAGAAGAGGGAGTTCATGTCTCTTACCCAGGGGAGCATGTCTGTGGCTGAGTATGAGGTTCAGTTTGTTCGACTCAGTCAGTACGCACCTGAGCTTGTTCCGGATGAGCGAGAGAGGTGTGAAAGGTTTCGTTATGGTTTAGTGACGGAAGTTAAAATGTATGTGCTGGCTACCGAGTATGATGATTTTGACGTGCTGGTGGGCCGAGCCAAGGATATTGAGATGAACTTGGGTTTATCTGCTAAAAGTGTTGGGTTAAGTGCTGGTAAGCGAGCTGCTGAATATAGTTCCGGTGGTGGACGGAACAAGAGGGGACGTGATCAGAAGTATCAGTCCTCAGCTAAGCGAGGTGGTGGTGCGCCTGCTCGGGGAGGCAATGCTAGAGTTGATCCGAGTGCATGTTGGATATGTGGTTCGCGTGGCCATATGAAGCGTGATTGTCCTCGTGCTGTGAGGGAGGTGCAAGCTCCTGTTGTGGCAGCTGGTAATGTGTGCTGGAACTGTGGATCTACGGATCACATGAGGAGAGAGTGTCCTATGTTGGCTGGTGGCCAAGTGCGTGCTCCTGTTGTTGCTGCACCACAGAGAGGTCGTGGGCGCGGCCGTGGTAACTTCCAGCGGAGAGAGGAAGGTGGTCGGGGTGTGGCTCATGTTGTGGCTATTCAGCCTGAGGGTGGTGGCCAAGCCAGGGTGTATGCTCAGCGGGAGGGAAGGAATGACGCGGATGTGATCGCAGGTACTTTTACTTTGCAATCCTTATCATTACTTTCCTTGATTGATTCTGGATCTACGCACTCATACATATTGCGTGAGCATGCTGAATTGCTTGGTTTGCCTGTTGAGTCTTTGGATGTTGGTGTGCGTGTCACTAGTTCTTTTGGTGAGACTGTTGTGACTCGAAAGCTTTATAGAAGATGTCCTTTGATTGTTCAAGATCATGTTTTTCATGTTGACCTTATGGAGTTGCCTTTTTATGGTTTTGATGTAATCCTTGGTATGGATTGGCTTGCTGAGCATCGAGCTGTTGTGGATTGTGAGAATAAGCGAGTTTCGTTGAAGCTTGCGGATGATTATGAGGTAGTTGTGGTTGGTGAGAATGTTAAGTTTCTTGCCAATGTGGTGTCTACGTTGGAGGCGAGCCGGATGCTGAGGGAAGGTTGTGAAGCTTATCTAGCTTTTGTGATGAATCCTAGTTCTAAGGAGTTGCGTGTGCAAGATATCAGGACTGTGCGAGAGTTTCCTGGTGTGTTTCCTGAGGAGTTGCCTGGGTTACCTCCTAATCGCGAGGTGGAGTTTGGGATTGAGATGTATGAGAATACAACTCCTGTGTCCATTACCCCTTATAGAATGGCACCCAAAGAGTTGAAGGAGCTGAAGACGCAGTTGCAAGAGTTGCTTGATCGCGGGTTCATTTGGCCGAGTGTGTCGCCTTGGGGTGCACCGGTCTTGTTTGTGAAGAAGAAGGATGACACAATGAGAATGTGCATTGATTATCGTCAGCTGAACAAGTTGACTATCAAGAATCGGTATCCTTTGCCGAGAATTGATGATCTCTTTGATCAATTTCGGGGAGCAGCTGTGTTCTCTAAGATTGACTTGAGGTCAGGGTATTACCAGTTGAAGGTAAAGGATGTGGATGTGCCTAAGACAGCTTTCATGACAAGGTATGGGCATTATGAGTTTCTTGTGATGCCGTTTGGTTTGACAAATGCTCCTGCGGCTTTCATGGACATGATGAATCTTGTGTTTCATGAATACCTGGACAAGTTTGTAGTGGTGTTCATTGATGATATCCTCGTGTACTCGCGTACTGAGGAGGAGCATGAAGAGCATTTGAGGATTGTGTTGCAAGCTTTGTTGGAGAATCAGCTTTATGCTAAGCTGAGCAAGTGTGAGTTCTGGCTTAGTGAAGTGGTGTTTCTTGGGCATGTGGTTTCTGTTGAAGGGATTCGTGTTGATCCTCAGAAGATTGAGGCGGTGATGAATTGGAAGATTCCTAAGTCTGTTCATGAGGTTCGTAGTTTCCTTGGTTTGGCGGGATACTACCGGAGGTTTGTGGATGGGTTTTCTAAGATTGCTGCACCTTTGACAAAGTTGTTGCAAAAGGATGTTAAGTATGAATGGACAGAAGCGAGACAACAGGCTTTTGAGAAGCTTAAGGCAGCATTGACGCAAGCTCCTATCTTGGTTCAACCTGAATCAGGGAAAGAGTTTGTGGTCTATAGTGATGCGTCCTATGTTGGTTTGAGATGTGTGCTGATGCAAGAGGGTAAGGTGGTGGCTTACGCATCGTGGCAGTTGAAAGTGCATGAGCGCAATTATCCTACGCATGACATTGAGTTGGCTGCGGTGGTTTTTGCTTTGAAGATCTGGAGACATTACCTGTATGGTGAGAAGTGTACTGTGTACACTGATCACAAGAGTTTGAAGTATCTGATGTCTCAGAAGGAGTTGAATCTTAGGCAGCGACGTTGGGTGGAGTTGCTCAAAGATTATGATTTGACGATTGAGTATCACCCTGGGAAAGCTAATGTTGTGGCGGATGCCTTGAGTAGGAAGGTAGCTGTTGAGTTGAGGGCGATGTTTGCCAGTTTGAGTATTTCGCGTGATGGTGGTCTTGTGGCTGAGTTGCAAGTGAAACCATCTTTGGTTCAGTTGATCAAGGAAAAGCAGTTGTTGGATGATTCCTTGGTGCCTCATGTTCAGGATATCGCGGAGGATAGGCCTTCGGATTTCTGCTTTAATGATGATGGAGTGTTGTGTTTTGGGAGTCGAATAGTAGTGCCCAATGATGCTGAGTTGAGGCGTGCTATTCTGACTGAAGGTCATAGTATTCCTTTTGCTATGCACCCTGGTAGTATTAAGATGTATCGTGATCTTCGTGATGAGTACTATTGGGTGGGTTTGAAGAAGGATATTGTTGAGTTTGTGAGCAAGTGCATGGTGTGTCAGCGAGTTAAGGCTGAGCATCAGGTTCCTTCAGGGTTGTTGCAACCGTTGAGAATCCCTGAATGGAAGTGGGAAAGGATTACTATGGATTTTGTATCTGGTTTACCTTTGTCACCATCGAAGAAGAATTCGGTGTGGGTGATTGTGGATCGCCTGACGAAGTGTGCGCATTTCTTGCCTGTGCATACTACGTTTTCTTTGGATAAGCTTGCGGAGCTGTACATTGCTGAGATTGTGCGGCTGCATGGTGTGCCTAAGTCGATTGTGTCGGATAGGGATCCGAGGTTTACATCGTGTTTTTGGCAGTGTTTGCATCAAACTTTGGGTACACGGTTGAATTTCAGTACATCTTATCATCCTCAGTCGGATGGTCAATCCGAGCGTGTTATCCAGATTTTGGAGGATATGTTGAGGTGCTGCGTGATTGAGTTTCAGGGCTCTTGGGAGAAACATTTGCCTTTGGTGGAGTTTGCTTCTAACAATACTTATCAGGCAAGTATTCAAATGGCACCTTATGAAGCTTTGTACGGGAGGAAGTGTAGGACTCCTCTTTGTTGGGCTGAAACGGGTCAGAAGTTGGTTTCGATGCCGGATTTGTTGAAAGGAACCACCGAGAAGGTGAAGCTCATTTGTGAGTGCTTGAAGGCAGCTTCTGATCGGCAAAAGTCTTACGCGGATTTGAAGCGTAAGAAGATTGAGTATGTGGTGGGTGACCGTGTGTTTTTGAAGGTTTCGCCTTGGAAAAAGGTGATGAGGTTTGGCCGTAAGGGTAAGTTGAGCCCTAGGTACATTGGACCATACGAGGTGATTGAGCGTGTGGGTCCTGTTGCGTACAAGTTGAGGTTACCTCAAGAGTTGGAGAAGATTCATGATGTGTTTCATGTTTCTATGCTTCGAAAGTATAGATCGGATCCTTCGCACGTGATGCCTGTGGAGGAAGTGGAATTGAATCCGGATTTGACCTATGATTAGGAACCGGTGAAGATTCTGGATTCGGATAGCAAGGTTCTTCGTGGCAAGACCATTGAGTTGGTAAAGGTGTTGTGGAAGCATCGTGGTGTTGAGGAAGACACATGGGAGCGGAAGGATGACATGCTGAAGCAGTTTCCTTACCTCTTTCCTTCAGGTAAATTTCGAGGACGAAATTTCTTAAGGGGGGAGAGTTGTAACGCCCTGGTTTTGGGCTTAGGAGTTTTGGGATTCGGACCGGTTCGATCGGAGTGCGGTTCGAATATATATAAGTGAATTTAGGAAAGCCTAGTTCGGGTTGCATTAAAAATATGGAAAAATGTCTTAAAATCCTCTTTTATTATATATAAGAGTATGGTGAAATCAATTTTACAAAATAAGGTTTGGAAGTGTGACATTTTGGTTAGTGACCAAAATGTAATTTTCGAAAACTGTGAGACTGTTTTAAAAAGGATTGAAACTTTGAATCTTTAAGGAGCTATTTACCCAATCGGAGTTTCTCCAGATTTTTCTAAGATATTAAGTGATTTATTAATGGTTTTTAAATAAAACTAAAAAGGAGGGAAGATATTTTGGCATTTCCAACTAACTTCCTAAAATTTCATTTCCATTTTCTCTCATCTTTTCTCTCAAACCAAACACATTTCTCTAGAGCATTTCCTTCTGATTTTGATATCCAAACATGAGATTTTAATTCTCTTTTGATCTTCAATCATCTCTTCAACAAAACCTTTACATTTGCTAAGTGGATTTTCAAGAATTTGGTTCCAAAAAGGGAGAAAACTCAAGTTTGGAGGTAAGAACGTCCTTCTCCTCTAAACTCTCAGTTCTTTACTGAAATTCCCAAGTTCTCAATCCTTAATTTGTGTTTTATAAATGGTTTTAAGGTTGTGTTCTTGATCTTGGCTATTAAATGCAAGATTTGGTTGATTTTGGTTAAAATTCGTATGATCTGTTTGGGCAGTGATTTGAGGTCTCTTTTTGATGTTAAATAAATGTTAAATTGATGAGAAATTGAGGTTTAATCAATGCAATCCCGGATAGGTTGATTTTCCTAAGTTTAGCTTGAGTTCTTGGTTGTTTTTGGAGTGATCTTGATGATCTGTTATAGCTGGAGGTATAAGGGTGATGTTAGATCCTTTTTGGATGTTAATTGATGTGTAAAGATGATTAGATTTGATGGATCTTGGCTGGGTAGTGTTGTGGAGTTGTTTGGATGCATTTTCGGTTGTGTTTGGTAGCCGAAAGTGGAGTGTGGATGAGAGCAGCGAGTTTAGGTGCTTTCATTGAAGTTATTAATGCATGGTGATGCATTAATCCTCTGCTTTGATGTGTTTAAAACAGGGGAGTCATCTTTGGATCCTAGTGGTGGTGATCCGGAAGCTTGATTGGTGTTTCGGCAAGTGGCGAAACGGAATCAGTGAGTGGATTTTGGTTTTCAGCTTTGAAACCAGTGTTTGGAAGGTTTGGGAGCTTAGTTTAAGTCTAAGCAACTTAGCTAAGCTCAAGAGTAAGTTTTCGGAAAAACTCTCTTGGTGTTGAACCATGGATTGGTTGCATGCAATGTGGTTTGTTTGCATGTTTTAAATCCTGTTTTGAAAGCATATTTAGCATGTTTATTTGCTGAGATTATAAGCCATGTGTTGAAGGATGCTCAAGGTAAGAGATCCTTGTTTTTGAACATTGTTTTAATGTGGTTTGATGCTTAAAGACGCATGATGTTTATGGCTTTGTTAAATGCTTTAAAACAGTGGAATAATGTGGTTAATGATGCATATTGGCAAGTGATGGTTAAGGTCACAAAGGTGGTTAAAAGTCCTTGTGTGAGCCTTGTTTATTTAAGAACAACATGGTGGTTAAAAGTCCATGGTTGGTTCTTGGTTAAGATCACCAAGGTGGTTAAAATTCCTTGAGTGAGGCTTGTTTATTTAAGAACAACATGGTGGTTAAAAGTCCATGGTTGGTTCTTTGTTAAGGTTACAAAGGTGGCTAAAATTCCTTGTGTAAGCCTTGTTACTTAAGAACTCCAAGGTATTTAAAAGTCCTTGGGAGATTCTTGTTAAGGACACAAAGGTGTTTAAAAGTCCTTGTGTGGTCCTTGTCATGGTGTTTAAAAGTCCATGGGTTAAGGACACAATGGTGTTTAAAAGTCCATGTGTGGTCCTTGGAACTTATAAGATCACAATGGTGTTTAAAAGTCCATGTGTGGATCTTATGTTGATGTATCACTTGTTACCAATATGACATGATATGAACTTGAAGCATGAATTGCTTGTTTTAAATGCTTTAGTGCATGTGCAAAGGATGATTGATTTAAGGTTTATAAAGTGTTTTATAAATGCATTATTGTGTGGTTTTAAATGAGCATTCCTCACTAAGCTTTTGCTTACGCTCTCTCTTTTCTTAAACCAATAATGCAGAGCATTAAAGTACATTGAGGGCAGCAAGGAGGGCAAGAATCCAAGTGGTGAACTAAGCTCAAGTATGGTGAAGGTTTCTTAAACACTATTAGCTTTTGGCATTTGGCAATGGGGGACCTATGTTGTTGTTTTGGGAGATGTTTTGGACTCCCTAAGTTGGATTTATGACGTTGTTAATGTTTGAGCTTGTAATTGGCCTTTGTGATATGGTTTTGGTTTATTGATGCTTGAATGGTTTTTCTAAGTAGGATGCATGTCTATAGAATTGGGGATTTTCATAATTGATGCCATGTTGATGTTTGGTTGGTGCAATTATGTTCCTTGTATGTTGAATGACTTGCTGGTAAAATTTGGTGGCTTTTGGAGCATGTTAGATAGGTCAATTGTGTGTTAAACCAGCAATTTTTCTGCAATATGGGCAACCTGTTTCGGAACAGGTGCTACCGTATCGGAACCAGGGGCCTGAAATGGCCTGGGCGTTCCGAAACGGAAGGAACTGTTCCGAAACGGTTTGGCCTCTGCCAGGCCCTGTTTCGGTACCAGTTGCGGAACGGTCCCGCGTTTCGGAACGGGTCTTCCCTGTTCCGAAACACTCGACCGTTGGGCACTGAAATTGTTGGTTATATGTTTTGAAATGTTTGCATTTTAGTCCTGAACCTTGTTATTGCAATTAAATGAGTTTGAGATGTTCGTTTGAGCTGAAATTTGACAGAGAAGCATGAAATATGATTAATTACAAGTTGGTAACTTTAATTTGGGTTAAGTCCTTATAATTCTCAGAATTTACATTTTGGTCTTTACAGTCCTAATTTGTGCAATTGGGTCCCTGAATGTTCTCTGATGGTTATGATCTTTGAGTATGTTGTATGTATGATCATATCTAGGGATAATGTGCATCTAGACATGATTAAAAACAAAAAAAAGGGGTCGTTAATCAAGGTTGACTTTCGAGTTGACTTTGGTTTTCCCCGTGTAAACTTCTTAATTCGGGTCAACCGTCTAGGCCGGGTTAAGGGGGTTACAATGGAAATGATTTTTGGTTACTTTAATCGGATATAGTTAGCCGACTATAGGATTAGGTGCACCGTGAATAAAGTCGCCTTGGATGTCGAGGGGTTGTGATTGTGTCGTAATCTCCATCCAAGTACCCTAACAATTGAGGCTAAGATCACAATGGTGGATGGTTTAATCTCGTGTGTGAGTCTTGTGGTTTGTGTCCCGTACTCTCGTTAGTGGAATTATACAACTACCGATGAGTGATGTTGAGGGGTTGTGATTCTGCCATTATCTCCACCTTGTGTAGTCCGGTAGTGTGTATGAAGCGTGTGGGACAATGCTTGTAATCCGTGTATCCGATTGTGTAAATTGTGTTGGTTTTGATATGGATTGTGATTGATCACTTGCGAGCCAGTATAATGTAGTTGATTAATGATTTAAGCATGAGATGCTTGGGAATTATGCTAGAACGCATGTGATGCTTGGTTTAAGCATAAGCATAGGATTTTGCTCTTAGTTTAATGATGCTATGAGCATGTGGATTTCAAAGTGCATTGATGCTTTAAAGAGAATGATTTAAAGGAAGGCATATGTTGACAAATGATAATGTTTTGGTTTTACAAAATGCATTGATGAATGTTTGGTTTTAAGCAATCCTCACTAAGCTTTATGCTTACGCTCATTTGTTTCATCAATGTAGAGAATTGAGCATTAGACGCAGCAAGGAAGCAAGGGGAAATACTAGTATTTGGATAAGCAAAGTATGCGGTTTTACTTTAGTGTAATAAGAGACAATGGGTGGGATTTCTACTCTTGGTTGTGTTGGGTGATGTTAAACACCTTGAGCATGTTTGGTTTATGTTTTCGGACTTGTAAATGGTCTTTAATTGGTTTGTGGCCTTGCTTATGGTATGTTGGGTATGCTTTGGTCTACGTTTAAAAGCATGCTTGAATGGTTCATGTCTTTCTTTGAATTGCCATGCTTGAAGCTTATGATTGTGAGTGTTGATGATGCTTAATTGTTTAGGTGGTTGATTATAGCATGTATGTATGATTTAAGCATGTTTAGATGTTGTTAAATATGTTTAAATGGATGTCGGATGAACAAGTATGGTATGCGTATTGATACTCGGGGAGGAGTATCGATACACTAAGGCCAAATTCAGGTTTTTTAGCTTAGGTGTACCGATACGATTTGCTCGCGTATCGATACGCCTAGGCAAAAGATTGAAGGCCATTTTGATACGAGCTTGGGCGTATCGATACCATTTTCCAAAAAATTGTTACTTTCAATTTGCGTATCGATACGGGAAGAGGCGTACCGATACGGGTTCATTATTTTCAGTTAAAAAAATCTTCCTGAGTTCTGAATTGTTGCATTTTAGTCCCTAAATGATGCTTAATCAATTGGATGTGGTTGGATGATCCGTTTGAGATGAAATTTGACATGTTGGCTTGTTACATGACTAATTAAAGATTGGTAACTTTAAAATCTGAAAAGTTCCAGTATTTTCGGGAAATTACAATTTAGTCCCTAAAAGTCAAATGTATACAATTGAACCCCTAATCGAACTCCGATCGCTGTGTCGTTTTTGCCTAATCGCTTTGCTGAACATATAGGATAATAATGTGCATCTAGAGAAGGTAAAAAGAAAGAAAAAAGGGTCATTAATTGAGGTTGACATTAACAAGTTGACTCTGGTTTTCCCTGTGTAATCTTCTTAGTTCGGGTCGGGCGTCTAGGTCGGGCTAAGGGGGTTACATCGCATTTCACAGAATTCCTTTGCTTTACCCCACTTTTAAAGATTATCTTTTATTTGGTAAACAAGAGATATTGTTTTAGTTTATTTTTTTTTAGGTACTAAAGGCTGAAATAGGGAAAGAGGAGTTGTGGATGCAATGATGAGGCAGCGAACCAAGGAGCTGTACTGATGCAGTTCCAGCTGAAGACAGTTGCCGCCGAGTAGCTTTCGAGTAATGTTGTCACCGACCTTGCTGCCCACGGCAGCAAATCTATGGAGTTGGAGTGTCGGGCTAAGGCAAACGAGATAAAGTCCACATTCAACGCAAAGAAGTCAGAGTTTAAAGTCACATTAAATGGGGAAAGCTACTTTTGAGGACTTATACTTTAAGGGGGACTTAACCTAGTTATTTGTCTATAAATACTCATTCTACTCCTAGTTTAGATCATCTTAGGTTTTCTATAGATATAGATAGAGAGTTCTTTGCCGCCACCATGTTCTAAACTTTTCTGGGTTAAGGGTTATGTTGTAAATTAATTGTGAGACGGTTGTATTAGGTTTCTAAATTGTTTTCAATAAAATATTCTAAGTTTACTTAATTCAGGATCTTCACTTCTTCAATTAGTTCCAAAAATCTAGTTGAAGAAATCCATTTGTCGGGCATGAGAGAATAAGGCTCACGAAAGAATAAAGGACGATCTCATCATGTCGAGGTGTTGAATAATTCAGCTTAGACATAAGTATGATATTTAGCGGCTAAAAAGGGAAACCAAACGTCAACTGCCTGTGTTAGGTTTACGCTAAGATTGCTAGGTATTGCCTACATCACGTGGTGACAGAATCCTTGCCTAGGCATCAGAAGGATCACTTAAGAATTGCTCTACCGAACTTGGAGTATCTGCCAGACTTGCCGCCAAGACTTCTCCCCATCTCACCTACCAAGACAACAAAAGTTGCAAGAGCAGAGACCCGCTGTGGCCGCGTGACAGGGTCATAGCTGTCGTCCGCCATTACCCGCTGAGGCAGCATATCGTGGCAACACAAAACAACTTAGCCTTTACAACACGGTTTCACACTAAGTGGCAGCATAACCCTTCCCGCTTTATCAACCTAAATCACCTCCTTTATCATTTGTGTTTTATTTCATTTTACTCTTCATCACAACAATCACCTTACTTGTGTTTTTACTTTACCTTGTGCAGGAACTACAAATCGAACAAAGCAGACCAATCCTCGTGGGATTCGGTATCTTTTATATTATAACTTGGTAGGAGTGTGCACTTGCGCTCTCACAAAAAGGGAAAACCTACACGCCCTACAAGTTTTTGGCACCGTTGCTGGGGATTGGTAACAGCGAATTTCATATTTAATTTTTTCACCTTTTATTTACTTTTTATTTTATCTTTATTTTTAATCGGAAAAAAATTTACCGTGTCCTTTCCTAGTGTATGACTAGGGCAAACCCTATAGGAGATCTCCTTTTTTACAACGATATTGAACGTCAAGCTAGAGAAATTAAGAAGGAGCTCAGGGAAGTCCTTAAGAAAAACAAAGAGGATAAGGGGAAAGCGAAGGTGAACATGGTAAACGAGGACCCACCAAACGGTGCCGCACACACCGGTGGTGGGCAGCACGACTTGCCGCCCAGAGGTCTGCAGGATCAACCGAGGCAGGACCACCCTATTCTGCCCAGGCAACCCCAGCCCACTCGAACTACTAAATAGTATCTCAAACATGACTTTCGAGGGTTTGATCCGACAGTGACGAAACCTGATATAGGAGCGGAACATTTCGAGCTGAAGCCCGTCATGTTTAACATGATCAACACATTAGGGCACTTTGAAGGGACTGCCACAGAAGATGCTCAGTAGCATTTGAGAGAATTCCTTGACATCTGCAGAGCATTTAAAATACACGGGGTCCACCAGGATGTACTAAGGCTGAGGTTATTTCCCTATTCACTGAGGGATAGGGCTAAACAGTGGTTGAATAACCAGCCGACAGGATCTTCCAACACATGGACGGAGCTATGTAAAGACTTCCTAGATCAATTTAGCTCGTCCAATGTCACTGATAGATTGCGGAATGAGATCACAGCCTTTAGACAAGGAAATGACGAGCCGATGTGTGAAGCATGGGAGCGGTACCAATAGATGATGAATAACTGACTGATACATGGTCTTCCGGCTTAGACGCAGGTATCCATATTCTACCACAGGGTGAATTACCTAACTCGGATGATGATAGATGCCTCGGCCAGTGGAATCATTATCGACAGACCTCCAGAGGAAGCACTGCAGCTGCTGAACCAAGCCGCTAAAAATGACTACAAATATCCAACCGCCCGCCGAGGCGGCATAAGGTGGCCAACCACTGGGAAGGTCTATGAAGTAAAGGCTATGGAGCCATTCTACGGCGAATGCAGGGGCAAGCATGATTCCCCTAATTGCACAGAATCTACCAATTACATGGGCGGATATGAGAGGAATACCAGGCCTGCCAAGAACACCTACAATCATGGATGGAAGAACCATCCCAACTTCTCCTTGAGTAACCCAAAGACAGCTACAAACCCACAACAACTACAGGGAGGCTACCAGCAGAACTAGTCCAAGCAGCAGACTCAGCAGCCACAAAACAATAACTCACTGGAAGCAACACTACACACTTTCATGTCTAGAATTAGTGACTTTATTGTTCGTACAAATAAATTTATTGATAAAACTGAGTCTTTTATGGACTTGACAGAGATGTGGATGAACAACCAAGAGGCTTCTATAAAGAACCTAGAGACCAAATTTGGGCAGTTTACCGAGATATACAGTAGCCGGACAATGGAAGCAGAATCTAGCACCTCAGAGGCGGCAGCCAAACCCACTTACGAGCAGTGCAAGGCCATATCTACAAGAAGTGGGAAGCAGCTGGATGAACCCAGGGTAGAGACACAACCAGAAACCCAGACGGACTAGAAAAAGAAGCCTGCCGCAACAGCACCAACACTAGCCGCCCCAGCACCAACACCAGCCGCCCCAACAGCTGAGCAAGACAATAGTCTTGAAACAGATGATCCTCCCCAGACTAAGCTCCCAAGAAAGGAGCATATAGAGGGCATTTGTCTACCAGCGCCATTCCCCCAAAGGCTCAAGCAATAGCAACAAGAGCACTAGTTCAAAAAATTCATGGATATTCTAAAACAGGTGCACATCAACATACCTCTAATAGAAGCCATTCAAAGTATGCCAAACTATGCCAAACATCTCAGAGACATGATTTCTAATAAAAAAAAGATTGGGGAGTTCGAGACAATGGTTGTCATTAAAGAGTGCATGGCAATGTTGCACAACAAGCTGCCGCCCATTCATTTGTACAACCAGAGGGAAAAATCGAAGACATCCTAGTAAATGTGGTAACCTGATTCTTCCACCTGACTTCCTCATCTTAGATTGTGAGGCCGATGAAAAAGCCCCTATCATCCTTGGGCGACCATTCTGGGCTACGGGCAGAACGCTTATAGATGTGGAACATGGGTAGCTGACAATGAGGGTAGACGACCAGAGCATCAAGATGAATGTGCTACAACCCTCAGAAAAAGAAAAAGGATGTCCAAATGAAAGAGCTGCCAAAATAAGCGTAGAGACTGGCCAGGACAGCAGCTGCCGTGACAGACCAAAGGGCAGACTAAAGAACCCAGTGATGCAGCACCTGAAGGAACAAGAGGACCCCCTAGGAGGGAAAAAAGTCAAACCACCTCAGAAAGTTGTTATGTCTGGGAGATGCACCTAAATGCACTCCCAACATAACTTAATTTTTATTTTTTTTATTTGTATGCATTAGGACTAGAGTTTATTTTATTTTAGGATCAGATTAGTTTTTAGATTTTTATCTTTCAAAAGTTATTTAATTATTTCTATTTTTTATTTTTATTTTTATTTCAAGTTTAGGAATAAAAGAGCAGGATCAAGAAGGAGGCCCATCAAGGAGCCCACCCACCATCCCGTCGAGACAACAACCCATTGCAACAATGTGTAACGGCTAATTTACCGCCAACGACTTCGATAATAACGGACAGAAATCCTGTAAAGTGTGCGAAATAATCGGACTGTTGGGCATTTTATGTCGCCACAGCACATCTCAGCAACCCCTATTTAAACGCCTTTCACTCCATTCATTTACTTTACTTTCATCTCATTGCTATCTCATTCTTGCATCCACCGCTCTTATCTATTTTTCTCTCTAGTTTCAGATACCTCAACCGTTCCACATGGCATCCGCATCACAACCAAAACCCACCTACAAGAGATTTTGCACCAAGACAGACAAGGAAAGATATAGAGACCAATTCTCTAAGTAGGCAATCTGGGAGGAGCAAGGTTTCTGTTACACACAGCAAACGGGAGACCTTGGCTTAGAACCTGCCCTATTCGAGACCATCTACAACAAGAGATGGGAGACGTTCGCTCAGTAGCCAGAAATAGCCAATGTTACTCTAGTCAAGGAATTCCACTCCCATCACCCCTGCCCAGGGCAGCCCTTTTTCTATGTCCGCGGGGAGCCAGTCAAACTGAATGCCGCTGTCATCAACAGATACTATGCCCTTGATATGGACGACAACACTCATGAGGAGTGGAGGCAGTCACTGACAGATGCCGACTATGAGAAAATTAAGGCCAAACTCTACAAGCCCAACATGCCATGGTTGGCAGGCAAACATGTGGGATATGTCCAGTGCCGCCACCTGCTGCCCGAGGCAATGTTGTGGAACACCTTTGTAAAAAGGCGCCTGCTTTCCACATCCCACAACTCAACAATCGATCGGTCGCGCCTAGCCCTACTTCACATCATTCCAATGAACCGGCCGATAAACATTGGGAAATCATATGCACGGAGATCCACAGTTGCTCCAAAAAGAAGAAGGGCAGGTTGTACTTCCCGTCCCTCATCAGAGGACTTTGCACCAACTTCGGTGTTTCGGAAGAGCCCAAAGATGAGTTAACGACTGCCAAAGAAGGCTAGACCAGAAAAGTCTACATAGAGATGATGCAGGATGCGGAGAAAGAACCAACAACGCCCAGCCAACCTTCAGCCGCACAGCCCGACAGTACTAAAGCTGCCCCAGACAAGGATGTCCTCACACTACAGCACACCCTTCTAGACAACACACAACGCATTGAGCAGTAGCAGCTGAGCTTCATGAAATTTGTGGAGGAGGTCCAAGAAGCCCTTGTGGCTTATCTCCTGTAGAAATTCAATGGTGAGGGACCCATCCTGCCGCCATAACCTACAGAACTTGCAGCAGCAGCCCAAGCCCAAGGAACGCCACCAGCAACCGCTACCCACCAAACTAACCACCAGGTGCCCTCTCCAACGCACTAACCAAACTACTCAGCCACAACCCCATCCAACACAGTGGAAGACTCCCCCGAGAGGCACCAGCAACACCATGAAATTGCAGGCACAACAAGGACAGTGGCAGACACCTCATCATTAGAGGAGATTGAGCAGCAGCCGTCGAAGCCAAAAATAGTAGCGGTAGCACGAGCAACAACTATCCCAATGGTGTTTATCCCTCCGACAGCACCCACGGAGGAAGGAACTAGGAAGAGGAAGTAGCACATCATCGCTGCTGAGCCTATGGATTTCGAGTTGGAGTCAGAAGAGAGCAACACACCTCTTGTCGCTCCCCCTGCCGAACCTCAAAAGGAGCCACATCATACGACAAAGAGAGTCCAGCCGCCGCGGAAAGCAAAAACCTCACCTGCTAAGACCGCCTCCAAGACATTTGTCGGTCGCAGTTTCGTCATCCACACATCTTCCTCATCCTCTGTTGAGAACGCTCCAGCCTCCTCTCAACCCTCATCAAACTTTTAGTTTTTCTTTCTCTTTTCTTTTCTTTTTCTTTTTCTGTTTTCCTATATTTTTCAACTTGTATTTATTTTTTTCTTTTATTTTTTTCCAGTTTTGTGCATTGAAGGCAATGCCCATCTCGAGTTTGGGGGGGATAGCTCTCGCATCTTTTGTCTAGGCATACTTAGTTGCATTTAGGTTGCATTGTACTTGCCTTATTAATAATCAGAAGAGAAAATTTTGTTAGGACTTGTGCCTATGATAGGATTTGCACCTAATGGAAATTGAACTTAACCTTGGGAAAAGCATGAAATATAACTTAGAATTTATTTCTCTCTTTTCCTAAAAATGTCAAACACCTTTGTTACTTGCTGAAAATGTTAGAATATCTGATGAAAATTGCCTGTTTAGTTGTAGAATTCTTTGCAAAGTTCTAACAATGATTGCTAGTAGCCGCCGAGGCAGGCAAAAGAAACAGAAAAATACAGCACTGCCACGACAGTAGAATCAAAAACAAAGAATAATGATGTTTTACCCTAGAGGTGCCTGCAAAAGGCTCTAAGAAGAATCATGTGTGAGGACACTCCGCAGCTATCAAAGTCCATCAATCTGAAAACTTTAAAGTGACGGACAAATTAGCATGAGTGAATGAATGCCTTCACGGGATGACTCTACTCCAAGGCTTCAAGGTTTTAGAGTTTGCTAATATCTTAACTTCAGACCTAGAAGAATAGTTGTGATAAGCTGAAGCCCTCATTGCCATGATTAAATTAATGTTCTTAATTGTGTTGCCTCGGCAGCAACCTTTAAATCGTAACATCATCTTTGTTTAATTAGTTATTCTGCATATTCAGCCTGTACACAGACATGCACACACCACTTTGGCATGATAAATTAAATTCTGAGTTATTTGCTTGCTATTTTCCCTTCACTAATTTAATATAGGTGCCACGGCCTTGAGGCATAAAATCAAGTTTAATACATGTTTATCTTTCTGATTACTATTAAAGCAAGTATGTTAGGTTGCATTGCTTGAGGACAAGCAATAGTTCGAGTTTGGGGGTGTGTAAAGTGTCCACAAGTCATATGTTTCATGCACATTCCACCTCTTATTATTACTGTTTTTGAGCTCATTCTAGGCATAATTAGGTTCATGCATTGCATTTTACAATATTCCTCTACTTTACCTCACTTTTATAGATTGTCTTTTATTTGGTAAACAAGAGATACTGCTTTAGTGTATTTTTATTTCTAGGTACTAAAGGCTGAAAGAAGGAAAGAGGAGCTAAGGATGCAATGCTGAGGCAGCGAACCAGGGAATTGTACTATGCAGTTCCAGCTGAAGACAGTTGTTGTCGAGTAATGTTGTCGCCAAGCTTGTTGCCCACGGCAGCAAAACTATGGAGTTGGAGAACCGGAGTGCGATTTGTAGAGCTAAAAATCTTGAGTCTATCGCCACCATCCACTCAATTTTTTGACGTTTGTAGTAGCGGACAGAGCCGCTGAAGTGAGATCTCAAGGTTACTTGTGGGCTAAGGCAATCGAGATAAAGTCCACATTCAACGCAAAGAAGTCAGAGTTTAAAGTCACATTAAATGTGGAAAGCTAGTTTTGAGGACTTCTACTTTAAGGAGGACTTAACCTAGTTATTTGTCTATAAATACTCAGTGTACTCCTAGTTCAAATCATCTTAGGTTTTCTATAGACATAGCTAGAGTATTCTTTTTCGCCGCCATGTTCTAAACTTCTCTGGGTTAAGGGTTATGTTGTAAATTAATTGTGAGACGGTTGTATTAGGTTTGTAAGTTGTTTTCAATAAAATATTCCAAGTTTACTTAATTCAAGATCTTCACTTCTTTAATTAGTTCCAAAAGTCTAGTTGAAGAAATCTATTTATCGAGCACGAGAGTGTAAGGCTCACGAATGAATTAAGTACGGTCTCACCATGTTGAGATGTTGACTAATTTAGCTTAGACATAAGTACGAATTTTAGTGGCTAAAAAGGGCAACCAAATGTCGACTACCTGTGTTAGGTTTACGCTGAGATGGCTAGGTATTGCCTACATCACGTGGTGATAGAATCCTTGCCTAAACATAGGAAGGATCACTTAAGAATTGCTCTGCCGAACTTGGAGTATCTGCCAGACTTGCCGCCAAGACTTCTCCCTATCTCACCTGCCGAGACAACGAAAGTTGCAAGAGCAGAGACCCGCTGCGGCCACGTGACAAGGTCGTAGCTACCGTCTGCCATTACCCGCCGAGGCAGCATATCGTGGCAGCACAAAACAACTTAGCCTCTACAATGCAGTTTCACACTAAGTGGCAGCATAGCTGTAACTCCCCAAAAATTACGCCCAAATTGTAAACCCTAGATTCCAAAAATCCCTAATTTTGAAATTCATAAATTCAAAACCCTTTTTTATTTTAGGAATTTTAATTCAAAAACCCTAATTTTAATTCTTATGGCCAAATTGAGAATTATTTTAAGAGTTAAATGATCTTTAATCATAATTTTACGACTTTATCAAAAGTATGGGGGCTTGTTAGGTGATTAACCCATTGTTTTAAAAAATTTGAATTTCAGCCGAATCATCTTTTATTATTATTATTATTTAAATGTTATATATATAGTACTTTAGTTTTAAATTGAATTCTAATTCCCTCCTCTACTTGCCTTCTTTTAATTATTTTATTTACTTTTATTCTTTTCTATTCTATATCACTTTTATTATTTTACTTAAATTAGGTTTACTCTCCCTATATATATACACACATAGTTCAAATAAGATCACCCCAAGAATCCTACTTTTTTATATAGTTTCATGCCACCCAAATCCCTTATTGATTTGTTAAATTCCTATGTAATAATTTACACCGCTCTATACCCTTTTTTGTTCGTTAATCCCTTCAACCCAAGTTTTGTTCGGTTCTGATACAGTTGAATCCAATACTTCTAATCATGGAAAATCACATCATTCTGTAGGTTGAGTATAGCTTGGCTAAGGTGTGTTTTCTTCCGGTGCTATAATTAAATTATATGCTATTTTTCTATGCGTTGGTGTTACCCTTTATGTTATTATTTATATGTATTGTAATTTTTATGGTTGACATCACATGCACACGTTTTCAGAATATGTTTTTACTATGATTTACGAACCGTGATTTATGGACCACGATTTATGAACTATTATTTATAGACTTATGGACTATGATTTATGAAGTACGTTCACAGAATATCGGATTTATGGAACTGTGTTTATGAAATTTGATTTTTAAACATCATATATGTATGAGCATGGATTGGGATTTGTACGGAGGAAGTTCAGTGGTTTTATCATTCGGAATGAATTTCACTTCGGATTAGTGGTTCCACCCTTCGAGCTGAGTTCCTCTTCGGATGGTGACGATGTAGTCAATGGTTCTGGGGAACCTTACTCTTCTTATGGCGGTTGTAGTTGGGTGCATTGCACTGCACTTGTGATTTGTGTTATGGTTTAAAAGATTTCATTCAAAATAATATTATGTTTTATAATTATGGTTTTTCTTGCACTTTAGAGACCCACTAAGCTCTTTAGCTTACTCCCCATAGTTTCCTTTTTCAGATATCCTGGACTCTAGGTGACTTGGTACTTGGATGATCTATTTATTTTATCGAATCTATTTTATCGTCAGTATGGACATAGTTTATTTTCGGGAATATTTTATTATTACAATTATTTTGGGATTTTTACGTAATTTAATATTTGGGGCTTATTATTTTTACCATGCATTTTCAGACATTAAATGTGAGAGTTTTATTTAAATTATTAGATTTTTATTTTAACGTTTGGATTTTATAAATATTGAGACACTTAATATTATTATTAGAAATAATTTATTTTACGCTATTTTAATATATTATAATTCGAATTAATTTCTTGAGGGTAAAGTTTTAAATTGTGACTTCCTAAATTCGATTATTTCTTCTAGTTCGGGTTTAGGGGGTTACAATAACCCTGCCCGCTTTATCAACCTGAATCACCTCCTTTATCATTTGTGTTTTATTTTATTTTACTATCCATCTCGACAACCACCTTACTTGTGTTTTTACTTTACCTTGTGCATGAACTACAAATCGAACAAAGCTAACCAATCCTCGTGGGATTTGACATCTTTTATACTATAACTTGGTAGGAGTGTGCACTTGCGCTCTCACAAAAAGGGAACACCTACACGCCCTACAACAATACTTTTCCAATGGAATATGAGTAGGTAATGGTTGAACCTTTTGGATTCTTTAAAAACTCACCTCTTCCATTGCAGGTATTCTTTGAGGAACCAACGTTTGTAGAATTGAAGCCAACAAAATCTCTACTAATGGAGATGTTCGAGGGACCTAAAGAAAACGGGGTTTTGATCCACAAAGCTTTTTAGAAAATTGGGTTTTCCCTTAACTTGCACAGATTTATGGCAGAAGATTTCCACGGCAATTGGTTGCCGACGCAACTACCACGACAACGAAGGCTACATCCAACCACAACGGATTTCGACAAGAATGAGGTAAGTTAATGGTTGGATATTGATTTAATTTTTCCTAATAATCTATTCATGCCTTCAGAAAAAGTCTCAAGGTGGAGCGTATATATCGACTACAAGGGAACACGAAAGAAAGATGCATCCACCATAGTAACGCAAAAGGGAGTAGCTGGGAGCACATTGGCCCAAATCTTTTTGGGCAATATTGTCACTCAACGGAGGGTGCGGATGGACTATAAGAAGTATCAGAAATGACCTCTTCAAGCTTTCCTGGATATGTGGTAACCTTAGAAGATGCAAGAAAATGCACTTTCTAAGAAATTTTAATTTTTCGTCTTTAATTTTTGGACCTTTATTTTATTTTCAGTTATTTTAGGAGATATTTTATTTGTCGTCAGTATAATTAGTTTTCAGATTTTCTTTGTTTTCCACTTCAAGAAACAAAACCCCCAGGCCAAGAACCTCAAAACCATGGCAATCTCGAGCTCACCCAAAGGAGCAAACATCTATCCCAAAACCGCTGCCAAAACAGACAAAACGGCGCATGCCTCGATAACTTTTGAAGCACATACCTCGGAATGACCTGCTACCTCAGCAATGTTGATTGCTCATGTCACGGCAACGAAGAAGAGCTCACTCTCCCAACACGCACACAACCATCGAGAGCCACCAAACGAGTCAAATATATAACAACGAGGAGACTAATCATACAAAGCAATGACTCATCTGAGTCACTTTAGATTTCTTCTCTTATGCCTTTAATTTTTTCCATTTAATTTTTTTGTGCTTATAATGTTTATTATGTAGTTTGTGCTTAATGCATTGAGGGAAATGCTTGTCTTGAGTTTGGGGGTGTAGGTTTCACTGCCAAGGCACAACCATGCCGCGACATTATAATATTAAAATGCAATTTTGTTTAATAATTGTCAATTTTTTACTGCATGCATTGCCTTAACTGAATGAAGCTTATGCCTCGGCAATACTCTTTATCAATTGCCTTAGTTTAATTTAAATGAAATCTTCTTTCTTGGCAATAGAACTCTCTCTTCTTACCATCATTTAGGATTGTTTAGAGCCTTTATTTTTAGGATGCTTAAAGGAATGTAACTTATGATCACATTATGAGATTAGAACTTTAAACACCTTTGTGACTTGCATGATTTAAGGAATTCTAGTACACTTAGGACATAGACTAGCTTAGAAAGAAAATTAGGTATGAATTAGAGGTGCCCGCTACTGGCTCTAGCTTAAGGAATCCCTAGAGGTGCCCGAAACCGGCTCTAGGCTAATCACTAGAGGTGCTCAAAATTGACTCTAGTTGGTTAAGTTTCTTATAAAAAAATTAATTACCCAAGTTAAGTAAGTTAATGCTTAAGTGTTTAGTTAGAATCCTGGTAATCATCTTGTTCACAATACATGCACACACTCACAAATCTTATAGTTTGATTCCAGGAAATTCCTAAGGCACACAAAGATTTAAGGGCCGAAGCGTTCTTTGCAATGGTTTGTAGAGAATAGGAAAAGTAAGACCAAGGAGACGGTTTATAAAAACTAAGGTTTGGCAATTGATGGTTTGCATTGCTTGAGGACAAGGAATAGTTCGAGTTTGGGGTGTGATAATTGCCTAAAAGATCTATATTTTCACCCTTTTTACATGGAAATTATTGCTCAACCTACACCCATTTGAGCTGCATTATGGCCCTTTATGCATTAATTATATTGTTTCTATCCTTGATCCTTAAATTTAATTTATTTAATGAAAAAGGTATTGTTTTGATGCATTTTGGCGCTTGTGAAGATTTACTCACTGCCAAGGCAAGTGATGCCCTGACAGGTGATGCCAGGGCATGTGATGTCGTGCCAGTAGGTGATGCTAGGGCATGCGATGTCGTTAGACAACAAGCTTTCGAGAAATTGAAGGAAGTGTTCATGCAAGCTCCTATCTTGATTCAACCCGAATCGGGTAAAGAGTTTGTGGTTTATAGTGATGCGTCCTATGTAGGGTTGGGATGTATGTTGATGCAAGAAGGTAGGGTGGTAGCATATGCATCTCGGTAGTTGAAAGTGCATGAACGTAATTACCCTACACATGACATCGAGCTAGCTGTGGTGGTGTTTGCCTTGAAATTTGGAGGCATTATCTTTATGGTGAAAAGTGCACAGTTTATACGGACCACAAAAGTTTGAAGTACTTGATGTCACAAAAAGAGTTGAATCTTAGGCAACGACGGTGGCTGGAGTTGCTTAAAGATTACGACTTGACGATTGAGTACCATCCAGGGAAGGCTAATGTTGTAGGTGATGCCTTGAGTAGGAAGGTGGTTGTAGAGTTAAGGGCGATGTTTGCTCAGTTGAGTATATCACGGGATGGTTGTTTGGTGGCTGAGTTACAAGTGAAACCCTCGTTGGTAGAGTTGATTAAGAAGAAGAGTTGTTGGATGGTTTGTTGGTATCGCATGTGCAGAACATTGCAGAAAGAAATCTAACGGACTTTTGTTTCAATGATGATGGTCTTTTGCACTTTAAAAGTTGAAAAGATGTGCAGGAGGATGTTGCGTTGAGGTGCACTATCTTGACTGAGGCTCATAGCATTCCTTTTGCTATGCATCTTGGTAGTACAAAGATGTATCGTGGGTTGAAAGATGAGTACTATTGGGTTGGCTTAAAGAATGAAGTGGTTGATTTTGTTAGTAAGTGCATCGTTTTTCAGCATGTTAAAACTGAGGATCAATTTCATTACGGATTGTTGCAACCGTTGAGGATTCCGGAATGGAAATGGGAGAGAATCACCATGGATTTCGTGACAGGTTTGCCTTTGACACCGTCCAAGAAGAATTCCATTTGGGTTATTGTTGTTCGTCTTACGAAGTGTGCACATTTTTTGGTAGTGCATACTACGTATATGTTAGACAAGCTGGCGGATTTGTACATCTCGAAGATTGTGAGGTTGCATGGGGTACCTAAGTCCATTGTTTCGGATCAAGATCTGCGTTTCACGGTAAGGTTTTGGGAGTGTCTTCATCAAGCGTTGGGTACACGTTTGAATTTCAGTACTTCGTATCATCCACAGACGGATGGTCAGTCTAAACAAGTTATCCAAGTGTTGGAGGATATGTTGAGGTGCTGCATCATTGATTTCCAAGGTTCTTTGGAGAAACAGTTACCTTTGGTGGAGTTTGCTTACAATAATAGTTAACAGGCGAGCATTCAAATGGTTCCTTATGAGGCCTTGTATGGAAGGAAGTGTAGAACGCCTCTTTGTTGGGCGGAAGCGGGGCAGAAGTTGGTCTCTTTGCCTAAGGTACTAAAGGGCATTACGGAAAAAGTAAAGCTTATTAGTGAGAAGTCGAAAGCGGCTTCGGATCGGCAAAATTCTTAGTTAGATTTGAAGCGTAAGGAGGTTGAGTATGTTGTAGGTGATAAGATGTTTTTGAAAGTTTCACCTTGGAAGAAGGTGATGAGATTTGGCCGGAAAGGCAAGTTGAGTCCGAGGTTTACTGCGCCGTATAAGGTTCTTTAGCGTGTTGGGCCTATTGCTTATAGGTTGAGGTTGCCTCCCGTGTTGGAAAAGATACATGATGTTTTCCATGTATCCATGCTTCAGAGATATAGATCGAATTTGTCTCATGTTATGCATGTTGAGGAGATTGAGTTGAATCTGGATTTGTCCTATGATGAAGAGTCGGTTGAGATCTTAGATTCGGACAACAAGGTTCTTCGTGGTAAGATGTAGAGTGGATTGTTGAATCGATAAATGCCAAGATGGGGGGTAAATTGAATTTTTAATTGTGTTGGTAGTTAAGTGGTAAAATAAAATTGAGGACAAAGGCAATTATAGTGGTTCAAGTTCCAAATGAACACTACATCCACTACCTTAGCTCTTACTAAGGATTTTCCATACAAGTTCACTAGTTGATCTTCCCCTTTTCTAGGCTTAGTAGGAAACCTTTACACAAATGGTCAATTTTCTACCCAAAATTGACCAAACTCTCTCACAAGTGTACAAAGAAGAATGTGTTAATTATAATGTATCTCTCAAGACTTACATTGCCCATATTACAAGCACACAACCCAAATGAATCTGAAAAATAGGAAATTACAAGGATTGACAATTGGGGTTTTACAAGGATATTGGAATTTAATCACTTGAGCTTGGATTTGATGTAGGATTATTTCTCTTAGGATCAATAGTTGTTGTTGGTTGTTTTTAGACTCCCTTTTAAACCTTCTCATTCAATTCTAGCTATTGGGGTGGTTGCCATCATCAATATAGTCGTTGGGATGCAATATTCCCACCATAAGTGCACTTCTACAACTACTCGTTTCGAAACACCTATACATATTTCGAAACAGACCAAAATAGAAATAGCCGTTGGGGTGTAATTAAAAGACTGTATCGAAACAGATAAGATAGTTTCGATACGCTAAGAGCCCATTCTGAAACGGCTCAACACCGTTTCGAAACACTTTGAAACTGTCAAAACCCGTATCAAAACGTTCTTAAATCGTTTCGATATGTCTTAACCGTTTTGTAAAAATCATTTAAAAATTTAAATGGTCATAAATTTTAAATCCAAGTTCAAATCTCGTTTCGATATAGCCATATCGAAACGGACCTGCCCGTTCCGTTGTTCTTCATCTATTTCGAAACATAGTGTCCTGTTTCGATATTGTCCTATCAAAACGGGAAGACTTGTTCCGAAACACCTACGGGTTGTTTCGAAATGTTGACTCGAAAATCACTTTTTTAACTTGGAAAACACTTAGAAAAATTTGTATAACCATTTGGTTTTGACTTGACCACTTTACTTAAAAGTTTTGAGAAGTTTTGAGGACTTAAAAATTTATTTTCTATTTTCAATTTAGTCCTTAAATCCTTTGTTATATCAAAATCAATTCTTTGGTTTTACAATCTCTCCTTTTTTGATATAACAAAACAAGGTATAAATTTTTAAGTGTTTTGAAATCTTTGAAAAACTTTTAACTCCCACTCAATTTAAGATTAGGTTTTAAAGTTTTGAAAAGTTGAAATTTAAAGCACTTGAAACTTAAAAACAAACTTAAAAAACTTAGGCACTTAGGATTTACTTCTCCCCCTTTTTGTTAGATCAAACATATAATCAAGGCTAAATGAGAATAAAATAGGCATAAATCATAAACTAAACAACATAATAGCATAGATAGCATTAAGTTCATTAAACAAATTCAAACATAAAATCAAAGTCAATCCTAAAAACATGAAATCAAAGAATAGGTCTTAAAACAAAAAAACATGGATAGGTGCATAAACTCAATCTTAATATGACAAAATAAAATGATATGCCATAAAACTAAGGTGTCTCATCGTCTTCATCACTTCCCAGCCCATCCAAGAGTGCGAGGAGCCAAAAAATTATGGCTAATCCAATTTTCATTACAAAAATCTTCAAAACCCATATTTTGAAATTCGGTTCCATGATCACTTCTAATATGTGAAATTTTAAGTTCAAGATCATTTTGGATTAGTTTTGAAAATGTGATGAAATTTACTAAAGCCTCATCTTTGGTGCATAAAAAGAGAACCTAAGTATACCTAGAGTAATCATCAACAAGTACAAATGCATATGATTTTCCACCCAAGCTAGTAGTCTTAATTGGCCCAAAGAGATCCATATGGATCAATTGCAAACATCTACTTGTAGAAACATCATTAAAGGACTTGAAAGAGGCTCTATGTTGTTTACCTTTAGCACATGCATCACAAATTTTATCTAATGAGAACTTGAGCTTAGGTATGCCTCTAACTAGATTAAGGGAAACTAATTTTTCTAAAACGCTAATGCTAGCATGTCCTAGTGTAAAGTGTCCACAAGTTCTATATTTCATGCACATTCCATCTCATATTATTGTTGTTCATGAGCACATTTTAGGCATACTTATGACCATGCATTGCATTTTACAGTATTTTCTTTGCTTTGCCATGTTTTATAGACTATCTTTTATTTAGTGAAGAAAATGTATTGTTTTAGTGTACTTTTGGTTTTAGGTACTAGAGGCTGACAGAGGGAAAGAGGAGTTGAGGATGTGATGTTGAGGTAGCGAACAAGAGAGTTGTATTGATGCAGTTCCAGACATATGCAGCAGCTGTCGAGTAGCTACCGTCACCCATCGTTCCGCCCAAGACAGCAGACTATGGAATTGGAGAACCGGAGTGCGATTTGTAGAGTAGAAAATCCTGATTCTATCGATGATTCCCATTCGATTTTATGACGTCCGTAGCAGCGGGCAGAGCCCTCGAAGCGAAATCTCGAGATTGCTTGCGGGACAAGGCAACGTGATAAAGTCCACATTCAACTCAAAGAAGTCAGAGTTTAAAGTCACATTTAATGTGGAAAGCTACTTTAAAGTCTTCTACTTCAAGAAGGACTAGACTAAGCTAATGTCTATATATACTCATTGTAATTCTAATTCAAGACAACTTAGGTTTTCTTTAGGCATAGTTTAGGTTCTCTTGCCGCCGACATGTTCTAAATTTCTTTGGGGTTTGGGTTATGTTGTAATTAGTTGTGAGAATGGTTGTTTAGGCTTTCAAGTTTGTTTTTGCAATAAAATACTCTTAGTTTGCTTAATTCATGTGCTTCACTTCCTTCAATTAGTTCCAAAATTCCAGTTGAGGAAATCCATTTGTCGGGCAGGACAATGTCAAACTCACAAAAGAATTAAGCACGGTCTCATCATGACGAGGTGTTGACTAATTCGGATTAGACATAAGTTAGAATTTAAGTGGCTGAAAGCAGCAACCAAACATTGACTACTTGTGTTAGGTTTATGCTGAGATTGCTAGGTATTGCCTACATCACGCAGTAATAGAATCCTAGCCTAGACATAGGTAGGATCACTTCAGAATTGCTTCGTCGAACTTGGAGTATCTGCCAAACATGTCGTCGGGACTTCTCTCCATCTCACCTACCGGGACAGCAAGAGTTGCAAGACCATAGTGTCGTCGTGGCAGCTAAAGTTGATGCCGCCTCAATCCGCTATTACCCGCCGAGGCAGCAGATCGTGGCAGCGCATGTAACGCCCCGGTTTTGGGCTTAGAAGTCTTGGGCGTTGACCGGTTGGTCAAAGTGCTGTTCGAATCGTAAGAGGTTAAATTAGGAAAGCCTAGTTCGGGTTGCATTAAAAATATGGAAAAATGTTCTAAAATCATCTTTTAATATAATTAAGTGAACTGTGAAATCAATTTTGGAAAATGAGTTTTGGAAGGGTGACATTTTGGCTAGTGACCAAAATGTAATTTTTGAAAGTTTGGTGGCTGTTTTATAAAGGGTTGAAACTTTGAATCTTTAAGGAGCTATTTACCCAAAGGGAGTTTCTCCAGATTTTTCTAAGATATTTTGAGTTATAATTCTGATTTTAAAGATTTCATAAAGGAGGGAAATCTCATTTTGCTATTTTCTCAACTAACTTCTCATTTTCTTTCACTCTTTTTCTCTCAACCCAAACACTCCATTTCCAGAGTTTTGTTTCTGATTTTATCACCTAAATTCCTCCTTTCAACTCTCATTTAATCCCTAATCATTGAATCTTCAAAACCTCTTCAATTTCTACAAGTTTCATCAAGGATTTTCATTCCAAAAAGAGGAGAAACTCAAGTTTGGAGGTAAGAACGTCCTTCTCCTCTGAACTTCAAGTTCTTTACTGAAATTCCTAAGTTTTCAATCCTAAATTGATGTTTAATTAAAGGCTTTTAAGTTGATTTATAGATCTTGGCTAATTATGCAAGATTTTGATGATTTCACATGATTTTCGTTTGATCTGTTAAATCTGTGATTTGAGAGGTGTTTTTGATGTTAAATGATCTCTAAATTGATAAGGAAATGAGTTTTGATTGATGCAATCCCGGATAGGTTGAGTTTCCTAAGTTTAGCTTGTGTTTTAAGGTAGTTTTTGTGGTGATCTTGGTGATCTGTTGTTGCTGGAGGTATAAGGTTGTTAATAGGTTGTTTTTAGATGTTATATGATGTTAATGGAAGTGAGGTTTTGCTGGTTTATGGCTGGGCTTTGTTTAGAAGTGTTTTGGATGCATTTTCGGTTGTGTTTGGTGGCCGAAAAGGGAGGTTATGTGAGAGCAGCGAGTTTAGATGCTTTCATTGAAGCAATTAATGCATGATGATGCATTAATCCTCTGCTTTAATGTGTTGAAACAGGGGAGGCATCCTTGGATCCGAGAGTTGTTGATCCGGAGGCTTGATTTGGTGCTTTGGTTGAAGCAAAGTGGAATTTGGTGAGTGCATTTGTGAAAATGGATTTTCAGCTTTAAAACCAAGGTTTGAAGGTTTTGGGAGCTTAGTTTAAGTCTAAACAACTTTGCTAAGCTCAAGTGTAAGTTTTCGGATTTCTCTCTAAGTGGTGGCCATGTTTTGGTGTGTTGCAAAATGATGATTTGCATGATTAAATTACTGTTTTGTAAGCATGATATAGCATGATATTTGCTGATGTTTTAAGCCATGTGTTGAAGGTAACTCTAGGTAGGAGTTCCTTGATTTTATACATTGTTTAAATGTGGATTTGATGCTTTGAAATGCATGGTGAAATGGCTTGGTTTAATGCTTTAAAACAGTGGATTATATGATGTGAAATATGTATATTGGCAAGTGATGTTTTGTAAAAGTGAAGGTCACTAAGGTGGTTAAAAGTCCTTGAGTGAGCCTTGTTATTTAAGAACATCAAGGTGGTTAAAAGTCCTTGGATGGTTCTTGTTGCGGACACTAAGGTGGTTAAAAGTCCTTAGGTGCTCCTTTCCATGGTGGTTAAAAGTCCATGGGGCCAAGGTGTTTAAAAGTCCTTGGGGCCAAGGTGTTTAAAAGTCCTTGGGGTGATTCAAGCATTGGACACAAAGGTTGTTAAAAGTCCTTGTGTGGTCCTCATTCATGGTGTTTAAAAGTCCATGGCCAAGGTGTTTAAAAGTCCTTGGGGAAAGTTGTTGAACTTGTTTTTAATAAATGAAATGTATCACTTGAGCCAATATGACATGTTGAGCAATTTGTGAAGCATGAGATGCTTGTTTAAAGGTTTATGTTGAAGCATGAGATTGCTTGTTTTAAGTATGCTTTGAGCATGTACAAGGATTGATTTTGAGCATGTTTTATAAATGGTTTTAATTGCATTATTGAATTGTTTTTAATGAGCATGCCTCACTAAGCTTTTGCTTACGCTCTCTACGTTTTCTTAATTCAATAATGCAGAGCATTAGAGTCTTTGAGGGGCAGCAAGAAAGGTCAAGCAATCAAGTTCAAGAGAAGCTCAAAGTATGGAAGATTTTGTTAAACATTTAGCTTTTGTGTGTTTTGGCAATGGGGGACCAATGTGTATTGTTTTGGGAGGTGTTTGAGACTCCCTAAATATGTTGAATGTTGTTTTAATTGCTGGTTTTTGGATTGGAACCTTATATGCTTGTTTTGGAAGTTTGAAGCTTGAGTGGCTAACTTGTGTAGGAAGCATGCCTATAGAATTGGGGCTTTTTGCATATGATATTGTATTGTTGATTTGTTGGTTCCTATAAGTCATATATATGTTTAATTGCATGCTGGTAAAGTTTGGTGACGTTTGGAGCATATTTGGATGATCAATTGCATGATTTGGTATGCTTGTTTGCTGCAATCTGTGCAGGCGTTTCGGAACAGTATGCACCGTTTCGGAACGGGTGCCTTACACGAACCCAGGCGTCCGAAACGGTGTGCACCGTTTCGAAACGGTTTGGTCTCTGCCAAGGCCGTGTATCGGAACGGTGTTGGTCGGTTTCGGAACGGCCCGTGTTTCGGAACAGGGTCGAGCCGTTTCGGAACGTCCGACCGTTAGGGAGCTGACATGGGCAGTTATGTGTTTTGAATTGTTTACGTTTTGGTCCTAAATCTTGCATGTTCAATTGTGTGAGCTTGGAAAGTCCTTTTGAGCTGAATTTTCACAGAGAAGCATGAAACCTGAATAATTTCAAGATGGTAACTTTAATTTGGGTTAAGTCCTTTTAATTATCAGAAATTACAATTTGGTTCCTAAAGTTGTAATTTGTTCAATTGGGTCCCTGTTTGATCTCTGATGTTTGTGATCTTTGAGTATGATGTTTGTGTGATCACAATTAGGGTTAATGAGCATCTAGACAAGTCTAAAAAGAAGAAAAAAAAGGGTCGTTAATCAAGGTTGACTTTCGGGTTGACTTTAGTTTTCCCCGTGTGACTTTCTTAATTCGGGTCAACCGTCTAGGCCGGGTTAAGGGGGTTACATTTGGTGGTATCAGAGCTGAGTTCTCGAGTAATTGGGAATGTTGTTATGCATGATTGAAGCATGGTTTGGCTTGTATTCTTGTTGAATGAAAGTATGTTCAGTGATTTGAGATGATGATGTTTTTGAGATGTATGTTGTGATGATGCATGATGAGGGTACCCATTGCCAAACAAAAGCTAAAGAAATGATGTTGATTTTGAAAGAGATTGAGCTTGAATACTTGAAATTGCTTACCTTGCTGGGCCTGACTTGTTTTATTTTGTACTGTTATGCATGGTAAAAGTATGGCACCACGTAGAGAGTTAAGGAGTAGCGTGAGAGCTACGACCCCGGAAGGGAATGTGAATGAAGAGAATACGGGTAGTGTTGTGTTACCTCCTCCTCCACCTGGTGGTGGTGGTGCAGAGAGGGAAAGAGTTGGAGCTGAGGCAGCTGGTGCTAGAGCTGCAGGACCTGAGGTTGGTCAGGGGCAAGCGATGCCTGACATGTCTGTGCTGGTACAAGCTATTGCGGGTGCTTTTCGAGCAGCAGTAGCTGGAGCTCAAGGAGCTGGGCATCAGGGAGATGCTGGTGCTAGACTACCCTTAGAGCGTCTGCGCAGTCTTGGTGGGACTGAGTTTAGGGGTATGTCAGCTGAGAGGTCGGAAGCTTGGCTAGAGAGTACCAAGCGTGTCTTGGGACAGATGAGCTGCACTGATGTGCAAAAGTTGGGTTGTGTTGTGTCTTTGCTGCAAGGCGATGCTTATACGTGGTGGACGACCACAATCTCTGGAATGGCTGAAGCTGACATCACTTGGACATTCTTTCAGAATGCGTTCAAGAGGAGATATTTGGGGGTGAGATATCTGGATGAGAAAAGGCGTGAATTCATGTCTCTGTCCCAGGGGAACATGAGTGTGGCTGAGTACGAAGTACAGTTCGTACGCCTCAGTCAGTATGCACCGGAGCTGATACCTGATGAGCGAGAGAGGTGCGAAAGGTTCCGCTATGGCTTGGTGACGGAAGTAAAGACCTACATGTTGGCAGCTGAGTACAATGATTTTGATGTGTTGGTTAGTCGATCCAAGGACATAGAGATGAATCTGAGTTTGTCTGCGAAGGGTGCTGGAGCGAGTTCTGGGAAGAGAGCTGCTGAGTATAGTTCCGGAGGTGGACGGAACAAGAGGGGACGCGATCAGAGGTTTCAGTCCTCAGCTAAGAGAGGTGGGGGTGCGCCTGCTAGGGGTGGCAATGCTAGAGCTGACCCTAGTGCTTGTTGGATTTGTGGTTCCCGTGGTCACTTGAAGCGTGACTGTCCTCGTGCTGGAAGGGAGGTGCAAGCTCCTGTTGCTGCAGCTGGTTATGAGTGCTGGAATTGTGGTTCTGCTGACCACTTGAGGCGAGATTGTCCGAGGATGGCTGGTGGCCAAGAGCGTGCTCCTGTTGTTGCAGCACCGCAGAGAGGTCGTGGACGCGGCCGTGGTAATTTTCAGAGGCGTGAGGAAGGTGGTCGCGGAGTAGCTCATGTTGTGGCTATTCAACCTGAGGGTGGAGGCCAGGCAAGAGTGTATGCTCAGCGCGAGGGAAGGAATGATGCTGATGTGATTGCAGGTACCTTTACTTTGCAATCCTTGTCATTGCTTTCTTTGATAGATTCTGGATCTACGCATTCATACATTTTGCGTGAGCATGCTGAGTTGCTTGGTTTGCCTGTTGAGTCTTTGGATGTTGGTGTTAGAGTCACTAGTTCTTTTGGTGAAACTGTTGTGACTCGTAAGCTGTATAGAAGGTGTCCTTTGGTTGTTCAAGAGCATGTCTTTCATGTTGATCTTATGGAGTTGCCCTTCTATGGTTTTGATGTGATCCTTGGTATGGATTGGCTTGCTGAGCATCGTGCTGTTGTGGATTGTGAGAATAAGCGGGTTTCGCTTAAGCTTGCGGATGATTATGAAGTGGTGGTGATTGGTGAGAATGTGAAGTTTCTTGCCAATGTTGTTTCTACCTTGGAGGCGAGCAGGATGCTGAGGCAGGGTTGTGAGGCTTATCTGGCTTTTGTGATGAATCCTTGTTCTAAGGAGTTGAGGGTGCAAGATATCAGGGTTGTGAAGGAGTTTACTGATGTTTTTCCTGAGGAGTTGCCTGGTTTACCTCCTAATCGTGAGGTGGAGTTTGGAATTGAGCTGTATGAAAATACCACTCCTGTGTCCATTACTCCCTATAGAATGGCACCTAAGGAGCTGAAGGAGCTGAAGACGCAGTTGCAAGAGCTGCTTGATCGTGGTTTCATCCGGCCGAGTGTGTCGCCTTGGGGTGCTCCTGTCTTGTTTGTGAAGAAGAAAGATGGCACTATGAGGATGTGCATTGATTACCGTCAGCTGAACAAGTTGACTATCAAGAATCGGTATCCTTTGCCGAGGATTGATGATCTCTTTGATCAATTTCGGGGAGCTGCTATGTTCTCTAAGATTGACTTAAGGTCGGGGTATTATCAGTTGAAGGTGAAGGATGTGGACCTGCCTAAGACAGCTTTCAGGACAAGGTATGGGCATTATGAGTTCCTTGTGATGCCGTTTGGGTTGACAAATGCTCCTGCTGCTTTCATAGACATGATGAATCGTGTTTTTCATGAATACCTGGACAAGTTCGTTGTGGTGTTCATTGATGATATCCTCGTGTACTCGTGTACGGAGGAGGAGCACGAAGAGCATTTGAGGATTGTGCTGCAAGCTTTGTTGGAGAATCAGCTTTATGCTAAGTTGAGCAAGTGTGAGTTTTGGCTTAGAGAGGTGGTGTTTCTTGGACATGTGGTTTCGGCCGAGGGGATTCGTGTTGATCCTCAGAAGATCGAAGCGGTGATGAACTGGAAAGTTCCTAAGTCTGTTCAGGAGGTCCGTAGTTTCCTTGGTTTGGCGGGATACTACCGGAGGTTTGTGGATGGTTTTTCTAAAATTGCTGCTCCTTTGACGAAGCTGTTGCAGAAGGATGTTAAGTATGAGTGGACGGAAGCGAGACAGCTAGCTTTTGAGAAGCTGAAGGTGGCTTTGACGCAAGCTCCTATCTTGATTCAGCCTGAATCAGGGAAAGAGTTTGTGGTCTACAGTGATGCATCCTATGTTGGTTTGGGGTGTGTGCTGATGCAAGAGGGTAAGGTTGTGGCTTATGCGTCGCGGCAGTTGAAGGTGCATGAGCGCAATTATCCTACGCATGACATTGAGCTGGCTGCAGTGGTTTTTGCTCTGAAGATCTGGAGGCATTATCTGTATGGTGAGAAGTGTACTGTGTACACGGATCACAAGAGTTTGAGGTATCTGATGTCTCAGAAGGAGTTGAATCTTAGGCAGCGGCGTTGGTTGGAGTTGCTCAAGGATTATGATTTGACAATTGAGTATCATCCTGGAAAGGCTAATGTTGTTGCGGATGCTTTGAGTAGGAAGGTAGCTGTTGAGCTGAGGGCGATGTTTGCTAGCTTGAGCATATCGCGAGATGGTGGTCTTGTTGCTGAGTTGCAAGTGAAACCTTCGTTGGTTCAGTTGATCAAGGATAAGCAGTTGTTGGATGATTCCTTGGTGTCTCATGTTCAGGATATCGCGGAGGGTAGACCTTCGGATTTCTGCTTTAATGAGGATGGAGTGTTGTGTTTTGGTAGTCGGATAGTAGTGCCTGCTGATGCTGAGTTGAGGCATGCTATTCTGACTGAAGGTCATAGTAGTCCTTTTGCTATGCACCCTGGTAGTACTAAGATGTATCGTGATCTTCGTGATGAGTACTATTGGGTGGGTTTGAAGAAGGATGTTGCGGAGTTTGTGAGCAAGTGTTTGGTGTGTCAGCGAGTTAAGGCTGAACATCAGGTACCTTCTGGTTTGTTGCAACCGTTGAGAATCCCTGAATGGAAGTGGGAGAGGGTTACCATGGATTTTGTATCTGGTTTACCTTTGTCTCCAACAAAGAAGAATTCTGTTTGGGTGATTGTGGATCGCTTGACGAAGTGTGCGCATTTCTTGCCTGTGCATACTACGTTTTCTTTGGATAAGCTAGCAGAGCTGTACATTGCTGAGATTGTGAGGCTGCATGGTGTGCCTAAGTCGATTGTGTCGGATAGGGATCCGAGGTTCACATCGCGTTTCTGGCAGTGTTTGCATCAAGCTTTGGGTACAAGGTTGCATTTCAGTACATCCTATCATCCTCAGTCGGATGGTCAGTCTGAGCGGGTTATCCAGATTTTGGAGGATATGTTGAGATGCTGTGTAATAGAGTTCCAAGGTTCTTGGGAGAAGCATCTGCCTTTGGTTGAGTTCGCTTATAACAACAGTTTTCAGGCAAGTATACAGATGGCACCTTATGAGGCTCTATATGGGAGGAAGTGTAGGACTCCTCTTTGTTGGGCTGAAACTGGTCAAAAGTTGGTTTCGATGCCGGCTTTGTTGAAAGGAACCACCGAGAAGGTGAAGCTCATTTGTGAGCGGTTGAAGGCTGCTTCTGACCGGCAGAAGTCTTACGCGGATTTGAAGCGTAAGGAGATAGAGTTTGCGGTGGGTGATCGTGTGTTCTTGAAGGTTTCGCCTTGGAAGAAGGTGATGAAGTTTGGTCGGAAGGGTAAGCTGAGCCCTAGATACATTGGACCGTATGAGGTTGTTGAGCGAGTGGGTCCTGTTGTGTATCGGTTGAGGTTACCTCAAGAGCTGGAGAAGATTCATGATGTGTTTCATGTTTCTATGCTCAGGAAGTATAGATCTGATCCTTCGCATGTGATGCCTGTGGAGGAAGTGGAATTGAATCCGGATTTGACCTATGATGAGGAACCGGTGAAGGTTTTGGATTCAGATAGCAAGGTTCTTCGTGGCAAGACCATTGAGTTGGTGAAGGTGCTGTGGAAGCATCGAGGTGTTGAGGAAGCCACATGGGAGCGGAAGGAAGACATGCTGAAGCAGTTTCCTTATCTCTTTCCATCAGGTAAATTTCGAGGACGAAATTTCTTAAAGGGGGGGGAGAGTTGTAACGCCCCGGTTTTGGGCTTAGAAGTCTTGGGCGTTGACCGGTTGGTCAAAGTGCTGTTCGAATCGTAAGAGGTTAAATTAGGAAAGCCTAGTTCGGGTTGCATTAAAAATATGGAAAATGTTCTAAAATCATCTTTTAATATAATTAAGTGAACTGTGAAATCAATTTTGGAAAATGAGTTTTGGAAGGGTGACATTTTGGCTAGTGACCAAAATGTAATTTTTGAAAGTTTGGTGGCTGTTTTATAAAGGGTTGAAACTTTGAATCTTTAAGGAGCTATTTACCCAAAGGGAGTTTCTCCAGATTTTTCTAAGATATTTTGAGTTATAATTCTGATTTTAAAGATTTCATAAAGGAGGGAAATCTCATTTTGCTATTTTCTCAACTAACTTCTCATTTTCTTTCACTCTTTTTCTCTCAACCCAAACACTCCATTTCCAGAGTTTTGTTTCTGATTTTATCACCTAAATTCCTCCTTTCAACTCTCATTTAATCCCTAATCATTGAATCTTCAAAACCTCTTCAATTTCTACAAGTTTCATCAAGGATTTTCATTCCAAAAAGAGGAGAAACTCAAGTTTGGAGGTAAGAACGTCCTTCTCCTCTGAACTTCAAGTTCTTTACTGAAATTCCTAAGTTTTCAATCCTAAATTGATGTTTAATTAAAGGCTTTTAAGTTGATTTATAGATCTTGGCTAATTATGCAAGATTTTGATGATTTCACATGATTTTCGTTTGATCTGTTAAATCTGTGATTTGAGAGGTGTTTTTGATGTTAAATGATCTCTAAATTGATAAGGAAATGAGTTTTGATTGATGCAATCCCGGATAGGTTGAGTTTCCTAAGTTTAGCTTGTGTTTTAAGGTAGTTTTTGTGGTGATCTTGGTGATCTGTTGTTGCTGGAGGTATAAGGTTGTTAATAGGTTGTTTTTAGATGTTATATGATGTTAATGGAAGTGAGGTTTTGCTGGTTTATGGCTGGGCTTTGTTTAGAAGTGTTTTGGATGCATTTTCGGTTGTGTTTGGTGGCCGAAAAGGGAGGTTATGTGAGAGCAGCGAGTTTAGATGCTTTCATTGAAGCAATTAATGCATGATGATGCATTAATCCTCTGCTTTAATGTGTTGAAACAGGGGAGGCATCCTTGGATCCGAGAGTTGTTGATCCGGAGGCTTGATTTTGTGCTTTGGTTGAAGCAAAGTGGAATTTGGTGAGTGCATTTGTGAAAATGGATTTTCAGCTTTAAAACCAAGGTTTGAAGGTTTTGGGAGCTTAGTTTAAGTCTAAACAACTTTGCTAAGCTCAAGTGTAAGTTTTCGGATTTCTCTCTAAGTGGTGGCCATGTTTTGGTGTGTTGCAAAATGATGATTTGCATGATTAAATTACTATTTTGTAAGCATGATATAGCATGATATTTGCTGATGTTTTAAGCCATGTGTTGAAGGTAACTCTAGGTAGGAGTTCCTTGATTTTATACATTGTTTAAATGTGGATTTGATGCTTTGAAATGCATGGTGAAATGGCTTGGTTTAATGCTTTAAAACAGTGGATTATATGATGTGAAATATGTATATTGGCAAGTGATGTTTTGTAAAAGTGAAGGTCACTAAGGTGGTTAAAAGTCCTTGAGTGAGCCTTGTTATTTAAGAACATCAAGGTGGTTAAAAGTCCTTGGATGGTTCTTGTTGCGGACACTAAGGTGGTTAAAAGTCCTTAGGTGCTCCTTTCCATGGTGGTTAAAAGTCCATGGGGCCAAGGTGTTTAAAAGTCCTTGGGGCCAAGGTGTTTAAAAGTCCTTGGGGTGATTCAAGCATTGGACACAAAGGTGGTTAAAAGTCCTTGTGTGGTCCTCATTCATGGTGTTTAAAAGTCCATGGCAAAGGTGTTTAAAAGTCCTTGGGGAAAGTTGTTGAACTTGTTTTTAATAAATGAAATGTATCACTTGAGCCAATATGACATGTTGAGCAATTTGTGAAGCATGAGATGCTTGTTTAAAGGTTTATGTTGAAGCATGAGATTGCTTGTTTTAAGTATGCTTTGAGCATGTACAAGGATTGATTTTGAGCATGTTTTATAAATGGTTTTAATTGCATTATTGAATTGTTTTTAATGAGCATGCCTCACTAAGCTTTTGCTTACGCTCTCTACGTTTTCATAATTCAATAATGCAGAGCATTAGAGTCTTTGAGGGGCAGTAAGAAAGGTCAAGCAATCAAGTTCAAGAGAAGCTCATAGTATGGAAGGTTTTGTTAAACATTTAGCTTTTGTGTGTTTTGGCAATGGGGGACCAATGTGTATTGTTTTGGGAGGTGTTTGAGACTCCCTAAATATGTTGAATGTTGTTTTAATTGCTGGTTTTTGGATTGGAACCTTATATGCTTGTTTTGGAAGTTTGAAGCTTGAGTGGCTAACTTGTGTAGGAAGCATGCCTATAGAATTGGGGCTTTTTGCATATGATATTATATTGTTGATTTGTTGGTTCCTATAAGTCATATATATGTTTAATTGCATGCTGGTAAAGTTTGGTGACGTTTGGAGCATGTTTGGATGATCAATTGCATGATTTGGTATGCTTGTTTGCTGCAATCTGTGCAGGCGTTTCGGAACAGTATGCACCGTTTCGGAACGGGTGCCTTACACGAACCCAGGCGTCCGAAACGGTGTGCACCGTTTCGAAACGGTTTGGTCTCTGCCAAGGCCGTGTATCGGAACGGTGTTGGTCGGTTTCGGAATGGCCCGTGTTTCGGAACAGGGTCGAGCCGTTTCGGAACGTCCGACCGTTAGGGAGCTGACATGGGCAGTTATGTGTTTTGAATTGTTTACGTTTTGGTCCTGAATCTTGCATGTTCAATTGTGTGAGCTTGGAAAGTCCTTTTGAGCTGAATTTTCACAGAGAAGCATGAAACCTGAATAATTTCAAGATGGTAACTTTAATTTGGGTTAAGTCCTTTTAATTATCAGAAATTACAATTTGGTTCCTAAAGTTGTAATTTGTTCAATTGGGTCCCTGTTTGATCTCTGATGTTTGTGATCTTTGAGTATGATGTTTGTGTGATCACAATTAGGGTTATTGAGCATCTAGACAAGTCTAAAAAGAAAAAAAAAGGGTCGTTAATCAAGGTTGACTTTCGGGTTGACTTTGGTTTTCCCCGTGTGACTTTCTTAATTTGGGTCAACCGTCTAGGCCGGGTTAAAGGGGTTACAGCGCAAAACACCCTTGAACTATTAAACACATTTTCACACTAAGCAGCAACATAACCCTACCCTCTCTATCAATCTGATCAATTCCTTTAATTACTTGTGTTTAGTTTTACTTTTCTTCTCAAAAACCATCTTACTTGTGCATTTACTTTTCTTGTACAGGAACAACAATTCGAATGAAGTTGTCCAATCCCTGTGGGAGACGATATCTTATATACTATAACTTGACAGGAGTGTGCACTTGCGCTCATAAATAGAGTACACCCAAACGCTCTACAAGTTTTTTACGCCCTTGTCGGGGATTGGTAACAACAAAATTCGTCTTTAATTTCTACATTTTTATTTCTTTACATTTCATTTCATTTCATTTTATTTTATTTTTAATAAAAGAAAGAATTTTACAATTTCCTTTGTTAGTGTATGACTAGGGCGAATCCAAAAGAAGAAATCATCTTCTACGACGATATCGAACGTATAGCAAGAGAGCTCAAGAAGGATATCATAGTAACCCTAGGGAAAAACAAAGAAGAAAAAGAAAAAGCAAAGGTAAACATGGACCCACCCAACAATGCCGCAAATGGTAGGGAAGGGCAGCAAGACTTGCCGCCCAGAGAACATCAAAATCCACCAAGGCAGGAACCCCCTCTTCCGCCCAGGCAGCCCCAGAATGTTCGAACCACTAGAGATTATCTGGAACATGACTTCAGAGGGTTTGATCCAACTGTGACAGAACCTGAAATTGAGGCAGATCACTTCGAGTTGAAGCTCGTTATGTTTAACATGATCAACACGTTAGGGAAATTTGGAGGGACGTCCACAGAAGATGCGCGACAGCACTTGAGAGGATTCCTGGACATCTGCAAATCATTCAAAATACACGGGGTCCATCAAGACGTACTGAGGCTGAGATTATTTCCCTATTCACTAAGGGATAGGGCAAAATAGTGGTTAAAAAACCAGCCAGCAGGATCGTTCAAAACATAGACAGAGATGTGTAAAGATTTTCTGGATCGATTCAGCCCGTCCAATGTCACAAACAGACTACGAAACGAGATAACAACCTTCCGACAAGGGGATGACGAGACGATGTATGAAGCATAGGAGTGGTACCAACAGATGCTGAACAACTGTCCGCTACATGGTCTTCCGGCTTGGACACAAGTATCAATATTCTACAACGGGGTGAACTACCCAACACAGATGATGATTAATGCCTCATCCAATGGAATCATCCTTGAAAGACCACCAGAGGAGGCACTACGGATTCTGAACCAAGCCGCCAAGAACGATTACAAGTATGCAACAGCCTTTCGAGGCGGCATTAGGCGGCCATCCACTGTGAACGAGGTAGAAGCCTTAGAATCTGTCAATGCCTGCCTTGACAAGATGACAGAGCTGGTCATGAGCATCGTAAAACCTGCTGGGAAAGTCTATAAGGTAAAGGTTGTGGAGTCGTTCTGTGACGAGTGTGGGGGCAACCATGATTCCTCTGACTGCACCGTATCTGCCAACTTTATGGGAGGATACGAGAGGAACAACAGACCTTCCCAGAACACCTACAACCCTGGATTGAAGAACCATCCCAACTTCTCCTGGATCAACTCAAAGACTGCTGCAAACCCACAACAACAACGGAGAGGCTACCAACAAAACATGTCCAGACAGCAGGCTCAACAGCCGCAAAACAATAATTCACAAGAAGCAACTCTTCATACTTTCATGTCTAGAACTAGTGATTTTATTGTTCGCACTAATAAATTCATTGATAAAACAGAGTCTTTAATGGACAGGATAGAGATGAAGATGAACAACTAGGAGGCTGCTATAAAAAACCTAGAAACCCAATTTGGGCAGTTCACAGAGATCTTCAGCAGCCGAACAATAGGAGCAGCATCCAGCAGCACAAAGGCAGTAGCTAAACCTACTTACAAGCAGTGCAAAGCTATATCTACCAGAAGTGGGAAGTAGTTGGATGAACCCAGGGTGGAAAAACAACTAGAAACACAGCCTGTCGTGGTAGCATCAACACCAGTCGCCCCAGCAGCTGAACATAACATCAGTCCTGAAGCAGATGATCCTACACAGGTTAAGTTCCCATGCAAGGAGCATATAGAGGACATTTGCCTGCCAACACCTTTCCCCCAAAGGATTAAGCAACAGAAGCAAGAGCACTAGTTTAGAAGGTTCCTTGATATTCTGAAACAGGTGCACATAAACATACCTCTAATAGAAGCCATTCAAAATATGTCCAACTATGCCAAACATCTCAGGGACATGGTTTCTAAAAGGAAGAGGATCTGGGAGTTCGAAATAGTTGCTGTAATAGAAGAGTGCATGGCAATGCTGCACAACAAACTGCCGCCCAAGCAAACAGACCCGGGCAGCTTTGTTATCCCATGTAGGATAGGCAGCAAACACGAAACAAAAGCATTGTGTGACTTGGGAGCCAGCATCAACCTAATGCCCAAAGCAGTCTTCGATAAATTAGGAATTGGGCCAGCCAAGTCTACCTCCGTCATGCTAAAACTTGTCGATCATTCGTTTGTACAACCGGAGGGTAAAATCGAAGACATCCTAGTGAAGGTGGGCAACCTGATTCTTCCAGCTGATTTCCTCATCCTAGACTGTGAGGCCGATGAAAAATCCTCTATCATCCTTGGGTGACCATTCTTGGCCACGAGCAGAACGTTAATAGATGCGGAACATGGGGAGCTGACCATCAGGGTAGACAACTAGAGCATAAAGTTAAATGTACTACAACCCTCAGTAAAAGAAGAGGAAGGATGTCTAGATTCAAAAGCTGCCAAAATCAGCATAAAGACAGGCCAAGGCAGCAGCTGTCGCGACAGACCAAAGGGCAGGCTAAATGACCCAACAACACAGAACCTGAAGGCACAAGAGGACCCCCCAGGAGGGAAGGACAAGCCAAATTACCTCAGGAAGTGGTTATGTTTGGGAGATGTGCCCAAATGCACTCCCAACATAGCTTACATTTTTATATAATTTCTTTATTTTTATTTTTATCCATTAGGATTGGAATTTAATTTATTTTTTAAGGATTAGATTAGTTTCCAGATTTTTATTTTTTTCATAAGTTACTTAATTACTTTTATTTTTATTTTTATTTCAATATTAGGAATAAAAGAGTCGGATCAAGAAAGAGGCCTAGTAAGGAGCCCGCCCACCATCCCGCCGAGACATCCCAGCGCAGAAACGCGTAACGGCTAGTTGTAGGGCGTGTAGGTGTTCCCTTTTAGTGAGAGCGCAAGTGCACACTCTTGTCAAGTTATTGTATAAAAGATGTCGAATCCCACGAGGATTGGACAGGTTGGATCATTTTGTAGTCCATGCACAAGTTAAAGTGAAAACACATGTAAAGTGATTGTTTGGATGAATAGTGAAATAAAGTAAAACACAAATAATAAATGAGGTGATTCAGATTGATAAAGCAGGCAGGGTTATGCTGCCACTTAGTGTGAAACTACGTTGTGAAAGGTTGAGTTGTTTTGTGCTGCCACAATATGCTGGCTTGGCGGGTATGGCAGGCGGCAAGATACGACCCTGTCATGCAGCCATAGTAGGTCACTGCTTTTGCATCTTTCGCTGTCTCGGCAGGTGAAATGGAAATAAGTCTCGGCAGAAAATCTTGCAGATACTCCAAGTTCGGCATGATAGTCGACAGTGATCCTTCCTATTTCTAGGCAAGGATGCTCGAAACCTAGCGTGACGTAGGCAATACCTAGCAATCTCAGCGTGAACCTAACACAAGCTAGTAAACTCGGTTGGTGATCCCTTTTAGCCGTTGAAACTTGTGAACTTTTGGGAACAAAGTTAGTCACACCTCAGCATGTTGTGACCGTGCTTAACCCTTTCGTGAAGTTGACACTTTCGTGCCCCCTAAATGGATTCTCTCAACTGACTGGTTAGGACTAATTGAAAGAATGAAGTTCAAAGATTAAGCAAACTTGGAATATTTTATTGAAAAAAAACTCAAAACCTAATACAATCGTTTCACAGCTAATTTACAACATAACCTAACCCAAATGAAGTTTAGAACAAGGTGACAGCAAAGAACATTAGCTAAGTCTATAGAAAACCTAAAATGATTTGAACTAGGAGTACATTGAGTATTTATAGACAAATAACTAGGCTAAGTCCTTCTTAGAGTAGAAGTTCTCAAAAGTAGCTTTCCACATTTAATGTGACTTTAAACTCTGACTTCTTTGTGTTGAATGTAAACTCTGTCTGCCGCAACAAACGTCGAAAAATCAAGTGGATGGCGGCGATAGACTCAGGATTTTAAGCTATACAAATCTCACTTCGGTTCTCCAACTCTATAGTCAACTGTTGTGGGCAACAAGGTCGGTAGTAACATTACTCGACAGCTACTTGACAGCAACTAACATCTGCAGGAACTGCATCAGTACAACTCCTAGGTCTACTGCCTCAGCATTGCATCCTGAGCTCCTCTTTCCCTTCCTCGGCCTTTATTACCTAAAAACAAAAATTCACTAAAACAATATCTATTGTTTACCAAATAAACGATAATTTATAAAAGCAAGGTAAAACGAAGAAATATTGTAAAATGCAATGCATGGACCTACTTATGCCTAAAATGAGCTTAAACAGTAATAATAAGAAGTGGAATGTGTATGAAATATAGGACTTGTGGACACTTTACACACCCCAAAATCGAACTATTGCTTGTCCTCAAGCAATGCAACCTAAAATACTTGCTCTAATAATAATCAGAAAGAAGAACTTGTTTTTAACTTGATTTTATGCCTCAAGGTCGTGGCACCTATATTAAATTAGTGAAAGGAAATATACAAGAAAATAACTCAGAATTAATTTTCTCATGCCAATGTGGTGTGTGCATGTCTGTAAACAAGCTGAATATGCAGAATAAATAATTAAACAAAGATGATGTTGTGATTTAAAGGTTGCTGCCAAGGCAGCATAGTTAAGCACATTAATTTAATCATGGGAGTGAGGGCTTCAGCTTGTCACAACTACTCTTCTAGGTCTGAAGTTGAGATAGGAGCAAACTACAGAACCCCAGACCCTTAAAGTAGAGTCATCCCGTGAAGGCTTTCTTTCACTCATACTAATTTGTTCGTCACTTTAAGGATTTCAGATTTATGGACTTTGATAGCAGCGGAGTGTCCTCGCACATGATTCTTCCTAGAGCCTGTTGCGGGCACCTCTAGGGTAACACAACATTATTCCTTATTTTTGATTCTGCTACTGTGCCAGTGCTATATTTTTCTGTTCCTTTTGCCTGCCTCGGCTGCTACCAGTAATCATCGTTCGAATTTTGCAATGAATTCTAAAAATAAACAGGCAATGTTCATCAAATATTCTAACACATTCTAACACATTCAGCGAGTCATATTTCATGCTTTCCCCAAGATTAAGTTCATTTTTAGTTAGGTGCGAAAATAAATTGATCGGCTATCCTATCATAGGCACAAGTCATAACAAAATTTTCTTTTCCAATTATTACTAAGGCAAGTACAATACAACCTATATGCAACGAAATATGCCTAGACAAATGATGTGAGAGCTATTCCCCCCAAACTCGATATGGGCATTGCCCTCAATGCTCAAAACAGGAAAAAAAATAAACAAATAAGAGAAAATAAATACAAGTTAAGAAATAAAAATAGAAAACATAAAAAGAAAAAGGAAAGAAAAGAGAAAGAAAACTAAAAGTTTGATGAGGGTTGAGAGGAGGCTGGAGTCTTGTCAGTTGAGGAGGAGGAAAATGTTTGGATGACGAAACGACGGCCGGCAGATGCCTTGGTCGCTGTAACGCCCCGGTTTTGGGCTTAGGAGTTTTGGGCGTTGACCGGTTTGGTCAAAGTGTTGTTCGAATCTAAAAAGGTGAAATTAGGAAAGCCTAGTTCGGGTTGCATTAAAAATATGGAAAAATGTTCTAAAATCATCTTTTAATATAATTAAGTGAACTGTGAAATCAATTTTGGAAAATGAGTTTTGGAAGGGTGACATTTTGGCTAGTGACCAAAATGTAATTTTTGAAAGTTTGGTGACTGTTTTATAAAGGGTTGAAACTTTGAATCTTTAAGGAGCTATTATTCCAAAAGCAGTTTCTCCAGATTTTTCTAAGATATTTTAAGGATTTATTCTGATTTTAAAACATATCAAAAGTGGAGGGAAAGCCATTTTGGCCATTTTGATAACTAACTTCCTATTTTCCTTTCTCTCATTTTCTCTCAACCCAAACACTTTCTTTCCAGAGAATGGTTTCTGATTTTCTCACCTAAATCCCTCCTTTCAACTCTCTTTTGATTCCTAATCAACATATCTACAAAACCTCATCATTTGCTACTTGATTCATCAAGGTTTTTGATTCCAAAAAGAGGAGAAACTCAAGTTTGGAGGTAAGAACGTCCTTCTCCTCTAAACTATCAGTTCTTTACTGAAATTCCTAAGTTTTCAATCCTTAATTGATGTTTTATTAAAGGCTTTTGAGTTGTGAATTGGATCTTGGCTTATAATGCAAGATTTGGTGGTTTTTGATGATTTTCGTTTGATCTGTTAAATTTGTGATTTGAGATGTGTTTTTGATGTTATTTGGACTCTAAATTGATAAGGAATTGAGTTTTGATTAATGCAATCCCGGATAGGTTGAGTTTCCTAAGTTTAGCTTGTGATTCTTGATTGTTTTTTAGGTGATCTTGTGGATCTGATGTTGCTGGAGGTATAAGGATGTTAATAGGTTCTTTTTAGATGTTAAATGATGTTAATAGATGTTTGGTTTTGTTGGTTAATGGCTGGGCTTTGTTGAGAGGTGGTTTGGATGCATTTTCGGTTGTGTTTGGTGGCCGAAAATGGAGTATGGATGAGAGCAGCGAGTTTAGGTGCTTTCATTGAAGCAATTAATGCATGATGATGCATTAATCCTCTGCTTTGATGTGTTAAAACAGGGGAGGCATCTTTGGATCCAAGAGTTGTTTATCCGGAAGCTTGATTTGGTGCTTCGACAAGAGGCGAAGTGGAATCGGTGAGTGAAATTGGGTTTTCGGCTTTGAAACCAATGCCTTGGGAGCTTAGTTTAAGTCTAAACAACTTTGCTAAGCTCAAGTGTAAGTTTTCGGAAATACTCTCTAGTGGTGGCCATGATTTGATTGTTGTGCAATGTGGTTTATTGCATGTTTTAAACTCTGTTTTGAAAGCATGATTTAGCATGGTTAATGCTGTTTTTGTAAGCCATATGTTGAAGGAAGCTCAAGGTAAGAGTTCCTTGTTTTTGAACATTGACTAAATGTGGTTTGATGCTTTTAAATGCATGATGAATATGGCTTGGTTTAATGCTTTAAAACAGTGGATAAAATGTTGATAATGATGTATATTGGCAAGTGATGTTTTGAAAAGGTTAAGGTCACTAAGGTGGTTAAAAGTCCTTGAGTGAGCCTTGTTTACTTAAGAACATCAAGGTGGTTAAAAGTCCTTGGATGATTCTTGCTACGGACACAAAGGTGGTTAAAAGTCCTTGTGTGATCCTTTCCATGGTGTTTAAAAGTCCATGGGGCCATGGTGTTTAAAAGTCCATGAGGCCAAGGTGTTTAAAAGTCCTTGGGGCCAAGGTGTTTAAAAGTCCTTGGGGTGAAACTTGATACGGACACAAAGGTGGTTAAAAGTCCTTGTGTGGTCCATTCCATGGTGGTTAAAAGTCCATGGGGCCAAGGTGTTTAAAAGTCCTTGGGGCCAAGGTGTTTAAAAGTCCTTGGGGTGAAAGTTGATGAACTTGTTTTTAAAGAAATGGAATTTATCACTTGTGGCCAATATGACATGTTATGATATGAAGCATGAGATGCTTGTTTGAAGTATGCTTTTGAGCATGTGTAAATGTTGATTTGAAGCATGATTTATAAAGTGTTTTATAAATGCATTATTGAATGGTTTTATTGAGCATTCCTCACTAAGCTTTTGCTTACGCTCTCTTTCGTTTTCTTAAATCAATAATGCAGAACACTAGAGTACTTTGAGGGCAGCAAGGAGGGCAAGCATTCAAGTGAAAGTAAAGCTCAAAGTATGGAAGGTTTCTTAAGTACATTTTTAGCTTTTGGTAATTTGGCAATGGGGGACCTATGTGTATGTTTTGGGAAAGGTTTTGAACTCCCTAAGTATGTTAAATGTTGTTGAGAATGTTGGTTTTTGAGTTTGGCCTTTACATGCTTGAAATGGAAGTTTATGCTTGAATGGTTTGCTTGTGTAGGAAGCATGCCTATAGATTTGGGGCTTTTCATATATGATGTTATTTTGTTGAATTGTTGATGCATGTATGTCTCATATATGTTGAATTGCATGTTGGTAAAGTTTGGTGGTAATTGGAGCAAGATTGGATGTTTAATTGCATGTTTAAGTATGCATTTTGGGGCAATCTGTGCAGGGCGTTTCGGAACAGTGCCTGCCGTTTCGGAACGGGTGCCTTAAACAAGCCCAGACGTCCAAAACGGGAGAGACCGTTCCGAAACGGTTTGGCTACTGCCAGCCCGTGTTCCGGTACGCGTTGCGGAACGGCCCGTGTTTCGAAACGGGCTCTGCCTGTTCCGGAACGGGTGACCGTTGGGGGCTGACATTGGCAGTTAAATGTTTTGAATTGTTTGCGTTTTAGTCCTGAACCTTGTTTGTGCAATTGTATGAGTTCGAGAAGTCCTTTTGAGCTGAAATTTCACAGAGAAGCATGAAATCTGACTAATTTCAAGTTGGTAACTTTAATTTGGGTTAAGTCCTCCTTTTTATCAGAAATTACAATTTGGTCCCTAAAGTTGTAATTTGTTCAATTGGGTCCCTGTTTAATCTCTGATGCTTGTGATCTTTGAATATGTTGTTGAGTGATCACAATTAGGGTTAATGTGCATCTAGACAAGATTAAAAAGAAAAAAAAGGGTCGTTAATCAAGGTTGACTTTCGGGTTGACTTTGGTTTTCCCCGTGTGACTTTCTTAATTCGGGTCAACCGTCTAGGCCGGGTTAAGGGGGTTACAGTCGCGGTCTTAGCAGGTGAGGTTTTTGCTTTCCACGGTGGCTGGACTCTTTTTGGCGTATGATAGGAGGATCATGTAGAGCTTCTCCCCATCTTAAACCTTTAATTAAGTTTGGGATTCAACGTCATGCTCATAGAGAACAATTTTCATTATAGCTTCATCTTTACACTATTTTTATGTTATCATCAATGAAGGTAATAAACATATTCCTTCAACCAATATGTTGTCATATCAGTTGTTATGGCAATAACATTGCCCTCGTTTGGAAGTCTATAGTCCGAATACTTGTTCCCATCTTATGGAAATTGAAGTATTTTTTTAATGAAATTTTACTTCTTGAACACACAGTCTAATTTACGGTCTGAAGTCGTTTTTGACTTCCACTACGTTTGCCGTGATAATATTTGTCTTAGCAATATTTACTTTAGTAACATTTGAAGGTGGTAACAATATTTACCTTATCCTCTCTAATAATAGGAGGATCATCCTTCATATATTTAACCATGTTTGTCACGGTCAATTATGCAACATCTTTTGTTGCCATGTATGAAATTCTTTCCAATAAATTTCACTGATTTTTTCATTGTGTCACGTAGACACAATCCAAAACCAAGCATTATGAATCTGTTAAACGTCAGAAATTTAGTCAAAGACTAAAACCAGAAACAGAAACATAATTTCTAACTTTTGTTAGACGACGGTGATTTAGTAAACTAAACCCCAAACAAAAGTTCACACGGTATTAATAGAAAGAACAATAATAAACAATGCACCAGGTAGGTAACTTATGAAAGAGAGGTGGTGCACTAGGCACGCTTAAATACCAAGTCTCTCAAAAAACCAATCCTAGACATGCATTTTTAAATTTTCTTTCAATCACCGTTTATGGATTATATTCTTGAAATTATTCCAAGCATGGATGATCAATCGAAATCACTACCTTTGATTCACAACAATTTGGAATCTTTCATTTGTGGTCCAACGACCCTCTCGATTCTTTAGCCATTTTTAAACATTGTGCACTTCATAGCATGCATCAGAATAGACTTTAAGAATTTAATTTTAACATAGAGAACAAAATTCTTCTATGCTTTGATTCGAGACCTTAGTCAGAATTTAGTAACCAATGTTATTTCCAAAATAAATTCACCGATTTATTTCTAAAATAGAATTATACTTGATTCTTTAAGAAATAATAACTTTAAGTTATTTATCTTTCCAAAATAAATTCACCAATTTATTTCAAGGTTGAATCATTCTAGATTCTCACAAAATTAAATCCAACGATTTATTTCCCTTAACAAGTTAGAATCAACACATGATTCTAGTACAGAAATAAATTAAATGATTTATTTTCTTTTATACAAATTGAATCATATTTGATTCTTACGGAAATAAATTCAATGATTTATTTTTCTTAACAAGTTAGAATCAACGCATGTTTCTAGTACAGAAATAAATTTAATGATTTATTTTCTTTTACACAAATTTAATCATATTTGATTCTATCGGAAATAAATTCAATGATTATTTTTCTTAACAAGTTAGAATCAACACATGATTCTAGCATAGAAATAAAATTAATGATTTATTTCCTTTTACAAAAATTGAATCATACTTGATTCTTACGGAAATAAATTCAATGATTTATTTTCCTTGCAACGTTAGAATCATAGAAGATTCTCTTGAAAATAAATTCAATGATTTATTTTCTTTTCTAAAATTAGAATCAACACAAGATTCTAATTTAGTAGTTTATTTCCATTATATCTTCTGTTAAACAACAGAGATATCAATCCAACTTAGTTCTGTTTAACCAACAGAAATCAAAAGGAATTAATCCTTTGATTTTAATTCCATATCTTGTTTGGAAGATTAAGTAAACTCGTTAAAACGGCAGGAATTAAATTCACAAAACGAATTATTTACGACATCTTTTATTTCCAAAACAAAACACGACTTCGCATGGATATCATATTTCTCTCTACAAAATTTCTCAAAAGAAATTGTTAGTACGAAATAAAATCCACATAATTTCCAAATATACAAAGAATCACAATTAAGACAAAAAATGTGACAAAGTATAATTTATATACATGTCATATTTAAAATGTCCACGTTATAGGGTAACACTATCATAATAATATTACCAAAAATATTACAAAATTTAAAACGTTATCTTAACAGTACATGCAAATATATATTTAAAGTTTTTATTTCCATTCCAAGAATGGTTGGCATATAAGGTTATAAAGTTACCATATTTTCATATTGAATGTCATATTTATTATTTAATATTAATGTCAAAAAAATATAAGGAATATTTCATTATTACCTTAACAATATTATAAAAAAAAGTTTAATTATGGCATAAACCATACCGTTTTAAAAGTCAAAATTTAATATGGAATATTACCTTAATAATACCATAGTTTATAGTTTTAAAAGTGTCATATTTACAAGAAAACTTATTAAGGAATATTTATAATACATTATTAATTGAATATCCAAATGTTCTTTCTCAAGAAAACGCTTGCATCGTGTTGAATCTATGGTGTTGGTGATCTCAACGTTTCTTGTCTTTGGGCATTCACTTTTTCTATGCGTGAAAATTTCTTCATCGTGTGAATCATTGCATTAGATACAATAATCTTTTCATCTTGGATTAAAACTGACAATCTGTCTTAAGATTGTTAGAAAATAAGCGTTAATCCAAGAATAAATAATAAGATAAGTAATATTATTTAAACGAACAGTACAAAATTAAGAACAATACAACAATATATAAATCAAACCGATTTGGAACCAAAAGAAACGTGTTGAGGCTTGTACGAACGCAGTTTCCTTAAGACAGATTTTCGGCCACTCCTATGGTGCTCGAGTTCATTGGTCGTCTGTCTCCCAGGATACAACAATAAGATCAACCACATTTGCACTACTATGGAGATCACGAACTGACACTTGCCTTCGCCTATCACCGAAAACCACTTGTAAAATTCACAGAGTAAAACAATAAAAAATTTCTGTGGTTTTGATTTGTATAAAACCTAGAATGTTTACTCCCTATTTATAGGAGTGTCATGAGGGTATAAGTGGAAATTTGACCTAATAGAGCATTTGATATTGAGAATTAATTAATTCTTCTTATAAAGCAATTTCCAAAATTATTATCTGAATTAAAGGTAACTTCCAATATTTACCCTATTAATTCCAAGATAAAATTTGGCAAATTTATATTTTTATTTGAGGAAAATTCACTTCAAATTTGGGTCAAAATATCTGCAAGCCCACGAAGGACCAGACCGGTTCAGACATTTGCGTTACCCACGTCGTGCACGTCTGCACATTTACGGGATAAAATTCGTCTGCCCCTTTTCGGTGCCCCTACATATGCCCCAACACTAAAAAACACTATAAAATTAAAATCTAAGCCCTAACCCTAAATTCTAAATCCTAAACCCTACACCCTATACCCTAAAAAATATACCCTACCCTAAATTCCCTAAACCCTAACCACAACCCCTAACCTAAAACCCTAAATCCTAAACCCTAAAGTTAATTTTGAGCGTGGGGGCATATGTAGGGGCACCGAAAAGGGGTAGAGGAATTTCATCCACATTTACGAACCAACAATTGGTTCCACATTTTCCTCAACAACATTTGAATCAATTTCTTATTCAAAGCTCCAAAATTATCAAATTTTTCCAACAACCGTTACACTTTAATCATATGGAGTTTCAAACAGACCATTGTAAAATGACTTATCTAGAATAAATTTCCTATGATAATTAGAACATGTTGCAATCACGTAAGATTCTACCGTTCTTATTTATGAATTCAAAATCTAAATCTGGAGGAGAAACATTTTTTCTTCCTTTTGTTTATAAATTTTGTTTTAATGAGTTTTTGTTTGTTGAAGGATACATAAAGAACAAACGGAGAAATGGCAGGAAGAGATCAAGGAGCTGAGACTGACAGATGCATCAAACTAACATGTAGTTTGTAGACTTTTGCAGGCAAAAGCTCTTGAAGAAAAGAATATGCGTGATCTTCTTGCTCAAAGAGATCAAGCGGAAAGAAATGTACACTTTTGTGTTTTCACCTGTGAAGATACTTCAAGATTACGAAGTCATTGCATTTTCACCAACTGTCTTGCTTTTCTTTTTCCTTTGCAGAAAGTGGCAGAAACTCTCGATGCTGATGTCAAGAGGTGGTCGAGTGGGAAAGAAGGGAACCTGCGTGCATTGTTTTCAACTTTGCAATATGTATGTTATAGTATCTAAAATCTGCTCATCATTTCCTTTGACTTGATATTTGATGTGCTGGGATCTATCCAATGTTCTTATTGCTTATGGACTTTGGCACCATAATTTTTCAAATACGTTGTTTTATATGGTTTAATGAGTTAATGATAGAAAGTTGATTTAACGGTGAACTTTGGTTCCTGATTTTTGGTGCATTTTTGTTCATTCTGCAGGTTAATGCAAGGAGGCTATTGGAATCTAAACAGACTACACCACATTTGTATTTATCTTCAAGAAAATGCATTTGTAGTGACTTTCAAAATAGTCACAAAAAGTATTAAATTTAGTCACTGAAATTTACAGTGACTATTTTTCTGAGTCGTCACCTGTCGTCACTAATAACTCCGTCACAATTATATTAGTGACAACTTTCATGTATTTCGTCACAATAGTTATGTTTTTTATGACCACACTATTTGACACAAATGATTATTAATAGTGACTAAAATTTAGACACTAATGTTATTCTTACTAGTGACAAACATATTATCACAAATACATATTTAAATAGTGTCTAAAATATGTCGTCACTGTCAATAATTAAAAATTAATTATATTTTTAGTTGTAACCATTTTATTTAGGGTTTAAACTAATCACTAATTGTCCCTGAAATTTAATGGAGTTTTTGCATTTTAGTCCGCAAAGTTTTAAGTTTTCATTAGATCACTGAAATTTAATTATAAATAATGTAGCATATTCAAATATCAATTTCTGGTAAATAAATGCAATGCATGGCTTCAAGAATGATCGAACCTGGAACCTTTTGGGCGAGAGTGCAATACTTATCCACTAGGCTAGGTAAGAAATTTTATACTATTTTGAAAGAAAAAGTAATTTTTAGGTTTAATTGTAATTGAAATTAATTTTATTTATTTTAAAAATATTTATTAATTATAACACATTATTATAATAATAATTTACCTAATTTTTCTATGGTTTCTTATACGAAGTACGTATGTTGAAGAAACCATTTAGATTTTTTTTCTGTAGAAAAAACTAATCAAAATGAAATATATCTGTTAAAATTTTCAAAAAAAATTCTATCATATACATAGTAGTCTTTGTACTCTAATTTGGTCACTTTAAATTTTTATACTTTTGAATTTTTTATCCTGACATGAATGTTCGTATTTAAATATGTTAAGTAAATTTTTTTAGCTAATTTGTTATACATAAGTTGCTTATTTAATTTTTTCTTTAATTTCATCATTTTTAGTCCTTGTAATTTAGTCATATTCTCGGTGTCTTGTTAGGAGTAGGATTAAAATTTTAAATTTTGAAAAATATAGGGACTAAAGTTGATCAAAAATAGATTGACTAAAACAACAATTTACACATAGTATAGACTATAGAAATATTTTACATTTTGACAAACTAGTTTATGATAACTTTACTTTTTATAATTATAAAAATAAATTTATCATTGTGACAATGTCTAATTTGTCATTACTTTTATTTTTTTATTTGTGACAAAAATTTATCACAACAAAAAGTGAAACTTTAAGTGACAAGTAATTTCATTGTAACAACAAATATCAAATAATAGCGACCACTTCACATATCGTCACTATCATGTGTCAAAGTTTTAGTGACAATGAACTTTTTGTCACAATTGTATACTTATAGTGAGAATTCATTTGTGAAAAATGCAATCGGCACAATTACTATTGTTACAGTGACCAAATAAAATTATGTCACAATTACTTATACTAATTGTGTCGCACAAAAAAATTGTCACAAAAAGTTAATATTTGTGACAAAATTATTCCCAGTCACTATTAATTTGTCACTAAAAACCTATATTCTTGTAGTGATGTTGGAACATAAAATGTGTATTGACAAATTGTAGTATCATTTAATCTTTGAACTTAACGGTTTTCATGTGTTCATTAGATGTTGTACTGGATCCTCTTCTTTCTTTATTTTTTTTTTTGTGTTGTAGTAAATTCTCAAAGTTAACTTTATCTATTGCTTAAATAATTTCTTATTGATTCAAGTGATATGAGTGTAATGATTTGGATCATTGTTATGGATCAATTTCTTAAATTTTAGTCATTTTACATTTTAGATTTAAAAATTTAATTTTAATTGCCAATGGTTTGAAATAGTAATTTGTAAAAAAAAAATCAAAAATGCAAATTTGCCGCGTTTGTGGTAAAAACGCCACTAAATATCGCAATATCCAATTACATTTGGCGACGTTTTGGTGAAAATCGTCACTATAACTCAACATTTGCAGCATTTTAAAATACAAACGCCACTATAGGCATGGTATTTTCAGCGGTGTTTTAAATTTGAAACGCAACTAAAGACAGAGTATTAGCAGCATTTTCGTTTTAAAATGCCACTATAGAACTTGACCTTCTACGTCGTTTTTTGTTCGCAAACGCCACTAACTATTGCCGAGATGGATCTAGCGGCACTTCTTGTGGCGCTTTTGCTAGCGTCAGGAAGGTTTTTAGTGGCGCTTAAAAACGTCGTTATAGAGTAAAAAACGTCGCTAAAAATCTATTTTGCTGTAGTGACATCCTCTCTTTCATGGTAACCTACCTGATGCATTGTTCTTTAATGTGCTCACTTTTATAAAAATACTATGACAAATAAGATCTCTTTAAAGTTATTGTAGAAGTTAAGAGAGTTGAGATTAATTTGGTTGAGTAGAATACCAAATTTTGTCATAGTAAATAAAATATGTGATGGTCTCTTTAGGGATAATATATTGAATAATATGAATGATAATATGATAGACATTAGTATTATTAAAAGATTGCTTGTGACTATTAAATCTCTTTGAGTTCTTTTCTTAAGTAGAAGAAAGGAAAGCGATGGGATATCTCATGAGTTATGTTAAAATCTCTTGTAATAAACTTGAGGAAATTTTATATCGTTAGGAAAAGTTAAAAACCCCTCATAAACATTTGTATAATTTTTCTAAACATTTCTTACGAAGAACTAGAAAAATTAAAATTCTTTTTGAATGAGAAAAAGGCATACACTGAGTGATATATAATAAATTTCATAATTATTTGAGATTATACATACTAATCTTAATGATCAATAATTTCTCAAAACTTTGAGAATATAATCATGTGTAAATAAAATTTGAGTTTGTTAAAATATACTTTTATGGTTAAAACTCATAGCAAATCTTATTCTAATATGATTGAGTATACATGCAAGAGAATTTGTTTACACGTTCTCCAAAAACACTTGTGGATTAATTTCTTTCCTAAATATATTAGAAATGTGGGGGTGTCTATGACTAAAGTCGGAAAGGAATATAGTTGGTGCGTTTACCAAAAGATTAAGTCAAAAATTAGTTCTGGATTCGTCGAGAGGGTAGGATTAAAGCCTATTAGTTGAGGAATTTATAGTGGATACCCAACTTAGTTATCTAAGTTTAATGTGGTCAAACAAAGCTATGGAATGACTCATAGTGTATATTTTTATCTTCCTATCCTTGTGTCGACAAATAATGTACATGCATAAGATGAGTTTAATTGCTCTTAATAAATTAATAGCCCAAACTCTAAATGGTCTTAATGAGAAAGATTTGATGAATTTACTGATTTTGGATAATTATCTACTCTTAACAAGTTCATAACCCAGTGTTGAGTGGGTAGCCTTATCACGAAGGACTAGATGAATTTGACGCTAGAAAAAAATTCTTGGAGATTGAGAATAATTACACTTATCATAACTGGACTTTTAAGAAAATACTTAACCCGAGAGATGAGGCTTCACTCATTTTCTCCAATGTTTCAGGTTGGTCTCCATTTGGGAAAAGATAAGGGTGAGGAAGATGAAAGTCCCTTAGCAAAAGTTATAAATTGTGTGGTTCTGCTGTTGCGGCTCGGGACTACATCTTCTTTAAATGCTCTTTTCTCTAGGGGGATTTGGAGAGCAACCCTACAAACTTGTCATTTAACCATGGAGGTTCGAAGCTGGGAGTGGGAGCTACAACACTTCTGACAATTTATTGATAAAATTCAAGATTTGAGAGAAAAAGGTTAAACAATTAATCTTTAATTCTATAGACGAAACTTGGCGAATTCATCAAAAAAGTAAAAGATGAAACTTGGCGTGTGATCAAAGCAGTAGTTGAATGGCACGTATGAATTGAGATTGGTGTCCCAATATTTTTACTTAGCCAAATTTGGAACATGGTCCGAATTTGTTTATAACTTTGAAATGACCTGGTTGCTTTATGACTTGTGTAGCACTCCCTCATTCATTTATGGTGGAGTTCCCTTTATACGTTTCTTTCAAAAGAATATCTCCAAAAATGGTAACATTTTCTATCAAAATGTGCCTCTATAATATTTGGGAAAGGTTCTATAAAATTAATCAACAACGAATGAACCATTAATTAATTTTTTTTGAGAAAATATATTATAAAGCCTCTTTAATATATCAGATCTCAACTAATTTAAATCAAACACTTGATCTTTTCTTCTTATGTAATCAACCCATTTAAATGATAACTTTTAGAAAAAAATATTTAGTTGTAGAAAAATGAGTGGAGATTCACTTAGTATAAAATTAACATAAAAAATTAAAGTGGATGGTTTCTATCGGTTGAAATCATAACTAATGTGATGAGAATGATTTATATCTTAATTTTCCAATCTACAAATGGAGAAAAAAGTTGAGTTTCTAGTACTAGGGGTTTCCAAATATTTCGGATTTTGTACATTTTTTCAAAAGATTTCAACTTAATAAAGAAAAATTTATCAACAATCTCTATAGCAATTGATTAAAAGTTCTCAGTTGATATTGTTTTCTCTCCCATAGATTATAAATTCGATACCCATTAAAAACAATTTTATCCTTCCTAGGTAGACCTAGGAATTGTTACGAAAAAACTTACCGGGTTGTTTATAATTCAATTGTATTGTATGAAAATCATGATAAATGCTATAAATTACATTAAAAAAAACAAACAGCCAATGAAGAACCAATTCCAGGGTCCCCCAACAGAGAAATAATCATATAACTAAAACATGATATTGAATAGCCAAAAACACAGGGGTTCCCACTCATTTCTTCTTTATTTCCCATATATTATAAAACTTTATACTCTTCAATATCTAATCTAAAGCTTCTCTGGACATGACAGACATTTAGAGAAGTTATATACAGTCTTCCAGAAGAGTTTGAAGCACTACAAAAAGGGTTTATATTCTTACTCACATTACATCCTTCAACATTATCACATATAAAAATCCCTCCTCTCTCTTTCAATGTCATCCAGGACGGGAGAGCCTCTCACTGTGGGAAGAGTTATAGGAGATGTTCTTGATTCTTTCATTCCTACCATTAAAATGTCTGTCACCTTCAAAAACAAGCAAGTCTTTAATGGACACGAGTTTTACCCTTCAACTCTTGCCACCAAACCTAGGGTTGAGATTCAAGGTGGTGATTTGAGAACTTTCTTCACTCTCGTAAGTTTCTTCTACTTCTTCGTAACTTCTTTCTATATATATATATATATATATATATACGGGCTAGATTCACTTACATGGTGTAAAACTTAATTATTTTTACGTATTTTTTGAATGGTTGAGTGAGGGTAAATAAATTGCTAAGATTATTTTTTTCCTACCATAATATTCTTATTTTCTACCGTTAATATCAATCATCTATTTACATTCTTCTAACCATCTAAAAAATGTAAACAAATTTTAAGTTTTACATAATGTGAGAGGATGATATATTTTTGTTTGCAAAGAACTTGGTTTTACAAGTGTTCTACTTCAAACCTGGTGAGGTGGTGTGTATTTTGCTGCAGGTCATGACCGACCCAGATGTCCCTGGACCTAGTGATCCTTATTTAAGGGAGCACCTTCACTGGTAAAGATATTTTACTGCTCTTAACAATCCTACATTCGATTAACAAATTACTTCATATATTTATACATGGTAAAACTATTTTATACATGTCATATATGAGTAAGTTTAATTCATTCTCGTATATTTGAATCATGTCCTCCTATCCAATTTACAAATCTTTCTGATACTTGAAGAATATTGAAAACTGAAAGCAACATCCAGTCTACATGCAAGTCCATAAAACAGTTCACTGTTGAGTGAGATATAGTAGAGTAAAAATCTCCTGCCCCCTAATCATGCCCCTTTCTATGCCCCCTTCTTAAAAATACTTAAAAATTAAATCTTGCCCCATAACCCTAATTTTTATATCCTAAACCCCAAACCCTAAATCCTAAAAAATACACCCTGCCCCTAATTCCCTACACCCTAACCCTAAGCCCTAACCTTAAACCCCAAGTCCTAAACCTTAAATCCACTATTTTATAGTAGGGGCACAAATGGAGGCATACTTTGGGGGCAGATGATTTCCATCCAATATAGTATACCTTGATGTAAAGTGGGAGAGAATTGCCAAAGTGGCTCTAAATCCACAATTTTTTTCAACTCTCTTCCATAATCACCTCCACGCTAGAGTGGGATAAGTTCACTTTGAAGTAAACACAAATCAGTAATTTTATTTATACTTTTTGATTGCATCAGTTTTATACTCAAAATTATTTAATTGTATCAATTTTGTTCTGAAAGTTATTTAGTTTTGGCAATTTGAGTTTACTTTAAGGTTAAAATCGATGTAATTAAATTACTTCAAGGACAAAGTTGATGCAATTAATTTATTTCAGTGATAAAATTAATACAATTAAAAGATAAGAACAACATTACTGATTTGAATTTATTTCAGAGCAAACTTTACCATTAACCCATAATTAAAATAACAACCATAAACTTACTGACATGTCATGTCTCTAAAGTTCATTTCTTCTTCAACTCTGAAATAACCAAGTCTGCATGCGTTGATAAGATCAAGGAGTGTTGGTTATTGTAAAAGCAACAAACATATATGATAGAAGATAAGAGCGCTCGAAACCGGCCAAAATAGAGCTGACGGATTCATTTGATTTGGACCATTTAACAGGATTGTGACAGACATTCCAGGCACAACAGATGCCACATTTGGTAGGTTTGTCCGAGTAATTAAGTACATCTTGGACTATTTAAAGAATGATATAAGACAAAAAAATAATAATGATTTCTTTTGTTTTTGGTGGTTGGGGCATTTTATCGAACAGGAAGGGAAGTTGTGGGGTATGAGATTCCAAGGCCAGATATAGGGATCCACAGGTTTGTTTTCGTTCTTTTTAAGCAGAACCGTCGACAATTAATCAGGTCGCCTCGTTCAAGAGATAATTTTAGCACCCGAGATTTTGCTGCCGAGAACGACCTTGGCCTCCCGGTTGCCGCTGTTTATTTCAATGCACGAAGAGAAACTGCTGCAAGAAGACGCTGATTAAACCTTCACAACTCAACAAAGAAAGCGCCATTTGATGCAAACTGTGTGGTTGGTTGTTCTAAAAATGTAGGCTTGCAATAAATAACTTGCTGCAAAGCTCCTCTTTGAAACTTAGTTACAAGCTTTGCTTTTGTCAGTGTACCTTGTGATGTTTGCTGGGATAGACTACATTTTCAACAGCAGAATCATTGAGTTTATTGTGCTCTTGTAAAGTGTTTTTCTTTTCTTTTCAGTTCAGCAAGTATTTTTTAAAGGATAAACAATATTATTGGTCACTAAACTATTTTCGTTTTCCTATTTTGGTCACCAATGTTTTATTTTTAGTAAAATCATCACTAACATTATTTTTTTTATTTTGGTCACTTGCTGTTAAAACGCTCACCGAAAAAACAAAAGTTTGGTGATCAAAACATAAAAGAAACGATAAATTAGTGACCAAAACAAGAAAAAAAAAACACTAGTGACCAAAATAGAAAAAGATACGTAATGTTAGTGGTGATTTTGCCAAAGATAATAGTTTGGTGATCAAAACAAAGAAAAAAAATAATTTAGTGAATGATGGTGTTTACCTTTTTTAAATTAAGGGTTTTTTTGTCACTAAACTAAGAAGCAATAAAAGGCTAAAATTATGCAGATTGAATGCTAAAGCTCTTCAATGTTTATGTCACTGAAATTGAATCCAATTAATAATTTAGAAATTGATATCTAAAGGTATTTTTCAAGACTTTCATTTCATCCACTAACACCATCAAATTCAATATACAAGAAATTTTGAGACAACAAGTGGTAAAGATGAAGTCCTCATGACATAATCATTAGAAATTAATAAAATAATAAAAATTAAAAAACATATAAAATATAAAATAATATAAATATTTTATAAATATAAAATTTATTAATAATTGTAAATTATTTTTTAAAATGTAATAAAAATTGTAAAGTGTCTATTTCTTAATAAAATAAGAAAAATTATATCCTAAAAAGATAAAATATTTACTTTTTAATAAAATATAAAACTAATAAAACATAAAATTCTAAAAAATTATAAAATATGTTGTGAATGAAATAACAAAGAACAATAATAAGAACAAAGAACAAGAATGAAAGAACAAAGATATGAGAGAAAGAGGGAGATTTGTATTATTCTCAAATATAAAATTGTGTGTACAATGCCTTCAATGAATCATTTATTTATAGGCATAAGAAGTACATAATACATTAAACTCTAATTAATAGAGATAATATTCATAATAATAAATAAATCAAACTCCTTAGATAAAGTTCTAATTATGATAGACATTCACATAGATAAATATTCATAACACTCCCCCTTGGATGTCTATGAAGATTATGTGCCTCGTTAAAACCTTACTAAGATAAAAACCCAGTGGGAAAAAATTTTCATTAGTGAAGGAAAAAGAGTACACATATCTTTAATATGCATAACATGTTGCCTCATTAAAAACCTTACCAGGAAAACCCATTGGGACAAAACCTCGGTTAAGGAAAAAAGAGTGCAACGCGTATTTACTCCCCCTCATGAAAACATCACAAAAGATCTTTGAATCTTCATAATTCAATCTTGAATATTATTTTTCTAAAGATCGTGAGGGATGAAACTTTGGAGTAATATGTTCCATGATGTATCCACTTTCAAACTGAGATTTACATCTTGCATTATCTTCACACAAGGTAGCTTTTATCATATCTTGTAAAAGTAAATCCACATAACTTTTGGATATGTTGGGTCAATGGTCTTAGCCAAACACATTTTTGGCTTGCCTCGTGCATAACAATTATTTATACGATATTTGAGGAGGCATCAACGAATGTTTGAAGATCTAAATGTAATGATCTTTGTTTATCCATGAATATTGCTTGACCAACTAATTATGATGCTTCAAAACCAAAAAAAAAAGATATAATTATATTTATTCATATCCAACAATCCATATTGAATCTTCTTTAAGATTCTTTTAACTTATGTCAATTCATATACAAAAGCACATATTTAAGTGCTCGATCTTTAGGTCGAGACAAAACCACATCTCAAGATTCTTTTTCTCAAATCTTTTCCTTAAATAACCAAATGCTTTGAAAGCTCTTCGGGAGTTCTAATAATATAATGAATCTTGATTCAAATTCCTTTATAAAATACATAAGGAAATCTTATCATTCTTATAGTATTTCCTCAATTAGTACTCACTAAGGCGAATATATCAAATGCGCCAAAATATTCAATGAGACATGTCTAAATAAATTTTCTCAAAAATTTCCAAATGTTTTTAGCATTTTAAATCCTTTAAGAATAAATAGGGATCCATAAATAATTAGACGCATGCAATATATTTCATTCTGCCAAAGTAATTGCATCCACCATGAAGTAATTAAAGCTCTTCATAAATCATAATTTATCGTATTTACGACTACTTATTTGTGCCTCACTTGCATTACACCTTTAGGTGTTTGGACTGTTGGTCCAGATACTTCTCTTTTAGAAGTTCAAAGCGTCTTTCTATATTGGCCAATTCAACATCTATACTTCTTGATAGATTTCTATACAAGATCCTCGATTCTTTCTTTACTTCTATAGAAGTATTCTATTTAAAACTATTTGTAAAATCGTTGTCGACAACTTTTCAATTTTCTGGTTTCATTCTCGTAATGACATAACTCATCGAGATCTCTTCAACATTTCAATCTTTATTTCAGGTACCTGAAACTCTTCAAGAGTTTTATTATTAGTTATGTCTTGGGTCTCTTCATGAGCACCCGCCTCCAATATATGACCATCTCATATTACTTTCTATTTACGAGAATTTTGATCATTGGAACCATTTCAACTATCATGTTTCATGCATGATTTACATTCTCTCGCTCTAACATGTAATTTAAACTTAGAGCATTTCAGCTGGTATATGAGACTTAATTACTCTCATTAGGTCAGTAAATATGTCTAGCAGTTGACATGAAATAACATGAATTATTTTATGAACTTCTAGTTCATATACGAGGATCTAGATAATGATAATTTATTTTCCTCTATCCAGCTGGTTATTATCTCCCCTGATGTTGAGAAAAATCATGTCATAAATGATTCTCCAATTAATGTTTAAGAATTCAAACATAAAAGGAGACTCGTACTCAATATATATTCTCAACCCTTTTTACTTGCTCATTTTGTGCGTTATGGTGGAACAATTCAACTATATATCGCACATTCAAAAATTCAAAAAATGGGAAACATGACTTCTGACCAAAAGTCAAATCATAATGGGGAGTTTATTATAACTCGTTGGCTTGATGCGTATAAGTGTTGCTATATGGAAATATCATATAAATAATAAATGTTTTGTTCTCACAGTTTAGCTATTAAATAGGAGGCATCCAATTAAAAATTTACTAAACCGTATTTTTCATAATCAATAAGCTTTGTAACAACCGATATAGCCTAAAATATAAACCCACCAGCTTTTCAAGACAAATAGTCTAACTGCATAATCTGAATCTTTTTAGAATCAATCTCACAAACTTCTGGTTGTAAGTCGATAAAACAATGTAGATGCATCTACTAAAATCATATAAAACTTTCCACATTTGTGGATACATGGGCCCATATTTCGTTCAGATATGCAAGACATACAGTCTCAACTTCAGTACAAGAACTTTAAGTTCTAATTCTTTTGGTAAGTGGGATCATCTATATCCTTTGAGAACAAACAACACAAGAACTTCAGGTTCTTTTAGTAAGTGGAATTTAATCAATTCCTTTAAGCAACACAAGAACTTCACGTTCTTTAATAAGTGAAATTTAATCCATTCGTTTGAGAATAAGCACCACAAGAACTACATGTTCTTTTAATACATGTGCATGTAAATCTCAATAATTTCTACACCATTATTGATCAGGATGGTCTAACCAATCATGCTAACTATATATATGTGTGTATATATCTCTGAATTTGTAAACTTCTTATTTATCATAACATGTAATTCAATCTCACTCGTACATGTCTAGTGTGACCATCAAAATTGTTCCTTTAAATAGGAATATATTAGCTCTTTCGGAGCTTTCAATTGAAATTATCTTTTGGTAGCAATATATAGCTCTTCTAGAGCTTTCAACTGACTTTTTGGCTACCAGAACTTATATTCATATTGACTTATTTCAAATGCCAATTGATAACATATGTTATCTATAATTCCCAGAGGAATATTTTGTGAACTCATATTGCTCTCTTAAAATTTCCACTTATAGTGGTGACGATATTATTACAATTAGCGGTAATTATTGCAAAATTCACAATTCTGCACTTTTCATAATGTGCTTTCTCTCAAGAATTTATTGCTCTTCTGGAGCATCAATATTTTCAGTACTTTGAGATATAGTACTCACATTATTCCCTTGCATTTAAATGGGAAAATATAACTTATGCTTATGTTGAGCATAAATCGTCACCATAGATTGGATTTGACAAGTAATCATGTTAAACAAAATAAATAAATATCATAATATATAAATATAAATATAAAACGTAAATAATTAATATGTGTAAAATAAATAAACGTAAAGTAAAATAAATAAAAATAAATAAATAGTTTTCTTCAAAGTTATGAGAATAATTAGAAGATGATTTATTCCTTTCAAGGGTTATAAGAAAATCAACAACGTCCAAAAGAATTGGACCAGTATCATCTTCGTCATGTTTCGCAAACAAAATTTGCTTCTATTTTCTTTCCTTTATCATTCAATGATTCTTGATTTTTCAACGTACAACACGTACGAGACCAATGGTTTATAACATCGCATTGATAATAAAAAGAGTTTTACTTCAATAGAATGATCTTTATCACTCTTGTCATCCTTATAACCTCACTACCGGTGGGTAGAAGTATTCTTAAAATGACCATATTTTTCATGTCTATATTCATAGCCTCGACCATGACCACAACTTCTAATGTGGTTTTTATTCCTTCCATAATATAATCTCACATTCACTTCAGAGAATGGAGTAGAGCCAGTGGGCCTTTAAAACCTTTTTCACATATCCTTATCACAGAGAAAAAAGATTTAATCCTCGTACGCGGCATTGTTAAACTTGTCCGCAAGGTCCTTTAAAAACCTCCTTTGAGACCAGTAGCCTCGCAGAACGGGATGTCCAGCCAATATACTTGGATTATATCGAAATTATGTCTCTAATTGAATAATGATTTACCATGTTTGCATTCACTTCATGGAATGAAATAGTTCCAATAATCGTATGGAATAAACATCATGCTTGCATTCACTTCAGGGAAATAATCGCATGGAATAAACATCATGTTATGCATTCACTTCAGGGAATGCCTCCCATTAAACTTTTGGATCAAGACGAATTTTCGTAACTTGAAATTGGGATAAGTCTATGGTCGAGTTTTTCGACGAAGAAGAAATATTGCTTTCGAGCAAATATTGACTTTATAACAATCTTTTTATAGATTGAAATTCACCATGATTTATCGCACTTTAAAATCATAGTTTAAGGGGAAAATAGATTTTACCGATAATGATTTTCCTTTCGAGAACGATGGAGACATAGCAAATGAACGAGACAGCTTCTCATAATCCCTTTATATCACGTCTCTTTCCAAGTCATTTAAATACATGTAAAGCTCAAAACAAGGTTAAAAATATTAGCTTTCACCAATAGAATAACGTAAATAAAAATTGATCTCAATATAAACATATTGAAGAAGCGTACCTCTTTTGATTTTATCTTGATTCAAGTCATACCAAAATACATTAACCAATTTATAAATCTCTTATGTGGATGTACACACATCACCTTAAAGCAGTGTTAAAGAACAATGGTACACTAATGACATCAAAATTGTTGAACGTTGTTTGATCAAATTCACATCAAAATGGAAAGCACCATAACCAAGTGCATTGATACTCGAGATTGAATCGTCACCTATCCAAGTACATTCCCTGAAGATTTCGCTGAAGGTTAAATATATAAACTTGGTCCAATAAACATCATATAATATTAGATCGAAATAATAATTAAATAATATATTAAAATATACCAACCTTAATTTGTGAGTGATTAGTCGATCACTATATCTATATGTAAATAAGTAAAACATACCAGACTTTCCAAGCTATATTGAATATATTGTACATGTGATCGCCAATATCAAATTGAAATCTTTTCGAGAATCACCAACAAGAACCAGGGTAATTGGGCGAGATTCCATGGTTCGCTCAAGCCTTCAAAACATGTTACCATACTTTTTCAAAAATAAAGACCAAGTTAAAATATCAAGATAAAAGCAATCAATAACAAAAATGTAGAGAAAAATTTATCTTCGGTTCAACGTAGAATCAAATTTGTTTCGGTAACTACTTTGGGATCCAAACAAAGAGCGTCAAAATCTTTCGAGCAAACTCGTGCTGATAACGTGTTGTGAATAAAATAACAAAGAACAATAATAAGAACAAAGAACAAGAATGAAAGAACAAAGAGATGAGAGAAAGAGGGAGATTTGTATTATTCTCAAATATAGAATTGTGTGTACAATGCCTTCAATGAATCATCTATTTATAGGCATAAGAAGTACATAATACATTAAACTCTAATTAATAGAGATAATATTCCTAATAATAAATAAATCAAACTCCTTAGATAAAGTTCTAATCATGATAGACATTCACATAGATAAATATTCATAACAAAATATATATTATTACATAAACTGAAATATTGTAATTTAACAAATGAAAAATATTTTGAGAAATTAAATATATTAAATATAAATTATTAAATTATGTACAAAATTCAAAAATATATAATGAATTCAATAAAATCTTTAAAAAGTAAAATATAAAGTTAAATAAATAAAAATATATTTATAACACCACTAAACCGAGCCAAATAAGTAAAATTAACCGCTTAAAACTTAGTCAAAGTAGAAACAAATGTTAAATAAATCAATCTACGATGCATAACAAAACATGCATAAATTATAGGACAAAAAACTATTAACATGACCAAGAAGAAATCTAGGTGTCGACACCACCCCTGAAGTATCGATATCAATTTTACATTCAAAATACCAAAATATAAAAAATAAAAAATAATTCTAGTATCGGCACTCAAATTTGGGACATTAATACTCTTATGTGAGAATCGATGCCAACATGAGAGTCGAATTAAATGGAAAATACTTATCAAACTTAATCAAATGACTTCTAAAACACAGAGAAGCCCTCTAAGTTATTCTCAACCCATCTAAACGCATGGGACAACAACCAAATACTAAAAAGAAAAAGAAAGAAAAAACCATACAAGCGTGCAAAAAGGCCTAAGTTTCATCATTTTTAAACTTGTCAATATGTAATTTCGTCTCCGTAATAAACTTACATCTACAACAATTCATTCTTTTATCTTATCCCCTATAACAAGCAACATGTATTTAAAATCCTTCCCAAATACTACACATATTAAGATAATATATACATCAACTCCAAATATACTACTTACTATAACATTAGTTGTACACATGCAAATACCAATCTCTTATTATAATATCAGGCCCGTTTCTGAGATTTTGGTGGCCCTAAGGCGAATCAAGAAATTGAGCCACTAATAAGGGATTTAAATTACGGTTGCGGTTGCATTTTCAGTCACATTGCATTAATAGCTATTACGAACATAACATATGCTACTTGCGGTCAATGTGAGTATCGTAATGTGAATTTTTTAATAATATATGTTATTGTGGACATAAGGGTTGCGAATATTGCAGTTTTGGAAGTTGTCGATACCGCTATATAACATCCATTGTTGCGGTTGCAGACCGTTATTTAAATCTATGTCCCTAATAACAAGTATTGAAAAAAAATTAAGATAAGATCCATAATAGTAAGTATTGAAGAAATAATTGGGCCCCTATAATAAGTATTAAAAAATGAATTAAAAGGTATATCCATAATAACAAATATTAGGGAAAAACGGGCTCTTAATAACAAGTATTGAAAAAATTCGACCCTTAATAACAAGTATTAGAAAAAAAAGATTTTAAGAGTAGACCCCTAATAAAAAATATTGAAAAAATAGGCCCCTAATAACAAATTTTGAAAAAATTGGACCCTCAATAAAAAATATTTTAAAGAAAAAAAAAGAATTTTAAGAGTATGCTCGTAATAAAAAAATATTGAGGAAAAAATTGACCCTTAATAACAAATGTTAGAAAAAATGAAATTGTAAGAGTAGACCCTTAATAATAAATATTAAAAAATTAGTCCTAATAAATATTAAGAAAAGTGGGCCCATGATAATAAATATCATGAAAAATTAAATCCCCAATAACAAGTATTGAAAAAAATGAGCCCTGTAAATAATATAAATATATTATTTCATAAGTGTGATTCACTATAAAAATTTCGGGCATTTGGTGGGTACCTCTCCTACCTAGGCTGCATAATATTATAGACTTCTATCATGACCCTTATACATTCCACCATCTACTAGGAGTTTTTTTTTTGTCAATAAGAAGCATATTTCATTTCACGAAAGAACAATTACATCAACACACTTAGAGAAGGGGGCACAGGCTGTCCCCAACTCATTTTACACTGAGTGTTTCTAGCCAACTTAGCTAAGCAATCTGCCGCTCGATTACAAGAACGGGGAACAAAGAAGAAAACACAAGAGTCAAGAAGCTTGGCTGTCGAGAGAATATCTTCCTCCACAACTGAGGACGACCAGTCAAACAAAGCTCCCGAGCTAAGTCGGTCGATTACCGCTTTGCAATCAGCTTCGATAATAATGTTTGAAAAAACATACTCAAAAGCAAGGGATAAGCCAAGTCTGATGGCAAGTGCTTCCGCCACCATAGCTGATGGAGTAGATGTTGGTGCAGTTAGTCCTTGAATAAAGGAACCTGAGCAATCACGGGCAATAGCTGCCAGCACGACTTTGCCTGATTTGCTTCCGTAAGCTGCATCGCAGTTTACTTTGATCACATTGGGAGGGGGAGAAGTTCAGGCCTTGACTTCTTTAGTAACTTGATTTGCATCAAGAGATCGGCTTGACGAGACATTTGAAAATTCTCTGAAATCCCATTCGGCTCTCAACCACACTTCCCAAGGGTAGTCATTCTTTCCTTCGAAAGCCCAAGCGTTCCTTGATTTCCAAATAGCCCACAGAAGAAAGGCAATTCGAGCACTACTGTCTTCATCATTTCCCATTTTGTGGAAATCCAGAGTTTTAAGCCACCACTGAGGGAATCCTGGGAAACCAATGGCGGAGGGAGAGTAGCTAAAACTAGATGCTTTCAAGACTGCTTGGGCGAAAGGGCAGAAGAAGAGGAGGTGTTCCAGCGATTCCTTCTCTTTACAGCATCTGGGGCAGTGGTCTGAATCATAGAACTTCCCATGAAAAGGAGTCGCAAGGGTGCTTTTGGTAGGTACAATGTAGTGGCACAGTTTCCAGAGAAAATATCGAACTTTAGACGGAACCTTAATTTAATTTCAAGATGGAGGACCAAACTACCTTTTGATCACTTGGGAAAGTACTGGAAGAGGGTTCAGAGGAAGATCCACAGTACTTCTCGATGAAGAGATACCCGGATTTTGCTGAGTATTCTCTGTTTTTTGTGCCCGACCAGATAAGAGTGTCCTTAATCTCTGGTCCTCCAATTGGAACAGACAGGATCACCCTTACTTCTTCTTAAGAAAAAAGACCTTGGATTGTGGAGGTATTCCAGGACCTTTGATCTGGGTTCATGAGGCTGGATACAGAAAGATGATGACTGATGGATAGAGGCGGGGAAACAACTTTAAACTTCTGGAGAGTCGGAATCCACTTGTCTTTCCATGTGGAAGTACTGCGACCATTTCCAATTCTCTAGAGGGAACCATCCATGATCACCTCAATACCTTCTCTGATTCCTGCCCAGGACCAGGACGAGGTTTTACACCTAGGAGCTTCGAAGATATTACCATTTGTGTAGTAAATCCTCGTAATGTTCTGGCAAGGAAAGAATCCGGGTGTTTGACAAGTTTCCAAGCAACTTTCGTGATTAGAGCTTTATTGAAAGTTCTTAAGTTTCGAAAACCCAATCCTCCTTGGTCTTTTGAGCGACAAAGATTTTTCCAGTTTAACCAATGAATGCTTTTATCCTTATCTGCACTGTTATTCCACCAAAATCTAGCCACGAGCGAGCTGATCTCATCACAGAAGGTGCTAGGGAGAAGAAAACATTGCATTATGTACGAAGGGATAGCCTGAGCAACGGCCTTTATGAGCACTTCCTTTCCTGCCTGGTTCAGCAGTTTGGCTTTCCAACCCTTGATCCTGTTCTGGACTTTCTCCTTGATAAAACTCAATGCTTCTCGTTTGTTTCTGCCTCAAAAGGAAGGAAACCCAAGATACTTATTATCATTTTCCATTGGCTGAAATCCAAGAGCATTAGAAAGAAGGATCTTGTGGTTGATGCTGACATTCGGAGAGAAAGTTACCGACGATTTCTGTGTAACCCCCTCAGCCCGATCTAGACGGTTGACCCGAACTACAGAGATTACACGGTGAAAACCAAAGTCAACCCGGAAGTCAACCTTGATTAACGACCCCTTTTTTCTTTTTAATCTTGTCTAGATACACGTTAACCCTAAGTGAGTACTCATAAAACATATATGAGAAAGGCACAGCGATCGAACAACAAAGAGGGACTCAATTGAACTTGATACAAGTTTAGGGACCAAAATGTAATTTATGTAAATTAGAAGGTCATAATTGATTTTAAGGTTATCATTATGAAATTAGTCCCATTTCATGATTCTCTGCCAAATTTCAACTTAATTGGACATCCCAAACTCAAGCAATTGCAACATCAACATTTGCGACTAAAATGTAAAGCTTGCAAACTACAACACCATTCAAATCAGTGCCCAACGGTCACCTATTCCGTAACACCCACCTGTCGTATCGAAACGCAGGATCGGAACGGCGATGACCGTTTCGATACGCGGGTTGGTTCCGAGACCAGTTTCGAAACATGGCATTCTAGTAGCATAAACGTTCCGAAACAGCCCTTAGCGTTTCGATACACAAAGGCCATTTCAGGCCCCCGTTTCGAAACACTAGAGGCTGTTCCGATACGGTTTGCCCAGAAACTGCATTTAATGCTGGTTTTTCATGCATAAACCCGTTCAAAAACATCCTAATGACTCTCTAATCATGTCAACAAGTCCATATACATATAAGGTACACATTTAGGACACCCTAACACATTCATATAATCAAACGTGAAATCTCACAAGTCTAGAGGCATGCTCCCTATTATCAAAACCAAATAGGCAAACAACTTCAAATCAAGCATTTAAAGGCCATTTACAATTCAAACCAACCAAGGCAAACATGCCACAACTTCAGGGAGTTTAACACATCTCTCAAAACAAAACTTAGGTTCCCATTCCCAATTTATCAAAACTAATAGTGTATGAAAACTTCACCATACGTGAGCTTGGACTTCCTTGGATGAACTTAGCTTCCTTGATGCCCAAAGCACCTCAATTATCTGCATTATTAGTAAAAGAGAGCATAAGCACAAATGCTTAGTGAGGCAAGCTCTAAATAAAACCAATACAACAATGCATTTTTAGAAAACACTTTCAACAAAGCTTTTAAACCACATGCTCATCTCTTTCTCATGCTACCTTGCATCATTTTCAAGCATCTCACGCTTCGTTACATTTAAATACATTATATTGGCTTTCAAGTGATAGTTCATAACCATTTTAACACAAGACACAATCAGATACGCGGATTACAATCGTTGTCCCACGCACTTCATACACACTATCGTACTACACAAGGTTCACACTCAAGAGCAATCCCTCCATTGATGTGACACCCGTGGTGGAGTATAACGGTAAAATCTCAACCCCTCAACACCACTCATCGGTAGTTGTATAATTCCACTAACGAGAGTAAGGGACACATAACACAAGATCCACACACAAAATTTACAACCACCGTTGTGATCTTACCTCAATCGTTAGGGTACTTGGATGGAGTTTAAGGTACAATCACAACCCCTCAACATCCAAGGCGACTTTACTTACAGTGCACCCAATCTTATAGCCGGCTAACTATATCTGATTCAAGTACTTAAAAACCATTTCATCACTTGCTAATATACATCAAATACCATCATCAATTCACTGTTTTAAGCATTAATCAAAGCCACGTATCATCATGCATCTTCATGCTTCATAACCAAAACAAAAACATGTCAAACCAAGGATCTCTTACCTTGAGAATCCTTCAATACATGGCTTTCAAAACCAGCATTAATCATGCTAAAACATGCTTTCAAAACAGTAATTAAACATGCATTTCATAACTAATGCGTCAAACCATAACTTAGCACATCCGAGGGAGATTTCCCGAAAACTTACTCTTGAGCTTAGATAAATTGTTTAGACTTAAACTAAGCTCCCAAACCTCCAAATAATCGTTTCAAAGCTGGAAAACCATCTCCACTCACCAATTACATTTATCCTTGCTCGTCGAAACTCTAACTATGCCTCCGATACTCCCGATGTAACCCCCTTAGCCTGGCCTAGACGGTTGACCCGAACTACGAAGATTACACGGGGAAAACCAAAGTCAACCCGAAAGTCAACCTTGATTAACGACCCTTTTTTTTCTTTTTAACCTTGTCTAAATGCATATTAACCTTAGGTGTACTCTTGAGATAAGCATATTCAAAAATCACAGCAATCGGAAAACAATAAGGGACTCAATTGCACAACATACGAATTTAGGGACCAATTTGTAAATTCTGAAAATTAAGAGGACTTTACCAATTTTTAGGTTACCATTATGAAATTAGTCATGTTTCATGCTTCTCTGTCAAATTTCATCTCAAACGGACATCTCAAACTCAAGCAATTGCATATACAAAAATCAGGACTAAAACGTAAAGCTTGCAAACCTCAAAACCATTCAAATCAGTGCCCAACGGTCAAGTGTTTCGAAACGGGTCTAGACCGTCTAGAAACACCCCTTGGCAGTAGCCAAAGTGTTTCGAAACACCTCTACCCATTTCGAAATGCCCAGGCCAAAATATGCACCTGTTTCGAAACATGCAAGGGTGTTTCGAAACACCCTGCCCAGAAACAGCAGAAAAGTCTGTTTTACACTCTTTCGACCCGCCAAACATGTTCGTATGACCTCTATAACATGCCAACAAGTCATCAAGCATTAAAGGAACATATTTGCATCACCAAAGCTCAACCACAGCCTCAAATAAGAAAAACCACAAGTCTAAAGGCATGCATCCTATAATGAAAAGCAAGCAATCATCAAATTTCCAAAACAAAATACCAAATGGCCATTTACATGTTCCAAACACCATAGGCATTAAACCAAACTTAGGGAGTCCAAAACATCTCCTAAAAACACAATCTAGGTTCCCATTGCCAAATACCAAAAGCTAATAGTGTTGTGAAAATAGTCACCATACGTAAGCTTAGACTTTCACTTGGATCCTTGACCTCCTTGCTGCCCTTAAAGCACTTTAATGCTCTGCATTATTGGTTCAAGAAAGAGAGAGCGTAAGCACAAATGCTTAGTGAGAAATGCTCTAATGAAACAACACAATAGTACACTTTGTAAAAACACCTTTCCAAGGCCTTTAATTTCAAAACATCATTTATCATGCATTTATGCATACAAACCAAGCATCTCATGCTTCAATTCATCAACATGTCATATTGGCTTTCAAGTGATAATCCATAACCATTTTTCAACTCAAAACACAATCGGATATGCGGGTTACAAGCGTTGTCCCATACGCTTCATACACACTACCAAACACTCAAGGTGGAGTTTACCGGTACAATCACAACCCCTCAACACCCGTGATGGAGTCTACGGTACAATCACAACCCCTCCACATCACTCATTGGTAGTTTTATAACATCACTAACGAGAACACGGGACACACAACACAAGATCCTCACATGGCATTTTAACCACCATTATAATCTTAGACATCTCGTTAGTGTACTTGGATGGAGTTTACGATACCATTACAACCCCTCAACATCCAAGGCGACTTTATTCACGGTGCACCCAATCCTATAGCCGACTAACTATATCCGATTCAAGTACTTTTAAACCAACACATCACTTGCCAATATACACCATTTACCATCATCAATCCACTGTTTATAAGCATTTAACAAAGCCATTAAATAATCATGCATCACAATGCATCAAACCACATTTATCAATGTTTAAATCAAGGATCTCTTACCTTGAGCATCCTTCAACTCATGGCTTACAAAACCAGCATTAAACATGCTAAAATATGCTTTCAAAACAGAATTTAACATGCAAAATAAACACATTGCATTCAACCATCTCATGGTTCTACAAAAAGAGAGTTTCTCCGAAAACTTACTCTTGAGCTTAGCTAAGTTGTTTAGACTTAAACTAAGCTCCCATAACCTTCAAACATTGGTTTCAAAGCTGAAAACCAAACTTCACTCACCGATTCCGTTTCGCAAGCTTGCTGAAACGCCGATCAAGCCTCCGGATCAACACCACAAGAATCCGAAGATGTCTCCCCTGTTTTAAACACATCAAAACAGAGGATTAATGCATCATCATGCATTAAAATCTTCAGCCAAAACACCTAAACTCGCTGCTCTCATCAAAACTCACATTTCGGCTACCAAACACAACCGAAATCACATCCAAACACCTCTACAACATTACCCAGCCAAGATCCATCAATTCCAATCATTCTTAGACATCAATTAACATCCAAAAAGGACCTAATCACGTCCTTATACCTCCAGCTATAGCAGAACATCAAAATCACCCCAAAACCACCATTAACTCAAGTAAAAACTTAGGAAAATCAACCTATTCGGGATTGCATTGATTAAACCTCAATTACACATCATTTAGACATCCAAAATACATCAAAAAGACATCTCAAAATAGAGCCCAATCATTTAATACGGATTTCTTCAAAATTAAATCCAAATCTTGCATTTTAAGCCAAAATCAAGATCACAACATTAAAACCTTTAATAAAACTCAATTTAAGGATTGAGAACTTGGGAATTTCAGTAAAGAACTGAGTATTTAGAGGAGAAGGACGTTCATACCTCTAAATGTGGATTTCTCCTTGTTTAGAGCCAAAATTCTTGAAAATTCAATTAGCAAATGATGAGGATTTGGTGTAGAAATGATTAGAAATCATATAGAGATTGAAATCTCAACTTTAGGTGTGAAAATCAAAGGAGAAGTGGCTGTGGAAATGTGTTTGGCTGATGGAAAATTGAGAGAAAATGAAATGGGAAAATTTTGGCAAAAGTTAGTTATGAAACTAAAATATCTCTTTTCCCTCTTTTCTTTTTATTAAATAACATTAAATGAGTCTTTAAAATTTAAGAAAAATCTGGAGAAACCCTCCCTTGGGTAAATTAGCTCCTTAAAGATTCAAAGTTTCAATCCTTTTAAAACAGTCACCAACTTTTCAAAAATTACATTTTAGTCACTAACTTGAAATGTCATATTTCCGAACCCCATTTTGTAAAATTGATTTCACCACTCTCTTATATATAATAAAAGAGGATTTTTAGATATTTTTCCATATTTTTAATGCATCCCGAACTAGACTTTCCCTAAAAACACCTTTTATATTTGAACCATAATTTAAACCGGTCTGGTTCAGACCCTAAACTTCCAAGCCCAAAATTGGGGTGTTACACTCGAACCAACACCAAAAGTGTTCTAAGGTGTCTCCCCTGTTTACAACACATAAGAGCAGAGGATTAATGCATCATCATGCATTAAAATCATCAGCCACTTCTCCCAAACTCGCTGCACAACCTAAACTCAACATTTCGGCTACCAAACACAACCGAAATCACCTCCAAACTCTTCTAAAACTTAACCCAGCCAAGATCCATCACTTCTAATAATTTCTAAAGATCAATCACCATCCAAAACAATCCTAAACTCGACCTTATACCTCCAGCTATAACAGAACACCAAGAACACCTCAAAAACCACCATTTTCTTAAGCAAAAACTTAGGAAACGCAACCTATTCGGGATTGGATTGATAAAACCTCATTTCTAACATCATTTAATATCCAAAATACATTAAAGAACCACCTCAAAACAGAGCCCAATCAATCACAACGAAATTCTTCAAGATCTCTTCCAAAATCTTGAGTTTTAAGCCAAAATCATGTTTCTAACATTAAAACCATTTATAAAACTTTAATAAAGGATTGACAACTTGGAAATTTCAGTAAAGAACTGAGTATTTATAGGAGAAAAACATTCTTACCTCTAAATGATGATTTCTCCTTGATTTGGGCAAAATTCCATTAAAATTCAATGTGGAAATCAAAAGGATTTGATGCAAGATTGATTAGGAACCAATAGATGATGGAAATCTCATGAATTGAAGTGAATATCAATGTAAATTTTTCTGGAGAAAATGTGTTTGGATGATGGGATTTTGAGAGAAAAAGGAATGAGAGAAAATTAGGAAAAGGTAGTAATGAAAGTCAAAATTTAGTTTCCACCTTTCTTTTAATTAATTAAAACATTAATTAAATCACCCAAATTAAGGAAAAATCTGGAGAAAAACATTTTTGGTAGATTAGCTCCTTAAAGATTCAAAGTTTCAATCCTTTACAAAACAGTCACTACAAAACTTTGCAAAAATCGCATTTTGGTCACTACACCGAAATGTAGTATTTCCAAACCTTATTTTGTAAAATTGATTTCACCACTCTCTTATATATATTAAATGAGGATTTTTAGATATTTTTATATATTTTTAAAGCATCCCGAACTAGGCTTTCCTTAAAACCTCCTTTTATATTCGAACCGTTTCACAGACCGGTCCGACTCAAACCCTAAACTTCTAAGCCAAAAATTGGGGTGTTACATTCTGGATGTTGACCATTTGCCTTGTGGAACTCTGGAAGAGATCGAGTATACGCAGGAATGCTTGACAATTCTTCTGGTTTGCGTCCGCTAACAACAAACAATCATCTGCAAATAGCAGGTGACTCAGGATTGGGCACCGACGTCTAATGCGGAGACCATTAATGCTTTCCATTTCAGCATCCTTATCCAAAATCCACATCAAAATGCTAGAGATTAAAGTGAACAGGAAAGGCAAAAGTGGGTCCCCTTGTCTTAAACCTCTACTTGCTGAGAACTTGCCCATTGTCTCCCCATTGAGTACTAGAGAGATGGAAGTGGATGAAACGCATGTCATTACTCTGTGAACCCACCAATCACTGAAACCCAACCTCTTCATGACAAAATGAAGGAGATCCCAGTCAACCTTATCGTAGGCTTTCTCGAGGTCGATTTTTAGAGCCATAAAACTTTTCTTTCCCTTTTTTGCTCTCTTGATCGCATGAAAAGCTTCATTAGCAAGGACGATGTTATCATAGATAGATCTCCCTTGGACGGAGGTTGATTGCGACTGAGGAATGATATCTGGAAGCCAAGTCTTTAATCTTGAGTCAAGAATTTTTGTGATCACTTTCATCGAGAAATTACAAAGGCTAATGGGTCTGAAGTGGGAAACCTCTGTTGGGTTTTGCTTCTTTGGGATAAGAACAATATTGGTTTTATTAATTTCTGGGTTCAACACACCTTCATTGAAAAAGGCCGAGACCATCCCAGTAAGGTCCTTTTTGATTGTCTCCCAGAAAGAGTGATAAAAGCTACCCGGGAAGCCGTCAGGACCTGGGGCTTTAGACGCTCCCATAGCAAAGACAGCCCTCCTTATCTCATCTTCGGATACTGGTTTGCTTAGCTCAGTATTCATATGTTCATTTATCAGTTTGGGAATGAAATTCCCGGGGCATTCCAAATCCATGGAATAATCCTTTGACAATAAGTTCTGATAATGATGATGTAAGTGACTAGCAATCTCCGAAGGATTTTCCATCCAGACTGTAACCCCCTTAACCCGGCCTAGACGGTTGACCCGAATTAAGAAAGTCACACGGGGAAAACCAAAGTCAACCTGAAAGTCAACCTTGATTAACGACCCCTTTTTTTCTTTTTATTCTTGTCTAGATGTACATTAACCCTAGTTATGATCATTCAAACAGCATGCTCAAAGATCATAAACATCAGAGATCAAACAGGGACCCAATTGAATAAAATAGAACTTTAGGGACCAAATTGTAATTTCTGCAAATTATAAAGTCTTAACCCAAATTAGGGTTACCAACTTGTAATTAGTCAAGTTTCATGCTTCTCTGCAAAATTTCAGCTCAAACGGACATCCCAAACTCATACAATTGCACAAATAATATTCAAGACCAAAACGCATACATTTCAAAACATATAACTGCCAATGTCAGCACCCCCAACGGTCAGGTGTTCCGAAACAGGGAGAACCTGTTTCGAAACGCGGGACCGTTCCGCAACGAGTTCCGAAACGAGGGCTGGCAGAGGACTTTCCGTTTCGGAACGATGTCTTCCGTTTCGGACGCCTGGGTTACTACAAGGCACCCGTTCCGAAACGGTAGCTCCCGTTCCGATACGGCCTGCACAGAATGCAGAGAAATGGCTGCTAAAACACACAATTGATCAATCATACATGCTCCAAATGCTACCAAACTTTACCAGCAAGACATTCAACATGTAAAGAACATAAATGCATCATTCAATCATCCTCATGGCATCAAATATGAAAAGCCCCAAATCTAAAGGCATGCTTCCTACTTAGCAAACCATTCATGCACTAAATCTCCAAACCAAACACATAGTGGCCAATTACAAAATCCAGCATTATTAACAACATTAAACAAACTTAGGGAGTTCAAAACATCTCCCAAAACATCCACATAGGTCCCCCATTGCCAAATGCCAAAAGCTAAAAGTGTTAAGAAACCTTTCCATACTTGAGCTTAGTTTCCACTTGATTGCTTGCCTTCCTTGCTGCCCTCTATGCACTTTAATGCTCTGCATTATTGGTTTAAGAAAAAGAGAGAGAGCGTAAGCAAAAGCTTAGTGAGGAACGCTCATTAAAACCATTCAATAATGCATTTATAAAACTCAATGATAAACCATGCTTCAAGCAACATTAGACATGTTCTTAAACATTTAAACAAGCATCTCATGCCTCAAGTATCATTAAACATGCTCTTAAACATTTTAACAAGCATCTCATGCTTCAAGTTCATAACAAGTCATATTGGCAACAAGTGATACATTTCACATAAGATCCACACATGGACTTTTAAACACCATTGTAATCTTATCCCCATGGACTTTTAAACACCATGGACCCATGGACTTTTAAACACCATGGCAAGGACCACACAAGGACTTTTAACCACCTTTGTGTCCTTAACAAGAATCTCCCAAGGATTTTTAAACACCTTGGAGTTCTTAAGTAACCAAGGCTTACACAAGGACTTTTAACCACCTTGAGCCTTAACCAAGAACCAACCATGGACTTTTAAACACCATGTTGTTCTTAAACTTTCCAAGATCCACACAAGGACTTTTAACCACCTTTGTGATCTTAACCAAGAACCATCTAAGGACTTTTAACCACCTTGATGTTCTTAAATATACAAGGCTCACACAAGGACTTTTAACCACCTTTGTGACCTTAACCATCACTTGCCAATATGCATCATTATCATCAATAATCCATTGTTTTAAAGCATTAAATCAAGCCATAAACATCATGCATCTTTAAGCATTAAATCACATTTAAACAATGTTCAAAAAAAAGGAACTCATACCTTGAGCTTCCTTCAACACATGGCTTAAAATCACAGCAAATTAACATGCTAGATATGCTTTCAAAACAGATTTAAAATCATGCAAACAAAGCACATTGCATACAACCAAAACCATGGCCATCACCAAGAGAGTTTTTCCGAAAACTTACTCTTGAGCTTAGCTAAGTTGCTTAGACTTAAACTAAGCTCCCAAACCTCCAAAACACTGGTTTCAAAGCCGAAAACCAAATCCCACTCACCGATTCCGTTTCGCCTCTTGTCGAAACACAAATCAAGCTTTCGGATCACCACCACTTGGATCCAAAGATGACTCCCCTGTTTTAAACACATCAAAGCAGAGGATTAATGCATCATCATGCATTAATAGCTTCAATGAAAGAACCTAAACTCGCTGCTCTCATCCACACTCCATTTTCGGCTACCAAACACAACCGAAAATGCATCCAAACAACTCCTCAACAATGCCCAGCCAAGAACCATCAAAACTAAACATTCTTTAACATCATTTAACATCTAAAAAGGACCTAACAACATCCTTATACCTCCAGCAACATCAGATCCACAAGATCACCTCAAAAACAACCAAGAATCACAAGCTAAACTTAGGAAATTCAACCTATCCGGGATTGCATTAATTAAAACTCAATTCCTTATCAAATTAACATTCATTTAACATCAAATAAACACCTTAAAACACAGCCCAATCAGATCGAACGAAAATCCTTCAAAAATCACCAAATCTTGCATTTTAAGCCAAGATCCATTACACAACTTTAAAACCACTTATAAAACATCAATTAAGGATTGAGAACTTAGGAATTTCAGTAAAGAACTGAGAGTTTAGAGGAGAAGGACGTTCTTACCTCCAAACTTGAATTTCTCCCTTTTTAGAACCAAAATCTTGAAAATCCAATTAGCAATTGGTGAGGTTTAGTTGATGAGATGATTAGGAATCCAAAGAGAATTGAAAAAAGGTATTTAGATGACAAAATCAGAGGAAAAAGCTCTGGAGAGAATGTTTGGTTTGAGAGAAAATGAGAGAAAAGGAAAATTGGAAAAGTTAGTTGAAAATGGAAAATAACTTCCCTCCACTTTTCTTTTGTTTAAAACTCAGAATTAAATCATTAAATATCTTAGAAAAATCTGGAGAAACTCCCTTTGGGTAAATAGCTCCTTAAAGATTCAAAGTTTCAATCCTTTCTAAAACAGTCACGCAGTTTTCAAAAATTACATTTTGGTCACTAGTCAAAATGTCACCCTTCCAAACCTAATTTTGTAAAATTGATTTCACAGTTCACTTATATATATTAAAAGAGGATTTTAGAACATTTTTCCATATTTTTAATGCAACCCGAACTAGGCTTTCCTAATTTCACCCTTTTATATTCAAACAGCACTTTGACCGAACCGGTCCAAGCCCAAAACTTCTAAGCCCAAAACCGGGGCGTTACAACTCTCCCCCCTTAAGAAATTTCGTCCTCGAAATTTACCTGAAGGAAAGAGATAAGGAAACTGCTTCAGCATGTCATCCTTCCGCTCCCACGTGGCTTCCTCAACACCACGATGCTTCCACATCACCTTTACCAACTCAATGGTCTTGCCACGAAGAACCTTGCTATCCGAATCCAGAACCTTCACCGGTTCCTCATCATAGGTCAAATCCGGATTCAATTCCACTTCCTCCACAGGCATCACATGCGAAGGATCAGATCTATACTTCCGGAGCATAGAAACATGAAACACATCATGAATCTTCTCCAACTCTTGAGGTAACCTCAACCGATACGCAACAGGACCCACACGCTCAACCACCTCATATGGTCCAATGTACCTAGGGCTCAACTTACCCTTCCGACCAAACCTCATCACCTTCTTCCAAGGCGAAACCTTCAAGAACACACGGTCACCCACCGCATACTCAATCTCCTTACGCTTCAAATCCGCGTAAGACTTCTGCCGATCAGAAGCTGCCTTCAACCGCTCACAAATGAGCTTCACCTTCTCGGTGGTTCCTTTCAACAAAGCCGGCATCGAAACCAACTTCTGACCCGTTTCAGCCCAACATAGAGGAGTCCTACACTTCCTCTCGTACAAAGCCTCATAAGGTGCCATTTGAATACTTGCCTGATAACTATTGTTATAAGCAAACTCCACCAAAGGCAAATGCTTCTCCCAAGAGCCCTGAAACTCAATCACGCAGCACCTCAACATATCCTCCAAAATCTGGATAACACGCTCAGACTGACCATCCGACTGAGGATGATAAGATGTACTGAAATTCAACCTAGTACCCAAAGCTTGATGCACACACTGCCAGAAACGCGATGTGAACCTCGGATCTCTATTCGACACAATCAACTTAGGCGCACCATGCAGCCGCACAATCTCAGCAATGTACAGCTCCGCAAGCTTATCCAAAGAAAACGTAGTATGCACAGGCAAGAAATGCGCACACTTCGTCAGGCGATCCACAATCACCCAAACCGAATTCTTCTTCGATGGTGACAAAGGTAAACCAGATACAAAATCCATGGTAACTCTTTCCCACTTCCACTCAGGGATTCTCAACGGTTGCAACAACCCTGAAGGAACCTGATGCTCAGCCTTAACTCGCTGACACACCAAACACTTGCTCACAAACTCCGCAACATCTTTCTTCAAACCCACTCAATAGTACTCATCACGAAGATCATGATACATCTTAGTACTACCAGGGTGCATAGCAAAAGGACTACTATGACCTTCAGTCAGAATAGCACGCCTCAACTCAGCATCATTAGGCACTACTATTCGACTCCCAAAACACAACACACCATCACTATTAAAGCAGAAATCCGAAGGCCTACCCTCCGCGATATCCTGCACATGCGGCACCAAGGAATCATCCAGCAATTGCTTTTCCTTGATCAACTGAACCAAAGATGGTTTCACTTGCAACTCAGCCACAAGACCACCATCACGCGAAATACTCAAACTGGCAAACATAGCCCTCAGCTCAACAGCTACCTTCCTACTCAAGGCATCCGCAACAACATTAGCTTTTCCAGGGTGGTACTCAATCGTCAGATCATAATCCTTGAGCAACTCCAACCAACGCCGCTGCCTGAGATTCAACTCCTTCTGAGACATCAGATACCTCAAACTCTTGTGATCCGTGTACACAGTACACTTCTCACCATACAGATAATGTCTCTAGATCTTCAGAGCAAAAACCACTGCAGCCAACTCAATATCATGCGTAGGATAATTGCGCTCATCCACCTTCAACTGCCGCGATGCATAAGCCACCACCTTACCCTCTTGCATCAACACACATCCCAAACCAACATAGGACGCATCACTGTAGACCACAAACTCTTTCCCTGATTCAGGCTGAACCAAGATAGGAGCTTGCGTCAAAGCCGCCTTAAGCTTCTCAAAAGCTTGCTGTCTCGCTTCCGTCCACTCATACTTAACATCCTTCTGCAACATCTTCGTCAAAGGTGCAGCAATCTTAGAAAACCCATCCACAAACCTCCGGTAGTATCCCGCCAAACCAAGGAAACTACGAACCTCATGAACAGACTTAGGAACCTTCCAGTTCATCACCGCCTCAATCTTCTGAGGATCAACGCGAATTCCCTCAGCAGAAACTACATGCCCAAGAAACACCACCTCCTTAAGCCAGAACTCGCACTTGCTCAACATGGCATAAAGCTGATTCTCCAACAAAGCTTGCAGCACAATCCTCAAATGCTCTTCATGCTCCTCCTCAGTACGCGAGTACACGAGAATATCATCAATGAATACCACAACGAACTTGTCCAGGTATTCATGAAACACACGATTCATCATGTCCATGAAAGCAGCAGGAGCATTTGTCAAACCAAACGGCATCACAAGGAACTCATAATGCCCATACCTTGTTCTGAAAGCTGTCTTAGGCACATCCACATCCTTTACCTTCAACTGGTAATACCCTGACCTCAAGTCAATCTTAGAGAACACAGCAGCTCCCCGAAATTGATCAAAGAGATCATCAATTCTCGGCAAAGGATACCGATTCTTGATAGTCAACTTGTTCAGCTGACGGTAATCAATGCACATTCTCATAGTGCCATCCTTCTTCTTCACAAACAAGACCGGTGCTCCCCAAGGTGACACACTTGGTCGAATGAAACCACGATCAAGCAACTCTTGCAACTGCGTCTTCAGCTCCTTAGGTGCCATTCTATAAGGGGTAATGGACACAAGAGTTGTATTCTCATACAGCTCAATTCCAAACTCCACCTCGCGGTTAGGAGGTAAACCAGGCAACTCCTCAGGAAACACACCAGGAAACTCCTTCACAACTCTGATATCTTGCACACGCAACTCCTTAGAACTAGGATTCATCACAAAAGCTAGATAAGCTTCACAACCTTGCCTCAGCATCCGGCTCGCCTCCAAGGTAGACACCACATTGGCAAGAAACTTCACATTCTCACCAACCACAACAACATCATAATCATCCGCAAGCTTCAGCGAAACTCGCTTATTTTCACAATCCACAACAGCACGATGCTCAGCAAGCCAATCCATACCAAGGATTACATCAAAACCATAGAAAGGCAACTCTATAAGGTCAACACGGAAAACATGATCTTGAACAACCAAAGGACACCTTCTATACAGCTTTCGAGTCACAACAGTCTCACCAAAAGAACTAGTGACACGAACACCAACATCCAAAAACTCAACAGGCAAACCAAGCAATTCAGCATGCTCACGCAAAATATATGAATGCGTAGATCCAGAATCTATCAAGGAAAGTAATGACAAGGATTGCAAAGTAAAAGTACCTGCAATCACATCCGCATCATTCCTCCCCTCCCGCTGAGCATACACCCTAGCTTGACCCCCACCTTCAGGCTGAATAGCCACAACATGGGCCACTCCTCGACCACCTTCCTCCCTTCGCTGGAAGTTACCACAGCCGCGCCCACGACCTCTCTGCGGTGCAACAGCAACAGGAGCACGCACTTGGCCACCAGCCAACATAGGACACTCTCGCCTCAAGTGATCCGCAGATCCACAATTCCAGCACCCATTACCAGCTGCCGCAACAGGAGCTTGCACCTCCCTCACAGCACGAGGACAATCACGCTTCATATGACCACGTGATCCACAAATCCAACAAGCACTCGGATCAGCTCTAGCGTTGCCTCCCCGAGCAGGTGCTCCACCACCTCGCTTAGCCGAGGACTGATACTTCTGATCACGCCCCCTCTTGTTCCATCCACCACCAGAACTATATTCAGTTGCTCGCTTTCCAGCACTAGAACCAGCACTTTTAGCAGATAAACCCAAGTTCATCTCAATATCCTTGGCTCGGCCCACCAGCACATCAAAATCATCATACTCGGTAGCCAGCACATACATCTTCACATCTGTCACTAAACCATAACGGAATCTTTCGCACCTCGCCCGCTCATCAGGGACTAACTCAGGAGCATATTGACTGAGTCGAACAAACTGCACTTCATACTCAACCACGGACATGCTCCCCTGGGTAAGAGACATGAACTCTCGCTTCTTTTCATCAAGATACCTCACACCAAGATACCTTCTCTTGAACACATTCTGGAAGAATGTCCAAGTTATATCAGCATCAGCCATCCCAGCAATAGTGGTTGTCCACCACGTATAAGCATCATCCTGTAGTAAAGATACTACACAACCCAGCTTTTGCACATCAGTGCAACTCATCTGACCCAAGATCCTCTTGGTACTCTCCATCCAGGATTCAGTCCCTCCCAGACTGCGTAAGCGCTCCAAGGGTAGTCTAACTCCAGCATCTCCCTGATGCCCAGCTCCTTGAGCTCCAGCTACTGCCGCTCGAAAAGCACCAGCAATAGCTTGCACCAACATCGTCATGTCAGGCATAGCTTGCCCCTGACCAGCCTCAGGTCCAGCGACCCCAGCACCAGCTGCAGCTTCAGCTCTTTCACCCTCAGCACCACCACCACCAGGTGGAGGAGGTAACACTGCACTTCCCGCATTCTCCTCATTCTCATTCGGAGCCGTAGCTCGCACATTACTCCTCAACTCTCTAAGAGGGGCCATACTCTAACAATGCAATCACAATGCAAATAAACAAAGTCAGGTCCAGCAAGGTAAGCAATCCAAGTACTCAAGCTCATTTTCATTTAAAATCAACATCATTTCATTAGCTTTGATTTGGCAATGGGTACCCACAACATGCTTCACCACAGCATACAACTCAATTGCATCAAATTCACAAACCACTCATCATGCTTTCACTCATCAAGCATAAATAGCATACATACTTCAATCATGCACACAATCATTCCCAATTACTCGAAAACCTGGCTCTGATACCACCAAATGTAAACCCCTTAACCCGACCTAGACGGTTGACCCGAATTAAGAAACTCACACGGGGAAAACCAAAGTCAACCCGAAAGTCAACCTTGATTAACGACCCTTTTTTTTCTTTTTATTCTTGTCTAGATGTACATTAACCCTAGTTATGATCATTCAAACAGCATGCTCAAAGATCATAAACATCAGAGATCAAACAGGGACCCAATTGAATAAAATAGAACTTTAGGGACCAAATTGTAATTTCTGCAAATTATAAGGTCTTAACCAAAATTAGAGTTACCAACTTGTAATTAGTCAAGTTTCATGCTTCTCTGCAAAATTTCAGCTCAAACGGACATCCCAAACTCATACAATTGCACAAATAATATTCAGGACCAAAACGCATACATTTCAAAACATATAACTGCCAATGTCAGCCCCCCCAACGGTCAGGTGTTCCGAAACAGGGAGAACCTGTTTCGAAACGCAAGACCGTTCCGCAACGGGTTCCGAAACGAGGGCTGGCAGAGGACTTTCCGTTTCGGAACGATGTCTTCCGTTTCGGACGCCTGGGTTACTACAAGGCACCCGTTCCGAAACGGTAGCTCCCGTTCCGATACGGCCTGCACAGAATGCAGAGAAATGGCTGCTAAAACACACAATTGATCAATCATACATGCTCCAAATGCTACCAAACTTTACCAGCAAGACATTCAACATGTAAAGAACATAAATGCATCATTCAATCATCCTCATGGCATCAAATATGAAAAGCCCCAAATCTAAAGGCATGCTTCTTACTTAGCAAACCATTCATGCACTAAATCTCCAAACCAAACACATAGTGGCCAATTACAAAATCCAGCATTATTAATAACATTAAACAAACTTAGGGAGTTCAAAACATCTCCCAAAACATCCACATAGGTCCCCCATTGCCAAATGCCAAAAGCTAAAAGTGTTAAGAAACCTTTCCATACTTGAGCTTAGTTTCCACTTGATTGCTTGCCTTCCTTCCTGCCCTCTATGCACTTTAATGCTCTGCATTATTGGTTTAAGAAAAAGAGAGAGAGCGTAAGCAAAAGCTTAGTGAGGAACACTCATTAAAACCATTCAATAATGCATTTATAAAACTCAATGATAAACCATGCTTCAAGCAACATTAGACACGTTCTTAAACATTTAAACAAGCATCTCATGCCTCAAGTATCATTAAACATGCTCTTAAACATTTTAACAAGCATCTCATGCTTCAAGTTCATAACAAGTCATATTGGCAACAAGTGATACATTTCACATAAGATCCACACATGGACTTTTAAACACCATTGTGATCTTATCCCCATGGACTTTTAAACACCATGGACCCATGGACTTTTAAACACCATGGCAAGGACCACACAAGGACTTTTAACCACCTTTGTGTCCTTAACAAGAATCTCCCAAGGACTTTTAAACACCTTGGAGTTATTAAGTAACCAAGGCTTACACAAGGACTTTTAACCACCTTGAGCCTTAACCAAGAACCAACCATGGACTTTTAAACACCATGTTGTTCTTAAACTTTCCAAGATCCACACAAGGACTTTTAACCACCTTTGTGATCTTAACCAAGAACCATCTAAGGACTTTTAACCACCTTGATGTTCTTAAATATACAAGGCTCACACAAGGACTTTTAACCACCTTTGTGACCTTAACCATCACTTGCCAATATGCATCATTATCATCAATAATCCACTGTTTTAAAGCATTAAATCAAGCCATAAACATCATGCATCTTTAAGCATTAAATCACATTTAAACAATGTTCAAAAACAAGGAACTCTTACCTTGAGCTTCCTTCAACACATGGCTTAAAATCTCAGCAAATTAACATGCTAGATATGCTTTCAAAACAGATTTAAAATCATGCAAACAAAGCACATTGCATACAACCAAAACCATGGCCATCACCAAGAGAGTTTTTCCGAAAACTTACTCTTGAGCTTAGCTAAGTTGCTTAGACTTAAACTAAGCTCCCAAACCTCCAAAACACTGGTTTCAAAGCCGAAAACCAAATTCCACTCACCGATTCCGTTTCGCCTCTTGCCGAAACACAAATCAAGCTTCCGGATCACCACCACTTGGATCCAAAGATGACTCCCCTGTTTTAAACACATCAAAGCAGAGGATTAATGCATCATCATGCATTAATAGCTTCAATGAAAGCACCTAAACTCGCTGCTCTCATCCACACTCCATTTTCGGCTACCAAACACAACCGAAAATGCATCCAAACAACTCCTCAACAATGCCCAGCCAAGAACCATCAAAACTAAACATCCTTTAACATCATTTAACATCTAAAAAGGACCTAACAACATCCTTATACCTCCAGCAACATCAGATCCACAAGATCACCTCAAAAACAACCAAGAATCACAAGCTAAACTTAGGAAATTCAACCTATCCGGGATTGCATTAATTAAAACTCAATTCCTTATCAAATTAAAATTCATTTAACATCAAATAAACACCTTAAAACACAGCCCAATCAGATCGAACGAAAATCCTTCAAAAATCACAAAATCTTGCATTTTAAGCCAAGATTCATTACACAACTTTAAAACCACTTATAAAACATCAATTAAGGATTGAGAACTTAGGAATTTCAGTAAAGAACTGAGAGTTTAGAGGAGAAGGACGTTCTTACCTCCAAACTTGAATTTCTCCCTTTTTAGAACCAAAATCTTGAAAATCCAATTAGCAATTGGTGAGGTTTTGTTGATGAGATGATTAGGAATCCAAAGAGAATTGAAAAGAGGTATTTAGATGACAAAATCAGAGGAAAAAGCTCTGGAGAGAATGTTTGGTTTGAGAGAAAATGAGAGAAATGGAAAATTGGAAAAGTTAGTTGAAAATGGAAAATAACTTCCCTCCACTTTTCTTTTGTTTAAAACTCAGAATTAAATCATTAAATATCTTAGAAAAATCTGGAGAAACTCCCTTTGGGTAAATAGCTCCTTAAAGATTCAAAGTTTCAATCCTTTCTAAAACAGTCACGCAGTTTTCAAAAATTACATTTTGGTCACTAGTCAAAATGTCACCCTTCCAAACCTAATTTTGTAAAATTGATTTCACAGTTCACTTATATATATTAAAAGAGGATTTTAGAACATTTTTCCATATTTTTAATGCAACTCGAACTAGGATTTCCTAATTTCACCCTTTTATATTCAAACAGCACTTTGACCGAACCGGTCCAAGCCCAAAACTTCTAAGCCCAAAACCGAGGCGTTACACAGACCCCATCCTCTCTCCTTATCCGGACAATGGAATTAATTCTCCGATGTTGGATAGTTGTGGCATGGAAGAATTTGGTGTTTCTATCTCCCCACTTCAGCCAATTTACTCTTGATCTCTGGTGCCAATACCTCTCCTCTTTTTCCCATTCAGAATCCAGCTCCTTCTTCAATTGCTTGAGTTCTTCCGCTTCAGATTCTGAAATTTTCCTCCCCTGCAGAAGTTTTATCTATGTCTCTAACATCCTCTTCCTCTCTTTTATCTGCTTTGTCTTTTTCCTGCTCCATGAGATGAGAGTCTTTCTAGTGCTTCGTATCCCCTTCCCAAAAATTACCATAGGTCTTTCTGCCTTGGGTGTCGTCCATCCGCTAGCTACTGTCTGTGAACAATCATCTTCCAGGAGCCACTTGTTTTCAAACTTAAAAGCTCTCTTGCATCTCCTGGGAAAGCCTTCCATCTGTAAGATAAGAGGAGTATGGTCAGAAGCCATAGCGATGTCTAGGATGCCTAGAGCTTTTGGGAAATTCATGCTCCACTCCGCGAAGCACAGAATGCGGTCCAATTTTTCAAAAATTGCGCCTTCTCCGTTTCTGTGGTTAGACCATGTAAAATTACCCCCTTGATTGGAAGTTCGACAAGGCCATTAAGGTCGATAAAATCAAGGAAGCTTTCAACCTCCTCAGGATTGACTGGCTTACCGCCTTCCTTTTCTTCTTGGCGAATAACCACATTAGAATCTCCCATAATTAACCATTTATTCCTTTGGGTATTCCTTAGCTGGCCTAGATCTTCCCAGAAGAGTTGTCTTTCTTCCTTATATGGAGGGTCGTAAATGAAGGTTCTGAACCACTCGCCTCCATTCAGATTGACTACTTTCGTATCAATGAAGTTTTTATTACATCTAAGAATGGTTATGTTCACATCCCCTGTCCACCAAAGAGCAAGACCCCTGGCTATTCCCCTTGGTTCGACATAGAAAGATGCGGCCATTTTCATTTTCATTTTATTCTTTTCTAGGTACCTCTTCTTTTGCTTTGTTTCTCTAAGGAAGATAATCATCGGTTTGTGCTTCCACACCGAGTTCTGTAAGGCTCTAACAGTCTCTATATTCCCCAGGCCACGGACATTCCATGCCAGGATTGACATTCGAAAGAGAAACAGGGTTCTCTCCTTCCTGGGGAGCAAACAGATTCCGGAAACATATCAATGAATCGCCAAGCTACTGTTGGGCTAAACCTGAGCGTCTTCAAGAGAAACCCGATAAAATCAGAAAATAGTGGCCTTTCCATTTCAATCTCAGGTGATCAGCAGGTTAACAACAACTCACAAGAACACCAAAACAGAAATGTCCAAAGAAAATGCAGTAGCACCAGTTGGGAACGCTCAGAGCAGAGCTAGGCCAAATGCTTGACAGATAAACCCGAGAGACAACAACGCATAAATACCTCAATGAACGACTAACCATTATCATCCTCAGAGGAAAGCAGAACAAAGAAACTGACTGAGCCAACTAAGCAAGCAAAAAAATCAACCTCCAAACAACAGATGAAAATTAAAAACCCAATTCAATCAAGAAAACATGTTAAGCAACCATCCCTGCAAAAGGCTGAAGAAACGAAAACTAGACCCGAGAATTAGAAAATTTCAGTTCACCAGAAAACGGGCAGTGGCGGAGGACAGGGAAAGTGAACCAAAAATTGGGGGTCGTCTGACGGGGGAAGAGATTTAGGATAAAAACAGTTACCCACTGTGGAGGAGACAAGGTCGAAACCCAACGGTGATGGTCGCAACCGGGAATCACCAGTAGACAATAAAGGTCCGACGAGGCCCAAATGGATGGATAACCACGACCTCTGCCCCAAGAATCCACTTCCGCCGCGATTTTTGAGGAGCAAACAACCAGTCGCCACTGTTCGCTGTTGACGCCGGCACGCCGGTGGCCTGGTGACGGTGACGGGGCCGCTCGATCACGAGGATCCAACTCAATCGTGATGGGACGAGGAATCAGAAACGATAGGCCTGAGGCTCCGACAGTCGGGCGAGAGAGAAATTTGGGGGCACCAATTTTGAGTGTTGCAACAAGTTTTTTAGTCATCTACTAGGAGTTTAGAAACAACGTTTGCATCAAAAGGAAGTTCGAGAGAACTTTTGACTTCTAGAATTTGAATTCGTCATATGTAACGCCTTGATTTTGGGCTTAGATGTTTTCGCGAGTCGGGTTGGGCTGGTAGAACCGGTGTCGGTTGTTCGAACCGTTAAAAGGTGGTTTAGGGAAATCAAAGTTCGGAATGGAATAAAAATATGATGAAAATTTCTAAAATCCTATAAAATGATGTTTAAGAGGTTGGTCAAATCAATTTTAAAAAACGGGTTTTCTAAAGTGTACATTTTGGGTAGTGACCAAAATGTAAAGATTTAAAAGTTGGAAAAATATGTTTTTCAAGAAGAGTCAATATCTTAGAATCTTTAGGGAGCTAGTTGGCAATTAAGCCTTTTCCCTAATTTGGCATGTGTTTTAAATGTTTACTAAATAATTTAAAATGTTTTATTTAATTAATTAAGGGGAGTTAGTTAATCAGTTAATGAAATTTTTGACGAACTTTTCATTTCTCACTTTCACTTCAGCCAAACACTCTCCCTTTCCTCTCAATTTTCCAGAAATTCTTTTCTCTCAAATCCTCTCTTGATTCTTGTCTTTTCCTTATTGATTTCTTCCATTTTCCTTCAAGCAAATCTTGCCAAATTAGAGGAGAAGCAAGGATTTGAGGTAATTTTCATGCTATCCCTCTAATCTAAGTTCTTTAATGAAATTCTAAAGATATTTGACTCTTTAATACTGATTTTGATTGAGGTTTTGTTGTTAGATTGATAAACTTTTTTAAGTCTTGATTGAAAAATAGATTTTAATGTGATATTAGGAGTTTGATTTAAATGGCTAGTTTGAGATTGTTTCTAAATGAGTTTTGAAAGGTTTTTGGTGTTGAAGTGAAATCTTAATCATATAGATCCCGAAATCCTTGAGATCTTTAGTTTTTGAAGTGTTTTTTAGGTGTTCTTGAGGAATCTGAGTTGCTCGAGGTATAAGGATGATTTTAGGTTGGTTTTGGATGTTGATTAATGCTTAGAATGTGTTGGATGAGTTGGGTAATGGCTGGGCTGAGCTTTGAGGTCAATTGATTGAGTTTTCGGTTGTTTTTTATTGGTGTTTTGATGCTTTAGAGCAGGGCTGCGGGATTTCTTGTGCGTGCTGGAGTTTTGGATGCATTTTAATGCATTGAACCTCTATTTTGATGTGTTGAAAACAAGGGATAGAAATCCGGAAACAAACAAAGTCTTTTGGAGGCTTTAGAAGATCGGTAGTTGCTTCTGCAAGCGTGGTTTTGCAAGTCGGTAAGTGGAATTTGGTTTTCCAACATGGAAACGTTTTAGAAAAGGTTTTGGGAACTTAATAAGAGCTTGAAACGCTTTATTAAGTTCGGAAGTAAGTAAATCAAAATTTCTCCCTCGGTTGTGCTAGTCATGAGCCTTTGATTGCACTTGATTTTAATTGCATTTACCTACAGTTTTAAAGCATGTTTTTGAGTATATAAATTGTGTATGATGATGCCATGTAGTTTAAGGATGCAATAGGTAAGTGGTCCTTGTATGCATGTTTTGATGCATGAGGTTTTAAGCATGGTTTAATGCTTGTTTATGGCTTATCATGATTGTGTTGTAAAAATAGTGAGGTATGCATGAGATATGGATTATATTGGCAAGTGATGTTGAATAAAATGTTTTATAAATGAAATCAGATATAGTTAGCCGGCTATAAGATTGAGTGCACTATAAGCAAGTCGCCTTGGATGTTGAGGGGTTGTGATTGTACCGAATACTCCATCCAAGTACCCTAACGATTGAGGATTGTTTAAGGTTGCAACGGTTGAGGGTAGCTCCCAGGTGCGAACCTTGTGTGTGTCCTGTCTCTCGTTAGCGGGTTATACATCTACCGATGAGTGGTGTTGAGGGGTTGTGATTGTACCGAATACTCAATCACGAGTGTCAAGACGATGGAGCGTCGCTCTAGTGTGTGAGCCTTGAGATGTCGGTAGAGTGTATGAAGGGTGTGGGACAACCCCTGGTAATTCGTGTATCCAATACGTGTTTTTGAGACTGTTATTTATCACTTTGAGCCAATATAATGAAATGAAATATTGCGAAAATGTTTTTAATGCACATTCTGAAAGATGCATGTTTTTGCTTAAGCTTAGCATAATGGTGTTTATGCTTGAAAGGCTTGGAAAATGAGTAGCAATGGTTTAATTGCTGAATTTGATTGGATCATGTTGCATGATGTTTAATACAATGATTTTGATGTTAAAGTGCATGGTTTGTTAAGGAAGGCATGATGGTTTTGCAAAGAGTGAAAAACAGTTTTGTGTATTGATGATGCTTGTGGTTCTGAGCAACCCTCACTAAGCTTGCATGCTTATGCATTATTTGTTTATCAATGTAGATAATTAGGCTTTTTGAGGCAGCATCTTCGAAAAATCTTACCAAGACAATTGCTAAAAGTATGTTGTGCTTTCGAACTAGTGTAATAAGGGCAATGAAAGTGTCCAATGCAATGAATGTTGTTAGTTTGGTATTTTCTGGTTTTGTGCAAGCTTGAGATGCATATTTGAAATTGTAAATGGCATTTGATTTTCGGTTTATGCTTTACGTTTGTATTTTAGCCTTTTGGTGCTTTTGACTTTTAGGAAGCATGCCTCTAGTTCCGTTTCTTTTGAGAACGATGCTATGATGTTGCTTATGCCTCATACGAGTTGTCATTGATGTGTAATTAAGTTACCTATATGTTAGGGCATGTGTCGGGATGGTTTCGGAGGGCATAAAGTGATTTGAACCAGCTTTTTAGAATATTGCAGGCCCAGGTGTTTCAAAGCACCCTTGCCCGTTTCGAAACGGTGGCCTGAAATGGCCTTGGTGTTTCAGAATAGTAAGGCCTGTTTTGGAACATTTTGCCTTTGTGAACCATCGTATCGAAACGTGTCTTGAGGAGTTTCGAAACGAACCCGCGTATCGAAACGGTCAGCTATGTTTTGAAACAGCCGTTCCGATACGAGGCATTCTGTTCTGAAACGTTTGACCGTTGAACCTGTGTTTAAATTGATCTGAGTTTCTGTTTCTTACGTTTTTGTCCTTGTTTGCCTTGTATGCAATTGGATGAGTTCTAAATGTCCTTTTGAGCTGAGATTTCACCAAGAAGCATGCAATGAACCTAATTAAAGGTTGGTAATCTGAAATTGCTAATAACTCTTGTAATTTATAAAAATTACAAATTGGTCCCTAAACCTTAATTGGCTTTAATCGAAAGGCGATTGTGTTGATTTTGAATACGCTACTTATTTGCGTACACATAGGAACCTAAGTTGCATCTAGAAAAGATAAAAGAAAAAAGGGTCGTTTATTGAGGCAAACTTTCCCATTTTACTTTAATTTTCCCCGTGTGATCCGTTTGGTTCGGTCTATCGGCCATGCCGGGTCGAGGGGGTTACATCACGAGCTCACTTAATTTTAAATACTACAAAAAAATTTGAACAAAGAAAACATTACAAAAACAAAGAGAACATATAAAACATGTGAAAGAGAAGAAGATTACGAAGAACACAAAAAATTGAAAAAACACAAAACAAAACAACATCAAAACATGAGAAACATACAAACCAAACAAGAGGGGATAACAACAGAGATAGGAGAATCTGAAATCCTTGAGACCCTTAGTTTTTGAAGTGTTTTGGGGTGAGTTTTTGAGGTGTTCTTGGGGAATCCGAGTTGCTGGAGGTATAAGGATGATTTTAGGTTGTTTTTTAATGTTGATTAATGCTTAGAATGTGTTGGATGAGTTGGGTAATGGCTGGGTTGAGGTTTGAGGTCAATTGATTGAGTTTTCGATTGTTTTTTATGGGTGTTTTGATGATTTAGAACAGCCCTGCGGGATTTCTTGTGTGTGCTGGAGTTTTAGATTCATTTTAATGCATTGAACCTCTATTTTGATGTGTTGAAAACAAGGGATAGAAATCCGGAAGCAAACAAAGTCTTTTTGGAGGCTTTAGAAGATCGGTAGTTGCTTCTGCAAGCGTGGTTTTGCAAGTCGGTATGTGGAATTTAGTTTTCCAGCATGGAAACGTTTTAGAAAAGGTTTTGGGAACTTAATAAGAGCTTGAAACGCTTTATTAAGTTCGGAAGTAAGTAAATCGAAATTTCTCCCTCGGTTGTGCTAGTCATGAGCCTTTGATTGTACTTGATTTTAATTGCATTTACCTACAGTTTTAAAGCATGTTTTTGAGTATATAAATTGTGTATGATGATCCCATGTGGTTTAAGGATGCACTAGGTAAGTGGTCCTTGTATGCATGTTTTGATGCATGAGGTTTTAAGCATGGTTTAATGCTTGTTTATGGCTTATCATGATTGTGTTGTAAAAATAGTGAGGTATGCATGAGATATGGATTATATTGGCAAGTGATGTTGAATAAAATGTTTTATAAATGAAATCGGATATAGTTAGCCGGCTATAAGATTGAGTGCACTATAAGCAAGTCGCCTTGGATGTTGAGGGGTTGTGATTGTACCGAATACTCCATCCAAGTACCCTAACGATTGAGGATTGTTTAAGGTTGCAACGGTTGAAAGTAGTTCCCAGGTGCGAACCTTGTGTGTGTCATGTCTCTCGTTAGTGGGTTATACATCTACCGATGAGTGGTGTTGAGGGGTTGTGATTGTACCGAATACTCCATCACGAGTGTCAAAACGTTGGAGGGTCGCTCTAATGTGTGAGCCTTGAGATGCCAGTAGAGTGTATGAAGGGTGTGGGACAACCCCTGGTAATTCGTGTATCCAATACGTGTTTTTGAGACTGTTATTTATCACTTGTGAGCCAATATAATGAAATGAAATATTGCGAAAATGTTGTTAATGCACATTGTGAAAGATGCATGTTTTCGCTTAAGCTTAGCATAATGGTGTTTATACTTGAAAGGCTTGGAAAATGAGTAGCAATGGTTTAATTGCTGAATTTGATTGGATCATGTTGCACTATGTTTAATACAATGATTTTGATGTTAAAGTGCATGGTTTTTTAAGTAAGGCATGATGATTTTGAAAATAGTGAAAAACAGTTTTGTGTACTGATGATGCTTGTGGTTCTGAGAAACCCTCACTAAGCTTGCATGCTTATGCTCTATTTGTTGATCAATGCAGATAATTAGGCTTTTGGAGGCAGCATATTCGAAAAATCTTACCAAGACAATTACTAAAAGTATGTTGTGCTTTCGAACTAGTGTAATAAGGGCAATGGGGGTGTCCAATGCAATTAATGTTGTTAGTTTGGTATTTTCTGGTTTTGTGCAAGTTTGAGATGCATATTTGAACTTGTAAATGGCCTTTGATTTTCGGTTTATGCTTTACGTTTGTATTTTAGCCTTTTGGTGCTTTTGACTTTTAGGAAGCATGCCTCTAGTTTCGTTTCTTTTGAGAACGATGCTATGATGTTGCTTATGCCTCATACTAGTTGTCAATGATGCGTAATTAAGTTACCTATATGTTAGGGCATGTGTCAGGATGGTTTCGGAGGGCATAAAGTGATTTAAACCAACTTTTTAGAATATTGCAGGCCCAGGTGTTTCAAAGCACCCTTGCCCGTTTCGAACGGTGACCTGAAATGGCCTTGGTGTTTCAGAACAGTAAGGCCTGTTTTGGAACATTTTGCCTTTGTGTACCATCGTACCGAAACGTGTCTTGAGGAGTTTCGAAACGAACCCGCGTATCGAAACGGTCAAGTGTGTTTCGAAACAGCCGTTCCGATACGGGGCATTATGTTCTGAAATGTTTGACCGTTGAACCTGTGTTTAAATTGATCTGAGTTTCTGTTTCTTACGTTTTGGTCCTTGTTTGCCTTGTATGCAATTGGATGAGTTCTAAATGTTATTTTGAGCTGAGATTTCACCAAGAAGCATGTAATGAACCTAATTAAAGGTTGGTAATCTGAAATTTCTAATAACCCTTGTAATTTCTAAAAATTACAAATTGGCCCCTAAACCTTAATTGGCTTTAATCGAAAGGCGATTATGTTGATTTTGAATTCGCTGCTTATGTGCGTACACATAGGAACCTAAGTTGCATCTAGACAAGATAAAAAGGGTCGTTTATTGAAGTAAACTTTCTCGGTTTACTTCAATTTTTCCCGTGTGATCCATTCTGTTCGGTCTATCGGCCAGGCCGGGTCTAGGGGGTTACATCATGAGCTCACTTAATTTTTAATACTACAAAAAATCGAACAAAGAAAACATTACAAAAACAATGAGAACATATAAAACATGGGAAAGAGAAGAAGAATACAAAGAACACACAAAATTTAAAAAAAAAAAACACAAAACAAAACAACATCAAAACATGAGAAACATACAAACCAAACATGAGGGGATAACAACAGAGATAGGGGAAGCACACAACAAAAAATAAGAGGCAACAATCACCCAAAGGCAAAGAGATCAAGGAGATCTAACGAAAGGGACCGATAGAGAAACGAAGCCAGCATCCACTCATCAAACTGCATGGCCATTTCTGTTACCACAGAAGCATCAGGGCGTTTAAGGAGATGCAGTGAGAGACCGTCAACAAGCATCGTGGTCAGATAAGAAGCATCACGAAGGCTAAAGACATGTCGAAGGGAACAACGCCGAAGCGCAAACCGTCTAAAGACGAAGGATGAAATTTGAAAAGGATCCCTACTTGGTCGCGAACCAAAGAATTCCCTTCACCTAAGGGACCCGAACAGGACCTACAACGCCGGGGAGAAGCCTCCACAAATAAGTCAATTGGTAGGTGAAACAGAATACCCTAAAAACATAGGGAAAACAAAGAAAACAAGGTGAGAAAGAGGAAGAGAAGGAGGATTCCCAATTTATAATTCACCAAAGTGCCATTTCAAAATGACCAAAATTCGTGTCCTTGCTCTGGACCAGTCAGAAAACGCCACACGTTCAGGTTTTTTAATGAGCTAAATTCATGCCAATAATGGTTTCTATTAATCAAAAATGTCTATTTTCATTTAAAAACGCACTCTTCCGCCATCAACACAATAGTTAGAGCATGATCCCATATTGCAAGTCTTAGCTCGTGCCACTTTATAGCACTCCTTCGACTAAAGGGAAACAAACATTATACCTCCGCCAATGTCTTAAGCCTAAACCTATTAATGTCTCTAAAAATATACTTATGCCTCCGTTGACCTGGAACTAAACTCGGTAATGCCTCTAGAGAGATATATATGCCTTTAGAACCCCTAGTCTTCGAGTCAACGATTCCCAGGTACACTGATAGAAATGATCAATGTCCCATCAGCCGAGCCTACTTATGTCGTCCCATCAGTAGCCATCATGACGCTAAGCCTGATACCGCGACCAATGAGAGCATCGAAGGCCTCAACATAGTAAAGATGTCAAACCCATAAACACACACACACACTGACCCGAGGAAATGGGAAGACACAAACAACTTCTCTCTCTCTCTCTCTCTCTCTCTCTCTCTCTCTCTCTCTCTCTCCACATACTTCTCACTCAAACCATCGCCTACAGCTCTCGGTCCAAAACTAAAATGGGTGAGCCGCCACAAACTACCACCAACTCCCTCATTGTATCAACAATTTTAAAGAACCCTTTTTACAAGTCTTTTATTTTTTTCTGTAATTTTTCCTTCACACAAGACATTGATTTTGTGCAGTGTGCATAAACAATTTAAGAATGAAAAAAAAAACTGAAGTGGTTATTCACTATTTTTGAAGAAAAACAATTATAGGGGATTTTTTAAGTGTTGATCTTTGGGTGATTTTAGTCAAGAGGGTTGATCTTTTGTGTGATTTTGGTTCACATAAAATCATGATTTAGTCTAGGGAAATTTAAACTCATTACTTGATTAAATTTATACACATATTTTTATGATTCATACTCACTTTATATTGATAAAAATTTTAATAAGGATTTATGATTTAAAGTTTGCAATTTAGAGTTTGAAATTTTTAGGGTTTGAAATTTAGAAATTAGGATTATAGGGTAAAATTTATTTATACATCACAAATATATTAAATGGCACAATTTCTACTGAAATCGGTTGCTTTTACAGGAAGCTGCTGTAGCAGATGGAGAAGCAGACGCTGGGCAGTGATGCAACAGAGCTGGAACTGGATGTGCAGACGAGGAGGACGATGATGCCATGGCGGCTGCCGTGGCAGCCAAGAACGATAGCAGTGGTGAAGAGAAGAAGCAAAGTGGGCCTCGACAGAAAGAGAAAATTAAGCTCGTCTGTCGTGGAGCACCCATATATTTTTCCAAGCCCTAGATCAGAATGAAGGCCAAGCCCAAGGTTCAAGGAAGAAACTCCAAGCAAGAAGGAAGGACGAATTAAAGATATATTCTCTGAAGATTTAGTCTTTAATAGAGTTGTACTTTAGTTTAAACTTGTATTCTTGCCATACTAGACAACTTGAACCCAAGGCCTATATAAAGGCATGTAATTCGACCTAGGGAAGGATATCTTCATCTCTAGCCTTCTTCCCAAAACCCTAGCTGTTTTCCCCTTCTCAACATGTTCTAAACTCCCCCTAGGGCCACGGGTTGATTTGTAAAGTAGTTGCAAGGATTGCATTTGTTTTAGGAATTTTTCTGTTCAATAAAATAGACTTCAAGTTTGCTTATTCTGGTTTTCAACATCTTCCAAGAGTATCAGGAGGGCATTGTGAGATTACATATTTACTTAATATCAGGAGAGTTAAGTATACAAAAGGAATAAGTGCGGGTTCTCCAGTTTATGGTTGAACTATCTCGGACCTAGGGATAGGACGAGGTTAAGTGGCTAAGGAAGAATTAAACAACATCGGTGTTCATCCTTCGATTCACGCCGGGAGGTATCATCAAAGACGTGTTCATCGAGAGACTTGGACCTAGGGATAGGCCAAGGCATAGCAGGGATTCTTGCCAATCTTGAAGTACAGAGTTGTGTGATCGCTACCGCGACTATCAACAGACCGCTGCCGCGACAGGTGCTGCCGTGACAAGGACGACGACAGAACATATATTCCTAGACTTTGCAACACCTACACTACTGAGCAATTCAATACCGGCCCATTCTCTCTATCTTGATTTCTTTACTCTTAATTTCCAATTCTCTTTATTTTTTTTCGTGACAACAATTTAAACTATTCTTTTTCCTCTCGTGTAGTAATTCAAGGTGAAGCTATTAGCCCAGTCCCTGTGGAGACGATATCCGATACTTACGTATCACTTTACTACTTGCGTCGTGTACACTTGCACTACTTTGCGATAGACACTTTTACACGCAACAAGTTTTTGGCGCCGTTGCCGGGGACTGGCAACATATCTTTACCCTATCTTTTACTGCACTTCTTCTACTTTTCTGTTTTTACTTGGATTGTTCAGCCTATACCTTTCACAAGGTCTTTTGTTTGTGTATGTGCAGATCTCAACGAGGAAAAGAACCTGAGCACCAGTTAGATCCTGAAATCGAACGAACGTACAATCTCAGGAAAAGAGTCTGTTACCTCGTTGAAAGAAACAAATACCTGGAGGAACAGATTGAAGCAATGGTGAACGAAAGACGTGAAGAAAGAAGGAACAACCAAGAGAATCCCCAGGATAATAACAATCCTGTCGAAGATGGAGGAAACGGTCAACATGTTGATCCTTCTGTCGCTGCCGCACGCCGGTCATGCCGAGACTACATGCTCAATGATCATGTAGAACTAGAAACCACCCTGCCAGACGTAGACGTTGACAACTTTAAGCTGAAACCTGTTATGTTCAACATGATTAACAACGCTGGCCAATTTAGTGGTGCTACTACAAAGGATGCTAGGGAGCATCTGAAAACGTTCTAGGAAATTTGTGGTTCGTTTAGACTACCAGGAGTTAATCCGGAGATACTGAGGCTTCGGTTATTTCCTCATTCATTGAGGGACAGGGCAAAGACTTGGTGGAATAAACTAACGTCGGGTTCAATACGAACTTGGGCAGATTTAACTCGTGAATTTTTGTCTCATTTTAATCCTTCACACTTATCTGAGCGATTACGTAACGAAATTGCTACTTTACAACAGGAAGATGACGAGCCAATGCATGAAGCATGGGACAAATTTACCATTCTTCTAAGGAACTGCCCGATGCATGGATTCCCTATTTGGAACCATGTAACTAAATTCTATAATGCTGCTAATTTAAAAACTCGTATGAGAATTGATTCAGCAGCGAATGGATTACTACTGGACAAAGATCCAGATGAGGCAATGGCAGTATTGAAAAAACTGGCGAAGAATGAGGAACAGTTTCCTACAGCAATAAGGGGGTAAACGAGTTCTAGTTGTAAAAGATTATGAGGCCGACAATTCATTAAAATCACAGGTGGCATATCTCACTAAGGCAATGAAAAAGCTCTTGAAAGAAGATTCATAGCCTGCCTACGCTACTGAAGAGGTATGCGAAACTTGCAATGGAAATCACAGTTCGGAGGAGTGCCCGTTACAGTTAGAAGAATGGATGTATGTTGGGAACTACAATAAACAGAACTATAACTCCAACAACTACAATCCCAACTAGAGAAAGGATCCCAAGTTCTCTTGGAGCAATACTAATAATGCGCTGAATCCTCAAGCACAGAATACTCAGAACCAGGGAGGACCTAGGTTACTGACTCGGCTGCAACCACAGCAGCAGCAACAACAACCACCAGCTGCCATGACTAGTATATTGGAACAGACCCTGGCTACGTTTATGTCTCAAACAGGAACTTATATTGAGAACATGAATCACTTTGTCAAGAAGACAGAAACATTCATGGATAAAACAGAGATGCGGATGACCAATCATGAAGCTACTCTGAAATCATTGGAGACACAGATGGGTCAGGTTTCCCAGCATATTAAACTGAGGCAGAATGGAGGATTTCCTAGCGATACTGAAAACGCTAGACAACCCACACATGAGCAGTGTAAAGCCATCACTACTAGAAGTGGGAAGAAACTACCAGGGCCAGAGAAGGAAGCTGAATCAGTTAAGGAACTAGCCTTGGAGTCGACTGTCGAGGAAGCTGCCCCGACAGGTGGCAAGCAGCTTGCCGCCAATGAGCCTGCCACGATAGTAGAAGGGACAGAGGAGAAAGATGAAGAACCTAAACCTCCTCATATCCGAATGCAGTGGGAAGGACGTATTGCTGATTATCGTCCTCCACCTCCTTTTCCTCAGCGGTTACAGAAATTGAAACAGGAATCACAGCTTAAGAAGATTTATGATATTTTTAAGCAGGTCCATATCAATATTCCGCTGTTGGATGCTATTAAGGAGAGGCCTGGTTATGCCAAGTTTCTCAAGGATGCCATGTCGAAGAAATCCAGACTTGGGGAATTTGAAACGGTTAAGATGACAGAAGGATGCATGAGTATTCTGCACAAGCATCCACCCCAGAAGAAGAAGGATCCTGGGAGCTTCATCATACCATGCATAATCGGAGACAAATTTATGGGTAAGGCACTTTGTGATCTTGGTGCTAGTATAAATTTAATGCCCAAATCTGTTTTTCAGAAATTAGGTATTGGAAAAGCTCGACCCACAACAGTAGTACTGCAGCTGGCAGACCGCTCTTACGTTCATCTAGAAGGAAAAATTGAAAATATTTCGGTAAGGGTGGATAAATTTATTTTTCCTGCTGACTTTCTTGTCTTAGATTGTGAAACAGATGAAAACGCACCAATCATCCTGGGGCGACCCTTCTTAGCCACATGAAGATCACTGATTGATGTGGAAAAAAGGAGAACTCACTATGAGAGTGAATGATCAAGAGATCAAGCTGAATGTTCTCCAAGCAATGCAACATGCTGATGTAGAAGAAGAATGCAATGCTATCACTGAAGTTACCCTTGACCAACCCTGCATCAGGTCGGACTGTCACGACATCAAAATTGGCCACTGCCCCAGCAGTCATTTAGAAGACTGTCACGACAGCAGCTCCTCAGAATCTGATACATCTGATACTGAAGATCAAGAGGAGGTAAATTGGATAGGCAATCGTCCAGGTAAGTTGTTCGAGCCCTTAAAATATAACTCGGATAACCATATAATTCAAATACCATCAATTGTTGAGCCCCATGTTCTAGATCTTAAGCCCCTGCCAGGGCAGCTAAAATACGTTTTCCTTGGTTTAAATGATAGGTTGCCCGTAATAATCTCTTTCAAGTTGATGCAGGAATAGGAACATCAGTTGATAAGGGTGTTGCAGCAGCACAAGAAGGCTATTGGATGGACGATAGCTGATATCTAAGGCATCAGTCCGACATCTCGAATAGCAAGTGGGTGAGCCCGGTACAGTGCGTTCCCAAGAAAGGAGGAATAACCGTGGTAACCAACGAAGAAAACGAGCTAATCCCAACCAGGACTGTGACCGGTTGGAGGGTTTGTATGGACTATCGGAAACTTAACAAAGCTACCCGAAAGGACCACTTCCCCTTGCCCTTTATTGATCAAATGATTGATAGATTAGCGGGTAAGCCTTACTATTGTTTTCTTGATGGTTACTCAGGTTATAATCAAATAGCCATCGCACCGGAAGATCAAGAAAAGACAACGTTCACATGCCCATACGTTACTTATGCTTTTCGGAGGATGCCATTTGGACTTTGTAATGCACCAGCCACCTTTCAAAGGTGCATGATGGCAATATTCTCTGATATGGTGGATGATTTCCTGGAGATATTCATGGATGACTTTTCAGTCTTTGGAGACGACTTTGAAAGCTGCCTAGGCAACCTATAGAAGGTGCTCGAGAGATGTGAAAAAGCAAACTTGGTATTGAACTGGGAAAAGTGTCACTTCTTGGTGGATGAAGGGATAGCCTTTGGCCATAAAATTAGCTGTCGCGGCATAGAAGTTGACAAAGCTAAAATAGAAGTAATCAAAAAGCTGCCACCACCCACCACAATCAAGGGAATCAAAAGTTTCTTAGGACATGCTGGGTTTTATCGGAGGTTTATCGCGAACTTTTCGAAGATCACCAAACCCTTATGTCATCTTCTGGAGCAGAATCGTCCCTTTGACTTCAACGCTGAATGTACTGAAGCATTCAAGGTTCTGAAAGAAAAGCTGGTAACAACCCCAATAGTACAGCCACCAGATTGGAAACTTCCATTCGAGATTATGTGTGATGCTAGTGACTATGCTGTCGGGGCAGCACTTGGGCAGAGGAAAGACAAGCTCTTTCATGTCATATACTATGCCAGCAAAACACTGAACGACGCCCAAGTGAACTACACTACCACAGAGAAGGAACTATTAGTTGTGGTATTATTCTCTATTGACAAGTTCCGTTCTTATATACTTGGAACGAAGGTCATAGTCCACACAGACCACTCTGCATTGAAGTATATGTTCACCATAAAGAATGCAAAGCCTAGACTGATACGTTGGATTCTGCTACTGCAAGAGTTCGACCTTGAAATCAAGGACAAAAAGGGGACAGAGAATCAAGTTGCAGATCACTTGTCAAGGTTAGAGAAGGGAAAGAATCTACCGGTAGACGAGACACACATACTGGAGACCTTCCCTGATGAGCACTTATTCCCTGCCACAAGCACTGCCGCGACAGCCATGGCGGCAGGTAAGTTTTCTGAACTCCCCTAGTATGCTGATTTCGTTAATTTTTTAGTTAGCGAAATAACTCCATCTGACCTTAATTATCAAGCTAGGAAGAGGTTCCAAAATGATGTTAAACATTATTATTGGGACGAACCTCTTCTTTTCAAATATTGTGCAGATCAGGTGATTAGAAGATGTGTACCACAGGATGAACAGGAAGCTATACTACATCACTGTCATGCTTTACAGTATGGAGGACACTTAAGAGGTAACAAAACTATTGCCAAGGTTTTTCAGTCGGGATTTTATTGGCCGTCACTGTTCAATGATGCCCAAACATTCTACAAAAACTGTAACAAGTGTCAACGGACTGGAAACATATCAAGGAGACAGGAGATGCCGCTGCAAAATATTCTTGAAGTCGAGATCTTCGACGTTTGGGGGATAGATTTTATGGGACCATTCCCAACTTCATGTGGGAACTTATATATCCTCCTGGCAGTGGACTATGTGTCCAAATGGGTTGAAGCGATCGCTACTCAGAAAAACGATGCCAAGACGGTTCAGAGGTTTTTGCATAAAAACATTTTTTCCAGATTCGGCATCCCTAAGGCGATCATCAGTGATGAAGGGATGCATTTTGACAATAGGGTTATAGCTGCTGCCTTGAAAAAGTATGGTGTCAAACATCGAATCGCAACAGCATACCACCCTCAAACCAATGGACAGGCTGAAATATCCAATAGAGAGGTTAAGAACATTCTTGAAAAGATGGTTAAGCCAACTAGGAAGGACTGGTCTCTACACCTCAATGATGCATTATGGGCCTACAAGACATCGTTCAAAATTCCATTGGGAATGTCACCCTATCGGCTGATTTATGGGAAAACATGCCATTTACCTATTGAGATTGAGCACAGAGCATACTGGGCCTTCAAGGCAGTTAATATGGACTTGGAAAAAGCAGGACAGAAAAGGCTACTTGATCTGAACGAAATTGAAGAAATTCGACAATGGCCTATAACAACGCAAGAATCTACAAGGACAAGACCAAGAAGTGGCATGACAAGAAGTTGCTGCCACGACAGTTCTGCACAAGGCAGCTTGTGTTGTTATTCAACTCTAGGTTGAAACTTTTCCCAGGGAAGCTGAAATCTAGGTGGTCTGGCCCTTTCCAAGTGGTGCAGGTTTTTCCTCATGATGCAATAACAATCAGATCTTTAAAATGCGGACACCAATTCAAAGTCAATGGACGAAGATTGAAGCATTATCAGGGGACTGAAGCCCCAAGAATGCAGGAAGTGGTTACCTTAGGAGATGCCCCTCCTGACATCCCTAATTTAACCTAAGTTTTATTTTTTATTTATTTTTATTTATTATTTATATAGTAGGTAATTAGAATTATTTTATTTTTAGGAACTAAAGTTTCATTTTTATTATTTTTAGGAAATAAATGAGACAAGGAGAAGAGGAGAAGTGAATTCAGCCCATCATCTTTCCATCAACCCAAAAGACCCAACTTTGGAGCATGCCGTTACAGCTGCTGCGACAGACACGGAAAATCCAGCCTGTCAACACGTTGTCGTGGCAGACACGGAAACACGTGACAGACGCGTCAGAAACCGCGTAACAGCTGGCCCCATTATTCGCGCTTGCCGTTACAGCTCCAACAGGCAGCAAAATCCCCCTCTATATAAACCCCGTTTTACTATTCATTTTTTCACTCACTACTACTCTTTCTACTTGTTTCCTCTAGAATTTTTACTTGCTTTCATCTTCTTCCACAAACCTTGCAACATGTCTTCTAGAAACACCCACCGAAGTTCTGCCTCAGGATCTGCCCCGTCACCATCAACTCCAAAATCCTTCTAGATCCGTGATATGTGGGAGGAGAAAGGTTTTATTTACACATCCAAAGGGGAGAACCTGGGGCTGCAGCCGTTCATAGCCCGAAAAATTAGAGCCATGAAGTGGCAGATATTCGCGGAGCAGCCGGAGGAGATGAACATGACTCTTGTCCGGGACTTTTATGATGCCATCGGCAGCAGGAACGCAACAGCAGTCACCGTACGAGGGAAAGAGGTACCGATTGAGCCCGAGTATATCAACACTCTCTACGGGTTCTATGTGGGGAAGAGAGAAGATGGCCACCAAAAATTTCTCGAAAGTTTAGAGCCTGCCGACTACGATGCTATGATGGCAGAACTCACAGACGAGGGTACAGAGTGGAACGCCGATCCGAAAAATCCGAGGACGATGAAAAGAGTACAGCTCACCCTGGAGGCAAAGCTTTGGAACGCTTTCATCAAAAAGCGGATTATGCCCTCCTCTCACAATACAACAGTCGACCAACCCAGGTTAGCCCTCATCCATTCCATATTATATGAGAGGCCGATTAATGTTGGCAGATATGTCCGAGAGGGCATATTGGATTGCGCATACCGACCGACCAGACCACTCTTCTACCCATATCTCATCACTGCCCTCTGCCGTGGCCAACATGTACCAGAAACTGCCGAAGATTTACGAGTTCGAGGGAAAGGCTGGACCGACAGAAACATACTTAGCCTGATGGAACTCACTGCTGCCACACCCCTGTCGTCTTTCGACCCTACTGCCACAGCAGCAGAGCCGATAGAACCCACCGACACCGAGCCTGCTGCCACAGAAACCAGGCAGCCTACAGTAGCAGCACCTCCAGCTGATACCTCCTCCCAGATCCTTGCTGCCATACAAAAACTGGAGGAACGACAGCTCGGCCTCATGAGCTTCATCCGAGACTTCACCATCGCCACGGTACACTTTATTCACACCTCTCTTAATTTCCCCAATGATGTGTTCCCTACTTTCCCCAATCAATATTTTGCTGCCTCCACCCCTGCCCATACCCCTACACCTGCTGCCACGCCCAAAACGCCATCTGCTGCGTCCACACCCACCCCTGCCACAACAGCTGCAGGCGGCAGCCGCACAGCCGACACCTCTGCCCGAGAAACCAAGAGAAAGGAGCCTGAAGACGACCTTGATAGGTATATTGCTAGTTTCTCTTCTTCTGAAATCTGGGCAGCCTCTGACAACGAGCCCTATGTCAAGAGGAATTTGTCCAAGGAGTTCACACCAGAGAAGCGGCAGAAAACGGTAGCAGACAAGGGAAAAGAAGATAGCGGCAGCAGCAGCAGCAGTAGCTCCGAGGTTCAGGTAGTGGAGAAACCTCCTCATATCTCCCCTACCCGTATTCAACCTCCAAGGGAGGCAAAAACCAAGAATACCTCTGCCTCTCCCATCCGCCTGCCAGCACCAGCCAAGAAGGTCACTGCCCGTCGATAGGTCCAGCTCAGCAGTAGCAGCGGCGACAGCACCTAAATTTTAAGTTTCTTATCTTATATTGATGTCTGCTTTTTTTATTTTGTGATCTACTTTTCTTTTTATTTTGTCTCATATGTCATTTGCATTGAGGGCAATGCAACCCTCGTGTTTGGGGGTGGCATCCCTCCATTAATGGAGTCTTTTAAGTCTAAAAATTGTGTCTTTTACTTAGTTTATTTTTGCTTAAAAAAGTGATGAAAATTTGGCTTAAATCTTTGAACTGAACTTACCTGCCGTGACAGCCTCTATCGTGGCAGTGCCTTTAAGATAGTTTTAGGAGTAGTTTAGAGCCTTACTATAGTTCTAAAACTTAAACATCATTTTGTGACTTTTATACTGCCTAGAACTCTACTAGTAAACTAGAATAGAAAGCTTAGCACTTGAGTTGCCCCTAGAGGTGCCTAACACTGGCTCTAGGAAAAGAAGTTAAGAAAAATAGACTCAATACACCTAGAGGTGCCCAAAACTAGCTCTAGGAAGTTAGCTAGAGGTTCTCGAAACCGGCTCTAGTCAAACTTAAGCTTGAGAAAATAGAATCGAGTCTGCATAAAAACTAAAGGAGCCTAAAAATTGCCTCCAAAAAGATGAAAAATTTCCATAAAAATTCAAGTTAGAGGCTTAACTATTCTAGTAAACTAAGGGAGTCTTAGCATATAATTGTTCACAAGCATGCACACACTACACGAGAATTATAGCAAGGTTCCGGATGAATCCTGAATTACCCGACAATGTGTTGCTCACAATAGGGAATGAATGGTAGGTAAGGGAAAGTTCACTGTTTTAAGCCAAACAAAAATTTTGTTTTCTGTCTTAGGTCTGAATTGCTTGAGGGCAAGCAAAAACTTGAGTTTAGGGGTGTGTTGAATGTGTAAAAGTTCTATAATTTACCCCTATTTAACCCATATTTCTGCTGCATTCAAGCATAATTCATTGCATTTAGGTTAGATTTCATTTATACATCACAAATATATTAAATGACACAGTTTCTACTAAAATTGGTTGCTTTTACAGGTAGCTGCTGTAGTAGATGGAGAAACAGACGCTGGGCAGTGATGCAACAGAGCTGGAACTGGATGTGCAGACGAGGAGGACGATGCTGCCATGGCCGCTGCCATGGCAGCCAAGGACGACAGCAGTGGTGAAGAGAGGAAGCAAAGTGGGCCTCGACAGAAAGAGAAAATTAAGCTCGTCTGTCGTGGAGCACCCATATATTTTTCCAACCCCTAGATCAGAATGAAGGCCAAGCCCAAGGTTCAAGGAAGAAACTCCAAGCAAGAAGGAATGACGAATTAAAGATATATTCTCTGAAGATTTAGTCTTTAATAGAGTTGTACTTTAGTTTAAACTTGTATTCTTGCCATATTAGACAACTTGAACCCAAGGCCTATATAAAGGCACGTAATTCAACCTAGGGAAGGATATCTTCATCTCTAGCCTTCTTCCCAAAACCCTAGCCGTTTTCCCCTTCTCAACATGTTCTAAACTCCCCATAGGGCCACATGTTGATTTGTAAAGTAGTTGCAAGGATTGCATTTGTTTTAGGAATTTTTCTATTCAATAAAATAGACTTCAAGTTTGCTTATTCTGGTTTTCAACATCTTGCAAGAGTATCGGGAGAGCATTGTGAGATTACATATTTACTTAATATCGGGAGAGTTAAGTATACGAAAGGAATAAGTGCGGGTTCTCCAGTTTATGGTTGAACTATCTCGGACCTAGGGATAGGATGAGGTTAAGTGGCTAAGGAAGAATTCAACAACATCGGTGTTCATCCTTCGATTCACGCCGGGAGGTATCATCAAAGACGTGTTCATCGACAGACTTGGACCTAGGGATAGGCCAAGGCATAGCAGGGATTCTTGCCAAGCTTGAAGTACAAAGTTGTGTGATCGATGCCGCGATTATCAACAGACCGCTGCCGAGACAGGTGTTGCCGCGACAGGGACGACGACAGAACATATATTCCTAGACTTTACAACACCTACACTACTGAGCAATTCAATACCGACCCATTCTCTCTATCTTGATTTCTTTACTCTTAATTTCCAGTTCTCTTTATGATTTTCGTGACAACAATTTAAACTATTCTTTTTCCTCTCGTGCTGTAATTCAAGGTGAAGCTATTAGCCCAGTCCCTGTGGAGGCAATATATGATACTTACGTATCACTTTACTACTTGCGTCGTGTACACTTGCACTACATTGCGATAGACACTTTTACGCGCAACAAAATTGTACTACTTCAGGGGCTAAATTGATGCGAAAACACCTTAAGGGTGAAATCGATTAATTAGGTCTACTACAAGGGCAAAAGTGACCCTTAAGCCTTAATTAAAAATATGACCAAATTGAATAAATGTGTAAATACCGAGGGTTATATTTATTAATTTTTTGAATTATGACTAAATTGTTTGAATATATAAATATGGAAGACTAATTGTATTATTATACAAAATATTTTAACAGCTACGTCACCTTTTTAATGGTTGTTAACGAGTCAGTAACCAAATTAGTAAAAAACTACAAATTTAATGGTAACATTAAAACAATTAAAAGAGTGATTACCAAAGTGAATAATTGATCAGAACTTTACCCTTATATAAAATTGAAATTAATATATTCAATTGTACATTTAATTAAAAGTATCGAGGAATTTTAATATTTATCCCTAATTAATTTAAAATGATATACTAAATGTACTGACAGATATACGTATGAATAGAGGTGGTAATCGGGTCATTCGGTTCGGGTTCGGGTCGTTTTGGGTCTATCTAAAATCAGTTTAGATTTGGTTCGGTTCGGGTTCGGGTCGAATTCGGGTCTGTGATGAGTCAGATCCGGTTCGGGTGTTAGATCGAGTCAAAATCGGATCAATTGTTTTTGGGTTGGATCAATATCGGATCCGTCGCTTTCGGTTTGTGTCAAAATCGGGTTGTTCTAGTCGATTTCGGGTCGGGTCAACATTTGAATTTTCGGGTCAATTCAGTTTGAGTTGGGTTTAGGGTTTGAGTTTTAGTTTAGAGTTATTGGTGTATGAGATTAATTCTGATTCAACTTGTTAATCTATGCATTTGAATTTGATTAAATATTCAAATCAAAGCTTCATGTATCTATATCAAAACCTTGTGTATAATTATATTAAATCAAAGTTTATTATATGTAATAATAATAATAATAATAATAATAATGTCTGAAATGAATTAATTTATTAAACTTAGGATCTAATTGAGCTAACTAAAATCTAAAAGCATAAATCACAGACATAATTAAAATAATTCTAAAACTAAATGTGAAATTTTAAATAAATTAATCTAACTGAAACTCAATTAAATTAAGAAAAAGAAAAAGAGAAAGACAATTGGTAAAAATAGAGAGAGAAAAGTCAAAATTTTGGAGGGGAATAAGCCACTAATTTTTAAGCTAGATTGAAAAAAAGAAAAAAAAGAAAGACAATTGGTAAAAATAGAGAGGAAAAAGACAAAATTTTGGAGGGAAATAAGTCACCAATTATTTAAGGTAGAGATTAATTACTTTTTTAGGTCATGTTGCATTTAAAATGTTACATTTTAGTACTAATATTCAACTTTAAGTTATAGTTTAATTTAATTTAGTCACAAGTATCCCCACGGTTTAGAGTTCAGATATAGAAATCCCCTCCCCGTAGTGATATTTAGTCTAAAAAATTTACTTTTAGTCAAAATTAACTAATCTTTTTAATTTAGTCTATTAATTTAATATAATGATATTTTTGTTCATTTTAATTTCTAAGATTTATTTTTTAGCCAAAATTGACCCCTATTTATTTATATGGTATAATTATGAAATTGGTCATTGGACTATCAAATTTCTCCACTTCCAAATTGTCAATTTAGTCCACAATTTTGGTTTTATGGTGAAATTATAAAATTGGTCATCAAGCTCTCAAATTTCTTTACTTTCAAATTGTCAAGATGGTCTCTAATTCCAGTTTTAGCTATAAATTATGGTAAGATTACAAAAATTGTTTCTAATTTCAGTTTATCGTTTATGGTTTAGGCCTTAGTGTTAATAGTTTAGGGTTATTGATTTTAGATTAATTTCTATGGCTTAAAGGTTAGCAGTTTAGGTTTTAGGGCATAGTGTTAATGATTTAGGGTTTATGGTTTAGTTTAAGGTTATTGGTTCATTAGATTAATTTCTATGGCTTAAGGTTTATTGTTTAGAATTTATGGTTTAAGATTAAATATTAGGAGAGAAAATAGTACATTAAAATTCTAAATTTAAAAATTAGTAGGGACAATAGTTTTATTTAATTAATATTTAAACGTAAAATGATTGTTATTATACCATAATTTTAACAAGAGCAATGTCTCTTCCATGGTATAGCACAAAAAAATAATAAAACAACTTATTTTATTATTTATTATATTGTTAAAAATAGATAATATTAAAAATAATGTATTCATTTATTTTACCTTAATTTTCGGGTTAAAATCGGGTCGATATTTGGTTCAACTTTCGATTCGGGTAGCATTCGGTTCGGGTCCATTTCAGTTCAACAAAAAATTTCGGTTCGAGTCCATTTCAGTTCAACAAAAAATTTCGGTTCGGTTCGGTTTATTTCAAGTTTCGGGTCAACTTCGGATCATCATGTTCAAGTCAAAATCGAATCTTAGTTCGGATAATTCGGTTCGAATTTCGAATCTCGGGTCAAGTTTGTCAGGTCTACGTATGAATATCAAAAGTGTATTTAATAGTATTGTGCTAAATTTAGAGGTTTAATATCGGACAATGGAGTTATGCTTATGCTTTCTTTTTTTCCCTTCAATAATGGGCAATAAATTATGCTTAGTTCATGTGATTTGATAAAAATGAGAAAAGAAAATTATTTGTCAAATATTCATTCAAACTGTAGAGGTTTAACAAACATAAGAAAAGACCAGAATTTTACAAAAAAAGCCTTCATCTTTAAATATCATCCATGAAAACATTCCAAAAAGGAATGTTCTTTTCTAGGATTATGTTAAAAATAGAGGAAAAACCAACGAAAAGAGTTTCACGTCAGGACCATGTGAGAAAGAGGCCATAGTAGTGACCGGAATAGTTAATTGGCGGTGAATGTAGGATAGGAGATGAACAGTGGTTAAGATTTAGGAATATTAAAGATGTAGAGATATCAAATTATTATTAGAAATAGATACAATACATTTATCAAAATTAAGCCAAAAATACAAGTATTTATAACCCAATGTCTAACGGCCTTTGAACGGCCCAACAACTAATTAACACACTAATTAATCTAACTAACAAACTAATTACTGACCAGCTGTCTAACATTCACCCTACTTCTTCAAGCTTATGAATTTTCTTCAAAATTGATGATTCTTGACGTGCACGTATATTGAATTGAAAATTATCAACATATCCATTTTAGGTTGAGCTATGGCTACTGCATCAGTAACACTCTTAGATTCTATAAAATCAAGAGATGTTTGTGTTGTTGGTGTTGCACGTACTCCAGTGGGTGATTTTTTTGACTCTTTGTCCTCTTTATCTGCCACCAAACTTGGCTTAATAGCTACAAAAGCTTCTCTTAAAGGACAAATGTTGATTTGTCACTTGTGTAAGAAGTTTTCTTTGGCAATGACCCTTGAACTTGAACTGGTTCATTAGTTGGTTCCCAAGCAACACAACAAATTCATACCAAACAAAATAAAAATCATTTCTTACTCTCTTTCTTCGCCATTCATCTTCCTTTTCTTCTTTCTTTACTTTCCGATCATTAAATCTGCATTTAGCTTTCTTTGAACATCTGATCTGTAATATAAATTTACATCAGTGGCAGTATATTTGAAAGAAGCTTTCTTCAGCTTCCTTTCTTTTTTTACTTTTCGATCAGTACTCTACATTTAACTTTTCTTCAACATCTAATATGTCATGTACATCTGCATCTGTGGTAGTGTATTGGAAAGAAGCTTTTTTTCAGCTTTCTTTCTTTTCTTCTACTACTTCTACTTTATCAGAATCACTGTACTTTTTGTTCCTTGAACATCTGATCTGTTTTGTACATCTTGTTTCAACAATGTACTGGTATGCAAACAAATTTTTTAACCCAACTGAACTAAGTAGGTATATTTGAAACCCTTGAGGGGTTACTAGAAGTTACCAAACACAACAAACCAAAATCATAGCTCAAATTCATACCAACTTCAAGTCCTAAATTAACTAATCGAACAACACAAATCTGTAGTAACTGTGACTTACACCCAACAACAAGAGACCAACTTCCATCATAAAATAAATTGAATCCAATAGGCACACAATGCAGCAGTGATAAATACTTCAACTCTCAACAAATTTCTAAATGTAATGAAATAAATTAGCATCTCAAACACATATGCAAGATCCAAATGAACCATCTCAATAATTTTCAACTGTAATATGAACAAACAGCAGCTAAACAACACAAATTCTCAACAAGAACTGTACAATAGATGCACATGAACCAGCCAGACAAAATGACAAAATGGCAACAACAATAGACATGAATTAATCAAAGAATGCGTGGATCCGATAGCTCACATGAGCACAAAAAAAAAATCAGTGACCAAGTCATATCACAATTTGAGCATCAACATATGCCCAACTCCAATGAACCACAATTCAACACCTTATCAACCACATTATCAGTAACTCAACCACTGAACCACAATTAACACCATGCCAAACTACCGACCTAATCTAATTCTTAATGAATAGTATCAATAGAATTTTTTCAAACTTAAACCACCATAACAACAATTTTCCAATATCATTAGGAGAATAAAATTACCGTCCAAAATAGAATAGCATAAGTAGTGACAGTGAAACTTGAAGATTCATTTCAGCAGGAACACACATACGTGCCAATAGCAACCAGCAAAGACGTAGAGCAATCGACCATTAGGTTGAAACAAAAATGAAGCTACCACAAGCAATTAAAAAAAAACAGATATGAAAAATTGATAAGGATCGCATGACTCTCCAACGACGATGAAATCAAGAAATGGTAAATGCGAACAAGATATGAAATTCGACGAGCCTCGAATGATGAATTCAGATCAGAGATGTGGAAAAATGAAGATGAAATAGTAGATATACAAACAATTTGGCCGGATTTAGCGAGGTGGACCATAAAAAGTGAACAATGGAGGGAAATCGTGTTTGGATGATAAACCGAAAACTGACGGCAACAGAAGAAAGAACGAAGGTCATAGGACCGTCAGTGGCGAATGATACTATGTGAGAAAGAGGCCATGGTGGTGACCGGAATAGTTGATCGGCGGTGGATGTAGGATCGGAGATGAACGATGGTTAAGATTTGAGAATATTAAAGATGTAGAAATATCAAATTATTATTAGAAACAAATTTAATACATTTGTCAAAACTAAGCCAAAAATACAAGTACTTATACCCCAATGTCTAACAGCCTTTGAACGACCCAACAACTAATTAACACACTAATTAATCCAACTAACAAACTAATTATTGACCAGCTGTCTAACAGACCATTCTACTTAATCTGTCTGTCTTGACTTTTCTAACGCATTTGGGTGATTGTTTTCGTTTAAAGAGACCCAAATAATGGCAGTCGGAGGAAGAGGAGTTAATAGGAAAATATCAGCTGCTTCAGCAAGATCTCATACTAGAAGAGCCAAGCAAAACTCTTCTTTCAAGCTTCCTTCAGGTGCGTTTTCTTACCTTTTACTGGATCTAATTTGGGTTATCTTATAATTTTAGGATTCAACGGTTTTCTCTTTTTTGGGTTACTTTACTTTTGTTCTTTGCATTGTAAGAAAGTTGAAATTTTTGGATCTGAGATTCTTACCATGACTCATGTAAGAATTTTGAATTTTAGGGACTTCCCCTCTCTCTGTTTCTATTGAGATTGAATGAATATTATTCATTGCTCAAGCCTTGAACTTGGACGTTGACTTGATGTAAAACTGAGTTCATTTATGTTTTGGATGGATAGGAGCGAGTTTGAGTTAAAATGATAATGATGTTCTATAAGTGAAAAAGGAAGGGTTTCAGTTTTAAGGTGGCTGATTAATAACATTCAACTGTTTGAATTATGACTCGAAAACTGCAGGGATTTTCACAAAGATACTATTGGTCTTGTCTGCTGGGATTTTGGGATGGGCTTACCAGGCTATTCAGCCGCCTCTACCCAAGACATGTGGCTCTCCGGATGGTCCGCCTGTCACTGCATCGAGAATAAAGCTGAAGGATGGAAGGCATTTTGCCTACAAAGAGCACGGTGTTCCACGAGATGCAGCCAAGTATAAAATTGTCTATGTCCATGGCATTGATTCTTGCAGGCACGATGCTGTTGTTGCCAATACCTTGTCACCGGTACTTGGTTGTTCATTTTTCAATGTTTTGGATACTCATATGATTTTTGAGCTATGTTGAAGTAAGCTTCATTGGACTTGGTTCTTTATCTGTACCAGGAAATTGTTGAAGCTCTTGGAGTATACATTGTTTCTTTCGACAGACCTGGTTATGGAGAGAGTGACCCTAATCCAAAAAGAACAGTTCAGAGCTTGCCTTTGGATATAGAAGAGCTTGCCGATCAATTGGGATTAGGATCCAAGTTTTATGTAATCGGATTTTCTATGGGGGGGCAGGTTATTTGGAGCTGCCTCAAGTACATCCCTCACAGGTATTGCTTTGGCTAGAGTCTAAACTACTTGAATGCAAGAGAGAAAGAAGTTACATATAATGTCTGTACTGCTGTTGGCATACTGCCACTCTACCTTTCGTATTTTTAACTTGAAGGATATTTGCAACTCCAATAGGTTAGCCGGGGCAGCGTTGTTAGCTCCGGTTGTTAACTACTGGTGGCCTGATTTACCTACAAACTTATCAACGGAAGCATATTCCCAACTATTTCCCCGAGACCAGTGGGCATATCGTGTGTCTCACTATGCTCCCTGGCTTACGTACTGGTGGAACACTCAAAAATGGTTCCCAAGTTCTAGCGTTCTCGCTCACAGTACTGATATTTTGTCTAGCGAGGACAAAAAGCTCTTGCCAGAGATAATCTCTAGTAATAGGAACCCCAGGGTATGTGTTTCTTTCTGCCTCAAAGTTGCTTGCACTTTATTTTTTCTTTATAATCTTTAGAGTTGGTTGTTGTCTGCTGCACTTTTTGTTGTTAAATCAGTTTGAAAATTTTGTTGGATTTTGACTCGTACTTGAGATGTGATTAGTTGTATTTGTGGATTGTTGTGGTTCAGTAATGGGAATATGTTGGCATTACAAAGATTTTGTTGTAGTAAATGGTTGGGTTGCCAGTGGCTATTTGAAGAAGCGAGCTGTGGTGGTAGTAGTGGTTTGCAATAAAACAAGTAGTGAAAATTCTTGGATTGTTGTGGTTCAGTAATTGGAATATGTTACACTTTAATTTGCTGCAATATCAGTTGGTTCTCTTATTTTCTTGTTTTGTGCATATTCTTTTTTATTGATTTTTGAACTTCATCTTTGCTATTAGTGATGACTGCCATCATACTTTGTCTTGTCCTCCCCTCAGGCAATAGTAAGACAGCAAGGCGAATATGAGTCTCTGCATCGTGACCTGATAATTGGATTTGGAACTTGGGAATTCTCTCCCATGGATCTGGACAACCCCTTTCCAAATAACGAGGCCTCGGTGCACCTGTGGCATGGAGATGAGGATATGCTCGTGCCGGTTAGTCTGCAACGCTATATTGCTCAAAAACATCCATGGATTCAATACCATGAACTACCCGGTGCAGGACATATGTTTCCACACGCTCCTGGGATGTCGGATAACATAGTTAAGACACTTTTGGTTGGAGAGAAGTAGCCTACATTTGTATGTGGATTTGCCTATTATCCCAGTATCCCCTTTACAGGATATAACTCGAACTTCCCCATGGATTGAATCTGACAATTTTATTAGGGAAGTGCATAGGGGATGTTTAGTTCAAGTTTTAAACAATTTAGTGATGGTTATAGCTTATGGTGATATCAAGCTTGCATGCTGATAGTACATGCATGTGTCGCTGACCGTAACTTCTGCAGTGGGACAAGTACCTTTTCGGGGCATGTACAGTAAATCTGTGCATGGATCAATGGGTTAAAAAACGTTAATCTAAAAATAAAATACAAATATGTATGAAAAGATAATACATTGTAATTACCTTTGCATTATTAAAAAAAATACAAATATTGTATTGAAATATTGGATCGAATAGAATATAAAGATAAAAATATCAAAACAAAATCGTATATAAATAATATTAAAATTGTTTACTCGTAAATAGAAAACTATTAAAAACGAGTTGAGGTCTATAGTTACACAATTTACTTAAAAATAGATTTTTAATGGCCTGTTTCTTAGGATACAACAACTAAATGATCAGTTACAGTAGTACTGCTGCCAGTAGCGGAGTCAAGATTATAAATATAGTGGGGGTCAAAGTGGAGTATGAGGTGTGGAGAATTCCCATACCACTACAATAAGTATTGTTGACCTTATACCCTAACAAATTAAGTGAGATCAAATCTAATATTTCCTATGCAAACTTATATACCATCTCCTTTAAAACTCCATACTCCAACAAATTAAATGGGATCAATTGCACCCCCTATTTATACATTAGCTCCGCCCATGACTGCTGCAGATATCACGGACTATACCCTTGCCTTCTCCTATCATTAAAAACCAGGTTGAACAAGAGAAAAAAAATTGAGTTGTTTTTAAGTTGTGTTAAACCTAGTAGGTTTACACGGTATTTATATAGATTTCATATAGTGAACTATTGAAAATTTTTGACCTAACAGAGCATTTAATATTTGAGAATCAATGAGCCTATAAAGAGCGATTTTAGAATTATTGCTTGAATCAAAGAAACTTTTTAATATTTATTTTTTTAATTCTGAAACAAAATTTGTTTTTAAATATCCGTAAGCCCACAGAGAGCTAAACCGGTCCGGACATTCACGTTATCCTCGTCGTGCACAGTTACACACTAACCAATTATTGATTACACATTTTTCCCCTCAATAACATTTGAATCAATTTCATATTAAAAACTCAAAAAATATCTATTTTTCCAATATAACGTGCAAACTGCCACAAATACAACTGCCAAAATAAAATTACAGTTTTGGTTGGTTAATCTCAAATATTTTCATTGCATTACTAGCTTTGTCAATGACGCCTATGGATGATGAGACGACATTTTAGAAATGCGGCAACTTTCGAACAAATAGAAAATACAATTAGTTTCGAACAAAGAGAAAATGCAACTAGTTTTGAAAAGTTGATACCAATAATCAATTGGATTAATATCCTATACACAGGCGGTGGAAACTGAAAGTTTCCACAAACGCCTTAGTTTTAGAGTATAGGGAGTCAGTTTAGGGTATAGAATTTAGAGGTTTGGGTGTAGGTGTTTAGAATTTAGGGATAATTGTTTTAATTTAAGGTTGAGGGTTATAATTTAGGGTTTATATGTTAGGGCTTAGTTTTTAGGGTAATATGGTGATGATTTAGGGTTTAACCTATAAACCCTAAATTATAACCCTAAACCTTAAATTGAAACAACTATCCCTAAATTCTAATCTCCTACACCTAAACCCCTAAACCCTATACCCTAAACTAACTCTCTATACCCTAAAACTAAGGCACTTGTGGAAACTGAAAGTTTCCACTGCCTGTGTATAAAATATTTATCCTAATCAATTATTATTGAAAATGTATATACCAAATTCACTAAAATGAGAATGTAGGAATACGTGATTATCAGATCTTTGAAAAAACAAATTCTTGTGTATAGTATAAAGAAGATTGAAGCTTTACAACAAAAGTTTTTCCCTTTACCTCGCTTAAATTGTACTCTTCGTCCTAAATGTTTGGTTAAATTCTATTTTTTTGTCCAATACTACACATAAAATGTAGGTTGTATTTCGATAATATAATTTAACCATTCTCGTTATTGTTAAATTTGAAATTTTAGACCTAACCAAAATAATAGTAAATAAACTTGTTAAGTTAAATTCTGCTATTAATTTATGTGTTATCTGTAAGTTATAAATTCTTCAAAAAAAAAAAAAAAATTCGTAAGTTAAAGATTTAGTTATTTTTTCTTCATTTCATTTTTATTGTCCTTGTTAATACGTGTGTTCAATCGGTTGGTTCGGTTAACCAACTAAACTGAAGTAGCAAGAATTTATTGATAATTTTTTTCGTTAATCGTTAATAGAAATGACTTTTGTTTGAAAAATTTTAACTGAATCGAATAAAGTTTAATTTTCGAATTAACTGAACTTTGTTACAAGTTTTTGTATAAAATACACAAATTGACACTAAGTTATACTAAAAATTTTAACCATCTTGACCCTTATTAAAACAAAACAAGCAAGCAAACCATATTCACCTGCATGTGTAACGCCTGTGTTTTGGGCCTAGGAGTTAACCGGGTTTTAATTCGAGTCAATAAAATTTAAATTAAATCAATTCAACTTTAAATAATGACATAATTGAGCTTTAGAAAGAGGGGAGGGACTAATGTTGTAATTTTACCAAAATGTTTTAAAAAGCAAGACCACTTTTAACTAAAAGTTGTCTTCTCCTTCCCCCAAATCCCCCACCAACGTTAGAATCATCTTCATACTCTCTCCAAGCTCAAGCTACTATTCCATTGGGTTTCTTCATCCTCCCAAGGTCTTTTTGAAAGGTAACAATGTTTTCTAATTCTCCTTTTCATCCTCTATCTCCCCATAGTCTTAGACTTCAAAAATGTGAGCTCTTGAAATGTTAGGGTTTTGACAAAGTTTGAGTTTTTATGAAAATTTCCTTTCCATTTCGAAATAGGGAGTTGGGTTTATGATTCTCCACCCTAAAATGTATATTATATGTCAAAATGAGTGGGTTTTATTGAGGAACCCGAAATGGGTTCTTGGAGCTATTTTTAGGATGTCAAAATTTGGGTTTTGGTAGGTTTAAGGGTGAAATTGAAGGGCTGTTGGTGTACCTAGGAAGGGAGGGTGTTTTGGGATGCTTTGGAAGCCATTTGGGTGGTTGGAAGTGGGTTTTTCAGCAAGGGATTTGGGAAGCACGAAAATTGAGTTTTGGGAGATTTTGTGGTTTGGGGAATTTGTGAAATTTGGTTTATGTTTGTGAAGTGAATTGATAGTTGAGCTTTAGCATTGAATTGTGGTGTAATAAGTGTGCTTTGCTTGGCTAGAAGCAAGGGGAAACGTTGAAGGAGCTTTGGGACCGAATCCGGGTGCGTAGGAGGATTGTTCGATTTGCTAAGGAAGGGCGGTGAGTGGTTTCAAATTTGTTTTAAAGTATGGTTCGAGTGTGTTTAGTGTGTGAGAGAAATGTGCTTGGTAGGCCATTTCCTTTTGATTCATGTTGTTGATTTTAGCTATTGATTTCCTTTGAATGCTTGTGTTGGCCTATCTATGCTCTTGAGAAATGTGGATAAGTTATGCATGTATGTCATGAATGTATATGTATGTGATGAGCATGAGTGTGGTTGATGATATGTGATGTGATAATGAAAATTGGCACTAAAATAATTACCGGTTGTAAATGATCGATCATTAGGATAGTGTGCACACAAATTGAGTCAAAACGTACGTGGCCTTGATGGCGTTAAGTCATCAAGGAGGAGTACGGTGATGTAACATTCCACCGGAAGCTATTTCATATATTTCTACGGGATGATGAGTGTAATCCCATCCGTAGGGCATGTGGCGATGAGTGGAATCCCGCACATGCAAGGTCCGGTGATGAGTGGAATCCCACCGAGGTAAAGTGTTGTCAAGGTTTATATCCGCACAATCGGGGTAATTAAAGTGGCCAATTAAACTTGTTTATGTAATGTGATATATGATGGTGATATGTGGTTTTGATATATGGTTTTGTACATGATAATTGATATTGATGTGTAATCTTGCTAGGATTGAGAGACCATATATGCCACTTGAAAGACTAGCTAGGTCTACTTGATTATATGCAATGCTTGATATGTGTGAGACTAGGATTAACATGCTTGAACCCTGCATTGTTGTTGTTTTTCGTTTTAGAGCACCCTCACTAAGCTTATAGCTTACGCTCTCAATGTTCAACGATGCAGATCATTAGCGTGGTGTTAGCTCGAGGCAAGGCAAGAAGGGCTTCCAAGCTTGTAGCTCAAGTATGGTTATCGATTTTGTAATAGTTAGCAATGTGGCAAGGGTCTTTGTATGAGCGTGTGTGACTCATTTGTTTGATGATGTTTTTGGTTTGATCATGGGTTGTAAGCATGTTATACTATGTTGAATGTTTGATGTTTGATGGCATGTTTTAGAATGTTTAGGTTGCATAGTGTATGAGTGCAAACCTTTCAAGATGTCTTGTTCCTTTTAAGGTCCTTTGTGTTTTGAGTATGCCAATATTGCATGAATTGCTCTTTAACTAGAATGCTATGTATGAATGCTTAAATCCATGTTCGATTGACTCCCTTGGCTTAAATATGTATGCTTTTATGGTTGGCTTGCCTTAGGGATTGATGATAGTGTGTTGGTTGAAGTGTTAGAATGATTTAGGGGCCTCCTTGTGCTCTAAATCAGCTCAAACCTGCAGTTTCGTAGCTGGGGTATCGATACCGTTGATCTGGTATCGATACTACCCTTTGGTTTCAGGCCTCGTGTATCGATACTCGAGGGGAGTATCGATACCTTTTTGGCCACTGGAGCCACTGTCGATTTCGGTATCGATACTGGCCTCTAGGGTATCGATACCGTTGTCTTGGCTTTGACCGTGGGAAGTCAACTTTAGGGGAGGGTATCGATACCCTCATTTGGGGTATCGACACTGTCTCCTCAGGTTGACCAAACCCTGTTGACCTAGTCAAAGGGGTATCGATACCCCCTTAAGGGTATCGATACCGCCTGCAGGTTAACTTTAAAAATGGGCTTTTAAATGTTAGTTTGGGTTCGTCTGATTGCTTCGAAAATATTGTCCCGCTGTATGATCACTTAGGATGTAATTTTCATCTAGACAAGATTAAAATGAAAAAAAATATAGGGTTGCTAACCGAGGGAGAGTTCCTTAGGGAGTTTTCACTCGGTTTTCCCCGTGTGGCCCACTCGGACCGGTCATTCGGCCAGACCGGGACGAGGGGGTTACATTTGTTGGTATCAGAGCCTGAGGTTACCGAGACCTCGGGCAGGTAAGTGAGGTAAGATTAATGTGTTAAATGCTTGTGTTGTTCGATGTATGATTTGCCATGAATCCTTGATGCTTGATTGATCGTATGATGTTTTGAATGCATGAATGCTCATGTCTCGTGTGAGTGTGTGCCCATTGCTACTACAACTTAATTTAAAAAGGAATTTTGAAAGAGGAATACTTGAGCACTATTGGACCCTTGCTTTGGCTAACGTAATCCTATTGTTTCTTGTTGTAGTTTATACCTTGCTAGTTGAACCATGAGACCACGTGGGAGGCCTAGGATGGTTCGACCGGAACCACGGGCAGAGGCTCCGAGAGTTGAGCCAGTTGTGAGAGTTGAGGCTCAAGTGGGAGAGCCAGTGGTTGGAGTTGGAGCTCCTCCACCACCTCCACCACCACCACCTCCTCCACCGGGAGTGGGAGGCGAGGCCGGGCCCAGAGGAATGGGACCACAAGGAGGCCAAGGTGGCCAAGGACCGGCCGGGATTGACTTAGCTCCGTTGGTTCAGGCAATAGCCGGGGCATTCCAGGCTGCAGTAGCTGGAGGTCAGGCAGCTCATCATCAGGGTGAGGGCATCGGATTACCATTAGAGAGACTTCGGGGCCTTGGGGCCGAAGAGTTTAGAGGTGCTACTCCGGAGAGGTCAGAGATGTGGTTTGAGAAGACCGTCTGTATTCTTACTCAGATGGGATGTACTGGTGAGCGCAAGTTGGGATGTGTTGAGTCTCTGCTTCAGGGTGATGCCTACACCTGGTGGGTCACCGTTACTTCGGGGATGGATGAGACCGAGATCACTTGGGGGTTCTTTGAGACAGCTTTCCGGAAGAAGTATTTGGGTCCGCGATACCTCGATGAGAGGAAGAGAGAGTTTATGGCATTGCTTCAGGGGAGTATGTCCGTGACTGATTATGAGATCCGATTTGTCAGGCTGAGTCAGTATGCACCTGAACTTGTACCTACTGAGGTGGAGCGTTGTAACCGCTTCCGATATGGGCTGAATGAGGAGATCAAGACTTATACTCTAGCTTCTGATTACAGTGATTTTGATGTCTTGGTCTCGAGGGCCAAGGACTTGGAGCACAGTTTGAGTTTGACCAGGCGGTCAGGTGGATCTAGTTCAGGTAAGAGGTCCAGCAACTTTGATAGAGGAGATGCCAAGAGGCACCGGGACAACCGGCATCAGTATGATCATAGGCGTGGTGGCAGTAACCACGGTAGGGGCCACCAGGGCCAGAGAGCTGGTGGGAAGTTGCCCACATGTGCTACTTGCGGGAGGAACCACACCGGTGAGTGTTGGGGAAATTATCACTCTTGTTGGAGTTGTGGTGCTAGAGACCACATTAGGCGTGACTGTCCACATCAGGTGGGACAGACACCAGCTCAGGCTCCTGCTAGAGCCAATGACTTTCAGAGAGGCCGCGGGCGCGGTAGAGGAAATTTCCAGCCGAGGAACGATGGTTAGAGAAACTTAGCTCATGTAGTTGCAGTCCAGCCGGAGGGCGGAGGACAGGCTAGGGTTTACGCTCAGCGCGGGGAGCAGCAGGACACCGATGTGATCGCAGGTAATTTCTCGATACAGTCTTTGGGTTTGCTTTCTTTGATTGACTCTGGATCTACACATTCCTACATATTGAGTGAGCATGCACAGTCTTTGAATCTGCCTTGTGAGTTGTTAGAGGTAGGAGTTAGTGTTACTAGTTCCTTTGGGGACACGGTAGTGGTTAGGAAGATGTACCGAAGGTGTCCGTTGATGGTTCAGGGGCATTTGTTTCCAGTGGATATGATGGAACTTCCTTTCTATGGTTTTGATGTGATTCTGGGTATGGACTGGCTCACGGAGCATAGAGCTAGGATAGATTTTGAAACTAAGCGGATTTCTTTGAAGCTCACAGATGATTATGAGATTGTTGTGGTGGGTGAGAATGTGAAATTCTTATCCAATGTGGTTTCAGTGTTAGAGGCTAAGAAATTAGTTGAGTTAGGGTGTGAAGCATACTTAGCGTATGTGATGAACCCTAACATGAGTGAGGTTAGACCTCAGGACATCCGGACAGTATGTGATTTTCCTAGCGTGTTTCCGGAAGAATTGCCAGGGTTACCACCGGACAGAGAGGTAGAGTTCAGCATTGAGACTTATTCTGATTCAGCTCCTGTTTCGATTGCTCCGTATCGTATGGCACCGAAAGAATTGAAAGAGTTGAAGACTCAGTTGCAAGAATTGACAGATAGAGGTTTTATTAGGCCTAGTTCTTCACCTTGGGGTGCACCAGTATTGTTTGTGAAGAAGAAAGATGGGAGTATGAGAATGTGCATAGATTACAGACAGTTAAATCAGTTGACAGTGAAGAACAAATATCCGTTGCCTAGAATTGATGACTTGTTTGATCAGTTGAGAGGGGCGTCTGTCTTTTCGAAGATTGATTTGAGATCAGGTTACTACCAGCTAAAGGTTAGAGAGGTTGATGTACCGAAGACGGCCTTTAGGACTAGGTACGGTCATTATGAGTTCTTAGTCATGCCCTTTGGGTTGACTAATGCACCGACAGCTTTCATGGACATGATGAATAGGATTTTTCATCAGTATCTAGATCAGTTTGTGGTTGTATTTATTGATGACATCTTGGTGTACTCGCGAACTGAAGAAGACCATGACCGACATTTGAGACTTGTTTTGAAGACTTTGCTAGATCATCAGTTGTATGCGAAGCTCAGCAAGTGTGAATTCTGGATCCGGGAAGTAGTCTTCTTAGGACATGTAGTGTCAGCTGAAGGCATTAGAGTTGATCCGAAGAAGATTGAAGCCATTTTTGAGTGGAAGCAACCGAAGTCAGTGACAAAAGTACGTAGCTTCCTAGGCTTAGCCGGATACTATAGAAGATTTGTGGAAGGTTTCTCTAAATTAGCCGCTCCGTTGACACAACTACTACAGAAGAGTGTTCAGTTTGAGTGGACAGATGCAAGACAGAGAGCCTTTGAAAAATTGAAAGAAGCTTTGACCCAAGCTCCGATTTTGATTCAGCCTGAGTCCGGGAAGGACTATGTGATTTATAGTGATGCCTCGTATGTAGGGTTAGGATGTGTTTTGATGCAAGACCGAAGAGTAGTGGCTTATGCCTCGAGACAGTTGAAGACCCATGAACGCAACTATCCGACCCATGACATAGAGTTAGCTGCAGTTGTGTTTGCTCTGAAGATTTGGAGGCACTATTTGTATGGTGAGAAATGCACAGTATACACCGACCACAAGAGTTTGAAGTACATTATGACTCAGCGAGATTTGAATCTCAGACAGCGTAGATGGTTAGAGTTGCTAAAGGACTATGATCTTACTATTGAGTACCATCCGGGTAAGGCCAATGTAGTGGCCGATGCATTGAGTAGGAAGGTGGCCGTGGACTTGAGAGCCATGTTTGCTAGATTGAGTTTGTCCGGGGATGGTGGCTTAGTAGCCGAGCTTCAGGTTAGGCCTACTCTAGGTCAGATGATTCGAGAGAAACAGCTCTTAGATAGATCTTTGGCACCTCACGTGCAAGATATAGCCGAAGGTAGATCTTCAGACTACAGTTTCAGTTCCGATGGGGTCCTATGTTTCAAGGACAGAATAGTTATGCCTGAAGACAGTGATTTGAGACGTACGATCTTGACTGAAGCCCACAGTAGTCCGTTTGCTATGCATCCAGGAAGTACGAAGATGTACCGTGATTTGAAGAATGAGTACTTTTGGGTTGGCTTGAAGAGAGATGTAGCCGACTTTGTGAGTAAGTGCCTAGTGTGTCAGAGAGTGAAGGCGGAACATCAGGTTCCCTCAGGGTTGTTACAGCCGTTGAGAATTCCGGAATGGAAATGGGAGAACATCACCATGGATTTTGTTTCGGGTTTGCCTTTGACACCTACGAAGAAGAACTCAGTTTGGGTGATAGTGGATCGTTTTACGAAGTGTGCTCACTTCTTGGCAGTCAACACTACTTACACCTTAGATAGATTGGCCGATTTGTACATTGGTGAGATTGTGAGGCTACATGGTGTTCCGAAGTCCATTGTGTCAGATAGAGATCCGCGGTTTACTTCGAGATTTTGGGAGTGTCTGCATACAGCTTTGGGTACCCGTTTGAACTTCAGCACTTCTTATCATCCTCAGTCAGATGGTCAGTCAGAGAGGGTTATTCAGATCTTAGAGGATATGTTGCGATGTTGTATCATTGACTTTCAGGGTACTTGGGAGAAGCATCTGCCTCTAGTGGAGTTTGCGTACAACAACAGTTTTCAGTCGAGCATTCAGATGGCTCCATATGAGGCCTTGTATGGTCGAAAGTGTAGAACTCCAGTGTGTTGGGCCGAGGTAGGACAGAAACTGTTACCTATGCCGGATTTGCTAAAAGGGACAACCGACAAGGTAAAATTGATTTGTGATCGCTTGAAGGCTGCTTCGGATAGGCAGAAGTCCTATGCCGATTTGAAGAGAAAGGAAGTTGAGTTCTCAGTGGGTGAGAAGGTGTTCTTGAAGGTGTCTCCGTGGAAAAAGGTGATGAGATTCGGCCGAAAAGGGAAATTGAGTCCGAGGTACATAGGACCGTATGAGATTGTGAAGAGGGTTGGTCCCGTTGCTTATCAGTTGCGGTTGCCATCCGAGCTTGAGAAGATACATGATGTGTTCCATGTGTCGATGCTTCGCAAGTATAGGTCCGATCCATCACATGTTATGCCCGTAGAAGAAATTGAATTGAATCCGGATTTGACTTATGAAGAAGAACCAGTGGAGATCTTAGCTTCTGACAGTAAAGTGTTGAGGGGTAGATCTATTGAGTTAGTAAAGGTGCGGTGGCAACGTAGAGGTGTGGACGAGGCCACTTGGGAGAGGAAGGAGGATATGGAAAAGCAGTTTCCGTATCTCTTTCAGTCAGGTAATTTCGGGGACGAAATTCCTTAAGTGGGAGAGAGTTGTAACGCCCGTGTTTTGGGCCTAGGAGTTAACCGGGTTTTAATTCGAGTCAATAAAATTTAAATTAAATCAATTCAACTTTAAAGAATGACATAATTGAGCTTTAGAAAGAGGGAGGGACTAATGTTGTAATTTTACCAAAATGTTTTAAAAAGCAAGACCACTTTTAACTAAAAGTTGTCTTCTCCTTCCCCCAAATCCCCCACCAACGTTAGAATCATCTTCATACTCTCTCCAAGCTCAAGCTACTATTCCATTGGGTTTCTTCATCCTCCCAAGGTCTTTTTGAAAGGTAACAATGTTTTCTAATTCTCCTTTTCATCCTCTATCTCCCCATAGTCTTAGACTTCAAAAATGTGAGCTCTTGAAATGTTAGGGTTTTGACAAAGTTTGAGTTTTTATGAAAATTTCCTTTCCATTTCGAAATAGGGAGTTGGGTTTATGATTCTCCACCCTAAAATGTATATTATATGTCAAAATGAGTGGGTTTTATTGAGGAACCCGAAATGGGTTCTTGGAGCTATTTTTAGGATGTCAAAATTTGGGTTTTGGTAGGTTTAAGGGTGAAATTGAAGGGCTGTTGGTGTACCTAGGAAGGGAGGGTGTTTTGGGATGCTTTGGAAGCCATTTGGGTGGTTGGAAGTGGGTTTTTCAGCAAGGGATTTGGGAAGCACGAAAATTGAGTTTTGGGAGATTTTGTGGTTTGGGGAATTTGTGAAATTTGGTTTATGTTTGTGAAGTGAATTGATAGTTGAGCTTTAGCATTGAATTGTGGTGTAATAAGTGTGCTTTGCTTGGCTAGAAGCAAGGGGAAACGTTGAAGGAGCTTTGGGACCGAATCCGGGTGCGTAGGAGGATTGTTCGATTTGCTAAGGAAGGGCGGTGAGTGGTTTCAAATTTGTTTTAAAGTATGGTTCGAGTGTGTTTAGTGTGTGAGAGAAATGTGCTTGGTAGGCCATTTCCTTTTGATTCATGTTGTTGATTTTAGCTATTGATTTCCTTTGAATGCTTGTGTTGGCCTATCTATGCTCTTGAGAAATGTGGATAAGTTTTGCATGTATGTCATGAATGTATATGTATGTGATGAGCATGAGTGTGGTTGATGATATGTGATGTGATAATGAAAATTGGCACTAAAATAATTACCGGTTGTAAATGATCGATCATTAGGATAGTGTGCACACAAATTGAGTCAAAACGTACGTGGCCTTGATGGCGTTAAGTCATCAAGGAGGAGTACGGTGATGTAACATTCCACCGGAAGCTATTTCATATATTTCTACGGGATGATGAGTGTAATCCCATCCGTAGGGCATGTGGCGATGAGTGGAATCCCGCACATGCAAGGTCCGGTGATGAGTGGAATCCCACCGAGGTAAAGTGTTGTCAAGGTTTATATCCGCACAATCGGGGTAATTAAAGTGGCCAATTAAACTTGTTTATGTAATGTGATATATGATGGTGATATGTGGTTTTGATATATGGTTTTGTACATGATAATTGATATTGATGTGTAATCTTGCTAGGATTGAGAGACCATATATGCCACTTGAAAGACTAGCTAGGTCTACTTGATTATATGCAATGCTTGATATGTGTGAGACTAGGATTAACATGCTTGAACCCTGCATTGTTGTTGTTTTTCGTTTTAGAGCACCCTCACTAAGCTTATAGCTTACGCTCTCAATGTTCAACGATGCAGATCATTAGCGTGGTGTTAGCTCGAGGCAAGGCAAGAAGGGCTTCCAAGCTTGTAGCTCAAGTATGGTTATCGATTTTGTAATAGTTAGCAATGTGGCAAGGGTCTTTGTATGAGCGTGTGTGACTCATTTGTTTGATGATGTTTTTGGTTTGATCATGGGTTGTAAGCATGTTATACTATGTTGAATGTTTGATGTTTGATGGCATGTTTTAGAATGTTTAGGTTGCATAGTGTATGAGTGCAAACCTTTCAAGATGTCTTGTTCCTTTTAAGGTCCTTTGTGTTTTGAGTATGCCAATATTGCATGAATTGCTCTTTAACTAGAATGCTATGTATGAATGCTTAAATCCATGTTTGATTGACTCCCTTGGCTTAAATATGTATGCTTTTATGGTTGGCTTGCCTTAGGGATTGATGATAGTGTGTTGGTTGAAGTGTTAGAGGGATTTAGGGGCCTCCTTGTGCTCTAAATCAGCTCAAACCTGCAGTTTCGTAGCTGGGGTATCGATACCGTTGATCTGGTATCGATACTACCCTTTGGTTTCAGGCCTCGTGTATCGATACTCGAGGGGAGTATCGATACCTTTTTGGCCACTGGAGCCACTGTCGATTTCGGTATCGATACTGGCCTCTAGGGTATCGATACCGTTGTCTTGGCTTTGACCGTGGGAAGTCAACTTTAGGGGAGGGTATCGATACCTTCATTTGGGGTATCGATACTGTCTCCTCAGGTTGACCAAACCCTGTTGACCTAGTCAAAGGGGTATCGATACCCCCTTAAGGGCATCGATACCGCCTGCAGGTTAACTTTAAAAATGGGCTTTTAAATGTTAGTTTGGGTTCGTCTGATTGCTTCGAAAATATTGTCCCACTGTATGATCACTTAGGATGTAATTTTCATCTAGACAAGATTAAAATGAAAAAAAATATATAGGGTTGCTAACCGAGGGAGAGTTCCTTAGGGAGTTTTCACTCGGTTTTCCCCGTGTGGCCCACTCGGACCGGTCATTCGGCCAGACCGGGACGAGGGGGTTACAGCATGTCTCGGTTCTTGTCACTTTAAAACATTCTTTCGACTAAATGAAACAATTATTATACCACTTTCCCTTCTTTGCCTCAATACCTCTACGATAATAATAGGGTCATTACCTTTGCAAGATACAACTACATTTTTAAGTAGTTGTAAGAATTTTTTATTCTCTTCCATAACTCTTATGGTGATTTTTATTGTGAGGACCCTATTTAAAAGTTAATTAGATGATAGTATAGTTTCTCCACATGTCAGACACATTTTTAAAGTTTTAGTCATCTTTAAAATCATAGTACTACCGTTACTCATATAAAGCTTCTTCTTATCTTAATTTTTTTATTAAGTTTAAGTTTCAACATCATACCTATAAAGAATAATTTCTTTATAACTTTATCTTTGCTTTTAAGCAAATACACATAGCATTAGCTTGTGCTATCACCAATTAAGGTAATAAACTTATTTCTTCAAACAATAATTTACCATGTCAATTGTTATGCCAATATTTTATCATAGCATTGACCTCAATTGAAAGTCATCAGTCTGAAGACTTGTTCCTCATCTTATGACTGTTGAAGCATTTTCTATGAAACTTTGCTTCTTAGACACCCAACTTTGTCTGCGTTTTATTTTTTTGAAGCCTTTTTTGACTTACACTACGTTCACCTCGAAAATATTTGTCTTATACACATTTGCCTAAGTAATATTTGTCATGACAATATTTTTCTTAGTAAGAACTGAAGGCAGTAATAACTTTTACTTTTTTCTCTCAAATAATAAGAGGATTATCCTTCATATATTTGGCCAAGTTCAACATGGTTAAATAGAAAACATTTTCTAAAAATTTCTACAATAAATTTCACTAATATTTCATCGTGTCTTATAGCCACACACCAAAAATAGAAGATTATGAATATGTTAAACGTCCGGAGTTTAGTTAGAGACTAAAAACCAAAAATAAAAACATAATTTTTAACTTTTTTTAGATGACATGATTTTAATAAATTAAAAATTCGAAACAAAAGTTCACACATTCCAGTAGAAAGAGCAATAATGAACAATGCACCAAATAGGTAATTTATGAAAAGGGAGATGGTTCACTAGGCAGGCTTAAATACTAAGTTTTTTCAAAGAATCAATCCTAAACATGTATGTTCATATTGTCATTCAATCATCCGTTTATGACTTTTTTTTTGTCACATTCTTAAGGAAGTTTTTGAAGTAGTTTTTAGCCGGGTTAGTTTTCAAATGACTAACGCCTGAACGGATTCACTTATAACCATTCCTTTTGTGTCATTATAAAACTAAATATTTGGTAACTAAAAATTTCTTAGCACCAAAATTTTTTATTTTGTATTTATGGTCCAATGACCTTCATAGTTCTTTAGCTATTTTTAAGCATTGTACATTTCATAATGTGCAACAGATAAGAGGTTGAGAATGTGGTTACATCATAAAGAAACACAGTTCATTCATATTTGATTTGAGGCCTCGGTCGAAATCAACACTCTAGATTCTGTTGAACAGAATCAGTAACAAAAGTTACTTCCAATAACAATTTATGTTAAAAGACATTTGTCAAATTTGTTTGACAGAAGATCAAGTAAACCCGTTAAAACGACAATAATTAAATTTTCGAATACAAATTTATTTACAAGATCTCAATTTACAAACAAAACATGATTTCTAATAAATAAATGCAACGATTTGTTTCTTTTTATAAGATAGAATCATACTAGATTTTCAAGAAAATAAATTAAGTGATTTATTTTCTTTTCCAAAATAGAACATGTAGGATTTACAAGAAAATAAATTCAACGAACGATTTATTTTCTTTTCCAAAATAAAATCATACAAGATTTCAAAAAAAATAAATTCAATGATTTATTTCATTTTTCAAAATAGATTCGTACAAGATTTCTAAGAGAATAAATTGAACGATTTATTTCTTTTCTGAAATATAATCATACAAGATTTGTAATAAAATAAATTCAGTAATCTATTTTCCTTACAAAGTTAGAATCAACGCATGATTTTAATAGAAAAAATAAATTTAGTGATTTATCTCCCCTTTTTCATGTTATATCTTCTATTAAACGACGATATTAGTAGCACTAAAAGTCAAAATAGAGAAATCAAGGCAACCTTGTTTTGTTTAACAAACAGAAATAAAAAAAGAAAAAATCATTTGATTTTAATTTCGTTGATTCTTGTTTGGAAAGGAAGATCAAGTAAACCCGTTAAAATGATTAGAGTTAAATCTTAAAATGAATTATTTTTGAGATTTTAGTTTTCAAAGCAGATCGAGATTTCGTATAGATATCTTGTTCGTCTCTATAATTTTTCAAAGAAGATTGTTAGTAGAAAAACAATATTACACAATGTTTTCAAAATCACATGCAATAATAATTATCATTTTCAATAATTATTATTAATGACACATATATTTCATAATCATGTAATATTTAATATTTCATACTAAAAGGCAAAAATTATAAGGTAATAATATTATCAAAATAATATCATAATTTAAAGGTTTAATAATACCATAATTTAAGTAAAATTAACCCCCTCTTTAATGTTCCATCGTCAGAAGTATGTGCCTTTACTATTAATGATAATATTCCATAAAAAGAATATTCATTAGTTATTATAGAAAATAACCACGAAAATGATGATGGAAATAAAAATTATGGCTTGGTACTGTAGGGAATAAAAGACTTTCAATAAACAATTAGAAGTCCAGAATAGTAAATAACTCTCTACGAGGAATGCTTATAGAGTTGCCATCACAAGATTTTGGATGCTCCGATGGTTCTTGCATTGGCTCAGATATGGTAATCTATTCGCTTTGGATTAAAATTTAAAATTGTCTTTAAATAGTTAGAAATAATTAAACCAAGAATGAAATAAGTAATAAAATATGAATATTATATTAAAATATTTGATCGCACAGACCATTATATAGATACAAAATATCTAAAACAAAATCGAATATAAATAATATTAAAATTGTTTACTTGTAGTACATAAAAAACCACTAGAAATGAGTTGAGACCTGTAGCTACATAGTTTTCTTAAGAAAAATTTTCGACCACTCTTTGATACTTAAGATTATCGATCGTCTATATTTCAGGATATAACAAATAGATGATTAGCTACAGCAGCACTGCTGCAAAGATCACGAATTATAAACTTCATTCTCCTATCACAAAAATCTAGGTTGAAAAAGAGAGAAAATTTTGAGTTGTTTTTAAGTTATGTTAAACCTAGTAGGTTTGCAAAGTATTTATAAGGGGTTTCACATAGCGAACTATTGGAAAATTTTGACCTAATGAGGTATTTAATATTTGAGAATGAATGAGCCTTTAAAGAGCATTTTTTTAAATTATTGTTTGAATTAAAGGAACCTTATAATATTAATCATTCCAAAACAAAATTTAGAAAATATATACTCTTATTTAAAGAAAATTATTTCAAATTTGGGTTAAAATATCTGCGAGCCTATAGAGGGCTAGACCGGTTCAGAGATTCACATTACCCTCGTTTGCCACTAACCAATAACTGGTTACACATTTCTCCGCAACAACATTTGGATAAATTTCTAATTTAAAACTCTAAAAATATTGATTTTTCTAATACAATGCGGACTGCGACACATACGGCTGTCAAAATGGAATTTTTGTTTTGGTCCGTTAATATCAAATATTTTCATTGCATTACTAGCTCTGTAGCTTGTTTCGACCAAAGAGAAAATGCAGCTAATTTCGAACAAAAAGTAAGAATAAAGTTTAAAAAAATTGATACCGAAAATCAATTATTATTAAAAATGGATGAACCAAATCCACTAAAATGAGAATGTAAGAATATATGATTATCAAATCTTTGAAAAACAAATTCTTGTGTAGAGTATAAAGAAGATTGAAGCTTTACTATATTGGGTTTCCCACTTTACCTAGCTTAGATTGTACTCTTCGCCCTAAATGTTTGGTTAAATTCTATTATTTTTCCTATACTATGCATAAATTGTATATTTTGTTCCGATACTATAATTTATGTAACACCCCAATTTTGGGCTTGGAAGTTTAGGGTCTGAATCGGACCGGTTTAAATTACGGTTCGAATATAAAAGGTGATTTTAGGGAAAGCCTAGTTCGAGATGCATTAAAAATATAGAAAAATATCTAAAAATCCTCTTTTATTATATATAAGAGAGTGGTGAAATCAATTTTACAAAATGGGGTTTGGAAATATGACATTTCAGGTTAGTGACTAAAGTGTAATTTTTGAAAAGTTGGTGACTGTTTTAAAAAAATTGAAACTTTGAATATTTAAGGAGCTAATTTACCCAAGGGAGGGTTTCTCCAGATTTTTTTCTTAAATATTAAAGATTTATTTAATGTTATTCAATAAAAGGAAAGGAGGGAAAATAGATATTTTGGTTTTACAACTAACTTTTGTCAAAATTTTCCCATTTCTTTTTTTCTCAATTTTCCCTCAACCAAACACATTTCCCCAGCCACTTTTCCTCTGATTTTCACATCTAAAGTTGAGATTCCAATCTCTAAATGATTTCTAATCATTTCTACACCAAATCCTCATCATTTGCTTATTGAATTTTTATGAATTTTGGCTCTAAACAAGGAGAAATCCACATTTAGAGGTATGAACGTCCTTCTCCTCTAAATACTCAGTTCTTTACTGAAATTCCCAAGTTCTCAATCCTTAATTTGAGTTTTATTAAAGGTTTTGATGTTGTGATCTTGATTTTGGCTTAAAATGCAAGATTTGGATTTAATTTTGAAAAAATTCGTATTAAATGATTGGGCTCTATTTTGAGATGTCTTCTTGATGTATTTTGGATGAATAAATGATGTGTAATTGAGGTTTAATCAATGCAATCCCGAATAGGTTGATTTTCCTAAGTTTTACTTGAGTTAATGGTGGTTTTTGGGATGTTTTTGATGTTCTGCTATGGCTGGAGGTATAAGGACGTGATTAGGTTCTTTTTGGATGTTGATTGATGTCTAAGAATGATTGGGATTGATGGATCTTGGCTGGGTAATGTTGTAGAGGTGTTTGGATGTGATTTCGGTTGTGTTTGGTAGCCGAAATGTGAGTTTTGTAGAGAGCAGCGAGTTTAGGTGTTGTGGCTGAAGATTTTAATGCATGATGATGCATTGATCCTCTGCTTTGATGTGTTTAAAACAAGGGAGACATCTTCGGATCCTTGTGGTGTTGATCCGGAGGCTTGATCGGTGTTTCGGTAAGCTTGCGAAACGGAATAGGTGAGTGAAGTTTGGTTTTCAGCTTTGAAACCAATGTTTGAAGGTTATGGGAGCTTAGTTTAAGTCTAAACAACTTAGCTAAGCTCAAGAGTAAGTTTTCGGAGAAACTCTCTTTTTGATGAACCATGAGATGGTTGAATGCAATGTGTTTTATTTGCATGTTTAAATTCTGTTTTGAAAGCATATTTTAGCATGTGTAATGCTGGTTTTGTAAGCCATGTGTTGAAGGATGCTCAAGGTAAGAGATCCTTGGTTTGACATTGATAAATGTGGTTTTGATGCATAGTGATGCATGATGGTTTAATGGCTTTGTTAAATGCTTTAAAACAGTGGATTGATGATGTTAAATGATGTATATTAGCAAGTGATGTGTTGGTTTAAAAGTACTTGAATCGGATATAGTTAGCCGGCTATAGGATTGGGTGCACCGTGAATAAAGTCGCGTTGGATGTTGAGGGGTTGTGATTGTACCGTAAACTCCATCCAAGTACACTAACGAGATGGTTAAGATCACAATGGTGGTTAAAAGTCCATGTGTGGATCTTGTATTGTGTGTCCCGTGTTCTCGTTAGTGATGTTATACAACCACCAATGAGTGATGTGGAGGGGTTGTGATTGTACCGTAGACTCCACGGGTGTTGAGGGGTTGTGATTGTACCGGTAAACTCCACCTTGATATTGGTAGTGTGTATGAAGCGTATGGGACAACGCTTGTAATCCGCGTATCCGATTGTGTTTTGAGTTGAAAAATGGTTATGGATTATCACTTGAAAGCCAATATGACATGTTGTTGAATTGAAGCATGAGATGCTTGGTTTGTATGCATTGATGCATGATAAATGTTTGTTTTGAATTTAAAGGCCTTGGAAAGGTGTTTTTACAAAGTGCATTATTGTGTTGTTTTATTAGAGCATTCCTCACTAAGCATATGTGCTTACGCTCTCTCTTTCTTGAACCAATAATGCAGAGCATTGAAGTGCTTAAAGGGCATCAAGGAGGTCAAGGATCCAAGTGAAAGTTTAAGCTCATGTATGGTGACTATTTTCACAACACTATTAGCTTTTGGTATTTGGCAATGAGAACCTAGATTGTGTTTTTGGGAGAAGTTTTGGACTCCCTATTTATTGCCTATGGTGTTTGGGGTATGTAAAGGGCCATTTGGTATTTGGTTTTGGTGATTTGATGATTGCATGATTTTCATTATAGGATGCATGCCTATAGATTTGGGATTTTCCTTAAATGATGTCATGGTTGAGTTTTGATGATGCTAATATGTTCCCTTAATGTTTGATGACTTGTTGGCATGATAAGAAAGTCTTATGTATGTGTTTGTTGGGTCGAAAGGGTGATAAACCAGAAAAATTCTGCATTTCTGGGTAGCCCGTATCGGAACGGGTGCTACTGTTTCGGAACAGGTGGCTTAAAATGGCCATGGCGTTTCGAAACGGGTAGAGTCGTTCCGAAACGGATTTGCTACTGTCAAGCCATATTCCGCAACAGGTTTCAGAACGGTCCCGCGTTTCGGAACGGTCCTTCCCCGTTTCGGAACACCCGACCGTTGGGCACTGATTTACATGGTTTAATGTTTTGAAATCTTCACATTTTAGTCCTGAACTTTGCTTATGCAATTGCTTGTGTTCGGAGTGTCCGTTTGAGATAAAATTTGACAGAGAGGCATGAAACATGACTAATTTCATAATGGTAACTCAAAAATTGGCTAAGTCCTCGTAATTTCCAGAATTTACAAATTGGTCCCTAAATTCGTAAGTTCTGCAATTGAGTCCCTAATTGTTTTCCAATTGCTGTGATTTTTGAGTATGCTTATCTCAAGAGTTCACCTAGGGTTAATATGCATTTAGACAAGATTAAATAGAAAAAAAGGGTCGTTAATCAAGGTTGACTTTCGGGTTGACTTTGGTTTTCCCCATGTAATCTTCGTAGTTCGGGTCAACCGTCTAGGCCGGGCTAAGGGGGTTACAATTTAACAATTTTCTTTATTGTTGAAATTTTAGACCTAACCAAAATAATAGTAAATAAACTTGTTAATTCAAATCCTACTATTAGGTCATGTGAATACTGATGCACTTTAGAGCAAGTATACTTGTCGAATCAAATAATAAAGTGATAAGTAGAGTGTCAAAACACCGAGGATTGGATCCAATAATCACGAAATTTTTAAACTTAAGAATGTGTTTGCAAGTAATGGTAGTTATTGGTTTACTTAATTCATTGTATAAGATTTTGGCCAAATGCTTGGCGAGGCACTTGAAATTGGTTTTGTCTGAAACTGATTAGTGATGTGCAATCGGCATTTGTACGTGGCCGACAGATATTGGATGGTATAATGCTAGCGAATGAGATGATACACTCCTTACAGAAGAGGCACTTTAGCGAAGGGGGACTGATTCTGAAACTCGACTTTGCGAAGGCGTATGATTGCATTAAATGGGATTGTTTGGACCAAGTTATGGCTAGGATGGGATTCTATTCTTTGTGGCGAAGCTGGATTTTGGAGTGTGTAAGTACTGCACAATTATCTATTTTGGCGAACGAATCCCCGACTAGTGAGTTTGCTATGCATCGGAGGTTACGACAGGGTGACCCGTTGCCCCCTTTTCTCTTTGTGATCGTGGCTGAGATGTTACATCAGTTTTTACGCAATACGATAGAGTTGGAGGTGTTTAAAGGGGTGACAGTGGCGAATGGTTATTCCGTTTCTCATTTACAATTTGCAGATGATACGATCCTTTTCTTTTGCGCGGAGGTATGTTATGCTCGTAATTAAAAGTGACTCTTGACGTGCTTTGAATATGCTTATGGTGTACAAATTAATTATGTCAAATCAAGCTTGTACGATGTAGGAGTGGATGGTGAATTAGTTACGGATATTGTGACTATTATGGGATGTAACTGTACAGACTTGCCAATTAAGTATTTGGGGTTACCCTTGGGTGTTAGTTTGCATACGTGGGATTCTCTAATTCAACGTTTCCGTAAGAGTTTGACAGGATGGAAACGAAACTCATTGTCCTTTGCAGGGAGATTGGTTCTAGTTAACTTCGCGTTGTCCGCTTTGCCACTATATTACATGAAGGTGTTTTGGTACCGCGTAGTATCATTTCCAAGATTGATCGTATTCGGCGACGATTTCTATGGGGGGTTTGGATGCAAAAATTAAAATGAGTCGAGTAAGTTGGTTTGTAACTTGTCGGCCGAAACAATATGGCGGTTTGGGGGTGGTGGATCTGCGCACTTGAAATCTAGCTTTGTTAGCTAAATGGAGCTGGCGCTATGCGATGAATGAGGATTCTTTATGGCACGAGATTCTTGAAGAAAAGAATGGAAGCAATGTTCTTCGGTGGAGACCTCATGTTTTAGGAGTAAGGAAGATGTCCACTGTATGTCGACAAATAGTGGAAATGAAATGTGATAATGTGGTGAGTCGTTTTATGGGGAGTTCTCAATTTATCTGGAATTTGGGCGATGGTGAGAGGATTTTATTTTGGCAGGATAACTGGTCTCTTGATGAGCCTTTGAATGTTTTTTTTCCGAGGTTGTTTTGTATGGCTATTGATAAGAGGGCTTTGGTTAAGGATTACACACGCAATGGAAATTTCGAGCATGATGAATGGTGTCATTTTTTGGTCGATCCTTGCGTTCGTTTGAGGAAAATCAGTTGCATGAGTTAAAGGCATGTGTATGGAGTTTCTACTTTAGTGATAATATTTTGGACAGTCTCGTCTGGAAGCCTTCATTTACGGGAGAGTTTTCGGTGGCAAGGTTATACAAAAATGATGCAATCTTTTGGCCTTGAGGTGGATACCAAGTTGGTCGCGATTTGGAAATTGCCAACTCCCCCTAAAGTTCAACACTTCTTATGGTTTGCCATGCACGATAGGCTGCCGACAATGCTCATGTTGCGAGGACGTGGGATGGTTGTTGCGGCTGACTCATCTGAGTGTTGTTGGTGTCGCGAGGTGGAGGAAACTTTGGACCACCTATTGTTTCGTTGCCTAGCTATGTGGGAGATATGGTTATGTCTCTTTCGATGCTAGCGAGTGGCGGTGGTTCAATCGCGGTCTTTAATGGGATTCTTGGAGCAAAGTTTTCGCAGCTTCTTTGTGGGTGTGGTGAGGGAATGGGTTGGAGAGTGTAGAGTGTTTGGGTGTTCTCTATTAATGAGCGCAAGTGCACACTCCTGTCAAGTTATAGTATATAAGATATCGTCTCCCAGAGGGATTGGACATCTTGTTTCGAGTTGTAAGTCCTGCACAAGAAAAGTAAATGCACAATTAAGTCGAATGATTGAAAAGAAAAGTAAAATAAAAACACAAGTAATTAAAAAGGAAGTGACCAGATTGATAGAGAGGGCAGGGTTATGCTGCTGCTTAGTGTGAAATTGCGTTGAATAGGTCAAGTTGTTTTGCGCTGCTAGACTCTGCTGCCTCGGCGGTATATGGCAGGTAGAATGATGAGACCCTCTCGCTGCCTCGACAGGGGAATGGAACTGTGTCTCGGTGGAAAACTCGACATAATTACAAGGCTCGACAGAATGCCTCAAAAGTGACTCCGCTTATGTCTAAGTCAGAGTTCTGTTGATGCCCACTGTAGATAATACCAGTCGCGGCGTGAAAAGACATCAATGTTGATTCGTCCTCTTTTAGCTGTCTTAAACCCTTAACCTATGTCTAGGCCGGATTGATTGCACCGTCTATAGATGAAATCGTACTTACTCCATTCGTGAGTTCGACTCTTTCGATATCGAACAAATGGATAGAATTCAACTAATCTTTCGCCTTAATTGAAAACTATGAAGAACATGGTATAAGTAAACCTTGTAATTTTATTTGCAAAAAAAACTTAAAATCCTAAACAACCGTTCTCACAACTAATTACAACATAACCCAAACCCAAGGAGAAATTTAGAACATGTCAGCGACAAGAAAACCTAAACTATGCCTAAGGAAAACCTAAGTTATTTTGAACTAGAATTACAATGGATATATATAGGCATTAGCTAGGTCTAGTTCTTCTTGAAGTAGAAGTTTTCAAAGTAGCTTTTCACATTAAATGTGACTTTAAACTCTGACTTCTTTGAGTTGAATGTGGACTTTATCACGTTGCCTTGTTCCGCAAGCAATCTCGATATTCACTGTCGGCAGCTCTGCCCGCTGCTATAGACATCAAAAAATTGAGTGGACAACATCGATAGAATCAGGATTTTCTACTCTACAAATCATACTCCAGTTCTCCAACTCCATAGTTTGCTGTCTTGGGTGGCAAAGTGGGCGACGACAGCTACTCGATAGCAGTTGTCTCTGTCTAGAACTGCACCGGTACATCTCCTTGGTTCGCTGCCTCAGCATCACGTTCTCAACTCCTCTTTTCCTCTGTCAACCTCTAGTACCTAAAACTAAAAGTACACTAAAACAATACCTTTTCTTTACCAAACAAAGGATAATCTAGAAAAACATGACAAAGTAAAGAAATATTGTAAAATGTAATGGATGGTCCTAATTGTGCCTAAAATGTACTTAAAAAACAACAATAATATGAGATGGAATGTACATGAAATATAGAACTTGTGGATACTTTACACACCCCCAAACTCAAACTATTTCTTGTCCTCAAGCAATGCAACCTAAACATACTTACCCTTATACTAAGAAGAAAGAAAAACTTGTTTTTCAACTTGATTTCATGCCCCAAGGCCGTAGCACCTATATTAGATTAGTGAAGGGAACTTAGCAAGAAAATAACTCTGAATTAATTTCTAATGCTAGTGCAGTGTGTGCAGGACTGTGTACAGGCTGCATATGCAGAATAACTAGATAAACAAAGATGTTGTTATGATATATAAGGTTGCTGCCGAGATAACACAGTTAAGCACAATATTTAATCATGGCAATGAGGGCTTCAGCTTATCACAACTACTCTTCTAGGTATGAAATTAAGATAGGAGCAAACTACAAAACCCTGAACCCATAGAGTAGAGTCATCCCGTGAAGAATTTCATTCACTCATGCTAATTTGTCCGTCACTTCAAAACTTTCAGATTCATGGACTTTAATAGCAGCAGAGTGTCCTCGCACATGATTCTTCCTAGAGCCTGTTCGGGCACCTCTAGGGTAAAAAAACAATGTTCTTTGTTTTTACTTTGGCTACCGTGGCAGTGTTGTGTTTTTTTATTTCTGTTTTCTGCCTCAGCAGCTACCTGCAACCATTGTTAGAACTTTGCAAAGAATTCTAAAAACAAAGCAGGCAATGTTCATTAGATATTCTAACAAATCCAACAAGTAGCAGTAGTGTTTGACAGTTTTGGCAATTAAAAAAATTATAAGTCATTTTGCATACTTTTCCCATATTAAGTTCAATTTATTATTGGTGCGAAAATAAGTGATCGGCTAACAATCATAGGCACAAGTTATATAACAAAATTTTATGTTTCGATTAACACTAGGGCAAGTACAATGCACCCTATATGCTACTAAGTATGCCTAGTGTTGCGTGTAAAATAGTCTATAGCAATGGTAGTGCAAGTGTACACGACGCAAGTAGTAAGTGATACGAAGTATCGGATATCGTCTCCACAGGGATTGGGCTAATAGCTTCACCTTAGTTTACTGCACGAAAGTAAAGGAAGTAGTTGAGAAAATTGTCACGAGAATAATAAAGAAAAACGTAAATAAAATTGTTGGAATATCAAGATAGAGAGAATGAGCTGGTATTGAATTGCTCAGTAGTGCAGGTATCGCAATGCTTAGGAACTCCAGTTCTGTCGTCGCGCCTGTCGCGGCAGCACCTGTCGCGGCAGCTGTCCGTTGGTCGTCGCGGCAGCAAACACACCAACTCAGTACTTCAAGTTTGGCAAGAATCCCAGATCTGCCTTGGCCTATCCCTAGGTCCAAGTCTGTCGATAATCACGTCTTTGATGATACCTCCCGGCGTGAATCGAAGGATGAACACCGATGTGTATGAATTCTTCCTTAGCCACTTAACCTTGCCCTATCCCTAGGCACAAGATAGTTCAACTATAAACTAGAGAACTCGCTCTTATTTCTTTCGTATACTTAACTCTCCCGATGCTAAGTAAATGGATAACCTCACAATGCTCTCCCGATGCTCTTGCAAGATATTAATAACCAAAATAAGAGAACTTGAAGTTTATTTTATTGAACTTGGAAAATCTTAAAACAAAACAACCCTTGCAACTACTTTACAAATCAACCCGTGGCCCTAGGGGTTTTTTAGAACATATCGACGGCGGGTAAACGGCAGAGGGGTTTGGTTATCGGTTATGGGGTATGATGCCTCCTAGGTTAAAATCTATGCCCTTATATAAGCTTTGGGCTCAAGTATTCTAAGTTAACAAGGATTACAACTTTAATTAAAAGTAAGATTCTAATAAAGACTTAATCTTCAAGTATCCTACTTTTCAGCCGCCTTCCTTGTTTCTTGGGATTTCTTCTCCTTGAGCTTTGGCTTGACATATCTTTTGATCCGGGGCTTGGAAAAATATATGGTTTTCACACGACAGACGAGCATAATTTTCTCTATCTATCGAGGTCCACTTTGCTTTTTCTCCACTAATATGCTGTCGTCCTCTGCTGTCACGGCAGATCCATGGCAGCATCGTCCCCTTCGTCTGCTTGTTCAGCTCAGCTCCTCTGCTTTTCTGCCCTGCACCCGCCTTCTCCGTCAACTATGGCAGCAACCTGCAAAATCAGCCATCTTTTAGTAGAATCTGTGCCTTTAATATATTTGTGATGTTTTGTTGTAAACTAACCTAAATGCAATGCAATAATGCTTGAATGCAGCAGCAATATGGGTTAAAAAGGGTGTAAATAATAGAACTTTTACACACTCAACACACCCCCAAACTCAAGTTTTTGCTTGCCCTCAAGCAATTAAGACGTAAAAGAAAAATGAATATTTTTGTGTTGGCTTTCAAACAGTGAACTGTCCCTTACCCGTCGCTCATTCTCTGTGGCGGCAGCAACCTGTCGGAAAGATTAGGATCTGTCCGAAATCTTACTATAGTCCTCGTGCAGTGTGTGCATGCTTGTGAACAGTTATATGCTAAGACTCTCTTAGTTTCACTAGAATATTCAACTTTTTAACTTGAATTTTTATGTCAAAGTTTATTTTCTTGAAGACACATTTTCATGCTTCTTTTTCTTCCATTTTCAAGCTAAATTTTTCTAGAGCCAGTTTTGGGCACCTCTAGTTAGCTTCCTAGAGCCGGTTTCGAGCACCTCTAGGTTTTTGAGTTTCTTTTGCTAAACTTTTTTCCTAGAGCCAGTGTTAGGCACCTCTAGGGGCCATTCAAGTACTAAGCATCCTATTCTAGTTTGGCTAAAAGAAATCTAAGAAATATAACAGTCACAATGGTGTTTAAGTTTTTCAGAACTATAGAAAGGTTCTAAACTTCTCCTTAAACTGTCCTAAAGATGCTGCCACGACAGAGCTGTCATGACAGGTAAGTTTACTTCACAGTTTTAAGCCAACAATTTTAGTCTTTTCTGATTTTTTTAAGAGAACTTAATTAAATAAAAGACACAACAATTAATTAAAGATGTACTAAGACTCCATTAAAATGGAGGGTTGCCACCCCCAAACTCGAGGGTTGCATTGCCCTCAATGCAAATGATAGATAAAATGAAGGCAGATACATCACAAAATATAAATAAAGCAGGCAGCAATAAAAAGAAGATAAAAGACTTAGATTTTAATCGCTGTCTTCACTGCTGCTACTGACACGGATTTGGTGGCGGCGTCTGGGTTGTGGGGCAGGTTGGGCAGGTTGCTCCACGACCTGGATGTCTGAGCTGCTGCCGCTATCCCAAGTGCTGGTGGTGGTGGTGCTGGCCTTGGGCATTAGCTTTCTGTCGGCCACGTGTTTCTACCTCTTGACAGGCGTGAATTCCTTCTCCAAATTCCTCCTAATAGGAGGTTCTGCCTCGCTGTCATCTGAGGCCGGTCGCTTCGTTCCTCGGGCGGATAGGGGTGTATGTGTGTGGATAGGGGTGGGGGTGGTAAAATAGTGGGCAGGGAAAGTGGGGAAAATAACATCGAGATAATTTAAAGTATTGGTAATGAAATTTACCGTTGAGTTGGCGAAATCCCGGATGAATGTCATCAGCCCCATTTGTCTGTCTTCCACCCGCTGTATGGCAGCAAGGATCTGGGCAGATTGATCTGTCGGAGCAGCTGCTGCGGTAGGTTCATGGGCAGGTTCAGGAGCAGGTTCCTTGGATGATTCTGCTGGGGAGGCAGCCGGGTTGAAGGAGGAGAGGGGTGTTGCAACGATCAGCTCCATGAGGCTGGTAATGTTGTTATCGGTCTAGCCCCTTCTTTTGACCAGTTTATCGGTGGTGGCTTCTGGTACAGCAGCGCAGTGGCAGAGAGATGTGATCATGAATGGTAGGCAGAGGCGGGAGGTTGATCGATTGGTGCAGTCCAGGACGCTTTCCCTCATATAACGGCCCACGTTGATAGCCCGGTCGTTCATAATCGAATGGATGAGGGCTAGCCTCTGCTGATCCACTGTCGTGTGATGGGAGGACGGCAGGATGCGCTTCTTGATGAAAGCATTCCATAGCTTGGCTTCTGGAAGCAGCTGCCCCTTTTTTACAGAGTTGGGGTTCTTCTTGCTTGTATTCCACTCCCTCCCTTCCTTTGTCACCTCTGCCATGACAGCACCGTAGGCGGCAGAGTCGAGGATGTCTAAAAACTGCTGATGGGCATCGTCGTTGGGACCAAAATAGAGGCCATACATATGGTTGATGCTATCGGCTGTGAATGGTACCTCTGTCCCTCGAACAGTGACTGATGTCGCCGTCCTGCTGCCGATGGCAGCATAGAACTCCCTCACCAACGTGTCATTTAATTCTGCTGGTTGTTCTGCGAACTGCTCCCATAGTTGAGCCCTTATTGCCCTCGCGATGAATGGTCGGAGCCCCATGTTCGGTGCCTTTCGGATGTAGATGAAACCTCTTTCTTCCCATAAGTCCTTGGTGGCGAATGGCGACAGTATGAGTGCTGCTGATGAAGAGGCTGAAGCAGCACCGCGGGGGGTCTGTCTGGAAGACATGTTAGTTGCAAGGGTTTTGAAAGTAAAGAAAACAAAGAAAAACGAGAGGAGAGTTCAAGTAAGAGAAAGCAGAAGTGATGAAAATGAAAATGAAACGGGGTTTTATAGGGGAAGGGTTGCTGCCCGTTTAATGCTGTAACGACAGGCGTGAATAACGGGGCAGCTATTGAGTTTTGGCGTGTCTGACGCGTCTGACACGCATTTATGCGTCTGTTACGCGTCTGTCACACGCTTCTGCGGCTGCCGTGTCAGTCGGTTGACAGCCTGTCTTATCCGTGTCTGCGGCGGCAGCTGGAACAACAGGCTTCAATAAATGGGCTCTGTTGGGTTGATGGATGGATGGTGGGCTTGGGTCACTTCTTCTTTTCTTCTTGACTCCTTTATTTGCTGAAAACAGAAATTATAAAAACATTATTCGAATAAAATAAACCTAATTTCCTAATAAATAATAATTGATAAAATAAATAAAATAAAATTTAGGTTAAGTTAGGGATGCCTTGTGGGGCATCTCCTAAAGTAACCACTTCCTGTATTCCTGGGGCTTCAGTCCCCTGATAATGCTTGAGGCGCTGTCCATTGACTTTGAATTGGTGCCCGTCTTTTAATGATCGGATTGTGATGGCACCATGGGGAAAAACTTGTACAACTTGGAACGGGCCAGACCATCTAGATTTTAGCTTTCCTGGGAAGAGTTTAAGTCTAGAATTAAACAACAACACAAGCTGCCCTGGGCAGAACTGTCGTGGCAGCAACTTCCTGTCATGCCACTTCTTTGTTTTCTCCTTGTAGATTCTTGCATTGTCGTAGGCCATTGTCCGTATTTCTTCAATCTCGTTCAGATCTAATAGCCTTTTCTGGCCTGCCTTGTCCAAGTCCATATTCACTGCCTTGATTGCCCAATATGCTTTGTGCTCTATCTCGACAGGCAAGTGACAGGTTTCTCCGTAAATCAGCCGGTATGGAGACATGCCCAATGGAGTCTTAAAAGCTTTCCTATATGCCCATAATGCATCGTTAAAGAGTAAAGACCAATCTTTCCTAGTTGGCTTAACCATCTTCTCAAGAATGTTCTTAACTTCCCTATTGGATATCTCAGCTTTTCCATTGGTTTGCGGGTGGTATGCTGTCGCGATCCTGTGCTTGACACCATATTTCTTCAAGGCGACAACAATAATCCTATTGTCAAAATGTCTCCCTTCATCATTGATAATCGCCTTAGGGATGCCAAATCTAGAAAAATGTTTTTGTGCATAAACTTTTGGACTGTCTTGGCATCATTCTTTTGAGTGGCGATAGCTTCAACCCACTTAGAGACACAATCCACTGCCAGGAGGATGCATAGATTTCCACATGAAGATGGAAAAGGTCCCATAAAATCAATCCCCCAAACGTCAAAGATCTCGACTTCTAGAATGTTCTGCAGTGGCATATCGTTTCTCCTCGAGATGTTACCTGTCCGCTGGCACCTGTCACAGTTCTTGTAGAAGTCCTGTGCATCTTTATACAGTGTCGGCCAGTAGAACCCTGACTGTAGCACCTTGGCAGCAGTTTTGTTGCCTCCTAAGTGACCTCCATATTGTGAAGCATGGCAGTGATGGAGAATGTCTTCTTGCTCTTCTTGTGGTACACACCTCCTTATAACCTGATCTGCACACATTTTGAAAAGAAGAGGTTCGTCCCAATAATAATGCTTAACATCATTTTGGAACCTCTTCCTGGCTTGATAATTAAGATCAGAAGGAAGTATTCCGCTAACTATAAAATTAATGAAATCAGCATACCAGGGGAGTTCAGAAGACTTACCTGCCGCCATGACTGTTGCGGCAGCAAAGAGCTGCTTATCTGGGAAGGTCTCCAGTATGTTTGTCTCATCTATTGGCAGACTCTGTCCCTTCTCCAACCTTGACAAGTGTTCTGCCACCTGATTTTCTGTCCCTTTTTTGTCCTTGATTTCAAGGTCGAACTCTTGCAATAGTAGGATCCACCGTATCAATCGAGGCTTTGCATCCTTTTTCGCGAACAAATACTTCAGGGCAGAATGGTCTGTGTGCACTATCACCTTCGTCCCAAGTATGTAAGAACGAAACTTGTCGATGGAGAACACCACAGCTAATAACTCCTTTTCTGTGGTGGTGTAGTTTACTTGGGCGTCATCCAATGTCTTGCTGGCATAATATATGACATGAAACATCTTATCTCTTCGCTGCCCAAGTGCTGCCCCGACAGCATAGTCACTAGCATCACACATAATCTCAAAAGGTTGTGTCCAGTCTGGTGGCTGTACTATGGGGGCTGTTACAAGTTTTTCCTTCAGAACCTTGAATGCTTCAGTACATTCTTCATTAAAGTCAAAGGGTCGGTTCTGCTCTAAGAGATGGCATAGGGGCTTAGTGATTTTTGAGAAATTTGCAATGAATCTCCGATAAAAACCAGCATGCCCTAAAAAACTTCTAATGCCCTTGACTGTAGTCAGCGGCGGCAGCTTCTCAATCACTTCTCTTTTAGCCCTGTTGACTTCTATCCCACGGCAGCTAATTTTATGGCCAAGGACTATCCCTTCGTCCACCATAAAGTGGCATTTTTCCCAATTCAAAACGAGATTTTCTTTTTCGCATCTTTCAAGTACCTTTTGTAGGTTGCCAAGGCAGCTCTCAAAATCGTCTCCAAAGACGGAAAAATCATCCATAAAAATTTCCAGGAAGTCCTCTACCATGTCGGAGAATATGGCCATCATGCACCTTTGGAAGGTGGCAGGTGCATTACATAGTCCAAACGACATCCTCCTAAAAGCGTACGTTTCGTAGGGGCATGTGAAAGTCGTCTTTTCTTGATCCTCCGGTGCAATAGCAATTTGATTGTAACCTGAATAACCATCAAGAAAACAATAGTAAGGTTTTCCCGCTAATCTATCAAGCATTTGATCAATAAAGGGTAAAGGAAAATGGTCCTTTCGGGTAGCTTTGTTAAGCTTCCGATAGTCCATACAAACCCTCCAACCGGTCACAGTCCTGGTTGGGATTAACTCATTGTTCTCATTGGTTATCACGGTCATTCCTCCTTTCTTAGGAACGCATTGCACCAGGCTCACCCATTTGCTGTCGGAGATGGCGTAAATAATACCAGCATCTAACCATTTAATTATCTCTTTACGCACCACCTCTTTCATCGCATGGTTTAGCCGCCTTTGGGAATCTATAGTCGCCTTATGATCTTCCTCAAGGAGGATTTTGTGCATGCATAACGCCAGACTAATGCCTTGTATATCAGCAATCGTCCATCCAATCGCCTTTTTGTGCTGCCTTAGCATGCCGATTAGCTGCCGTTCTCGTTCCTGCGGCAGCTTAGAAGAGATGATTACGGGCAGTGTGTCATTTGAACCAAGAAAAGCATATTTAAGCTGCCCTGGCAGGGGCTTCAGTTCTAAAGCAGGTGGTTCAATAGTAGATGGCTTTTGGATTAAATGGTTATCCGAAGTATAATTCAAAGGTTCGAATAACTTACCTGGACGATTGCCTAACCAGTTTACCTCCTCCTGACCTTCAGTATCAGATGTATCAGATTTAGAGGAGTTGTTGTCGTCGGTGCTGTCGTGACAGTCCTGTAGGTGGCTGCCGCGGTAGTGACCAAATTTTATATTGTGACAGCCTGACCTGATGCAGGGTTGATCAAGGGTCACTTCGATGATAGCCTTACATTCCTCGTCCACATCAGCATGTTTCATCGCTTGGAGAACATTCAACTTGATCTCTTGATCGTTCACTCGCATGGTGAGTTCTCCTTTCTCCATATCAATCAGTGATCTTCCCGTGGCTAAGAAGGGTCGGCCAAGGATGACTGGTGCGTTTTCGTCTGCCTCAAAATCTAAAACGAGAAAGTCAACAGGAAAAATAAACTTATCCACTCTTACCAGAATATCTTCAATTTTTCCCTCTGGATGAACATAAGAGCGGTCTGCCAGCTGCAGAGTTACTGTCGTGGGCCACGCCTTTCCAATACCTAATTTCTGAAAAACAAACTTTGGCATTAAATTAACACTAGCACCAAGGTCATAAAGTGCCTTACCTACGAATTTATTTCCGATTACACAAGGTATGATGAAGCTCCCCGGATCCTTCTTTTTCTGGGGTGGCTGCCGATGAAGAATACGCATGCAACCTTCTGTCATCTTTACCGTTTCAAACTCCCCAAGTTTAGATTTTTTTGACATAACATCCTTGAGAAATTTAGCATAACCGGGCATCTCCCTAACGGCATCTAACAGCGGAATATTAATGTGAACCTGCTTAAAAATATCATAAATCTTTTTAAGTTGAGATTCTTGCTTAGCTTGCTGTATCCGTTGAGGAAAAGGTGGCGGAGGACGATAGTCAGCAATACATCCTTCCCACTGCATACGAATCTGAGGAGGTTTAGGTTCATCAATTTTCTCCTCTGTCGCTTCTGCTGTCGTGACAGGCTCATCGGCAGCAGTCTGTTTATCACCTGTCGGGGCAGCTTCCTCGGCAGGTTTATCCAAGGCAGGTTCCTTTTTTGTTTCAGCTTCTTTTTCCGGCCCTGGTAGTTTCTTCCCACTCCTAGTAGTAATTGCCTTACATTGCTCATGTGTGGGCGGTCTAGCATTTTCAGTATTGCTAGGGAATCCTCCATTCTGCCTCGGCTTAATGTGTTGGGAAACCTGACCCATTTGTGTCTCCAGAGATTTCAAAGTAGCTTCATGATTTTTCATCCTCATCTCTGTTTTATCCATGAAGTTCTCTGTCTTCTTGACAAACTGATTCATATTCTCAATATAAGTACCGGTCTGAGACATAAACGTGGCCAGAGTCTGTTCCAATATACTGCTCGTGGCAGCCGGTTGCTGCTGTTGCTGCTGCTGCGGCAGTTGTGGCGGCAGTTGCGACGGCAGTTGCTGTCGCGTCAGCAATCTAGGTCCTCCCTGATTCTGATTATGTGCTTGCGGATTCAGGGCATTATTGGGATTACTCCAGGAAAATTTGGGATCCTTCCTCCAATTGGGATTATAATTGTTGGAATTGTAATTTGGCTTGTAATTTCCAACATATTTTCCTTCTTCTACTTGTATTGGGCATTCGTCCCGACTATGATTTCCCTCACAGATATCACATACTTCCTCAACAGCAAATCCTTGTAGTCCATCATCATTCAATAACCTTTTCATTGCTTTAGTAAGGAATGCTACTTGTGATTTCATAGTGCTGTCGGCCTCATAGTCCTTGACAGCAAGTACCCGTTTACCCCCTCTTCCTGCAGTCGGAAACTGCTCCTCGTTCTTAGCCAGATTTTTCAAAACTTGCAATGCCTCGTCCGGATCTTTATCCAATAATAGTCCATTTGCTGCAGAATCAATTCGAATACGAGTTTGTAAGTTAGCAGCATTATAGAACTTAGTTACCTGATTCCAGACAGGGAATCCATGCATTGGGCAGTTCCGAAGAAGAGTAGTAAATCTGTCCCAGGCCTCGTGCATCGGCTCGTCATCTTCCTGTTGAAAAGTAGCAATTTCATTACGTAATCGCTCAGATAAATGCGAAGGATTAAAACGAGATAAGAATTCACGAGATAAATCTGCCCAAGTTACGATTGAACCCGGCGTAAGTTTATTCCACCAAGTTTTAGCTCTGTCCCTCAATGAATGGGGAAATAACCGAAGCCTCAGTATCTCCGGATTAACTCCTGGCAGTCTAAACGAACCACAGATCTCCTGGAACGTTTTGAGATGCTCCCTAGCATCCTCTGTCACAGCACCACTAAACTGCCCGACATTGTTGATCATACTAAACATGACAGGTTTAAGCTCGAAGTTATCAACATCAATCTCCGGCAGCGTGGTCTCCAGCTCTACATGATCGTTCAGCATGTAGTCATGACAGGACCATCGTCCATCTACGGCAGGCGGGTCGCTGACATGCGGTATACCTCCACCAGCGGGCGGATTACGGGCCATCTGCTCTAGCTGTTCCTCAAGGTACTCGTTCCTGGCTAAAAGGTGGCGAATTTGTTTCTTGAGATTGAATGAACGTTCGATTTCTGGATCTAATGGATACTCAGGATCTTCACCTCTTTTAGATCTGCGCATAAACAAGAAAACCTTGTGAAAAGCAAGAGTTGAAAGCACCAAAGAAAAATAAAAAGAAAAATAAAAACAAAAACGAAAAGTGCAATAAAAGAAAGGTGTAGTTATGTTGCCAATCCCCGACAACGGCGCCAAAAACTTGTTGCGTGTAAAATAGTCTATCGCAATGGTAGTGCAAGTGTACACGACGTAAGTAGTAAGTGATACGAAATATCGGATATCGTCTCCACAGGGATTGGGCTAATAGCTTCACCTTAGTTTACTGCACGAAAGTAAAGGAAGTAGTTGAGAAAATTGTCACGAGAATAATAAAGAAAAACGTAAATAAAAGAGTTGGAATATCAAGATAGAGAGAATGGGCTGGTATTGAATTGCTCAGTAGTGCAGGTATCGCAATGCTTAGGAACTCCAGTTCTGTCGTCGCGCCTGTCGCGGCAGATGTCCGTTGGTCGTCGTGGCAGCAAACACACCAACTCAGTACTTCAAGTTTGGCAAGAATCCCAGATCTACCTTGGCCTATCCCTAGGTCCAAGTCTGTCGATAATCACGTCTTTGATGATACCTCCCGGCGTGAATCGAAGGATGAACACCGATGTGTATGAATTCTTCCTTAGCCACTTAACCTTGCCCTATCCCTAGGCACAAGATAGTTCAACTATAAACTAGAGAACTCGCTCTTATTTCTTTCGTATACTTAACTCTCCCGATGCTAAGTAAATGGATAACCTCACAATGCTCTCCCGATGCTCTTGCAAGATATTAATAACCAAAATAAGAGAACTTGAAGTTTATTTTATTGAACTTGGAAAATCCTAAAACAAAACAACCCTTGCAACTACTTTACAAATCAACCCGTGGCCCTAGGGGGTTTTTAGAACATATCGACGGCGGGTAAACGGCGAAGGGGTTTGGTTATCGGTTATGGGGTATGATGCCTTCTAGGTTAAAATCTATGCCCTTATATAAGCTTTGGGCTCAAGTATTCTAAGTTAACAAGGATTACAACTTTAATTAAAAGTAAGATTCTAATAAAGACTTAATCTTCAAGTATCCTACTTTTCAGCTGCCTTCCTTGTTTCTTGGGATTTCTTCTCCTTGAGCTTTGACTTGACATATCTTTTGATCTGGGGCTTGGAAAAATATATGGATTTCACACGACAGACGAGCATAATTTTCTCTATCTATCGAGGTCCACTTTTCTTTTTCTCCACTAATATGCTGTCGTCCTCTGCTGTCACGGCAGATCCATGGCAGTATCGTCCCCTTCGTCTGCTTGTTCAGCTCAGCTCCTCTGCTTTTCTGCCCTGCGCCCGCCTTCTCCGTCAACTATGGCAGCAACCTGCAAAATCAGCCATCTTTTAGTAGAATCCATGCCTTTAATATATTTGTGATGTTTTGCTGTAAACTAACCTAAATGCAATGATGCTTGAATGCAGCAGCAATATGGGTTAAAAAGGGTGTAAATAATAGAACTTTTACACACTCAACACCTAGACAAAAGAATGCGAGAGCTATCCCCCCCAAACTTGAGATGGGCATTGCCCTCAACGCACAAAATAAAATAGAAAATGATAACAAAAAAATAAATACAAGAAAAAGGGAAGAAGACTTAGGCTTAGTCAAATGGTGTGGAGGATTTCGAGGGGTCATCTGCTGTCATCTGCAGGTTACGACATCGGGCTTAGCATTGCTACCATTTTCTGTGCTTAACTATCTTGTTTCTTCAGGGGTTGGATCTGCATAATTAATTGTGAGACGAGAATAAATGGTAAAGAAAATGAAAAAGATAAATTCTAGTCCTAAAATGTATTCCTACTAAAGCGGTAAAGATATGGAAAGATAAAATTATGTCACATTGGGATGGGTGTTTCCCAATGTGAATACTTTCTGTTCCTTCGGTACAGAATCTCCTGTATAGTGATTTAATCTCTACCCGTTAACTTTGAATTATGCCCCCCATTTACTGGTTTTACTGTCACGACAGCATCTGGGAAGGCTTGGACTACTTCGAATGGTCCTGACCATATGGATTTTAGCTTTACAGGGAACAGCTTGAGGCAGGAATTGAACAACAACATTTGCTGCCCGGGCAGGAACTGCCGCTGTTGAATCTTGCTGTCGTGCCATTTTTTGACTTTTTCCTTGTACAACTTTGCGTTCTCGTATGCCTCCCGCCGAAATTCCTCCATTTCTGTCAGATTCAGTAATCTCTTTTCGCCAGCCTGTTTCTAGTCCATGTCCACTGCCTTGACTACCCAATACGCCTTGTGTTCTATTTCGACAGAGAGGTGGCAGGCCTTTCCGTATACTAGACGATATGGGGACATTCCGAGTGGTGTTTTGTATGCTGTCCGGTATGCCCAAAGAGCATCCTCTAATTTCAACGACCAATCTTTCCTACTTGGGTTTATAACTTTCTCCAAGATGGTCTTGACTTCCCTGTTCGAAATCTCCGCCTGCCCATTTGTTTGTGGATGGTATGCCACGTCAATCTTGTGCTTGACACCAATATTTTTGAGTGCCTTGGCAATGAGCTTGTTATCGAAATGGGTGACCTCGTCACTAATGATTGCTCTTGAAACTACGAACCTTGTGAATATATTTTTTCGTAAGAATCTATGGACGATATTTGCATCATTGTGGGGGATGGCAATAGCTTCTACCCACTTGGAAACATAGTCCACTGCTAGAAGGATGTACATATTACCACACGAAGATGGGAATGGTCCCATAAAATCTATTCCCCAAACATCAAATATCTCAACCTCCAAGATGGTTTGTAGGGGCATTTCGTTCATTCTCGATATGTTTCCTGTTCTTTGGCAGCTGTCACATTGTTTGTAGAATGCTTGGGCGTCTTTATACAATGTCGGCCAAAAGAAACCTGATTGGAGTACTTTTACTTCCGTGCGCTGCCCTCCAAAATGGCCTCCATATGGTGCTGCGTGGCACTGCGATAGTATGACTTTCTGTTCATCCTCTGGGACACACCGTCTGATAACCTGGTCTGCACAATTTTTAAACAAGAAAGGCTCGTCCCAAAAATAATGCTTAGCATCATGTTTGAATCGTTTCTTTCCTTGAAAGTTAAGTTCATAGGGTAAAATACCAGCTACTAAATAATTCACAACATCTGCGTACCTGGTCTGTATCATTTCTCTTCGTGGGCGACAAGTGAGATGCCTTCAGCTTCTAGGGCAGCTACTAGAGCAGAGGCTAGTACCAACTGTTCATCAGGGAATGCATCTTGGATTTCGTTGTTGGAAGTCTTTTCTTGTCCATTCTCAAGCCAAGAGAAATGATACACCACTTGATTTTTTGTGCCCTTCTTGTCTCGAATTTCTAAATCAAACTCTTGCTGTAACCCCCCTCGACCCGGCCTAGCCGATAGACCGAACAAAACAGATCACACGGGGAATATTGAAGTAAACCGGGAAAGTTTACATCAATAAACGACCTTTTTTTTCTGTTGTCTTGTGTAGATGCAATTTAGGTTCCTATCTGTACGCGCACAAGCAACGAATACAAAAATATCACAATCATTTTCCGATTAAAGTTGAACAAGGTTTAGGGATCATTTTGTAATTTTGATAAACTTTAAGGACTTTAACCAATTTAAAGTTACCAATCTCCAAATAGATTCATTACATGCCCATTGGTGAAAATTCAGCTAAAAAGACATTTACAAATCATTCGATTGCATGTGAGAAAACAGGGACCAAAATGCAAGAAAACAGAACTCAGCCAATTCAAATATAGACCCCAACGGTCAAGTGTTTCGGCAAAGAGGACCCTGTATCGGAATGATCGTTTCGAAACAAGGTTAACCATTTCGATACGCGAGTGCGTTTCAAAACCTCAAGAGACACGTTTCGGTACGTTGGTTCACAGAGGCAAATTGTTCCGAAAGGAGCCTCACTGTTCTAAAACACCATGGCCATTACAGGCCACCGCTCCAAAATAGGTAAGGGCGTTCCGAAACGCTTGGGCCTGCAACTTTCCAAAATGCTGGTTTAATTCAAGTTTTAACCTCCGGAACCATCCCGACACATGCCCCAACACACATACAACATGAATACATATCAATGACCAGTAGCACGAAGCGCAAGCTACATCATAGCATCATTCACACAAGCCATGGAACTAAAGACATGCTTCCTAGTTGTTAAAAACACCAAAAGGCTAAAAACAAAATATAAGCACAAACCAAAACACAATGGCCACTTACAAAATCATAAATGCATAATAAACTTGCTCAAAACAAGAAAATATCATATCGACAACATTTAAAGCATTAGACACCCCCATTACGCTTATTACACTAGTTCAAAATCTCAACATACTTTTAGCAAAATGTCTTGGTGTGGTTCCTCAAAGACGCTACCTCCAAAAGTCTAATTATCTGCATTGATGAAACAAAGAGAGCATAAGCATACAAGCTTAGTGAGGATTGCTCAAACCACAAACATCATCAATGCACAAAACCGTTTTTCATTCTTTTCAAAACCATCATGCCTTTCTTAGCAAACCATACTCTTTAACATCAAAACCATTGTTTTGAACATCATGCCACATGATCAAATCAAAATCAGCAATTAAACCATTGCTTCTCATTTACCAAGCCTTCCAAGCATAAACACCATTATGCTAAGCTTAAGCCAAAACATGCATTTCTCAAACCATGCATTAGCAACAATTTCCACATTATACAAATCTAGTATATTTCTCAAACCATGCATTATGCTAAGCTTAAGCCAAAACATGCATCTCAAGGCTCACACACGAGAGCGACCCTCCATCGTTGTGACACCCATGGTGGAGTATTCGGTACAATCACAACCCCTCAACACCATTCATCGATAAATGTATAACCCACTAACGAGAGACGAGACATACACAAGGTTTGCACTCGGGAGCTACCTCAACCGTTGCAACCTTAAATTATCCTCGATCGTTAGGGTACTTAGATGGAGTATTCGGTACAATCACAACCCCTCAGCATCCAAGGCGACTTGTTTATAGTGCACTAAATCCTATAGCCGACTAACAATATCCGAACTCATTTATAAAACACATTAACCAACATCACTTGCCAATATAATCCATATCTCATGCATACCTCACTGTTTTTACAAAGCATTCATGATAAGCCATAAACAAGCATTAGACCATGCTTAAAATCTCATGCATCAACACATGCATACAAGGATCACCTACCTAGTGCATCCTTAAACCACATGGCATCATCATACACATCTCATATACTCAAAACATGGTTTAAAATAGTAGATACATGTATTTAAAATCAAGTGCAACCAATGGCTCAAAACTAGCACAACAGAGGGAGAAATTTCGATTTACTTACTTCCGAACTTAATAAAGCATTTCGAGCTCTTATTAAGTTCCAAAAACCTTTTCTAAAACGTTTCCACTCTGGAAAACCAAATTCTACTCACCGACTCGCGATACCATGCTTGCCGACCCAACTAACGATCTTACGAAGCCTCTAAAAACACTTCGTTTGCTTCCAGATCACTATCCCCTATTTTCAACACATCAAAACAGAGGCTCAATGCATTAGAATGCATCCAAAACTCCAGCACACACAAGAAATCCCGCAGCCCTGCTCTAAAACAACAAAACACCCATCCGAAACAACCGAAAACTCAATCGATTGCTCACAAACCTCCACCCAGCCATTACCCAACTCACCCAACACATTCTAAGCATTAATCAAAATCCAAAAACAACCTAAAACCAACCTTATACCTCCAGCAACTTGGATTCCATAAGAACACCTCAAAAACTCAACCAAAACACTTCCAAAACTAAGGATCTCAAGGATTTCGGGATCTATATGATTAAGACTCCACCTTATCACCAAAAACCCCTCAAAACTCATCTAGAAACAATCTAAAAACAGCCAAATCAATCAAAGTACGAAAATCACTTTTAAAACTAATTTTTCATCCAGATTTCAAGAGTTTAATACTCTAACAACAAAACCTCAATCAAAATCAGTATTAAAGAGTCGAATATCTTTGGAATTTCATTAAAGAACTTAGATTAGAGGGATAACACGAAAATTACCTCCAATCCTTGCTTCTCCTTTCATTTGGCATGTTTTGCTTGAAGAAACTTGAAGGACAATGGAAGAAATCAATGGAGAATGATAGGAAATCCAAAAAGAGGATTTGAGAGCAAAAGATTTCTGTAAAATTGAGAGAAAAGAAGGGTGTTTGGCTGAAGCAAAAGTAAGAAAATGAAAGCTCGTGAAAATTCTCATTAACCGTTTAACTATCTTTTTTAATTAATCAAATTAAAAAGCCTTTTAATTCTTAATAACATTTAAAACACATGCCAAATTAGGGAAAATGCATAATTGCCAAGTAGCTCCCTAAAGATTCTAAGATTTTGGCTCTTCTTGAAAAACCATTTTTTAAACTTTTAAATATTTACATTTTGGTCACTACCCAAAATGTATACTTTCAAAAACCCGTTTTGAAAAATTGATTTGACCAAGCTCTTAAACATCATTTTAGAGGATTTTAGAAATTTTTATCATATTTTTATCCTATCCTGAACCCCGATCTCCCAAAACCACCTTTTAACAATTCAAACAACCGATACTGGTTCCACCGGTCCAACCCGACTCGCCTAAAACATCTAAGCCCAAAATCGGGGTGTAACAACTCTCCCCCACTTAGGAAATTTCGTCCTCAAAATTTTACCTGAAGGAAAAAGGTGCAGAAAGTGTCTCATCATGTCCGTCTTGCTTTCCCATGTTGCCTCCTCAACTCCTCGGTGTCGCCACAACACCTTAACAAGTTCAATCGTCTTTGTAACGCCCCGGTTTTGGGCTTAGGAGGTTTGGGCGTTGACCGGTTGGTCAAAGTGCTGTTCGAATCTTAAGGGGTTAAATTAGGAAAGCCTAGTTCGGGTTGCATTAAAAATATGGAAAAATGTTCTAAAATCATCTTTTAATATAATTAGATGAACTGTGAAAACAATTTTGGAAAATGAGTTTTGGAAGTGTGACATTTTGGCTAGTGACCAAAATGTAATTTTCGCAAGTTTGGTGGCTGTTTTAAAAAGGATTGGAACTTTGAATCTTTAAGGAGCTATTAATCCAAAAGTGATTTCTCCAGATTTTTCTAAGATATTTAGAGTTATAATTCTGATTTTTAAAGTGAATCAAAAGGAGGGAAAAACTCATTTGGCATTTTCTCATCTAACTTCCAATTTTCTTTCTCTCTTTTTCTCTCAACCCAAACACTCCATTTCCAGAGAATTGATTCTGACTTTCTCACCTAAATTCCTCCTTTCAACTCTCATTTGATTGCAAATCATTGTATCTTCAAAACCTCTTCAATTGCTACAAGTTTCATCAAGGATTTTCATTCAAAAAAGTGGAGAAACACAAGTTTGGAGGTAAGAACGCCCTTCTCCTCTAAACTATCAGTTCTTTACTGAAATTCCTAAGTTTTCAATCCTAAATTGAAGTTTAATTAAAGGTTTTAAAGTGTTGAATTGGATCTTGGCTTATTATGCAAGATTTTGATGATTTTTGGTGATTTTCGTTAGATCTGAGTAATCTGTGATTTAAGAGATGTTTTTAATGTTAAATGATCTCTAAAATGATGTGGAATTGAGTTTTGATTGATGCAATCCCGGATAGGTTGAGTTTCCTAAGTTTAGCTTGTGTTTTAAGGTAGTTTTTGAGGTGATCTTGGTGATCTGGTGTTGCTGGAGGTATAAGGTTGTTATTAGGTTGTTTTTAGATGTTAGTTGATGTTAATGGAAGTGAGGTTTTGCTGGTTTATGGCTGGGCTTTGTTTGGAAGTGGTTTGGATGCATTTTCGGTTGTGTTTGGTGGCTGAAAATGGAGGTTGGATGAGACCAGCGAGTTTAGGTGCTTTCATTGAAGCAATTAATGCATGATGATGCATTAATCCTCTGCTTTGATGTGTTGAAACAGGGGAGGCATCATTGGATCCAAGTTTGGTTGATCCGGAAGCTTGATTTGGTGCTTTGGCTTGAAGCAAAGTGGAAATTGGTGAGTGCAATTGTGGAATTGGATTTCCAGCTTTTTAAACCAAGGTTTGAAGGTTTTGGGAGCTTAGTTTAAGTCTAAACAACTTTGCTAAGCTCAAGCGTAAGTTTTCGGATTTTCTCTCTAGTGGTGGCCATGACTTGATGTTTTGCAAAGTGATGATTTGCATGTTTTGATTACTGTTTTGAAAGCATGTTTTAGCATGGATTTTGCTGATGATATAAGCCATATGTTGTAGGTAACTCTAGATGAGAGTACCTTGCTTTTATACATTGTTTAAATGTAGAATAATGCTTTAAAATGCATGATGAAATTGGCTTGGATTAAATGCTTTAAAACAGTGGATTAAATGATGATTATGATGTATATTGGCAAGTGATGTTTTGAAAATGTTAAGGTCACTAAGGTGGTTAAAAGTCCTTGAGTGAGCCTTGTTACTTATGAACATCAAGGTGGTTAAAAGTCCTTGGATGGTTCATGTTGCGGACACTAAGGTGGTTAAAAGTCCTTAGGTGATCCTTCCATGGTGTTTAAAAGTCCATGGGCCAAGGTGTTTAAAAGTCCTTGGGGCCAAGGTGTTTAAAAGTCCTTGGGGTGATTCAAGCATTGGACACAAAGGTGGTTAAAAGTCCTTGTGTGGTCCTATTTCATGGTGTTTAAAAGTCCATGGCCAAGGTGTTTAAAAGTCCTTGGGACCAAGGTGGTTAAAAGTCCTTGGGAAAGTTTGTTGAACTTGTTTTATGAAATGAAATGTATCACTTGAGCCAATATGACATGTTAAGTATGTAAGAAGCATGAGATGCTTGTTTTGATATATGATATGAAGCATGTGATTGCTTGATTTAAAGTATGCTTTTGAGCATGTGCAAGGATTGGTTTTAAGCATGATTTATAAATGGTTTTAATTGCATTATTGATTTGTTTTAATGAGCATGCCTCACTAAGCTTTTGCTTACGCTCTCTACGTTTTCTTAATTCAATAATGCAGAGCATTAGATTACCTTAAGGGGCTGCAAGGAAGGGCAAGCAATCAAGTTCAAGAGAAGTTCTAAGTATGGAAGGTTTTGTTAAACATTTAGCTTTTGTATGTTTTGGCAATGGGGGACCAATGTGAATGTTTTGGGAGGTGTTTGAGACTCCCTAAGTATGTTGAATGTTGTTTAAAATGCTGGTTTTGGATTGAGACCTTATATGCTTGTTTTGGAAGTTTGATGCTTGAGTAGCTAGCTTGTGTAGGAAGCATGACCTTTGAATTGGGGCTTTTTGCATATGATGTTGGTTTGTTGATTTGATGATTCCTACAAGTCTTATATATGTTTAATTGCATGCTGGTAAAGTTTGGTGATGTTTGGAGCATGTTTGAATGACCAATTGCTTAATTTGGTATGCTAGTTTGCTGAAATCTGAGCAGGCGTTTCGGAACTGTATGCACCGTTTCGGAACGGGTGCCTTACACGAACCCAGGCGTCCGAAATGGTGTGCACCGTTTCGAAACGTTATGGCCTCTGCCGAGCCACGTTCCGGAACCCGTTTCGGAACGGCCCGTGTTTCGGAACAGGGTCGAGCCGTTTCGGAACGTCCGACCGTTAGGGAGCTGACATTGGCAGTTATGTGTTTTGAATTGTTTACGTTTTGGTCCTGAATCTTGTATGTTCAATTGTGTGAACTTGGGAAGTCCTTTTTAGCTGAAATTTCACAGAGAAGCATGAAACCTGATTAATTTCAAGATGGTAACTTAAATTTGGGTTAAGTCCTTTTATTTATCAGAAATTACAATTTGGTCCCTAAAGTTGTAATTTGTTCAATTGGGTCCCTGTTTGATCTCTGTTGTTTGTGATCTTTTAGTATGTTGTTTGTATGATCACACATAGGTTAAATGTGCATCTAGATAAGATTAAAGAAAAAAAAAGGGTCGTTAATCAAGGTTGACTTTCGGGTTGACTTTGGTTTTCCCCGTGTGACTTTCTTAATTCGGGTCAACCGTCTAGGCCGGGTTAAGGGGGTTACAGTCTTGCTACGAAGAACTTTGCTACTTGAGTCCAAAATCCTCACTGGTTTCTCATCATAGGACAAATTCGGATTCAACTCTATTTCCTCAACTGGCCTCACACGCGAAGGATCCGATCTATATCTCTGCAACATAGATACATGAAACACATCATGGATCTTTGATTGATTTTGGCTCTACGCATTCATATATCATGAGTGAGCATGCACATTTTCTTGATATTCCTGTTGAGATGTTAAATGTGGGAATGTAAGTAACTAGTTCCTTTGGTGAAACGATTGTTACGGGAAGGTTGTTTAGGAGATCTCATTTATTTGTTCAAGGTCATGTGTATGCAGTTGGTTTAATGTAATTACCTTTCTAAGGTTTTGATGTAATCCTTGGGATAGATTGGTTAACCGAGTATAGGGTTGTGGTTGATTTTGATACCAAGAGAGTTACCTTGAAACTTGTTGATGATTACCAGGTGGTAATCGTGGGTGAGAATGTTAAATTCTTGTCCAAAGTTATTTCGGCTCTTGAGGTGAGTCATTTGATGGAATTGGGTTACGAGGCTTTGTAACCCCCTCGACACGGCATAGGCGATAGACCGAACCGAACGGGTCACACGGGGAATACTGAAGTAAATCGGGAAGGTTTACCTCAATAAACAACTATATTTTCCCCTTTTTATCTTATCTAGACGCTCACTAGAGTCCTAAGTGTTTAACATTGCAGCGGAACTTTCATAACTCGATCAGACATCAAATACATTCAATTACGGCTTTTAGGGACCAATTTGTAATTTTACCGAATTAGAGGGACTTGTGCCATTTTTGTGTTACCATCCTTTAATTAGTCACATTACATGCTTTTTAGTCAAAACTCAGCTCAAAATAATCATCCATTCTTATTTAATTGCATCCACAACATTCAGGGACCAAAATGCAAAGAATCAGAACTTCAGAATATCCCATCAACTAATATAACAACCATCGGTTTCGGTACAGGCTAGCCCTATATCGGAACATGTGTATCAAAATAGGACCTCACGGCTCGGAACACGGGCCCGTATCGAGACACCCTTGAGGTGTTTCGAAACTATGGTTTCTAGTACCAAAACGTACCGGAACATACCTCCCCTGTACCAAAACTATGTGTATGTTGAAACCTTTAGGCCATTTTAGGCTCATTGTTTCGGTACATGTTCGAGTGTATCGAAACACCTGGGCCTGTAATGACACTTTTTGCTGGATTTTCACACTTAAATCCATCCTAAACCAATCCAACATGCTTCCAACATAAATACATCATATTTAAACATCAATCCTCAAACATTTATGGCATATTCAACATCAAGTCATGGAAAATTGCATCATTGGTAAACTATAGACATGCAACCTAGCAAATAAGCCACTCAAGAGTCAAAACTCAAACCAATGCACAAAACATCAAATATAGGCCTTTTACAAGTATAAATCCATAAAGCAAACATGCTAAAAAATGGTGTTCATACACATCATCAAAATAAACCATGGAACCCCCATTGCCCTTATTACTCTAGTCCATAACCGAAACATACATTCAAAGCGAAGTCTCCTAAGACTCCCTAGCAAGTTGCTGCCTCCAAACACTCAATTATCTGCATTGATGGACAAAAGAGAGCGTAAGCATACAAGTTTAGTGAGGAGAGCTCAAAACTAAAACACCATCAATGCATAAAAACCATTTCCCATCATTTTAAAAATCATCATTGTAACGCTCCGGTTTTTGGGCCTAGGTGTTAACCGGGTTTGGTTAGGCAGTTCGATTCTAACCCGTTTAGCAGTCTAGTCTAGTTTCGAGAAATAATTAAATTGAAAGGTTTTGGGTTAGATAAAAATAAGTAAAAATTTCCTAAAATCATAGTTATACATATGATTAATTTTGGCAAAGGTAATTTAAAGAAAACAATTTGGGAAATTGGACATTTTGGTTTAGTGACCAAAATGTAAAAATGGTAAAGTTTGATTTAATGACAACAACGTAAAGGGCTAATACTTTGAATCTTTAAGGAGCAATATTACCAAGGGCTAATAGGAACTTTTCCTCCTATTTTCTCTATTGAATCACTTATTTTCTCTTTGGTTTTCTGTTAAAAAATGGAGGCAGAGCTCATCATTAGAGGTAGGTTCATTCTTCTCCTCTAATGACATGTTCTTTACTGAAATTCTAAAGTAATTAGTCTTTTACATATTGTTTTTAATGAGTTTTATATATTAATTGATGAAATTGTGTTTAATTGAGGTTTCTTGAAGATATTTTGTGGATCTTTGAAATTGATGTTAGTTGCTGGGTTAATGGCTGATTATTAATGTGTTTTTAATGGTTAATAAAGTTAACTTTTTGGAATTTGTTAAGTAATCCCGAAACTAGTTGGATTGCTAGATGTTAGTGGTGAATTCTTGACGTTTAGGGGCTGTTGTTGTGGTTTCTTATTAGCTGGAGGTTTATAGAGGTTGGGGAAGTGTTTTAGGTTGTAAATAGATGAGGATTGATGGTTGATTTTGCTAGGTAATGACTGGGAATGGTTTAGAGTGGTTTTGTCGGTGTTTTCAGTTTGTATCAGTTGTTAATTGCTAGGCGAATGTGTGAGTTGAGTGGGGGTTTGTGTTGCTGGAGGTTTTGATGCAAGAGTGTGCATTAATCCTCTGTTTTTCCTTGGTTAGAAGAAAGACAAGACGTTGCTTGATTGTTAGAAGGCATATTTGGAGTTTAGAAGCTTGGAATAGCTTCGACAAGTGAGGCGAAGTTGTATCGGTGAGTGGATGTGGTTTGAACGTTTTTGTAAGCTTGGAAACAAGGTTTTGGGAGGTTAGTGTAAGCTTGAAACGCTTAGCTAATCTTAGAAGTAAGTATTGTAACCCCCTAGACCCGCCTATGCGTTAATACATATCCTAGGAAGTCACATTAGGGTCACCGGAGCGACCCACGTTAAAATTTGAAATAAACAAATTGCTAAACCATTTAAAATCATAAATCAAATTTTGAATTAAAATACAATTTCAGAAAACATTCAGACAATAAAATAAAATTGTGATAAAAGTTGTTAATACAAGTTTCATACTCGAATATAAATCAAAATGTGACATACATGCCCCCTAATTACATATATCATACTCCGCAAGCATGTAGAAGGAACTCCCATACTGACATTGATAGCTGCAACATCGTCAATCTTTTAACCTATGATGGTAAAAACAACGTGAGCTTTGGAAAGCCTAGTAATACAAACTACCAAGGGAAGCTAAAAGCACAAGCAGGTAAATGGCAAGCTTAACACTGTCATGATGAACTCGACAACGGTAAGCTCAAATTACGATTCGATATTTCAGTGAAGCATGATATCAAAAGGTAACAGAGTTGTTCTTTATTTGATAACCCGAGCCTTTGGAGGTGAGCCTAAAGCCGAAGATTCAGAAGGGATCCAAATTATAGAAGTTGATTCAAGGAGTTTCGGGTGGTTCATTAAGTGTAGATTAGAAGTATGCTGAGTGTTTCAGACTTAGATACATTAATTTAGTAGGGTAGACTTCAGAAGAAGTCAGAAAGTTTTATTAATTTACTTAGCTACTCCCCAACCATATGCCAATATTAAGAATCCCAAAATAGTATCAAGAAAGACTTACCCTAGGCTCGTCAGGCATATGAGCTTATAGAAAGGCTTACCCTAGGCCCATTAGACGTAGGAGCTTAGGTCCAGAAGGGCTTACCAGCGCTGAGCCTACAGATCTTCATTCATGTCCCAAATACTATACCCTAGATGAATCTAGTCAATATTCAGAAATCAGTAATACCTGAAGATAGATATAAGATCTATTTTTTATACAAGAAGACAAATGTTAGATTAATTTTGTTTTTTTTTATTATTATTATTTATTATTATTATTATTATTATTTTGTATTCAAGGTCATATATCAAATATATCTCCATATTAGAGGTGGACATAAGCCAAGGATTGCTTTCTTTTCGAATAACAATGTCATACTTTTAATTTTAGACAGATAGTCTTAGTTTTGAACATATAGTATTTACGGACACATGGTACACACATTATGACCCATTTTATTTTTCAGAGACACTCGATAATATTCAGAAAGAGAACACTTGACAATTTCAAGCTAACGTCAGAACGAGGTCCCATGAAAGGGGAATTCGATAACAATGACTCAAATCAGACATCAAAGTTGATGCATCAAAATCATTAAATTTTCAGATATTTCGAGGGTGATTCAATAGTTAAAGCCTACGAGGGTATTTTGGTCATTGTGACCTTCGGGGGTAATTTGGTAATTTGAACCAACAAGGTATAAACGATGATGTACATAATTTAGGAGTTCTAGTTGCTCATCAGGTTTCCGAGTCCCTTTGAACTAATCGAAATCTATTAACGTAGTGTTTAATATCTCACCAGATAGGTACACCTCAACCAATTATTTCTCAGAACTGACTATAGAGTATAACAAAATTAGTTCGCCTTCACCAATCGTCCACTAAACTTATTACCAGAAATCGAGCATATATTCGAGCGGTATTTTCCAAGTATTCAAACATATGCGTTGTACCTGAACTCATTCCAAAACATTGAATGTGCCTTAGGAGAACAAATCTCTCTCGCTATTAACTATGTGCTTTCTCCAAACAAATTGCATATACATTCACATGGTATTCTTCCACTATCACCATAGTATCTGAATCGACCAACTGACACGGGTCGTATTTTATCAAATTTGGAGCCATTACATTTTTTGGCTTTATTGGGATTTATAATTCCATGTCTTAGAAGTATTCTCCGTCATTCTAGTATTCAAGGGTATTTTAGACATTACGAAGCTCGAAAATATTTCAATTATTTAGAGTTTCTCAGTTCTTCTATCTATTCATTATTTCAGACCTCGAGGATATATCTCATATGTTGGCCGATTGACAATTATTGCCCAATAAAAATATTAATATTTATGGTCATTCTGGCCCATTTCAGCCTTATCAGAATTCAATCCTCTTTAGTCATTTTTAATCAATTCAATCTTTTTCGCCCCATTGCTCAATTCATACATACAAATATTTTTCCGTAAATTTATCTTCATCGAATTATTCATAATTCTAGCAACTTAAATACTTTAAGCTCTTATGATCTGTGAACACTACACACTTCTCGTCATACAGATAATGCCCTCAGATCTTCAAAGCAAACACAACAGTTGCAAGCTCAAGATCATGAGTAGGGTAGTTACACTCATGCACCTTCAATTATCTAGATGCATAGGCTACCACCTTACTCTCCTGCATCAACACACAACCCAAACCAATAATGGACGCATCACTATAAACCACAAACTCCTTACCAGACTCAAGTTGAATCAGGACAGGAGCTTGTGTCAAAGTTTCCTTTAGCTTTTCTAAAGCTTGCTGCCTCGCATCTGTCCACTAGAAGTGAACATTCTTCTGCAACAACTTGGTCAAAGGTGCAACTATCTTCGAGAAACCCTCGATAAACCTACGATAATACCCAGCTAAACCAAGGAAACTTCGTACCTCCGTTACCGACTTAGGTACCTTCCAGCTCATCACAACCTCTACTTTGTGTGGATCAACGCGATTACCCTCAACCGATACAACATGTCCAAGGAAGACCACCTTCTTAAGCCAAAACTGACACTTAATTAGCTTGGCATACAATTAATTTCCCATCAACGCTTGCAAAACTATCCTAAGATGTCCATCATGATCCTCCTCAGTACGAGAGTACACAAGGATATCATCGATGAACATCACCACAAACTGATCCAAGACTGTCTTAGGTACATCCACATCCTTCACCTTCAGCTGGTAATACCCTGAACTCAAGTCTATCTTAGAAAACAATGAGGCTCCCCAGAACTGATCAAAAAGATCATCGATCCTAGGCAAGGGATACTTGTTCTTGATCGTCAACTTATTCAGTTTCCGATAATCTATACACATCCGCATTGTCCCATCTTTCTTCTTTACAAACAACACCGATGCACCCCAAGGTGACACACTCGGCCGGATGAAGCCTCGATCCAACAACTCATGTAGTTGCGTTTTTAACTCTTTTAGCTCTTTAGGTGCCATGCGATAAGAAGCAATGGACACTGGAGTCAAATTCTCATAAAACTCGATACCAAACTCAACTCCTCTGTTTGGTGGCAACCCATGCAATTCTTCTGGAAAGACACCCAGAAAATCACAAACGGTTCGGATGTCCTGCACACATACATCCTTTGTGCTTGGATTTATCACATAGGCAAGGTAAGCCTCACAACCCAACCTCATCATACAATTTGATTCCAAAGCCAAAATCACATTCGACAAGAATTTCACATTCTCGCCTACAATCAACACTTCGTAATCATTGGAAAGCTTTAAGGTGACCCGCTTGACATCAAAATTAACCACCGCTCTATACTCAGTCAACCAATCCATACCAAGGATCCCATCGAAACTGCAAAAGGGAAATTCCATCAAATCCACAAGGAAAACATGACCTTGCACTGACAAAGGACATCTTCTATACAACTTCCTAGTGACTATAGTCTCACCAAAAGAACTAGTCACTTGCATTCTTACTTCAAGGAACTTAACAGGTATATCAAACAAATGTGCATGCTCACTCAAGATATAAGAATGCATGGATCCAGAATAAATCAAAGCCAACAACGATAAAGACTAAAGAGCAAAGGTACCTGCGATAACATCTGTATCGTTGCGCTCCTCGCGCTGAGCATAAACCCTCGCAGGACCGCCTCCCTCAGGCCGAACTGCTACCACATGTGCAATGCCTCGCTGACCCTCGTCTCTCCTCTGGAAGTTCCCTCGGCCGCGCCCACGACCTCTCTCACGTGCAGCCACAGCAGGTGCACGTCCCTGGCCTCCACCAGCCAACAAAGGACATTCTCGCCTCAAGTGATCCGCCGAACCACAGTTCCAACACGAATTCCCTGTCACCGTAATAGGTGCATGAGCCTCAGTAGCTGCTCGAGGACAATCTCACCTCAGATGGTCCCTTGATCCACATGTCCACCACGTGTGCTGCTCAGACCTCACTCGGCCTCCTTGAACCTGACCGCCCCGACCCTGAGCACCTCACCTCACCTCAGGCTGATGTCTCCTATCACGACCTCTTTTGTTCCATCCACCCCCGGAACTATATTCAGATGCTCTCTTCCAAGAGCTAGAATCAACACCTCGAGACGACAAACCCAAGTTATGTTTTATGTCTTTGGCTTGACATACAAGCCCGTCGAAATCGGTGTAATCCGTAGCCAACATGTATGACTTGACTTCTTGCACCAGCCCATATCGGAAATGATCACAACTGTGCCTCTCACTAGGTATCAGTACAGGGGCATACTGGCTCAAACGTACAAACTGGACCTCGTACTCAGCCACATATAGGTTTCCTTGAACTAGCGACATGAACTCGCGTTTCTTTTCATCCAAGTATCTTACACCTAGATACTTTCTCTTAAAGGCACCATTGAAAAACTCTCAATCTACCTCATTGGGTTCCATTCCAGCAGTGGTAGTCGTCCACCAACTATACGCATCACCCTGGAGAAGAGAAATAGCGCACCCCAGCTTGCGCACATCATTACAGGCCAATTGATCCATGATACAGATCGTGCTCACCAACCATGCTTATGACGCCTCATGAGACATACCAAAGAACTCAACAGCTCCGAGGCTCCTCACCCTCTTCAAAGGTAAACTCGTCTGCCCAACTTCAAGGGCCTGTAAATGCACTTCGGCTATTGTAGCCTGAAACGCCACGGTGATCGCCTGAACCAACGATGTTAGATCACCCAAACCCGGACCAACATGTCCTTGTTGCTCCTGCTCCCCACCACCAGGTGGTGGCGGAGGAGGTAAGTTTCCACCATGAGGGACATCAGCCCCTTGCTCACCCTGGTCGCCCTGCTCAGCCGCAGGCACTATCATGTTTGATCTGAGCTCTCTCCTCGGATCCATAATGCTATTTTTAACAAGGCATAACAAAAAAAAAAAACAAATCAAACAATTTGGGCCAGCCTCAAGCAAGGATCCAAGTTCTCAAAAACATTTTACTAGTGTAATAAGGTAATGGGTACCCAGATTTCCCTCAAGCATAACATAACATACAAGAGCATATCAAACTCATCATGCCTTCCATCATCCACAACCAGCACAAATCAATATCACATCATCATCATACACTCATATTCATCTCTCATGCGATTCATATCAATCAAACATGGCATAAACTCAAAAATTCAACCAAATTCATGCTTTCAATCAACATACGTCAATACATACTAATTTCACATACCAACATCCACACTTCTTTCGCAACTTGGATTTGATACCAAAAAATGTAACCCCCTTAGCCTGGCCTAGACACCCGAACCGAACTAGAAAGATTACACGTGGAAAGTCGAAGTCAACTCGTAAAAGTCAACCTCAATTGATGATATTTTTTCTTTTTATCTTCTCTAGATGCACAATATTAACCTATGTGTCCAACAAGACCATTAGAAAGAAACGACACTTTGATTAGAGTTCAATATGGGGTTCAATTGTATACTTGTGACTTTTAAAGACCATTTTCCAAATTACAGAAATTATAGGGAATTTTTAGGTTTGAAAGTTTCCAATCCTCAATTAGTCATGTAACATGCTATCACGTCAAATTTCAGCTCAAACCGGTCATCCAAACTCATCAAATTGATCAAAAACATTCAAGAACCAAAACGTAACATTTCAAGACTTAAGAAGATACTTTTAACTGAATTTTAACTACCTGTTTCGATACACCTGAGCATGTATCGATACGCGAAAAGACAATAGAAAAAGGAAGGAAGAGCTTATCGTTACGCTTCCCCGCGTATCGGTACGACCTTCAAACTTGGCTTGGGCGTATTGATACGTGGGCAATCCGTACCGATACCCATGTACTGAAAAGTCTGGAATTAGCCTTAGTGTATCGATACACATACCAGAAAAACACATCACAAAGGCATTTAAACATACTTAACCATATCCAAACAAGCTTAAATCATGCATTCAAGTTATAATCTACCTAATAGACAAGTAAACATCATCCAACAGTAAATCATACTCATCAAACACATCAAACCATGATGATACGTTAGCTATTCAAGCATGCTTGAGAAAACAAGTTAAAGCATTGACAAAACAACATAAGAAAACCATGAAACCAATTAAAGGCTGATTACAAGTCCAAAATAAGAAACCAAACATGCTTAAGATAGTAAACATCACCAACAAATCCAGTAAGTAAGAATTCCCACCCATTGCCTCTTATTACACTAAAGGTGAACCGCATACATTGCTTAACCAAAACACTTGTAATCCCCTTGCTATTGGACCGCCTTGAATGTTCATTTCTCTGCATTGACGAAACAAATGAGCGTAAGCATATAGCTTAGTGAGGATCGCTAAAACAACATTCATCAATGCATTTCATAAAATCATTACATCATCATTTGCAACTCATGCCTTTCTTTAAAACATGTCCATTTAAACATCAATGCACTTTTAAATTCACATGCATATAACATCATCTTAAACAACATCAAATTCCTTTACTCATGCTTAAACCAAGCATCACATGCATTCTTGCATCATTAACAAGTATCTCATGCTTAATCATAATCATTAACATTATATTGGCTCCCAAGTGGTAATTCACAAACCATACAAAAATAAATGATACAATCAGATACGCAGATTAGAAGCGTTGTCCCACACGCTTAATACATACTACCAGACTACACAAGGTGGAGATCAATGGCACAGTCACAACCCCTCAACACCCGTGATGGAGATTAATGGCACAATCACAATCCCTCAACACCCGTGATGGAGATTAATGGCACAATCACAATCCCTCAACATCACTCATCGGTAGTTGTATAATTCCACTAACGAGAGTACGGGTCACATACCACAAGACTCACACACGAGATTAAACCATTCACCGTTGTGATCTTAGCCTCAATCGTTAGGGTACTTGGATGGAGATTACAATACAATCACAACCCCTCGACATCCAAGGCAACTTTATTCACGGTGCACCCAATCCTATAGCCGGCTAACTATATCTGATTAAAGTAACCAAAAACCATTTCCATCACTTGCCAATATAATCATTTAATATCAATATTCCACTGTTTTACAAGCATAATCACAATACCATTTTCACAAGAATAAACATGCTTAATATCAAATGCATTTATCACATAAACCAAGGATCACTTACCTAGTGCATTCTTAACAGAATGACATTAAAATTCAGCATTAACCATGTTTAAAACATGCTTTAAAAATAGTAATCAAAACCACATTTAACTCAAGTGCATTTCCATCAAAACATAGCACATTACCGAGAGAGAGACTTTTGAATCACATACTCTTGAGCTTAGTTAAGTGTTTCAAACTTACACTCAGTTCCCAAGACCACGCTCAAAGCGTTAATAGCTGGAAAATCCATTTCCATTCACCGATATGCGAAGCTTTGCTTGCCGATACGAAAATTATTCTTCTAGGGCCTTCAAAAACGTCTCGTTTGCTTCCGGATCAAGATCTCATGTTTCCACATCATCAAAACAAAGATCTAAATGCATTAAATGCATCTCAACACCAGCAACCAATCACAAACTCGTTGCTCACCCAAACCACACTAATTTACCCATCTGAAAAAACCGAAAACTCAATCGATTGCTTCCTAAACCAAGCCCAGCCAACATACATCACTTCCAATCAATTACAAACATCAAAACACATGTAAAATCAACCTAAACCCTTCGTTATACCTCCAGCAAGCATTATTCCAACAATTCACCTCAAAAACCCAACTAAAACTATCAAGAAACTCAAGGATCTCAAGGATTTCAGGATCTACATCAACAAAACCTCTTTTCAACATATTAACCACCTCAAAACTTCATTAAAAACAATCCAAAATAGAGCTTAACAAAACAAGTTCGAAAATCAAGAGTTTCATCATATTTTTGCAAGATTTCAATCTCAAATCAATACTATAATGAAAACTCAATTAAAAACATTAATTAGAAGCCAAAGATCTTGGGAATTTCAATAAAGAACCTAGATTGAAGGTTGAGAACGGGATTTACCTCCAATCCTTGCTTTCCTCAATGAATGACAAGTTTTCCTTAGCAAATATATTGAAGAACTTGAAAGAACTCTTGAAATTTGTTTAGAAAATAATGAGAGTGTTTGGGAGAAAAGAATTCTGGAGAAAATGAGTTAAAATGGTGTTTGGCTGAAAATGAGAAGAGAAAGGTAGTTACGTCAAATGTAATCTACTTTTTCTTATTTATTAGTTTTAATTAAATAAAAACCCTTTTATTCCCAATTACTTAAAAAAAACCCTTTTATTAAATCACTTTAAAATCCCTTTTAAAACACATGTCATATTAATGAAAGTCTAAATTGCCATAAAGCTCCCTAAATATTCTAAGATTTTGGCTCCTCTTTTAAAATTGCATTCTTTCCACAATTTTTAAACTTTACATTTTGGTCACTACCCAAAATGTACTACTTCTGAAACTTTTTTTGTAAAATTGATTAAACCAACCTCTTAAACATGATTTTAGCAATTTTTACCATATTTTTATCCTATCACGATCCTTGATTTCCTTAAATCACCTAACGTGATTCGAACTGTTCCCGATTGGTCCGTCTGATGTCCAAAACATCTAGGCCCAAAACCAGGGCGTTACGGCGAGCATGCTCAAAAAGGGTGTTCGTACACATCACACAATTAAACCATAGAACCCTCATTACCCTTACTACTCTAATCCATAACCAAAACATACATTCAAAGTGAAGTCTTCTATGATCCCCTCGAAAGTTGCTGCCTTCAAAGACTCAATTATCTACATTGATGGACAAATGAGAGCGTAAGCATATAAGCTTAGTGAGGAGTGCTCAAAACCAAATCACCATCAATGCATAAAAACCATTTTCCATCATTTGAAAAACCATCACGTCCTCTTTGGAAACCATGCACTTCCATAACAAAATCAGCATGTTAAACATCATGCAACAAGTATTAAATACTCAACAGCAAATCCATTTGCTAACACTCAACTTAAGCCTTTCCATACATAACTACCATATGCAAAGCTTAAAGAGTAAAACATGCATTTTCATATTATGCACCCATATACATTTCATAACAATTTATCAATTATATTGGCTCACTAGTGACCATCAACATACTCATTTCTCAAAACCATATCGGATACACGGATTCCCAAGTGTCGTCCCAACACTTCATGCATTCTCACTGGCATCTCAAGGTTCAGACACGGGATCTACCCTTCACCGTTGTGACACCCATGGTGGAGTATTTGGTACACCGTTTAAACCCCCTACACCACTCATCGGTAGATGTATAACCCCACTAACATGAGACGAGACACTATACAATTTCCTCAATCGTCAGGGTACTTGGATGGAGTATTCAGTACATTCACAACCCCTCAAAATCCAAGGCAACTTGTTTATAGTATACTCAATCCTATAGCCGACTAACTATATCTGATTTCATTTATAAACTATTTTTCACAACATCACTTGCCAATATAATTCACATTTAGCACAAACTTCATTATTTTCAAAGCATTACCAATAAGACACATTTCCAAGCATCAAACCATGCCTCATTAAACATGTATAAGAATATACATACAAGGATCACTTACCATGTGCATCCTTCATCAATGTGACATCATAAACAGTAAATCTCTTGCCTTAAATCATCCTTTAAATAGTAGGTAAAACACATTTAAAATCAAGTGCATAAACAAACTCATAATAGCACAATCCGAGGGAGAAAATCAATTTACTTACTTCCGAACTTAGTAAAGCGTTTCAAGCTTACACTAAGTTCCCAAAACACCTTTAAAGTGTTTCAAAGCTGGAAAACTTGTTTCCACTCACCGAGTCGTGAAACCAAGATTCGCCAACGCAAATTTAAGCGTCTGAAGCCCCCAGATCTTCACCAATTGATTCCAAAGTATTCTCCCTTGTTTATACCACACAAGAACAAAGGATTAATGCATCATAATGCATTAAAACCACCAGAAACTTAAACAATCTTGATGCTCTGCCCTAAAGCACAAAAATACCCATCCAAAACAACTGAAAACTCAATCGATCTTACTCGAAACTTAAGCCAGCCACAATCCATCACTTCTATTCACTTTTAACCATCAATCAACAATAAAAACAGCCTAATAACATCTAATAACTCCCAACAACACCCGATTCTCATTTCCAAGCAAAAAATCCATAACTAATAACATAAACTATTAGAGATCCAACCTAATACATGATTATTATGATTAAGCCTTTACTTTAACATCATTTATCATCCAAAACAACTTTAAAATCATTCCTAAACCAATGAAAATAGTGCCCAAATGAAATACTTAGAAAATCATCAATTAAAGATATTTTAACCAATTTTTCATAAATCAAATCAGAAAAATTCAGTTAATAACTATATTTAGGAAGGACAAGACTTGGGAATTTCATTAAAGAACCTTGATTAGAGGGTTGATTAGCTCTTACAACCAATCTTAGCTTTTTCCCTCAATCGACAAAGATTTTGCAAGAAAACTTAAAAGCTCCATTGATTAAATTGATAGATCACTTCTAGAAATCAAAAAGAAAGAGAAAAGGGTGATAGGATCAGAGATCTTTGAGAGAAAAGAAAGCATTTGGCTGTTTAGAAAGTGAGGAAATGAAAGTTACGTAAAATCCCTATTGATCTCAAAAATCCTTTTTAATTAAAAGCCTTTTTTATTCCTTTTTAATAATGCTATTTTAAAATTGGTCAAATTAATTGAAAATGCTTTTAAACACATGTAAGCTCCATAAAGATTCTAAGTCTTGTCCCCTTTTTAATTTAGTCCTTAAAAACCAATTTTACACTTTTTACAAAATATTTTAGTAATTTTTCTCATAATTTTATCCCATCCAAAATGTGTTTTCCCTTAACCGCTTCTAAAGGCTCGAATCTCTAATTCTAGGTTCAACTAACCCAAACTGATGCCTAAAACATCTAGGCCCAAATATTGGGTGTTACATGCTTTCTTAGCTTATGTGATGAATCCAGGAACAAAGGAAGTGCATGTGCAGGACATACATACGACATGTGAGTTTTCGAGTGTATTTTTAGAAGAGTTGCATGGGTTGCCACCGAATAGAGAGGTTGAGTTTTGCATTGAATTGTATGAAAATATGACTCCAGTGTCTATTTCTCCCTACCGAATGGCACCGATAGAGTTGAAAAAGTTGAAGACACAACTTTAGGAGTTGCTTGACTGAGGGTTTATTAGGCCTATTGTTTCACCTTGGGGTGCACTGATTTTGTTTGTGAAGAAGAAAGATGGCACGATACGAATGTGTATAGATTATCAGAAAGTGAACAAGTTGACGATTAAGAATAAATATCATTTACCAAGGATTGACGATTATTTTTATCAATTTTGAGGTGCTTCGGTGTTTTCCAAGATTGATTTAAGATCTGAATATTATCAGTTAAAGGTAAAGGATGTGCATGTGCCAAACACAACTTATCGTATGAGGTACGAGCATTATGAGTTTTTGGTGATGCAGTTTGGTTTGATGAATGCACCGGCTGAATCCATGGATATTATGAATCATGTGTTTCATATGTTTTTAAATCAATTTAAGGTTGTGTTTATTGATGATATTATCGTTTACTCTTGTACCGAGGAGGATCATGATAAGCACTTTCGGGTTGTATTGCAAGTATTGTTGGAAAATCAGCTTTATGCCAAGTTGAGTAAGTGTGAGTTTTGGCTGAAGAAAGTTGTCTTTCTTCGACATATAGTGTCGGCCGAAGGTATTCGGGTTGATCAACATAAGTTTGAGGCGGTGATGAGTTGGAAGAAACCTAAATTAGTGATGAAAGTCTGTAATTTCCTTGGTTTGGCGGGTTATTAATATAGCTTTGTAGATGGTTTCTCTAAAATTGTTGCACCGTTAACCAAGTTGTTGCAAAACAATGTTCGTTTTGAATGGATGGATGTTAGACAACAAGCTTTCGAGAAGTTGAAGGCAGCTTTGACGCAAGCTCCTATCTTGATTCAACCCGAGTTGGGAAAGGAGTTTGTGGTTTATAGTGATGCATCATAATTTGGTTTGGGTTGCATGTTTATGTAAGGTGGGAAAGTTGTGGCTTATGCGTCTAGGCAATTGAACGTGCACGAGCGCAACTATCATATTCATGATATTGAGCTTGCCGCGACACTTTTATGGTGAGAAATGTGTAGTTGATACGGATCATGCGAGTTAGAAGTATTTGATGACACAAAAGTACTTGAATTTTAGGTAACATAGATGGTTAGAGTTGCTTAAGGATTATGATTTGATGATCGAGTATCATCCAGGGAAAGCTAATGTGGTGGCCTATGCTTTGAGTAGAAAGGTTGCGGTTGAGTTGAGAGCCATGTTTGCACGTTTGAGTGTGACACAAGATGGTGGGTTGTTGGCCGAGTTTCAAGTTAAGCCATCTTTGTTGCAGTTAAATAAAGGAAAAGCAACCTTATGATGATGAGTTAGTACCTCAAGTTAAGGATATTATGGATGGGAATCTGACAGATTTCCGGTTTGATTATAATGGAGTGTTGTGTTTCAAGGATTGGATAGTTGTGCCTAACGATGATGAGTTGAGGTGAACTATCTTGACTGAAGCGCATAGTTGTGCTTTTGCTATGTATCTCGGTAGTACCAAGATATATCAAGGCTTGAAAGAAGAGTACTATTGGGTTGGTTTAAAGGAAGATGTGGTTGGTTTTGTTGCCAACTGCATGGTGTGTCAACGTATCAAGGCTTAACACCAGTTTCCTTCCAGGTTTTTGCAACCTTTGAGGATACCATAATAGAAGTGGGAGAGAATCACCATGGTTTTTTTTGGGGTTGTCGTTGACACCATCTAAAAAGGATTCCATTTGGGTGTTTGTTGATCGGTTTACGAAGTGTGCACATTTTGTCCCTGTGTATATGACATATACTTTGGATAAGTTTGCGGATTTGTACATTGCTGAGATAGTGTGTTTTCACGCAGTGCTAAAGTCTATAGTTTCGAATAGAGATCTGCGGTTCACAACAAGGCTTTAGGAGTGCTTGCATCGATCATTGGGTACTCGGTTGCATTTTTGCACTTCGTATCATCCTTAGTCGGATGGCCAATCTGAACGTGTGATTTAGATTTTGGAAGATATGTTGCGATGTTGTGTTATTGAGTTCCAAGGAACACTAGAAAAACATTTGTCTTTTGTAGAGTTTGCGTATAACAACAGTTATCAAGGTAGTATACAAATGGCACCGTATGATGCTTTGTATGGTAGAAGGTGTCGTACGATATTGTGTTGGGCTCAGGTGGGTGAGAAGCATGTTTCCTTGTCTGACGTATTGAAAAGCACAAATGAGAAACTGAAGCTCATTTGTGATATTTTGAAAGCCTCCTCCAATTGTCATAAATCTTACGCGGATTTGAAGTGTAGGGAGATTGAATTTGCGGTTGGTGATCGCGTGTTTTTGAAAGTGTCACCTTGGAAGAAGTTGATGAGGTTTGGATGTAAGGATAAGCTTAGTCCAAGGTTTATTGGGACATATAAAGTTGTGGAGCGTGTTGGTCTTGTTGCGTATCGCTTGAGGTTACCTCCTGGGTTGGACAAAATTAATGATGTGTTGATGTTGCGGATGTATAGACTGGATCCATCGCATGTTATTCTAGTTGAGGAGATTGAGTTGCGACCGAATTTGCCTTATAATGAGGAACCTGTTGAGATTCGTGATTCTTGTAGTAAAGTTCTTCGTGGTAAGACGATTGAACTTGTGAAGGTGTTGTGGCGACATCGAGGAGTTGAGGAGGCCACGTTGGAAAGCAAATCGAACATGTTGAAACAATTTCTGCACCTTTTTTCCTCCAGGTAAAATTTCGAGGATGAATTTCCTAAGAGGGGGAGAGTTGTAATGCTCCGATTTTGGGCCTAGGAGTTTCTAGGTTGGTTTTAGGGTCTGGTGAACCTAGACTAGAGATTCGGGTTAGTTAAGGAGTGGTTCAGGGAAACATGGTTCTATATGTGAAAGTTATGAGAAAAATTCCTAAAATATTCTTAAAATATATAAAAAGGTGTGGTGAAGTCAATTTTGGAAAATGGCTTTTGGAAGATGGACATTTCGATTTGGTGACTAATTTGGAAAAAATGTAAAAACTATTTTTAAATGACTGTTTTGAAATAGGGCCAGAACATAGAATCCTTAGGGAGCTAATTCAAAAGTAATCATCCATTTCTTTAATTGAGCACATTTTAATTGTGGTTTAATTAAAAGATTATAAAGAGTTTTATTAAAAGGAGATTTAGTTTTTATAAATCTATTTTTGACGTAACTTCCATTTTCTCTATTTTTTCATCAGCCAAACATCTCTTTTCTCTTATAACTCCAAGAGATCTTCATCTTTCCAATTCACTTTGATTTGCAAATGATTTCTTTGGTGTTTCCTCAATTTATCTCAAAGGATTCTTGAAGTTTTTCATCAAAATCTTGTCAATTGAAGGAATAGCAAGGGGTTACAGGTAATTTTCATGCTTATCCTCAAATCAAGGCTCTTTAATGAAATTCCCAAATATTTGACTCTTTAATTGTGTTTCCTAATAAGGTTTTATGATTATTTAAAGGAAAATGGTTAAAAAAACTTAAAATAGTGATTTTGAATGTTTTTCGTATTAGATCTGTTATGGCTGATTTATGATTTATTTTCATCATGTTTTGGACGTTTATTAATGTGGAAATGAAGGTTTGATCATGTTAATCCCGAAACTAGTTGGATATCTAGTTGTTTAGGTTCTTAGAATTGGATTTTGTGGTAAATGTGAAATTGGGGTTTTTAGAGATATAAGGATGCAAATAAGTTGATTTTGGATGTTAATTGATGATTAAAAATGGAGAGAAATGTTAGGTTTTGGCTGGGCTGAGTTTTTAGTGTAATCGAAGGTGTTTTCGGTTGTTTCGGATAGGCGTTTTGGTGTTTTTGGGCAGAACAACGTGGTAGATTTGTTTGCTGGAGATTTTAATGCATTGAGGTGCATTGATCCTCTATTCTTGTGTGGTATAAACATGGGAGAACGTATCAGAAGCAATCGATGAAGTTTCGTGAGCTTCGGGCGCTTGGTTTCGCGTCGGCTAGTCAAGTTTTCGCTTGTCATTGAGTGAGAACGTGATTTTCAGCTTTGAAACACTTTAAAGGTGGTTTGGGAACTTATATGTAAGCTTGAAACACTTGTCTAAGTTCGGAAGTAAGTACAAGGAATTTCTCTCTCGATTCTTCTATTATGGGTTGGTTTATGCACTTGATTTTAAATCTATATTTACAATGTGGCCTTGGAAAATGGTTTTAATGCATTGATGATGTTTTGTTTTATAGCACTCCTCACCAAGCCTTGTGTGCTTATGCTCTCAATTGTCCATCAATGCATATAATTGAGGTTATGGAGGCAACAAGTAACGAGGAATTTCAAGAGACTTTGTTTAAGAAAGTATGTTTCGGTTTAGACTAAAGTAATAAGGGCAATGGGGGATCCATTGTATTTTAGGAGATTTGTGCAAACTCCCTTTTGAGCAAGTTTTATATGTGGTTTTAACTTGTAAATGGCATTTGGTATTTGGTTTATGCCCAGTTATGCATTTTGGTATCAATCTTGACTAATTTTTCAAGGTTGCATTCCTATAGTTTACTTATGTTCTTAATTGTCATGGAATGATGTTGATCATGCTTGGAATGATTGAAGATTGATGTTTGGATATGTTAAATATAAGTTAGAAGCATGCTTGGATGTTTATGGTTTCTTAAACGTGAGAAAAACAAGCAAAAATGTGACATTTCAGGTCAAGCGTTTCGAGACGCCTAAGGCCGTATCGAAACAGGATCTCTGAAAAAGGCATAGAGTTTCGAAACAGGGAATGGTGTATCAGAACACGCTCGTAAGGTTTTGTTATTGGAATTTGGTGTTTCGAAACACTTTAAACGGTGTTTCAATACAAGCTCGTGTTCCGAAACACTTGGACATGTTTCAAAACAGGGTGTTCCGATACAAGGAAATATATATCGAAATTTCCTACTATTAAGTTAGTTATTGGAATCTTTTGAAGTTCTATTTCTTTTTGTTTCAATCTCTGAATGTTGTGGATGCAATTAAATGATCTTGGATGATCATTTTTAGCTGAGATTTGACAGAGTGGCATGTAATGTGACTAATTAAAGGTTGGTAACTTAAAAATTGAAGAACTCGATATAAATTGATAAAATTATAGAATGGTTTATAAAATATGGTTTTATTCAATTTAGTGCCTAATCGATGTTTGATTGAGCTGATGATTCTTTTGCTGTAAGTCTTAACACATAGGGTAATAATGTGCATCTAGACAAGTTTAATAGAAAAAATATAGGGTCATTTACTGAGGTAAACCTCCCAGTTTACTTCAATATTCCTCGTGCGACAAGTTCAGTTCGGTCTTTCGACTAGGTCGGGTCGAGAGGGTTACATTTGGTGGTAACAGAGCCAGGTTTCGAAAGATTGGGATATTGGTAAGTTGATGTGATGTAATTTCAAGTTGTATGATGATGTTTGCTTTGCACGGTAATTTTTATTGGCATGTTGATGTAAATTGGATATTGTTGACCAATATGCATGGCGATTGAAGTATATATATGATGATGTAACCAAAAACCATTTTCATCATTTGCCAATATAATCATTTAACCACATTAATCCACTGTTTTACAAGCATAACCACAATGTCATTTCCACAAGCATAACATGCTTAACATCATATGCATTCAACACATAAAAACCAAGGATCACTTACCTAGTGCATCCTTAACATAATGGCATTAAAATCCAGCATTAATCCATGCTTAAACATGCTTAAAAACAGTAAACAAATCCACTCTTACTTCAAGTACAATTTCATCAAACATAGCACATTTCCAAGAGAGGGATTATCGAAACACTTACCCTTGAGCTTAGTTAAGTGTATCAAAGTTACACTATGCTCCCAAGATCACGCTCAAAGTGTTACAAAGCAGGAAATTGCATTTTCACTCACCAATACGCGAAGCCTTGTTCGCCAACACGGAAATTACACCTTCGGAGCCTCCAAAATCACCTCGTTTGCTTCCGGATCAAGATCCTCTGTTTTCACATCATCAAAACAGAGATCTAAATGCATTCTAACACCAGCAACAATTCACAAACACGTTGCCCACTCAAACTACACCAAAATACCCTTCCAAAACAACCAAAAACTCAACTGATTGCTTTCTAATCCAAGCCCAGCCATCATACATCACTTCCAAACAATTATCAACATCAAAACACATCTAATAAACATCGTAACCCAACTTTATACCTCCAGCAAGCAAGATTCCACCATTTCACCCCAAAATCTCACCTAAAACAACCAAGAAACTCAAAGATCTCAAGGATTTTGGGATCTATGATATCAACACATCATTTTAACATATAAATCAACTTAGAACTCATTTAAAATCGATACAAAACAGAGCCCAACTCATCAAGTCTGAAAATCAAGATTTCATCCACAATTTCACAAGATTTTGATCTCAAATAAAAACTATATTGAAAACTCAATAAAAAATAGTATTCTGAAGCCAAATATCTTGGGAATTTCAATAAAGAACTTAGATTAGTGGTTGAGAACGGTATTTACCTCCAATCCTTGCTTCTCTCAATGTATGACAAGTTTTCCTTAGTGAAATCTTGAAGAACTAAGAGTGTTTTCTTGAAAATGATTTAGGAAAAGTTGAGAGAGTTTTTGGGAGAAAGAATTCTGGAAAAAGATGAGTGAAATTGTGTTTGGCTGAAATGAGAAAGGATTTTGGTAGTTACGTAATTGAAAAACCAATAACTACCTTTTAATTATTTTAATATAAATCCCAATTAAAAATCATTTAATTAAAAACTCTTTTAAAACACATGTCATATTGAGAAAAGGTCAAATTAACTTAAAGCCCCCTAAGGATTCTAAGATTTTGGCTTCCACCTTAAAAATAACATTTTTCCCAGTTTTGAAACTTTACAATTTGGTCACTACTCAAAATGTCCATTTCCAAAACCCTTTTTTTTGTAAAATTGATTAAACCAACCTCTTAAATATATTTTAGAGGATTTTAGCAATTTTTATAACATTTTTATCCTACCCCGATCATTGATTTCCTAAAATCACCTTACGTGATTCGAACCGTTCTCGACCGGTCTAATCTACTGTGTAAAACATCTAGGCCCAAAACCAGGGCGTTACACCCGACCCGAACTACGAAGATTACACAGGGAAAACCAACCCTTTTTTTCTTTTTAACTTTTCTAGATGCACTTTATTAACCTATGTGTTCAACAAAACCAAAGGAAGAAACAGCACAACGATCGAAGTTCAACTAGGGGTTCAATTGCATACTTATGACTTTTAGGGACCATTTTGTATATTATTGAAAATACAAGGACTTTTCAGATTTTAAAGTTACCAACTCTCAATTAGTAATGTAATATGCCATCACGCCAAATTTCAATTCAAAACGAACATCCAAATAGTCAAATATCATTCAAGGACCAAAACGTAACATTTCAAGACTTACAAAGATACGCGGGAAGACAGTAGCAAATGAAGGGAAGACAGTATCGATACACTTGAGCATGTATCGATACGCGGGAAGACAGTAGCAAATGAAGGGAAGAGCGTATCGAAACGCTTCCCCGCGTATCGGTACGACCTTCAAACTTGGCTTGGACGTATCGATACGCGGGCAATCCGTACTGATACCCCTATACTGAAATGTCTCAATTTTTCCTTAATGTATCGATACACTTCCCCGTGTATCGATACGCATACCAGAGTGGCTCATTCCAACATCATTTAAACATACTAAAACACATCCAAACAAGCTAAAATCATGCATATAGGATATAATTTATCTAATAGACTTATAAACACCATCAAACAGCAAATCATACTCCTCAACCACTTCATACCATGATGACATTTTAGCTATCCAAGCATGCTTAAGATACCAAGCTATAGCAAAGGTAAAATACCATAAGTAAACCAAGGAACCATTTAGAGTCCAATTACAAGTCCACAATCAGAAACTAAACATTCTTAAAACAACAAACATCACCAACAAATCCAAGAAGTAGAAATCCCGCCCACTGCCACTTATTACACTAAAGGTGAACCACATACATCGCTTAATTAAAGCTTTTGGAGTCCCCTTGCTTTTGGGCTGCCTTGAAATGCTCAATTCTCTACATCGAGGAAACAAATGAGCGTAAGCCTATAGCTTAGTGAGGAGTCGCTAAACAACATTCATCAATGCATTCTACACAAATGGTAAATCATAATTTTTCAACACATGCTTTTACATAAAACATGCCCTCTCATGGCATCAATGAACTTTTTAGAATAAAAGTTCATATGCATCACTTAAGAACAACAAATAAACCTTTGCTCATGCTTTACCAAGCATCACATGCATTCTAGCATAAATCACAAGCATCTCATGCTTAGTCCATTATTCACAACATTATATTGGCTTACGAGTGATCATTTCTCAAACCATAACAAAACCAACTCAAGACACAATCGGATACGCGGATTACAAGAGTTGCCTCACACGCTTCATACACCCTACCGGTCTACACAAGGCTCACACACGAGAGCAACCCTCCATCGTTGTGACACTCGTGGTGGAGTATAACGATACAATCACAACCTCTCAACACCACTCATCGATAGTTGTATAATTCCACTAACGAGAGCACGAGACACATAACACAAGATCCACACACGGAATTAACATCCACCGTTGTGATCTTAACCTCAATCGTTAGGGTACTTGGATGGAGTATACGGTACAATCACAACCCCTCGACATCCAAGGCGACTTTATTCACGGTGCACCAAATCCTATAGCCGGCTAACTATATCCGATTAACACAACCAAAAATCATTTTCATCACTTGTCAATATAATCATTTAACCTCATTAATCCACTGTTTTACAAGCATAAACACAATGCCATTTCCACAAGCATAACATGCTTTACATCATATGCATTTATCACATGAAAACCAAGGATCATTTACCTAGTGCATCCTTAACATAATGGCATCAAAATCCAGCAACATTCATGCTTAAAATATGCTTTAAAACAATAATCAAATTCACATTTAACTCAAGTGCATTTTCGTCAAACATAGCACATTTCCGAGAGAGACTTTCAAAGCACTTACTCTTGAGCTTAGCTAAGTGTTTCAAACTTACATTAAGCTTCCGAGACTACGCTCAAAGCGTTACAAAGCTGGAAAGTCCATTTCCACTCACCGATTCGCGAAGCCTTACTCGCTGACACGAAAATTACTCTTCCGGAGCCTCCAACAACGCCTTGATTGCTCCCGGATCAAGATCCCCTATTTTCACATCATCAAAACAGAGATTTAAATGCATTAAAATGCATTTCAATACCAACAACAATTCAAAAACTCGTTGTTCACCCAAACTACACCAATTTACCCATCTGAAACAACCGAAAACTCAATCGATTGCTTCCTAAACCAAGCCCAGCCAACATACATCACTTCTAAACCATTATAAACATCAAAACACGTCTAACAAACAACCTAACCCAACCTTATACCTCCAGCAAGCATGATTCCACATTTCACCTTAAATTTTCACTTAAAACTAACAAGAAACTCAAGGATCTCAAGGTTTTCGGGATCTATGTTATCAAAACTTCATTTCAACATATTAACCCACTAAAAACTTAATTAAAATAATCCATAACAGAGCTTAACAAAACAAGTCCGAAAATTAAGATTTCAACCATGTTTTTACAAGATTTTGATCTCCAATCAAAACTATGATGAAAACTCAACCAAAAACATTAATTAGAAGCCAAAGATCTTGGGAATTTCAATAAAGAACTTTGATTAGAGGTTGAGAACGTGATTTACCTCCAATCCTTGCTTTCCTCAATGAATGGCAAGTTTTCCTTAGCAAAATCTTGAAGGACTTGAAAGGATTTCTTGAAAATTGATTCGGGAAAGTTAAGAAAGTGTTTGGGAGGAAGGAATTCTGGAGAGAAAAGAATGAAAATAGTGTTTGGCTGAAAATGAAGAGAAAATGGTAGTTACGTAAACATCAACTACCCATTTTAATTAATTAAAATAAAACCAATTAAATCCATTTAATTAAAAGCCATTTAAAACACATGTCATATTAAGGAAAGGTTAAATTGCCATAAAGCCCCCTAAAGATTATAAGAATTTGGCTTCTTCTTTAAAAATCACATTTTCCACAGTTTTGAAACTTTACAATTTGGTCACTACTCGAAATGTCCCATTTTTGAAACTCTTTTTGTAAAATTGATTTGACCAACCTCTTAAACATATTTTTGAGGATTTTATCAATTTTACCACATTTTTATCCTATCCTGATCCTTGATTTCCTTAAATCACCTTACGCGATTCAAATCGTTCTCGACCGGTCCAGTCCGATGTCTAAAACATCTAGGTTGAAAACCAGGGCGTTACAATCCAAGCATAAACCAACATTTTAAGGCCATTTACATATGCAAAGAAGCATACCAAACTTGTACCAAACCAGAAATTACCAAAACAACCAACATTCATAGCATTGGACACACCCATTGCCCTTATTACACTGGTTCAAAAACATGACATACATTTAATGAGGTCTCTTGGAAATCCTTGGAAAGTTGCTACCTCCAATCATCTAATTAGGTGCATTGATGAACAGAAGAGAGCATAAGTATACAAGCTTAGTGAGGAATGCTCAAAACGAAAAACACCATCAATTCACAACACATGTTTTCACTCTTTTAAAACCATCATGCCTTCATTGAAAATCCATGCACTTCATTTTAAAATCAGCATGTAAACATCATGCAACAAGTATCAATTACTTCACAACAATTTAACCATTAATAGACAAAAATCAAGCCTTCCATGCATCTTCACCAATATGTAAAGCTTAAGGTAAAACATGCATTTTCCAAGTTATGCATCATCAACATTTCCACATCATTCAATCCATTATATTGGCTTTCAAGTGATTAACAACATTCTTATTTCTCAAAAAGCATATCGGATACACAGATTACCAAGGGTTGCCCAAACCCTTTCATACACTCTATCGGCATCCCAAGGCTCACACACAGGAGCAACCCTCCACCGTTGTGACACCCATGGTGGAGTATTCGGTACAAATAGAACCCCTCAACACCACTCGTCGGTAGATGTATAACCCATTAACGAGAGACGTGACACATACAAGGTGACTTTTTTATAGTGCACTCAATCCTATAGCTGGCTAACTATATCTGATTTCATTTACAAAACACTTTATACAACATCACTTGCCAATATAATCCACATTTCATGCATACCTCATTGTTTTTCCAAAGCATTCATGATAAGCCATAATTCAAGCATCAAACCATGCTTCAAAACTCATGCATCAACACATGCATACAAGGATCACTTACCTAGTGCATCCTTAAACCATATGGCATCATCAACCATATTTTATAAACTCAACACATGCTTTAAAACAATAGGTAAATGCAATAAGAACAAGTGCATCCAAAGGCTCACAATAGCACAATTCGAGAGAGAAATTCACTTTACTTACTTTCGAACTTAGTAAAGCGTTTCTAGCTCCTACTAAGTTCCCAAAACTTTTTCTAAAATATTTCCATGCTGGAAAATCAATTTCCACTCACCGACGCAACAATCAACCGTCCAAAGCCTCCAAAATCTCTTCGTTCAATTTCGGAACACTATCCATTGTTTTCAACACATTAAAACAGAGATTCAATGCATCATAATGCATCCAATCACCAGCACTCAAAAGAAAACTCGTTGCCCTTCTCTAAAGCATCAAAATACCGATCCGAAACAATCGAAAACTCAATCGATTGATCTCTAAACTCAGCCCAGCCATCAACCAACACATCCAACACATTTTAAGCATAAATCAACATCCAAAAACAACCTAAAATCATCCTTATACCTCCAGCAACTCAAATCTCACATAACATCCCAAAACCCACCTAAAAACACCCTAAAAACCAAAGACCTCAAGGATTTCGGGATTAATATGATTAAAATTATATTTCAACATCATAAACCTTTCAAAACTCAATTAGAAACCATCTCAAAAAAATCATATCATAACAACTCCAAAAATCACATTAAATCATCTTTTTAACAAGATTTCATCATTTTATCAAAACCACAATGAAACCTCAATCAAAAATATAAATAAAGAGTCAAATATCTTTGAAATTTCATTAAAGAACATTGATTAGAGTGTTAGCACGAAATTTACCTCAAATGCTTGCTTCTCTTCTAATTTGGCAAGTTTGCTTTCAAGAAACTTAAAGAAATTTGAGAGAAATCACAAGAAAGATGTTGAAAATCAAGAGAGGAAATGAGAGTAAAAGAAATCTGGAAAATGAGAGAATTGAGAGAGTGTTTGGTTGATGTGAAATGAGGGAAACGAAAATGGCGTCAAATGCTCTTAACCAAAATAACTACCTTTTAGTTCAATCAATAAAAACCATTTAAATTATTTAATTAACCATTTAAAACGCATGTCAAATTAGTGAAAAGGCTTAATTGCCAATTAGCTCCCTAAAGATTATATGATTTTGACTCTTTTTGAAAAACACCCTTTTTCACAACTTTAAAACTTTAATTTTGGTCACTGCCCAAAATGTATACTTCCCAAAACTTGTTTTGCAAAATTGATTTAACCAACCCCTTAAATGTAATTTTAGAGGATTTTAGAAAATTTTCCACATTTTTATCCCATCCCGAACCTTGATTTCCCTAAACCACCTATCAACGTCTCGAACAACTGATTACTGGTTATACTAGCCTAACATTACATGCAAAACACCTAGGCTCAAACACCTTCACAAGTTCAATCATCTTACCATGAAGAACCTTGCTACACGAGTCAAGAATCCCCACTGGTTTCTCATTCTACGATAAATCTGGATTCAACTAAATCTCCTCAACGAGCATCACATGTGATGGATTCGATCTATACCTCCACAACATAGAAACATGAAACACATCATGGATCTTCTCCAACTCGGGAGGCAACCTCAACCGATAAGCTACAAGACCAACTCACTCCACAACCTCATAAGGTCCAATAAACCTCGGACCAAGCTTTCCCTTACGTCCAAACCTCATCACCTTCTTCCAAGACGATACCTTTAGAAGCACGCGATGTCCAACCGCAAACTCAATCTCCTTACGCTTTAAATCCGCGTAAGATATCTGACAATCCAAAGCAGCCTTCAACCGTTCACATATTAGTTTCACCTTCTCAGTTGTTCTCTTAAGCATATCCGACAAGGAAACCAACTTTTGCCCCGCCTCAGCCCAATAAGAGGCGTTCTACACTTTCTCCGATACAAGGCCTCATACAGAGCCATTTGTATACTCGCCTGAAAACTGTTATTATAAGCAAACTCAACCAAAGACAACTGATTTTCCCAAGAACCTTGGAAATCTATCACACAGCATCGCAACATGTCCTCCAGCACCTGGATAACTCGCTCCGACTGTCCATCCGTCTGAGGATGATATGAAGTGCTGAAATTCAAACGCGTACCCAGCGCCTGGAGTAAACAGTCCCAAAACCTCGCTGTAAACCTCTGATCTCAATCTGACATTATAGACTTTGGCACACCATGTAAATGCATAATCTCAGCAATATGCAACTCCGCTAACTTATCCAGCGTATACGTAGTATGCACAGCCAAGAAATACACACACTTCGTAAGACGATCCACAATCACTCAGATGGAATTCTTTTTAGATAGTGTCAAAGGCAGCCCGAACACAAAATCCTTCGTAATTCTTTCCCATTTCCACTCCAGCATTCTCAAAGGCTGTAACAAACCAGAAGGAAATTGATGCTCAGCTTTCACACGCTGGCAAACCATACACTTTCTTACAAAATTAGAAAAATCCTTTTTCAACCCCACCCAATAGTACTCATCCTTCAAACCACTATACATCTTAGTACTACCAGGATGCATACAAAAAGGACTACTATGCGCCTCAGTCAAAATAGTGTGCCTCAACTCAACATCTTCCAGCACAACTATTCTAGTTTTGAAACATAGAACTTCATCATCATTGAAACAGAATTTTGTTGCATTACCATCAGTTATATCCTGAACATGAGGCACCAACGAATCATCAAGCAACTCCTTCTCCTTGATTAGCTGAATCAACGAAGGTTTCACCTACAACTCAGCTATCAACCCACCATCACGCGATAAACTCAACCGAGTAAAAATCGCTCTCAGCTCAACAACTACCTTCCTACTCAAAGCATCGGCCACAACATTGGCCTTTCCAGGATGGTACTCAATCGTCATTTCATAATCCTTAAGCAACTCCAACCACCTTCGTTGCCGAAGATTCAAATCCCTTTGAGACATGAGATACTTTAAACTTTTATGATCGGTGTAAATCACACACTTTTCACCGTAAAGGTAGTGTCTCCAAATTTTCAGAGGAAACACCACCGCAGCGAGCTCTAGATCATGAGTAGGGTAGTTGCGCTCATGCACCTTCAATTATCTAGACGCATAAGCTACAACCTTCCCACCTTGCATCAACACACAGCCGTAATCAACATATTATGCATCACTATAGACTACAAACTCCTTACCCGATTCTGGTTGAATCAAGATAGGATCTTGCGTCAAAGCTTCCTTCAACTTCTCGAAAGCTTGTTGCCTAACATCCGTCCATTCAAAGTGAACATTCTTTTGCAACAACTTGGTCAAAGGTGCAGTAATCTTAGAGAATCCTTCAACAAACCTTCGATAATACCCAGTGAACCCAAGAAAACTACACATTTTCGTCACTGATTAAGGCGTTTTCCAACTCATCACTGCCTCGATATTGTGTGGATAACCCAAATATCCTTGGCTGACACCACATGTCCAAGAAAAATCACTTCCCTGAGCCAAAACTCACACTTGCTCAGCTTAGCATAATCTTGATTCTCTAACAGCACTTGTAACACAATCCTCGAATGCTTATCATGATCCTCCTCGGTACGCGAGTATACGAGAATATCATCGATAAAACACTACCACGAACTAATCTAGGAACTCATGGAACACCCAAATCATCATATCCATGAATGCATCCGGTGCATTTATCAACCAAAATGGCATCCGCAAGAACTCATAATGGCCATACCTAGTCCAAAAAGTTGTCTTAGGTACATCCACATCCTTAACCTTTAGTTGATAATACCCAAACCTCAAATCAATCTTCAAAACACTGAAGCACCACGAAACTGATCAAACAAATCATCAATCCTCGGCAAAGGGTACTTGTTCTTAATCGTCAACTTGTTCAGTTGCTGATAATCTATGCACATACGCATCACACCATCCTTCATCTTAACAAACAAGACCGTCGCACCCCAATGCAAAACACTTGGCCTTATGAACCCTCGGTCAAGCAACTCCTGAAGTTGCGTCTTCAACTTCTTCAACTCCTTAGGTGCCATGTGATAAGGAGCAATGGACACGGGTGTCGTATTTTCATACAACTCAATGCTAGACTCCACTTCTTGGTTTGGTGGCAAACCAAGCAACTCCTCTAGAAAAACACCCAAAAACTCACATATTGTTCGTATGTCTTGCACTCGCACCTCTTTCGTACTAGGATTCATCACATACACTAAGAAAGCTTCGCAACCCAACTCCATCATTCGACTCGCTTCAAGAGCAAAAGTTGCATTGGACAAGAACTTCACGTTCTCGCCTACGATTACTACTTCGTAATCATCTGCAAGTTTCAAGGTAACTCGCTTAACATCAAAATCAACCACAGCTTGATGCTTAATCAACCATTCCATTCCAAGAATCACATCAAACCCATAAAAAGGCAATTCCATCAAATCAACTGAAAACACATGGCCTTGAACAGATAAAGGGCACCTTCTATACAGGTTTCTTGTAACGACAGTTTCGTCAAAAGAGCTTGTTACTTGCATCCCTACGTCTAGCATCTCAACATGAATATCAAGCAAATGCGCATGCTCACTCAAGATGTATGAATGCGTAGATCCAGAATCAATCAATGCTAACAAAGACAATGATTGCAAGGCGAAGGTGCCAGTAATCACGCCAGTGTCGTTACATCCATCGCAATGTGCGTACACCCTCATAGGAGCATCTCCCTCTAGTTGAACCACAACAACATGAGCCACACCTTTTTCCCATCATCCCTCCATTCGAAGTTACCACGTCCTCACCCACGGCCTCTCCGCGGTGCAACAACAAGTGCACGACCCTGACCACCTCCCGCTAACAAGGGACACCCACGTCTCATGTGATCAGCAGATCCACAGTTCCAACAAGAATTAGCCCTAGCCACATGAGCCTGCACCTACGAGCCACACGAGGACAATCTCCCCGCAAGTGCTCACACGAACCACATGTCCAGCATGTATTCTGTTCAAACCTCGCCTTGTTGTCCTGAGCTGGCGCACCTCGCCCAAAGTTACCTCGCCTTGACACAGGCTAATACCTACAGTCACGATTCCTCTTATTCTGCGCAGCACTACGGCCAACATCTACAACTCTCTTTCCCAAGATAGAACCACCTACATGCGAGGTTAAACCCAATCTTTATTCTATGTCCTTGGCTCGTGTCACCATCATATCGAAATCCATGTAATCAGGCGCGAGCATGAATGTTTTCACGTCCTATACCAAACCATACCGGATGCGATCACAACGATAACTATCACTCGGCACCAACTCCGGAGCATACTAGCTCAGTCGTACGAACTGGACCTCGTACTCAGCCATCGTCCTGTTCCATTGCACCAGGGACATGAACTCTCGCTTCTTATCATCTAAGTATTTGACTCCAAGATACTTTCTTTTATAGACCGACTGAAAGAAATCCCAATCCACCTTGTAGTCATAGTTGTAGTCATAGTCGTCCTCTATGTATACACATCACCATGAACCAACGACACTGCACAATCCAGCTTTCGTGCATCATTGCACCCCATCTGATCCAAGATCCAGATCGTATTGGCCATTCAAGCTTCGGATGCCTCGGGAGACAAACCACGGTATTCCACGCCTCCCAAACTTCTCAAGCGCTCCAATGGCAAACCCAATTGCCCAGCAGCAGGCGCTTGTACATGTACTCCGGCAATAGCAGCCTGAAATGCTCCTGTCATCGCCTGTACCAAAGGCGTCAAATCTCCCAACACTAGACTAGCCTGTCTGTCTTGCACTTGCTCCTCACCTCCAAGTGGTGGTGGCGGTGGAGGAGGTAAATTCTCACCAGGCAGAACCTCATCCTTCTAATTACGTTGCTCACCAGCAAGAGCAACTAACCTAGAACGTAACTCTCTCCTCGTTCCCATTGTGCTATTATCATTAAGGCGTGAATATAAAACAAAACAAAAGATCAGCGTAGCTTCTAGCAAGGATCCGAGACTTCAAATCCAATTCAAAAACATTTCACCATTGTAGTAAGGTAATGGGTATTCCAATTTTTCCCCAACATAGCATAAAGCATGCAACACGCATGTCAGAACCATCATGCATCATAAGAACTAAAATCCAATCCAATCTATGATCACATATAACAGCTCACATTCATAACACAATCGCCATTTATAGCATCACCATCACATACGCAACATTAACATGCTTAAGACATTCACCAGACAAAACAAACATCACAAAAAACACAAATTCACATCGCAATTACTTACCAACAACTTACCTTCATCCCAACCTTTCGTAACCTGGCTCTGATACCACCAAATGTAACCCCATCGACTCGACCTAGCCGATAAACCGAACCGAATGGGTCATACGGTGAATATTGAAGTAAACTAGGAAGGTTTACTAATTAATGACCCTATTTTTTTTTCCTTTTTATCTTGTCTAGATGCAAATTTAGGTTCCTATGCGTTGAGTGTGTAAAAGTTCTATAATTTATCACTTATTTAACCCATATTTCTGTTGCATTCAAGCATAATTCATTGCATTTAGGATAGATTTCATTCATACATCACAATTATATTAAATGGCACAGTTTCTACTGAAATTGGTTGTTTTTTGCAGGTAGCTGCTATAGCAGATGAAGGGCAGTGGAGAAGCAGAGCTGGAACACTGGACTGCAGCTGAGAAGAAGGATGCTGCCATGGCCGCTGCCGTGGCAGCCAAGGACGACAATAATGGTGAAGGGAAGAAGTGAAGTGGACCTCGACATAAAGAGGAAATTAGGCCGGTCTGTCGTGCAACACTCTTATATTTTTCCGAGCCCTAGATCAGAATGAAGGCCAAGCCCAAAGTCCAAGGAAGAAACTCCAAGCAAGAAGGAAGGACGAATTAAAGACATATGCTCTGAAGATTTAGTCTTTAATGTAGTTGTACTTTAATTTGAACTTGTATTCTTGCCATATTAGAAAACTTGAACCCAAGGCCTATATAAAGGCATGTAATTCGACCTAGGGGAGGATATCTGACTCTCTAGTCGTCTTCCCCAAAACCCTAGTCGTTTTCCTCTTCTCATCATGTTCTAAACTTCCCCTAGGGCTAAGGGTTGATTTTGTAAAGTAGTTGCAAGGATTGCATTGTTTTAAGATTTTCTCTTGTTCAATAAAATAGACTTCAAGTTTGCTTATTCTGGTTTTCAACATCTTGCAAGAGTATCAGGAGAGCATTGTAAGATTACGCATTTACTTAATACCAGGAGAGTTAAGTATACAAAAGGAATAAGTACGGGTTCTCCAGTTTATGGTTGAACTATCTTGGACCTAGGGATAGGACGAGGTTAAGTGGCTAAGGAAGAATTCAACAACATCGGTGTTCATCCTTTGATTCACGCCAGGAGGTATCATCAAAGACGTGTTCATCGACAGATTTGGTCCTAGGGATAGGCCAAGCTTGAAGTACTGAGTTCTGTGTTCGCTGCCGCGACAACAACAGAATGCTGCCGCGACAGGCGCTACGACAGAACAAAGAAGTTTTAGACATTGCAAACACCAGCACTACGGAGCAGATAAATACCGACCCATTCTTTACTGTGAATATTTTCATCCTTTATTTTCAATCTTCTTTATTCTCTCGTGACAACAATTAAACTATTTCTTTTCCCTCTTGAGCAGCAATTCAATGTTCAAGCTATTAGCACAGTCCCTATGGAGACGATATCCGATACTTACGTATCACTTTACTACTTGCGTCGTGTACAGTTGCACTACATTGCGATAGACACTTTTACACGCAACAAGTTTTTGGCGCCGTTGCCGAGGACTGGCAGCATATCTTTACCCTACCTTTTATTGCACTTCTTTTATTTTTCTATATTTACTTGGATTGTTCACCGTGTGCTTTTCACAAGGTCTTTTGTTTGCTTATGCGCAGATCTCAACGAGGAAAAGAACCTGAGCACCAGTTAGATCCTGAAATCGAACGAACGTGCAATCTCAGAGAGCGAGTCCGCATCCTTGTAGAAAGAAACGAATACCTAGAGGAAAAATTAGAAGCAATGGTAAACGAAAGGCACGAAGAAAGGAGGAACAACCAAGGGGATCTTCGAGGTCCTGAAGATCATGTCGGAGATGGAGGAAACAGACAGCCTGCCGATCCTCCTATTGTTGCCGCACGCCGGTCATGCCGAGACTACGTGATCAATGATCATGTGGAACTAGAGACCACCCTGCCAGACGTGGAAGCTGAAAATTTCGAGCTGAAACCTATTATGTTCAGCATGATTAATAACACTGGCAAATTTAGTGGTGCTGCTACAGAGGATGCTAGGGAGCATATGAAAATGTTGCAGGAAATATGTTGTTCGTTTAGACTACCAGGAGTAAATCCGAAGATACTGAGGCTTTGGTTATTTCCTCATTCATTGGGGGACAGGGCGAAAACTTGGTGGAATAAACTAACGCCGGGTTCAATACGAACTTGGGTAGATTTAACTCGTGAATTTTTGTCTCGTTTTAATCCTTCACATTTATCTAATCGATTACGTAACGAAATTGCTACTTTTCAACAGGAAGATGACGAGCCAATGCACGAGGCATGATACAGGTTTACCACTCTACTGAGGAACTGCCTGATGCATGGATTCCCCGTTTGGAACCAGGTAATTAAGTTTTATAACGCTGCCAACTTACAAACTCGTATGAGATTTGATTCAGTAGCGAATGGATTGCTGTTGGACAAAGATCCAGATGAAGCAATGGTAGTATTGAAAAACCTAACAAAGAACGAGGAACAGTTTCCTACAGCAAGAAGAGGGGGTAAAAGAGTACTAGTTGTGAAAGATTATGAGGCCAACAGTTCCCTAAAAACACATGTGGCATATCTCACAAAGGCAGTGGAAAAGCTATTGAAGAAAGATTCAAAACCTACCTACTCTGCTGAAGAGGTATGTGAAACTTGCAATAGGAATCATGGTTCGGGAGATTGTCCACTACAGTTAGAGGAAGGGATGTATGTTGGGAACTACAACAAACAGAACTACAATTCCAACAACTATAATCCCAACTGGAGAAAGGATCCCAAATTCTCTTGGAGGAACCCTAATAATGCCCTAAATCCTCAAGCACGGAACACTCAAAATCAGGGGGCACCTAGACTTCTGACTCGGCAGCAACCGCAACAGTAGCCGCAATAGCCACCAGCTGCCACGACTAGTATATTGGAGCAGACCTTGGCTACGTTTATGTCTCAAACAAGAACTTACATTGAGAACATGAATCACTTCGTCAAGAAGACTGAGTCATTCATGGATAAAACAGAGATGTGGATGACTAACCATGAAGCTACTCTGAAATCACTGGAGACACAGATGCGTCAGGTTTCCCAGCATATTAAGCCAAGGCAGAATGGAGGATTCCCTAGCGATACTAAAAACGCTAGACAACCCACATATAAGCAGAGTAAAGCCATCACAACTAGGAGTGGGAAGAAATTACCAGGGCCAGAGAAGGAAGCTGAACCAGTTAAGGAACCAACCCTAGAAACGACTGCCGACAACGCTGCCCCGACATACGACAAACAGCCTGCTGCCGATGAACCTGTCACGACAGCAGAAGGGACAAAGGAGAAGGATGAAGAACCTAAGCCTCCTCAGATCCGAATACAGTGGGAAGGACGCATTGCAGATTATCGCCCTCCACCTCCTTTTCCATAGCGGCTACAAAAGTTGAAACAGGAATCCCAGCTTAAGAAGATCTATGAAATTTTTAAGTAGGTCCATATCAATATTCCGCTGTTAGATGCTACCAAGGAGATGCCTGGTTATGCCAAATTTCTCAAGGATGCCATGTCAAAGAAATCCAGACTTGGGGAATTTGAAACGGTTAAGCTAACAGAAGGATGCATGACTATTCTGCACAAGCATCTACCCCAGAAAACGAAGGATCTTGGGAGTTTCATAATACCGTGCATAATCGGAGATAAAGTTGTGGGTAAGGCACTTTGTGATTTTGGTGCTAGTATAAATTTAATGCCCAAATCTGTGTTTCAGAAGTTAGGTATTGGAAAAGCACGACCCACAACAGTCGTACTGCAGCTGGCAGACCTATCTTACGTACATCCAGAAGGGAAGATAGAAGATATTCTGGTAAGAGTGGATAAATTTATTTTTCTGCTGACTTTCTTGTTTTAGATTGTGAAGCATATGAGAATGCACCAATCATCCTGGGGCGACCCTTCTTAGCCAGAGGAAGATCACTGATTAATGTAGAAATGGGAGAACTCACTATGAGAGTAAACGATTAAGAGATCAAGTTGAACGTTCTCCAAGAAATAAAGCATGTTGATGCAGAAGAAGAATGCAAGGCTATCACTGAAGTTACTCTTGACCAACCCTGCATCAGGTCGGACTGCCATGACATCAAATTTGGCCACTGCCCCAGCAGCCATTTAGAAGACTGTCACGGCAGCGACGACGACAGCAGCTCCTCAGACTCTATCATATCTGATACTGAAGATCATGAGGAGGTAAACTGGATATGCAATCGTCTAGGTAAGTTATTCGAGCCCTTAAACTATACCTCGAATGAACATATAATCAAAAAGCCATCAACTGTAGACCCACATGTTCTAGATCTTAAGTTCCTACCAGGGCAGCTCAAATATGTTTTCCTTGGATTAAATGATACGTTGCCCGTAATCATCTCTTCCAAGTTGATGCAGGAACAAGAGCAACAACTGATAGGGATGCTGCAGCAGCACAAAAGGGCTATTGGATGGACGATAGCTGATATTCAAGGCATCCATCCGGCACTATACATGTATAAAATCCTCTTAGAGGATGATCACAAGCCGACCATTGATGCCCAGAGACGTTTGAATGATGCTATGCAAGAAGTGGTCCGAAAAGAAATTATCAAATGGCTACATGATGGGATAATTTATGCCATCTCGGATAGTAAGTGGGCGAGCCCGGTTTAAGTGTGTTCCTAAGAAAGGAGGAATAATTGTGGTCACCAATGAAGAAAACGAGTTAATCCCAATCACGACTGTGACCGGTTGGAGGGTTTGTATGGACTACTTGAAGCTTAACAAAGCTACCCGGAAGGACCACTTTCCTCTGCCTTTTATTGATCAAATGCTTGATAGATTAGCAGGAAAGCCTTATTACCGTTTTCTTGATGGATACTCGGGTTATAACCAAATAGCCATCACACCAGAGGATCAAGAGAAGACGACGTTCACTTTCCCATACGATACTTACGCTTTTTGGAGGATGCCATTTGGACTTTGTAATGCACCAACAACCTTTTAGAGGTGTATGATGGTAATATTCTCTGACACAGTGGAGGATTTCCTAGAGATATTCATGGATGATTTCTCTATCTTTGGAGACAATTTTGAAAGTTGCCTAGGCAACCTACAGAAAGTGCTCGAAAGTTCCGAGAAAGCAAACTTGGTATTGAACTAGGAGAAATGTCACTTCATGGTGGATGAAGGGATAGTCCTAGGCCATAAAGTAAGATGTCGCGGCATAGAAGTCGACATAGCTAAGATCGAGGTAATTGAAAAGCTGCCGCCACCCACCACAGTCAAGGGAACCAGGAGTTTCTTAGGGCATGCTGGGTTTTATTGAAGGTTTATCGCAAACTTTTCGAAGATCACCAAGCCTTTGTGCCACCTTCAGGAGCAGAACCATCCCTTCGACTTCAATACTGAATGTACTGAGGCATTCAAAATTCTGAAAGAAAAGCTGGTAACAGCCCCGATAGTACAGCTACCAGATTTGAAACTACCATTTGAGATCATGTGTGATGCTAGTGACTATGCCGTTGGGGCAGCACTTGGGCAGAGGAAGGACAAGCACTTTCATGTTATATACTATGCCAGCAAAGCACTAAACGACGCCCAAGTAAACTACACCACAACAGAGAATGAACTATTAGCTGTGGTGTTCTCAAATGACAAGTTTCGTTCATACATACTTGGAACGAAGGTCATAGTCCATGCACACCACTCTGCTTTAAAGTATATGTTCGCCAAAATGGATGCGAAGCCTAGATTGATACGTTGGATTCTGCTACTGCAAGAGTTCGACCTTGAGATCAATAACAAAAAGGGGACAGAGAACCAAGTTGCATATCACTTGTCAAATTACAGAAAGGAAAGAGTCTCCTAACAGACGAGACACGCATACTAGAGACCTTCCCTGACGAGCAGCTGTTCGCTGCCACAAGCACTACCGCGATAGCCGTGGCGGCATGTAAGTTTTCTGAACTCCCATGGTACGTTGATGTCGTTAATTATTTAGTTAGCGGAATATCTCCTCCTGGCCTTAACTATCAAGCTAGGAAGATGTTCCAAAATGATGTTAAGCATTATTATTGGGACGAACCTATTCTTTTCAAATATTTTGCAGATTAGGTTATCAGGAGATGCGTACCACAGGATGAACAGGAAGTTTTACTTCCTCACTGCCATGCTTCACAATATAGAGGACACTTAGGTGGTAACAAAACTGCTGCCAAGGTTTTGCAGTCTGGATTTTATTGGCCATCATTGTTTAATGATGCCCAGGCATTCTATAAAAGCTACGGTAAATGTCAACAGACTGGAAATATCTCAAGAAGATATGAGATGTCGTTGCGAAACATTTTGGAAGTTGAGATCTTCGACGTTTGGGGGATTGATTTTATGGGACCTTTCCCAGCTTCATGTGGGAACCTTTATATCCTCCTGGAAGTGGACTACGTGTCTAAACGGGTTGAAGCAATCGCTACACAGAAAAACGATGCCAAGACGGTTCAGAGGTTTTTGCACAAAAACATATTTTCCAGATTTGGCATTTCCAAGGCGATCATCAGTGATGAAGGGGGGCATTTTGATAATAGGGTTATAGCTGCTTCCTTAAAAAAGTATGGTGTCAAACATTGGATCGCAACAGCTTACCACCCTCAGACCAATGGACATGTTGAAATATCCAACAGAGAGGTAAAGAACATTCTTGAGAAGATGGTCAACCCAACTCGAAAAGACAGGTCTCTAAACCTCAACGATGCACTATGGGCCTACAGAACAACATTCAAAACTCCATTGGGAATGTCACCCTACCAGCTGATTTATGGAAAAACATGCCATCTACCTGTTGAGATTGAGCACAGAGCATACTAGGCCATCAAGGCAGTGAATATGGACTTGGAAAAGGCAGGACTTAAAATGCTACTTGACTTGAATGAGATTGAAGAAATTCGAGCAATGACCTATGACAACGCAAGGATCTACAAAGACAAGACAACGAAGTGGCATGACAAGAAGTTGCTGCCACGACAGTTCTACCTAGGGCAGCTTGTGTTGCTGTTCAACTCTAGGTTGAAACTCTTCACATGGAAGCTGAAATCTAGGTGGTCTGGCACATTCCAAGTGGTGCAAGTTTTTCCTCATGGTGCCATCACGATCAAATCTTTAAAAGACGGGCACCAATTTAAAGTCAACGGACATATATTGAAGCATTATCAAGGGACTGAAGCCCCAAGAATGAAGGAAGTGGTTACTTTAAGAGATGTCCCTTCCTGGCATCCCTAATTTAACCTAATTTTATATTTATTATTTATATATATTTATTAGGTAATTACAATTATTTTATTTTTAGGAACTAAGTTTTTATTTCTATTATTTTCAGGAAATAAAGGAGACAAGGAGAAGAGGAGAAGTGAATTCAGCCCACCATCTTTCCATTAGCCCAAAAATCCCAAAATAGGAGCATGTCGTTACAACTACCGTGACAGACGCAGAAAATCCAGCATGTTAACATGATGTCGCAACAGACACGAAAACACGTAACAGACGCGTAGCAAACACGGAAACGCGTAACAGATGCGTCATAAACTGCGTAACTGTTGACCCCGTTATTCGCGTCTGTCGTTATAGCTCCAACAGGCATCAAACTCCTCATCTATATAAACCTTGTTTTACTACTCATTTTTCACTCACTCTTACTCTCTCTACTTGTTTCCTCTCTAGAATTTCATTTTCTTTCATCTTTTTCTACAGTTCCTTGCAATATGAGTACCAGAAACACCCGTCGTAGTGCTGCCTCTGGATCTACCCCAGTAGCAGCCACTCCCAGCTCCTTCCAGGCCAGAGATATGTGGGAGGAGAAAGGCTTCATCTATACCATACGAACGGAGAATCCCAAGCTAAAACCATTCATAGCCCGCAAGATCAGAGCTCTACAGTGGCAGATGTTTGCTGAGCAGCCGAAAGAAATGAACATGACCTTAGTCCGAGAATTTTATGCTGCCATCGAAGGCAGGGAGGCGACAGTAGTGATGGTTAGTGGGAAGGAAGTACCCTTCGAGCCATAATACATCAACACCCTTTATGTGTTCTATGTTGGCAGAAGGGAAGACGACCACCAGAGATTTGTGGAGAGCTTGGAGCCGGCAGATTATGATGCTGTCATGCCAGAACTCACCGATGAAGGCACTGAATGGAATACCGATCCTAAACATCCAAGGACGGTAAAACGAGTCCAACTCACTCCGGAAGCCAATATGTGGAACGCATTTATCAAAAAGAGGATTATGCCCTCCTCGCACAACAGCATTGTAGACCAACAAAGGTTAGCTCTCATCCATTCAATTTTAAACGAGAGGCCTATCATTGTTGGTAGATACGCTCGGGAGGGAATTTTGGATTGCGCATACCGGCCATCGGGACCATTCTTCTTCCCCTACCTCATAACAGCCCTCTACCGTGGCCACAACGTACCTGAAGCTGCCGAGGATTTGAGAATCCGAGGAAAAGGATGGACGGAGAGGAACATTCTCAGCATGATGGAGCTAAAAGCTGCAATACCTATATCCAGCTATAACCCTTCTGCCGCGGTAGGTGAGCCGACAGAGCCCATCTAGACAAAGCCTGCCGCCACAAAACAAAGGCAGCCCACTGTAGCAGCTCCCCAAGCAGACTCCTCAACCCAAATCCTTGATGCCCTGCAGAAAATGGAGGAACGACAGCTGGGCCTGATGAGCTTCATTCAGGACTTCACAACAGCAACGGTACATTTCATTAAAACAAATCTTAATTTTCCTGATGTACTGCTTCCTGGCTTCCCCGACCATTATTTTCCTGAAGTGAAGTGGACCTCGACAGAAATAGGAAATTAAGCCGGTATGTCGTGGAGCACTCTTATATTTTTCCGAGCCCTAGATCAGAATGAAGGCCAAGCCCAAAGTTCGAGGAAGAAACTCCAAGCAAGAAGGAAGGACGAATTAAAGACGTATGCTCTGAAGATTTAGTCTTTAATAGAGTTGTACTTTAATTTATATTTGTATTCTTGCCATATTAGAAAACATGAACCCAAGGCCTATATAAAGGCATGTAATTCGACCTAGGGGAGGATATCTGACTCTCTAGCCGTCTTCCCCTAAACCCTAGTCATTTTCCCCTTCTCATCATGTTCTAAACTTCTCCTAGGGCTAAAGGTTGATTATGTAAAATAGTTGCAAGAATTGCATTGTTTTAGGATTTTCTCTTGTTCAATAAAATAGACTTCAAGTTTGCTTATTCTGGTTTTCAACATCTTGCAAGAGTATCGGGAGAGCATTGTAAGATTACACATTTACTTAATATCGGGAGAGTTAAGTATACGAAAAAAATAAGTACGGGTTCTCTAGTTTATGGTTGAACTATCTCAAACCTAGGGATAGGACGAGGTTAAGTGGCTAAGGAAGAATTCAACAACATCGGTGTTCATCCTTCGATTCACGCCGGGAGGTACCATCAAAGACGTGTTTATCGACAGACTTGGCCCTAGGGATAGGCCAAGGCATAACAGGGATTCTTGCCAAGCTTGAAGTACTAAGTTGTGTGTTCGCTGTCGCGACAACAACAGACTGTTGCCGCAGCAGGTGCTGCCGCGACAAGCGCTACGACAGTACAAAGAAGTTTTAGACAATGCAAACACCTGCACTACAGAGCAGATCAATACCGGCCTATTCTTTACTCTGAATATTTTCATCCTTTATTTTCAATCTTCTTTATTCTCTCGTGACAACAATTAAACTATTTCTTTTCCCTCTTGAGCAGCAATTCCTGGTTAAAGCTATTAGCCCAGACCATGTGGAGACGATATCTGATACTTACCTATCACCTTACTACTTGCGTTGTGTACACTTGCACTACATTGCGATAGACACTTTTACACGCAACACTATGTGTTCAACAAGCAACAGATCACCAACAACACGCCCATCGATTAATTCCAATTTCGATTTTAGGGACCATATTGCAGACTTATCACATTGCAATGGTATTTTACCAAATTTGGTTTACCAACCTTTAATTAAGTTCATTACTTGCGTCTCTACCGAAACTCAACTCAAATTAGCCAAAAGATATCATTTAATTGCATACAAGATAAACTAGGAACAAAATGCAAAGAAACAGAACTTTAGAATATTCCAAGAACTATCATAACAACAAGCCATTTCGGAACAACAAGCCCCATATCAGAATGGGTGTATCGAAACAGTGGCACCTATTTTGAAACGTGGGCTCGTACCAAAACCTCCCTAGACTCGTTTCGGAACAGAGGTTCACAGTTTCAAAATGTACTGAAACAGACCTCCAGGTTTCGATACCCCAAGGCATTTTCGAACACTTATTTCGAAACAATAAAGGGTGTTTCGATACACTTGGGCCTGCTACATATAATTTTGCTGGTTTAACTCGAGTTAAATCATCTGAAACCAATCCAACATATAACTAAACATGCTTACACCTCAAATGCACTTCAATAATCAAGAATACATGGCAAGGGCGTCATTAAAGCATCACTATCAACATCAATGATATCTAAAGGCATGCTTGTAGAGCGTTTTAGGTGTTCTCTATTTATGAGCATAAGTGAACACTCTTGTCAAGTTATAGTCTAAAAGATATCGTCTCTCATAGGGATTGGAGCAGCTACTTTGAGTGTTTTCCTGCATAAAAGGATAGTGATTTGCACAATTAAATTTCTTAACATTGAAAAACATAAAAATAAAAACACAAGTAATTTAAGATAGAAAGAGAGACCAGGGTGATAGATTGGGTTAGGTAGTTGTAACTCAGTAGTGTGCATACTGCGTTGCAAAGATTAAGTATGTTTTGCGTTTCCACGATTTGCTACCTCGGCGGGTAATGGAGGATTGAGGCGGTGACAACTCTCGAATGCCATGGCAGAACTCTGCGCTTGCAACTTTCATTGTCTCGGCGGGTAAGATGGAGAGAAGTCTCGCGGGCAAGTCTGGCAGATACTCCAAGTTTGATGAAGCAATTCTGAAGTGATCCTTCCTATGTCTAGGCAAGGATTCTATCACTGCGTGATTTAAGCAATACCTAGCAATCTCAGCGTAAACCTAACACAAGCAGTCGACGTTTGGTTGATCCTTTTAGCTGTTGAAATTCTAACTTATGTCTAAGCCGAATTAGTCAACACCTTGACATGATGAGACTGTGTTTAATTCTTTCGTGAGTTTGACACTCTCGTGCCCGACAAATGGATTTCCTCAACTAGACTTTTGGAACTATTTGAAGAAGTGAAGAACATGAATTAAGCAAACTTGAGAGTATTTTATTGCAAAACCAATTTAAACTATTACAAATGTTTCTCACAACTACTCTACATACAAAAAGCTAAACACTGTGGTGTACTAGACGGTAGCTCTCTCTCTGCACGCATGCCCCTATACCCTTTCAAGCAGGGGTATATATAGGGCTTGTGGTCCTAAGTTTGAGTCCTCCTTGGATTAGAAGTCCTTAAAGTAACTTTACATTAAATGTTGACTCATTTTTTACTTGAATGTGGACTCTTTGGACGTTGCCTTCTCTAGCAAGTAAAGATAAGTCACTTTACTTATCCATCTTCAATCAGCTTCTCAGGTTGCTACAGGCTTTAGAAAATTGCAAGACTTGACTCATTAGACTCAGAAAATTGTCCTATTTCAATCGCAACCCATCTTGACTAAGTCGGTTTAGCTCCTGCCTGAGCGGCAGTCGGCGGCAATGCTGCGGCGGAGACGGCCTTGGCGGCACCTGAAATTGCTTCAGTACAGCTCCTTTTGCTCCTTGCTTTCTTGTCCTCTCCTCCTCTACATAGCTACATCACTTGATAATGAAAACTAAACTAAAACAGTATATTTTCTTAACTAAACATAGAATATTCAATAAAAGCATGGTAATAGAGAAAATAATGTTATTATGCATGCAATGCACCTAAATATGCCTAGATTAGCTTAAAACAACAATAATAAGGGAATGAATGTGTACAAAATATAGAACTTGCGGACACTCTACATACCCCCAAACTCGAACTATTGCTTGTCCTCAAGCAATGCAATCTAACTAGTAAACCTGCCCCTTGCACAAAAATTTACAGAAACTTTAGTTTTTAACTTGATTTCTACCTCAAGGTCTTGTCACCTATTTTATGTTAGTGATAGGGAATGTCATGAAATAACTTAGAATTTAATTTTTTTAGTGCCACTGTAGTGTGTGTAGGTCTGTGTCCATGCTAAATATGATGGGTATTCTAAGTAAACAAAGAATGCTAAAAATAATTAAATTACGAAAAAGGGTTTGAGTTGTTGTCTTGGCAGCACAGTTAAGCACTTTTTTCCTCTCTTTTTTCGGATCATGGCCTTAAGGGCTTCAGCTCATCACAACTATTCTCCAGTCTGAAGCTAAGATAGGTGCACAATAGGAAACTCTGAACCCTTTGAATAGAGTCATCCCGTGAAGGATTTCATTCACTCTTGCTAATTTGTCTGTCACTTCAATTAATTTTAGATACTTGGACTTTGATAGCATGGGAGTGTCCTTGCTCATGATCCTTCCTAGAGCCTGTTTCGGGTACATATAGGGTATTAAGCATCCTTCCTAGAATCTGTTTCGGGCAACTCTATGGTATTAAACATCTTTGTGTTTCTGCCATGTGCTGCCACGGTAACATTTCTGCATCCAATTAAGAAATTTTCATTAAATAAAGCAGACAGTGTTAATCTTAGAACTCAAGCAAAACTCATCACTTAACAGACAATGTAAGAATAAATGGAAAAAAAAGAAAAAAAATTCTAAGTGTTTTTCATGCTTCTTCCGATGGTTAGGTTAAATTTTAAGCATGGTGCGAATATAAGTAATCGGCTAACTATCATAGGCACAAGTTTTTAAGCTAAGAGTTTCTATTTCATTATGTGCTAGGGCGGAGTTTACATATGCTGCTATTTGTGACTAAATGCAACTAAAGAAAACAAAGAGGAATACCCCCCCCCCAAGCTCATGGTTGGCATTATCCTCAATGCTTTACACAAAATATAAAAAAGAAAAACATAAAAGAGAAAGAAAAACAAAAACAAAAAATTAAAAGAAAACATAAAAGAAAAAATAAAGAAAAGGTGCTATAGACTAGGGGAGTTCCCCTCCGTTTCTGCTGCTGCATCTGAGGAGGATTCTGATGAGGCGGGGAGGACAAGACGACTTGTGGCGAGAGATTTGGTGGCTGGGATTTTCTTCTGGCCGCGTGGTGGCTGGATGCGGCTGGGAGTGGGTCTTTTAGGTGGTGCTTCTGGCTCAGTTTCAGACCCTTCACCTTGAGGCTCAGTCGCAAAGGCGGGCCACTTCCTTTTCCTTATTGCCTCGGTCGGTTCGTCATTAGAGGAGTCATATATCTCCATTTCCAAGGAATCCGAGGCCTCAGCTTCTTTTTTGGCAGCTGTCTTTTTTGCTGCTGGGGAGGCGGCAGTAGTCTCATCCTCTTTTTCAGAGTCAGATAAGAAGGTGAGGTTGTATGGCTGGATGGGAGTGGGTGAGGTCATTCGCTTGGAGTGGATATGCGGCCCTTCGCTTTCTGTTGCGACTAGAGTAGCAGTTGGTCTAGGTGTGATCTTGGTTGGTTTAGAAGCTGCTAACTCTGATGGGAAGGCTGGCAACCTTGGGCCAGCGTCGTGGTATTTGTCTAAAAGTAGGCCATAAAGGCCTCTTGCACCTCCGCGTTATATATCGTAAAGGTTACCTACTTGTGCTCAATTCTCTGGCAACTTTCTACGAGACTTCACAACAGAGGAATCATGGCAGAGGAGAGGGTAGAATCAGTACTGCCCATCGCGGCCAGGGTGGCGGCAGATTGTGACGGCGGCTCGGCAATTGTGACGTTTCCGGATCTGGCTCATGTAATATCTTGAGGCGTACCTTCCTTGTCAACCCTTCCTTAATGATAGTATCCTTGGGATGTAGCGGCACACGGAAGTTGTCTTAGAGGCCTGTGATGAGTTAGGGGAAGAGGAGGGGTCTCTTAGAGTTGGGTTTGGCTGCGTGGGTATAGATTTCTTCAAGAATAACTTCCCAACGTTGATTGGTCGCCCCTTCATTATACTATGGATTAGGGGCAGCCGCGGCCTGTTGACTGTGGAACCATGTGAAGTGGACATTAGGTGGCGCTGGACGATGTTACTCCAAAGAATGGCCTCTGGCAGCAGGTCGCGGCGGTTGTCTGAACCGTTATTTTTGCCGGTGAGCCACTTGGCATTAGGCTGGCAGATTTCTCTTCTAATCTTTTCGTAGCCTGATACCGTTAAACCCGAACTTCATTCTTCATGTGGATTCCCTTTGATTTCTATCCCATAGAAGTTGTTTATTGTTGCCGCGGTGAGCTTGACACCCTCCCCGCGAACGTAGACAAAAGTATTTCCTGGGGTAGGTTTGTGGGCATTAAACTCCCTAAGTGGGTTGGTGTTTATCTCCTCTGACTGTCGTGCAAAGATATGCCATCTTAGGGTGTGCACCCTTTTGAATACGTTGGGCTGAAGGCCAAGATCCCCATCTTGCCTTGTGTATTGGAAGCCTATCTCTTCCCAAATCTGCCGCTCAGTGAAGTACTACCAGTAGATTGCCGTTACATCAACATTTAAGAACCTCTGGAAGGTTGGCTGGGAGGATGAGGTTGTGGGTTTTGATGTTGTCATGGTTGTGAGAACGATTGTGTTTCCTAAAGAAAAAAAAAAGAAATTGCAAGAAAGTAAAATAGATGAGATATTGAAAGCAAAGACGACAAGAAGAATTGTGAGAGAAAGAGAGAGCAAAGTGAAGAATGAAAAGAGAATAGTTGGCCTTATATAGCTGCTACTCTCCTCTGCCTTGGCGGAAACGTTGTCGATGGACGATAATGATTGCGGCACGTCTAACGGGATTTCAGCCATTACACAAATAGTCATTCCGCCAGCTGTTGCAAATGTAGCCGTTTCGGCTAGCCGTTATGAAGTCGCTAGTCGTTATGCTAATCTGCCTTGGGTCACCTTGGCCGCTGGGTTGGGCCTCTCCTTTATTCTTTATTCTTTTTGGTCTTGCCTTCATTCCTAACTTGAAATAAATTAAATGCAATAATTAAATAAAAATAACTATAAATTAAATAAATTTCGAGAAAAATAAATATGTGGAAATTAAATAAAAACTAAATCTAATCCTAATGCATAAAAATAAAAATAAATATTAGGTTATGTTGGGTTGCACATTTCCCAAACATAACCACTTCCTGAGGGTTTTGTGTTTGGCTTTTCGTCCAGGTATGTCATTCTTCTCCTCAGGTGGGTGTTGTTTGTCGTCTTTGCCGCCCTGGCAGCTAAGTGTTGGTCATGTGTTTGCCCTGGTGATACCAAAGATAAAAATGAGGCGTAAATGTTTTTTTTTTTGAAAAATACAATAAACAGAAATTTAAATACAAAAACTAAAAGTAAAAGTGTAGGAATTCAAACGTAGTTGCTGTTGTCAATCACCGGCAACGACGCTAAAAAATTGTAGAGCTTTTTAGGTGTTCTCTATTTATGAGTGCAAGTGCACACTTCTGTCACGTTATAGTATAAAAGATATCGTCCCCTATAGGGATTGAAGCAGCTACTATGAGTATTTTCCTGCATAAGGGGATAGTAAATCTGCATAATTAAATTTCTGAATATTGAAAAACATAAAAAATAAAAACACAAGTAATTTAAGATAGAAAGAGAGATCAGGGTGATAGATTGTGTTCTGTAGTTGTAGCTCAGTAGTGTGTAGGCTACGTTCCAAATATTAAGTTTGTTGTGCGCTGCCACGATCTACTGCCTCGGCGAGTAATGGTGTATTGAGGCGGCGACAACTTTCGAATGCCACGGTGGAACACTGCGCTTGCAACTTTCATTGTCTCGGCAGATGAGATGGAGAGAAGCCCCAGCGGCAAGTCTGGCATATAATTCAAGTTCAGTGAAACAATTCTGAAGTGATCCTTCCTATGTCTAGGTAAGGATTCTGTCACCGCGTCATGTACGCAATACCTAGAAATCTCAGCATAAACCTAACACAGACAATCGACGTTTGGTTGCTCCTTTTAGCCGCCGAAATTCTAACTTATGTCTAAGCCAAATTAGTCAACACCTCGACATGAGGGACCATGCTTAATTCTTTCGTGAGATTGACACTCTCGTGCCCGACTAATGGATTTCCACAACTAGACTTTTGGAACTATTTGAAGAAGTGAAGAACATGAATTAAGCAAACTTGAGAGTATTTTATATCAAAAACAATTTAAACTATTACAATCATTTCTCACAACTACTTTACATACAAAAACCTAAACCCTATGGTGTACTAGATGGCAGCTCTCTCTACACGCATGCCCCTATACCCTTACAAGCATGGGTATATATAGGGCTTGTGGCCTTAAGTTTGAGTCCTCCTTGGAGTAGAAGTCCTTAGAGTAACTTTTCATTAAATTTTGACTCCTTTTTTACTTGAATGTGGACTCTTTGGACATTGCCTTCTCCACCAAGTAAAGAAAAGTAACTTTACATATCCCTCTTTAATCAGCTCTTCAGGCTGCTACAGGCTTCAGAAAATTGCAAGATTGGGATCATTGGACTCATAAAATTGTCCTCTTTCAATCGCAACCCATCCTGACTAAGTCGGTTTAACTCTTGTCTGAGCGATAGTCGGCGACAATGTTGTGGTAGTGACATCCTTGGCGGCACCTGGAATTGCTTCAGCACAGCTCCTTTTGCTCACTGCTTTCTTGTCCTCTCCTCCTCTACACAGTTACAACACCTGAAAATGAAAACTAAACTAAAACAATATCTTTTCTTAACTAAACATATAATATTCAATAAAAGAATGGTAAAAGAGAAAATATTGTTATTATGCATGCAATGCACCTAATAAGCCTAAATAAGCTTAAAACAACAATAATAAGGGAAGAAATGTGTACAGAATATAAAATTGTAACATCTTGGTTTAGGGTCTAGAAGATCCGGTAAGGTTTCAAGACCGGAAGGTTGGTGTTATGAGTTGTTGATGAGTTCAAGGAAAATGGTCCTCGAATAATTGGAAAAATATGAAATAGATTTCTAAAATCCTTAATAAATATGTATAAGGCTTTGGTAAATAATAATTTTGGAAAAACGTTTTCCGAACCATGACATTTTGGTTTGGTTACCAAAATGTAAAGATTTCAAAATCTATTTCGGTGACCATTTTGTAGAAGAAACAAAACATAGAATATTTAAGGAGCTAAATTGGCTGACCTAATATGGTTATTTTCCCTTTATTTTTGACTATTCAAATAAATTTAAAAAACGTTTTATAATTAAATGAAAAATGTTTTCTTTTATTTCCTCATTTCACGTTAAAACTACATTTTTGGCTTTCTCATCTTATCTCTTAAGTCAAACAGCCTTTGGGCTTGATTTTCTCAAGGTAAAAGTGATTTCTTGTCAATGTAATGTTGCCAAATGATTTTCCTACTTTGGTTTTCTAAAACTCAAGCTTGATTCATTGTTTTTCTTAAGGAATTTTGCCAAACAAGGGGAAATAGCTATCATTGGAGGTGAGCAACGAAATTCTCCTCTAATGTAAGGTTCATTATTGATATTCCCATGCTTTGATTCTTTTATTTACTAAGGTTATGTTTTTTAAAGTAATTTTAATGGAAATTGGCTAAAATGAGCTAAAATGAGCTTTTGGATAAGATCTTGAGTGGGATCTGTTATTGATGGGTTTGTGGATGGTTTTGCCTTTTCTTTGATGTGGTTATTGTCTTGAGATGATGATTGAATGATAGGAATCCCGAAAATGGGTTTGGTGTTGAATTTTGATAAGTGAAAAGTGAGTTTTTGGGTGAGTTTTGAGGTAAATCAATTGCTGATGATATTATGATGTTGGGTTGATGTTTTTAGATGTTTATTCATGTGTTTTGATGATATCCAATGCTAGGTTTTGCTGGAGATTGTTTGAATTGAGTTTTCCGAAGTTTTCGTTTTGTTTCGGAAATGTTCCAATAGGTGTTTTGAATGAGTTGTTGAATCTCTATTTTCTAGCAAGTTAGAGTGTTAAAAATATCACTAATCATCTATTTTGGGTTGGTTAGAAGCAGAGATTGAAAATCCAGAATTGTTGAATACCCTTGTGGGCATACCAGAAACCTATAAAGGAGTTTCGGCTTAGTTTTGGTAATCGCTGGTGAGTGGAAATGATTTTAACGCTTAAACAAGGTTATGCAAGTATTTTGGGGGTTTGGATTGAGTCGTTATGCCAATTCAAGCTCAAGAGTAAGCTTCGAGTTATTTTGGTATTTTTTTTCGACATTTCACATTTGAGCACGTTTGATCATGAGCATATTATTCTAAATGATGTTTTCCACTGTTGTTGTGCATTAAATGCATGTTGTTTTTGTCCCATGAGATTACCATATGTTTTATGAAAATGTTGCTTCAGTTTATGCTATACATGGACTTGTGGTTATGGTATTTGGGATGAGTTTTGGGGTGGTGTTTATCCTCGGTGTAAAGTAGTGGAATATGATGTTGCGATGAGTATATTGACACATGTGGATCTTGATGTCGGATAGATTGATCGATCAATAGGATGTGAAGTGCACTATAATTATAAAATTCGTGCGTGAGAAATTCTTCAGTTTCACAATAGGGGTTGTGCTATTGTAATGCGAGTGGTAGGGGTTGTGCTATCACGAACGGGGAATGCAAGTTGTAGCATCCCGGCCGAAGTGAGATTGTGCTAAGGGTTGTTTCACCATGTGACTTGATGGGGGTTGTGCCATCAAGGTGTCCGCTTATCCGAACAACGTGTCAATGATGATGGTATACTCATTCGTTTATGGTTGTTATATGAGCTTGGTAAACTCATATGGCTATGGAGTTGTGTTTGAAGCATGTGAATTGTGTTTGAGCCGATAAGCTTGGTTTGCATATATGGTTTACATATGGGTTAAGCATGGTTGATGCATGTTTTGTGCCTATGGCATGTGTTGTAGCAATTGCTTATGTACTATTTACGTTGGTTGTTGAAAGGAAATGATTTGCAAAAGTAATTTAAGACATGGTTTGGTTTCCAAAATGATGATGTTTTCAAAACTGCATTGTTGTAGTTGGTTTGAGCTCCGCTCACTAAGCTTTATAGCTTACGCTCTCTTTTCTAACAATGCAGATTCGTAGATCTTTTGGAAGGCAAAGGTTCAAGGGAAGTGATCCAAGTATTCGCTTCTAGCTCAAGTATGGTCTTGTTTAGATAATAGTGTGTGTGGCAATGAGGAAGAACCTTGTTTATGTTTTGGGAGTGTTTTGTAAACTCCTTGTGTTGAGAGCATGATGTTTGCCTTTGTTGGCATGCTAATACCTTGTTTTATCTTAACGTTGGATCATGAAGTATCTTGTCTCAATCGTATGATGATCATATTTTAGTTCTATTGCTCGTATGAATGTTCGATTGCTTGATCTCAGTGTTTGTATGCTCCCCTCGTTGTTTCTTTGATGTTTGTGTTGATTGGAACCAAGGGAAATAACCTTGGAGATGCTTAAATTGTTATTTTTTTGTTACTATAGCAGGACGTTTCGAAACGGGCTCGAACGTTTCAGAACGTCCCTTGTTTTGGTCTTGGCATTTTGGAACGTGTATCGAAACGGACCTTGCAGGGCCAGAGCGGTTCCAAGCCGTTTCGAAACGAAAGCTCATTGTGCAGATCTGTTTCGATACGGTCGTGAGTGTTCCGAAACAAGGGACGTTGGAAGTTAGTTATAAGTATCTTTGAAGTTTTTTTTTGCGTTTTGGTCCTAGTGTGTTGTGTTTCAATTGTTGTTGACTTTGGGCTTGGTTTGTGTTGCATTTCAGCATAGAAGAATGAAATGAGACTAATTGCAAAGTGATCACCTTAATTACATCTTAGGTCCTTGTCTTCTACTAGTTTTGCATTTTGGTCCTTGGTTGCTCGTTTGATCGATCGGTGCTCGTTTTGTCGTGTTTTCTTCCGCTGCATGTTCTCAAATATAAGGTTTAATTCAAGCATCTAGAAAAGATTATAATTAATGTGTTTAAGGTTGCTAATTGCAGATAAATCTTCGGATCATTCTTCGGTTAGTCCCGTGTGATCCACTCGATATAGTCTGGTGGCTAGGCCGGGTCGAGGGGGTTACAGAACTTGTGAACTCTATAGTGCTTCCTAAGAAAATCAAGCATCAAAAGGTCAATTCTCAAATCCAAGCATAAACCAACATTTCAAGGCCATTTACATACCCTAATAAGCATACCAAACTTGTTCCAAACCAGAAAATACCAAAACAACCAACATGCATTGCATTGGACACCCTCATTGCCCTATTTACACTAGTTCAAAACTATGATATACATTTAATGAAGTCTCTTGGAAATCCTTAGAAAGTTGCTGCCTCCAATCATCTAATTAGCTGCATTGATGAACAAAAGAGAGCATAAGCATACAAGCTCAGTGAGGAATGCTCAAAACCAAGAACACCATCAATGCACAAAACCATTTTTCACTCTTTTAAAACCATCATGCCTTCTTTGAAAATTCATGCACTTCATCATTAAAATCAGTATGTAAACATCATGCAACAAGTATCAATTACTTCACAACAATTTAACCATTGATAGACAAAAATCAAGCCTTCCATACATCTTTACCAATATGTAAAGCTTAAGGTAAAACATGCATTTTCCAATTTATGCATCATCAACATTTCCACAACATTCAATCCATTATATTGGCTATCAAGTGATTAACAACATTCTCATTTCTCAAAAAGCATATCGAATACACGGATTACCATGGGTTGACCCAAATCCTTCATACACTCTACCGGCATCCCAAGGCTCACATATGGGAGCAACCCTCTACCGTTGTGACACCTATGGTGGAGTATTCGGTACAATTACAACCCCTCAACACCACTCATCGGTAGATGTATATCCCACTAACAAGAGACGGGACACATACAAGGTTCGCACCCGGGAGCTACCCTCGACCGTTGCAACCTTAAACATTCCTCAATCGTTAGGGTACTTGGATGGAGTCTTCGGTACAATCACAACCCCTCAACATCCAAGGCGACTTGTTTATAGTGCACTCAATCCTATAGATGGCTAAATATATCTGATTTCATTTACAAAACACTTTATACAAAATCACTTGCCAATATAATCCACATTGTATGCATACCTCACTATTTTTCCAAAGCATTCGTGATAATCCATAATTCAAGAATTAAACTGTAACACCCCAAATTTGGGCCTAGATGTTTAGAGTCTGAATCGGATCGGTCAGGAAACGGTTCGAATCTTAAAGGGAGTTTTTGGGAACACCTAGTTTGGGATGCTTTAGAAATATAGAAAATATCTAAAAATCCTTATTTAAAATATGAAAGGTTATGGTGGAATCAATTTTACAAAATAGGGTTTTGGAAATACTACATTTCGGTGTAGTGACCAAATTGCAATTTTTGCAAAAGTTAAATAGTGACTATTTTGTAAAAGATTGAAGCTTTGAATCTTTAAGGAGATAATTTTACCAAAATATTTTCATCATATTTTCCTTAATTTGGGTGATTTAATTAATGTTTTAATTTAAGGAAATGAAGGCTAATTAATTTGGAAACTACCTTTGATTAATCATAACTACTTTTCACAAAATTTCCCTCATTTTATTTTCTCTCAAATTCTTTTCAACCAAACACATTCTCTCCAGCAAATATACTTTGATTTTCACTTCATTTGATGGGATTTCAATCTTCCTTTGATTCTTAATCAATTCCTCATTAAATCCACTTGATTTCTACATTGAATTTTCAAGAAAACTTGCCTAAATCAAAAAGAAATCATCTATTAGAGGTAAGCTTTGTCCTTCTCCTCTAATGATCAGTTATTCACTGAAATTCCCAAGTTATCAATCCTTTGTTAATGATTTTTAAGTGGTTTTAATGTTAGAAACAAGAAATTGTCTTAAAACTCAAGATTTTGGAAGAGATCATGAAGATTTTCGTGGTGAATGATTGGGCTCTGTTTTGAGATGGTTTTCTAATGTATTTTGGATGTTAATTGATGTTACAAATGAGGTTTTATCAATCAAATCCCGAATAGGATTGTTTTCCTAAGTTTTGCTTGTTGGAATGATGGTTTTTGGGGTGATTTTGGTGTTATGTCATAGCTGGAGGTATAAGGACGAGTTTGTGGTGGTTTTTGATGTTAATTGATGCTTAGAAATGACTAGAAGTGATAGATCTTGGCTGGGTTTTGTTTTAGAAGAGTTTGGAGGTGATTTCAGTTGTGTTTGGTAGCCGAAATGTGGTTTTTGAGTAGAGCAGCGAGTTTAGGTGTGTGGCCGATGATTTCAATGCATGATGATGCATTAATCCTTTGCTCTAATGTGTTTAAAACAAGGGAGACATCTTCGTACGCATTTGGTGTTGATCCGGAAGCCTAGATAGCGTTTCGACGAGCAAGCGAAACGTAATCGGTGAGTGCGTATGGTTTTAGAAGTCCTTGATGGACAAATAATCAAGGTTTGGGGATTTAGGAAAGGTTTGAAACACCTTCCTAAGTCCGGAAGTAAGTATTGGTTAGATTGCTCTCATAGATGTGGTGATTGCCCCTAAAATGCTTTACATGCTCATGGTTTGAGATTGATAAATTCCTATTGTTTTATCCATATTTTATAGCATGAGATGATGCTTGAAATGATTTCATGAAGTAACATGTTGCATGGATGGGATTTGAGCTTTTGTTTAAAGCATGGCAAATGTTATGGTTTTGAAATGAAATGAGAATGTTTTGAGAATTGTTGTATGAAAAATAGTAGGTGAGATGATGTTTTGACATAATATATTGGCATAGATGTTGAGATACATACCGGATATAATTGATCGATCAATAGGATGAGAGTGAACTATAAACTTAAAATCCGTACGTGCTCTTTGGTTAAGCCAAAGGGAGAGAACCGATGATGGGCATTCCATCGGGTAGGACTTGGTGAAATACCCAAGCTTTGTGGCGATGAGAGATTCTGCCATGTGAGTACGGTGATGTGAGATTCCACCAGAAATTATGTTGCTAGATGAGTGAGTACGATGATGGTAGATGCCACCAGAAGTGTCTAGTGAGATGTCTGCATATCCGAGTAATAATGAGATGTGAAATGCCAATATAAAATATGAAATGGTTTTTGATTCACATGTACCTTGAATGAAATGATTTATGCTATGAGAAATGCATATGAGATTTGTATATGAAATGCTTTGGTGTTACAAGCATGAGTATGGCTTTGCCATGAGTTTTGCATTGGTTTAAATACATGAGATAGAATGAAGGTACATGTGTTTTCAAAGAGAAGTTGCTTTGAAAGGTTTTCAAGCATGAGATAAAATGAGCATGTTGTTAAAAAGCTTTTGAGAAAGTGTTTTCAATAAATGCATTATTGTGTTGGTTTCTTTAGAGCATGCCTCACTAAGCATTTGTTCTTACGCTCTCTTTTACCAATAATGTAGATAATTGGGGTGCTTTCCGGGCATCGAAGAGGATAAGATCATCCAAGGAAGTACAAGCTCGTGTATGGTGAAATTTTCATACACTTTAGTTTTGATATAATGGCAATGGGAAACCAAGGTTGTTTTTGGGAGATATGTTTGAACTCCCTAAGTTTGTGGCATGTTTATGTTGGTTTTTTGGGTTGTAAGTGGACTTAAATGTTTTTGTTTGAGGTTGGATCGCTTATATTGGTTTTGTGGTTAGGGAGTATGCCTTTAGACTATGTGAAATTGGGTTTGATGCCATGCTCGTGTTAGAAAGTCCTAAATATGTTCCTTATGTGTAAAATGCTTTGCTGGTATGATTTGGGAGTTTTTGAGGTATGTTTGATTGGGTTAAAGAATTAAAAACCATCTATATTTATTGTTTCTGGGAAAGGTGTATCGAAACACCCTCAAGTGTTTCGAAACGGGGGCCTGTAATGGTCTTTGTGTTTCGAAACGATTGAGACTGTTTCGAAACAGTTTGGCTACTAGAGTGCCCTGTTTTGGTACTGGTCTCAGAACATACCCGCATACCGAAACGGTCAACACCGTTTTGATACATGCGACTCGGTACGAGGGTAGGTGTTCCGATACAGGTGACCGTTGGACACAGTTTTTGAATTGCTTTGAGTCTTCATGCTTTACAATTTAGTCCTAAATATTGTGATTGCAATTGCTTGAGCTTGGAATGTCTTTTTTAGCTGAATTTTGACAAAGATGCATGTAACACGGTTAATTTCAGAACAGTAAACCTAAAATCAGTGAAGTCCTTCTAATTTCCAAAAATTACATTTTGGTCCCTGATATGCGTAAGTTAAGCAATTGAGTCCCTAAATGTTTTTCGATCGTTGTGCCTATCCCTTCCATGATTCGTGAGTGCCCACTTAGGCTTAATGTGCATCTAGACAAGATTAAAAAAAGGGTTGTTAATCAAGGTTGACTTTCGGGTTGACTTTGGTTTTCCCCGTGTAATCTTCGTAGTTTGGGTCAAGCGTCTAGGCCGGGCTAAGGGGGTTACATTTAAACCATGCTTCAAAACTCATGCATCAACACATGCATACAAGGATCACTTACCTAGTGCATCATTAAACCATATGGCATCATCAACCACATTTTATAAACTCAACACATGCTTTAAAACAGTAGGTAAATACAATAAGAGCAAGTGCATCCAAAGGCTCACAATAGCACAACCCGAGAGGGAAATTCACTTTACTTACTTTCGAACTTAGTAAAGCGTTTCAAGCTCTTACTAAGTTCCCAAAATATTTTCTAAAACGTTTCAATGCTGGAAAATCAGTTTACACTCACCTACTTGCGAAACCACACTCGCCGACGCAACAATCAACCGTCTGAAGCCTCCAAAACCACTTCGTTCGATTTCGGAACACTATCCCATGTATTTAACACATTAAAAACAGAGATTCAATGCATCATAATGCATCCAATCACCAGCACTCAAAAGAAAACCTGCTTCCATGCTCTAAAGCATCAAAATACCTATCCGAAACAACTGAAAACTTAATCGATTGATCTCTAAACTTAGCCTAGCCATCCACTAACACATCCAACACATTTTAACCATAAATCAACATCCAGAAACAACCTAAAATCATCAATATACCTCCAGCAACTCAAATCACACATAACACCCCAAAAACCCAACCAAAAACACCTTAAAAACCAAGGACCTCAAAGATTTCGGGATTAATATTATTAAAACTCTATTTCAACATCATAAACCTTTCAAAACTCAATTAGAAACCATCTCAAACAAATCAAATTATAATAACTCCAAAAATCACATTAAATCATCTTTTTCAACAATATTTCATCATTTTATCAAAACCACAATGAAACCTCAATCAAAAACATAAATAAAGAGCCAAATATCTTTGGAATTTCATTAAAGAACCTTGATTAGAGGGTTAGCATGAAATTTACCTCCAATCCTTGCTTCTCTTCTAATTTGGCAAGTTTTCTTTCAAGAAACTTGAAGAGATTTGAGAGAAATCACAAGTAAGATGTTGAAACTAAAGAGAGGAAATGAGAGTAAAAGAAATCTGGAAAATGAGAGAATTGAGAGAGTGTTTAGCTGATGAGAAATGAGGAAAATGAAATTGACGTCAAATTCTCTTAACCAAAATAACTACATTTTAATTAAATTAATAAAAGTCATTTTAATTATTTAATTAACCATTTAAAACATATGCCAAATTAGAGAAAAGGCTTAATTGCCAATTAGCTCCGTAGAGATTCTAAGATTTTGACTCTTTTTGAAAAACACCCTTTTCCCACAACTTTGATACTTAACATTTTGGTCACTGCCCAAAATGTATATTTCCCAAAACTCGTTTTGAAAAATTGATTTAACCAACCCCATAAATGTAATTTTAGAGGATTTTATAAATTTTTGCCACATTTTTATCCCATCCCGAACCTTGATTTCCCTGAACCACCTTTTAACATTTCGAACAACCGATTACCAGTTCCACTAGCCTAACCCGACATGGAAAACACCTAGGCCCAAAACCGGGGCATTACACTTTGGATAAGTTGGTTGATTTGTACATTACTGAGATATTGCGTTTGCTCGGAGTGCCCATGTTTATAGTTTTAGATGGAGATTCACAGTTTATAGTGAGGTTTTGGGAGTGCTTGTATCGAGCTTTGGCTACTCGGTTGCATTTTCACACTTCGTATCATCCTTAGTCGGATGGCCAATCTGAACGTGTGATTCAGATTTGTACATTGCTAAGATAGTGCATTTGCACGGAGTGCCCAAGTCTATAGTTTTAGATAGAGATCCATGGTTCACAGCGAGGTTTTGGGAGTGCTTGCTTCGAGCTTTGGGTACTTGGTTGCATTTTAGCACTTCATATCATCCTCTGTTGGATGGTCAATCTGAACGTGTGATTCAGATTTTTGAAGATATGTTGAGATGTTGTGTTATTGAGTTCCCAGGAACTTGGGAAAAACAATTGTCTTTGGTAGAGTTTGCGTATAACAATAGTTATCAAGAAATTATACAAATGACACCATATGAGGCTTTGCATGGTAGAAGGTGTCATACGCCTTTAAGTTGGGATGAGGTGGGTCAGAAGCATGTTTCCTTACCTGATGTGTTGAAAAGCACAAATGAGAAAGTGAAGCTCATTTGTGATCGTTTGAAAGCCACCTCGGACCGTCAGAGATCTTACACGAATTTGAAATGTAGGGAGATTAAATTTGTGCTTGGTGATTGCGTGTTTTTGAAAGTGTCACCTTGGAAGAATGTGATGACGTTTGGACGTAAGGGTAAGCTTAGTCTAAGGTTTATTGGGCCAAATGAAGTTGTGGAGCGTGTTGGTCCTGATGTGTATCAGTTGAGGTTACCTCCCGGGTTTGAGAAATTCATGATGTGTTTTATGTATCGATGTTGCGGAGGTATAGGTCGGATCCATCGCATGTTATGCCAGTTGAGGAGATTGAGTTGCAACTGGATTTTTCTTATGATGAGGAACCTGTTGAGATTCTTGATTCTAGTAGTAAAGTTCTTCTTGGTAAGACGATTGAACTTGTGACGGTGTTGTGGCGATATCGAGGAGTTGAGGAGGACACGTGGGAAAGAAAATCGGACATGTTGAAACATTTTCCACACCTTTTTCCTCCCGGTTAAATTTTAAAAACAAAATTCTCTAAGAGGGGGAGAGTTGTAACGCCCCGGTTTTGGGCCTAGGAGTTTCTAGGTTGGTTTTTGAGTCTGGTGAACCTAGACTAGAGATCTAGGTTAGTTCAGAAGAGGTTGAGGGAAAACATGGTTCAGGATGAGATAAAATTATGAGAAAAAAATCCTAAAATCCTTTTAAAATATATAAAAGGGCGTGGTGAAGTCAATTTTGGAAAATGGTTTTTGGAAGATGGGCATTTCGGTTTAGTGACTAATTTGTAAAAATGTAAAAACTGTTTTTAAAGGACTCTTTTGAAAGAGGGAAAAAAACATCGAATCTTTAGGGAGCTAATTCAAAAGTAATCAGCTATTCCTTTAATTGAGCTCATTTTAATTGTGGTTCAATTAAAAGATTAAAAAAAGTTTTATTAAAAGGGGATTTAGTTTTTATAAATCTATTTTTTACGTAACTTCCATTTTCTCTCTTTTCTCATCAGCCAAACATCTATTTTCTCTCATAACTCCAGAGATCTTCATCTTTTTATTTCACTTTGATTTGCAAATGATTTCTTTGGTGTTTTCTAAATTTATCTCAAAGGATTCTTGAAGTTTTTCATCAAAATCTTGTCAATTGAAGGAATAGCAAGGGATTAGAGGTAATTTTCGTGCTTCTTCTCTAATCAAGGTTCTTTAATGAAATTGTCAAGTATTTGACTCAATAGTTGTGTTTCCTAATAAGATTTTATGGTTGTTTAAAGGAAATGGTTAAAACAAGCATAAAATGGTAATTTTGAATGATTTTCGCATTCGATCTGTTATGGTTGATTTATGATTGATTTTAATCATGTTTTGGATGTTTATTAATTTTGAAATGAAAGTTTGATCATGGTAATCCCAAAACTAGTTGGATCTCTAGTTTAGGTTGTTAGAATTGGGTTTTTTGTGGTGTTAATGTGAAATTGGAGTTGCTGGAGATATAAGGATGCAAATAGGTTGATTTTGGATGTTAATTGATGATTAAAAATGGATGGTAGTGTTAGGTTTTGGTTGAGCTGAGTTTGTAGTGTAATCGAAGGTGTTTTGTTGTTTTTGGGCAGAACAACGTGGCAGGTTTGTTTGCTGGAGATTTTAATGCATTGAGATGTATTAATCCTCTGCTATTGTGTGGTATAAACATGAGAGAACGTATCACAAGAAATCAATGAAGTTTTGTGAGCTTCTAACGCTTGGTTTCACGTCGGTAAGTCAAGTTTTCGCATGTCTGTGAGTGAGAACGTGATTTTCAGCTTTTAAACACTTTAATGGTGGTTTTGGGAAGTTAGATGTAAGCTTGAAATGCTTGTCTAAGTTCAGAAGTAAGTATAAGGAATTTCTCTCTTGGTTGTGCTATTATGGGTTGGTTTATGCACTTGATTTTAAATCCATGTTTACCTACTATTAAAGCATGTTCTGAGTAAGTGATTTACTGTTTTGTGCGATATGGTGGTGAACGATGCACATGGTAAGTGATACTTGTTTATGCACTTGGAAAATGGTTTTAATGCATTGATGGTGTTTTGTTTTACAGCACTCCTCACTAAGCCTTGTGTGCTTACGCTCTCATTTGTCCATCAATGCAGATAATTGAGGTTTTGGAGGCAGCAAGTAGCAAGGGGTTCCAAGAGACTTCGTTTAAGAAAGTATGTTTTGGTTTAGACTAAAGTAATGAGGGCAATGGTGGATTGTTGTGTTTTCGGGAGATTTTTGCAAAATCACTTTCGAGCAAGTTTTATATGTGGTTTTTGAATTGTAAAAGGCCTTTGGTATTTGGTCTATGCTTGGTTATGTATTTCGGTATCTTGCTTGACTTATTTTTCTAGGATGGATGCCTATATTTTACTTATGTTTCTAATTGACATGGTATGATGTTGGTCATGCTTGGAATGATTGAAGATTGATGTTTAGATATGTTAAGTATAAGTTAGAAGCATGCTTGGATGTTTATGGTTTCATAAAAGTGAGAAAAACTAGAAAAAATGTGACATTTCAGGTCAGGCATTTCGATACGCCTAAGGTTGTATCAAAAGGGGTCTCGAATATAGGCATGGTGTTTCGAAACATGGCATAGTGTATCGGAACAGGCTCGTGAGGTTTGGCTACTAGAATTTGGTGTTCCGAAACACTTTAAAGGGTGTTCCAATACATGGCAATGTGTATCGAAACTCCTTGTTGTTAAGCTGGTTATTGGGATCTTTTGAAGTTCTGTTTCTTTACGTTTCAGTCTCTTAATGTTGTGGATGCAATTAAAGGAGCTTGGATGATCATTTTGAGCTGAGATTTGATAGGATGTCATGTAATGTGACTAATTAAATGATGGTAACTAAAAAATCGAAGAAGTCCAGGTAAATTGTTAAATTATAGAATGGTCCCTAAAATGTGATTTTATTCAATTGAGTGCCTAATTGATGTTTGATTGAGCTGATGAATCTTTCGCTGCAAGTCTAAACACAAAGGGTAACAATGTGCATCTAGAAAATTTTAAAAGAAAAAAATATAGGGTCATTTATTGAGGTAAACCTCTCGGTTTACCTCAATATTCTCAGTGTGACCCGTTCGATTCAGTCTTTCGCCCATGCTGGATCAAGGGGGTTACACCAAACCTGGAGTAAAGAAGCACATCCACCAAAGCATACACCCTCAACTTTTCTACATGCATTCAGTGAGATGAAGGTCTCAGCTAACACCTCATGCACTGGGCTGACATGTCACTTCAATTGTTCAAAGAAATCAAGTAAGGCTACATCAATGTTTCCTAAGACTTTGGGGGAGATGACCAGACCATAGATTGCAATAGCCAGAAGATATACTCTCTTTTCTATGTCAAGATGAACAAATATTATGTTTCTGATGCTTGACCAGGGGAAGGAAAAGCTTCATTCTCTCCTTCTTATCAAAACCCTTGACCCATGCATTACTTATGCCAGCGAAAGCTGTAAGCCTCACATGTGGGTTCTTGTTTTTAGGTGGATTATCATAAACCAAGTTTTCCTTTACCTTTTGTAAATTGAAAAAGGCCAAATACTCCTCAAATTTGGGCAATGGGCATCATGTCTTCTCCGTTGAAAGTGAAGCAGCAGTACCTTGGATTCTAGAACTACACCAAGGCCTTCAAGAACTGCTCATCTACCTTCACATACAGTAGGTATGCTATGTCGCCGTATGTCTCGTAGAATAACTGTTTGGTCTTCAAATCGAAGCATTCCCAAATTTTCCTAAGCTTTTGTACACTATTCTGCTTAACACTGATGTGGGCATAATTGGTGGTTTTTGTTTCATGATCAGTGGCTAGACACTCCCCATATCGTCAACAGCCTAACCCTGTGCTACCTGAGGTCCAACACCACTCGCACCAGCTTTAGCTTCGACTCCACCACAAGGAGGAGAAGGAGGTGGTGGTGGCAATTCCTCATTACCCTCATTCTCTATAATATCACGCACACTCTTTTTAAGCTCTCATCTCGGTCCTATTATCAAAACAATATAAACCTCTAGCATATAAATGCAACAATAAAAATAGTTAGGCCAGCCAGTAGCAAGAATCAAAGACGCTCACTTTTTAAATCAAAATCTCTTTACACCAATAGTAATAATGGCAATGAGTGCCCCAAACTCTACCCCAAATCATCACATAACAACTCATACGACATGTTATCAAATATCGTACATTGCATCCAATATATCAATGATTTAAAACATATCATAAGTAATCACCGTGCATAGCAAACATCAAGAAATCATTTAAACATTGATATTACCACAAACTAACCTCCCAATTTTTCGTAAACCTGGCTTTGGTACCAACAAATGTAACCCTCTCGACCTAGTCTAGTCGCGAGACCGAACCGAACGGGTCACACGGGGAATATTGAAGTAAATCGGTGAATATTTACTTTTATAAACGACCCTATTTTTTTCTTTTTTCTTGTCTAGATGCTCATTAATATCCTATGTGATTCTCACTCGCAGCGGAAGAAATTCCAACACAAACATACAACGATTTGGCATTCAATTTCTTATAAATATGGGTTAGGGACCCATTTGTTATTTAAACAAAATTTAGGGAATTCAACCAAATTAAAGTTACCGATAATCAATTAGTCAGGTTTCATGTCTACATGTCAATTTTCAACTCCTTTCGTTCATCCAAACTCATTCAATTGCACATCTAAATATTCAGTGACCATAATGGAAGAAAACATAACATTAAAAAGCCTTAACTAGTGTTGAGTGCATAAATGTTCTATATTTTAACCTTCATTTACCCATATTACTGATGCACTCAAGCATGTTTAGTTTCATTTTAGGATATATTTTGCATAAACATCACAAATGAATAATTATTGCACAAGTACTGCTGATTTCGGTTAATTCATGCAGGTACTATCGTGGCAGCATCCAGGGCAGCAAAGGAATAGAAGATAACTGCAGAGCTGGAGCAAAGGGTCAAAGTAAACTGCCTTATACTCGCTGTTGTGACATCTGCCGTGACAGAAGTGGCGACAGTGAAAAAGAAGAGATGGAAAAAGGCAAAGTGGAGTTCGACTGATAGAGGATTTCAAGCCTAATTTTAAGAGACCCTTGCATTATTTTTGGAGTCAAGAAGCACAAAGAAGGCCCTGCCAAAAGTTTGAAGATAAAGTCAAATCAAGAAGATAGGACGAATTAAAGGAAATATACTCAGAGATTTAGTCTTTAAATGATTTATACTTTAATTCGAACTAGTATTCTTGGCCATTAAGAACACATATACCCAATGCCTATATATATGCTTGTAATTCGACCTAGAGAAGGATAACCTATTTCCTAGCCGTCTTCCATCGCAAACCCTAGTTTTTCCCCTTCTCCATCATGTTCTAAATTACCCCAAGAGCTAATGGTTGATCTTGTAAAGTAGTTGTAAGGGTTAAACTATTTCTTAGGATTTTTCTATTCAATTCAATAAAAACTTCAAGTTTGTTTACTCTGGTTTTCATATCTCATAAGAGTATCGGGAGAGCATTGTGAGGTTTTCCATTTACATAATATCGGGAGAGTTAAGTATATGAAAGGAGTAAATACGAGTTTTCCATTTTATGATTAAACTATCTTTGCCTAGGGATAAGTACAAGGTTAAGCAGCTAAAGAAGAATCCACAAACATCAGTGTTCATCCTTCCATTCACACCTGGAGGTATCATCCAAGACGTGTTCATCGATAGAACTTGGACCTAGGGATAGGACGAGTCACAACAGGAATTCTTGATGAACTTGAAGTATAGAGTTGTTGTTCGCTGCCGCGACATCAGCAGACTGCTACCACGACAGGCGCAACGACAGACGCAACAGAAGTCCTTTGAACAGTGCAACACCTGCACTACTGAGCAAATCAATACTAGCCTATTTTCTCAATATGATTCCTTTATCTATTTTAGTTTATTTTCAAGATTACTCAAAACTCTTTATTAAATTAATCTCTTTTCTTGTACAGACTTTTAATGATAGAAGTATTTCCAGTCCCTATGGAGACGATATCTGATACTTCGTATCACTATATTACTTGTGTCGTGTATACCTGCACTCAATTGCGATAGCCTTATTTACACGCAACAAGTTTTTGGTGCCGTTGTCGTGGACTGGAAACATACCTTTACCTTTAATTACTGCATTTTTTCTTTTTATATCTTTTTTTTTTATTTCTAGTTGTTTTCTCTTGCTTATGCGCAGATCGAGACGTGATAAAAATCATGAATACGAACTAGATCCGAAAATTGATCGCACGTACCATCTCAGGAACCAAGCCTGACTCTTGATAGAAAGAAACCGCTATCTCGAGGAAAGACTTGAAATAACGGAGAACGAAGGACAAGGCAATGGGGAAAATAACAACAACAATAACAACAACCCCAGGGTTGATGTTGATCCTCCTATTTATGTTCATGACAACCGGCAACCTCTTGCTACCCTGGTAGCACGACAAACTTGCCGAGAATACATGGAAAATGATCAAGTTGAACTGCAAACTACGTTGCCAGACGTGGAAGTTGTACACTTCGAACTCAAACCCGTGATGTTTAACATGATAAATTCAGCCTGACAATGTGGTGGTTCTGCTACAGAAGATGCACGTGAACATCTGAAAACCTTCCAGGAGATCTGTGGATCATTTTGACAACCATAAATAAGCCCAAAAGTACTAAGACTTCGATTATTCTACCATTCATTGAGGGATAGAGCAAAAACCTGGTGGAATAAGTTAACGTCAGGTTCAATAAGAACTTGGGCGGATCTCTGTAGTGAAATTGCTACCTTTCAACAGGAAGATGACGAACCAATGCATGAGGTGTGGAACCATTTTACAACTCTCTTACGAAACTGCCCAATGCACGAATTCCCTGTGTGGAACCAGGTCGTTAAATTCTTCAATGGTGCTAATGTACACACCCGAATGAGAATAGATTCGGCAGCCAATGGTTTGTTACAGGATAAAGAACCGGAGGATGCAATGCTTGTGTTGAAAAGGTTGGCAAAGAATGACGAACATTTCCCCACGAAACGAAAAGGGGGAAGATGAGGTGTATCAGTAAAGGAATGTGAATCTGATAACTCGGTGAAAACCCAATTAGCATACATATCCGAAGTAGTTGAAAATATACAGCGGAAGAATGAATCTATAGTGGTATTTCTGCCGAGGAGATGTGTGAAAATTGTAGTGGAAACCATAGTACAGAGGAGTGTCCCTTACAACTGGAAACGAGAATGTATGTTCGAAATTACAAAAAGAATAGAGGTTACGACTCCAACAATTACAACCCAAACTAGAGGAAGAACCCTAAATTCTTTTGGAGTAATCCAGATAATGCTCTGAATCCTCCTATAGAACACTAAGAACCAAGGAGCCCCCAGAATACTGTCACGGTAGCAGCCACAACAGCTAGCATGTAACCCCCTTAGCCCGACCTAGACGGTTGACCCGAACTACGAAGATTACACGGGGAAAACCAAAGTCAACCCGAAAGTCAACCTTGATTCACAACCTTTTTTTCTTTTTAATCTTTTCTAGATACATATTAACCCTAAGTGAGTACTTACATAACATACATGAGAATAGCACAACGATCGGATGACATAAGGGGACTCAATTGCACTTAATATAAGTTTAGGGACCAAAATGTAATTTCTGAAAATTAGAAGGTCTTTACTGATTTTAAGGTTACCAATATGAAATTAGTCTTGTTACATACTTATATGCCAAATTCCATTTTAATTGAACATCTCAAACTCTTTCAATTGCAACACCAACTTTTGGGACTAAAATGTAAAGCTTGCAAACTTCAGCACCATTCAAATCTGTGCCCAACGGTCACCTGTTTTGAAACATTCACCTGCTGTATCGGAATGTGGATCGAAAAGACGTTGACCGTTCCGATACGCGGGTTGGTTCTGAGACTGGTTCCGAAACGAGGCATTCCAGTAGCCAAATCGTTTCGAAACATCCCTTAGCGTTTCGAAACACGAAGGCCATTTCAGGCCCCCGTTTCGAAACACTAGAGGGTGCGTCGATACGTTTTGCCCAGATTCAGCAGCAAAGGCTGGTTTTTCATGCATAAACCCATTCAAACACATCCAAAGGACTCCCCAAACATACCAACAAGTCATCAAGCATATAAGGTACATATTTATAACTCCTAAACACCTTCGAATCATCAAACATGAAAACTCACAAGACTAGAGGCATGCATCCTAATATCAAAACCAAATAGGGAAATCAAACCTCCAAACGAGCAATTAAGGCCATTTACAATTCAAATCAACCAAGGCAAACATGCCACAACCTTAGGGAGTTTAACACATCTCCCAAAACAAAACTTAGGTTCCCATTGCCAATTTATCAAAACTAACAGTGTATGAAAACTTCACCATACGTGAGCTTGGACTTCCTTGGATGAACTTAGCTTCCTTGATGCCCTTAGACATCTCACTTATCTGCATTATTGGTAAAAGAGAGCGTAAGCGCAAATGCTTAGTGAGGCATGCTCTAAAGAAACCAACACAATAATGCATTTTAGAAAAACACTTCTATCTAAGCTTTAAAACCACATGCCTATCTCTTTCTCATGTTTGAAAACTTCAAAGCAAAACTCATTGAAATCGCATGTACCTTCATTATAGCTCATGCATTAAAACCAATGCAAAACTCATGGCAAGGCCATTCACATACTTGTATTGTCAAGCATTTCTAAACAAAAACACATATGCATAACTCATAGCATAAATCAATTCATCAAAGGTGCATGTGTAACAAAAACCATTTCATCATTTATATTGGCATTTAGCATCTCATTAATACTCGGATATGCAGACACATCTCTTCTGTAACCCCCTTAATTCGGCCTAGACGGTTGACCCGAATTAAGAAGTTTACACGGGGAAAACCAAAGTCAACCCGAAAGTCAACCTTGATTAATGACCCTTTTTTTCTTTTTAATCTTATCTAAATGCACATTAACCCTAGATATATTCATAAGATCAACATACTCAAAGATCATCGCAATCAGAAAACATTTAGGGACTCGATTGCACAAATCATGAATTTAGGGACCAAAACGTAAATTCTGAAAATTACAAGGACTTAACGAACTTTTGAGTTACCATTATGAAATTAGTCATGTTTCATGCTTCTCTGCCAAATTTCAGCTCAAACGGACATCTCAAACTCATTCAATGGCATATACAAAGTTCAGGACCAAAACGCAAGGATTTCAAAACATTTAACCAACAAATTCAGTGCCCAACGGTCGAGTGTTCCGGAACGGGGATGATCCGTTCCGAAACACGGGACCGTTCCGACACAGGTTCCGGAACAGGGTTTGGCAGTGGCAAAACCGTTCCGGAACAGTTCCACCCGTTTCCGAACGCCTAGGCCATTTCAGACCCTCCGTTCCGATACGGTAGCACCTGTTCCGAAACAGGCTGCCCAGATTGCAGAAATTTTGCTGGTTTATTACATAATTGATCCATCAAACATGCTCCAAAGGGAACCAAAACATACCAGCAATACATTACATACACAAGGAACATAATAGCACCAACCATTCTCAAACATGGCATCAATTAAGCAAATCCCCAATTCTAAAGGCATGCATCTTATGTAGAAAACCATTCAAGCACCATAATACCAAACCAACTTCACAAAGGCCAATTACATGTTCCATCATCAACAACAACATAAAACCAACTTAGGGAGTCCAAAACATCGACCAAATCAAGAACATAGGTTCCCCATTGCCAAATGCCAAAAGCTAATAGTGTTAAGAAACTTTCACCATACATGAGCTTAGTTCTTCACTTGGATTCTTGACCTCTTGCTGCCCTTATAAGCACTTCAATGCTCTGCATTATTGGTTCAAGAAAAGAGAGAGCGTAAGCAAATAGCTTAGTGAGGAATGCTCTTTTAAAACAACTCAATAATGCTTTTATAAAACACCTTTGTAAACCTTAGTTCAAAACAACATTTATACATGCACATAAGCATTTAAAACAAGCATTTCATGTTTCAAATTATTAACATGTCATATTGGCCACAAGTGATAATCATAATCTTTTTCCATCTCAAAATATAATCAACACAAGATCCACACATGAACTTTTAACCACCATTGTGATCTTACAATTCACAAGGACCACACATGGACTTTTAACCACCATTGTGTCCTTAGCACAAGAATCACCCATGGACTTTTAACCACCATGGTGTTCTTACAATCCACAAGGTCCACACAAGGACTTTTAACCACCTTTGTGACCTTAACACAAGAATCACCCATGGACTTTTAACCACCATGGTGTTCTTACAATACACAAGGTCCACACAAGGACTTTTAACCACCTTTGTGACCTTACCATACACAAGGCTCACACAAGGACTTTTAACCACCTTTGTGACCTTAGTACAAGAACCAACCATGGACTTTTAACCACCATGTTGTTCTTAATACAAGAAACACCTATGGACTTTTAACCACCATAGTGTTCTTAACCATTCTCAAGACATCACTTGCCAATATACATCATTTAACAACAATATTCCACTGTTTTAAAGCATTTAACAAAGTCATAATCATCATGCATCGTTATGCATCAAAACCACATTTAACAATGTTCAAAAACAAGAATCTCTTACCTTGAGCATCCTTCAACACATGGCTTATAAAATCAGCAAATAAACATGCTAAAATATGCTTTCAAAACAAAATTTTAAACATGCAAACAAATCACATTGCATTCAACCAACTCATGGTTCATCAACAAGAGAGTTTTTCCGAAAACTTACTCTTTAGCTTAGCAAAGTTGTTTAGACTTATACTAAGCTCCCAAACCTTCAAAACATTGGTTTCAAAGCTAAAAACCAAAATCTACTCATCGATTCCGTTTCGCAACTTGCCGAAACACCGATCAAGCTTCCGGATCACCACCACAAATATCCGAAGATGTCTCCCCTGTTTTAAACACATCAAAGCAGAGGATTAATGCATCATCATGCATTAATATCTTCAATGAAAACACCTAAACTCGTTGCTCTCATCCACACTCCATTTTCGGCTACCAAACACAACCGAAAACACATCCAAACAACTCCACAACACTACCCAGCCAAGATCCATCAATTCCAAACATTCTTAAACCTCAATTAACATCCAAAAAGGATCTAATCACGTCCTTATACCTCCAGCTATAGCAGATCATCAAGATCGTCCCAAAAACAACCAAAAACTCAAGCAAAACTTAGGAAAATTAACCTATTCGGGATTGCATTAATTAAACCTCAATTTCTCATCAATTATACATTCATTTTACATCAAAATGACATCTCAAAACAGTGCCCAATCAATTCATACGAATTTCATCAAAAATTAACCAAATCTTGCATTTTAAAGCCAAGATCAAGAATACAATTGTAAAACCCTTAATAATACACAAATCAAGGATTGAGAACTTGGGAATTTCAGTAAAGAACTGAGAATTTAGAGGAGAAGGACGTTCATACCTCTAAACTTGAGTTTCTCCCTTTTTGGAACCAAGATCTTGAAAATCCAATAAGCAAATGCTAAGGTTTTGTTGAAGAAACGATTAGAGATCAAATGAAGGTTGAAATCTAATCTTTAGATTTCAAAATCAGAGGGAAATTTGTTGGAGAAATGTGTTTGGGTTGAGAGAAAAGTTGAGAGAAAAGAAAATGGAAAATTTGGGAAAAGTTAGTTAAAATGCCAAAATATCTTTTCCCTCCTTTTTCATCTAGTTAAAAACCATTAATTAATTGATTAATATTTAGAAAAATCTGGAGAAACTCTTATTGGGTAAATAGCTCCTTAAAGATTCAAAGTTTCAATCCTTTTTAAAACAGTCACCCAGTTTTTGAAAATTACATTTTGGTCACTAACCCAAAATGTCACACTTCCAAACCTCATTTTGTAAAATTGATTTCACCATTCCCTTATATATAATAAAAGAGGATTTTAAGATATTTTTCCATATTTTTAATGCAACCTGAACTAGGCTTTCCTAAATTCACCCTTTATATTCGAACCACAACCCGACCGGCCCGGTCCAAACCCAAAACTTCTAAGCCCAAAATTGGGGTATTACAACTCTCCCCCCCCTTAAGAAATTTCGTCCTCGAAATTTACCTGAAGGAAAGAGGTACGGAAACTGCTTCAGCATGTCATCCTTCCGTTCCCACGTGGCTTCTTCAACACCACGATGCTTCCACAACACCTTTACCAACTCAATGGTCTTGCCTCGAAGAACTTTACTATCCGAATCAAGAATCTTCACCGGTTCCTCATCATAGGTTAAATTCGGATTCAATTCCACTTCTTCCACAGGCATCACATGCGAAGGATCAGATCTATACTTCCGAAGCATAGAAACATGAAACACATCATGAATCTTTTCCAACTCTTGAGGTAACCTCAACTTGTACGCAACAGGACCCACACGCTCAACCACCTCGTATGGTCCAATGTACCTAGGGCTCAACTTACCCTTTCGACCAAACCTCATCACCTTTTTCCAAGGCGAAACTTTCAAAAACACACGGTCACCCACCGCATACTCAATCTCCTTACGCTTCAAATCCGCGTAAGACTTTTGCCGATCAGAAGCTGCCTTCAAACGCTCACAAATGAGCTTCACCTTCTCGGTGGTTCCTCTCAACAAAGCTGGCATCGAAACCAACTTCTGACCCGTTTCAGCCCAACAAAGAGGAGTCCTACACTTCCTCTCGTACAAAGCCTCATAAGGTGCCATTTGAATACTTGTCTGATAACTATTATTATAGGTAAACTCCACCAAAGGCAAATGTTTCTCCCAAGAGCCCTGAAACTCAATCACGCAGCACCTCAACATATCCTCCAAAACCTGGATAACACGCTCGGACTGACCATCCGACTGAGGATGATAAGATGTACTGAAATTCAACCGTGTACCCAAAGCCTGATGCAAACACTTCCAGAAACGCGATGTAAACCTCGGATCCCTATCCGACACAATCGACTTAGGCACACCATGTAGCCGCACAATCTCAGCAATGTACAGCTCCACAAGCTTATCCAAAGAGTACGTATTATGCACAGGCAAGAAATGCGCACATTTCGTCAGGCGATCCACAATCACCCACACCGAATTCTTCTTCGATGGTGACAAAGGTAAACTAGACACAAAATCCATGGTAATCCTTTCCCACTTCCATTCAGGAATTCTCAACAGTTGCAACAACCCTGAAGGAAACTGATACTCAGCCTTAACTCGCTGACACACCATGCACTTGCTCACAAACTCAGCAACATGCTTCTTTAAACCCACCCAATAGTACTCATCACGAAGATCACGATACATCTTAGTACTACCAGGGTGCATAGCAAAAGGACTACTATGACCTTCAGTCAGAATAACACGCTTCAATTCAGCATCATTGGGCACTACTATCCGACTCCCAAAACACAACACTCCATCATCATTAAAACAGAAATCCGAAGGCTTGTCCTCCGCAATATCCTGAACATGCGGTACCAAGGAATCATCCAACAACTGCTTCTCCTTAATCAACTGAACCAAAGATGGTTTCACTTGCAAATCAGCCACAAGACCACCATCACGCGAAATACTCAAACTGGCAAACATAGCCCTCAACTCAACAGCTACCTTTCTACTCAAGGCATCCGCTACAACATTAGCTTTTCCAGGGTGATACTCAATCGTCAAATCATAATCCTTGAGCAACTCCACCCAACGCCGCTGTCTAAGATTCAACTCCTTCTGAGACATCAGATACTTCAAACTCTTGTGATCAGTGTACACAGTACACTTCTCACCATACAGATAATGTCTCCAGATCTTTAAAGCAAAAACCACCGCAGCCAACTCGATGCCATGCGTAGGATAATTGCGCTCATGCACCTTCAACTGCCGTGAAGCATAAGCCACCACTTTACCCTCTTGCATCAACACACATCCCAAACCAACATAGGACGCATCGCTATACACCACAAACTCTTTCCCTGATTCAGGTTGAACCAAGATAGGAGCTTGCATCAAGGCTGCCTTAAGCTTCTCAAAAGCCTGCTGTCTCACTTCCGTCCACTCATACTTAACATCCTTCTGCAACAACTTTTTCAAAGGTGCAGCAATCTTTGAAAACCCATCCACAAACCTCCGGTAGTATCCCACCAAACCAAGGAAACTACGGACCTCATGAACAGACTTAGGAACCTTCCAATTCATCACTGCCTCAATCTTCTGAGGATCAACACAAATCCCCTCAGCAGAAACCACATGACCAAGAAACACCACTTCCCTAAGCCAGAACTCACACTTGCTCAGCTTGGCATAAAGCTGATTCTCCAACAAAGCTTGCAACACAATTCTCAAATGCTCTTCATGCTCCTCCTCAGTACGCGAGTACACGAGGATATCATCAATGAACACCACAACAAATTTATCCAAGTATTCATGAAATACTCGATTCATCATGTCCATGAAAGCTGCAGGAGCATTTGTCAAACCAAACGGCATCACAAGGAACTCATAATGCCCATACCTCGTCCTGAAAGCTGTCTTTGGAACATCCACATCCTTCACCTTCAACTGGTAATACCCTGACCTCAAGTCAATCTTAGAGAACACAGCTGCTCTCCGAAATTGATCAAAAAGATCATCAATTCTCGGCAATGGATATCGATTCTTGATAGTCAACTTGTTAAGCTGACGATAATCAATGCACATTCTCATAGTGCCATCATTCTTATTCACAAACAAGACCGGTGCACCCCAAGGTGACACACTCGGCCGAATGAACCCACGATCAAGCAACTCTTGCAATTGCGTCTTCAGCTCCTTCAACTCTTTAGGTGCCATTCTATAAGGGGTAATGGACACTGGAGTTGTGTTCTCATACAGCTCAATCCCAAACTCCACTTCGCGATTAGGAGGCAATCCAGGCAACTCCTCAGGAAACACACCAGGGAACTCTCGCACAGTCCTGATATCTTGCACACGCAACTCCTTAGAACTAGGATTCATCAGAAAAGCTAGGTAAGCTTCACAACCTTGCCTCAGCATCCGGCTCGCCTCCAATGTAGACACCACATTGGCAAGAAACTTCACATTCTCACCAACCACAACAACCTCATAATCATCCGCAAGCTTCAACGAAACTCGCTTATTCTCACAATCCACTACAGCTCGATGCTCAACAAGCCAATCCATACCAAGGATTACATCAAAACCATAGAAAGGCAATTCCATAAGATCAATATGAAAAACATGATCTTGCACAACCAAAGGACATCTTCTATAAAGATTTCGAGTCACAACAGTCTCACCAAAAGAACTAGTGACACGCATACCAACATCCAAAGACTCAACAGGCAAACCAAGCAATTCAGCATGCTCACGCAATATGTATGAGTGCGTAGATCCAGAATCAATCAAGAAAAGTAATGACAAGGATTGCAAAGTAAAAGTACCTACGATCACATCCGTGTCATTCCTCCCCTCCCTCTGAGCATACACTCTCGCCTGGCCGCTACCCTCAGGCTGAACAGCTACAACATGAGCCACATTCCGTCCATCCTCCTCTCTCCGCTGGAAATTACCACGGTCGCGCCCACGACCTCTCTGTGGTTCAACAACTCCAGCAGCACGTCCCTGGCCACCACCGGCCAGCAGAGGACACTTTCTCCTCATGTGATCAGCGGATCCACGATTCCAGCACGAGTTACCAGCTACCACAACAGGAGCATGAACTTACCTCGTCGCTCGAGGACAATCATGCTTAATATGGCCACGCGATCCACATGTCCAACATGCGTTCGGATCAGCTCTTACCTTGCCTCCCTGAGCAGGCGCACCACCACCTCGCTTAGCTGAAGACTGATACTTCTGATCACGTCCCCTCTTGTTCCGTCAACCACCAGAACTATACTCAGCAACTCGCTTACCAGCACTTCTAGAAGATAAACCCAAGTTCATCTCAATGTCCTTTGCTCGACCAACCAGCACATCAAAATCATTATACTCAGCAGCCAGCATATACGTCTTTACTTCCGTCACCAAACCATAACGGAACCTTTCACACCTTTCCCGCTCATCCGGGACAAGCTCAGGTGCGTACTGACTGAGTCGGACAAATTGAATCTCGTACTCAGCCACTGTCATGATCCCTTGCGTGAGAGACATGAATTCCCTTTTCTTTTCATCTAGGTACCTCACACCCAGATACCTTCTCTTGAACACATTCTGAAAGAACGTCCATGTCACATCAGCATCCGCCATCCCAGAGATAGTGGTTGTCCACCAAGTATAAGCATCGTCTTGCAACAATGATACCACACAGCCCAGCTTCTGCACATCAGTGCAATTCATTTGTCCCAAGATTCTCTTGGTACTTTCCAGCCAATACTCAGAACCTTCAGCAGACAAACCTCTGAACTCAGTCCCTCCCAGATTGCGCAAACGCTCCAAAGGTAGTCTAGCATTAGCATCTCCCTGATGCCCAGCTCCTTGAGCTCCAGCTACCGCTGCTCGAAAAGCTCCAGCAATAGCTTGAACCAACATTGACATGTCAGGAACAGCTTGTCCCTGACCAGCTTCAGGTCCTGCGACCCCAGCACGAGCTGCAACATCAGCTCCTTCACCCCCAGCACCACCACCACCAGGCGGAGGAGGTAAATCCACAGCATTTTCAGCATTCTCCTCATTCTCATTTTGAGCCATAGCTCGCGTATTAATCCTCGTTTCTCTACGAGGTGCCATTCACTAACAATGCAATCACAATGCAAATAAACAAAATCAGGCCTAGCAAGGTAAGCAATCCAAGTACTCAAGCTCATTTCCAATTAAAAACAAATCATTACATTAGCTTTGATTTGGCAACGGGTCCCTCTATCATGTTTCACCACAACATTCATCACAATTGTAACATACTTACAATTCACACAACATGCTTTCATTCAACAAGCATACAAAGCATATACACACTCATCACCCACATAACCATTCCCAATTACTCGAGAACTCAGCTCTGATACCACAAAATGTAACCCCCTTAACCCGGCCTAGACGGTTGACCCGAATTAAGAAGTTTACACGGGGAAAACCAAAGTCAACCCGAAAGTCAACCTTGATTAACGACCCTTTTTTTCTTTTTAATCATATCTAAATGCACATTAACCCTAGATATATTCATAAGATCAGCATACTCAAAGATCATCGCAATCAGAAAACATTTAGGGACTCGATTGCACAAATCATGAATTTAGGGACCAAAACGTAAATTCTGAAAATTACAAGGACTTAACCAACTTTTGAGTTACCATAAAATTAGTCATGTTTCATGCTTCTCTGCCAAATTTCAGCTCAAACGGACATCTTAAACTCATTCAATTGCATATACAAAGTTCAAGACAAAAACGCAAGGATTTCAAAACATTTAACCAACAAATTCAGTGCCCAACGGTCGAGTGTTCCGGAACGGGGATGATCCGTTCCGAAACGCGAGACCGTTCCGAAACAGGTTCCGAAACAGGGCTTGGCAGTGGCAAAACCGTTCCGGAACAGTTCCACCCGTTTCGGAACGCCTAGGCCATTTCAAGCCCTCCGTTCCGATACGGTAGCACCTGTTCCGAAACAGGCTGCCCAGATTGCAGAAATTTTGCTGGTTTATTACATAATTGATCCATCAAACATGTTCCAAAGGCAACCAAAACATACCAGCAAGACATTACATACACAAGGAACATAATAGCATCAACCATTCTCAAACATGGCATCAATTAAGCAAATCCCCAATTCTAAAGGCATGCATCTTATGTAGAAAACCATTCAAGCACCATAATACCAAACCAACTTCACAAAGGCCAATTACATGTTCCATCATCAACAACAACATAAAGCCAACTAAATGAGTCCAAAACATCTCCCAAATAAAGAACATAGGTTCCCCATTGCCAAATGCCAAAAGCTAATAGTGTTAAGAAACTTTCACCATACATGAGCTTAGTTCTTCACTTGGATTCTTGACCTCTTGCTGCCCTTATAAGCACTTCAATGCTCTGCATTATTGGTTCAAGAAAAGAGAGAGCGTAAGCAAATATCTTAGTGAGGAATGCTCTTTTAAAACAACTCAATAATGCTTTTATAAAACACCTTTGTAAACCTTAGTTCAAAACAACATTTATACATGCACATAAGCATTTAAAACAAGCATTTCATGCTTCAAATTATTAACATGTCATATTGGCCACAAGTGATAATCATAATCTTTTTCCATCTCAAAATATAATCAACACAAGATCCACACATGGACTTTTAACCACCATTGTGATCTTACAATTCACAAGGACCACACATGGACTTTTAACCATCATTGTGTCCTTAGCACAAGAATCACCCATGGACTTTTAACCACCATGGTGTTCTTACAAATCACAAGGTCCACACAAGGACTTTTAACCACCTTTGTGACCTTAACACAAGAATCACCCATGGACTTTTAACCACCATGGTGTTCTTACAATACACAAGGTCCACACAAGGACTTTTAACCACCTTTGTGACCTTACCATACACAAGGCTCACACAAGGACTTTTAACCACCTTTGTGACCTTAGTACAAGAACCAACCATGGACTTTTAACCACCATGTTGTTCTTAATACAAGAAACACCTATGGACTTTTAACCACCATAGTGTTCTTAACCATTCTCAAGACATCACTTGCCAATATACATCATTTAACAACAATATTCCACTGTTTTAAAGCATTTAACAAAGCCATAATCATCATGCATCGTTATGCATCAAAACCACATTTATCAATGTTCAAAAACAAGAATCTCTTACCTTGAGCATCCTTCAACACATGGCTTATAAAATCAGCAAATAAACATGCTAAAATATGCTTTCAAAACAGAATTTTAAACATGCAAACAAATCACATTGCATTCAATCAACTCATGGTTCATCAACAAGAGAGTTTTTCTGAAAACTTACTCTTGAGCTTAGCAAAGTTGTTTAGACTTATACTAAGCTCCCAAACCTTCAAAACAATGGTTTCAAAGCTAAAAAACAAAATCTACTCACCAATTCCGTTTCGCAACTTGCCGAAACACCGATCAAGCTTCCGGATCACCACCACAAAGATCCGAAGATGTCTCCCCTGTTTTAAACACATCAAAGCAGAGGATTAATGCATCATCATGCATTAATATCTTCAATGAAAACACCTAAACTCGCTGCTCTCATCCACACTCCATTTTCGGCTACCAAACACAACCGAAAACACATCCAAACAACTCCACAACACTACCCAGCCAAGATCCATCAATTCCAAACATTCTTAAACCTCAATTAACATCCAAAAAGGATCTAATCACGTCCTTATACCTCCAGCTATAGCAGATCATCAAGATCATCCCAAAAACAACCAAAAACAAGCAAAACTTAGGAAAATTAACCTATTCGGGATTGCATTAATTAAACCTCAATTTCTCATCAATTATACATTCATTTTACATCAAAATGACATCTCAAAACAGTGCCCAATCAATTCATACGAATTTCATCAAAAATTAACCAAATCTTGCATTTTAAAGCCAAGATCAAGAATACAATTGTAAAACCCTTAATAAAACACAAATCAAGGATTGAGAACTTGGGAATTTCAGTAAAGAACTGAGAATTTAGAGGAGAAGGACGTTCATACCTCCAAACTTGAGTTTCTCCCTTTTTGGAAAAATCAGAGGGAAATTTGCTGGAGAAATGTGTTTGGGTTGAGAGAAAAGTTGAGAGAAAAGAAAATGGAAAATTTGGGAAAAGTTAGTTAAAATGCCAAAATATTTTTTCCCTCCTTTTTCATCTAGTTAAAAACCATTAATTAATTGATTAATATTCAGAAAAATCTGGAGAAACTCTTATTGGGTAAATAGCTCCTTAAAGATTCAAAGTTTCAATCCTTTTTAAAACAGTCACCCAGTTTTCGAAAATTACATTTTGGTCACTAACCCAAAATGTCACACTTCCAAACCTCATTTTGTTAAATTGATTTCACCATTCCCTTATATATAATAAAAGAGGATTTTAAGATATTTTTCCATATTTTTAATGCAACCCGAACTAGGCTTTCCTAAATTCACCCTTTATATTCGAACCACAACCCGACCGGCCCGGTCCAAACCCAAAACTTCTAAGCCCAAAATTGGGGTGTTACATCTTCACTAGACTCTTCTGGTGGAATCTCTCATCACCATACTCACTTGTCTAGCAACACAACTTCCGGTGGAATCTCTCATCACCGTACTCACATGGCGGAATCTCTCATCGCCACAAAGCTTGGGTATTTCACCAAGTCCTACCCGATGGAATGCCCATCATCGAAATATCTCACTTTGGCTTAACCAAAGAGCACGTACGAAATTTTAGTTTATAGTGCACTCTCATCCTATTGACCAATCAATTATATCCGATAAGTTTCTCAACATCTATGCCAATATAATATGTTAAAATATCATCACACCTACTGTTTTTCATGCAAAATAACTCAAAGGTTTTCTCATCACATTTCAAATCATAAATCATACTTTGCTTCAAACCAAAAGCTCAAATCTATTCAATGCAACATTCCATCTCATGACATATCCGCAAGCATAATCTCATGCTTCAAAACATGCATAAAAACAGTAGGAATTTAACAATCTCAAACCATGAGCATGTAAAAGCATTTTAGAGGCAACCACCACTTTAGAGAGATATCGAATCAAGCCATACTTACTTCCGGATTAAAAATCACATGCTTGAAAACCATTTCAAAGCAATTCGCCATTTAAAAATCACATGTACCTTCAATCTAACTCATGCATTTAACCAATGCAAATCTCATGGCAAAGCCATACACATGCTTAATGAAAACAAAAGCATTTCATAAACCACAAATCTCTTATACATTTCTCATAGCATAAAACATCTCAACATTTGGTACATGTGACTAAAGTACAATCTCATAGATTGGCATTTCATATTACATCTTTACTTGGATATGAAAAATAGCTTGACTTAAAGCCAAGTCGTACCCCGGTGGAATCTCACATCACCGGACTCTCATGGCAGTATCTCTCTTCGCCACAAAGCTTGGGTGTTTCACTAAGACCTACCCCGATGGTATCTCTCATCATCAGATTCTCACTTTAGATCAGGATGGCACTACCTACATTGCCCGACTCCAAAGAGCACGTACGAATTTTTAGTTTATAGTGCACTTTCATCCTATTGGTCGACCAATTATATCCGATAATTATCTCATCATTTATGCCAATATGTTACGTTAAAATCATCATCTCACCTACTGTTTTGATGCAACATTTCTCAAATCTTTCTCACCCCTTTTCAAAATCACAATTCATGCATTTCATCTAATCAAAATCTCAAAACTCTTTTCATAGACATGCTATCACATGGGATCAACGCATAACATCTTTTCATGTTATAAATCATGCATAAAATAGTAGGATTTTGTCTAACACAAATCAAGAGCATGTTAAAAGCATTTAGGGGCATCAACCACATATTGAGAGCAAATCTAGCCATACTTACTTCTGGACTTAGGATGATGTTTCAAACCAAACCTAAATCCGCAAACCTTGTTTCCTTGTCCCTCAAAGACTTCTAAAACCATTCGCACTCACCGATTACGTTTCGCTTGCTTGCCGAAATGATATCTAGGCTTTTGGCACCTCCGGATCAACACCAAAAGCGTCCGAAGATATCTCCCTTATTCATTACACATAAGAGCGGAGGATTAATGCATCATCATGCATTGAAATCACCAGCCACTCATTCAAACTCGCTATCCGAAACAACCGAAATTACCTCTAAACTTTCTCAAATCAAAGCCCAGCCATGATCTATCAATTCTAAACAATTCTAAACCTCAATCAACAACAAAAATCACCACAAACACGTCCTTATATCTCCAGCAACAACAGAACACCAAGAACACTCCAAAAACCACAAATCTAGCATCTAAAACATAGGAATCCAAACCTATTTGGGAATCATTTGTTAAAACCTCATTCATAACATCATTTATCATCCAAAATACATTAGAAATCAACCTCAAAACAAAGCTTAACAAAGAGTTACGAAAATCATCAAGATCTCACCAAGAATCTTGAGTTTTACAACAATTTCATGCTTCTAACATTAAAACAACTCAAAAATCATTAACAAAGGATTGATAACTTGGGAATTTCAGTAAAGAACTGATCATTGGAGGAGAAGGATGAAGCTTACGTCTAATGGCTGATTTCTCCTCAATTTGGGCAAGATTTCTTGAAAATCCAAAGTAAAAACAAAAGGATTTAATGAACCAAAGGTTGGAAATCCTTAGGAGAATGAAATATCAGCAAAAGGGATGAAAACCAGAGATTATTTGGTGAGGGAAATGTGTTTGGCTGAGTGGAAGTTGAGAGAAAATGAAAAGAGGATTTTTAGATATTTTTCCATATTTTTAAAGCATCCCGAACTAGGTGTTCCCTAAACCTACCTTAAAGATTCGAACCGTTCTCGACCGGCCCAATTCAACCTCTGAAACATCTAGGCCCAAAACTCGGGCGTTACAACTCTCCCCCACTTAAGAAATTTCGTTCTCGAAATTTACCTAGAGGAAAAAGGTAAGGAAACTGCTTCTTCATGTCATCCATCCTTTCCTACGTGGCTTCCTCAACCCCACGATGTCTCCATACGACTTTGACCAGCTCAATGGTCTTACCCAGAAGAACCTTAGTATTCGAATCCAGAATCTCAACGGGCTCCTCATCATACGTCATGTCTGGATTCAGCTGAACTTCTTCCACGTGCATAACATGCGATGAATCTGATCTATATCTCCGAAGCATGGATACATGAAACACATTATGTATCTTTTCCAACTCCCGAGGTAGTCTCAGCTTGCAGGCAACAGGACCCACGCATTCTATCACCTCATATGGTCCAATGAACCTTGGAATCAATTTTCCCTTCAGGCCAAATCTTATCACCTTCTTCCAAGGTGAAACTTTCAAAAACACACGCTCGCCCACTGCAAACTCTATCTCCTTATGCTCCAAATCCGCGTATGACTTTTGCCGGTCCGATGCTGCCTTCAAATGCTCACAAATGAGCTTCACCTTCTCAGTGGTTCCTTTCAACAAAGCTGGCATCAAGACCAACTTTTGTCCCGTTTCAGCCCAACAAAGAGGAGTTCTGCACTTTCTCCCGTATAAAGACTCATAAGGTGCCATTTGAATGCTTGCCTGATAATTGTTATTATAAGCAAACTCAACCAAAGGCAAGTGCTTCTCCCAAGATCCTTGAAACTCAATAACACATCACCTCAACAAATCCTCAAGCATTTGGATAACACGCTCTGACTGTTTATCCGTCTGCAGATGATAAAAAGTACTGAAATTCAGCCCCGTACCCAAATCTTGATGTAAACATTCCCAGAACCTTGCGGTGAACCTCAGATCTCTATCTGACACTATAGATTTTGGCACTCCATACAATCATACAATCTCAGCAATGTACAACTCTGCAAGCTTATCCAAGGTATACGTAGTATGCACAAGCAAGAAATGTGCACACTTCGTAAGGCGATCCACAATCACCAAAATAGAATTCTTCTTCGATGGCGATAACGGAAAACCAGACACAAAGTTCATAGTTATCCTCTCCCATTTCCATTCTGGGATTCTCAACGGTTGCAACAACCCAAAAGGAACTTGATGTTTAGTCTTAACCCGCTGACAAACCATGCATTTGCTAACAAACTCAGTGACATCTTTCTTCAATCCAACCCAATAGTACTCATCTTTCAAATCACGGTACATCTTCGTACTACCAGGGTGCATAGCAAAAGGACTACTATGAGCTTCAGTTAGAATAGTGCACCTTAACTCAACATCATTCAGCACCACTATCCGACTCCCAAAACATATAACACCATCATCACTGAAACAAAAATCTGAAGGCCTACCTTCTGAGATATCCTGAACACGCGGTACTAGAGAATCATCCAACATCTGTTTATCCTTTATCAACTGAACTAAAGATGGTTTCACTTGCAATTCAGCAACAAGACCACCATCTCGCGATATGCTCAAGTAAGCAAACATCGCTCTCAATTCCACCGCCACCTTTCGACTCAAAGCATCAGCCACAACATTGGCCTTCCCTGGATGATACTCGATCGTTAGATCGTAATCCTTAAGAAACACCACCCAATGTCGTTTCCTAAGATTTAACTCCTTCTAAGACATAAGGTACTTTAAACTTTTTTGATCCGTGTACACAGTACACTTCTCACCATATAAATAATGTCTCCAAATCTTTAAAGCAAAAACCACCGTTGCTAGCTCAATATCATACGTAGGGTAATTACACTCATGCACTTTCAACTGTCGCGATGCATAAGCCATTACCCTTCCCTCTTTCATCAACATACACCCCAAACCAACATAGGATGCGTCACTATACACCACAAACTCTTTTCCTGACTCAAGTTGAACCAAGATAGGAGCTTGCGTCAAAGCTTCCTTTAACTTCTCAAAAGCCTGTTTTCTCGCTTCTGTCCACACAAACTTAATATCCTTTTGTAATAACTTCGTCAAAGGGGCAGCAATCTAAGAAAATCCATGCACGAACCTTCGGTAGTAACCCGCCAACCCAAGGAAACTACGAACTTCATGAATAGACCTAGGAGGCTTCCAATTCACCACCACCTCAATCTTCTGGGGATCAACACGAATCCCCTCAGCCGAAACCATATGGCCAAGAAAAACAACCATCTTCAACCAAAACTCATATTTACTCGGCTTAGCATAAAGTTGATTCTCTAACAGCGCTTGCAAAACGATCTTCGAATGCTCTTCATGCTCCTCCTCGGTACGAGAGTACACAAGGATATCATCGATGAACACCACTACGAACTTATCTAAGAATTCATGAAACACCTTGTTCATCATATCCATGAAAGCAGCAGGGGCATTCGTCAACCCAAACGACATCACTAGAAATTCATATGCCCATATCTCGTTCGAAAGGTTATTTTCGGCATATCTATATCTTTCACCTTCAATTGATAATATCTTGACCGTAGATCTATCTTTGAAAACACAGCCGCTCCTCGAAACTGATAAAAAAGATCATCAATCCTCGGTAAAGGATACTTATTCTTGATAGTCAACTGATTTAGATGACGATAATCAATGCACATTCTCATAGTACCATCCTTCTTCTTAACAAACAATATCGGTGCACCCCCAAGGTGATACACTAGGCCGAATAAAGCCTCGGTCAAGCAACTCTTGAAGTTACATCTTCAACTCCTTCAACTCCTTGGGTGTCATGCGATAGGGAGCAATGGACATCGGAATTGTGTTCTCATACAACTCAATTCCAAATTCAACCTCTCGACTAGGCGGAAAACCTGGTAATTACTCCGAAAACACCCAGGGAATTCACACACGGTCCTTATATCTTGTACATGAACCTCCTTTGTACTAGGAATCATAACAAAGCCCAGATAAGCTTCGCATCCCTAACGCAACATCCGGCTTGCTTCAAGCATCAACACCATATTAGACAGGAATTTCACATTTTCTCCCAACACCACAACTTCATAATCATCCGCAAGTTTCAGCGAAACTCGCTTATTTTCAAAATCCACTATGACCCTATGCTCAACAAGCCAATCCATACCAAGGATTACATCGAACCCATAGAATGGCAATTCCATAAGATCAACTAGAAACACATGCTCTTGCACCTTTAAGGGACATCTCCTATACAATCTTATTGTTACAACCGTCTCACCAAAGGAACTAGTCACACGCATACCCACATCCAAAGACTCAAGAGGCAAACCAAGCATTTGAGCATGTTCACGCAATATGTACGAGTGGGTAGATACAGATTCAATTAAAGAAAGTAATGACAAAGACTGTAAAGTAAAGGTACCTGCGATTACATCCGTGTCATTCCTTCCTTGTCTATGGGCATACACTTTAGCCTGGTCACCACCTTCAGGTTGAACAGCCACCACATGTGCTGCATTTCTCGCACCTTCGTCTCTACGCTGGAAATTGCCACGGCCGCACCCATGGCCTCTATGTGGCTCAGCTGTTCTCACCAGAGCCTGACCCTCTCTCATCAGTTGCGGACAATCTCTTCTCATGTGCCCACGATTACCGCAATTCCAGCACGTACCAAGGTTTCCCCAGCACTCACTAGTGTGCCTCCTACCACACCGATTACACTCAGGTGTCCGTGTGAAAGCATTCAGTCCTTGTTGACCTCTTCTAGGGTTACCCCCTCAACGTCTCACATCCATATGTGACCTTCTATCCTTAGGTCTCTTGAACCAATCTCTACCAATGTCATGATCCACAGCTCGTTTCCCCGAACTAGATCCTCCCGCTCGACTTGCCAGGCCAAGGTTCAGCTCAATGTCCTTGGCTCGAGTGACCAGAACATCAAAATCAGTATAGTCTGATGCGAGCATATATGTTTTTACATCAACCACCAGCCCATATCTGAACCGTTCACACCTCTCTCGTTCACTAGGGATCAGCTCGGGTGCATATTGGCTAAGTGTTGGAGTATGCCCAAAGAGCAATCATATGATGATTGAATAGACATACTATTTTACTAGATTTATCAAGTAATGGCATTGTCATTATTATCATTTGGTATGTTTCTGTGAATCAAACTAACCATTGGATAATAATGTCCATACAATAATACGATTATTGTTAAATAGGATCCTTAGTCGAATATTATTACGGGTATGGATAGTGATAATAAATAAAGACTAATATGTGGTTGATTGATAACAAGTATTGTCATTGACATAGAGATGTCAAAATCAACACATAAGTATTTGTTAGAGAACAACATACTGGATTGACCCGCTATGAGCATGTTTCTTGGGTAATTATGTGGCAGTCACAACATTGCTCATGATAAACATATGTATAATCCTCAGACTTGAGATCAACATGATTTCAACATAAAGATTTACGCATTTTGACATAGTCAAACGTGTGTCGTAACTGACTACATTATAAAGACTGATGATTGGATACGTAATGACCTATGTAGTCAAATATGGTTGATCAAGAAAGGAATTGTCCCTCCTACATAATGGGAGAAATATCTTCGGCCACTTGATTGAGTGAGATTAGAAAATACATGGCCATGCTCGAATATTATGATATGCGATATCATAGAGATTCGTTTATCATAATCTACTCAAGACATCAAGAAACACTAGATGGACACCGCAAGTGTGACTAACCCATGACTTGTGTTCATCTAAGATATAAAGGACAAAAAGATGAAATACATAAAGGAAGTTTATTCAGGAATTAGGAAAGTCAAACCATGACTTCATGCAACTTAGGTAGCAATGATGTATTGCTAGATGCCACTCATTGTTTGTAAAATTAGAACAGTTCTAATTTTGTTGCTAACGTTGCATGAACCTACAAGGGTCACACCCTTCGAATGAAACGGACAAAAAAAATGGAAACCATACTCCCTATTTTAGGGAGGTTGCCGAAAATCCCCTATGGGATAGGGGAAATCGACAACTCCCTTAAATGGGAATAATATTGGATAAATATTATATTTATCAGATATTATTTAGAGTATGGAAAATATTTAGAGACTTAAATATTATAGAATAAGATTCTAGAAATTTAAATATATATTTGTAATTTATATAATGTATATTTAATTCCAAGTTTATGTAGAATTAGATTCTACATAATTAAAAAATATATATTTAAATATATTTAAATCTAAGTAAAGATAGAATGAGATTCTATATAATAAATATATATATATATATGGATTAAATATAATGTATATTTAAATCCATGTTTTATGTAGAATAAGATTCTACATAATTAAATATATATTTCATTTAATATTATTAAATATAATGTATATTTAATATAAACCAATTTCAAGTAGAATTAGATTCTATGAATTTTGGTTGATCTTGGATTTAAGGTATTCAACTAGAATTAAGTCTCTGAATACTATTTAAAGGGACAAGGGCTAGCAACCAACTCATCCCTATTCCTCCTTGCAAATTTCGACATATCCTTGGGAATTCCCCTCTGGAATTTTAAAAGGTCGTTGCGAACCTGTGATGATTCCAGTTATACTTGACGTGGTTATTCCGACATACCGTCAGTTTTTCCAGTTTCTAGAATTTTAAAAGGTAACTCTTCATCTTTTCACCCCAGATTCGTTCCTGTACATGGATCCTGGCTGGATTACGTCGGATTAATTTTTCTGCTGCGCCACGAGGCGTGCCGACGTGACCCAACAGTGGTATCAGAGCCACTTGTATCATACGAATTCGGACTTAAATTCTTGGGTGATGTTTATGTATGAGATGCATACTGTTTGATTCGATTTAGATATTTATCGTTTATCGTATCACACCTAATAAAGACTTATTTCGATTATCACTGAATGATTAAGAGTTAATCATAACTATGTTAGGTTGCTTCAATGTTAAATGTTAACATGTTGAGACTAATAGTTAGTCTAGAGAACAAGTAGTTGTTCGTAGTTTCATAGATTTATGAAATCTCTGAAAGGGCTTCTAATTTGATAAAAGTTATCAAACTATCTTTCACGATGAATCCATAAGAGTTATGGTTAGACGTTATGAAAAAATGCATGTCTAGGATTGGCATCATCAAAGACCTGGTACTTAAGTGTGCCTAGTGCGCCACCTCTCTTTCATGTTGACCTACCTGGTGCATTTGTTCGTTAACGCAAATGGTTTATGAAACTTCGTGATCCTTCTTTGGCCCATTAATCGCAACATAGGGTAATTAGTTTAAAACTCCGTAAACACGTCGTTACTTTGTTCGCACGATGTTTGAAATGCATGTTAGATTGCACGGTGTTTGTTTTGCATGGTTATAGCCCATTGCCTTTATAGTTTTGGTTTTTATAAATACGACCTGCGTTTCGTGCCTTTCTGTATCTTCTGTTGTACTTATCTTCTCATCTCACTCCATCGCATGTAACGCGAGTTTTTGAAAATTGTAACTATTCATGGAGATAAAGCAAGGACCAACATAGCAGCGTGGTGGGCCTTCCCTGGTGGACCAGGCGTTTCAGAAGCAGATTCTATCTTCAGTAGAATGGTCCTCCCATTGGCTTGGGACGAGTCGCCTTAGGTTAAAAAGGGTTATAATCATTGCATATTTATTTATCACTTATATTTACCTTGTATGTGATGCAATGGATGTTTTATAAGTATGATTAAACATAGTTCTATTGATAGGATCAATGTTAAAATGATGAGATAATTAAGTAAATCCCTTACTATAATTCTAAGTCTGTTTTAACCATCCAATATTTACCCTCGTTAAAGCTTCGATCGATATAATGCGAGCTTTGCCAAAGCAATGTCACATTTATCTATCTTAGTTAAACGCGAAGAATAAGCTAGTGATATTCTCTGGTTGAGATATTGGTATTGACTTAGCTGGGTTGTTCTAATAGGATTAGAAAACCTAGTGGTTAAAAGTTTTGGTTAATCATAAGATGATTTGAAGAACAAGAGTTGTTCGCCAAACGATGAGGAATTACATGAGATGTAATTAGTAAGGTGTTACTTACCTAAATAAACATTTCCTAAAAGACTGTCCAAAGCTGATTTAGGAATGGTGAAATACAGATCTTCACTCACTAGAAAAACTATCGAAACGTTTTTCCGAAATTAAAACTAGAGGGTTTTTAATTTTGAAGAAAATAGTGGGAGTAAATTTATAGTAAAGACCTATCTATAAATTTTAAAATTTAGTAAAACTTATGTAGCATATTTTCTTTGTTGTAGAATTAATGGTAAATAATACTCTATCTCTGCGATCTATCCTTGAGAAGGATAAGCTCAATGGCATAAACTTCCTTTACTGGTTCCGCAATTTGAGAATTGTTATCAAACAGGAAAAGAAGGAATATGTCATTGAAGAACTTGTTCCTGATGAACCGGTTGCAACTGCTTCCAGAGCTGACAAAGACAAGTTTAAGAAACACATGGACGACATGCTAGATGTCGGTTGTCTTATGCTTGCCTCCATGACCCCTGAGCTTCAGAAGCAACATGAGGACATGGTAGCTTATGATATGATTCAAAATCTCAAGGAGATTTATGAAGGGCAAGCTCGTCAAGAGAGGTACGAGACCTCTAAAGCTCTGTTTCAAAGCAAGATGAGCGAGGGATCTCCCATAGGAGCTCACGTCATCAAAATAATGGGCTACATCCAAACGTTGGAGAAGCTCGACTTTTCGCTGGAAGACGAATTAGCTACTGATGTCATCCTGCAATCGTTTTCGGATAGTATCAAAATTTCAAATATAATGAAATTAACAAGACGCTGCCACAGTTGCTCGGCATGTTGAGAACTGTTGAAATCAACCTGAAGAAGGTAGGACCTAAACCTGTTCTGATGGTCCGCAAGGGCAAGAAGAAAGGTAAATCGACAGCAAAGTCTAAAGGTGATGGTAAGACCAAAACCGATGGAAAGGAGGCATTGAAACCTAAGAAGGGAATCAAGAAGGATGGAAAATGTTTCCATTGCGGCAAGACCGGACATTGGAAGAGAAACTGCCCCACACACCTACAAGAAGTCAATAAAGCAAAAACGAGTGAGGCATCAACCTCAGAGGCTTCTAAAGAGAAGGCATCAGAATAGACTTGGACTTGCGAATGGAAATAAAGCAATACTTGCTACATCATCCATTAGGACATGTGTTTTTGCTTTAAATAGATTTGTTTTAGTTTTTAAGGTTATTATTTTGTGCCTAAGTTTTAGTTATCTTGTAAGGACAATATATTTTTAATTTTGAGATTATTTAAATAAATGTTATTTTTTAATCTCTTATGGCACAATGAATCAATGATCTTTAAACTAATCAAATCAATAATATTTATAAGATAAATAAAACAAATGACTAATCTCAAACTCATAAAAAGTATTAAGGTAATTTGATGAGATCAAATTCAAGAATATTTAAAGTTTGATGAACTTTCAAAGAATATGGGATTGTCCCATAATTAAATCCCACAAGTGGAACGAAAAAGTCTTTGAAAGAGAATCAAATATGTTAGACATGTTTTGATTCAGAACAAGTCAATTTCGACTTCTTTACACACTAGAAAAACAACTCTCATACGTAATCGTGTTTTTTTCTTTTCGAAACGTCATATAAGATATGGACTAAGAATTGTTCTAGAATACCTTTGAAGTTTTAAGGTTACTTACATGTTAAAATGTTTACAAAGTTCGAACCTTAAAAACTTCATTTGTTGTTTATCCTAACGAGAACAAAGCGTTTGTTTCTCAAACGAGAGTTTATCTTGAAAAAGATTTATTCTCACAAAGGGATATTATTTCTTCAACTTTAACGAGAACAAAATATTTGTTGCTCAAACGATAGTTTATCTCGAAAGAGAATACTTATCACTAAGGGATTTCATTTTTCAACGAGAACAAAATGTTTGTTGCTCAAACGAGAGTTTCTCTCGAAAGAGATTACTTCTCACAAAAGGAAAATGGAATTTGGAATGTGAAGAAATTGTAGACAACAAATTTATGAACCAAAGATTGAGAATGTTCCACAAATGATCAAGGAACATTGGAACAAAACACAACCATTATGCTGATCATTAAGTGAATACCATATACTTGAGAAATATGGATTTCTCACTATCCGTACATGGAAACACACTTCTTTTCGGATCAAGATAAAGATTAGGTCTTATCAGAAAGCAATGGTGAGCCCAAAATTCGAGAAATGGCTAAGAGCCATGAGATATGAGATGGTATCCATGTCTAAAACCAAGTATAGACTTTGGTTACCTAAAAGGGTAAAACCTAAAAGGTATGGATGAGTTTTTCAAAAAGGAAAAACCGACATGGATGATAAAACATACAAAGGATGATTTGTCGCTAAAAGTATTCGACAAACTTCATAGTATAGACTATGCAAGTGTGACTAACCCATGACTTGTGTTCACCTAAGATATAAAGGACAAAAGGATGAAATACATAAAGGAAGTTTATTCAGGAATTAGGAAAGTCAAACCATGACTTCATGCAACTTAGGTAGCAATGATGTATTGCTAGATGCCACTCATTGTTTGTAAAATTAGAACAGTTCTAATTTTGTTGCTAACGTTGCATGAACCTACAAGGGTCACACCCTTCGAATGAAACGAACAAAAAAAATGGAAACCATACTCCCTATTTTAGGGAGGTTGCCGAAAGTCCCCTATGGGATAGGGGAAATCGACAACTCCCTTAAATGGGAATAATATTGGATAAATATTGTATTTATCAGATATTATTTAGAGTATGGAAAATATTTAGAGACTTAAATATTATAGAATAAGATTCTAGACATTTAAATAAATATTTGGAATTTATATAATGTATATTTAATTCCAAGTTTATGTAGAATTAGATTCTACATAATTAAAAATTATATGTTTAAATATATTTAAATCCAAGTAAAGATAGAATGAGATTCTATATAATAAAAATATATATATTATGATAAAATATAATGTACATTTAAATCCATGTTTTATGTAGAATAAGATTCTACATAATTAAATATATATATATATATATTTCATTTACTATTATCAAATATAATGTATATTTACTATAAACCAATTTCAAGTAGAATTAGATTCTATGAGTTTTGGTTGAACTTGGATTTAAGGTATTCAACTAGAATTAAGTCTCTGAATACTATTTAAAGGGACAAGGGCTAGCAACCAAATCATCCATATTCCTCCTTGCAAATTTCGACCTATCCATGGTAATTCCCCTCTGGAATTTTCGATAAGTCCTGATTTCTTCTGAGAAGTTGTTCGATATTTTTCTGGTGTTCCTCTCGCCCCGTAACAAATTCCTGGCGATTTCCTAGTTCGTATCCAAGTCCCGGTAGAACCCCTGGTCGATTTCAGACTCCCTCAGGAATCCCTGGAGGGATTTCGACTTCTCCCTGAAAGGTGTTCAAACCTGTCGAAATTTATACCCAAGTGTTAGGGAGGCGGAAACTTTGTTTGTTTTGTTCGGGTGGACTCCGTAGAGGTCATTGCGAACTTGTGACGATTCCGGTTTTACTTGACGTGGTTATTCCGACATACCGTCAGTTTTCCAGTTTCCAGAATTTTAAAAGGTAACTCTTCATCTTTTCACCCCGGGTTCGTTCCTGGCTGGATTACGTCGGATTAATTTTTCCGCTGCGCCACGGGGCGTGCCGACGTGACCCAACACTAAGGCTTACAAACTGCACCTCATACTCCGCCACTGACATACTCCCTTGCACTAGGTACATGAACTCCCTCTTTTTCTTATCCAGGTAGCGGACTCCCAAGTACTTTCGCTTGAACGCATTCAAGAAGAATGTCCACGTCACCTCATCATCATCCAACACCGCTATTGTGGTTGTCCACCACGTATACGCATCATCGTGCAGCAGGGACACAATACATCCCAATTTCTGAGCATTGTTACAGTTTAGCTGCCCGAGAATCCTCTTGGTACTCTCTAACCAAGACTCAAACCTTCTGGGGCCAGTCCCCTGAACTCAGTCCCTATTAGATTATAGAGTCGCTCCAATGGCAGACTCACACTAGCACCAGCCTGAGGTGCAGCCGCATGAGCTCCAGCTACTGCTGCCTGAAAAGCTCCAACAATAGCTTGTATTAAAACTGACATATCAGGGGCAGTTTACCCTTGTACTCCCTCGGGTCTAGCAACCCCTACTCCAGCTCCCGCAGCACCAACCCCCGCTCCACCACCACAGGGTGGTCCACCAGGAGGAGGAGGTGGTAGGTTCTCAACATGCTCATCATTCTCATTCTCCGCCGCAGCACGTGCATTAACTCTAAGCTCTCTATGTGGCCCCATTTAAAAGCAATGCAACTATCAAAATGCAATAAATTCAATTAGGCAATATAAGGTAAGAAATCCAAGTACTCAAGCTCATTTTCAAAACAATTCTTTCCAATAGTAATGACATGGAAATGGGATCCCCAACCATACCCAAACATAGCATAGCATCACAGATTCATCTCAATCTATCATCGTGCATGCATTACATCTCATTAGAGCTAGAACATCAACAATCACACATCATGCTTTCAACAAAAAGTCATAATCATTCATATTCACACCCATTATACACTTACCAAGCCCCAAATATTCACAAACCTGGCTCTGATACCAACAAATGTAACCCTCATAGCCCGACATAGACGCTTGACCCAAACTACGAAGATTACACGGGGAAAACCAAAATCAACCCGAAAGTCAACCTTGATTAACGATCTTTTTTTCTTTTTATCTTTTATAAATGCATTATTAATCCTATGTGATCACCCAAGATCATAGGAAGGAAAGGCACATCGATCGGAATTCATTTAGGGGTTTAATTGTAAGAATTAGACTTTTCGGGACCAAAACGTAAATTTTGTAAATTACGAGGACCTTGCAGATTTTACGTTTACCAATATTGAAAGATTCATTTTCATGCATCTCTATCAAATATCAACTTAATCAGACATTCCATGTAACCCCCTTAACCCGGCCCAGACGGATGAACCGAATTAAGAAGTTTACACGGGGAAAACCAAAGTCAACCCGAAAGTCAACCTTGATTAACGACCCTTTTTTTCTTTTTAATCTTGTCTAGATGCACATTATCCCTAGATATGATCATACATTCAGCGTACTCAATGATCATAACCATCAGAGAACATTCAGGGACCCAATTGCACAAATTGCAACTTTAGGGACCAAATTGTAAATTCTGAAAATTATAAGGACTTAACCCAAATTAAAGTTACCAATATGAAATTCGTCATGTTTCATGCTTCCCTGTCAAATTTCAGCTCAAACGGACATCTTAAACTCATCCAATCGCATATACAAAGTTCAGGACCAAAACGCAAGGTTTTCAAAACATTTAACCAACAATTTTAGTGCCAAACGGTCGAGTGTTTCGGAACAGGGAAGACCCGTTCCGAAACACGGGACTGTTCCGAAACTGGTACCGAAACGGGGCCTGGCAGTAGCCAAACCGTTCCGGAACAGTGTCTTCCTTTTCGGAACGCCCAGGCCATTTTAGGCCCCCGTTCCGATACGGTAGCACCTGTTCCGAAACAGGTTGCCCAGATTGCAGAAATATTGCTGGTTTATCATACAATTGACCCATCAAACATGCTCCAAATGCAACCAAACTTTACCAGCAAGTCATTCAACATACAAGGAACATAATTGCATCAACCAAACAACAACATGGCATCAATTATGAAAATCCCCAATTCTATAGGCAAGCATCCTATAAGGCAAACCATGAAATCCTCAAATCATCAAAACACATACCAAGAGGCCAATCACAAGTTCTAGCATTACAACAACATAAAACCAATCTTGTCCAACATACACAATCTCATTAAACATCAATATAAGAGATTCTCCCCCCATTGCCTTTATTATCTATAGCTATTAACCGAGACATACATCTCAAGTGGAGCTCTCCTTGAATCCCTTGCTTCTCGCTGTTCCAACTTCAATTATCTGCATTGATGGACAAAAAGGAGCGTAAGCACATAATGCTTAGTGAGGAATGCTCAAAACCAAAACACCATCAATGCAGCGAGTCATAAAACCACTTTTAAAAGCAAACTCGATTTGATAAACCAAAGCAATGTTTGAAAATCCTTTTCAACAACATGCTTAAAATCATGCATTGATCAACATGAAAACCAACCCTTAGCTTAGAAAGCTAAGTAAACCTTTTCAAAGCATAAACTTGAAAAACCATCAATTTAACCATTCCATGCATGAACATCATATGCAAGGTTAAATACAAAATCCTTGGAAAACACTTCCACTTCACATCATACTTTTCTCATACATTGAAAATCATTTCAAAGCAAGAACCTTTAAAAAAAACCAATTACTCATTCAATCTAACACGTGCATTAAACAAATGCAACATATGAACCACATCATCAATATTTGCATCACATGCCTTTAAAAACAAGTCTTCGTAAGACTTCAATGCATTAAAGAGGTTTCATGCACACATGCACCATTCTCAATAGATAAACAACACTTGTTCAAGCTAACAAGTAATACATGCATTCATAAATCATTATACACCTCTCATGCAACCATACATCATTTCAAGCATCTCATGCTTCATTATAATCAAGAACATTATATTGGCTTCCAAGTGATAAACCACATCCACTTTTCAACTCAACATCCAATCGGATACGCGGATCACAAGCGTTGTCCCCACGCTTCATACACACTACCAATCTCAAGGTCCCCAAATGGAATTTTAACCACCATTTGACCTTACCATACAAAAGGCCCTCATATTGAATTTTAACCACCATATGGCCTTAACATTCACAAGGTTCTTATATGGAATTTTAACCACCATATAACCTTAACACTCACAAGATCCTCATATGGAATTTTAACCACCATATGACCTTAACATGCACAAGGTCCCCATATGGAATTTTAACCACCATATGACCTTAGCATCAACCATTGGTAGTTGTATAACATCACTAACGAGATCCGGGACATACTTCACAAGATCCTCACATGGACTTTACACCACCATTGTGATCTTAACAAGCACAAGGTCCTCAAATGGAATTTTAACCACCATTATAACCTTTGCTTACCCAAGGTCCTCAAATGGAATTTTAACCACCATTATGACCTTAACACAAGACCCACCCATGGAATTTTAACCACCATGGTGTTCTTAACCATCTCGTTAGTGTACTTGGATGGAGTTACCAGTTCACTCTCAACCACTCCACATCCAAGGCGACTTTATTCACGGTGCACCCAATCCTATAGCCGGCTAACTATATCCGATTTAAGTAACCAAGAACCACTTACATCACTTGCCAATATAACTATCTTACCACATTAATCCATTGATTTACAAGCATAACCAAAATGCGAAAACCACCATTTACCATCATCAATCCACTATTTTTGAAGCATCACACAAAGCCATTAAACAACATGCAACACTATGCATAAATTCCACAATTCCAATGTACAAAAACAAGGATCTCTTACCTTGAGCATCCTTCACACATGGCTTTCAAAACCAGCATTAAACCATGCTAAAATATGCTTTCAAAACAGAATTTAAAACATGCAAATCACATGCATTGCATCCAACAATCACAAGTGCTTTAAAAACCATTTCATAGCACAACCAAGAGAGAAATTCCATTTACTTACTCTTGAGCTTAGCTAAGTTGTTTAGACTTAAACTAAGCTCCCAAAACCTTCAAACCTTGGTTTTAAAGCCGAAAACCCAACTTCACTCACCGATACACAAAACAAGGCTAACCAACAAGCCTTCCTAGCATCTGAAACCTTCCACACCACCTCTAATGCTCACGGATCAATCTCCCCTGTTTCAAGCACACAACAACAAAGGATTAATGCATCATTATGCATTAAAAACACCAGCCATACAACTCAACACGCTGCTCCTTGCAAAAACAACAATTCGGCTACCAAACACAACAGAAAACACCCCCAAACACAACCAAAACTTAGCCCAGCCAAGATCCATCACTTCTAACCATTTATAAACATCACTTAACATTCAAAATGATCCCAATCACGTCCTTATACCTCCAGCAATAACAGATCATCAAGATCACTCCAAAAACCAACAAAAACTCAAGCAAAACTTAGGAAAAATTAACCTATTCGGGATTGCATTGATTAAACCTCAACTTCTCATCAATTTAACATTCATTTAACATCAAAAAGACACCTCAAAACCATGCCCAATCAGATCATACGAAAATTCATCAAAATCAATCAAATCTTGCATTGTAAAGCCAAGATCAAGAATACCTTTGCAAAACCTTTAACAAAACACAATTCAAGGATTGAGAACTTGGGAATTTCAGTAAAGAACTGAGAGTTTAGAGGAGAAGGACGTTCTTACCTCCAAACTTGAGTTTCTCCCTTTTTGGAACCAAATTCTTGAAAATCCAAATAGCAAATGCAAAGGTTTTGTTGAAGAGATGATTGAAGATCAAAAGAGAATTGAAATGAGTTATTTAGGTGACAAAATCAGAGGGAAAAGCTCTGGAGAAAAGATGTTTGGTTTGAGAGAAAATGAAAATGGAAATTTGGAAAGTTAGTTAGGAAATGTCAAAATATCTTCCCTCCACTTTTCTTTTATTTTAAAACCATTAATAAATCATTTAATATCTTAGAAAAATCTGGAGAAACTCCTTTTGGGTAAATAGCTCCTTAAAGATTCAAAGTTTCAATCCTTTTTAAAACAGTCACCCAGTTTTCAAAAATTACATTTTGGTCACTAACCCAAAATGTCACCCTTCCAAACCTCATTTTGTAAAATTGATTTCACCTTTCTCTTATATATAATAAAAGAGGATTTTAAGACATTTTCCATATTTTTAATGCAACCCGAACTAGGCTTTCCTAAAAATCACCTTTTATATTCGAACCGCAACCCGACCGGTCCGGTCCAAACCCAAAACTTCTAAGCCCAAAATTGGGGCGTTAAAACTCTCCCCCTCTTAGGAAATTTCGTCCTCGAAATTTCAACTGGCGAAAAGAGAACAACCAACCTTCTCAAAGCAACACACAAGGCAACACAGGAGACTTAACCACCACTGAACACTCTCCTCACAAAACTTCACCCAAACTCAATACCACCACAAAATATTCATGAACTCCAGAACACTCCAATGCTAACCACACCTTAACCTTTCACAAAGTGACACCAACCAAAACCAGATCAGCCACCATGTAACCCACAACCTTCACTGCTTCCAAAAACCCCTTGCACAACTGCTCAACCTCTTCCAAAGGTTACTTCAACAAGCAAGAATTCTCAAACATCAACTGCTTACTCAAACTTCTCAACGCATTGTTGGCACTACTTCACATCCACCGCTATCATTACCATAACGATTCCCCAGGACTACTCACCCAATATCCAAAAATTACATCACCAAAACCCCAACATTGACTCCGCCAGCCGTTCCACACACCACCAGCTGACCTCAACAGGAACTTACTTAATCACAACCAGCCAACCATTTCTCACAAGAACTCGCCCAACCAACAATGGCATTTGATCTTACATTGCCTTTCCACTTCAAGCTTTAACTACAACACTTGCCTTACTAGAACATCGCCCAACCTACACATACATATTTAGGTTACGAAACTTCTATTCTCCTAGGCTAATCCTTTTCTACAACCCACAACACAACATCTTCTCAACTCTTCGAAGGTTGCTACGAACCCTCATTTACGAAAACAACCCTTCTACTACCATACCAAGCCCAAATTATCTCAGCACTCTGGAACACATCCACTAACCTGCAACATCACTTAACACCAAGGAACTACCACTTCTACTAGCTATTCAAAACCACTTGACCGATTCTAACTTCAATCGGTAATCTCCTCACCACCACACCGCTAAACCCATCATCAACCCTAATCCCATCACAACACTAACAGACCCGATTAGCTATTAGCGAGTGTGAACGTTCGTATGCATGATCACCAATATGCCCTATCAATGCCTGATGTACATGTATGCAAAACCTCTAATGTCATGCCACATGTATGCATGGACCAGTACATATGTAATATGCATATAACAAATGATTTTAACTGTGCATGTATGTCAGTTCACACCCACCAATAACATCCTCAGAATCCGACTAAGAACAACCTCATATCTCACTTCTAACTTGACCAACTTCACCATCCTAGCAACCCATTATCCACAAGATACTCACTAATGCCCTCTTCACACTAAAGATGTTTTCAAACAACAACAACTACTACCCCAAACATGCTAGCAACGAGGCCATACTATCTACGCAAGGAAAAACCAAACCAAAACCAACTAGGATACTAAAGCAAAGGTTACTTAACAAGGTTACCTGAAAACACATCACCACCCTGGAGCTTCAACAGACGAGCTCTCTTTCTCGCAGAACCATCATTCTCCAGCCGCACCGCTGCAGCATCAGCTAACACACAAAGGTCATCACCATCGCCTTGCAGTAAAGAACCCTGGCTATCCCGAGCCAACTTCAAACAATCTCGTCTCGTATGTCCAACAGACCCACAATTCCAGCAGATTCCACTTCCCAAACTCTTCACAACTTTCTGATCTCCTTGCCACCTTCGAACCTTGTCTCGGCCGTGCCCACGACCCTTCAGAGACCCTTCTGCTACCACTGAAGCTGATCTCACCACTTGAGGACAATTTCGCTTCATATGCTCCTTAGAACCACAGTTCCAACAAGCACCTGCACCCCAACAACCTCCAACATGGCGCCTTCCACAACGGTCACACACCGGTAACTGAGCTTCCACTCCTTGATCATGCAGCACTTGCCCCAGATTTGCACTACCACTCAGACTTTGATTCAAGCAAAACCTCCCATCACGTAGCCTCTTACGCTGACCACTCCGGAGGTCAGTACTCGCAACTCTCTCGCTTAAACCTTTCCCACCTTCATAAACAGAAACCACACCCTCACATTGCTTAACCCTTGGGAATTTACCTCCAAGATACCTTTCATAAAAGGCAGACACAAAGAAGTCCCAATCAATATCTTGGATGTGCGATGCCACCGCTACGGATGTCCACCAGGTACAAGCGTCCTCCAGCATCAATGAGACAACACTTCCCAGCTTACAGGCATAGTCACAACCTTCCTGATCCAAAATTAGAACCACACTGGCCAACCAGGCCTCGAACGTCTCAGGTGTCGAACCATGATACTCCACAACTCTCAAATCATGTAAACGCTGTTTCGACAAACCCGCACATCCCACAACCAGCACGTCTACAAGCCTTACTTTTTCCACAGTCTGAGATGTTCCCAACACCTCTTGAACAATAGGTGATGAACTCTTCATCACAGAACCAGCTTCTTCCTCCTGCCTCACTACCTCAACTCCAGGCACAGAAGACTGAGACGAAACACTTCCATAAAAAGGTGAATTCCACGCCTTAACAACCTGCTCTAAGGCAGTAACCATCTCACCTAACTGCCATTCTTTCATCGATTTCACCATGCTATTAACAGCAAACAATCACAACAAAACAAACAAATCGGTCAGACCAGCTTTGAGAAAGGATTCAAACTCCAACTCCAAAATAACACAATAGCTATAATAATAAGGCAATGGGTATCCCGAATTCTCCCCTTTTTCATGACATATCAGTCAATAGAAACATGGATATCAAAACATCAAGCATATCAAACAACATACTCGATCATGCTTTCATCAAACAACATCCATTCGCAACAGCATAGCATCATCAATATCATACCCATTACACTTCCATCATTCATAAAATCAGCTCACAACACCAGCATATCATCAGCACGAATCCACATTAACTCAATGAAGATCCACAATCAACAAGCATGCTTAAAAACATCATCAATTTACTCAAAAATACGCATTTCAACCGGCTTTCAACTACACACCAGCATAAACATCATACACTTATTACAACAATTAACCATTTTCCCCAAGCATTCGCAACTTAGCTCTGATACCACCAAATGTAACCCCCTTAAACTGGCCCAGACGGATGAACCGAATTAAGAAGTTTACACGGGGAAAACTAAAGTCAACCCGAAAGTCAACCTTGATTAACGACCCTTTTTTTCTTTTTAATCTTGTCTAGATGCACATTATCCCTAGATATGATCATAAATTCAGCGTACTCAAAGATCATAACCATCAGAGAACATTCAGGGACCCAATTGCAAAAATTACAAATTTAGGGACCAAATTGTAAATTCTGAAAATTATAAGAACTTAACCCAAATTAAAGTTACCAATATGAAATTAGTCATGTTTCATGCTTCCCTGTCAAATTTCAGCTCAAACGGACATCTTAAACTCATCCAATCGCATATACAAAGTTCAGGACCAAAATGCAAGGTTTTCAAAACATTTAACCAACAATTTCAGTGCCCAACGGTCGAGTGTTTCGGAACAGGGAAGACCCGTTCCGAAATGCGGGACCATTCCGAAACTGGTACCGAAACGGGGCCTGGCAGTAGCCAAACCGTTACGGAACATTGTCTTCCGTTTCGGAACGCCCAGGCCATTTCAGGCCCCCGTTCCGATACGGTAGCACCTGTTCCGAAACAGGTTGCCCAGATTGCAGAAATATTGCTGGTTTATCATACAATTGACCCATCAAACATGCTCCAAATGCAACCAAACTTTACCAGCAAGTCATTCAACATACAAGGAACATAATTGCATCAACCAAACAACAACATGGCATCAATTATGAAAATCCCCAATTCTATAGGCAAACATCCTATAAGGCAAACCATGAAATCCTCAAATCATCAAAACACATACCAAGAGGCCAATCACAAGTTCTAGCATTACAACAACATAAAACCAATCTTGTCCAACATACACAATCTCATTAAACATCAACATAAGAGATTCTCCCCACCCATTGCCTTTATTATCTATAGCTATTAACCGAGACATACATCTCAAGTGGAGCTCTCCTTGAATCCCTTGCTTCTCGCTGTTCCAACTTCAATTATCTGCATTGATGGACAAAAAGGAGCGTAAGCACATAATGCTTAGTGAGGAATGCTCAAAACCAAAACACCATCAATGCAGCGAGTCATAAAACCACTTTTAAAAGCAAACTCGATTTGATAAACCAAAGCAATGTTTGAAAATCCTTTTCAACAACATGCTTAAAATCATGCATTGATCAACATGAAAACCAACCCTTAGCTTAGAAAGCTAAGTAAACCTTTTCAAAGCATAAACTTGCAAAACCATCAATTTAACCATTCCATGCATGAACATCATATGCAAGGTTGAATACAAAATCCTTGGAAAACACTTCCACTTCACATCATACTTTTCTCATACATTGAAAATCATTTCAAAGCAAGAACTTTTTTAAAAAAAAACCAATTACTCATTCAATCTAACACGTGCATTAAACAAATGCAACATATGAACCACATCATCAATATTTGCATCACATGCCTTTAAAAACAAGTCTTCGTAAGACTTCAATGCATTAAAGAGGTTTCATGCACACATGCACCATTCTCAATAGATAAACAACACTTGTTCAAGCTAACAAGTAATACATGCATTCATAAATCATTATACACCTCTCATGCAACCATATATCATTTCAAGCATCTCATGCTTCATTATAATCAAGAACATTATATTGGCTTCCAAGTGATAAACCACATCCACTTTTCAACTCAACATCCAATCGGATACGCGGATCACAAGCGTTGTCCCCACGCTTCATACACACTACCAATCTCAAGGTCCCCAAATGGAATTTTAACCACCATTTGACCTTACCATACACAAGGCCCTCATATGGAATTTTAACCACCATATGGCCTTAACATTCACAAGGTTCTCATATGGAATTTTAACCACCATATAACCTTAACACTCACAAGATCCTCATATGGAATTTTAACCACCATATGACCTTAACATGCACAAGGTCCCCATATGGAATTTTAACCACCATATGACCTTAGCATCAACCATTGGTAGTTGTATAACATCACTAACGAGATCCGGGACATACTTCACAAGATCCACACATGGACTTTACACCACCATTGTGATCTTAACAAGCACAAGCTCCTCAAATGGAATTTTAACCACTATTATAACCTTTGCTTACCCAAGGTCCTCAAATGGAATTTTAACCACCATTATGACCTTAACACAAGACCCACCCATGGAATTTTAACCTCCCTTGTGTTCTTAACCATCTCGTTAGTGTACTTGGATGGAGTTACCGGTTCACTCTCAACCACTTCACATCCAAGGCGACTTTATTCACGGTGCACCCAATCCTATAGCCGGCTAACTATATCCGATTTAAGTAACCAAGAACCACTTACATCACTTGCCAATATAACTATATTACCACATTAATCCATTGATTTACAAGCATAACAAAAATGCGAAAACCACCATTTACCATCATCAATCCACTGTTTTTGAAGCATCACACAAAGCCATTAAACAACATGCAACACTATGCATAAATTCCACAATTCCAATATAAAAAAACAAGGATCTCTTACCTTGAGCATCTTTCACACATGGCTTTCAAAACCAGCATTAAACCATGCTAAAATATGCTTTCAAAATAGAATTTAAAACAAGCAAATCACATGCATTGCATCCAATAATCACAAGTGCTTTAAAAACCATTTCATAGCACAACCAAGAGAGAAATTCCATTTACTTACTCTTGAGCTTAGCTAAGTTGTTTAGACTTAAACTAAGCTCCCAAAACCTTCAAACCTTGGTTTTAAAGCCGAAAACCCAACTTCACTCACCGATACACAAAACAAGGCTAGCCAACAAGCCTTCGTATCATCTGAAACCTTCCACACCACCTCTAATGCTCACGGATCAATCTCCCCTGTTTCAAGCACACAACAACAAAGGATTAATGCATCATTATGCATTAAAAACACCAGCCATACAACTCAACACGCTGCTCCTTGCAAAAACAACAATTCGGCTACCAAACACAACCGAAAACACCCCCAAACACAACCAAAACTTAGCCCAGCCAAGATCCATCACTTCTAACCATTTATAAACATCACTTAACATTCAAAATGATCCCAATCACGTCCTTATACCTCCAGCAATAACAGATCATCAAGATCACTCCAAAAACCAACAAAAACTCAATCAAAACTTAGGAAAAATTAACCTATTCGGGATTGCATTGATTAAACCTCAACTTCTCATCAATTTAACATTCATTTAACATCAAAAAGACACCTCAAAACCATGCCCAATCAGATCATACGAAAATTCATCAAAATCAATCAAATCTTGCATTTTAAAGCCAAGATCAAGAATACCTTTGCAAAACCTTTAACAAAACACAATTCAAGGATTGAGAACTTGGGAATTTCAGTAAAGAACTGAGAGTTTAGAGGAGAAGGACGTTCTTATCTCCAAACTTGAGTTTCTCCATTTTTGGAACCAAATTCTTGAAAATCCAAATAGCAAATGCAAAGGTTTTGTTGAAGAGATGATTGAAGATCAAAAGAGAATTGAAATGAGTTATTTAGGTGACAAAATCAGAGGGAAAAGCTCTGGAGAAAAGATGTTTGGTTTGAGAGAAAAGATGAGAGAAAATGAAAATGGAAATTTGGAAAGTTAGTTAGGAAATGTCAAAATATCTTCCCTCCACTTTTCTTTTATTTTAAAACCATTAATAAATCATTTAATATCTTAGAAAAATCTGGAGAAACTCCTTTTGGGTAAATAGCTCCTTAAAGATTCAAAGTTTCAATCCTTTTTAAAACAGTCACCCAGTTTTCAAAAATTACATTTTGGTCACTAACCAAAAATGTCACCCTTCCAAACCTCATTTTGTAAAATTGATTTCACCATTATCTTATATATAATAAAAGAGGATTTTAAGACATTTTTCCATATTTTTAATGCAACCCGAACTAGGCTTTCCTAAAAATCACCTTTTATATTCGAACCGCAACCCGACCGGTCCGGTCCAAACCCAAAACTTCTAAGCCCAAAATTGGGGCGTTACATTCCAAGTGATAAACCACATCCACTTTTCAACTCAACATCCAATCGGATACGCGGATCACAAGCGTTGTCCCCACGCTTCATACACACTACCAATCTCAAGGTCCCCAAATGGAATTTTAACCACCATTTGACCTTACCATACACAAGGCCCTCATATGGAATTTTAACCACCATATGGCCTTAACATTCACAAGGTTCTCATATGGAATTTTAACCACCATATAACCTTAACACTCACAAGATCCTCATATGGAATTTTAACCACCATATGACCTTAACATGCACAAGGTCCCCATATGGAATTTTAACCACCATATGACCTTAGCATCAACCATTGGTAGTTGTATAACATCACTAACGAGATCCGGGACATACTTCACAAGATCCACACATGGACTTTACACCACCATTGTGATCTTAACAAGCACAAGGTCCTCAAATGGAATTTTAACCACCATTATAACCTTTGCTTACCCAAGGTCCTCAAATGGAATTTTAACCACCATTATAACCTTAACACAAGACCCACCCATGGAATTTTAACCACCATGGTGTTCTTAACCATCTCGTTAGTGTACATGGATGGAGTTACCGGTTCACTCTCAACCACTCCACATCCCAGGCGACTTTATTCACGGTGCACCCAATCCTATAGCCGGCTAACTATATCCGATTTAAGTAACCAAGAACCACTTACATCACTTGCCAATATAACCATCTTACCACATTAATCCATTGATTTACAAGCATAACCAAAATGCGAAAACCACCATTTACCATCATCAATCCACTGTTTTTGAAGCATCACACAAAGCCATTAAACAACATGCAACACTATGCATAAATTCCACAGTTCCAATGTACAAAACCAAGGATCTCTTACCTTGAGCATCCTTCACACATGGCTTTCAAAACCAGCATTAAACCATGCTAAATTATTCTTTCAAAACAGAATTTAAAACATGCAAATCACATGCATTGCATCCAACAATCACAAGTGCTTTAAAAACCATTTCATAGCACAACCAAGAGAGAAATTCCATTTACTTACTCTTGAGCTTAGCTAAGTTGTTTAGACTTAAACTAAGCTCCCAAAACCTTCAAACCTTGGTTTTAAAGCCGAAAACCCAACTTCACTCACTGATACACAAAACAAGGCTAGCCAACAAGCCTTCCTAGCATCCGAAACCTTCCACACCACCTCTAATGCTCACGGATCAATCTCCCCTGTTTCAAGCACACAACAACAGAGTATTAATGCATCATTATGCATTAAAAACACCAGCCACACAACTCAGCACGCTGCTCCTTGCAAAAACAACAATTCGGCTACCAAACACAACCGAAAACACCCCAAACACAACCAAAACTTAGCCCAGCAAAGATCCATCACTTCTAACCATTTATAAACATCACTTAACATTCAAAATGATCCCAATCACGTCCTTATACCTCCAGCAATAACAGATCATCAAGATCACTCCAAAAACCAACAAAAACTCAAGCAAAACTTAGGAAAAATTAACCTTTTCGGGATTGCATTGATTAAACCTCAACTTCTCATCAATTTAACATTCATTTAACATCAAAAAGACACCTCAAAACCATGCCCAATCAGATCATACGAAAATTCATCAAAATCAATCAAATCTTGCATTTTAAAGCCAAGATCAAGAATACCTTTGCAAAACCTTTAACAAAACACAATTCAAGGATTGAGAACTTGGGAATTTCAGTAAAGAACTGAGAGTTTAGAGGAGAAGGACGTTCTTACCTCCAAACTTGAGTTTCTCCCTTTTTGGAACCAAATTCTTGAAAATCCAAATAGCAAATGCAAAGGTTTTGTTGAAGAGATGATTGAAGATCAAAAGAGAATTGAAATGAGTTATTTAGGTGACAAAATCAGAGGGAAAAGCTCTGGAGAAAAGGTGTTTGGTTTGAGAGAAAAGATGAGAGAAAATGAAAATGGAAATTTGGAAAGTTAGTTAGGAAATGTCAAAATATCTTCCCTCCACTTTTCTTTTATTTTAAAACCATTAATAAATCATTTAATATCTTAGAAAAATCTAGAGAAACTCCTTTTGGGTAAATAGCTCCTTAAAGATTCAAAGTTTCAATCCTTTTTAAAACAGTCACCCAATTTTCAAAAATTACATTTTGGTCACTAACCCAAAATGTCACCCTTCCAAACCTCATTTTGTAAAATTGATTTCACCTTTCTCTTATATACAATAAAAGAGGATTTTAAGACATTTTTCCATATTTTTAATGCAACCCGAACTAGGCTTTCCTAAAAATCACCTTTTATATTCGAACCGCAACCCGACCGGTCCGGTCCAAACCCAAAACTTCTAAGCCCAAAATTGGGGTGTTACATTCCAAACCCAACCAATTGCATCCATAATCATCAGGGACTAAAATGTAAGAAACAAGAACTTGAAACAGTTCAAAATCCAAACCATCGGTCGGGTGTTTCGAAACGCTGAGCCTTATATCGAAACGGCCGTATCGAAACAGATTTGACTATTTCGGTACTCGGGTGTGTTCCGAGACCCGTATCGAAACATGGCTTTCTAGTAGCCAAAGCGTTCCGGAACACTCTTACCCATTCTGAAACACTATGGCCATTTCAGGCCCTTGTTCCGAAACAGATAAGGGTGTTGCAATACGCCCAGCCCTGCAAATGCAAACTTAGCTTGTTTTTCACACTTAAACATGTCCGGAAATGTCCCAAAGGATACCACAACATACTAGCAACATATTTAAGCATCAAAGATAATCACAATGAAGCTTAAACTAAAGCATGCATCAATCATGCAATCATTGGAACTAAAGGCATGCTCCCTAGTCATGAAAACCAAATGGAAGCCACAAGCCACAAAACAAGCCATAAAGGACATTTACAAACCTCAAATACCATACTAAAATTGCAACAACCACAGGGAGTTCAAAATACATCTCCAAAAGCTAACCATGGGTCCCCATTGCGAATTATCATTACTAAAGTATATGTAAGTGTTACCATACTTGAGCTTTTCACTTCCTTGGATATCCTTAGCCTCCTTGCTGCCCAATAATGTCTCAATTATTTGCATTGTTGGTAAAAGAGAGCGTAAGCACATTTGCTTAGTGAGGCAAGCTCTAAGAAAACCAACACAACAATGCAACTTTAAAACTCTATCTCAAAAACCATTTTCTACAACATGCTCTTTCTATCTCATGCTTGAAAACAATTTCAAAGCAATTCTCCATTTGAAAATCACATGTACCTTCAATCTAACTCATGCATTTAACCAATGCAAATCTCATGGCAAAGCCATACACATTCTTAATGATCATCTCATATATTGGCATTTAATATTACATCTTTACTCGGATATACGGATTAGCTTGACTTAAAGCCAAGTCGTACCCCGGTGGAATCTCATATCACCGGACTCTCATGGCGGTATCTTTCTTCGCCACAAAGCTTGGGTGTTTCACCAAGACCTACCCCGATGGTATCTCTCATACTCGGATTCTCACTTTAGATCGGGATGGCACTACCCACATTGCCCGACTCCAAAGAGCACGTACGAATTTTTAGTTTATAGTGCACTTTCATCCTATTGGTCGACCAATTATATATGGTAATTATCTCATCATTTATGCCAATATGTTACGTTAAAATCATCATCTCACCTACTGTTTTGATGCAACATTTCTCAAATCTTTCTCATCCCTTTTCAAAATCACAATTCATGCATTTCATCTAATCAAAATCGCAAAACTCTTTTCATAGACATTCTATCACATGGGATCAACGCATAACATCTTTTCATGTTATAAATCATGCATAAAACAGTAGGATTTTGTCTAACACAAATCAAGAGAATGTTAAAAGCATTTAGGGGCATCAACCACATATTGAGAGCAAATCTAGCCATACTTACTTCTGGACTTAGGATGGTGTTTCAAACCAAAACTAAATCCCAAACCTTGTTTCCTTGTTCCCCAAGGACTTCTAAAACCATTCACACTCACCAATTACATTTCGCTTGCTTGCCGAAACGATATCTAGGCTTTCGGCACCTCAGGATCAACACCAAAAGCGTCCAAAGTTATCTCCCATGTTCATTACACATAAGGGCAGAGGATTAATGCATCATCATGCATTGAAATCACCAGCCACTCATTCAAACTCGCTGCACTACCCAAAATCACCATTTCGGCCATCCGAAACAATCGAAATCACCTCCAAACTTTCTCAAATCAAAGCCCAGCCAAGATCTATCAATTCTAAACACTTCTAAACCTCAATCAACAACAAAAATCACCACAAGCACGTCCATATATCTCCAGCAACAACAAAACACCAAGAACACTCTAAAACCACAAATCTAGCATCTAAAACATAGGAATCCAAACCTATTCGGGAATCATTTGTTAAAAACTCATTCATAACATCATTTATCATCCAAAATACATTAGAAATCAACCTCAAAACAGAGATTAACAAAGAGTTACGAAAATCATCAAGATCTCACCAAGAATCTTGAGTTTTACAACAATTTCATGCTTCTAACATTAAAACAACTCGAAAATCATTAATAAAGGATTGATAACTTGGGAATTTCAGTAAAGAACTGATCATTAGAGGATAAGGACGAAGCTTACCTCTAATGGCTAATTTCTCCTCAATTTAGGAAAAATTTCTTGAAAATCCAAAGTAAAAACAAAAGGATTTAATAAAGTAAAGGTTGGAAATCCTTAGGAGAATGAAATCTCAGCAAAAAGGATGAAAACCAGAGATTATTTTGTGAGGGAAATGTGTTTGGCTGAGTGGAAGTTGAGAGAAAATGAAAAGAGAGAAAAATATCGTAAGATAGTTATGAAAAGTCAAATAGAATTTATCTCTTAATTCCTTTAATTAAATCATTATTAAAACTCCCAACTTAAAGAGAAATCTGATGAAAAACAATTTGGTAAAATTAGCTCCTTAAAGATTCAAAGTTTCAATCCTTTACAAAACAGTCACTAGTCAACTTTTGCAAAAACTATAATTTGGTCACTACACCGAAATGTAGTATTTCCAAATCAAATTTTGTAAAAAAAAATTTTCACCATAACCATTTATATAATAAATGAGGATTTTTAGATATTTTTCCATATTTTTAAAGCATCCCGAACTAGATGTTCCCCAAACCTACCTTTAAGATTCGAACCGTTTTCGACCGGCCCGATTCAACCTCTGAAACATCTAGGCCCAAAACCCGGGCGTTACAGTGCAACCACACAATCTCAGCTATGTACAGCTCAACCAACTTATCCAAGGTATACGTAGTATGCACAGGCAAAAAATGTGCAAACTTCGTAAGCCGATCCACAATCACCCAAACTGAATTTTTCTTTGACGGTGACAAAGGCAATCCAGACACAAAATCCATGGTGATTCTCTCCCACTTCCATTCTGGGATTTTCAAAGGTTGCAACAACCCAGAAGGAACCTGATGCTCAGCCTTCACTCGCTGGCACACCATGCACTTACTAACGAACTCTGCCACATCCCTTTTCAACCCCACCCAGTAGTACCCATCCTTCAAATCACTGTACATCTTTGTACTACCAGAATGCACAGCAAAGGGACTACTATGGGCTTCAGTCAGACTAGTGCGCCTCAACTCAACATCCTCCGGCACCACTATTCGAATCCCAAAGCACAGAACACCATCATCACTAAATCTGTAATCTAAAGGACTACCCTCTGCAATGTCCTGAACATGCGAAACAAGAGAATCATCAAGCAACTGTTTATCATTGATCAACTGAATCAAAGATGGTTTCACTTGCAATTTCGCCATAAGACCACCATCACGCGAAATGCTCAAGCGAGCAAACATTGCCCTCAACTCCACAGCCACTTTCTGGCTCAAAGCATCGGCCACAACATTAGCCTTGCCCGGGCAGTACTCGATCGTCAGATCATAATCTTTAAGCAACTCTTCCCAGCGACGTTGCCTAAGATTCAACTCCTTTTGAGACATAAGATACTTCAAGCTCTTATGATTTGTAAACACAACACACTTCTCACCGTACAAGTAATGCCTCCAAATTTTCAGGGCAAACACCACAGTCGAAAGCTCAAGATCATGAATAGGGTAGTTGCGCTCATGCACCTTCAACTGCCTAGATGCATAGGCCACTACCTTACCTTCCTGCATCAACACGCAGCCCAAACCAACAATGGACGCATTACTATAGACCACAAACTCCTTACAAGACTCATGTTGAATCAGAACAGGAGCTTGCGTCAAAGCTTCTTTCAGCTTCTCAAAAGCTTGTTGTCTCACATCAGTCCACTCACAGCGAACATTCTTCTGCAACAACTTGGTCAAAGGTGCTGCTATCTTCGAGAAACCCTCGACAAACCTACAGTAATACCCAGCTAAACCAAGAAAACTTCGTACCTCCGTCAATGACTTAGGTACTTTCCAACTCATCACAGCCTCTACCTTGTGCGGATCAACACGAATACCCTCAGCTGTCACAACATGTCCAAGTAAGACTACCTCCCTAAGCCAAAACTCACACTTAGCTTGACGTACAATTGATTTTCCAATAACTCTTGCAAAATAATTCTCAAGTGTCTATCATGATCCTCTTCAGTACGCGAATACACAAGGATATCATCGATGATCTCCACCACAAACTGATCCAAGAATTCACGGAATACACGATTCATCATGTCCATAAAAGCAGCAGGCGTGTTGGTCAAACCAAACATCATCACCAAGAATTCATAATGTCTGTACCTCGTCCGAAAAGTTGTCTTAGGTATGTTCACATCCTTCACCTTCAGCTGATAGTACCCCGATCTCAAATCTATCTTAGAAAACACTGAATCTCCCCGAAACTGATCAAAGAGATCATTAATTCTAGGCAAAGGATAATTATTCTTAATCGTCAACTTGTTCAATTGTCGATAATCTATGCACATCCGCATTGTCCCATCCTTCTTCTTAACAAACAAGACCGGTGCACCCCAAGGTGACACACTCCTCCGGATGAAACCTCAATCCAACAACTCCTGCAACTGTGTTTTCAACTCTTTTAGCTCTTTAGGTGCCATGCGATAAGGAGCAATGGACACCAGAGTCGTATTATCGTACAACTCGATACCAAACTCCACTTACCTGTTTGGTGGCAACCCAGGCAATTTTTCCTGGATCTAGAATCAATCAAAGCCAGCAAAGATAAAGACTAAAGAACAAAGGTACCTGCAATGACATATGTATCATTGCGCTCCTCGTGCTGAGCATAAACCCTCGCTGGTCCACCTCCCTCAGGTCGAACGGCTACTACATGAGCAATACCTCGCTGCCCCTCGTCTCTCCTCCTAAAGTTCCCACGGCCTCTCTGGGGTGCAGCTACTACAGGAGCACGTCCTTGGCCTCCACCAGTGAACAAAGGACACTCCTTTCTCATGTGATCCGCCGAACCACAATTCCAACATGAGTTCCCTGTCACCACAACAGGAGCCTGGACCTTTCTAGTTGTCCGAGGATAATCTCGCCTCAAATGACCCCGAGAACCACACATCCAGCATGTGCTATGTTCATCCCTCATCCTATCTCCCAGAGCAGGTGCACCATGTTAAACATAGTAAATGTATGCTGAAATGAGTAAAAGAACACAGAAGGATAGGATCAAATTGCTTGCTTGATTTCAGAGAAAACACAGGTTTAAATACAAGAATGTTGGAAAAACCCTAATGGATTGGAATGCCACGTGTCGTTCTCTCGTTTGTATACTTTCCAACAGACTGGGAATTGCATGACAGCTGCATATCCAGTTGTGAACCGTCCTGAATTCTGTTATTTTCTTCAACATTTCCGCTGCTCATTTTTCCTTTAGGTTTTTAAGTGTTGAGTTTGGCGCGAAACTCTTCAAACAGCATGGTTGGTAAAGCCTTTGTGAGTATGTCTGCAACTTGGCATCGTGCAGGAATGTAGTTGATCTGCATCTTCCTCATGCTGACTTTTTCACGCACAAAGTGTAGGTCCAAGTCGACATGCTTGCTTTTGGCATGAAGTACAGGGTTTGCAGCCATTGATACAGTGCTGGTGTTGTCACACCACAGTTGAGGTATGTTTTGTTGCTGTATTCCCATTTCTTGGAGCATGGATTCAACCCAGATCACCTCAGAAGCTGCGTCTGCCAAGCTTCTATATTCTGCTTCTGCAGAGGATCTCGAAACTGCTCTTTGCTTCTTTGAACACCAGGAGATTAGATGGTTTCCAAGCTTGACACAGTATCCAGATGTGGAGCGTCGATCATCAGGGTCACTTCCCCAATCTGAGTCTGAGAATGCAGAAATTTGGAGGTTGTCAGTGGTCTGAGGTTCGAACCAAATGCCATAGTCTGCTGTGGTTCTTAGATATCGAAGAATGTGTTGTAGAGCAAGCCAGTGTGTATCAGTTGGTGTTTGCATAAACTGAGCTGCTTTGTTGACTGCGAATGATAGGTCAGGTCTTGTATGGCAGATGTATTGAAGAGCCCCAATGATGCTTCGATACGATTGTGCGTCAGTTAGAGGTGTGCCATTAGTTTTACTGAGTTTTGGATATGTGACCATAGGAGTTGATGTGTTTTTGGCATGCAGATTGTTTGTATTGTGTAGTAACTCAGTGACATATTGTTGCTGACTGAGGAAGATGCCACCATCAGATTGGCGAGCTTCAATGCCAAGAAAGTAATGTAGAAGCCCCATATCTTTGACTGAGAATTGAGAGTGCAAGGCTTGAATAATGTGCACAACTTGAGATTCAATGTTCCCAGTTAGAAGCATATCATCGACATAAACTGCCAGGAAAATTGTGAGATCTCCTTGTCTGAGTATGAACAATGTAGAGTCTGCTTGTGATGCAAGAAATCCCAGTGTGCAGAGGAAGCTTTTTAACTGAGCAAACCAATTGCGAGGGGCTTGTCTTAGACCGTATATGGCTTTTTTGAGTTTGCAAAATAATGGCTTGCCTGAGTCACTTTGCTGTTGAAAGCCAGCTGGTTGGTTCATGTAAACTGACTCATGTAGTTCACCTTTGAGAAACGCATTATTTACATCCACCTGATGTATATTCCATTGATTTGTGATGGCTACAGATACGAGGATGTTGACCGTGAAGAACCTGACCACAGGGCTGAAGGTTTCCATGAAATCCAATCCAGGTGTTTGAGAATAGCCCTTCGTAACTAATCTGGCTTTGAACTTGCTGATGGAGCCATCCGAGTTGTGCTTGACTCGAAATAGCCACTTGCAGCCAATAGGCTTCTTGCCAGGTGGTAACTCAGCTAGTTCCCATGTATCATTTTCTTGGAGGGCTTTGAATTCTTGGTGCACAGCTTCAGCCCAAGTTGGATCGAGTAGGGTCTCATGGACATTTGGTGGTATGGCTTCAATGTTGTAAATTTTTGGTTTGAATATTCCCATTTTGCTTCGAGTGGTCATACAATGATTGTTGAGAGAGGGAGGTGGTCTAACAGGTGATGGTATTGGAGAAGGTTCAGTGGAGGGTGAATCTGATGGTGGTTCAGCTTGTTGTTGCTGGGGTGGTACTGGTGGTGATTCAGTAGTTTGGTGCTGAGGTGTTCGAGTAGTTGTGTGTGGTATAGTTGAAGGTGTGATTTGGGTGGGTGGTATAGTATCATTGTGTCGAGTTGTAGGTGAGTTGATTGGTTGAGTAGTAGGTTGTGAGGTTTGAGGTGATGAGGGTGTAGATGTTGTAGGTTGAGGGGAAGGTGATGTGTCTGTTTGATGTGGGATAGAAGGGAAGGGTCTGGATGATCGAGCTTTAGGAGGTGAGGTTGTGGGAGTTGGCTTGTTGGCACAAGGAAAGCAGGTTTCATTAAATGTAACACTGCGTGTAATGTAAATTCTACCTGAGTCATCAGCACATTGATACCCCTGGTATTTAGGAGAATATCCAAGAAACACACATGGTTTTGTTCTGAAGGAAAGCTTGTGTTGGTTGTATGGACGCAGATTTGGAAAGCATTCACAACCAAAGACTTTGAAGAATGAGTAGTCAGGGGCCTTGCCTGTGAGTTTCTGATAGGGTGATACATTGCCAAGCTTCTTTGATGGTAGCCTGTTGATAAGGAAAGCTGAACTAAGAACAGCATATGACCAGTAGTTTAGGGGCATAGAGGCCTGAGCCAGCAAGGAAAGAGCCATGTCCAAGATGTGTCTGTGCATGCGTTCTACCACGCCATTCTGCTGGGATGTGTGGGGGCAAGTGATTCTTTGTTGTATGCCCAGTGTAGGTAGAACTGTATCAAGGAACTAAAATTCCCCTCCCCCATCGGTTTGAACTGCTCGAACAGTGGAGTTATATTGTGTTTGAACAAGTTTGAGGAACAATTGGAATGTTGTTGCAGCTTCAGACTTTGCTTTGAGTAAATATAGCCAACAGTTTCGAGAGTGTAAATCAACAAAGGAAATGTAGTAGGAGTAGCCATTCGATATAATTGGAGCTGGTCCCCAGAGATCAATTTCCACTAATTCAAAAGGAGTTTCATACATGGTTACAGATTTCTTGAAAGGGAGAGAGTGACATTTCCCTAGTTGACAAGCACTACAGAACGTGTCTTTTTCCATAACCAAGGATTTCTTCAAAGCTGCATTGATAACTTCTGAGGAAGCATGCCCAAGTCTTCGATGCCAAAGCCAAAAAGGGGAGTTTGTATTGAGGGAAGTAGAGTATGCTGTAATGGGGTTGATACCAAGGTCGCCAGACAACTTGTATAAACCTCCTTCTTGTGTGCCTTCTAGCAGTGTGGTGCCTGTAAGTTCATCCTTCACACAACAATAATTGGGGTGAAACTCAAGATAAACAGCATTGTCCTTGGTGAATTTCGATACAGACATGAGATTTCGAGTGATTTGAGGCACTAGCAACAGATCATTAAGATTCAAACTACAAGTGGATGTAGGTATAATCGAATGACCAATATGAGATATGGATAAAGAAGACCCATCACCTATATGCACCGAGCCCTTACCAAAGTATGGTGAACCACCTTGCATGGAGTTAGGGTCACTGGCTACGTGGTGTGTAGCACCAGAATCAGGATGCCAGACTGTGGAGGAAGCAACCACTGTGTGAACTTGCATATCAGCTGGTGGTGGTTCTGAAGAGTTGGATGAATCAGTGGTAGTTGAGGTGGAGATATAAGGATCATAAGTTTCCTCAACAGTATCCTGTGTGTATGAGCATGCATTTGCCTGAGTGACTGTAGAAGCACGAGCCTGAGATGTGGATGCAGTGGCTTTGAAGCCTTTGTCGAATCTGTGCCAACAACGATCCACCAGATGGCCAGGTTTGCCACACAGCTGACATTGGATGTGGGGGCGTGTGCCACGATATCGTCCCCTTGAATCATCACGAGGTGGATTGGAAGCAGATCCAGAGAAATGGTCCTTGTCACGAGAGTTGTGAAAGTTGGTGTTATGAATACCAACTGGGAGGCGAAGAGGGTCGGAGATTCTGGATTCAGCATCAATTAGGATAGAGACAGCAGCATCAACTGAGTAAGGATCTTTGCTAGCCGAAATCACTGCAACGAACGGGTCATATTCAGAGGGTAGACCGTTGAGTATATTGGCAATCTGCTCAACCGTTGAGACAGGGCTTCCACAGGATGCAAGCAAATCACAGATTTCTTTGATCTGCATGGTGTAGGTACGCATGGACAAAGTAGCTTTCTTGATCGAGCTGTGGTAGGACATTGGAACTGACTGTCGAGAGGAGCCAGGAAGCCAACGAGCTATCCTGCTTAAACCAACGAAGATAGGCAGGGTTTTGGACTGGATTTCCATTCTCACGGGCAATAAGCTTGGCCGGTGGTGTGATGGTTCCATCGATATACCCTTCAAGACCTTGACCACGGAGGAGCAGGATAACTTGCTGTTTCCATAGAAGGAAATTTGTATCATCCAGTTGGATGCTGATACGTTTGTTGGTGAAAGGAGTATCTGGGGATTCATCAGTGGGGAGTTCGACAGTGTCCTCAGCGGCGGTGGAATCAGCAGGCATGGTGGCGATGGATGAAAAAAAACTTAACCAAGATCTTCCTGAGACGATGATACCATGTTAAACATAGTAAATGTATGCTGAAATGAGTAAAAGAACACAGAAGGATAGGATCAAATTGCTTGCTTGATTTCAGAGAAAACACAGGTTTAAATACAAGAATGTTGGAAAAACCCTAATGGATTGGAATGCCACGTGTCGTTCTCTCGTTTGTATACTTTCCAACAGACTGGGAATTGCATGACAGCTGCATATCCAGCTGTGAACCGTCCTGAATTCTGTTATTTTCTTCAACACACCATGCCCACCATTACCCCGCCTAGAAGCAGGCTGGTATCTCTTGTCTCGTCCCCTCTTGTTCCGTCTACCACCGGAACTAGACTCAGTTGCTCTCTTCGCAGAGCTAGAACCAACACCTCGAGACGTCAGACCCAAATTATGTTCGATGTCTTTGGCTCGGCACACAAGCACATCAAAGTGGGTGTAATCCGCAGCCAACATGTACGTCTTGACATCCTTTACGAGACCGTACCGGAAGCGATCACAATGGTGCCTCTCACTAGGTATCAGCTCAAGGGCATACTTGCTCAAGCGTACGAAGTGGACCTCGTACTCAGCCACAGAAAGGTTGCCCTGAACAAGCGACATAAACTCGTGTTTCTTTTTGTCCAAGTATCTCACCCCTAGATACTTCCTCTTGAAGGCACCTCTGAAATATTCCCAATCCACCTCATTGGGTTCCAAACCAGCAATGGTAGACGTCCACCAGCTGTAGGCATCGCCTTGCAACAAAGAAACTGCGCATCCCAACTTGTGCACATCACTACAGCCTATCTGATCCATGATACGGATCGTACTCGCTAACCAGGCTTCTGGCGCCTCAGGAGACATACCATAGAACTCCACAGCCCCTAAGCTCCTCAAGCTTTCCAAAGGTTAGCCCGTATGCCCAGCTGCAGGGGCCTGAACATGCGCTCCGGCAACAACGACCTGAAACGCTCCGATGATCGCCTGAACCAATGGCGCCAGTCACCCAAACCAGGACCAGCAAGTCCTTGCTGCACCTACTCCCCACCTCCAGGTGGTGGCAGAGGAGGTAAATTTCCACCATGAGGGACATCAGCCCCTTTCTCACCCTGGTCACCCTAAGGTATTATTGTATTCGACCTCAGCTCTCTTCTCGGGCCCATAGTGCTATATTAAACAAGCATAACAACAAAAACAAGTCAAACCATTTAGGCCAGCTGCAAGCAAGAATCTAAGTTTACAGAACATTTGATTAGTGTAATAAGGCAACGAGCACCCCAATTTCCCTCAACATAGCATAGCATACATGAAACATCATGCTCAACATGCTTTCTATTATCCAAAATCAGCACATAACAACATTGCATCATCATCACACAATCATATTCATTCCACACGCGATTCACATCAATCAAGCATAGCAGAAGCTTCAAAATTTCAACCAAAATAATGCTTATCAAACAACATACGTCATTTCATATCAATTTCTCATACCAACATCCCCAATTCTTTCGTAACCTGGCTCAGATCCAGCAAGCAACATTGCACCATTTCACCTCAAAAACTCACTTAAAACAACCAAGAAACTCAAGGATCTCAAGGATTTCGGGATCTATGTTATCAACACTTCATTTCACCATATTAATCAACTTAGAACTCAATTAAAATCTGTACAAAACATAGCTTAACACATCAAGTCCGAAAATTAAGATTTCAACTACAATTTCACAAGATTTTGATCTCCAATCAAAACTATAATGAAAACTCAGCCAAAAATAGTATTTAGAAGCCAAATATCTTGGGAATTTCAATAAAGAACTTTGATTAGAGGTTGAGAACGGGATTTACCTCCAATCCTTGCTTTCCTCAATGAATGACAAGTTTTCTTTAACCAAATCTTGAAAAGCTTGAAAGGATTTCTTGAGAATTGATTAGGAAATGTTATGAGAGTGTTTGGGAGAAAAGATGAATGAAAGTAGTGTTTGGCTGAAAATGAAAAGAAGTTGGTAGTTACGTAATTGGAAATCTCTAAATAACTACTTAATTTAATTAATTAAAGTAAAACCAAATAAAACCATTTAATTAAAAACCATTTAAAGCACGTGTCATATAAAGGAAAGGCTAAATTGCCATTAAGCTCCCTAAAGATTCTAAGAATTTGGCTTCTTCTTTAAAAATCACATTTTCCACAGTTTTAAAACTTTATAATTTGGTCACTACTCAAAATGTCTCATTTCCGAAATCCGTTTTGTAAAATTGACTTGACCAATATCTTAAACATATTTTTAGAGGATTTTAGCAATTTCTACCACATTTTTATCCTATCTCGATCCTTGATTTCCTTAAATCACTTTACGCAATTTGAATTGTTCTCGACTGGTCTGATCCGATGTTTAAAACGTCTAGGCCCAAAACCAGGGCGTTACAGTAGCCTCCTCCTCTCCAGCCACAAAGCCATCCTCTGCTACAAAAGAAACTGTCTGACGACAGCTCTGCATAGACAGCAGTAGTGACGACAGCACTTCAACTTAAGTTCTTTTACTCTTTCTGTCGTCTGTGGTTTTATTTGTGATGTTTTTTTTTTATATTTCTGTTTATCATGCATTGAGGGCAATGCAACCCTCGAGTTTGAGGGTAGGCAGTCCTCCTTTTATTAATAAACTTATCTTATTTTGTGTTTCATTACTATTTATTTTTGTGTGAAAAAAATGGATTAAGTTTTTGAACTTCTTTTATCTGTCGTGGTACTTACTATCGTGTCAATAGCTTTAGAATGTTTTAGGAAATATTTAGAGCCTTACTATAGTTCTGAACTCTTGAAAACACCTTTTGTGACTTATATGTTGTTATGACTTTGTTAGCAAACTTAGAATAGGAAGCTTAGCCTCTTGAGTTAGAAAGAAAGCTTAGACTCCTAGAGGTGCCTAACACTAGCTCTAGGAAATTAAACTAGAGGTGCCTAAAGTCGGCTATAGTAGAAATATAAAAACTTTAGAAGAAAACTAGAGGTGCCTGAAATTGGCTATAGTTAAGAATTATTTTTGAAGTAAAACTCAAGTAAGTAAAGTAACTATTCGAGTTGCTAAGGATTCTAAACTCATTTGTTCACAAAACCTGCACACACTCACACAAGAATTATAGTATTGCTCCGGATAAATCCATAAACACTCGAAGAGGTATTGATCTCGAGGGTGAAGGTGTTGTAGGTAATAGTTGTTCATTGAGTTAAGCTAAAGCCAATAAGTGTCATTTTTAGTTAGATTGCATTTGCTTGAGGACAAGCAATAACTTGAGTTTGGGGGTGTGTTGAGTGCATAAATGTTCTATATTTTAACCATGTTTAGTTGCATTTTAGGATAGATTTTGCATAAACATCACAAATGAATAATTATTGCACAGATGCTACTGATTTCGGTTAATTCTTGCAGGTACTGTCGTGGCAGCATCCAGGGCAGCAGAGGAACAGAAGATAACTGCAGAGCTGGAGCAAAGGGTCAAAGTAAACTGCCTTATACTCGTTGTCGTGACATCTGTCGTGGCAGAAGTGGCGACAATAAAAAAGAAGAGATGGAAAAATGCAAAGTGGAGTTCCACTGATAGAGGATTTCAAGCTTAATTTTAAGAGACCACATGCATTATTTTTGGAGTCCAAAAGCACAAGGAAGACCTTGCCCAAAGTTTGAAGATAAAGTCAAAGCAAGAAGATAGGACGAATTAAAGGAAGTCTACTTAGAGATTTAGTCTTTAAATGATTTGTACTTTAATTTGAACCAGTATTCTTGGCCATTAAGAAAACTTGTACCCAAGGCCTATATATATGCTTGTAATTCAACCTAGAGAAGAATAACCTAGTTCCTAGCCGTCTTCCATCACAAACCATAGTTTTTCTCCTTCTCCATCATGTTCTAAACTTCCCCAAGGGCTAAGGGTTGATCTTGTAAAGTAGTTGTAAGGGTTAAACTGTTTCTCAGGATTTTACTGTTCAATTCAATAAAACTTCAAGTTTATTTACTCTGGTTTTCATGTCTCATAAGAGTATCGGGAGAGCATTGTGAGGTTATCCATTTACTTAATATCGGGAGAGTTAAGTATACGAAAGGAGTAAATACGAGTTTTATAGTTTATGGTTAAACTATCTTAGCCTAGGGATAGGTACAAGGTTAAGCAGCTAAAGAAGAATCCACAAACATCGGTGTTCATCCTTTGATTCATACCAGGAGGTATCATCCAAGATGTGTTCATCGACAGAACTTGGACCTAGGGATAGGACGAGTCACAACAGGGATTCCTGTTGAACTTGAAGTATAGAGTTTTTGTTCGCTGTCGCGACATCAACAGACTGCTGCCGCGACAAGTGTTGTCGTGACAGGCGCGACGACACACGCAACAGAAGTTCTTTGAACAGAGCAACACCTCCACTACTGAGCAAATCAATATCATCCTATTTTCTAAATATGATTCCTTTATCTAATTTAGTTTATTTTCAAGATTACTCAAAACTCTGTATTAAAATCATCTCTTTCCTTGTGCAGGCTTTTAAAGATATAAGTATTTCCAGTCCTTGTGGAGACGATATCTGATACTTCGTATCACTATATTACTTGCATCGTGTATACTTGCACTCAATTGTAATAGCCTTATTTACACGCAACAACTAACCAACTTAACAGCCGAGCGTATCGATACACTTCAGCTCGTATCGTTACGCCATTATCTCATCAATTTCTAAGATTTTAAGTGGCACAAAAGGGTATTGATACGTTCTCGTGTACTTGTACGGTTTCTCATTTTACCCTTTAGTCGTATCGATACGGTCTACCTCATACCAATTCGGTATGCCTGATTTGACTATACCAGTACGGTTCCTCATTATGCCTGGTTTTACATGTCCAAGCACATCATATATCAATCCAACTTGTTAACAAAGCATAAGTAATCACTTAGGTCATGATTCTAAAGGCAAATAACACCAAGGCATGCTTTCAACATCAACGCAACATATTTAGCAATTTGTAGGCATGCTCCCTAAGCATAATAGTCATTTAAGTACCAAAATGCAAACCAAATACCAGCAATTAAAGGCCATTTACAAGTCTATTAAGGCACTACAAACTTGTGCCAAACCAGGGATTTCACTACATACGCTCCTAAAATATCAAGGTAATCTCCCATTGCAAACTTATTACTATTAATTTGTTTAAAGCCCATACTTGAGCTATGAGAGACACTTGGACTTCTCCTCTTGCTTTCTCGTAGCCCGTTCAATCTACTTTTTTGCATTGTTAAGAATAGAGAGTGTAAGCAATAAGCTAAATGAGGGATGCTCAAATAAAAACCAACCAACATTGTGTTTTAAAACCATTTCTTAAATAAAAGTCTCTTTCACATCATGCTCATTTATCTCATGCTTAAATCCACTTTCAAAGAAAATCATCAACCTTTAAACCACATGTATCATAAGTCTCATGCATTAACCATGATGCAACATCTCAAGTCGATGCTTTTCATGCTTGTCTCTTATAAAGCATTTCTCAAAATATAAGCTCACATATAAAACACATTATACAAAACATTTATAAACCATGATACATGTAAATCTCATATGTTGGCATTCAAGTGACCCGGATGGCTACACTCCATCCCAAAACACATGGTGTGGCTGTTCCTACCATAAACTAACTCTAATATGCGGATACATCTTATGGCGTGGCTATTCCCGCCATACGAAAGGGTAGAACACTTGGTGTGGTTGTTCCCACCAAAGTGTTCACAAGGTGTGGTTGTTCCCACCTTAATGCTCATAAAGATGTGGTTGTTCCCATCTTACGACACACATGATGCGGTTGTACTCATCATGTTTTATCACACGTACGTACAAATTTTGCTTACATTTTATAGTGCACTCTGATCTTATTGGTCGACCAATTATATCCGATAGTATCAAGTCTCGTCAGTTTTCCAATATACACTTTTAAACCATGTTACCTCACTATTTTTCATATGCATCATTAAAACCAATTTCTACCAAAGTATCTCAAATACATTAAACCATGTATTTAGGCGTTTTCTCAAACATGTTGCACACCGCTTTCTAAACACATGAATTATCAAAAATAAACATATGCAACATTTCTCACTTCCAAAACATGCATATAATAATAGGTAAATCAATTCTATCTTCAAAGAATGAGCATGAATTTAATAAAACCATGGAAACCGAAAACCAAGAGCAAAATCTTCCATACTTACTTCTAAGCTTAGATTAGCATTTCAAGCTTAATCTAAACCCCCAAAACTTGATTTCAAACCTTTGAAAAGCTTCAAAACCAGTTCCACTCACCGACAACACCTCGCTTGCTCTGCCGAGGCGAAAAGCAAGCTTCTGGATCAACCGTAACTCCTTCCGAAGCTAACGAAACAACATCCCCTGCTTCTAACCAAAGAATAACAGAGGATTAATGCACAACCTTGCATAAAAATCCCCATCAACACGAAACTACATCATTCCCCATCAATAACCAAGCTTTCGCTACCCAAAAACTACTAAAAACACCGACAAAACCTTACTAACTAATCTCCAACCATTACCCAGCGAGATTAACATAAAAACAACATCAATTTACATCTAAAACAACCTTCTCAATACCAAAGAACCTCCAGCAACCAAACAACAACACTATCAAGCTAAAAACTCAAAGATTTCAACATAGAAATCAATCAACTCATCTAGTTTCGGATTTCCTAAATTAAAATCACTTAATTAACATTTCAATAAATCATAATCATGATATAATCTCATTATAAATCCAGCAAAACATATTGAAAACAATGATTTCTTGATTTAACCAATTAAACCTCAATTAATCATCATTTAAACCAAATTTTCATAATTGTAACATCAAAACCCAATAGAAAACACTCATAAAAGATCAAAAGCTTGTGAATTTCAATAAAGAACCTTTCATTAGAGGAGGAGAACAAAACCTTACCTCTAATGATGACTTTTCCCTTCAAGTGTAAAGATTTACAAGAGAAAACAAAGATAAAACCGTAAGATTTTGATAGGAAAACATTAGGAAATCATTTAATGTTATAAGATAAATCAAATCAAGTGTTTACCTCAAATCTTTGAACAAGGAACTGATGTTTAGCTGGAGAAAATTTGAGAGAAAATAATTGGGAGAAAATGTAGTTACGTAAAATAGATTTTAAGAGACAAATGCAAATTTAATTCCCTTCATCTTATTTTATTAATTAAAACCACTTTAAAATTGACCAATTAAAGGGGAAAAGTCTGAATTAGACTTTGGATCAATAGCTCCTTAAATATTCTAAGTTTTGATCTTTACGATTTAGTCACTAAAAATAGTTTTACAATCTTTACATTTTGGTCACCAATTTCCAAAATGTCAAACCTCCAAAATCCAATTTCCAAAATTGATCCCACCAAAATCATATATATATATATATATATATATATACATATATATATATATATATATATATATGAAATAATGATTTTAAACATTTCCCATACTTTAACAACCACAAAAACCCTTTAAAATAATTAAATCCTGAAACTAGTCTAAGTTGCTCGAATCAGTTCTCCCGCACCGTCTAGCCTAAACCCGGCTAACTTCTAAGCCCAATATCGGGGCGTAACAACACCAAAGAACTAAATAAGGGGTGTCTCTAAGGTATCTAAATATTCTCTTAAAGGCTTGTAAATTCAATTCTCTGTGACTTGCTTAAAATCTAGCACACAAGCAAACACTAAAGATAATATCTGGTCTACTTGCGGTAAGATAAAACAAAGATCCTATCATGATCTATAAAGCTTAAGATCAACACATTTACCTCCTTCATCTTTGTCAAGCTTTGTATATGAGCTCATTCGAGTGGCTTGAGGCTTTACGTTCTTTAAGTCAAACATCTTGAGCATATCTTTGATGTGCTTTGCTTGATTGATGAAGATGTCATCCTTTCTTTGTTTGATTTGGAGTGTAACCCCCTTAACCTGACCTAGACAGATGACCCGAACCAAGGAGCTTACACGGAGAAAACCGAAGCCAACTCGTTAAAGCCAACTTCGATTAGCGACCCTTTTTTCTTTTTATCTTTTCTAGATGGGATTTAGATCCTATGTGACCATCAAGGAGCATAGAAAGAAACGTCACATCGATTGGATCTTATTTAGGGGTTTAATTGCATAATTTAACGTCTAGAGGCCAAATTGTAAATTCTATAAAATAAAGGGACATTTCTGATTTTAAGGATACTAATATTCAATTAGTCATATTTCATGCTACTCTACAAATTTTCATTACAATCAGACCATCCAAACTCAACTAATTGCATAGACGAAGTTTAGGGACTAAAATATAACGTTTCGGAACTTTAAAAGATGCTTTCAACAGATTTTAACGGTCGAGTATCGGTAAACTAAGGAACCGTATCGGTACTCGGGAGGACAGTAGCCAATTTTGTGCAAATGGTATCGATACACCTCCCCGAGTATCGGTACGCCATTCAAGTTTTGCCCAGGCGTATCGATGCACTTCCCATTCATACCGATACCCCTGGACAATTTGGCGCCAGTTTTACTTATGAGTATCGATACTTAAGTCCGAGTATCGATACCCATACCAGATGTGTACCAAATTCCGCCCCAAACTAACATTTAGCACCACCAAAACATCACCAAATCATATGGACATGTTTATAACATCAATACTAACAGAAAAACATTCAACTCTAAGCACATGGCAATTATTTGATAGAGCATCAAAAATATGCAAGGCATGTAAAAGAGCATGCTTTAACCACAAACCATAAGCATCCCAAAAGGCAAGGTAAGCAACAAAACAATTATAATGGTCTTCTACAAACCAAAAAGAGCACACATAACTTGCCACAACTCAAGGGAGTCCAAAACACATCTCCCTAAACAAACCATTAAATCCCATTGCCATATTTCATTACTAAAGGTAAATGTAAAACATAATACTAGAGCTTATCTACTCCTTGGATTCTTTTAAGCCTCCTTGCTGCCCAAGATATCTCAATTATCTACATTGTTGGTAAAAGAGAGCGTAAGCACAATAGCTTAGTGAGGCATGCTCTAAAAACACCAACACAACAATGCAAGCTTTTAAAACATTATCTTGAAATCCATTTCTAAAACCATGCTCTTTTCATCTCATGCTTGAAATTCATTTCAAAGCAAATCACCGTTTGAAAACCGCATGTACCATCTATCTATCTCATGCATTCAACCAATGCAAAATCCATGGCAAGGCCACACATGCTTGATATACAAAAGCATTTCATAATCGCAAAATGTCATATGCATTTCTCATAGCATAAAATTATTTCAAACATTGGTACATGTGAATCATAGCTCATTCTCATATATTGGCATTTCATTTTCTATCTTACTCGGATATGCAGATTAGCTTGACATAGAGTCAAGTCCTACCCTGGTGGAATCTCTCATCACTGAACTCTCATGGCGGTATCTATCTTTGCCACAAAGCTTGGGTGTTTCACCAAGACCTACCCCATGGAATCTCACATCATCAAACTCTCACTTTGGATCGGGATGGCACTACCCCCATTGCCCGACTCCAAAGTGCACATACGAATTTTAGTTTATAGTGCACTTTACATCCTATTGGTCGACCAATTATATCCGTTAATATCTCATCAATTATGCCAATATATTATATTAAAATCATCATTTCACCTACTGTTTTGATGCAACATTTCTACACAAAACTCATCTCATTTCAAAATCATAGTCCATGCATAACATTTGATCAAAATCTCAAAACTCTTTGTAATATTCCTCTATCTCATAGGATCAATATAAAACATCATCTCATGTCATAAATCATGCATAAAACAGTAGGAATTTATCTATCTCAAATCAAGAGCATGTCAAATGCAATTAAGGGCATCATCACATTTTGAGAGCAAATCTAAACATACTTACTTTCGGACTTAAGATGGTGTTTCAAACCAATCCTAAGTCCCCAAAACTTGTTTCATTGTCCCTCAAGGACTTCTAAAACCATTTTCACTCATCGATGGCGTTTCGCTTGCTTGCCGAAATGATTTCTAAGCTTCTGGTACTTCCGGATCAACACCAATCGCGTCCGAAGAAGTCTCCCATGTTCAACACACATAAGAGCAGAGGATTTATGCATTAGCATGCACTAAAAACACCAGCCACTCAATCCAACACGTTGCCCTACTCAAAACTAGCATTTCAGCTATCTGAAATAACCGAAAACACTTCCAAACTTCCACCAAACAAAGCCCAGCCAAGATCTATCAATTATAACCTTTTCTAAACTTCAATTAACATAAACTCGGCCTTATACCTCCAGCAAAAGCAGAACATCAAAAACACCTCAAAAACCACAAATCTAACACCTTAAACTTAGGGACCCAAGCCTATTCGGGATTTATTTGTTAAAATATCTTTCTCAACATCAATTAACATCCAAAACAAGTTGAAAATCAACCTTAATTCAGATCATTACATAGAAATACGAAAATCACCAAGATCTCATCAAGAATCTTGAATTTAATAACTCTTTCTTGTTTATAACATTAAAACAACTCAAAAACCATTAACAAAGGATTGATAACTTGGGAATTTCAATAAAAAACTGGTCATTAGAGGAGAAGAACGAAACTTACCTCTAACGGTTGATTTCTCTTCAATTTGGGCAAGTTTCCTTGAAAAATCCAAAGCAAAATCAATGTGATTTGATGAAACAAAGTTGGAGAATCATTTAGAGAATTAAATCTCAGCAATCAAGGTGAAAATCAAAGGTTCTTTGATGAGGGAAAAGTGTTTGGTTGAAAAGAAGTTGAGAGAAAATGAGAATAGGAAAACTAACGTGAAATTTGTTATGAAAAGTCAACTTTTAGTTTCCTCTTTAACTTCCTTTATTCTATTATAAAATCATTTATTAAGAGCTCCCAAATTAAAGAGAAATCTGATGGAAATAAATGGTAAATGTAGCTCCTTAAAGATTCAAAGTTTCAATCCTTTACAAAACAATCACTAGCCAACTTTTGCAAAAACTATATTTTGGTCACTATACCAAAATGTAATATTTCGAAAACTCATTTTGTAAAATCATTTTTACCATAATCATTTACTTAATAAATAATGATTTTTAGATATTTTTCCATATTTTTAAAATATCCCAAACTAGGTTTTCCCTGAACTGACCTTAAATATTCGAATCGTTTCCGACCGACCCGATCCAATGTTTAAAACATCTAGGCTCAAAACCAGGGCGTTACACGGAGTCCCAAAAAGAATGAGAGCTCATCCATCATGCTCATTTCAAATTCACCTTGCATTAACTTAGCAAAATCTTGGCAAAGAGATTCATTGGTAGAACCAGAAATAATATCATCAACATATAATTTGAACTACTAAAATATCCTTGCCTTTTCTTTTTATAAATAGTGTAGTATCAACCTTCCCTTTGTTAAAACCTTTTTCAATTAGAAAATTAGACAATCTTTCATACCAAGCTCTAGGAGCTTGTTTCAAACCATATAAAGCTTTTGAAAGTTTAAAAACATGGTTTGGATATTTTGAATCTTCATAACCGAGTGGTTGTTCTATATACACTTCTTCATATACAAAACCATTTAGAAAATCACTTTTAACATACATTTGAAAATGCTTGAATTCATGATAACATGCAAATGCAAGCAAGATCCTAATAGCTTCCATTCTAGCTACGAGTGCGTATGTTTCATCCAAATCAATTCATTCTTCCTGAGTGTAACCTCGAGCAACAAGTCTAGCCTTGTTTCTCACTATGATATCACTCTCATCTAGTTTGTTTCTAAAAATCCATTTAGTACCTATACTAAATTTATTACTAGGCATATCAACTAATGTCCATACTTGAATCCTCTTAAATTGATTTAACTCTTCTTGTATAGCCAATATCCAATAATCATCATTAATGCTTCTTTGATATTTTTAGGCTCTATGCATGAGATAAATGCAACATAATTACATGAATTTCTAAGAGACTATCTAATGGTTACCCCTTTGGATGGATCACTCAAAATCTCACCACCTTTGACATAGTTGAACTCCCTTGGATAGGTGACCTCCCTTTCCCTTAGAGACACGTCCTTCAAATCTTTTAGAGGTGGATCTTGTGGTTCTTATTTTGTTGGAACTTCATCTACCTTTGATAATTTTCCTCCACCATCAATGGCATAAAAAAATTCCTACATCATCGCAAGTATCATGCCTCGAAAAGAGATTATCATCGAAAACAACATTAATTAACTCTGAAACCTCTAAAGTTCTTTTGTCAAATACATGATATGCTTTAAAGTTTAAAGAGTAACCTAAAAAATTGCTTTATTACTTTTTGCATCAAATTTGCCTAAATTGTCTTTTCCATTGTTTAAAACAAAAACATTTACATTCAAAATGATGAAAATAACTAATGTTAGGTTTTTTATTTTTAGAAAAGCTCTTAAGGTTTTTTCTTTAAAATTGGCCAAATCATTACACGGTTAACAATATAGCAAGCCGTATTTGTGGCTTTCTCCCAAAAATACTTAGGCAATTTGTTTTCACAACGCATTGTTCTAGCCATTTCTTTTAAAGTTCTATTTTTCTTCTTAACGACCCCATTTTTTTAGGTGTGCTAGGAGCCCAAAAATTATGGCAAATTTCATTTGAGTTAAATAAAACTCTTCAAAACCAAAATTCATTAGACGTGTCACCACCTGGTTGAAGGAAAATTAAAAAAAGGAAGAATGAGTTTGGTGTGAATTGAACTTACAATCACTAGGTTAAAAATACCACGTGTTTGCCACTACTCCAACCCATCTTTAGTAAAAATGGTTGAAAGGGGACTCGAACTTAGATCACTTGGGATGTGTATATTCACATAAACATTCGATTTAATTTAAATCCGAAAATTAGTAAACATTTGATTTTAAAAAAATATTCGATTTAAAAGAAAAATAATTCGATTTAAAATATTTGAATTTTTCCCTTTTTCATATTTAATTCAAATTAAACAAATATTTTATAAAATCGAATATTTTTATTAAAAATTCAAGTATTTTAAATTGAATTTATTTTCTTTTAAATCGAATATTTTTTTATTAAATATTCAGATAATTAATTTAAATATTCAATTTAAAAAAATATTCGATTTAAAATACGATTTAATTTAAATAATCGATTTTAAAAAAATATTTGATTGAAAAAGAAAAGAAATTTGATTTAAAATATTTGAATATTTAATAACAATATTTGAATATTTAATAAAAATATTTGAATTTAATAAATATTGGATTTAATTTAAATTAAATATGAAAAGGAAAAAATCACATATTTTAAATCGAATTACTTTTCTTTTAAATTGAATATTTTTTAAAAATCAAATATTTAATAATTTTTAGATTTAAATTAAATTGAATGTTTGTGTGATTATACACATCCCACGTAATCTAAATTCGAGTCCCCTTTCAACTATTTTTATTTTTTTATTCCCTTGAATTTATTGTCTTATAGATATTTATATTAAATGGTGCAATTCATTTTTACTTTTTTTATTCTCACGCCAAATAAGGACTAAATGTGTACTTTTATAATTTTTTTGTTAATTGCCACGTCACCACTCCGTTAGTTTTTTAACGGCGGTGGTCAAAATAGGTCAATTTAATAAGTTTGGTGGTCTGATTGACGAATTCGATAGTTCAGTAGTCAAAATAGGTACGCCCTTAAAGTTCGGTGGTAATTAGAATAGTTTACTCATATAAAAAAATAAATATAGTGGGACGAAGAGAATAATATTTTTTAAAAAAATTATATTTTTTACGAAAAATAAATTAAAAACGCTGCTCTAATTTGGGAAATTGTCGGCAGTATCAGTATCACGTGGGGGAAAAAAGAGGATGACTTTCAACTACCAAACGGTGAAGTTGGGTGAGGCGTGGAATCTAGGAGTATTTAGGAACGTGCTCTCAAGAATTGAAGTAGGAAGGAAATGACCCAGGGCTGGAACGGTAGCTACCAAACCATCTCAAAACTGACAAATAAATAAATAAAAGCTTTAAAAGGAACGGTACTATCTCCCATCTTTGACCATCTCTGAGGTTGAAGCTCCTTTGAAAACTTGTTATTTTTTATATATACAAGAAAGAAGAAATGAACTGTAGTGGTGTAGGCAACTGGTTCAAAAGTCATGTAACATTGAACAATTTGTTCAGACTTTTTCTGGGTCAATTTGTTTCTTTTGTTCTTGCAATAATGAGCTTTACTTCTTCTTTAATAGCCAGTCTTGGTAAACTCAACTGAACCTGTACTGCCTCAGATTTCATGGTCTTAATTTGTTCTTTCTGGTTTTTGAGAGGTTCAACTGATATTTTGTATTATATTCGTGTTTGCTGATTTGTATGCTGGCATTTTTGTTAGGTGTGGATGCGCCTATAACTCAGACTTCCTTCACTTACTTCACTTTGTCTGTGGTTTATGGTAGCATCTTGCTCCGAAGGGGTCAAAAGCTACGGGTAATCACTTATCAACTCCACTAATCAAATGGTTTAAATACAGATTCCTATGTCCGGTTTCTAAGTACTGTAATATGAAAGAATAAATTGACTTGCTCCGAGTTTCATTCTTAATTCTGTTTAAACATTAAACAGTAATTTACCTGGGAATTGGTGAATCTTGTTTCAATTTTCAGATCCCTTGGTATTGGTACCTTGCCCTCGGCTTTGTTGATGTTCAAGGGAATTATCTTGGTGAGTCAGTAGTAGCTAATGGAACTGATATGTTACTGCTAAAATTACTGTGATAAAAAAAAAGTATTTCCTCTTTCTTTGTTTATGCAGTTAATAAAGCATACCAGTTCTCCTCAATTACTAGTGTGACACTGCTGGACTGTTGGACCATAGTTTGGGCAATAATTCTCACATATATCTTCATAGGCACCAGATATTCTCTATGGCAGCTATGTGGTGCAGCTCTTTGTGTGCTTGGTCTTGGTCTAGTGGTCCTCTCTGATGCTGGGGTAGGGGGTGGAGGTAAACACTCTTTGCTTAATGCGCCAGATAGTTCGAGCTTTCCGCGGTAAACTACTTGTTTCTTTGCACATACAGGTGGTTCAAAACCTCTGCTTGGAGATGCACTTGTCATTGCTGGCACACTCTTCTTTTCCATGAGCAATGTTGGTGAGGTCGGTGAATTTGTCTTGAACACCTATCAGTTCATGTCCAATGGTTTATTTTATATCAGTGTGATAAACCATGAAAGCTATAAGGTTATTCGTATCAGTCATGATCATCTGCCTCTTCATTTCTAAAATACAGGAATTTTGTGTTAAGAAAAAAGACCGTGTTGAAGTGGTTTCGATGATTGGACTTTTCGGGATGCTAGTGAGCGGTGTTGAGTTGTATCCTCTCTGCTTGGTATTATATGGTTCGTTTATGACTTTTTGATTGAATATGAAGAGAAGGGTTGCATTTTAAAGTGTATATTCTTTTAATTCCATAACCTTCTGCTTAGATCCATATTCGAGCTAAAGAGCTTGGAATCTGTAACATGCTCTACAGATATAGTAAGTAATTCTATTCTTGCAGGAATTTTCAAGTCTGCACGCCTTGTTTAAAAGTACTTTAAACATAGATTTTGCCATGTAGCAGAAGTATATATCCGTTCCATTTTCAAGCCAAATTTAAGGCTTCATATATTGTGTTTTATTATTTCATTTCCAATTTACATTCTCCATAATTCTACTTTCTTTTCAGATACTAGCTTTTGCTGGATATACCTTAGCAAGTTTCCTATTCTACACTATCACGCCCTTTGTTCTCAAGGTGACTTCCTTCTCATCAATAGCTATATAAAAGGAGAAAAAAAAGGGGCCTTGTATAAGAAATGTCCATTAATTGAGGTGTTTTACTGGCAGTTGAGTGGAGCCACAATGTTTAATCTATCGCTGCTCACATCCGACATGTGGGCCGTCGTGGTTCGCATCCTTTTCTATCGCCAGCAGGTACTGCTGTCACGTTTATGAATCACTAATATTCAGTTTTGTTAAGCAAAAGTAAGAGAAATTGCTTGTTTTGGAACGATTGCAGGTTGGTTGGCTGTATTTTGTTGCGTTTGGACTTGTAGTAATTGGACTCGTCATCTATTCAACCACGTAAGTTTTAGTCCTTGTAAAAACATATCCATCAATAGTTACATTGACCTCTAATTTTTTAAACAATTTAACCTTCAACGTACTCCTATGCAGATTAAAATTGTTCGTCAACTAACAATAAACATTTTGAAATGACTTAACAAAATGACACATCAGTAGAAAAATAATTTTATAAAAAAAAATAGCTGATATAACATTCTTTCAAGTCAGCACAACACATTTGTCTATTAGACACTATCGTGTCAACGTGCAGTGCCATCTAGGTTTGTCATGTCATTTTAAGCCACCGTTAGTTGACTAATAATTTTTATCCGAATATGGGACATTATGCTTGTGTGAAATAAAAGATGAAAGACTAAGGCTTGTGATTGTGATTGTTTTGTATGATAGTGAGAAGGATGTTGTGCCTGAGGATGGAGGCCACAACGTTGAATACCAAGTCCTTAATGCTGAAAATGTGGCATCTTGAGACGAGACTTCAGCTTCATAAGAACAACCACCAACCTTCTATGATATCAAACCCAAATCAGTTTCAAATAGCCTATGTAATTCTTATGACTTTCACCTATCTAGAGTTGGGATATAATTATGGGTATAGCTTTCAAAATCAGAACTACCCTCTCTTCAATTTTTATTTTATTAGTAAAATTAACAATATCTTATATAACAATATATTATTGCTTGAAGTAATTAGGAGGCCTTGGCATTTTTAATACAATGTTAAATTATTCGTACATCTTTGTATTCTTAAATTATAGAATTTTATGTTCTTCTACCCTATTGAATCTAAATTTTTTTAAAACGTTACTATCATAATCATTTCAATTTAATTAACAATCTATCAACAAAAAACTTTGCATACCAATAAATAGTTGGTTTAGTGGGATAAGGCGCTAGGTCCCTTAAACAAGATCAAAGGTTCAAATCATGAAGTTGTGGATGGAGAAAACTAGATTGAGACTCTGTAAAATCTGATTTGGATTAGTCAGCCAATAAATCAGATACTGATGGTGAAACCAATAGAATACCTTGCATCTTTTTCAATTAAATAAATTATATAATTCTTTACTAGTAGGATGTTATTTGCTTTTGCATGCTTTCATCAATTTAAGTTTTTTCAAATGGATGATAAAAGTGCTCTTTTAAATGACTTCATAAATGAAGAAGTGTATGTTAAACAATCTCTTAATTTTGAAGATCCAAATGTAACACCTCGGAAATTGGCTTAGGAGTTTTGACGATGTAGTTAGCCTAGGTTCGGATCGGGGAACCGTGTTTGACAATTAAAATATGTTTCGAGAAAATAAATATTTTAAAATAGAAATTTCAAAGGGGATAAAATTCAATTAAAGCTTTTAAAAATGTTTAATAATTATGTTAAGCGTTTTGGGTTGAAATTAGAAATCAATTTAATCAATTGAGAATCACATTTGGGATTTAGTAACCAAAATGTAATAAATGCAAAACTATTTTTAATGACTAAATTGTAAAAGGACCAATACTAAGAATCCTTAGAGAACTAATTTTCCTAAACACGTTAATTGGTTTTTCACCCTAATTACAAAAGAAATTGACGGTTAATTGTTTTGATAAAAGCATTTTCTCTCATTTTCTATTTTCCCAATATTTTCCTCCAAAATTTTCTCTCATTTTCTCTTCATTAGATTTTTGAAAAAATTGATTGTTTTCAATGAGGGTTTTGTCAAAAGATTTCTCTCTTTTTTCTTTACAAAACCCTCATTCAAAACAATCAATTTTGGATGATCTTTGATGGTGTTAACAATCTCTTAGTTTTGTTATTTAATTCTTGAGAATGATCTTAATTAGTGTTTTTGATATTTTGCCAAAAATCTTGATTTATGAGTTAATTGTTGGAGATTCTTGATGGGTTAAATCATATTTTGGTTGTCTAAAAACAATGTGAGATAAGATTTCTGTAATCAATCCCGAAACTATTTAATTGGCTATGTTCTATGGTGGTTTAAGGTAGTTTTAGGGGCTATTTTGATTGAATCTTAATTTCTAGAGGTATAAGGATGTGTTAGATATGTTTTTGGATGATCTTTGATGTTGTTAAGATGCTAGAAACGTTAGGTTGTGGCTGGATATCGTTTGGTTGTGGATTAGAGTAGTTTTTGGTGTTTTCGGATGGTTTTTGGGTGCAATTTCGTGGATATTGTAGGAGATGATAGTAGGCTAGTATTAGAATGCATTTTAATGCATTTAGCCTCTGGTTTTGTGTTGCCAAAAAGGGGGAGAATAAGGCCTAGCTCATTTTGTGGAACTCAACTCATTTCGGAGGCTTGGAACGCAACGACGAGCAAAGCGTTGCGCATTGTTGAGTGTATATGTGTTTTGGTCACTCTTGAAGGTTTGAATAAGGAGTTGGGTGTTTAGTTTAAGCCTAGAAAGCTTAACTAAGCTTGGAAGTAAGCTTTTCCCTAATTTTGCCTTTGAATATCGGTTTGATATGCGACTTGTTTGGCATGTTTTGGTTTAGAAGCATGCTTTGGTTTATTTACTATTATTTGCATCTTTTACATGATATGCAATGATTTATCAAGTATATGGATGCTTAAATGTATTGGGAAATGGTTCCTAAATGGAATGTTATTGTTGCCTTGGGCAATGTGGTTTTGCATATAGAAATGTTTTGTTAAATGCATATGGAAAACAATAAGTAAATGTATTTTAAAGTGTATATTGGCTATGTGACGAATGAAAATAAAGTATCAAATATAGTTGGCATGCCATAGGGTTTAAAGTGCACTATAATTTGATAAATCGATCGCACCATGGTCCTTGAGGAAAGCAGTTTAACTAGGCTACTCATGTTGTTGGATTATCACTTATGGTATGTTCTTTAACTAGGCAACCCAAGTTGATGATGTACCTTGAGGTAGGAGAGCGGTGAGCCTATCCCAGTCAAGGTATGGTTTGATAGAGGTGAGTCTACCGGGAAATTCTTGTATCTGATGTGATTTTAATGAAACAATAGTTTATCTAATGGTCACTATATATATTTGCCAATGTATGAGAAACAAGTGGAAAACTATATTTTGCATATGAATGTTATGCATGCCATGTTTTGAAAAGGGTTTCAAAGGTGTTGGCTTTTATACTCATGTTTTTAATGCATTGATGAATGTGGAAGAGTGGCACCATTAAGCATATGTTTGCTTACACTCTCCTTCTTCTTTGCACAAAATTGAGGATTGTGGGAGCATTGGAGCAAGGAGATCCTAAGACATCATTTCACTTTGAGTATGATTTTAGCTTAATGCTTTTGGTAATAAGGTAATGTGTTGTCTAAGTTTGGAGATTTGTATTTTGATTGTTTTTGTTGCCAAAGATTGTATCGTAATTGTTGTTGAGTTGTTGTTTGGATTTGTGATGTGTGTTGATGGATTTATGCTTATTTTCAATTTCGAGTATGTTGGTTCAAATGTTTAGGAGGCATGCCTATAGTTTACGTTTTTGTGTTCAAAAATACGCATTTGATGGTTTGGTATATTGTGGATATATGTCTTTTGTGTGTTTTGTATCCATGCTAGGTTGAATGGGAGTAGTTTGATTTGGTTTGGAGGTCAAAAACTAGATAAATAGGGCATTGTAGGCCTTTAGGTATCGATACAGGGTTCCCTGTATCGGTAAGAGGGACTTGAATTAGGTATGAGAAGTGGAAATTTGGTCTGGCTACCAATACTTGAGTAAGTGTATCGGTACGAGTTTTGGCTACTGGAATTTGTGTTTTGGCCATTTAATTCAGGGTACTGATACGCCTCATAACTGCACCAATACGAGCCTTGCGTTTTATGACCTGGGTATGGATACGCGCGATTCAGTACCGGTACAACCCTTGTATATGAAGTCTGGCATCGATACGGAATCTCGTATACCGATATCGAAGGTTGTTATGTCAGTTATATGGTTGTTGAAGTTGAGATTCTTCCATTTGGTCCCTATTTCGTATAAATGCAAATCGAATGTGTTCAAACATTCCATTTTAGCTTGAATTAATCATGTGATCATTAAATCTGACTAATTAAGGGTTGGTAACTGTTAAGTGTGTAAAAGTACTATCATTTCACCCTTTTTCTATGACAATTATTGCTAAATCTACACCCATTCGAATCACATTGTAGCCCTCCATGCATCAATCACATTCATCTCATCTTTACCATGCTTGATCCATGTATTTAGTTTATTTGATGAAAAAGATGATACTTATGTGTGTGTTTGGTCCGAATGCAGATTTTGTCACTCACTGCTCGGGCAACCACTTTCGTGACAATGAAGGAAAGAGACGAGTGGAGCAGAATCATCACTTGACGGTCCAGATCAAGCTAGCTATGGAAGACAGCTTCTACTGAAGGAAGCTGAACCATGGTATAGAGCCTTGCTGAGCGAAAAAGACAGACAAACTGTTGCCGAGGCAACAACCAAGCCACTGCCGAGGCAATGACCTAACATACTCGACAATGGAGAAAACATGCAAAGTGGAGCTCATTTTGAAGAACATGAAAAGCTGAATTTTTTTATGCACTTTGCATAAAGATTGGGCTGCGAGAAGATCGTGAAAACGCCGAAGGAAGGTCAAGAGAAGATTCTACGGCAATGGGAGGATTTTAAGGAAGAAAGATATAATACTTTAAAAGAAGACCTTTTCTTTTAATGTGTTTATTTCTAAATTAACTTCATTCTCAAGAAGGACTTGACCTCGACCTCCTCTATAAATACAAAGTTAAAGCTGGCCATCAACTTGCCCTGATCATCTAGAGAACTCTAGTTTGGAGAGAATTTGTAGCAGGCTTTCATTGTCATTATGTTATAATTTCTTCTTAGGGTTTAGATTGTATTGTTTAGTAGTTGTGAGAAAACGATTGAATTTTGTTTTTGTTAATGCAATTTTAGTTCAAGGTTTGCTTATTCTTGGACCTTATTCTTGTTTTCGAGTGAATTGGGAGAGGATCTCGTTAACTATCTATTTGTCTAATATCAGGATAGTTAGACTCACGAAACATATAAGGATGGTTTTCATCCCGATCGGTGAAAACTAACTCATCTTAGGGATAAGTTCGGGTTTCAATGGCTAAAAGAAGCATAAGATTGGTTGGTGTTCATCCTTGGTTCATGTTGGGAGGTATTATCAAGGCCTGCACATTAGCACGGTTTCGACTTAGGGATAAGAAGGAGCCACAACCAAGAGATTTTCGAGGCAGTTGCTTAACCCGTTGCTGCAACACTGACTTTGGTCTTTGCCTCAGCAATCTGGTGTTCGTTGTATTCAAAGATTGAGACAGTCCAATTGGTTTCCACACTACGACACAATATAATATGACCCATTCTCTCATCTTGATTACTCTATTCTTTAGTTTACTGGGTTATTTTACTTTTTGTTTATTAGATTACTCCAAAAACCCAATCATTCACTTGTGCTCTTTACTTCTATATTCTATTCAGTGAGAGACGATAACATTTGAAGGTTTCACCAATCCCTGTGGAGACGATGCTCAATACTTATCACTTTATTACTTGAGACGTGTATGCTTGCACAATTGCGAGGCACTTTACACACACAACAAGTTTTTGGCGCCGTTGCCGGGATTGGCAATAACAACTTTCAATTTTATTTCCTTGCACTTTTTTTTTTGTTTTTCAAAGCACTAATCAAAATTGGTTTTGCATTGGTGTATGACTAGGGCGAACCCAAAGCATCCATTATATGCATTTAATCCTGAAATCGATCGAAGCTGTCAAAGACTCAAACAAAGGATAAGAGAAGAGATGGCACGTAGACCTGACAATGTTGATGACAATAAGATTACCGAAGGTGATCAGAATGCTTCGGTAGGAGATGGAGAAAATCCGCAAATACGATTTGCTCCAGTATGAAACCCAACCATCCGAGATTACCTAGAAGAATATCTGAACGGACTAAATCCAGGAGTTGTCACACCTGAAATAAAAGCTGTCCACTTTGAACTAAAGCCTGTAATGTTCAACATGATCAATACTATGGGGCAATTTGGCGGCTCAACAACTGAAGATGCTAGCCAACACCTCAAATCCTTCCTGAAGATTTGCAATTCATTCAAAATACATGGAGTACACGAGGATATTTTGAGGCTAAAATTGTTTCCCTCTTTACTAAGGGATAGGGCAAAAACCTGGTTAAATAGCATTCCAGCAAGGTCAATAGGATCTTGGAGTGACTTATGTCGTGATTTCCTTGCTCGTTTTAACCCTACAAATTTAACTAATAAATTGCGTAACGAAATCACTTCTTTTCGGCATGTTGATGATAAATCCATGTACGAGGCCTGGGAGAGATATAAAGAGCTATTACACAAATTCCCCTTACACGGATTCCCATTGTGGACACAAGTGACAATGTTCTACAATGTGGTAAACAAGGGAACGGGGATGATTCTTGATGCCTCAGTAAATGTCATACTCCTAGACAAACAACCGGTGGAAGCAATGGAGATCCTGAATAGGATGGCCAAAAACGACTATCAATTCCCATTAGCCAGAAGAGGTGGAATCAGATGCCAACCCACAATAAACAAAATAGAGTCATTAAACTCGATTTCAACACAAATAGCCACCTTGACCAAGTTGGTCAGGAACATGCAAAAGCAAAATAATCACCAAGAAGTAAAGGTAATGTATTTATTTTGTGAAAACTGTGGAGGTAACCATGTTTCTTCTAAATGTCCACAAATCCAGAGTCGAGCTTTTACGTTGGAAACTAGAACTGAAAGAACAACATGATGTCCAACACCTATAACCTAGCCTGGAAGAAACATCCGAACTTCCCCTGGAGCAACCTCAGCAACACTCTCAATCAGAATAATCAGAATGCTCTAGCAGTGGGATTCCAACAGAACATGCCTTGGCAATCAATGCCGCGGCAACAACTACCACAACAATCAATCCCGCAGCAGCAACCTATACAATCTAGTTCTTTGGAAAACTCTCTCAATGCTTTTATGTCTCAAACTAGTGCATATATGGCTAACACTGATAAATTAATAAAGAAAACTGATGCTTTTATGCACATGACTGAGATGAGGATGTAGAACCATGAAGCAACCCTAAAGTCATTAGAAACATAAGTTGGACAATTCGCACAAATCCTGAACTCCTGACCGATGGGAGGACTTTTAAACGATACTGAAGTCGCTAAGGGAACAACTCATGAATAGTGCAAAGCCAAAGTAATTCACTACTGCGACAAAGCTTGATAACATTGCCTCGGCAATGCCTGAACCCACTGCCTCGGCAGAATTTGACCACACTACCGCGATAGAGCCTGGAAAAGACACAAAGAAAAATCAGAAGGCTATTGAACAATTAGATCAAATTCCTGAAATCAATTTTCCATTAAAGGAACGGATAGAAGACATTCGACTCCCACCACCATTCCCACAGAGGATAAAAGGATAGAATCAGGAGTACCAATTCAAGAAGTTCCTAGACATCTTGAAGCAGGTCCACATCAACATACCTTTGGTAGAAGCATAGAGCAAATGCCAAACTATGCCAAGTTCCTTAATGACATGGAATCTAAACGAACAAGAATTGGGGAATTTGAAACCGTTGTCGTAATAGAAGGATGCATGGCCATGCTACGCAACCGGACACCACCTAAACTTAAAGATCCTGGGAGCTTCACAATACCATGTGCAATCGGGAATCACTAAGTGGGGAAGGCATTGTGTGACTTAGGAGCAAGCATAAATTTGATGCCCAAATCCGTTTTCTAGTAATTGGGAATTGGAAAGGCTAGACCCACTATAGAGCGTTTTAGTGTTCTCTATTTATGAGCGCAAGTGCACACTCATGTCAAGTTATAAATTAAAAAATATCGTCTTCCACAGGGATTGGACAGCTTGACTCGAATCGTAACTCCTGCACAAGGGAAAATTAAATGCACAAATAAGTTGAATTGTTTAAGAAGAAAAGCTAATAAAACACAAGTAAATAAAAGGGAAGTGATCATGATAGAATGGGACGGGTTATGGTGCTGCTTAGTGTGAAACTGCGTTGAATAGGACAAGTTACTTTGCGCTTCTAGACTTCGCTGCCTCGGCTGGAGATGGCAGATTAGCTGTTGTGACGCTCTCGCTGCCCCGAAAATGGAATGGATGTGTGTCTCGGTGGCAAACTCGGCAGAACTTCAAGGCTCGACAGAATGCTTCAAAAATGATCCCGCTTATGTCTAAGTCAGAATGCTGTTGATGCCCACTACAGATAATACCAGCCGTGGCGTTAATCATGCAAAGACAACAATGTTTGGTTCGTTCTCTTTTAGTCTCCTTAAACCCTAACCTATATCTACGCTAGATTGATCAACACTTGATTAAGGTGAGGACCATACTTACCCCTTTCGTGAGTTCGACTCTCTCGATGCCGAACAAATAGATAGTAATCAACTAATCTTTCGCCTCAATTGAAAACTATGAAGAACGTGGAATAATCAAACCTTATAGCTTTATTGCAAAAACAAACTTGAAATCCTAAACAACCATTCTCACACTAGTTTACAACATAACCCAAACCCAAAGAGAATTTAGAACATAATGGCGGCAAGAAAACCTAAACTATGCCTAAGGGAAAACCTAAGTTGTCGTGAAGTAAAAATACATTGAGTATATATAGGCATTAGCTAGGTCTAGTCTTTCTTGGAGTAGAAGTCTTCAAAGTAGCTTTTGCATTAAATGCAACCTTAAATTCTGACTTCTTTGAGTTGAATGTGGACTTCTTCACGTTGCCTTGCTCCGCAAGTAATCTCGAACTCCTCCCTTAGCGGCTCTGCCTGCTGCTACATTCACCGGAAAATTGAGTGGACATCATCGTTAGAATCAGGATTTTCTGCTCTTCAGATCGTACTCCAGTTCTCCAATTCCTCAGTTTGTTGCCTTGGGGGCAGGTAGGGCGGCAGCAGCTATTCAGCAGCTGCTGTCTGTATCTGGAACTGCATCAGTACATCTCCTTGGTCTGCTTCCCCAGCATCATGTCCTCAGCTCCTCTCTCCTTCTACGATCCTCTAGTACCTGAAACTAAAACTAAACTAAAACATTACATTTCTTTACCAAATAAAAGATTATCAATAAAAGGCATGGCAGCGTAAAGAATACTGTAAAATGCAATGCATGATCCTAATTATGCCTAAAATGTACTAAAAACAACAATAATATGATGTGGAATGTGCATGAAATACAGAACTTATGGGCACTTTACACACCCCCAAACTCGAACTATTGCTTGTCCTCAAGCAATGCAACCTAAACATATTTGCCCTTTAAACTAATTAGAAAGATTTTTTTTATTTTAAACTTGATTTAACACCTCAAGGCCATGGAAACTGTCATTAGATTAGTGAGAGGAGAATAACACGAATTACCTCATAATTAAACTATAATGCCAGTGAAGTGTGTGCATAATTGTGTGCAAGCTGAATCTGAAGAATATTCTAAGTAAACAAAGATATTGTCATGATATATAAGGTTGCTGCCGAGACAACATAATTAGGCACAATTAAATAAGCATGGCAATAAGGGCTTCAACTCATCAAAACTACTCTTTTATGTTTGAAAATAAGATACGAGCAAACTACAAAACCCCGAACCCATTGAGTAGAGTCATCCCATGAAGACTTTCATGCACTCATGCTAATTTGTCTGCCACTTCAAGACTTTCAGATTCATGGAATTTGATAGCAGCGGAGTGTCATTGCGCATGATTCTTCCTAAAGCCTGTTTCAGGTACCTCTAAGGACGGAAAACATTAAAAAATTTATTTTGCTACCTTGGTAGTGCTTTTGTTTTTCCTGTTTGTTGCCTGTCGCAGTAGCTTCGTGCAACCATATTAGAATTTTACAAATAATTCAACAGGAAATATTTATCAGAAACTCAAACAAATTCAGCAAGTAACAATAGTGTTTTAATTTTTTTTGGCAATTATAGAAAAAGCCTAAGTTTACTTCATGCTTTCCCCCCAAATTAAGTTCATTTTAACTTGGTGCGAAAAATTAAAGTCGACTATCCTATCATATGCACAAGTTCTAACAATTTTTTTCTTTTCGATTAATTTTTCTAAGGCAAGTACATAATGCAATATACTATGCACTAGTACGCCTAAACACAGCAAGTACTAACCCCCCAAACTCGAGATGGGCATTACCCTCAATGCACAAAATAAAAACAGAAAAAATACAAACAGAATAATTGAAAAATAAATACAATTAATATAGAAAACAAAAAAATAAAATAAAGAGAAAAGAAGAAAAAAAACACTAGAAATTGGCAGAGGGTTGGCGGAGGCTTGGGTCTTTGCTACAGAGGAGGAGGATGAGGATTGGATGATGAAACGACGACCGACAGATGTCTGGGCGGCAGACATGGCGGGTGAAACCTTGGCTGCCCGTGGCGGTTGAACTATCTTATGAGTAGGGCAAGGCTCTTCATGAGGTTCTGCAGGAGGGGCTTTAGGAGGGGCCTCGCTCTCTTCCGACTCGGATTCTATCTCCTCGTCCACTGGCTCGGCAACGATGATGTGTCGCTTCCTCTTCCTTGTTTCTTCTTCCATTGGTGCAGTCGGAGGGTTTTTCGCAATTGGGACTAGTGCTTCTGCTGTTGTTGCTGGCGGCTGCTGCTCGACCTCATCAGAGAAGGAGGTGTTCGCCATCGTTGCTGCTGTGCAAGCGGGGGATTGGTGTTGCTAATGTCTCTCGGGGGAGTCTGTCACCGTGTTTGAAGCAAAGGTGGCAGAATACGATGGGTAGTGTGTCGGAGACGGCATTTGGCGGCGGAAGGCGACATTGCGGGCAGCTGCTGCTAATGGTGTTCCTTGTCCGAGGGCAGCTGCGGTGGCTAGATTGACGGGGTAGGGTGGCAGGCTAGGGCCATCGTCTGGATACTTCTAGAGGAGATAAGCCACAGAAGCCTCTTAGACCTCCCCCACATACTTCTTGAAGGTTAACTGTTGTTGCTCGATTCGTTTCTTGCTGTCAATGAGGGTGTGTAGCAAAGTGAGGACTTCATTGGTCGGGGCAACTTCAGTACTGCCGGGGGCGGCTGGTGTGGCTGGCTGGGCGGCAGAGGGCTGGTTGGAGGTGATGGGCTCTGTCTCCTTGGCCTGCATCATATGTAGGCGAACTTTCCTGGTTTACCCCTCCTTGGCAGTTGTCATCTCATCTTCGAGGTCGTTTGGGACGTTGAAGTTGGCACAAAGTTAGATGATGAGAGACGAGAAGTACAACATGCCCTTAATCTTGCAGAAACGGTTGTGGATATCCTTGCATATGATCTCCCTAACATTGAAGGGCCGATTCACCATGATGTTGTGGATGAGGGCTAGGCGTGGCCTGTCGATGGTGGAGTTGTGGGAGGTGGGCAACAGACGCCTTTTAATGAAGGTATTCCACAGTATGGGCTTGGGCAACAGTGGGTGGCATTGGACAGAGCTTCCATGCTTTCCCGCCAACCATGGCGTGTTGGGCTTGCATAGCTTGGCCTTGAGTCTGTCGCAGTCGGCAGCCGTCAGTGACTGCCTCCATTCCTCATGAGGGTTGTCTTCCATTTCTAGGTCGTAGAAGCTATTGATCACGGCGACATTCAGGTTGATAGGCTCCCCTCGGACATAAATGAACGGCAGCTCTGGGCAGGGGTGATGGGCAAAAAACTCTATGGACAAAGTGATGTTGGCCATCTCTGGCTGCCGTGTAAATATTTTACATCCCTTGTTGTGGATGGTTTCGAATAAGGTAAGCTCTAGGACGAGATCCCCTGTTTGCTTTATGTAATGGAACCCTTGCTCCTCCCAAATTGCTTGCTTGGCAAACTGATTCTTATATCGCCTTTTATCTACCTTGGAGCAAAAATGTTAGAAGTTGGGTTTGGGTGCTGATGTTGATGCCCTGTGTAAGACGGTTGAAATATAACTAAAACTTTAAAAGAAGGTAATTAGCAAGAGAGCAATGGATACAAGAATAAGATAGTAAGGAGGTGTAAGTAAAATGAATGACCGAGATGAGTGAGGTTTAAATAGAGGTTGCATAGAGGTGTCGTGGCAGCATTAAATGTCCAACGAGCAAGTTGTCTCGCGCACGTTACGAAGTTTCTGCCCATTATTTTTGTACCAGTTGGCAGCTAGCCATTAGCGGGAAACTAGCCGTTACGCGTTGTTTGCGCTGGGCCGCCCTTGGCTATCACGTCAGGATGGTGGGCAGGCTCCTTATTGGGCCTTCTTCTTGATCCAGCTCTTTTATTACTAAAGCCTGGAATAAAAATAAAGGTAATTAAATACTAAAATAAATTATGAAAAATGAAAATATGGAAAATAAATTCATCTAATATAAAATCTATTTAAAAATTTGCATAAAATTAAATTCTATTCCTAAAGCATAAAAATAAAAATAAATAAAATAAAAATAAAATGATTAAGTTATGTTAGGAGTGCATTTGGGTGCATCTCCCAGACATAACCACTTCCTGAGGATGTGTTTCTTGTCTTTCCCTCTTGGGGGTCCTCCTGTTCTTTAAGGTGGTGTGTTGTTGGGTCCTTTAGCATGCCCTTGGATCTGCCTTGATAGTTGCTATTGTGGCTTGTCTTTATGCTGATTTTGGCGGCCTGAGCATCCGGGCATCCTTTCTTTTTCCTTTTTCTGAGGGTTGTAACACATTTAACTTGATACTCTGATTGTCTACCCTGATGATCAGCTCCCAAAGCTCCACATCTATTAATGTTCTGCCCGTGGCAAAGAATGGTCGCCCAAGGCTGATAGGGGCATTTTCATCAGCCTCACAGTCTAAGATGAGGAAGTTTGCTGGAAATATAAGGCTGCCCACTCGAACTTCGATGTCTTCAATCTTGCCCTCCGGTTGTACAAATGAATGGTCAGCAAGTTTCAGCATAATGGAGGTGAGTTTGGCTTGCCCAATTTCTAGCTTGTTGAAGACTGCCTTAGGAATCAAGTTTATGATGGCTCCTAAGTCGCATTGGGCTTTTGATTCGCGCTTGATGCCTATTATGCATGCTAAAACAAAGCTATCTGGGTTTGTTTGCTTAGGCGGCAACTTGTTGTGCAACATGGTTATGCACTCTTCTGTCACAACAACTGTTTCGAACTCCCTAATTATTTTCCTCTTAGAAACCATATCCCTTAGATATTTTGCATAGTTGGGCATGTTCTGAATGGCTTCTATGAGAGAAATATTTATGTGCACTCGCTTCAGAATATCCAAGAATTTCCTGAACTGGTGCTCATGTTTCTGTTGCTTAAGCCTTTGGGGAAAGGTGATGGCAGACGAATATCCTTTATACGCTCCTTGCATGGGAACTTTATCTATGGAGGATCATCTGCCTTAGGGCTGCTGTCAGGCTCTGCTGCCAGGGCGGCTGGTGTTGATGCTGCCATGGTAGGTAGTTCTTTATGTGCTGGCTATTCTTTTGCTGGCTTTTCCACTCTAGACTCATTCAACTATTTCCCACCTCTGGTTTATATGGCTTTGCATTGCTCATATGTGGATTTATCTGCTGCCTCTATACTGCTGGATGTTGCACCCATTGTCCTACTGTTAAAGATCTCTGTGAACTGTCCAAACTAGGTCTCTAAGTTCTTTATCGCAGCCTCCTGGTTGTTCATCATTATCTCAGTCCTCTCCATGAATGACTCAGTTTTATCAATAAACTTATTAGTAAGAACAATAAAATCACTAAGTCTAGACATAAAAGTATGAATAGTTTCTTCTAGTGAATTATTGTTCTTTGGTTGCTGAGGTTGTTGTCTGGACTGGTTTTACTAGTAGCCTCCTTCTTGCTGTTGTGGATTGGCAGCAGTTTTAGGATTGCTCTAGGAGAAGTTTGGATGATTCTTCCATCCAGGGTTGTACATGTTCGTGGCGAGCCTGATGTTACTCTCGTATCCTCCCATGAAATTGGCAGATGCAGTGCATTCAGAGGAATCATGGTTGCCTCCACACTCATCGCAAAATGGATTTACAGCCTTGGAATCATTTATTTTTCCAGTGGGTTTAACCATGTTCATGACCAGCTCTGTCAGTTTGTCAAGGCGGGCATTGACAGATTCTGAGGCGTCCACTTCGTTCACAGTAGTTGAGGATCCGCAGTGCCTCCTCTGGTGGTCTGTCGAGGATGATTCTGTTGGATGAGGCATCAATCATCATTCGAGTTGGGTAGTTCACCCCGTTGTAAAACATTGACATCCGTGTCTAAGCTGGAAAACCATGAAGTGGGCAGTTATTTAACATCTATTGGTACCTCTCCCATGCTTCATACATTGGCTCATCATCCCCTTGTCAGAAAGTTGTGATCTCGTTTCTCAATCTGTCTGTAACATTAGATGGGCTGAAACGATCCAAAACGTCATTGCACAGCTCTGTCCAAGTGTTGAATGACCCTGCTGGCTGGTTGTTCAACCACTGCTTTGACTTATCCCTTAGTGAATAAGGGAATAACCTCAGCCTTAGCACGTCTTGATGGACTCCGTGTATTTTGAATACTCTACATATGTCCAGGAATCCTCTTAAATGCTGTCGAGCATCTTCTGTGGCAGTCCCTCCAAATTGCCCCAAAGTGTTGAATATGTTGAACATCACAGGCTTCATCTCAAAGTGATCCGCCACAATTTTAGGTTATGTCACTGTAGGATCGAACCCTCTGATGTTATGTTCCAAGTAGTTTATGGTGGTTCAAACGTATTGTGGCTGCCTGGGCAGAATAAGGGGGTTGCCTAGGTGGAACTTGCTGCTGTTCACTGGCCGGCGGGTCTTGCTGCCCATCCCTGCCGTTCTGAGCATTGTTGGAAGGGTTGTCGTTTTGTCACGTTTGCCTCTTCTTTTCACTCTTCTTTAGCTTTCCCAAGGGCTGTTCTAATTTCCTTTTTGAGTTCTCCTGCTCTTCGTACGACATCATCACAATAAACGATTTCGCCTTTTGGGTTCGCCCTAGTCATGCACTAGCAAAGGAATTGTAAAATTCTTTTTTTCGATTAACAATAATAAAAACTAAAAATTAATTACAAATAAATAAAAGTGCAGAAATTTAAAAAGGAATTTCGTTGTTCCCAATCCCCGGCAACGACGCCAAAAACTTGTAGAGCATTTTAGTGTTCTATATTTATGAGCGCAAACGCACACTCTTGTCAAGTTATAGTATAAAAGATATCTTCTCCCACAGGGATTGGAAAGCTTGACTCGAATCGTAACTCCTGCACAAGGGAAAATTAAATGCACAAATAAGTTGAATTGTTTAAGAAAAAAAGTAAATAAAACACAAGTAAATAAAAGGGAAGAGATCAGATTGATAGAATGGGTTGGGTTATGCTACTGCTTAGTGTGAAACTGCGTTGAATAGGACAAGTTGCTTTGCGCTGCCAGACTTCGCTACCTTGTTGGGAGATGGCAGATTGGCTGTTGTGACGCTCTCGTTGCCCCAATAGTGGAATGGATGTGTGTCTCGGCGGCAAACTCGACAGAATGTTGTTGATGCCCACTACAGATAATACCAGTTGTGGCGTGAATCGTGCAAATATAGCAATGTTTGGTTCATTCTATTTTAGCCGCCTTAAACCCTAACCTATGTCTAGTCAGGATTGATCAACACTTGATTAAGGTGAGAACCGTACTTACTCCTTTTGTGAGTTTGACTCTCTCGATACCGAACAAATGGATAGTAACCAACTAATCTTTCGCCTTAATTGAAAACTATGAAGAACATAGAATAAGCAAACCTTGTAGCTTTATTTCAAAAACAAACTTGAAATCCTAAACAACCATTATCACACTAGTTTCCAACATAGCCCAAACCCAAAGAGAATTTAGAACATAATGGCGGCAAGCAAACCTAAACTATGCCTAAGGGAAAACCTAAGTTGTCGTGAAGTAAAAATATATTGAGTATACACAGGCATTAGCTAGGTCTAGTCCTTCTTGGAGTAGAAGTCTTCAATGTAGCTTTTGCATTAAATGCAACCTTAAATTCTGACTTCTTTGAGTTGAATGTGGACTTCTTCACATTGCCTTGCTCTGCAAGTAATCTCGAACTCCTCTTTCGGTGGTTCTGCCTGCTTCTACAGTCATTGGAAAATTGAGTGGACATCATCGTTAGAATCAGGATTTTCTGCTCTTCAGATCGTACTCCAGTTCTCCAATTCCTCAGTTTGCTGTCTTGGGCGGCAGGTAGGGCGACGATAACTATTCGGCAGCTGTTATCTTTGTCTGGAACTACATCAGTACAACTCATTGGTCTGCTGCCCTAACATCATGTCCTCAGCTCCTCTCTCCTTCTACTAGCATCTAGTACCTAAAACTAAAACTAAACTAAAACAATACCTTTTCTTTACCAAATAAAAGATAATCAATAAAAGGCATGACAGTGTAAAGAATACTCTAAAATGCAATGCATTATTCTAATTATGCATAAAATATACTAAAAATAGCAATAATATGAGATGGAATGTGCATGAAATATAGAACTTATGGGCACTTTACACCCACCACAATCATGCTCCAAATGGTCGACCGATCATATGTGCAACCAGAGGGAAAATTGAAGAAAAACTGGTAAGAGTCGATAAGTTTATTTTTCCTGTTGAATTCCTTGTTCTAGATTGTAAGGCAGATGAGCATGCACCTATCATACTCGGGAGACCATTCCTAGCCACCGAGAGGACCTTGATCGATGTGGAAAAAGGAGAGCTAACCATGAGGGTAAATGATCAAAAAGTCAAACTCAATGTGTTCAAGACCCTAAAACGTGCGGACGATCAAGAGGAATGTCAAATGATTCAAGCAACCGCTGAATTCAACTTTGACAGGGATGCACCATGCCTGGGCAAACACTACCTCGACAATGATTTTGGTTACTGCCTCGACAATCACTATGACAGCTTCCTCGACAATCATCTTGACAACCTCCCTGACACCTACCTCGGCAATGACAGGTCTGAATCCATAGAAGCTGAAGAGACAAAGATTGAGGCACAAGAGGAAGCCTATTGGACAACATCTCATCCATGTAAGTATTTCGAACACCTTAATTACTCTTGAGAGGAAAGAAAGGTTGAAAAACCTTATATCAAGAAATCACAAATTCTTGAATTAAAACAATTGCCTGAACTGTTAAAATATGTTTATTTGGGAACCAACGACACATTGCCCGTAATCATCTCTTCTAATTTGCAGCCAGAACAGGAACACAAACGGATCAATATGTTGCGGCAGCACACGAGGGAAATGGGGTGGGCAATTGCCAATTTGAAGGGAATAAGCCCAACGGTATGCATGCAAAAAATCCTCTTGGAGGATGATCACAAACCTACCATTGAGGCTCAATGAAGGCTTAACCATGCTATGAAAGAGGTAGTGAGAAAAGAAATCATCAAATGGCTTGATGTTGGAATCATCTACCCTATCTCGGACAACACGTGGGTAATCCCGGTACAATGTGTACCAAAAAGGTGGAATAATGGTGATAACCAATGAGTGGTGTTGAGGGGTTGTAAGGTACCGAATACTCCACCACGGGTGTCAGAATGGTGGAGGGTAGCTCCCGTGTGTGAACCTTGAGATGCTGGTGAGAATATATGAAGTGTTGGGACAACACTTGGGAATCAGTGTATCTGATATGTTTTGAGAAATAGGAATGTTGATGATCACTTGTGAGCCAATATAAATGATAAATTGTTATTAAATGATTATGGATGCATAATGTGAATAAAACGCATGTTTTACTCTTTAAGCTTTGCATATGGTAGCTATGCATGGAAAGGCTTAGGATGAGTCTTAGCAAATGGTTTTGTTGTTGAAGTATGTAATACTTGTTTCATAATGTATAACATGCTAATTTTGTTAATGAGGTACATGGTTTTCAAAGAGGGCATGATGGTTTCAAAATGGTGTAAAATGATTTTGAGCATTGATGGCGTTTTTTTAGTTTTGAGTGTTTCTCACTAAGCTTGTATGCTTACGCTCTCTTTTGTCCATCAATATATATAACTAAGTGTTTGGAGGTAGCAACTTGCAAGGGGATCTAAGAAGACTTCACTTTTGAACGTATTTTTCATTTTATAATTAGAGTAATAAGGGCAATGGGACTATGTAATCACCTATTTTATCCGGGGTGTTAACCCGTTTTCTTTTTTAAATAATGGGCTTTATATATCGTGATTAAAAAAGAGAGAAAAAAGATTAATTAATTACCTTATTATCTATTATTATTAATTATTAACTTTGTTACCATTACCATTGTTATTATACTATAATATTATATTTTTATCTATTACTCTTATTATTTATGTTATTATCTTATATTATCATTATCTACTAGTATAGTTATTACTACTTATTATTATTATTTATATTATTATTATCACCTATTATTACCATATACTAATTATAACCATCTATTGTATCCATTATCATTATTATAATCATTATTACTATATTATCATTATAGTTATTTATATTATTAACGTATATTATTATTATTATCTTTTATTATTATTAATATTACTATTATTATCGAAATAAATCTAAAAAAGATTAATATATAAGTAAAAGTCCAACTATAATAAAATAAACCTTGTTTATGTATAAGAGTCCATTTAACATTAAAAAGCCCCAAAAAATATAAGTCTTAATTACATGGCCCAATAGGCCTGAATAATTAAGATAACAAAAAACCCTAATGCTTCTTTTGTGTCTTGCAGCTGCCCAACCTCAGCCGTCAGATCTAGATGAAGATCTGACAGTCCAGATCCAACTTTAGCAGAAAACCCTATGAGCCTTTCCCCGAGTCCGGGCACCGCAACGTATTAACCGTTGGATCAAGATCGTGATCGGATGGCCATGATCGGCTCCCAAGCGCGTGTGATCCACGCGCGACTCTCCAATGCCCAGTCGTGCGCGTGCTGTACACCGATGGCCCTTTCAGACTCTTGCGACCGTCCAGATCTCACTACGGTTGAGATCGCGTCGATTCATCAGCCGCTCCGCCTCTGGTCCCCTCATACCAGCCCTCGCATGCAACAGAACAACCAAAAACGTTAGAAAAAGTCATGCAACAAACCGAAATCACAGAGAGGCAAAAAAACAAAAATCACAGACGAATATCGACAAGAATAGACAGAATCAATAGGGTCTTTTACATTCAATTTGCATGTAATACAAAATATGTAATATCTCGGGCTATATAAAAGCCGAAATCACACAATGTAAAGGGATGATTAAAAAAAAGAGGGGAGCAAGTTGTAATAGAAAATTCCAGAGTAATACAAGCAGAAAACCTCAAAGTTTCCAGAGGTATCTCCGTTACCATTTTTCCATTTTCACAGTTTCGAAGCATAAAAAATAAAAAAGGTTAGGGTCTTCTGTTTTTTTACCTTCGCTTCGCCTTCCCTCGCCGTTGACAAGCCTTGCATGGTGAAATGGTGGGGATGGTGACCAAAGGGTTCCCGATTTTCAAATCGGAAGGAGTTTTTAAAACGACTTTGGGGTTTTCGAAAGTTTAAAAAAAAGAAGGTTTCTTTTTGGGTTTACAAAACAACAATGGAGGTTTTTTGGTTTGGGGTTTTGGAGAGTCAAAAAGGAAAAGGGTTTCGAAAGTTTTTTTTAGGGGGTTCCGACGCCGACAACGACGACCGGAACAATAACGGCTAGGGTTTCGACAGGGAGGACTAGGGAGCCTCAGAGCATTTTAGATTAACACAAATGAAAAAAGGCTCAAATTATTTTTTTAGAATAGGTTTTGTAGCGTTTTAAGATTTTGAAAAAAAGGGAAACCCCGTCCCAAATCCCTATGTGTTTTCGAGTCCTTTCAATTCCGTCCCCGATTTCGTTGTAGTCTATTTTCGAGTGGGAAAATCACCATCTTGGTCCCTATAGCTTTTCGTGTCCTTTAAATTTGGTCCCAGATTTGCTTTTTTTAAATGGTTTTATTTCTACTGTGGTCCCTGTCAGTTTCCCTTTTTTTTTCTTAGCATTTTACTTTTGTTATATTATATTCATGTTTTTTTATGCATTTTGCCATATTGTTTGAATACGTGTTTATATATATGTATGAGATTACATGTAGACCATGTTTATGTTGATGAATGTAATATGTGGTAGATGTTATGTTTAGTTATAATATATGATCATATGTTTTTTAGCCTTGTTTAATATGTGGTTTCTTAATTTGTTACATACTCGTTTTTAATGTGCGTTGTATGCTAGTTTTATGTCATTCGAATATATGTGGCATGTACTAAAAATGGTCATCATGTGACTTTTGGCATTTTAATTTATGGTTAAAGGGGTACTTTTGCCCCTGAGTTCGACCCAAAAATGTAATTTCGCCCCTCGACGAAAAGTGCACTCAATGTGGCCCTCCAGTTCATGAAATAGATCAAATTGACCCTTTGACCGACGTTGACCGTTACGATGCTGACGTGGCAGTTAACGATGATGATGTGGCAGTCCATGATGCTGATGTGGTGGTCAACGATGCTGACGTGGCAGTACACGTGGGATGATGACATGGCAGGAGGGGATGAATTGATTATTTTAACTGAACTCGAAGGCATAATTGATTTTTTTCCTGAGTTTAGGGGCATAATTGATTTTAATTAAAAGTTCTATAATGTATTTAATATTTAAGTTAAAAAATAAAAATTTACGAAATTATTAAAATTTTAAAATATTAAAACTAGATAAATAAATTTATTAAGTGAGAATAATTAAAAAAACAAAGTGAAGACTCTCACATAAGATCAAAATATTCTTCAATTTATTTTATAAAAATTCATAAAGTTAATAAAAATAAATAAAATATTCTAAAAATTACTGAAAATAAAAATTATATAAAAAATTAAAATATTTTATGAATTAAAAAAAGAAAATTTAATCTAAAAACTTAATAATTTTTTTTATAAATTATTAAAAAGTAAACACTTTTAATGAAAAAAATTCGACTTCGTCATTTTGAGTATTACTATTCGTTAGATTTTTTTAGTGGAATCAACATTGTACTAGAGTAACAATAGAATTCAATTATTAAAAAGAAAATTGTACTATTCGTTCGACTTTAATACAAGGATGTCTCAATTGAAAATATGTTCAAGGAACATTAGTACGCGTAGCATAACGAGAAACAATCGAAAGATTCTAATAGTTTATAAATATTTTTAAATTTTTATATTTATAACTTTAATGTTTTTACTTATATTTAATTCATTATATTGTTTTTATTTTTTTTTAATATTTTATGAATATTTAAATATTTAAATATTAATAGTTTTTATTTTTTTAGCTTAAAGATTAAATAAGTTATCAAAGTTTTAATTATGCCCCTAAACTCAGGAAAAAAAATCAATTATGCCCTTGAATTCGGTTAAAATAATCAATTCAGCCCCTCCGGCCACGTCATCATCACACGTGTACTTCCACGTCAGCATCGTTTACCACCACGTCAGCATCATGGACTGCCACGTCAGCACCATAACGGTCAACGTCGGTCAAAGGGCCAATTTGATCGATTTCATGGACTGGAGGGCCATATTGAGTGCACTTTTCGACGAGGGGCGAAATTGCATTTTTGGGTCGAACTCAGGGGCAAAAGTACCCCTTTAGCCTTAATTTATATAACAATTAATTCTAACTATAAAATGGAGATACTTATTAATTTGCGTATTCGGGTCGAAATATCCTAGCTTATTGGATATTCCTCGAATATTCGGATTAATTTGAATCGTCTAAAGGTAAACTCGTAAATAATTAAAATGGCCGTGACATCATACCTTATCTGCTTGCATCATGCATAAAGGTGACGTACGAGATCCGGACCCTAAACTAACACGACAGTCAGACTTATATGGTGTCAGTTTAGTCTTTGGTCCGGTGTACCATCATCCTTTTTAATTAAATGTCGAATTAATTCGAAACCGCCAATTTGATAAAGCTCGTATGATTAAAGTCTAATTTTCAATTAAGAACCCCTAATTAAATTCATTTTAAATTTCAGATAATTTCCATCGATTAAAAGCAACAATTGTTTTGGTACCGATTTCCGGGCGTGATGGGGGTGCTAACCCTTCCCTACACGTAACCAACTCCCGAACCTTTTCAAACGAATCTCTAGTTTAGTTTTTATGGTGTCCGCCCTACCTCAGTGGCTGGTGGCGACTCCAACCAAAAATGATTTTTTAAGGTTGTTTTCCGAAACATGAAATTTTAGAAACCCCTTTTATTGAAATGTTTGAAAATGTGGGGACACTTAAAAGTTTTTTGATTTAAAAAAAAAACTCATGACAGACTACCGTAGTCTTTTTGGGAGAAATGTTTGAACTCCCTTTATATGCGTATTTGGTTATTGGTTTTGAACTTGTAAATGGTCTCTAATTGATGGTTTGAGCCTTGTTTTGAGATTTGATCTTGTGGATGCCTTGGTTTCATTGGAAGCATGCCTCTAGATTACATTGAGGCGTCCTACACTTTCTCCCATACAAAGCTTCATACGGAGCCATTTGTATACTCGCTTGAAAACTATTATTATAGGCAAACTCCACTAAGGTGTCGTAACCCATTTTAGGAGGCTTCGACTTTTTGAAAAACTTTTAAAATCAACGAAGTCGCCAGCAATCTGTTCTGAAAAGTGTTATTGGACCACTTTAGAACGAGGTTATTTTAATAAAATGTTTTGTTTTAATAAAACAACTGTTTTGGTCTACGAAAACTAGAAAACGGGTTTGAGGGTCGGTTACACGTGGGGAAAGGTTAGCACCCCCACAACGCCCAAAATTAGTACCCAATTGATTTCAAAATCGTTTTCAAAACTAGAATTTGCAAGTTCATAAAGGTTCGATTTTATTTGTCTGTTTAATGAATATCAGTCTTTTTTAATGGCCTTATCATCCGGGAGATAAACTTTAATTACCAGCAACATTTCTGGCGTTAACCCGTCATTCACGTTTGATAAGACACCGCATTAAATTAATTTCACTTTTCAGGCAACATGAAATTCGATGTGATGAGCATTTTATTTTTTCTAGTTTTGATTATTTTAAATCCTAAAAAGGTCTAAGTCTTTTATTCCTAATTGAGAGTTTTAGTTTGTTTAAGTGTGTTTTATTTTTGTGAAGAAATTTTTTCAAAAAAAAACACGTCTCTATCTAAGCTTATAGAACATAATCCTAAGTTTTGACCTATTTCTAATGAACAAACAAGAAACTTGAATTATTCTTTTGTGTTTTACTTTTTTTTGTTTCCTTAAAAAAACCTTTTATTCTTTTTTTAACTTTAAAACTTAAACTCTTTTTTTTTGACATTTTCTCTTTTTAGTCCTACTAATTTGTTACATTTTTAATTTTATTTTTCCTTCATTTTCCAAACCTTTTAGTTTATCTATTTTTTTAGAAAAAAAGTTTTTAAATGTTTTCAAACTTTTATTCTCTAAAATTCTAAACTTTTATTAAAACCACTTAAAATCACCTAAGAACTTTATATTAAAACTTTTATTTTAGAAATCAAAATTTTCTTTCAAAGCTCAAAAACTTCTTAGTTTTATTTTATGCCCATAATTTATTTGACTACTTAAAAAACCTTTTTTATATTTTTTAAAACATATTGTTTGGATCACTCTAGACTGCCCATTTTGAGTTTTCACCATAAAGTTCATTTCCTTTTCTGGCACACATCTCATTTGAAGAATTTATTTCAATTTTTTCTTCACATTTCATTTTTCTTTTCTCCTTCATTTATTTTCCTTCTTGGCTTCTCTTCTCTTCCCTTCTCTTTTCCTTTTTGTTTTTCTTTCTCCTTTCTCCTTTCTCCCTTTTTCTTTTTTCTTTTTTTCTATCTTTTTTCCTTTTCCTTCTTTCTCTTTTTCTCTTTTTTAATTTTAATTTTCCTTTTCCTTTTCCTTTTCCTGTTTTTTCCTTTTTCTTTCTTCTTTTTCTATCTTTTTTCCTTTTCCTTCTTTTTCCTTTTTGTGTCCTTTTCATTTTCAATTCAGGACATTTACTTGTCGTGTTCCTTTGCTTGCAATTTTCATCCTCTTTGCCCCCTAGTATGGGGAGTGATCCTTGGTTAGGGTTAAATCACAAGAAAAATAATATCAGGCTCAAAGGGGGGAAACAAGGGATTTTATTTTCTTTTCGTGAAGGGAAATGATGGAATGCCAAATGTCATTTCACACACAAACATCGTTGAAGAAAAGCAATCTTCAGTTGGTAGATGTTTTAGAGTTATCACTTCATTCAAGGACCCTAACAGCAATGTTTGAGAGGAAAATTCACTCAAAATCTGTATATTAATCCTGAACACACTTTATTACCCCTCTATCCCGGGATTAGATTCAAGAATCATTCATACAATCAATAATAAGGACTCTACAAAGAAGATATATGCTTGAAAAGAAATGGATGAATAATGAAAAGAAGGGAAAATGATGAAACAAAAATGAGAAATGTTTGCCACTTGGAAAAAATGCATCTTTAAACAAGTAAAATAACATAGAAGCCCATACAAAAGATCCCTAATGCTCGCAGGCATAAGAAAAAGGGTTGATTCTAAATATTACCCCAATTGTCTATGAAGATTCTGCATTATTCCAAAGAAACAACCATAAATTTCAGTTAATCTTGCCTTCATATGTTTTGTGACGGATTTTCTAAATGTGTTCCTCATATTCTTATTCTTTGAGTCTCCCACTTTTGATAGCTGCGAATATTAACTCCCCATTCATGACCATGTTTGCAAAACCTTCGGTGGCATGATTTAACACATAGTCATAGAATGGACTATTTTGATTTTCCACAAACATTGGAGTAACCTCATTTTCTAACAGTGGAGGTTGTACTTGGGCTGCCACATCTTGCCATCTCTGGGCATATTGGCGGAAACTCTCATTGGGCATTTTTTCCATATCTTGCAGTACAACCCTGCTTGGGGCCATATCCGTTACATACTCGTACTGTTTGAGGAAAGCTTTTGACAAATCTCTCCAAGTGCATATGTTTCCCCGACTCAATTGAGCATACCATCGGATAGCAGACCCAGATAGACTGTTGGAAGCAATGAATCAGTAATTTTTCGTTTTCCAAGTGAGGTGACATTTTCTGACAGTACATGGTCAAATGTGCCAATGGGCATGTAGTTCCATTATACTTTTCAAAATCAGGGGCCTTGAACTTTGGAGTAGCCACCAGGCCAGATACTAGACTCAAATCTCTTGCATCTATGCCACCATAATTGCTTCTTTCTTGAGAAGATTTAATCATTTCCTCCAACTTCTTGTAGCGATCTTCTCATTTCTTCTCGACCTTTGCCCTGTCGGTTACTTCATCAAGGTCAGGCACCTCATGGCTGCGAACCTCATCGGTATTGTCTTTTAATTCAGTACGGGCAGAAGATTCTACATAATGGGGTGAGATCTTGACTTTGGGCGAAGCCACTTCCTTTTACGTCCGTGAATGTATGAAAGCCATCCCTGGGAAAGTGTTGGTATCATTTCTCGCTTTTGGGTCTTTGAACCCAAACATGGCTGCGATTTAGCTGACTGTTTTCCGGTTTAATATCTCAAACTCTTTCTTCAGATCATTTTCCATTTTCTCAAGCTTATCATGGATGTTCTTCTGATTTGCTTCCAATGTGTTCAATCTTTCCTCAGTGTTCATGGCTCGAGTTGTGTTTGCACGGGATTTTTACTACTTAAATGAAAATTTACAAAATTAATCTTTTAATTATACATGTATGAATGCAATGATCAAAACATTATTTAATGCAAATAGAAAACAAATGCATGGAAGTAGATGTATGTATGTAAAAGCATGAATGCAGGTGAAGGGTCATCAATTCTATTAAGGTGTTTCTCTAGGTGTAGCTTCCATTGGATGACGAAGGTCCTACGAATACGTCTTGGTTTGAGCACTCATTTCTTTGATCAATCTTTTGACCCTTGGTCCTACCTTCCCTATTGATCTGACGTGGGGGCGAAGAAGTGTAGCTTCTTGACGTCACATGCTTAGCTAGGTCTTCAATTTAGGATGTGATGCTCTTATCAAACTCGTCTCGCTCCTAGGTCCTTTTGACGTTGCCCTGAAGTCGAGTAGACCAAAGATCATTTTCAAACTCTACTTTGTTGGACTGTCAAAGCGGTGCTATTGTTCTTGTGACTTTTGGTATATTGCTTGGTGTTGAGCATACTTCGACGCTTCTTCTGCGTGATCATTCAACAAATTCTCATTGTTTGCACGTTGTCTTCCTCCTTTAGGTACCTTCCATCATGGTAAAAGCTTTTCTGATAGAGCAACATGCTTTAGAATCCCCTTCCAAATATGGGATGTATGCAAAAAAATATGCCACAAAAACAAAACTCACACACAAAAAGGTTAGTACTCTTTTAAAAAAAAGAAATAAAACGTAAAAGATCCAAAATAATTTCATTGCACGAATAATTATGGGAAGCACATTCCAACGTTCCAGGACATGTCTCCATAGATTATTCTTGCGATTTTGACCAGACTCATCACCCTAGACTTTCCGCATGGCTCTATTGGGGTAGGCTTTAGATTCTAAAACTTGGTTCGGTTCTAAAAGGGTACCCGAGTTTTCCTTGTTGTCCCCTACTTAGGGTAGCAAGGCCCTCGATTCTCACCTATTACAGGCTTCAAACGAATCAAATTAAACTCAGGAGGACTCACCATCGATGCCTTCTCGAAGAATCGATATCCTCACAAAGACAAAGGGAATAAGTCCTAAAGGTACTTTCTAAGCTCATACGGAGAATCAATATTCTTACATGAGTGAAGCGTGTTCCCCTCACTTAAACAAACGGGACAAAGCTCGGGTATAGAACTTGGAATTAAGTCTTAAATGCGTAAAATAGAATTATATTCATTTAAACGGACAAATAAATTAAACCTTTTATGAACTTGCTAATTCCATTAGTTTTTTAAAAAACCCTTTTTTGAAAACCATTTCAAATCAATTTATGGTCTGAGACTTTTTTATTTTTATTTAAAAAAACACATCCCTAGTAGAGTCGTTAAGCTGTCGCAACCCTTTTTAGGAGACTTTGACTTTTTGGAAAACTTTTAAAATCAACGGAGTCCCCACCAATATTTTTTGAAAAGTGTATTTGGACCACTTTAAAACGAGGTTATTTTAATAAAACGTTTGTTTTAATAAAATAACAGTTTTGGTCTACGAAAACCAAAAAATAGGTTCGGGGGTCGGTTACGCGTGGGGAATAGTTAGCACCCCCACGACGCCCAAAATTTGTACCTAATTGATTTCAAAATCATTTTCAAAACTGGAATTTGCAAGTTCACAAAGGTTCGACTTTATTTGTCCGTTTAATGAATATCAATCTATTTTAACGGCCTTATCGCCCGGGAAATGAACTTTAATTACCGACAACATTTCTGGCGCTAACCCGTCATTCTCGTTTGATAAGACACCACATTAAATTAATTTCACTTTTCAAGCAACATGATAATTCGATGTGTTGAGCTTTTTATTTTTTCTAGTTTTTATTATTTTAAATCCTAAAAAGGTCTAAGTCTTTTATTCCTAATTGAGAGTTTGAGTTTGTTTAACGGTGTTTTATTTTTGTGAAGAAATTTTTTCTACAAAACATGTCTCTATCTAAGCTTGTAGAACATAGTCCTAAGTTTTCACCTATTTTTAATGAACAAACAAGAAACTTTAATTATTCTTTTGTGTTTTACTTTTTATTGTTTCCTTTGAAAACACCTTCTATTCTTTTTCTTTTTTTTTTAACTTTAAAACTTAAACTCTTCTTTTTGACATTTTTTGTTTTTAGTCCTACTAATTTGCTGCATTTTTAATTTTATTTTTCCTTCTTTTTCCAAACCTTTTAGTTTAACCATTTTTTTAGAAAAAATGTTTTTAAATGTTTTCAAACTTTTATTCTCTAAAATAAACCCTTAAAATCACCTAAGAATTTTATATTAAAACTTTTATCTTAGAAATCAAAATTTTCTTTCAAAGGCCAAAAACTTATTAATTTTATTTTATGCCCATAATTTATTTCACTACTTAAAAAAACATTTTTATATTTTTTAAAACATATTTTATTTTCTAAAAAAAGTTTATTTACATTTTTTATCCTTTGATTTCTCACCTTTTTAAAATTTATTTAATACTATTAAATTTCTTACTTTTAGTTTTTCCCCCAAAAATCAACCACTAACTTTAATTCTTTAAGGAAAAAACACTTTTTATTTAACTACTCACATATTTAAATGGATTCAAACAACCATTATTTCATTTTTTAAAGATTGAACTTATTCAAAAACAACATTTTTTAATTCATGTAAGAACTTTAAAGATTGAATAAAAAACTAAAACAAAATTTAAAAAATGAAAATTTTTCCAGATTCAAGAATTAATCCTCCAATTCCAACAAATGCAACATAAAGCAATGTAAACAAACTATAAAAAAAATAAGATTCAACCAAGAAGAAAAAAGAATCAAAATTTTTAAAAAATGAAGAAAGTAAAGAGAGAAAAATTTTCCGAAAGAAAATGATGAACTCGAATGAATCTTCTTCTCGAATTGCTTCAAAATGCTTCCGCAAAATAGGCCAAAACTCGAACTTCACTCTAAAAAAATTCCAGCAAACTCGAAGATTTTTTAAGGATTTTTTGAAATTTTTAGCTTTGTTTTTTTTTTTGTTCTCGAAGTGTGTCTTGAACAAAGCGGTTTGGGGGTTTTTATACTTGAGCTTGAGCTTGCAAATCAAGCAAAATCAGGATTTAATCCCCAAATTGGTGCCAAAATTAGACAAGAGGCATGATTCTCGGTAAAACTCTCAAAAAATCATTCGATTTGATTCAAATTCGGGGATGAATTTTCCCCTTGATTTGTGCCCTAATTTTAACTATTTTCTTCCATTTTTTAGCAGATTTTGGCGGCTACGGTGGACGGTGGCGAGCGGCGGCGAGCGGCGGCGAGCGGTGTCAGTGTCATTGGGTTGCGGCGGAGAGACGCATCGACCGACACCAACGGCGACCGGCCTCCAGTAGGGGCACGAACTAGGGTTTTGGGGAATTAGCCCGCTCGCGTGTTCATACGCGTGACGTGCGCTGGTTCCCACTTTTTTTTGTTTCTTTTTTTTTACATTTATTATTATTATTTACCCAAATAATTTTTTTTAAAGTGGGCTTTTCAAGCACACAAATATTTGATTTTTTTTCAAGGTGGGATTGTTATTTCATTTAAAATAGATTAAAAATAAGCCTTGTTTTTTAATTTATTTTTCAAATGGGTTCTAAAACATTATTTTATTTCATTTGAAAAAACATGGTTTTTTATTTTATTATAATGGGTTTAAAAATGGGTTTTTATTTTAAAGAGCTTTTGGGTTTTTTTATTAAAAATGAATTTGCAGGTGAAAATCTAGTGACAACACAAGGGCAACTGTTTTTCCCAAGAACCTTGGAAATCTATAACAGAACATCTCAACATATCCTCCAGCACTTGGATAACTCGCTCCGACTGTCCATCCGTCTGAGAATGATACGAGGTACTAAAATTAAGTCTTGTACCTAAAGCTATATGCAAGCACTCCCAAAACCTCACTATAAACATCGGATCTCTATCCGACACTATAGATTTGGTACACCATGCAAACGCACTATCTCAGCAATGTACAACTCTGCCAACTTATCCAACGTATATGTAGTATGCACAACTAAGAAATGTGCACACATAGTAAGGCGATCTACAATCACCCAAATAGAGTTCTTCTTTGACGGGGTTAAAGGCAAACGGGACACAAAATCCATCGTAATCCTCTCCTATTTCCATTCCAGAATTCTCAAAGGTTGCAACAAACTAAAAGGAAACTGATGTTCAGCTTTCACACGCTGACAAACCATACACTTGCTCACAAAATTAGCAACATCCTTTTCAACCCAACCCAATAGTACTCATCCTCCAATCCCAGATACATCTTTGTACTATCAGGATGCATAGCAAAAAGATTGCTATGAGCTTCAGTCAAAATAGTGTGACTTAACTCAACATCCTCCGACACAACTATTCGACTTTTAAAGCACAAAACACCATCATCAATGAAACGAAAATTCGTTGCATTACCATCCGCTATACCCTGAACATAAGGCACCAAAGAGTCATCAAGCAACTGCTTCTCCTTAATCAACTGAGTCAAGGAAGGTTTCACTTGTAACTCGGCTATCAACCCACCACCTCGCGTTATGCTCAACCGAATAAACATCACCCTTAACTCTCTAGCCACTTTCCTACTCAAAGCATCACCCACAACATTGACCTTTTCTAGGATGATACTCTATCGTCAGATTGTAATCTTTGAGCAACTCCAACCACCTTCGTTGCCTAAGATTTAACTCTCTCTGGAACATTAGATATTTCAAACTCTTAAGATCCGTGTAAACGACACATTTCTCATCGTAAAGGTAATGCCTCCAATTCTTCATGGCAAACACAACCGCAACAAGCTCTAGATCATGAGTAGGATAGTTGCGTTCATGCACCTTCAATTGCCTAGATGCATACGCCAAAACCTTCCCACCTTGCATTAATACACAACCTAGACCAACAAACGAAGGATCACTGTAAACCACAAACTCCTTACCCAATTCAGGTTGAATCAAGACAGAAGCTTACGTCAAAGCTTCCTTCAACTTCTCGAAAGCTTGTTGTCTAACATCCGTCCACTTATAGCGAACATCCTATTGCAACAATTTAGTTTACGGTGCAGCAATCTTAGAGAAACCCTCTACAAACCTTCGATAATATCCAGCCAAACCAAGGAAACTACGCACCTCCGTTCACCAATTTAGGCGTTTTCCAATTCATCACCGGCTCGATCTTGTGTGTGTTAACTCGGATACCCTCGGCTGACACTACATGTCCAAGGAATACAACCTCCCTGAGCTAAAACTCGCACTTGCTCAATTTATCATAAATTTGATTCTCCAACAACACTTCCAACACTATCCTCAATTGCTTATCATGATCCTCCTCGGTACGAGAGTACACGAGAATATCATCAATAAACACTACCACAAATTGATCCACAAACTCATGGAACACAGGATTCATCATGTCCAAGAATGCAGCCGGTGCATTTGTCAAACCAAACGACATCACCAAGAACTCAAAATGCTCGTACCTTGTACGAAAAGTTGTCTTAGGCACATCCGCATCCTTGACTTTCAACTGATAATATCCAAACCTCAAATCAATCTTAGAAAAAATTGAAGCACCTTGAAACTGGTCAAATAAATCATCAATACTTGGCAAAGGGTACTTGTTCTTAATCACCAACTTGTTTAGTTGTTGATAATCTATACACATACACATCGTGACATCCATCTTCTTTACAAACAAGACCGGTGCACCCCAAAGTGAAACACTTGGCCTGATGAATCCTCAATCTAGCAACTCCTCAAGTTGCGTTTTCCATTCCTTCAAATCTTTCGGTATCATCCGATAAGGAGCAATTGACATTAGAGTCGTATTTTCATACAACTCAATGCCAAACTCAACTTCTCTGTTCGGTGGCAAACCAGACAACTCTTCCGGAAAGACACCTTGAAACTCACATACTGTTCGTATGTCTTGTATTCGCACCTCTTTTGTACAAGGGTTCATTACATAAGCTAGGAAAGCTTCACAACCCAATTCCATCATACGACTCGCTTCAAGAGCCAGAATTGCATTGGACAAGAATTTAACGTTCTCACCCACGATTACCACTTCGTAATCATCAGTAAGTTTCAAGGTAACTCACTTAACATCAAAATCGACCACAACCCTATGCTCGGTCAACCAATCCATCCCAAGGATTATATAAAAACCATATTAAGGCAACTCCATCAAATCAACTGAAAACACATGAACTTGAACAGATAAATGACATCTCCTATATAACTTTCTCGTAACAATAGTTTCACCAAAAGAGCTAGTTACTTGCATTCCACTTCTAAATTTCAACAGAGATATCAAGCAAATGTGCATGTTCACTCAAGATATATGAATGCGTAGATCCAAAATCCATTAAAGCTAATAATGGCAAGGATTGTAAAGTGAAAGTACCTGCAATCACATCGGCGTCATTACGTCCGTCGTGATGTGCATACACCCTCGGGTTGAACAACCACAACATGCGCCACAACTCTTTGTCCACCCTCCTAACACTGGAAACTACCACGACCGCGCCCACAACCTCTATGTGGGGCAACAACAGGTGCTCGACCCTGACCACCTCTAGCCAACAAGGGACAATCACACCTCAAGTGATCAACCATTCCAGAGTTCCAACAAGAGTTAGCTGCCCCAGCCGTCAGAGCCTACGCTTCTCGAGCCACACGAGGACAATCTCGCCCCAAATGCTCAAGTGATCTACATGCCCAACAAGTATTTTGTTCAGATCTTATCCTGTTACCCTGAACTGGCGCACCTCGCCCAAAATTCCCTCGTCTCGCCTCAAGACCAGACCTACGATCACGATACCTCTTATGCTATCCACCACTAGGACCAGAATTCGCAGCTCTGTTACCCGAGCTAGAACCACCCAAGAGAGAGGACAAGCCTAAAATCTGCTCGATATCCTTGGCTCGCGTCACCAACACATCAAAATCTGTATAGTCAGAGGCTAGCATGAAAGTCATCACCTCCTACACCAAGCCATAACGAAAGCTATCACATCGATGCCTATCACTCGACACCAATTCCGGGGAGCATATTAGCTCAAACATACGAACTGGACCTCATACTCAGCCACTGTCATGCTACCTTGCACTAAGGACATGAACTCACACTTCTTGTCGTCCAAGTATCTAACTCCTAGATACATCTTCTTAATGGCAGCATGGAAGAACTCCCAATCCCCCTCATTAGGCTCCATAGCCGCAGTCACAGTCGTCCACCAACTGTATGCATCTCCATGCAACAAGGAAACTACACATCCTAGCTTGCGTACATCATTGCACCCCATCTGATCCAAAATCTAGATCGTGCTAGCCATCTAAGCCTTGGATGCTTCAGGAGACAATCCACGATACTCAATGCCTCCTAAACTTTACAAGCATTCCAACGGCAAACCTAATTGCCCAGCAACAGGTGCTTGCACTTGCACTCCAGAAACAACAGCCTAGATGCCCCAATCATCGCCCGAACCAAAGGCATCAAATCACCCAACACAGGACCAGCTTGCCCATGTTGTACTTGCTCCTCAGCCCCAAGTGGAGGCGGTGGAGGAGGTAAATTCCCATCAGGCAGAACCTCGTTCTCCTGATTTTCTTGCTCACTAGAAGGAGCAATGTATTCGAATACAACTCTCTCCTCGGTCCCATTGTGCTATTATAATTAAGGCATGATAATAAAACAAAACAAGAAATCAGGCCAGCTTCAAGCAAGGATCTAAGACGTCAAATTCAATTTAAAAACACCTTATTATAGTAATAAGCCAATGGGCATCCCAGTTTCCCCACACACATAGCATGCGTCATACAACGTACATGTCACAACCATCGTGCATCACAATCAATCAAATTCAGCCCACAACATCATCATATGTATATCAGCTCATACATACAACACAATCATCATGCATGGCATCACTATCATTTGATCATCACTAACATGATTATAACAATCACCGTGCAAAATAAAGATCACCAATCACTTGAAATCACATCACATCGACTTACCCTTAACTTGCCATCATCCTATTCTTTCGAAACTTGTCTATGATACCACCAAATGTAACCCCCTCAGCCTGGCTTAGGTGATAGACAGAACCGAACGAGTCACACGAGGAATATTGAAGTAAATCGGGAAGGTTTACTCCAATAAAAAAACCCTATTTTTTATCTTATCTATATTCTCGTTAGAGTCTTGTGTGTTTAACATCGTAGCGGAACATACATAACATCAATCGAACATTAATTAAAACTCAATTGCTTTCAAATACGATTTTAGGGACTAATTTGTATACATATATAATTACTAGGGATTCCTCCAATTTTAGATTACCATCATTAAATTAATCATATTATATACATCATTGTCAAAACTTAGCTCAGAACAAGCATTCATGCTCACTTAATTGCATCCACAACATTCAGGGACTAAAACGTAAGAAAAATAGAACATTCAAATAAGCTTTCAACTACCATAACAACCATTGTATCGATACCCTTGAGGAGGGTATCGATACGCCCTCGACTGGTTCAACACCTAGATTCGACAAGTTAGGGATCGTACCGATACCCTTCGGGCTCGAATCGGTACGCCCAAAATAGTAGCCAATATCGGTATCGATACATCCCCGCGTATTGGTACCCCTTACAATTTTGCAAGCCCGTATCGATACACTAAGGAGGGTATCGATACCCTGTAGCCTGCAACTGCACAAATTGTAGCTTTTACACTTCGAAAACTATACCAAAACAATCCAACATGCTTTCAACATGCATACATTATATTTAAACATAAGTCCCTAAGCATACATGATCTTATTAACAACAAGGCATGGCAAGAATCATTAGAGAGTACTATAGGAATGCTTCCTATGAAAATTAAACTATCAAAAAGTCAAAACACAATTCAAAGCATAAACCAACATATGAAGGCCTTTTACAAGATACAAATAAGAAAGTAAACATGCTCAAAAGGGAGTTTCAACACATCTCCCAAATATACCATGGATCCCCCATTGCCCTTATTACTCTAGTCCGTAAAACGAAACATACATTCAAAAGCGAAGTCTCCTAGGATCCCCTTGCAAGTTGTTTCCTCCAAGCACTTAATTATCTGCATTGATGGACAAAAGAGAGCGTAAGCATACAAGCTTAGTGAGGAGTGCTCAAAACAAAAACACTATCAATGCATAAAAACCATTTTTCATCATTAGCAAACCATAATGCCCTCTTTGAAAATCATGAACTTCCTTAACAAAATCAGCATGTTAAACATTGTGCATGTTTTACTCTTTTCTCAAAGCCATATGGGATACACGGATTCCCAAGTGTTGTCCCAACACTTCATACATTCTCACTGGCATCTCAAGGTTTACACACGAGAGCTACCCTCCATCGTTGTGACATACATGGGGGAGTATTCGGTACCTTACAACCCCTCAACACCACTCATCATAAGATGTATAACCCCACTAACGAGAGAAAGGACACAACTCAATTTCCTCAATCATTATGGTACTTGGATGGAGTATTCGGTACATTCACAACCCCTCAACATCCAAGGCGACTTGTTTATAGTGCACTCAATCCTATAGCCGGCTAACTATATCGAATTTTCATTTACAAACCACTTTTCACAACATCACTTGCCAATATAATTCTCATTTAATTCAAATCTCCATGTTTTCAAAGCATTCACAATAAGCCACATTTTCAAGCATCAAACCATGCTTCATAAAACATGTATAAGCATATACATACAAGGATCACTTACCATGTGCATCCTTCATCAATATGGCATCATAAACAATAAATCTATTACTTTAAATCATGCTTAAAACAGTAGGTAAAACACATTTTAAACCAAGTGCATCAACAAACCTAAAATAGCACAAACCGAGGGAGAAAATCATTTTACTTACTTCCGAACTTAGTGAAGTGTTTCAAGCTTACACTAAGTTCCTAAAACCACCTTTAAAGTGTTTCAAAGCTGGAAAAGTCATTTCCACTCACCGACTCGCGAAACCAAGATTCGCCGACGTGAATTTAAGCGTCTAAAGCCCCGGATCTTCACCGATTTCTTCCAAAGTATTCTCCCATGTTTATATCACACAAGAACATAGGATCAATGCATCATAATGCATTAAAATCACCAACAACTCAAGCAATCTCGTTGTTATGCCCAAAACACCAAAAATACCTATCTAAAACAACCGAAAACTCAATCGATCTTACTCGAAACTTAACCCAGCAACAATCCATCACTTCCATTAACTTTTAACCATCAATCAACAATAAAAAACATTATAATAACAACTAATAACCCCCAGCAACACCAGATTCACATTTCCAAGCCAAAAACCCTTAACTAACAACCTAAACTTTTAGAGATCCAACCTAATCTAGGATTATTATGATTAAGCCTTTACTTTAACATCATTTAACATCCAAAACAACTTTAAAATCATTCTAGCTGGGGTGAACCTTTCTTGTTTGTGAAGAAAAAGGATTGTTCGATGCGACTTTGCGTCGACTATCGATAATTGAACCGAATCACTATCAAGAACAAGTATATGTTATCGAGGATAGAAGATCTCTTCAATCAACTTCGGGATGCTTCTATTTTCTCAAAGATCAATTTTCTATCGGGTTATTACTAGAAGAAAGTGAAAGATGTATACGTGCCTAAAATAGCGTTTCGTACTCGTTACGGTCACTTCAAATTCCTTGCTATGCCGTTTGGGCTAACAAATGCTCATGTCGCATTCATGGACCTGATGAACCGAGTATTCAAGCCTTATCTCGACAAGTTCGTAGTTGTATTTATGGATGACATCCTCGTTATTCCCGTAACAAGGAGGAACATGCTGAACACCTCCGAATTGTCTTGCAAACTCTTCGAGAACATCAATTGTTTGCCAAATTCTCCAAGTGTGAGTTTTGGATACCAGAAGATTCATTCCTTGGACACGTAATCTCATCTGAAGAGATCAAGGTGGATCCGAAAAAGATTCAAGCTATTCTCGATTGGCGACCTCCGAAGAATGTTAGCGAGGTCCAAAGTTTTCTCGGTTTAGTCGGGCATTATCGGAGATTTGTAAAAGGCTTATCTACCATTGCTTTGCCCCTAACTAAACTCCTTTAGAAAGATCAACCATTTGAGTGGTCCGAAAATTAGCAACGATGTTTTGATCAGCTTAAACAAGCATTGACACATGCTCCTGTTCTTATCCAACCTGAATCTGGCAAGGAATTCACTGTTTATAGTGACGCATCTCACTCGGGATTAGGTTGCGTATTGATGCAAGGAGACAACATGGTAGCGTATGCATCAAGGTAGTTGTGTAACATCCTCAAATTAAGAAGTAACAAAGCTAAGTTAATTAGTTAATTAATTTACGTTTAGTAATTTAAGTTAGTTTTCTTTCTTCTCAATTAAGGACCAAATCGAAAGGAATTAAGAATATAGTAACCTAAATTAAGAAGGGCTTAATCAAATACATGATAAATACAAGAATTACATGCTTAATTTTTGGATTCCATTGGATTCCCTTGATTTAAAATGCAACATAGTTATAGAGTGAGGGGTAGTTAGGTAAACTCCTAGCATAATAATCATGGCTAAGGATAAAGCTTAGAATCTTCTCTCTTATCTTTTCTCCTTACCATCCGATTAAGGAAGAGGGGATTAGGGAGAGAAAATTTTGAGTGGAAGCCATGGGAGAGCTTGGAAGAATTCATGCATGTTAGAATCTTAAGCATTGAAACCGAAAATTTGAGGTAAATCCATTATTTTCGGTTGTTTAAGCTTGCAATTTAAGTTAGTTTGCTTTGTAATTCGAATAGATTGATATGATGATGAATTGATTCTGGAAAATTAGATTATTGTTGTTGGAATTCTGGAATTTGATTAGAAAATTGATATAAATGCAATTAGATTCATATATATATATATATATATATATATATATATATATATATATTAGGAGTATCGAATGGAATTAGTGACTTAAATGAAAATCTGGAAAATTCTTGTCTTAGGAATTAAATATGGAAATTGTACCCTAGTAAAAAAAATTAGAGAATTTGATTATCTTTCTGATAGATTTTGAAGGGTAGAGAAAGAAACTTCACAAATCGAATGAATTTTAGCTTAGAATAAGCTTAGGGAGCAAGATGAATAAAAATAGTACTCTAGGGACTGTTTTGTTTAAAAATTTAAGTATTAGGGACTAGCTAAAAGGGATGGAAACTTATGAACACTAGATAATTTATAATTGAGTAATGAGTAATCTTAGACTAAGTAAATTATTGAAAGGAACTAGATAATTAAAGGTGACATTAGGCACAAAGGAATTTAAACTATAAACATAAAAGTTTAGGGACTGTTTCGAGTAATGTGAAACTTAGGGTTCTAAATTGAATAAAAAAGTGGCGGATGGGACTTAAAATAACTTTAATAACTACTAAGGACTTATGTGGAATGATTAGTAATAAGAATGTATAGGTTTATTAGTGATTTTGAAGCTTAAATATTAAGATAAAGTAAATTGTCCAGAACTACCATGTTCTGGATAGCAACTTAGAAAATTCACTCAAAATCGTGTGTAAAGAGTTTAGAACTGAAATTTTAACTTGAAATACTATAGGATGTATAGTTCAATTGAGAGAAAACAAAACTACATTTGAGTGTGGGAATCAGAAGTTATAAATAAAAGAAGACATGTAGTGCAAGCTGTCCAATTATGTAAAACAACTTGAATTAATGTATTAAACTGCACTAATCTGTATAAAAGAAAATTATAAACTTTATTTTTTAATAAATTCAGTTACCTAATCTTTCTAAGGAGGTATGATAGTTGGAATTTCAATGAACGGTCTAGAAGATATGGTTAATTTAGTGTAGTTAGTACAAACTGCTTAGATAAGAAAATAGTTTCAATAGAATTGGATTACATAAAATTTGTTGGTTAATGAACAATGGTTGAATTAAATGTAAAATTGATTCTTATGAAATCTCACATGTATTCAAGATCAAGGAGGGAAAGAAGCTTTGGAAGGTCCAACCAAGAAGAACCAAGGAATTCTAATTAAGGAGCAAAGCTAGTGGAAGCTTGAAGAATTAGTGAGTGTGGCTAAATTAGGGTTAGGATTAGAATCCTAACCAACCGTTGTACTTATTTAATTTTTAGTTTCATAACCTGAGCATGAAACATGATTAAGTAATATTTGGTAATCCTAAAATGAGGGAAGGAGGCTAAATGGAAACTTGTCTAAGCTTAGATTATTAATGATGGTTATGAATTATGTCATGGTTGCTATGAGATTGTTTATTGGATTGGTTCTTGCTCGATTTATTGGATCGTTGCTTGTTCAATTTATTCAATTGAGCTTGTTCGATTGTTGGACTGTCGCTTGGTTGATTGTTAGATTGATATTTATTTGACATAGATTGCTAAGGTTAATTGAAATGCTTGGGCTGTTTATGTTGTATGAATGACTTGGTTGAGTGTAAAGGTTTACTTAAGATGTAAGAAATGTAATAAATGATATTGAATTATTTGACTAAGACAAATTAAGAGAAGCCTTGGTGGTGTAATTGGTTAAGTAGTTGGCATGCCTTGAGTCTAGGTCTGATCTTAGTACATACGTACTCTCTGTAGGTGTAGATACAGCTAATGGTCACCTTGTGAAGCATATATTGGTGAACTCGATACAAGTAGTATCCTATGTCTCGGTGCCAAGAAGCACCCCTTCGATTGGTATTATAATCTTCTATTAGACTCGACTACTTACTCCACTAAACTCTGAGGCTATTCTAATAACTTGATAATAATAAATTAAGTGACTTAACCACCTTGAACTTATATGGTTTGCTCATGATTTCGATAATGTTATGCGTGCTAAATTTTATGCTATGTATGCTTGAAGCTTGTACATACAATGGTTTAGCATAATAAGTGAGGGAACTTCACCCTCAATCGAATGGATAAGTTGTATGAATGTAAACCTTGGTTGATCTAATCGATTGGTTTATATGGTATACTTTGGCTTATGTGATTGTAATTACATGCTTGTATACTTGTATGATTATGTTGCTATATTGTAATAACTCTTGTAGAATTATGCATGCTAGGAATTAAAGTTTGATCTAAGCCTAGCTAGGTAATCCCTTAAAGCAACATAGATCATTAATGAATCAAATGATTAGTAATTAGGAACCACCTCACTAAGTACTTCAGTACTTATCATTCGTTTGTTTCCTTCTTCCCAAAACCAACAGGTTTTGGTTTGAAAGATTTTAATCAGATTGAAGTCCACACAAGCAAACTTCAAGTATGCCTAGTCCAATTTTGTTTTCCCTACTAGTCGGTGGATTAATGTCTAGCATAGACATTCTGGTGGTATGTCTTTGCATGTTATTCCGTATGTATTTGAAGTTTATATGAACTTGTAGTACAATGCTTAAGTGACTTGTTATGTAAATATGTAGTAAGTCGGCCTAAACTTTTGTTGTACTTATGTTATAAGCTTGGTGTAACATTTTGTATGCATAGAATCACCAAGTAAATGGATTGTTGTAAATATTAATTGTTTGATAATGAATGGTCGAATGGTATATGTATGTATAATTTCGAATTGTTGAGTTAATTATCATTGAACTATGCTTTAATATAGTTAAATGAAATTGCTAGAATTGAATCCATGTCTTTTGAATCTTAGTTGTAAAAAAAGAAGAGAAAATTTGTAGCCCACTTTTCCGCTAATTGAATAATAATATTTATCACACCTTGATTTGCTTAAGTTTTAAGAGTCTGTTTAGCATTACTATAATGCTCATTACTCCTAACTTGGGTAATGGGTGTTACAAGTTGAAACCACACGAGCTTAACTATCCAACTAAAGATATCGAACTCGCTGTTATTGTCTTCGCCCTCAAAATCTGGAGACACTATTTATATGGTGAAATATGTCATTTTTCACGGATCCTAACAGCCTCAAATACCTCTTAACTAAAAAAGAACTCAAGTTGAGACAAAGGCGATGGATGGAACTTTTAAAATACTATGACTTAGTCATCAACTACCATCTTGGGAAAGCAAATGTGGTTGCGAATGCTCTTAGTCGAAAATCGAATCTCAGTAGACTAATATGATCCTTAAAAATTCGAAATCTTCCTTGTACGATAACTAGCTATTCGAAATACTTCTTCCTCGTTTATAAAGGAATTGTTCAAATTCTACCTTACTTGATAAACAACCTATTCGAATTGAATCTATCATATTTTATAAATGATTATTCAAAATTTGGCATTGTAATGATACTCGTTTCTTCGTAGCTTCCTTGGCTATTAATGCACACCTCCGAATATATCAAAAACGAGGATTCATGTCTGAACTCCATGTCCAATCTAGCATGATTTCAAGAATTAAGAATCTCTAGCAAACTGACCCGAAGCTTCAAGCTATCATTTCAAAACTTGATTCAAAAGCCAATGAAGGTTTCCTTATCCATTCGAATGGGCTCCTGTATTTTAAGGATAGAATATGTGTCCCTAATAATGAAGAATTAAAATGGGATATATTGCAAGAATCCCATCAAAGTTCTTTTTCGATCCACTCTTGTTCAGTCAAGATGTACAAAGACCTTAAGCCTTTGTATTGGTGGCCAGACATGAAAGCTGCCATCACTGACTACGTGTCAAGGTGCTTGAATTTCCAAAGAATCAAAGCCGAGCATCTAGCACCTACGGGACTACTACAACCTCTTAAATTTCCACAGTGGAAATAGGATAAGATCACAATGGACTTCGTATTTGGTCTTCCTTTCACACCAAGAAAGTGTGATGTTGTATGAGTGATTGTTGATAGATTCACTAAATTGGCTCACTTCATCCTTATTCGCATGAATTATAGCTTAGAAACTTTGGCTGACTTGTACATTCGAGAAGTGATTCGTTTGAATGGAATCCCTACCTCAATTGTCTCCGATCGAGATCCTAGATTCGCATCTCGATTATGGACAACCTTACAACGAACTCTTAGCACTAAATTGAATCTAAGTACGACCTTTCATCCTTAGAGTGATGGCCAGTCCGAGAGGGCGATTCAAGTCCTGAAAGATATGTTGAGAGCTTGTATAATTGATTTCGGGAAAATTTGGGAGAAATTTCTACCTCTTGTGGAGTTTGCCTACAACAACAACTATTAGTCTTCGATTCAAATGGCTCAAATTGAAGCATTGTATGGAAGAAGATGTAGAACACCCCTTTGCTGGTCCGAACTTGGTGATAACAAGGTGTTAGGCAATTGCTTCGGGAAACCGAAAAACAAGTTCAGATCATCCATTCTCGATCGAAGCAAGCCTTTGATAGGCAAAAGACCTACGCATACCATAAACGTAGAGACATTCAATATTAAATTGGTGACAAAGTCTTTCTCAAAGTATCACCATGGAAGAAAGTAATTAGATTCGGTAAAAGAGGAAAGCTCAGCCCCCGATTCATTGGACCCTTCGATATTGTTGAAAGAATTGGTCCAGTAGCTTATCGACTACCACTCCCTAGTGAGTTCGATAAGATACATAATGTCTTCCATGTCTCGATGCTCCATAAATATCAATTCGATCCGTCCCACATCTTGGATCCTAAAGAGGTGGAATTGAATCCTGACTTATCCTACGAAGAAGAGTCATTCCAGATCCTCAATAAGGAAGTCAAGAGGCTTCAAAACAAGAATATCTCACTAGTGAAGGTTTTGTGGAGGAATCACAAGATATAAAAAGCTACTTGGGAACCCTAGGATTCGATGCGAAAACAATATCCTCATTTGTTCAGTTCAGGTAAGAATTTGAGGAAAAAATCTTTCTTTTAAGGAGGGGAGAGTTGTAACATCCTCAATCTTAGCCTAGTACTAATTAGATAAATTAACTAAACAATTGATTCAATCGAACCTTGTAAACCCAAATTAGGATAGTCAATGACTTAATTGAAAGAATGAACAAATTAAGAGATCAGTGTCAAAGGGACTAAACCGAATAGAAAATTAAAATGGATGATTCCATGCTAAATATTTCACATTCTTAATTTACCCTTTGGCTGAGTTGGATTAGAGTTTTAATCCAAGGACAAAGTGGTCTTATCCTAAATCCATTAACTAAGTTATCTTCTCCATTTAATTCATCATATCAGCCGAACCTTGAGAGAAAGATTAGATAGAGAAAAGATTAGAGAAAAACACATAGAAACCCAAGGGATATTTTCTTGGATGATCATCATCCATCCATTGGATTTATGCTAGGAAGTAACGTAAGTGTTCATACACACTACATAGCCGAATTGATGTTTATTGTTGTATTGACTTGTTTGCATGATCTGTTTTGATAAAAATTAGATGATGAACATGCTGAATTAAGGTCTAAATTTGAGTTGTAGATTGATAAATTGAATGAATTTAACATGGCTTATAAGAAAGGATGTGTAAACAATATACTAGTTGACTTAATAGGTGATTGAGGACTAATCTGGAAAATTAATAAATTTGTGGAATGAAATGCTTTGTTTAGGGACCTATCTTAACTAGATAGAACAAGGGGAAAACTCTGGTAAAAAGGACAAAAAGGAACTTGTTGAGTGCATAAAAGTTCAATATTTTCCCCTCATTTACCCATATTTTTGATGCACTCAAGCATGATTCATTGCATTTAGGATAGATTTTTGCATATACATCACAACTAGATAAAATTGAACAATTGCTGCTGATTTTGGTTACTTTTGCAGGTATCTGCTGCAGCAGACCCAGGGAAACAAAGGAGCAGAGGCCGATTGCACAACTGGAGTCGAGAAGAAAAGGATGTCGTGACATCTACCGTGGCAGCCATGACGACAGAGGAATGCTGAGGTGGGAAAGTGAAGTGGAGCTCGACAGATAGAGGATTTCAAGTCGGTCTGTCGTGGACCACCCCTATATTTTTCTATGCCCTGAAGCAGAATGAAGGCCAAGCCCAAATTTCAAGGAAGATACTCAAGGCAAGAAAAGAGGACGAATTGAAGGCATCTACTTAGAAGATTTAGTCTTAAATAGAGTTGCACTTTAATTCAAAATTTAATTCTTGCCATATCAGAAAACTTAGACCCAAGGCCTGTATAAAGGAATGTACTTCGACCTAGAGAAGGATACCTCATTCCTAGCTGTCTTCCTCAAAACCCTTGTCGTTTTCCCTTCTCCACCATGTTCTAAACTCCCCATAGGGCTAAGGGTTGATTTCGTAAAGTAGTTGCAAGGATTGTATTGTTTAGGAATTTTCTGTTCAAGTAATAAAAACTTCAAGTTTATTTACTCTGGTTTTATATCTCATTAGAGCATCGGGAGAGCATTGTGAGGTTATCTATTTGTTTGATATCGGGAGAGTCAAGCATACGAAAGGAGTAAATACGTGTTTTCCAGTTTATGGTTAAACCATCTTGGCTTAGGGATAAGTACAAGGTTAAGTGGCTAAAGAAGAATTCATCAATATTGGTGTTCATCCTTTGATTCACACCGGGAGGTATCATCCAAGAAGTATTCATCAACAGAACTTGGACCAATGGATAGGACAAGTCATAACAGGGATTCTTGCCAAGCTTGAAGTACAGAGTTGTTGATCGCTACCGCGACATCAACAGACCTCTGCCGCGATAGGTGCTGCCGCGACAGGAATGACGACAGATAACAGAAGTTCCTCTAACAGTGCAACATCTACACTACTGAGCAATTCAATACCAACCTATTCTTTAAATCTGATTTCTCTATCTTTTACTTTAGTTGTTTCCCAAGATTACTTCATCCATTCAATTAAACTATTTCTTCCTCGTGTGCAACAATTCAAGGATAAAGTTATTTCCAATCCCTGTGGAGACGATATCCGATACTCTCGTATCACTTTACTACTTGCGTCGTGTACACTTGCACTATTTGCGATAGGACTCTTTTACACGCAACAAGTTTTTAGCGATGTTGCCGGGGACTGGAAACATATCTTTACCCTTTTTATTACTGCACTTTTCTTTTTCTTTTTGTTTTTAGTGGTGTTATTTACCCCGTGCTTTTCACAAGGTTTTATGTTTGCTTATGCGCAGATCTAGACAAGGTAAAGAACCTAAGTACGAATTAGATCCAGAAATCGAACGCACGTACCAACTCAGGAACCAAGCCCGACTCTTGATAGCAAGAAACAACTATCTTGAGGAGATACCAAAAGAAATGGTGAATGGAAGGCAAGGCGATGGGCTAAATGACCCCAACAACAATAACAAAAGAGTTATTATTGTTCCTCCCCAAGATGCCCGGAACGAACGACCTGATGTCGCTGTTGCACGACAGACCTGTCGAGACTACATCGACAATGACCATGTTGAACTGGAAACCACCTTGCCAAACGTGGAAGCTGAAAATTTCGAACTGAAACCTGTCATGTTCAGCATGATAAATTCCGCTGGCCAGTTTAGTGGTTCTGCTACTGAGGATGCCCGAGAACATCTTAAAACGTTCCAAGAAATATATGGATCATTCAGACTACCAGGAATAAATCTGGAAGTACTGAGGCTCCGGTTATTTCCTCATTCATTGAAAGATAGAGCTAAAAATTGGTGGAACAATTAACGTCGGGTTTAATAAGAACTTGGGCAGATCTCTCGTGAATTCCTTTCTCGTTTTAATCCTTCTCATTTATCTTTTACTTTGGTTTTTACTCAAGATTTTCTCCAACATTCAATTAAACTATTTCTTTCTCTTGTGTAGCAATTCAAGGATAGAGTTATTTTTCAGTCCCTGTGGCGACGATATCCGATACTCTAGTATCACTTTACTACTTGTGTCGTGTACGCTTGCACTATTTGCGATAGTTCTATTTACACGCAACAAGTTTTTGGCGCCGTTGCCGGGGACTGGAAACATACCTTTACCTTTTTATTACTGCATTTTTCTTTTTATTTTCTATTTTTATTGGTGTTATTTACCCCGTGCTTTTCACAAGGTTCTCTTATTGCTTATGCGCAGATATAGACGAGGTAAAGAACCTAAGTATGAATTAGATCCAGAAAACGAACGCACGTACCAACTCAGGAACCAAGCCCGACTCGTGATAGAAAGAAACAACTATCTTGAGGAGATACTGGAAGCAATGGTGAACGAAAGGCAAGGCAATGGGAGAGATGACCCCAACAACAACAATGACCCTAGGGTTATTATTGATCCTCCTAACGATGCCCGGAACGATCTACCGCCGCCCGCTGCCACAGCAGCACGACAGACCTGTCGAGACTACATGGACAATGAACATGTTGAACTGGAAACTACTCTGCCAGATGTGGAAGCTGAACACTTCGAATTGAAACCTGTCATGTTTAGCATGATAAATTCCGCTGGCCAATTTAGTGGTTCTGCTACTGAGGATGCACAAGAATATCTTCAAACGTTCCAAGGAATCTGTGGATCGTTCAGACTGCCAGGGAAAAGTCCAGAAGTACTGAGACTCCGGCTATTCCCTCATTTATTGAGGGATAGAGCTAAAACTTGGTGGAACAAATTAACATCGGGTTCAATAAGAACTTGGGAAGACCTCTCTCGTGAATTCCTTTCTCGTTTTAATCCTTCTCATTTATCTGGAAGATTGCGTAACGAGATTGCAACTTTTCAACAGGAAGATGACGAACCAATGCACGAGGCGTGGGATAGATTTACAACTCTGTCACGGAACTGCCTAATGCATGGATTCCCTATGTGGAATCAGGTTGTCAAATTATACAACGCTGCCAATGCACACACTCGACTGAGAATAGATTCAGCAGCAAATGGGCTATTACTCGATAAGGAACCAGACGAGGCAATGCTCGTGTTGAAAACGTTAGCAAAGAACGATGAGCAATTTCCAACATCTCGAAGAGGAGGCAAATGAGGAATATCTGTAAAGGAGTATGAAGTTGATAACTCGGTTAAAACACAGATTGCATACCTTACGAAGATAGTCGAAAATCTGCAGTGGAAAGATTCTAAGGTTGTATATTCTGCAGAAGAGGTGTATGAAACCTGTTGTGGGAACCACAATACAGAGGAGTGCCCTTTACAGTTGGAAGAAGGGATGTACGTTAGGGATTATAACAAGCCTAGAAATTATGATTCCAACAACTACAATCCCAACTTGAGGAAGGACCCCAAATTTTCCTGGAGCAATTCGAACAATGCATTGAACCCTCCACTGCAGAACAACCAGAACCAAGGAGTACCCAGACTTCTGTCATGACGGCAGCCACAGCAGCAGCCACCACAACAGTCGGCAGCAACACCTAGTATACTGGAACAAACCTTGGCGACATTTATGTCTCAAACGGGAGCATAGATGTCAAACATGGATCACTTTGTCAAGAAAACTAAAACATTCATGGACAAGACAGAGATGAGGATGACAAACCATGAGGCTACCCAAAAATCTCTGGAGACACAGATGGGCCAGGTTTCATAGTACATCAAACCGAGGCAGAATGGAGGATTCCCTAGTGATACTGAGGTCACTAGAAACCTCAAACATGAGCAATGCAAAGCAATTACATCGAGGAGTGGGAAACAACTACAAGGGCCAGAAATAAAAGAAGTACCCAGTGAGGACCTGACCCTACAAACACCTGCCGTTACCACTGCCCCAGTAGAAGAGAAACAACCTGCTGTCGCCACACCTGCCACGACAACAGAAGGAACAGAGGAGCAAACAGAAGATGCTGAAAAACTCAAGCCTCCTCATATCTGAATTCCATGTGAAGGACGCCTTGAAGATTACCTTCCTCCACCCCCTTTTCCATAGCGGTTACAGAAATAGAAACAGGAGTACTAGCTCAAGAAAATTTATGATATTTTTAAGCAAGTACATACTAACATACCGCTGCTAGAAGCCATTAAGAAGATGCCCGGTTATGCTCAGTTTCTCAAGGATGTAATGTCCAAAAGGTCCAGACTTGGGGAATTCGAAACAGTAAAGATGATAGAAGGATGCATGACAATCTTGCATAAGCATCTACCCCAAAAGAAGAAGGACCCTAGGAGCTTCATCATACTATGCATAATTGGCGATAAGTTCGTGGGTAAGGCACTTTGTGATCTTGGTGCTAGCATAAATCTAATGCCCAAATATGTATTTCAGAAACTAGGTATTGGACAAGCAAGGCCCACGACAGTCATGTTGCAGCTGGCATACCGCTCTTACGTACAACAGGAAGGAAAGATCAAAGATATCTTGGTAAGAGTGGATAAGTTTATTTTTCCTACTGACTTTCTTATTTTAGATTGTGAAGCAGATGAAAACACACCGATCATCTTGGGAAGACCCTTCCTAGCCACAGACAGAACCGTGATCGATGTTGAGAAAGAAGAATTGACGACGAGAGTAAATGATCAGTAAATCAAACTCAATGTTCTCTAAGCAATAAAACAAGCTGATGCAGAGGAAGAGTGCAAAGCAATCTCAGAGGTAGTCCTTGTAACGCCCCGGTTTTGGGCTTAGAAGTCTTGGGCGTTGACCGGTTGGTCAAAGTGCTGTTCGTATCGTAAGAGGTTAAATTAGGAAAGCCTAGTTCGGGTTGCATTAAAAATATGGAAAAATGTTCTAAAATCATCTTTTAATATAATTAGATGAACTGTGAAAACAATTTTGGAAAATGAGTTTTGGAAGGTTGACATTTTGGCTAGTGACCAAAATGTAATTTTCGCAAATTTGGTGGCTGTTTTATAAAGGGTTGAAACTTTGAATCTTTAAGGAGCTATTAATCCAAAAGTGATTTCTCCAGATTTTTCTAAGATATTTAGAGTTATAATTCTGATTTTTAAAGTAAATCAAAAGGAGGGAAAAAACTCATTTGGCATTTTCTCATCTAACTTCCAATTTTCTTTCTCTCTTTTTCTCTCAACCCAAACACTCCATTTCCAGAGAATTGATTCTGATTTTCTCACCTAAATTCCTCCTTTCAACTCTCATTTGATTGCAAATCATTGTATCTTCAAAACCTCTTCAATTGCTACAAGTTTCATCAAGGATTTTCATTCCAAAAAGTGGAGAAACACAAGTTTGGAGGTAAGAACGTCCTTCTCCTCTGAACTTCAAGTTCTTTACTGAAATTCCTAAGTTTTCAATCCTAAATTGATGTTTAATTAAAGGCTTTTAAGTTGATTTATAGATCTTGGCTAATTATGCAAGATTTTGATGATTTCACATGATTTTCGTTTGATCTGTTAAATCTGTGATTTGAGAGGTGTTTTTGATGTTAAATGATCTCTAAATTGATAAGGAAATGAGTTTTGGTTGATGCAATCCCGGATAGGTTGAGTTTCCTAAGTTTAGCTTGTGTTTTAAGGTAGTTTTTGTGGTGATCTTGTGGATCTGGTGTTGCTGGAGGTATAAGGTTGTTATTAGGTTGTTTTTAGATGTTATTTGATGTTAATGGAAGTGAGGTTTTGCTGGTTATGGTTGGGCTTTGTTTGGAAGTGTTTTGGATGCATTTTCGGTTGTGTTTGGTGGCCGAAAATGGAGGTTATGTGAGAGCAGCAAGTTTAGATGCTTTCACTGAAGCAATTAATGCATGATGATGCATTAATCCTCTGCTTTAATGTGTTGAAACAGGGGAGGCATCCTTGGATCCGAGAGTTGTTGATCCGGAGGCTTGATTTGGTGCTTTGGTTGAAGCAAAGTGGAATTTGGTGAGTGCAATTGTGGAATTGGATTTCCAGCTTTTTAAACCAAGGTTTGAAGGTTTTGGGAGCTTAGTTTAAGTCTAAACAACTTTGCTAAGCTCAAGTGTAAGTTTTCGGATTTTCTCTCTAGTGGTGGCCATGACTTGATGTTTTGCAAAGTGATGATTTGCATGTTTTGATTACTGTTTTGAAAGCATGTTTTAGCATGAATTTTGCTGATGATGTAAGCCATATGTTGAAGGTAACTCTAGGTAGGAGTACCATGCTTTTATACATTGTTTAAATGTGGATTGATGCTTTAAAATGCATGATGAAAATGGCTTGGTTAAATGCTTTAAAACAGTGGATTAAATGATGATTATGATGTATATTGGCAAGTGATGTTTTGAAAATGTTAAGGTCACTAAGGTGGTTAAAAGTCCTTGAGTGATCCTGGTTACTTATGAACATCAAGGTGGTTAAAAGTCCTTGGATGGTTCATGTTGCGGACACTAAGGTGGTTAAAAGTCCTTAGGTGATCCTTTCCATGGTGTTTAAAAGTCCATGGGGCCAAGGTGTTTAAAAGTCCTTGGGGCCAAGGTGTTTAAAAGTCCTTGGGGTGATTCAAGCATTGGACACAAAGGTGGTTAAAAGTCCTTGTGTGGTCCTATTTCATGGTGTTTAAAAGTCCATGGCCAAGGTGTTTAAAAGTCCTTGGGGCCAAGGTGTTTAAAAGTCCTTGGGAAAGTTGTTGAACTTATTAAATGAAATGTATCACTTGAGCCAATATGACATGTTAAGTATATAAGAAGCATGAGATGCTTGTTTTGATATATGTTATGAAGCATGTGATTGCTTGATTTAAAGTATGTTTTTGAGCATGTGCAAGGATTGGTTTTAAGCATGATTTATAAATGGTTTTAATTGCATTATTGAATTGTTTTAATGAGCATGCCTCACTAAGCTTTTGCTTACGCTCTCTACGTTTTCTTAATTCAATAATGCAGAGCATTAGAGTACCTTAAGGGGCTGCAAGGAAGGGCAAGCAATCAAGTTCAAGAGAAGCTCTAAGTATGGAAGGTTTTGTTAAACATCTAGCTTTTGTATGTTTTGGCAATGGGGGACCAATGTGTATGTTTTGGGAGGTGTTTGAGACTCCCTAAGTATGTTGAATGTTGTTTAAAATGCTGGTTTTTGGATTGAACCTTATATGCTTATTTTAGAAGTTTGATGCTTGAGTGGCTAGCTTGTGTAGGAAGCATGACCATTGAATTGGGGCTTTTTGCATATGATGTTGGTTTGTTGATTTGTTGGTTCCTACAAGTCTTAAATGTGTTTAATTGCATGCTGGTAAAGTTTGGTGATGATTGGAGCATGTTTGAATGTTCAATTGCATGATTTGGTATGCTTGTTTGCTGAAATCTGAGCAGGCGTTTCGGAACAGTATGCACCGTTTCGGAACGGGTGCCTTACACGAACCCAGGCGTCCGAAACGGTGTGCACCGTTTCGAAACGGTTTGGCCTCTGCCGAGCCACGTTCCGGAACCCGTTTCGGAACGGCCCGTGTTTCGGAACAGGGTCAACCTGTTTCGGAACGGTCGACCGTTGGGGGCTGACATTGGCAGTTATATGTTTTGATTTGTTTACGTTTTGGTCCCGAATCTTGTATGATCAATTGCATGAGCTGTGGATGTCCTTTTGAGTTGAAATTTCACAGAGAAGCATGAAACCTGACTAATTTCAAGATGGTAACTTCAATTTGGGTTAAGTCCTTTTATTTATCAGAAATTACCATTTGGTCCCTAAAGTTGTAATGTGTTCAATTGGGTCCCTGCTTGATCTCTGATGTTTGTGATCTTTTAGTATGTTGTTTGAATGATCACACATAGGTTTAATGCGCATCTAGACAAGTCTAAAAAGAAAAAAAAAGGTCGTTAATCAAGGTTGACTTTCGGGTTAACTTTGGTTTTCCCCGTGTGACTTCCTTAATTCGGGTCAACCGTCTAGGCCGGGTTAAGGGGGTTACATTTGGTGGTATCAGAGCTGAGTTCTCGAGTAATTGGGAATGAATGTATGCATGATTGATGTATGTATGTTCTGTATGCTTGTTGTTTGAAAGCATGTTCAGTGATTTGAAATGATGATGTTTTTTGAGATGTATGTTGTGATGATGCATGATGAGGGTACCCATTGCCAAACAAAAGCTAAAGAAATGATGTTGATTTTGAAAGAGATTGAGCTCGAATACTTGAAATTGCTTACCTTGCTGGGCCTGATTTGTTTTATTTGCATTGTTGTTGCATGGTAAAAGTATGGCACCACGTAGAGAGTTAAGGAGTAGCGTGAGAGCTACGACCCCGGAAGGGAATGTGAATGAAGAGAATACGGGTAGTGCTGTGTTACCCCCTCCTCCGCCTGGTGGTGGTGCTGGAGGTGAACGAGCTGAAGCTGCAGCTGGTGCTGGAGCTGCTGGACCAGAGGTTGGTCAGGGGCAAGCTATGCCTGACATGTCTGTTTTGGTACAAGCTATTGCGGGTGCTTTTCGAGGAGCAGTAGCTGGAGCTCAAGGAGCTGGGCATCAGGGAGATGCTGGTGCTAGACTACCCTTAGAGCGTCTGCGCAGTCTTGGTGGGACTGAGTTTAGGGGTATGTCAGCTGAGAGGTCGGAAGCTTGGCTAGAGAGTACCAAGCGTGTCTTGGGACAGATGAGCTGCACTGAGGTGCAAAAGTTGGGTTGTGTTGTGTCTTTGCTGCAAGGCGATGCTTATACGTGGTGGACGACCACAATCTCTGGAATGGCTGAAGCTGACATCACTTGGACATTCTTTCAGAATGCGTTCAAGAGAAGATATCTGGGAGTGAGATATCTGGATGAGAAAAAGCGTGAATTCATGTCTTTGACCCAGGGGAACATGAGTGTGGCTGAGTACGAAGTACAGTTCGTACGCCTCAGTCAGTATGCACCGGAGCTGATACCTGATGAGCGAGAGAGGTGCGAAAGGTTCCGCTATGGCTTGGTGACGGAAGTAAAGACCTACATGTTGGCAGTTGAGTACAATGATTTTGATGTGTTGGTTAGTCGATCCAAGGACATAGAGATGAATCTGAGTTTGTCTGCGAAGGGTGCTGGAGCGAGTTCTGGGAAGAGAGCTGCTGAGTATAGTTCCGGAGGTGGACGGAACAAGAGGGGACGCGATCAGAGGTTTCAGTCCTCAGCTAAGAGAGGTGGAGGTGTGCCTGCTAGGGGTGGCAATGCTAGAGCTGACCCTAGTGCTTGTTGGATTTGTGGTTCCCGTGGTACTTGAAGCGTGACTGTCCTCATGCTGGAAGGGAGGTGCAAGCTCCTGTTGCTGCAGCTGGTTATGAGTGCTGGAATTGTGGTTCTGCTGACCACTTGAGGCGAGATTGTCCGAGGATGGCTGGTGGCCAAGAGCGTGCTCCTGTTGTTGCAGCACCGCAGAGAGGACGTGGACGCGGCCGTGGTAATTTTCAGAGGCGTGAGGAAGGTGGTCGCGGAGTAGCTCATGTTGTGGCTATTCAACCTGAGGGTGGAGGCCAGGCGAGAGTGTATGCTCAGCGCGAGGGAAGGAATGATGCTGTGTGATTGCAGGTACCTTTACTTTGCAATCCTTGTCATTGCTTTCTTTGATAGATTCTGGATCTACGCATTCATACATTTTGCGTGAGCATGCTGAGTTGCTTGGTTTGCCTGTTGAGTCTTTGGATGTTGGTGTTCGTGTCACTAGTTCTTTTGGTGAAACTGTTGTGACTCGAAAGTTGTATAGAAGGTGTCCTTTGGTTGTTCAAGAACATGTCTTTCATGTTGATCTTATGGAGTTGCCCTTTTATGGTTTTGATGTGATCCTTGGTATGGATTGGCTTGCTGAGCATCGTGCTGTTGTGGATTGTGAGAATAAGCGGGTTTCGCTTAAGCTTGCGGATGATTATGAAGTGGTGGTGGTTGGTGAGAATGTGAAGTTTCTTGCCAATGTTGTTTCTACCTTGGAGGCGAGCAGGATGCTGAGGCAGGGTTGTGAGGCTTATCTGGCTTTTGTGATGAATCCTTGTTCTAAGGAGTTGAGGGTGCAAGATATCAGGGTTGTGAAGGAGTTTCCTGATGTTTTTCCTGAGGAGTTGCCTGGTTTACCTCCTAATCGCGAGGTGGAGTTTGGGATTGAGCTGTATGAGAATACAACTCCTGTGTCCATTACTCCCTATAGAATGGCACCTAAGGAGCTGAAGGAGCTGAAGACGCAGTTGCAAGAGCTGCTTGATCGTGGTTTCATCCTGCCGAGTGTGTCGCCTTGGGGTGCTCCTGTCTTGTTTGTGAAGAAGAAAGATGGCACTATGAGGATGTGCATTGATTACCGTCAGCTGAACAAGTTGACTATCAAGAATCGGTATCCTTTGCCGAGGATTGATGATCTCTTTGATCAATTTCGGGGAGCTGCTGTGTTCTCTAAGATTGACTTGAGGTCAGGGTATTATCAGTTGAAGGTGAAGGATGTGGACGTGCCTAAGACAGCTTTCAGGACAAGTTATGGGCATTATGAGTTCCTTGTGATGCCGTTTGGGTTGACAAATGCTCCTGCTGCTTTCATGGACATGATGAATCGTGTTTTTCATGAATACCTGGACAAGTTCGTGGTGGTGTTCATTGATGATATCCTCGTGTACTCGCGTACGGAGGAGGAGCACGAAGAGCATTTGAGGATTGTGCTGCAAGCCTTGTTGGAGAATCAGCTTTATGCTAAGCTGAGCAAGTGTGAGTTTTGGCTTAGAGAGGTGGTGTTTCTTGGACATGTTGTTTCGGCCGAGGGGATTCGTGTTGATCCTCAGAAGATCGAAGCGGTGATGAACTGGAAAGTTCCTAAGTCTGTTCAGGAGGTTCGTAGTTTCCTTGGTTTGGCAGGATACTACCGGAGGTTTGTGGATGGTTTTTCTAAAATTGCTGCTCCTTTGACGAAGCTGTTGTAGAAGGATGTTAAGTATGAGTGGACGGAAGCGAGACAGCTAGCTTTTGAGAAGCTGAAGGCGGCTTTGACGCAAGCTCCTATCTTGATTCAGCCTGAATCAGGGAAAGAGTTTGTGGTCTACAGTGATGCATCCTATGTTGGTTTGGGGTGTGTGCTGATGCAAGAGGGCAAGGTTGTGGCTTATGCGTCGCGGCAGTTGAAGGTGCATGAGCGCAATTATCCTACGCATGACATTGAGCTGGCTGCGGTGGTTTTTGCTCTGAAGATCTGGAGACATTATCTGTATGGTGAGAAGTGTACTGTGTACACGGATCATAAGAGTTTGAGGTATCTGATGTCTCAGAAGGAGTTGAATCTTAGGCAGCGACGTTGGTTGGAGTTGCTCAAGGATTATGATCTGACGATTGAGTATCATCCTGGAAAGGCTAATGTTGTTGTGGATGCTTTGAGTAGGAAGGTAGCTGTTGAGCTGAGGGCGATGTTTGCTAGCTTGAGCATATCGCGAGATGGTGGTCTTGTTGCTGAGTTGCAAGTGAAACCATCGTTGGTTCAGTTGATCAAGGAAAAGCAGTTGTTGGATGATTCCTTGGTGTCTCATGTTCAGGATATCGCGGAGGGTAGACCTTCGGATTTTTGCTTTAATGAGGATGGAGTGTTGTGTTTTGGTAGTCGGATAGTAGTGCCTGCTGATGCTGAGTTGAGGTATGCTATTCTGACTGAAGGTCATAGTAGTCCTTTTGCTATGCACCCTGGTAGTACTAAGATGTATCGTGATCTTCGTGATGAGTACTATTGGGTTGGTTTGAAGAAGGATGTTGCAGAGTTTGTGAGCAAGTGTTTTGTGTGTCAGCGAGTTAAGGCTGAACATCAGTTTCCTTCTGGTTTGTTGCAACCGTTGAAAATCCCTGAATGGAAGTGGGAGAGGGTTACCATGGATTTTGTATCTGGTTTGCCTTTGTCTCCATCAAAGAAGAATTTTGTTTGGGTGATTGTGGATCGCTTGACGAAGTGTGCACATTTCTTGCCTGTGCATACTACGTTCTCTTTGGATAAGCTGGCAGAGCTGTACATTGCTGAGATTGTGAGGCTGCATGGTGTGCCTAAGTCGATTGTGTCGGATAGGGATCCGAGGTTCACATCGCGTTTCTGGCAGTGTTTGCATCAAGCTTTGGGTACAAGGTTGCATTTCAGTACATCCTATCATCCTCAGTCGGATGGTCAGTCTGAGCGGGTTATTCAGATTTTGGAGGATATGTTGAGATGCTGCGTGATAGAGTTCCAAGGTTCTTGGGAGAAGCATCTGCCTTTGGTTGAGTTCGCTTATAACAACAGTTTTCAGGCAAGTATACAGATGGCACCTTATGAGGCTCTGTATGGGAGGAAGTGTAGGACTCCTCTTTGTTGGGCTGAAACTGGTCAAAAGTTGGTTTCGATGCCGGCTTTGTTGAAAGGAACCACCGAGAAGGTGAAGCTCATTTGTGAGCGGTTGAAGGCTGCTTCTGACCGGCAAAAGTCTTACGCGGATTTGAAGCGTAAGGAGATAGAGTATGCGATGGGTGACCGTGTGTTCTTGAAGGTTTCGCCTTGGAAGAAGGTGATGAGGTTTGGCCGGAAGGGTAAGTTGAGCCCTCGGTACATTGGACTATATGAGGTGGTTGAGCGTGTGGGTCCTGTTGCGTATCGGTTGAGGTTACCTCAAGAGCTGGAGAAGATTCATGATGTGTTTCATGTTTCTATGCTCAGGAAGTATAGATCTGATCCTTCACATGTGATGCCTGTGGAGGAAGTGGAATTGAATCCGGATTTGACCTATGATGAGGAACCGGTGAAGGTTCTGGATTTAGATAGCAAGGTTCTTCGTGGCAAGACCATTGAGTTGGTGAAGGTGCTGTGGAAGCATCGAGGTGTTGAGGAAGCCACATGGGAGCGGAAGGAAGACATGCTGAAGCAGTTTCCTTATCTCTTTCCTTCAGGTAAATTTCGAGGACGAAATTTCTTAAAGGGGGGGAGAGTTGTAACGCCCCGGTTTTGGGCTTAGAAGTCTTGGGCGTTGACCGGTTGGTCAAAGTGCTGTTCGTATCGTAAGAGGTTAAATTAGGAAAGCCTAGTTCGGGTTGCATTAAAAATATGGAAATATGTTCTAAAATCATCTTTTAATATAATTAGATGAACTGTGAAAACAATTTTGGAAAATGAGTTTTGGAAGGTTGACATTTTGGCTAGTGACCAAAATGTAATTTTCGCAAATTTGGTGGCTGTTTTATAAAGGGTTGAAACTTTGAATCTTTAAGGAGCTATTAATCCAAAAGTGATTTCTCCAGATTTTTCTAAGATATTTAGAGTTATAATTCTGATTTTTAAAGTAAATCAAAAGGAGGGAAAAAACTCATTTGGCATTTTCTCATCTAACTTCCAATTTTCTTTCTCTCTTTTTCTCTCAACCCAAACACTCCATTTCCAGAGAATTGATTCTGATTTTCTCACCTAAATTCCTCCTTTCAACTCTCATTTGATTGCAAATCATTGTATCTTCAAAACCTCTTCAATTGCTACAAGTTTCATCAAGGATTTTCATTCCAAAAAGTGGAGAAACACAAGTTTGGAGGTAAGAACGTCCTTCTCCTCTGAACTTCAAGTTCTTTACTGAAATTCCTAAGTTTTCAATCCTAAATTGATGTTTAATTAAAGGCTTTTAAGTTGATTTATAGATCTTGGCTAATTATGCAAGATTTTGATGATTTCACATGATTTTCGTTTGATCTGTTAAATCTGTGATTTGAGAGGTGTTTTTGATGTTAAATGATCTCTAAATTGATAAGGAAATGAGTTTTGGTTGATGCAATCCCGGATAGGTTGAGTTTCCTAAGTTTAGCTTGTGTTTTAAGGTAGTTTTTGTGGTGATCTTGTGGATCTGGTGTTGCTGGAGGTATAAGGTTGTTATTAGGTTGTTTTTAGATGTTATTTGATGTTAATGGAAGTGAGGTTTTGCTGGTTATGGCTGGGCTTTGTTTGGAAGTGTTTTGGATGCATTTTCGGTTGTGTTTGGTGGCCGAAAATGGAGGTTATGTGAGAGCAGCAAGTTTAGATGCTTTCACTGAAGCAATTAATGCATGATGATGCATTAATCCTCTGCTTTAATGTGTTGAAACAGGGGAGGCATCCTTGGATCCGAGAGTTGTTGATCCGGAGGCTTGATTTGGTGCTTTGGTTGAAGCAAAGTGGAATTTGGTGAGTGCAATTGTGGAATTGGATTTCCAGCTTTTTAAACCAAGGTTTGAAGGTTTTGGGAGCTTAGTTTAAGTCTAAACAACTTTGCTAAGCTCAAGTGTAAGTTTTCGGATTTTCTCTCTAGTGGTGGCCATGACTTGATGTTTTGCAAAGTGATGATTTGCATGTTTTGATTATTGTTTTGAAAGCATGTTTTAGCATGAATTTTGCTGATGATGTAAGCCATATGTTGAAGGTAACTCTAGGTAGGAGTACCATGCTTTTATACATTGTTTAAATGTGGATTGATGCTTTAAAATGCATGATGAAAATGGCTTGGTTAAATGCTTTAAAACAGTGGATTAAATGATGATTATGATGTATATTGGCAAGTGATGTTTTGAAAATGTTAAGGTCACTAAGGTGGTTAAAAGTCCTTGAGTGAGCCTTGTTACTTATGAACATCAAGGTGGTTAAAAGTCCTTGGATGGTTCATGTTGCGGACACTAAGGTGGTTAAAAGTCCTTAGGTGATCCTTTCCATGGTGTTTAAAAGTCCATGGGGCCAAGGTGTTTAAAAGTCCTTGGGGCCAAGGTGTTTAAAAGTCCTTGGGGTGATTCAAGCATTGGACACAAAGGTGGTTAAAAGTCCTTGTGTGGTCCTATTTCATGGTGTTTAAAAGTCCATGGCCAAGGTGTTTAAAAGTCCTTGGGGCCAAGGTGTTTAAAAGTCCTTGGGAAAGTTGTTGAACTTATTAAATGAAATGAAATGTATCACTTGAGCCAATATGACATGTTAAGTATATAAGAAGCATGAGATGCTTGTTTTGATATATGTTATGAAGCATGTGATTGCTTGATTTAAAGTATGTTTTTGAGCATGTGCAAGGATTGGTTTTAAGCATGATTTATAAATGGTTTTAATTGCATTATTGAATTGTTTTAATGAGCATGCCTCACTAAGCTTTTTCTTACGCTCTCTACGTTTTCTTAATTCAATAATGCAGAGCATTAGAGTACCTTAAGGGGCTGCAAGGAAGGGCAAGCAATCAAGTTCAAGAGAAGCTCTAAGTATGGAAGGTTTTGTTAAACATCTAGCTTTTGTATGTTTTGGCAATGGGGGACCAATGTGTATGTTTTGGGAGGTGTTTGAGACTCCCTAAGTATGTTGAATGTTGTTTAAAATGCTGGTTTTTGGATTGAACCTTATATGCTTATTTTGGAAGTTTGATGCTTGAGTGGCTAGCTTGTGTAGGAAGCATGACCATTGAATTGGGGCTTTTTGCATATGATGTTGGTTTGTTGATTTGTTGGTTCCTACAAGTCTTAAATGTGTTTAATTGCATGCTGGTAAAGTTTGGTGATGTTTGGAGCATGTTTGAATGTTCAATTGCATGATTTGGTATGCTTGTTTGCTGAAATCTGAGCAGGCGTTTCGGAACAGTATGCACCGTTTCGGAACGGGTGCCTTACACGAACCCAGGCGTCCGAAACGGTGTGCACCGTTTCGAAACGGTTTGGCCTCTGCCGAGCCACGTTCCGGAACCCGTTTCGGAACGGCCCGTGTTTCGGAACAGGGTCAACCTGTTTCGGAACGGTCGACCGTTGGGGGCTGACATTGGCAGTTATATGTTTTGATTTGTTTACGTTTTGGTCCCGAATCTTGTATGATCAATTGCATGAGCTGTGGATGTCCTTTTGAGTTGAAATTTCACAGAGAAGCATGAAACCTGACTAATTTCAAGATGGTAACTTCAATTTGGGTTAAGTCCTTTTATTTATCAGAAATTACCATTTGGTCCCTAAAGTTGTAATGTGTTCAATTGGGTCCCTGCTTGATCTCTGATGTTTGTGATCTTTTAGTATGTTGTTTGAATGATCACACATAGGTTTAATGCGCATCTAGACAAGTCTAAAAAGAAAAAAAAGGGTCGTTAATCAAGGTTGACTTTCGGGTTGACTTTGGTTTTCCCCGTGTGACTTCCTTAATTCGGGTCAACCGTCTAGGCCGGGTTAAGGGGGTTACAGTCCTTGACCAACCTTGCATCAGGTCGTACTTCCACGACAGAAAGTTTGGTCACTGCCACCGCAGTCACCCTGAAGACTGTCACGGTAGCGACGACGACAATGACCCCTCAGACACAGAATCATTTGACACTGAAGGTCCTGAGGAGGTAAATTGGATAGGCACACGTGCAGGTAAGTTCTTCGAGCCTTTAAATTATACCTCGAATGAACATGTAATCCAATAGCCTTCAATTGAAAAGCCACCTGTTCTAGACCTTAAACCCCTGCCAGGGCAACTTAAATACGTTTTTCTTGGTTTAAATGATACATTGCTCGTAATAATCTCTTCCAAGTTGATGCAAGAACAGGAATAACGGTTGATCAAAACGCTAAAGCAGCATAAAAAGGCAATTGAATGGACTATAGCTGATATCCAAGGCATCAGTCTAGAATTATACATGTAACATCCCAAGATTTTAAGGTTAAAAAAAAGGGAAGGTGAGGGTATGGAGGCTCGAACCCGAGACCTCAGCCCTCACCACCCTACATGCTATCCAATTGAGCCAAGTGCTCTCTTCTGTCAAGTATTACCAAGGGTAATATTTGTTTGTTAATTAAGGAGTTATTTGAATTTGATTATATCAGATTCAGACGTTTCACCTACTCGAATGGAATGCCATTTTTTTTCAAGTTCGAGAACCATCTTTTCTCTCAACTCCCTCCCCAAAACCAGATCTGTCCACCGCCCTAACTCCCTCACCGTCCCTCCGTGCGCGACTCTTCCACCGTCGGCGTGTGTGTCGTCTTGCTCCGGGCCAAGCACCGCAGGCCACACGCGATTTCATGCCGTCATCCGCCGCGTATCAACGTCTAAAACCTTGACGTTTTGGCGCAACCCTTTTTCGTTGTTTCCGGCAGGTAGAGAGCTCTGTTCGGAGCGTGGGTGCGGCCGTTGAACTCCCCTCGTCGTACCCTGCAAAACCCCTATCCTTCTGCGCTTAACCGACGCCGGCGAAGCCCCTGTCGGAGCTACGTGAGTGCCGACAATCTTTTATTTTTCCGCGAAGATCCCGGTTATTTTTTTCTGTGATTTCAGGCTTGTGTGGGTTGGGTTAGATATATAATCGAATCTGCCATTTTTTTCCAGGTGAAATCGAGCAAGTTCGAGCCTCCGGCGACGTTCCGGTCACCGTCCGATGGTTGTCTCCGTTTAGGTAGGTGAGTTGGGCTAGACCGGTTGGCCCATCAACCAAACCCGAGCCCATCGCCCGAGTCCGACCCGACCCGTCTTTGACCCGTTAACCCGATCCAAAAATCTGAACCGAGTCAACCCGAGTCAACTCGTCCGAGTTAATCGAGTCAACTCATCCGAGTCAGTTTGAGTTAACTCGTCCGAGTCAGCTCGAGTCAACTCAGTTGACCCCTGTTGACTGCTGACGTCATGCTGATGTTAGCATTGACTTTGACCAGTTGACTATGACCTCGTTGACCGTTGACCTGCTGACGTCAGCGTTGACCTGCTGACGTCAGCGTTGACTTTGACCGTTGACCAAAAAGTTAACTTTTCCGAAAACTCCTATTTTATGTTTTTCGACGTCCTGAGTCCGTTTTTGAAGCCCGTTTTGCAAAATTCCAACTCGAAAGCCTCTGAATCTGACCTTGAATCCGAGATTTCTTATATGTATTTAATTTTGGTTAAGAGCTCTCTGAATAAGGACTAAAATGGATTATTGTGTGATTGAAGGTACTCTCAGCTTCTTGAATACGAATGGTTGTTGGACATCAAATTCGAGTTCGATTGCAATTGAATGGGGTTTCATGAATCGACAGATATAGCTCGGAGTTAAGGTAATACATTACTACCCCTTGTATGCTTTATGTACGTGTTGATATCTGGTTAAAGCATGCATGTTTATGATGAGTGTTTTGTGAACTCTGCTTAAGCCGAATTCGATACGGAAAATAAGTATGCGATTCAGTAAGAGTAAAATACTCGGATAAAAATATTAATAGATAAGGAGTGTCGAAAGTGCTAATAATAAGAATAATAATATTGTAGTTAAATCTAAAACTCTATCAATGGTGTCTAGGAACTAATGTTCAGAATGCGGAGTATGAAATATTGGTTATGAAATTACAAAAATACCCTTGGAGCATAAGTATGACTAAACTACCCCTCTGATAAAGGAAATGACCTAAAATCTGCATCTGTCCTGATTATGCAATTTACATTACCCAAGAAGTATGTTTTAATGGAAAGACTTCGGCATCATTATGCAATAAGTGTGATACAAACTTGAATAATCTCTCAAACTCTGTATAACACATGAATGAGAATTTTCTAGAAACATTGTTTAAATCCTAAGTCGATCCATATGACAATAATACGTGAATTAAATGAGAATGATCGTAATGACCAAAAAAAGACGGTAATGCCCTCACGCACCAAAATGTTTGATTAATTTGAATGACGTTATACCCTCAAGTTCTGTAATGAATGAATCGTCTGTAAAGGGGCCGGAAAATTAAGACGACTTAATCTCGTTGAGTACGTGAATGATGGAGGTACCAAATGGTAATTCAGAAAGAAATGGTAGATTTATCTTAGTTTAAAATAACCGAAATACCCTCATGAGTTAATCGGTAACTATGTATTTGACGAAATTTTGGACTTTTTAATAAGACTTAAATAGCTAAGGTTCCCCTAAGTGTTGAGAAATACGACATGTGTATGCCCATCGCTCACCATATCGATGTAAGGTAGGAAGATTCATATAAATTGTATGTTCGATTGCTCAAAGCTAAACCGTATAGTAAAGTATGAGGGCGACTGTTCAGTCATACAATTTAGCCAGTGTTAAGTTCTGATGCACGCTAATTACCCATATTTGAACATTGGTAAGTATTGTCAAGTTGGGTTACGCCGCATTAAACAAATTCTGGATATATAATAAATTGTTAGAGCCCCTGAGAATTATAACTTTTCTTTTGATACGATTGTGCTATAATATAAATTTTTGTCATGGCAGTCAAATAATTAAAAGGCCATGATAGCCTAAATAATCGGAACATCACTGAAGATATTTGATAATTTAAAAGACTTAAGCTTAGAAATTCTTGAATGTCCGGTTAGGAAAACTAATGAGCAAATAGGATACCCGAGTTCTGTAAACCATTTCTTTCAATGTTGGTATAATTACCAGACTGTCCATGAATGTCGAAATAACCATGATACCCTTGTATGCTTAAATGACTAAAGTACTCATAATATATCTGAACTCTCTAAGATCTTGATGTATCAATTCTTGAATACATGATATGAATCGTTTTACGAACCCCTTTCTATTAGGGACCTCGTTTCAGAAATCTGTTCAAATTATCAAAAGTTTAATGCGTCCCCTTCCGCAAATGTCAAGTATCTTTAAGAAATGATCTGTCTCACCTAGTGTGTTCTATGTGCGATGTATTCTGTTGAATGGATTGTGTAATGATTCAATATGAATAATATCATGTTTGATGAACTTGATATATGATGACATTCTCTGCCTACCTGATATATGTCTGCTCAATCTGTATACTTGATATGCGATCGTTTGATCTGTGATGGTATTGTCTGACTGTTTGATAATTTGTTAGCATGATCTGTTAGTTTGACCAATGATGGTACAATCTGTTCGCACGATGAATGCTGAAAATGTCTGCTCTAGTATGCTCATTTATCAGTCAAAAGCATTAACTTATGTTTCTGATACTCTGAATAGAATATGTTTGTTACATGTATTATGTTACTCATGTCAGAAATCTGATTATCGATTGTCATCTGGGGTATACTGTTGGGTTATGATATGAAGTCTCTGTCGGTACAGCCCTGATCAAGCTGGTAAATCCTTATGGACTCAAGGTCTCCCCTTGAGTGGCACCTACGCCCATCGGGCCTAGGGTAAGTCCTTATGGACCTAAGGCATCCCCTTAGGTGGCACCTATGCCCATCGGGCCTAGGGTAAGTCCTTATGGACTCAAGGTCTCCCCTTGAGTGGCACTTATGCCCATCGAGCCTAGGGTAAGTCCTTATGGACCTAAGGCATCCCCTTAGGTGGCATCTATGCCCATCGGGCCTAGGGTAAGTCCTTATGGATGTAGTTCTGGGGGACTGCATATTGGTGTAAGGTTGGAGGGTAATTACTAATAAACTTTTGTATGTACTTGAACATTTGCATTGAATTATCTTGTGTTCTCATGATATGGTTAATATACATTTATGCCTGTTTGATATGCACCCATTTGGAACACACTAGGAGCTAAACTCTTTGTTTCTATCTTCGTAATCTATTAGCTTGAGTAATTCCTGTTTGTTACTCGATGAATGAATAAAGAGCCAGTACCGTTATTCTCAAGTATAACATTACCCTTAAATAGCGGAAAGGAAATGAAGACTGTTACTGCTTGGAACATCATGAAAATGTTATGCCTACCATGTATCTGCATGAGCTTATAGCATCTTTTGGTAGTTCTGTATTACTGAGCTTTTCCAAGCTCACGTTGTTTTTACCATCGCAGATTAAAGGATTATAGCATGGTAATGTTTGACATCAGTGTTCGGAGTTCCCTCGGTGTTGCCTCTAGAGTACGGTACTGTATAGTTAGTGGACATGTATGTCACGTATTGTTTTATGATAGAGTCTGTAAAAATACTTTCTGAGATTTTCGTTATGTGTTTAAATGATTTTCTGAAATAGTATTTTTAACAGAATGTGATTTTACAGTTTAATAAGTGTTTTGAGGAGATAAAAATGTTTTATGTGTATTTTATTGTGGTCGCTCTTGTGACCCTAATATGACTTCCTAGGATCCGTTGTAACTCATAGGCGGGTCTTGGGGGTTACATTTAGTGGTATCAGAGCTTAGAGTTGCGTCTTTCTGGGTAGATCGGCCGATCGTCTGTCATAGGGTGTCTGGTCTGTGCATGCCCCTATATCATACTGTACTCCTCCGAGCCGAAACTCTGATGTCGAATCTTTTCTCCTAAAATAACCAAATCTGAGTATTCTGCCTTCCATAGCTCAACATCTGCTTACAAGAAATGTCTATAACGTTCGTTTGTGTTTTGAATTAAATGGTTGAATTTGAACCTGGATAAGGAACTTGAGATGGTTTGTACTTGTGAATTAGATGAAGAATAAATGTTTGATCATGCGGGATAACCGATGTAAGATTTCATGAAAGGCTATTCGGTGATAACGATTGTGTTTGAAAATACCCTGACGGAAATGTGATAAAAAAATATATGAACTTCAGAGAGAAGTGTTTACGATTGTGCCGAAAGTGTATAATCTATGGTGCCTCTGTTAAACACGAAAGAAATAGTTGTCTGAATATTACGTTGAAGGTAATTGATATCCATTAATGACCTTAGTTGTGTTCGATCAATATGAAGAAAGACATCTCTTCCATAGTGTGGCTTGATATATTGATAAATATCATCCCTGACTGAAATGTGATGTTTACATCCTGATTCTAGGAGTCATCGTTGGAGTCCTAGAGTGCTTATCTGAATTGTAATTGTAGTTTTTCATCTGAAAATTTATGGTCAACTTAGAAGAGTAATTCGAACTCTGAAAGATATACCTTTGGGTGGTACGATTAACTTCTGTGGAAGATCGGAATGTCTCATATCCCTGACTGAGACTGTTTATAATAAAAGTTATGAGACAAATGTTGTTTTGCATTATATGAAGTTCGTTACGGATTCAAATGTTATATTCTGATTAATTGGTCAAAATGTATAATGGGATGATAACGTGTCCAAAGTCAATTTGAGTAACTGAAGACACTACCAGATTGACCCGTAATTGTCTAGGAGTCCCGAGAAACAATGATGCTCTGATGGAAAAGTTTTAGTATAAAAATAGATAAAAGAGTAGTCTCTCAATTCCTCTGACTCTGGTAAATTTCGAGGACGAAATTTCTTTTTAGGGGAGAGAGTTGTAACATCCCAAGATTTTAAGGTTAAAAAAAAAGGAAGGTGAGGGTATGGAGGCTCGAACCCGAGACCTCAGCCCTCACCACCCTACATGCTAACCAATTGAGCCAAGTGCTCTCTTCTGTCAAGTATTACCAAGGGTAATATTTGTTTGTTAATTAAGGAGTTATTTGAATTTGATTATATCAGATTTAGACGTTTCACCTACTCGAATGGAATGCCATTTTTTTTTCAAGTTCGAGAACCATCTTTTCTCTCAACTCCCTCCCCAAAACCAGATCTGGCCATCACCCTAACTCCCTCACCGTCCCTCCGTGCGCGACTCTTCCACCGTCGGCGTGTGTGCCGTCTTGCTCCGGGCTAAGCACCGCAGGCCACGCGCGATTTCATGCCGTCATCTGCCGTGTATCAACGTCTAAAACCTTGACGTTGTGGCGCAACCCTTTTTCGTTGTTTCAGGCCGGTAGAGAGCTCTGTTCGGAGCGTGGGTGCGGCCGTTGAACTCCCCTCGTCGTACCGTGCAAAACCCCTATCCTTCCGCGCTTAACCGACGCCGGCGAAGCCCCTGTCGGAGCTACGTGAGTGCCGACAATCTTTTATTTTTCCGCGAAGATTCCGGTTATTTTTTTCAGTGATTTCAGGCTTGTGTGGGTTGGGTTAGATATATAATCGAATCTGCCATTTTTTTTCAGGTGAAATCGAGCAAGTTCGAGCCTCCGGCGACGTTCTGGTCACTGTCCGATGGTTGTCTCCGTTTAGGTAGGTGAGTTGGGCTGGACCGGTTGGCCCATCAACCAAACCCGAGCCCATCGCCCGAGTCCGACCCGACCCGTCTTTGACCCGTTAACCCGATCCAAAAATCTGAACCGAGTCAACCCGAGTCAACTCGTCCGAGTTAATCGAGTCAACTCGTCCGAGTCAGTTTGAGTCAACTCGTCCGAGTCAGCCCGAGTTAACTCAGTTGACCCCTGTTGACTGCTGACGTCATGTTGATGTTAGCATTGACTTTGACCAGTTGACTCTGACCCCGTTGACCGTTGACCTGCTGACGTCAGCGTTGACTTTGACCGTTGACCAAAAAGTCAACTTTTCCGAAAACTCCTATTTTATGTTTGTCGACGTCCTGAGTCCGTTTTTGAAGCCCGTTTTGCGAAATTCCAACCCGAAAGCCTCTAAATCTGACCTTGAATCCGAGATTTCTTATATGTATTTAATTTTGGTTAAGAGCTCTCTGAATAAGGACTAAAATGGATTATTGTGTGATTGAAGGTACTCTCAGCTTCTTGAATACGAATGGTTGTTGGACATCAAATTCGAGTTCGATTGCAATTGAATGGGGTTTCATGAATCGACAGATATAGCTCGGAGTTAAGGTAATACATTACTACCCCTTGTATGCTTTATGTACGTGTTGATATCTGGTTAAAGCATGCATGTTTATGATGAGTGTTTTGTGAACTCTGCTTAAGCCGAATTCGATACGGAAAATAAGTATGCGATTCAGTAAGAGTAAAATACTCGGATAAAAATATTAATAGATCAGGAGTGTCGAAAGTGCTAATAATAAGAATAATAATAATGCAGTTAAATCTAAAACTCTATCAATGGTGTCTAGGAACTAATGTTCAGAATGCGGAGTATGAAATATTGGTTATGAAATTATGAAAATACCCTTGGAGCATAAGTATGACTAAACTACCCCTCTGATAAAGGAAATGACCTAAAATCTGCATCCGTCCTGATTATGCAATTTACATTACCCAAGAAGTATGTTTTAATGGAAAGACTTCGGCATCATTATGCAATACGTGTGATACAAACTTGGATAATCTCTCAAACTCTATATAACACATGAATGAGAATTTTCTAGAAACATTGTTTAAATCCTAAGTCGATCCATATGACAATAATACGTGAATTAAATGAGAATGATCGTAATGACCAAAAAAGACGGTAATGCCCTCACGCACCGAAATGTTTGATTAATTTGAATGACGTTATACCCTCAAGTTCTGTAATGAATGAATCGTCTGTAAAGGGGCCGGAAAATTAAGACGACTTAATCTCGTTGAGTACGTGAATGATGGAGGTACCAAATGGTAATTCAGAAAGAAATGGTAGATTTATCTTAGTTTAAAATAACCGAAATACCCTCACGAGTTAATCGATAACTATGTATTTGACGAAATTTTGGACTTGTGTATGCCCATCGCTCACCATATCGATGTAAGGTAGGAAGATTCGTATAAATTGTATGTTCAATTGCTCAAGCTAAACCGTATAGTAAAGTATGAGGGCGACTGTTCAGACATACAATTTAGCCAGTGTTAAGTTCTGATGCACGCTAATTACCCATATCTGAACATTGGTAAGTATTGTCAAGTTGGGTTACACCGCATTAAACAAATTCTGGAGATATAATAAATTGTTAGAGCCCCTGAGAATTATAACTTTCGTTTTGATACGATTGTGCTATAATATAAATTTTTTTTATGGCAGTCAAATAATTAAAAGGCCATGATAGCCTAAATAATCGGAACATCACTGAAGATATTTGATAATTTAAAAGACTTAAGCTTAGAAATTCTTGAATGTCCGGTTAGGAAAACTAATGAGCAAATAGGATACCCGAGTTCTGTAAACCATTTCTTTCAATGTTGGTATAATTACCAGACTGTCCATGAATGTCGAAATAACCATGATACCCTTGTATGCTTAAATGACTAAAGTATTCATAATATATCTGAACTTTCTAAGATCTTGATGTATCAATTCTTGAATACATGATATGAATCGTTTTACGAACCCCTTTCTATTAGGGACCTCGTTTCAGAAATCTGTTCAAATTATCAAAAGTTTAATGCGTCCCCTTCCGCAAATGTCAAGTATCTTTAAGAAATGATATGTCTCACCTAGTGTGTTCCATGTGCGATGTATTCTGTTGAATGGATTGTGTAATGATTCAATATGAATAATATCATGTTTGATGAACTTGATATATGATGACATTCTCTGCCTACCTGATATATGTCTGCTCAATCTGTATACTTGATATGCGATCGTTTGATCTGTGATGGTATTGTCTGACTGTTTGATAATTTGTTAGCATGATCTGTTAGTTTGACCAATGATGGTACAATCTGTTCGCACGATGAATGCTGAAAATGTCTGCTCTAGTATGCTCATTTATCAGTCAAAAGCATGAACTTATGTTTCTGATACTCTGAATAGAATATGTCTGTTACATGTATTATGTTACTCATGTCTGAAATCTGATTACCGATTGTCATCTGGGGTATACTGTTGGGTTATGATATGAAGTCTCTGTCGGTACAGCCCTGATCAAGCTGGTAAATCCTTATGGACTCAAGGTCTCCCCTTGAGTGGCACCTACGCCCATCGGGCCTAGGGTAAGTCCTTATGGACCTAAGGCATCCCCTTAGGTGGCACCTATGCCCATCGGGCCTAGGGTAAGTCCTTATTTACTCAAGGTCTCCCCTTGAGTGGCACCTATGCCCATCGGGCCTAGGGTAAGTCTTTATGGACCTAAGGCATCCCCTTAGGTGGCACCTATGCCCATCGGGCCTAGGGTAAGTCCTTATGGATGCAGTTCTGGGGGACTGCATATTGGTGTAAGGTTGGAGGGTAATTACTAATAAACTTTTGTATGTACTTGAACATTTGCATTGAATTACCTTGTGTTCTCATGATATGATTAATATACATTTATGCCTGTTTGATATGCACCCATTTGGAACACACTAGGAGCTAAACTCTTTGTTTCTATCTTCGTAATCTATTAGCTTGAATAATTCCTGTTTGTTACTCGATGAATGAATAAAGAGCCAGTACCGTTATTCTCAAGTATAACATTACCCTTAAATAGCGGAAAGGAAATGAAGACTGTTACTGCTTGGAACATCATGAAAATGTTATGCCTACCATGTATCTGCATGAGCTTATAGCATCTTTTGGTAGTTCTGTATTACTGAGCTTTTCCAAGCTCACGTTGTTTTTACCATCGTAGGTTAAAGGATTATAGTATGGTAATGTTTGACATCAGTGTTCGGAGTTCCCTCGGCGTTGCCTCTAGAGTACGGTACTGTATAGTTAGTGGGCATGTATGTCACGTATTGTTTTATGATAGAGTCTGTAAAAATACTTTCTGAGATTTTCGTTATGTGTTTAAATGATTTTCTGAAATAGTATTTTTAACAGAATGTGATTTTATAGTTTAATAAGTGTTTTGAGGAGATAAAAATGTTTTATGTGTATTTTATTGTGGGTCGCTCTTGTGATCCTAATGTGACTTCCTAGGATCCGTTGTAACTCATAGGTGAGTCTTGGGGGTTACATTATTGGTATCAGAGCTTAGAGTTGCGTCTTTCTGGGTAGATCGGTCGATCGTCTGTCATAGGGTGTCTGGTCTGTGCATGCCCCTATATCATACCGTACTCCTCCGAGCCGAAACTCTGATGTCGAATCTTTTCTCCTAAAATAACCAAATCTGAGTATTCTCCCTTCCATAGCTCAACATCTGCTTACAAGAAATGTCTATAACGTTCGTTTGTGTTTTGAATTAAATGGTTGAATTTGAACCTGGATAAGGAACTTGAGATGGTTTGTACTTGTGAATTAGATGAAGAATAAATGTTTGATCATGCGGGATAACCGATGTAAGATTTCATGAAAGGCTATTCGGTGATAACGATTGTGTTTGAAAATACCCTGACGGAAATGTGATAAAAAATATATGAACTTCAGAGAGAAGTGTTTACGATTGTGCCGAAAGTGTATAATCTGTGGTGCCTCTGTTAAACACGAAAGAAATAGTTGTCTGAATATTACGTTGAAGGTAAGTGATATCCATTAATGACCTTAGTTGTGTTCGATCAATATGAAGAAAGACATCTCTTCCATAGTGTGGCTTGATATATTGATAAATATCATCCCTGACTGAAATGTGATGTTCACATCCTGATTCTAGGAGTCATCGTTGGAGTCCTAGAGTGCTTATCTGAATTGTAATTGTAGTTTTTCATCTGAAAATTTATGGTCAACTTAGAAGAGTAATTCGAACTCTGAAAGATATACCTTTGGGTGGTACGATTAACTTCTGTGGAAGATCGGATTGTCTCATATCCCTGACTGAGACCGTTTATCATAAAAGTTATGAGACAAATGTTGTTTTGCATTATATGAAGTTCGTTACGGATTCAAATGTTATATTCTGATTAATTGGTCAAAATGTATAATGGGATGATTATGTGTCCAAAGTCAATTTGAGTAACTGAAGACACTACCAGATTGACCCGTAATTGTCTAGAAGTCCCGAGAAACAATGATGCTCTGATGGAAAAGTTTTAGTATAAAAATAGATAAAAGAGTAGTCTCTCAATTCCTCTGACTCTGGTAAATTTCGAGGACGAAATTTCTTTTAAGGGGGAGAGAGTTGTAGCATCCCAAGATTTTAAGGTTAAAAAAAAGGGAAGGTGAGGGTATGGAGGCTCGAACCCGAGACCTCAGCCCTCACCACCCTACATGCTAACCAATTGAGCCAAGTGCTCTCTTCTGTCAAGTATTACCAAGGGTAATATTTGTTTGTTAATTAAGGAGTTATTTGAATTTGATTATATCAGATTCAAACGTTTCACCTACTCGAATGGAATGCCATTTTTTTTTTCAAGTTCGAGAACCATCTTTTCTCTCAACTCCCTCCCCAAAACCAGATCTGGCCATCGCCCTAACTCCCTCACCGTCCCTCCGTGCGCGACTCTTCCACCGTCGGCGTGTGTGCCGTCTTGCTCCGGGCCAAGCACCGTAGGCCACGCGCGATTTCATGTCGTCATCCGCCGCGTATCAACGTCTAAAACCTTGACGTCTCGGCGCAACCCTTTTTCGTTGTTTCCGGCCGGTAGAGAGCTCTGTTCGGAGCGTGGGTGCGGCCGTTGAACTCCCCTCGTCGTACCGTGCAAAACCCTTATCCTTCCGCGCTTAACCGACGCCGGCGAAGCCCCTGTCGGAGCTACGTGAGTGCCGACAATCTTTTATTTTTCCGCGAAGATTCCGGTTATTTTTTTCGGTGATTTCAGGCTTGTGTGGGTTGGGTTAGATATATAATCGAATCTGCCATTTTTTTTTCAGGTGAAATCGAGCAAGTTCGAGCCTCCGGCGACGTTCCGGTCACCGTCCGATGGTTGTCTCCGTTTAGGTAGGTGAGTTGGGCTGGACCGGTTGGCCCATCAACCAAACCCGAGCCCATCGCCCGAGTCCGACCCGACCCGTCTTTGACCCGTTAACCCGATCCAAAAATCTGAACCGAGTCAACCCGAGTCAACTCGTCCGAGTTAATCGAGTCAACTCGTCCGAGTCAGTTTGAGTCAACTCGTCCGAGTCAGCCCGAGTCAACTCAGCTGACCCCTGTTTACTGCTGACGTCATGCTGATGTTAGCAGTGACTTTGACCAGTTGACTCTGACCCCGTTGACCGTTGACCTGCTGACGTCAGCATTGACTTTGACCGTTGACCAAAAAGTCAACTTTTCTGAAAACTCCTATTTTATGTTTTTCGACGTCCTGAGTCCGTTTTTGAAGCCCGTTTTGCAAAATTCCAACCCGAAACCCTCTGAATCTGACCTTGAATCCGAGATTTCTTATATGTATTTAATTTTGGTTAAGAGCTCTCTGAATAAGGAGTAAAATGGATTATTGTGTGATTGAAGGTACTCTTAGCTTCTTGAATATGAATGGTTGTTGGACATCAAATTCGAGTTCGATTGCAATTGAATGGGGTTTCATGAATCGACAGATATATCTCGGAGTTAAGGTAATACATTACTACCCCTTGTATGCTTTATGTACGTGTTGATATCTGGTTAAAGCATGCATGTTTATGATGAGTGTTTTGTGAACTCTGCTTAAGCCGAATTCGATACGGAAAATAAGTATGCGATTCAGTAAGAGTAAAATACTCGGATAAAAATATTAATAGATCAGGAGTGTCGAAAGTGCTAATAATAAGAATAATAATAATGCAGTTAAATCTAAAACTCTATCAATGGTGTCTAGGAACTAATGTTCAGAATGCGGAGTATGAAATATTGGTTATGAAATTATGAAAATACCCTTGGAGCATAAGTATGACTAAACTACCCCTCTGATAAAGGAAATGACCTAAAATCTGCATCCGTCCTGATTATGCAATTTACATTGCCCAAGAAGTATGTTTTAATGGAAAGACTTCGGCATCATTATGCAATACGTGTGATACAAACTTGGATAATCTCTCAAACTCTGTATAACACATGAATGAGAATTTTCTAGAAACATTGTTTAAATCCTAAGTCGATCCATATGACAATAATACGTGAATTAAATGAGAATGATCGTAATGACCAAAAAAGACGGTAATGCCCTCACGCACCGAAATGTTTGATTAATTTGAATGACGTTATACCCTCAAGTTCTGTAATGAATGAATCGTCTGTAAAGGGGCCGGAAAATTAAGACGACTTAATCTCGTTGAGTACGTGAATGATGGAGGTACCAAATGGTAATTCAGAAAGAAATGGTAGATTTATCTTAGTTTAAAATAACCGAAATACCCTCACGAGTTAATCGGTAACTATGTATTTGACGAAATTTTGGACTTTTTAATAAGACTTAAATAGCTAAGGTTCCCCTAAGTGTTGAGAAATACGACATGTGTATGCCCATCGCTCACCATATCGATGTAAGGTAGGAAGATTCGTATAAATTGTATGTTCGAATGCTCAAGCTAAACCGTATAGTAAAGTATGAGGGCGACTGTTCAGACATACAATTTAGCCAGTGTTAAGTTCTGATGCACGCTAATTACCCATATCTGAACATTGGTAAGTATTGTCAAGTTGGGTTACACCGCATTAAACAAATTCTGGAGATATAATAAATTGTTAGAGCCCCTGAGAATTATAACTTTCGTTTTGATACGATTGTGCTATAATATAAATTTTTGTCATGGCAGTCAAATAATTAAAAGTCCATGATAGCCTAAATAATCGGAACATCACTGAAGATATTTGATAATTTAAAAGACTTAAGCTTAGAAATTCTTGAATGTCCGGTTAGGAAAACTAATGAGCAAATAGGATACCCGAGTTCTGTGAACCATTGCTTTCAATGTTGGTATAATTACCAGACTGTCCATGAATGTCGAAATAACCATGATACCCTTGTATGCTTAAATGACTAAAGTACTCATAATATATCTGAACTTTCTAAGATCTTGATGTATCAATTCTTGAATACATGATATGAATCGTTTTACGAACCCCTTTCTATTAGGGACCTCGTTTCAGAAATCTGTTCAAATTATCAAAAGTTTAATGCGTCCCCTTCCGCAAATGTCAAGTATCTTTAAGAAATGATCTGTCTCACCTAGTGTGTTCCATGTGCGATGTATTCTGTTGAATGGATTGTGTAATGATTCAATATGAATAATATCATGTTTGATGAACTTGATATATGATGACATTCTCTGCCTACCTGATTTATGTCTGCTCAATCTTTATACTTGATATGCGATCGTTTGATCTGTGATGGTATTGTCTGACTGTTTGATAATTTGTTAGCATGATCTGTTAGTTTGACCAATGATGGTACAATCTGTTCGCACGATGAATGCTGAAAATATCTGCTCTAGTATGCTCATTTATCTGTCAAAAGCATGAACTTATGTTTCTGATACTCTGAATAGAATATGTCTGTTACATGTATTATGTTACTCATGTCTGAAATCTGATTACCGATTGTCATCTGGGGTATACTGTTGGGTTATGAAATGAAGTCTCTGTCGGTACAGCCCTGATCAAGCTGGTAAATCCTTATGGACTCAAGGTCTCCCCTTGAGTGGCACCTACGCCCATCGGTCCTAGGGTAAGTCCTTATGGACCTAAGGCATCCCCTTAGGTGGCACCTATGCCCATCGGGCCTAGGGTAAGTCCTTATGGACTCAAGGTCTCCCCTTGAGTGGCACCTATGCCCATCGGGCCTAGGGTAAGTCCTTATGGACCTAAGGCATCCCCTTAGGTGGCACCTATGCCCATCGAGCCTAGGGTAAGTCCTTATGGATGCAGTTCTGGGGGACTGCATATTGGTGTAAGGTTGGAGGGTAATTACTAATAAACTTTTGTATGTACTTGAACATTTGCATTGAATTATCTTGTGTTCTCATGATATGATTAATATACATTTATGCATGTTTGATATGCACCCATTTGGAACACACTAGGAGCTAAACTCTTTGTTTCTATCTTCGTAATCTATTAGCTTGAATAATTCATGTTTGTTACTCGATGAATGAATAAAGAGCCAGTATCGTTATTCTCAAGTATAACATTACCCTTAAATAGCGGAAAGGAAATGAAGACTGTTACTGCTTGGACCATCATGAAAATGTTATGCCTACCATGTATCTACATGAGCTTATAGCATCTTTTGGTAGTTCTGTATTACTGAGCTTTTCCAAGCTCACGTTGTTTTTACCATCGCAGGTTAAAGGATTATAGCATTGTAATGTTTGACATCAGTGTTCGGAGTTCCCTCGGCGTTGCCTCTAGAGTACGGTACTGTATAGTTAGTGGGCATGTATGTCACGTATTGTTTTATGATAGAGTCTGTAAAAATACTTTCTGAGATTTTCGTTATGTGTTTAAATGATTTTCTGAAATAGTATTTTTAACAGAATGTGATTTTACAGTTTAATAAGTGTTTTGAGGAGATAAAAATGTTTTATGTGTATTTTATTGTGGGTCGCTCTTGTGACCCTAATGTGACTTCCTAGGATCCGTTGTAACTCATAGGCGGGTCTTGGGTGTTACAATACATGCACAAGATCCTCTTGGAGGATGATCATAAGTCGACTATCGATGCCCAAAGACGATTGAATAAGGCTATGCGAGAGGTGGTACAGAAAGAAATCATCAAGTGGCTTGATGCCAGAATAATATATGCCATCTTAGATAGCAAGTGGGTGAGCCCGGTGCAATGTGTGCCCAAAAAGGGAGGCATAACCGTAGTAACGAACGAAGAAAACGAACTAATCCCAACCAGGACTGTGACCGGTTGGAGCGTTTGTATGGACTACTGGAAGCTTAATAAAGCTACCCGGAAGGACCACTTCCCCTTACTCTTTATCGATCAAATGCTAGATAGATTAGCGGGGAAGCCTTACTATTGTTTTCTTGATGGTTACTCAGGTTATAACCAAATAGCAATCGCACCGGAGGACCAAGAGAAAACCACCTTCACATGCCCGTACGTCACCTATGCCTTTTGAAGAATGCCATTTGGGCTCAGAAATGCACCAGCAACCTTCCAACGGTGCATGATGGCAATATTCTCGGACATGGTGGAGGATTTCCTAGAAATTTTCATGGACGACTTTTTCATCTTTGGAGATAGCTTCGACGGTTGTTTAGGCAATTTATAGAAGGACCTTGAGATATGCGAAAAGGCGAACTTGGTTTTAAACTGGGAAAAATGCCACTTTATGGTGGATGAAGGCATAGTACTGGGCCACAAGGTTAGCTGTCGCGACATAGAGGTAGACAGATCCAAAATAGAGGTTATTGAAAAGCTGCCGCCACCCACCACAGTCAAAGGGATACGAAGTTTCTTAGGGCATGCAGGGTTTTATCGAAGATTCATACCTAATTTTTTGAAGATTACCAAGCCCCTTTGCCACCTGTTGGAACAGAATCGCCCCTTTGACTTTAATACTGAATGTACTGAAGCATTCAGAATACTTAAGAAGAAGCTGGTAACAGCCCCGATTGTACAGCCACCAGACTGGAGCTTGCCATTTGAGCTAATGTGTGACGCTAGTGATTTTTCTGTCGGGGAAACATTAGGGCAGAGGAAGGATAAGCTCTTCCATGTGATTTACTATGCCAGCAAAACGCTGAATGATGCAAAAATAAACTACACCACGACAGAGAATGAGCTACTAGCAGTGGTGTTTTCAATTGACAAGTTTTGTCCGTATATACTTGGAACGAAGGTGGTGGTTCATACAGACCACTCAACACTTAAGTATTGGTTCACCAAAAAGGATGCAAAACCTAGATTGATACGTTGGATTCTGTTGTTGCAAGAATTTGACATTGACATCAAGGATAAAAAGGGAACAGAAAACCAAGTAGCAGAGCACTTGTCAAGGCTGGAGATGGGAAGTAATCAATCGACAGACAAGACCAACATATTGGAAACCTTCCCAGATGAGCAGTTGTTTGCTGCCACCATCACTACCGCGACAGCCATGGCGGCAGGTAAGCTTTCTGAAACCCCTTGGTATGCTGACATTGACAATTATATTGTAAGTGGGTTATTACCTACTGAGCTTAATTACCAAGCAAGGAAGAGGTTCCAAAATGATGCAAAACATTATTATTGGGACGAACCTCTTCTCTTTAAGCATTGTGCAGATCATATTATCAAGAGATGCATACCATAGGATGAACAGAAAGAAGTGCTTGACCACTGTCATGTTGCCCCTTATGGAGGACACCTAGGGGGAAATAAAACTGCTGTCAAGGTTCTGCAATCCGGTTTCTATTGGCCCATACTGTTCAAGGACGCACAAGCTTTTTACAAGAGCTGTGACAAATGCTAAAGGACTGAGAATGTATCAAGAAGGCATGAGATGCCACTGCAGAACATAATGGAGGTTGGAATCTTCGATGTTTGGGGAATCGACTTCATGGGGCCATTCCCAGCCTCTTGTGGGAATTTATGCATCCTACTGGCAGTAGACTACGTGTCTAAGTGGGTAGAATCAATCGCCACTCAAAAGAACGACGCCAAGAGTGTGCAAAGATTTATTCACAAGAATATCTTCTCAAGGTTTGGTATCCCAAGGGAAATAATTAGCAATGAGGGAAGACATTTCGACAATAGGGTAATTGCTACTGCACTAAGGAAATACGGAGTGAAACACCGAATTTCAACAGCATACCACCCTCAAACCAATGGGCAGGCCGAGATATCAAAGAGATAAGTAAATAACATCCTAGAGAAGATGGTTAAACCTACTCGAAAGGACTAGTCTCTACATCTAAATGATGCACTTTGTGTCTACAAAACATCATTCAAGACACCATTGGGGATGTCACCCTATCGACTCATTTATGGGAAAACTTGCCATTTACCTGTCGAGATAGAACACAGAGCATACTTGTCTATCAAGGAAGTAAATATGGACTGGGATAAGGCAAGACAGAAAAGACTACTGGACTTGAATGAGATTGAGGAAATTCGAGCAATGGCCTACGACAATGCCAAGATCTAAAAGGACAAAACAAAGAAGTGCCACGACATGAAATTGCTACCACGACAATTCTGCCCAGAGCAGCAGGTGTTGTTGTTTAACTCTAGGTTGAAGCTTTTCCCAGGAAAGCTTAAATCTAGGTGGTCTGGCCCTTTCCAAGTTGTCCAAGTTTTCCCCCATGGTGCCATTACAATCAAATCCATGAAAGATGGGCACCAATTCAAGGTCAATGGACAAAGGCTCAAGCATTATCAAGGGATTGAAGCCCCAAGGATGCAGGAAGTAGTTACTTTAGGAGATGCCCCTCAAGGCATCCCTAATGTAACTTAATTTTATTTTATTTTCTTTAATTATTTATTTATTATTTAGAAATTAAGATTTTTAATTATTTATTTTTAGGGAATAAGATTTTAATTTAGTTTATTTATTTATTTTTAGGAAATAAAGAAAGCAAAGAGGAGGAATGAACCAACCCACCAGATTCACAACAGCCCAAAAAGCCCAACGGACAAGCCTGTCGTCACAGCCTGTCACCAGTTGTCGCGACACACGCGGAAAATATAGCCTGTCACAGAGCTATAGCGACAGACACAGAAACGCGTGACAGACGCGTTAGAAACCGCGTAACATTTGGCTCCGTTATTCGTGCCTGCCGTTACAGTCCCAACGAGCAGAAAAAACCCCATTCTATATAAACCCCTACTCTCATTTCATTTTTTCATATCATTCTCAGTCTCTCTCCTTACTCTCCAGAAATTAGGTTTTTAGAAATTTCTTTTATTTTTATACAGTTTTCCTTGCAATGGCTACCAGATCAACACAACGAAGTGCTACCTCCACCTCTGTCACGGCAGTATCAACACCCAGCCATAGCGGAATACCCAGTCGCTTTGCATCAGTGGACTCAGAGAAGAGGTACTATGGGTCATTTCAAAAGAGAGAAATGTGGGAAGAAAGAGGGTTCACTTATACCCAAAAGACGGGAGAATTAGGGCTTGAAAGTTTCATCGCCAGGAAAATCCTCGCACTCAAGTGGCAGATGTTTGCTGCCCATCCAGAAGAGATGAACGTCACCATAGTTTGAGAGTTCTACGCTGCCGTCCCCGAAAAAGATTCCACGACAGTGATTGTCAGAGGCAAAGAGATCTCCCTCGAACCGACATACATCAACACGTTGTATGGCCTCTATGTGAGCAAGAAGGAAGATGCCCATCGGAGGTTCGTGAACCATCTGTCACCGGCAGACTACAACGCTGTCATGGCAGAGCTGACAGAAGAGGGCACGCAATGGAACGATGATCCCAAGAACCAGTGGACAATGCAAAGGACTCAGCTAACCACACAAGCTAAGTGTTGGAACCATTTCATGAAGAAACGCCTCATGCCTACCTCACACAATACCTCGGTGGACCGGTAGAGATTAGCCCTCGTACATTCCATCCTCAATGAGAGGCAAATCAATGTTAGCAGATACATCTGAGACGACATCATCGAGTGTGCACTCCGACCAACGGACCCCATATTTTTCCCCTACCTTATCACCTCACTCTGCCGAGGCAACAACGTTCCGGAGATCAATGAAGATGTCAAGGTCCGGGGAAAAGGATGGACGCAACAGAACCTCTATAGTCTAATGGAACTAAAGGCTGCCACTCCTCTGTCTTACGTGGACCCCACTGCCGCGACAGAAGCAACAACAGAACCTGACTCCCCTGAACATGTCACAGCAGAACCGGAGAAAACGACGGCAGCACCACTGGCAGACACCTCTAGCCATATCCTGAAGATGCTGCAAAAGATGGAGGAACTACAACTCAGATCCATGGGATATATGAGGGACTTCACTACCGCTATGGTAATTTTTATCAAAACTGATCTTAATTTTCCCAACGTGCAATTACCTCCTTTCCCAAAATCTCTTTTTGCCGCACCCACACCTACTGCGAGCCCCAGAACACCCACTGCTGCCTCCACATCACCACCTGCCACGACAAGAGATGTCGGCATACGATCTTCCACTCCCCGAGGAGAAAAAAAGGAAGGAACCCCTACTGAAAATTGACCCGAAATACTTTGAAGGGTTCTCCTCCTCCTCCGTCTAGCAGGATGATTCTGATTCAGAGTCGTCGGTCGTCCGAGACATATCCAAGGACTTCCCTCCGATGAAGAGGAAGAAGCTGAACGCGACTGTTGAAGGACCCTGCCACGACAGATAACACAGCAGCAGCAGCAGTGATGATGACCACGAGGTTCTGGACCAGCCCCCACACATCTCACCTACCCGAGTCCTGTAACCCCCTTAGCCCAGCCTAGACGCTTGACCCGAACTACGAAGATTACATGGGGAAACCAAAGTCAACCCGAAAGTCAACCTTGATTAATGACCCTTTTTTATCTTTTCTAGATACATATTAAGCCTATATGATTACTCAAGAATCATAGGAGAGAAAAACACAGCGATCGAAAATCATTTAAGGACTCAATTGTAAGACTTACACTTTTAAGGACCAAAACGTAAGTTTTGCAAAATATAAGAACTTTGCATATTTTTAGTTTACCAATATGTAATTAGTCATATTACATGCCTCTCTCTCAAATTTTAGCTCGAAAGGGCATTCCAAACTCAAACAATTGCATGCACAACATCCAGGACAAAAATGTAAAACATGAGAACTTGAACAATTCAAATTTGCAGTCTAACGGTCAGCCGTTTCGAAACACTGATCTTCGTATTGAAACGGTGTTGACCGTTTCGATACTCGGGTGTGTTCCGAGACCAATATCGAAACAGGCCTCTCCAGTAGCCAAAGTGTTCCGAAACACCTTCATCTGTTCCGAAACACTATGGCTATTTCAGGCCCCTATTTCGAAACAGATAAGGGTGTTTCGATACACCCTGCCCTGCAGCAGCATAAATTGCTAGTTTTTCACTTCTTTTCACACTCAAACATATCCCAAATCATACCATAACATACCAGCAACATGATTGGACATAAAAGAACATATTGGAGAAGCTTAAACTAAAGCATGGCATCAACACATGAACATTTAGTCTATAGGCATGCTTCCTAACCACATGAACCAAATATGGACCTCAAACCTTAAACTAAACCATATAAGACCATTTACAAACTTCAAAACCTTTGCAAACCTTCTACAAACATAGGGAGTTCAAAACACATCTCCCAAATACAACCTTGAAGCCCCATTGCCAAATATCAATACTAAAGTACGTAAAAACATCACCATACATGAGCTTTACTCTTCCTTGGATGTTCTTAACCTTCTTGCTGCCCAAAATCACTTAAATTATCAACATTGTTGGTAAAAGAGAGTGTAAGCATGTTTGCTTAGTGAGGCAAGCTCTAGAGAAAACCAACACAACAACGCATTATTCAAAACCCTTTCTCGAAAGCCATTTTCTACAACATGCTCATTCTATCTCATGCTTGAAAACCATTTCAAAGTAAAACTTCATTTGAAATCACATGTACCTCTATTCTATCTCCTGCAATTGAACCAATGCCATTCTCATGGCAATGCCATACACATGTTTGTGAAAACTAAAGCATTTCATATACAAAACTCATATCCATTTCTCATAGCATAAATCATCTCAACATTTGGTAAATGTGAATCAAATACATTTTCATATTTATATTGGCATTTCACATTTAATCTTTACTCGGATATGCGGATTAGCTTGACTCAAAGTCAAGTCCTACCCCAGTGGAATCTCTCATCACCGGACTCTCATGGCGATATCTCTCATCGCCACAAAGCTTGGGTATTTCACCAAGTCCTACCCTGATGTTATCTCTCATCATAAGATTCTCACTTTGGATTGGGATGGCACTACCCCCATTGCCCGACTCCAAAGAGCACGTACGAATTTTAGTTTATAGTGCACTCTCATCCTATTGATCGATCAATTATATCCGATAACTATCTCATCTTCAATGCCAAAATATTATGTCAAAAACATCATCTCACCTGCTGTTTTTATGTAATATTTCTCAAGTCTTTTTCATGTCACTTCAAAATCACATCTCATGCTTTGCATTAAATCAAAATCTCAAAATTCTTCAATGCATCATGCTATCTCATGAAAACTCTTCAAAGCATAATCTCATGCTACAAATCATGCATAAAACAGTAGGAATTTGTCTATCTCAAAACAAGAGCATGTAAAAGCATTTTAGGGGCAACAACCACATATTTAAGAGCAAATCTAGCCATACTTACTTCCGGATTTAGGATGGTGTTTCAAACCAATCCTAAATCCCCAAACCTTGTTTCTTTGTCCCTCAAGGAGTTCTAAAACCATTCGCACTCACCGATTACATTTCGCTTGCTTGCCGAAATGATATCTAAGCTCCCGGCACTTTCGTATCAACACAAAAAGTGTCTGAAGATGTATCCCATGTTTATTACACATAAGAGCAGAGGATTAATGTATCATCATGCATTGAAATCATCAGTCAACTCAAAAAACTCGCTGCTCTACCCAAAGGCACCATTTCGGCTACCCAAAACAACTGAAATCATCTCCAAACTCTACCAAAACAAAGCCCAGCCAAGATCTATCACTTCTAAAAATTTCTAAACCTCAATCAAGACCAAAAATAACCATAAACTCGTCCTTATACCTCCAGCTACAACAAGACACCAAAACCACCCCCAAAACCACCAATCTAGCATGCAAAACTTAGGAATCCAAACCTATTCGGGATTTGTTTGATAAAACCTCATTTATAACATCAATTACCATCCAAAATATATTAGAAATTAACCTCAAAACAAAGCCTAACCAATAGTTATGAAAATCATCAAGATCTCACCAAGAACCTTGAGTTTTGACACAATTTATGGTTTCTAACATTAAAGCAACCTAAAAATCATTAACAAAGGATTGATAACTTGATAATTTCAATAAAGAACTGATCATTAGAGGATAAGAACAAATCTTACCTCTAATTGTTGATTTCTCCTTAATTTGAGCAAGTTTCCTTGAAAATCCAAAGTGAAAACAAGAGGATTTGATAAGGAAAAGATTAGGAATCAAAAGGAGATTGAAATCTCATCAAAAGGAATGAAAATCATAGGCTAATTGATGGAGGAAATGTGTTTGGCTGAATGGAAGTTGAGAGAAAATGAAAAGAGGGAAAAAGATCGTAAAGTAGTTATGAAAGTCAAAATAGATTTTACACTTTTAAATCCCTTTATTAAATAATTATTAAAATACCCAAAATAAAGAGAAATATGATTAAAAACATTTTGGTAAAATTAGCTCCTTAAATATTCAATGTTTCAATCCTTTACAAAACTATCAATAGTCAACTTTTGCAAAAAGTGCAATTTGGCCACTACACCAAAATGTTGTATTTCCAAACCTCATTTTGTAAAATTGTTTTCACCATAATCATTCTTATAATAAATGAGGATTTTTAGATATTTTTCCATAATTTTAAAGCATCCCGAACTAGGTGTTCCCTAAATCTCCCTTAAAGGTTTAAACCGTTCTCGACCGGTCCGATTCAAACTCTAAAACTTCTAGGCCCAAAATCAGGGTGTTACAACTCTCCCCTCTTAAGAAATTTCGTCCTCGAAATTTACCTGGAGGAAAAAGGTAAGGAAATTGCCTCTTCATGTCTTCTTTCAACCAACTCAATGGTCTTACCTCGAAGAACCTTACTATCCGATTCTAGAATATCAACAGGTTCCTCATTATATGTCAAGTTCGGATTCAACTGAACCTCTTCCACATGCATAACATGCGACGGATCCGATCTATACCTCCGAAGCATGGATACATGAAACACATTATGTATCTTTTCTAACTCTTGAGGTAGTCTCAGCTTGTAAGCAACATGACCCACACGTTCTATCACCTCGAATGGTTTAATGAACCTTGGGCTCAACTTGCCCTTCCGGCAAAATCTCATCACCTTTTTCCAAGGTGAAACTTTCAAAAACACACGCTCGCCAACAACAAATTCTATCTCCTTACGCTTCAAATTCGCGTAAGACTTTTGCCGATTTGATGCTGCCTTCAACCGCTCACAAATGAGCTTCACCTTCTCGGTGGTTCCTTTTAACAAAACCGGCATCGAGACAAACTTTTGTCCCGTTTCAGCCCAGCAAAGAAAAGTTCTGCACTTTCTCCCGTACAGAGCTTCGTAAGGTGCCATTTGAATACTTGCTTGGTAACTGTTATTATAAGCAAACTCCACCAAAGGCAAGTGCTTCTCCAAGAGCCTTGAAACTCAATAACACATCACCTTAACATATCCTCAAGCTCTTGGATAACACGCTCCGACTGTCCATCTGTCTGCAGATGATAAGAAGTACTGAAATTCAGCCGCATACCTAATGCTTGATGCAAACACTCTCAAAACCTTGCGGTAAACCTCGGATCTCTATCCGACACTATAGATTTTGGCACTCCATGCAGTCATACAATCTCAGTAATGTACAACTCCACAAGCTTATCCAAGGTATACGTAGTATGCACAGGAAAGAAATGTGCACACTTGGTAAGGCGATCCACAATAACCCAGACAGAATTCTTCTTTGATGGCGTTAAAGGCAAACCAGACACAAAGTCCATGGTGATCCTCTCCCACTTCCATTCAGGAATACTTAACGGCTGCAACAGCACTAAATGAAATTGGTGTTTAGCCTTAACCCGCTGACAAACCATGCATTTACTAACATACTCAGCGACATCTTTCTTCAATCCCACCCAATAGTACTCATCCTTCAAATCATGGTACATCTTTGTACTACCAGAGTGCATAGAAAAAGGACTACTATGAGCTTCAATTAGAATAGTGCGCCTCAATTCAACATCATTCGGCACCACTATCCGACTCCCAAAACATATAACACCATCATCATTGAAACAGAAATCCGATGGCCTACCTTCAGCAATATCTTGAACATGTGGCACCAAAGAATCATCCAACAATTGTTTATCCCTAATCAACTGAACTAGAGATGGTTTGACTTGCAGTTTAGCAACAAGACCACCATCCCACAATATGCTCAAGCTAGCAAATATCACCCTTAACTCCACTGCCACTTTCCTGCTCAAAGCATCAGCCACAACATTGGCCTTCCCCGGATGATACTCGATCGTTAGATCAAAATCCTTAAGCAACTCCACCCAATGCCGTTGCCTAAGATTCAACTGTTTCTGAGACATCAGATACTTCAAACTTTTATGATCCGTGTACACAGTACACTTCTCACCATAGATATAATGTCTCCAGATCTTCAGGGCAAAAACCACTGCTGCTAGCTCAATGTCATGCGTAGGATAATTGTGCTCATGCACTTTCAATTGTCGCGATGCATAAGCCACTATTGTAACCCACTTAGCCCGGCCTAGAATCTTGACCCGAACTACGAAGATTACACGGGGAAAACTAAAGTCAACCTTGATTAACGACCCTTTTTTCTTTTTAATCTTTTCTATATGCACATTAAGCCTATTGAATACTCAGGAATCATATGAGAGAAGGGCACAACGATCGAAAATCATTTAGGGACTCAATTGAATGAATTACACTTTTAGGGACCAAAATGTAATTTTTAAAAAATACAAATACTTTGCAGATTTTAAGTTGACCAATATGTAATTAGTCATATTACATACTCCTCTTAAAATTTCAGCTTAAAAGGACATTCCAAGCTCAAGCAATTGCATCCACAACATTTAGGACTAAAATGTAAAACACGGAGACTTAAAACAATTCAAATCATCATCCAACAGTCGTCCGTTTCGGAACACTGGCCTTCGTACCGAAACGCCCATATCGAAACGGTGTTGACTATTTCAGTACTTGGGTGCGTTCTGAGACTGGTATCAAAAAAGGCCTCTCTAGTAGCCAAAATGTTCCGAAACACCTTCAATTGTTCCGAAACGCTATGGCCATTATAGGCCCCCGTTTCGAAACTGGTAATGGTGTTTCGATACACCCTACCCTGTGACAACAAAAATTGCTGGTTTTTTACCTCTTAACCCACTCAAACATGCTTCAAATTGTACCATGACATACCAGCAAGTCATTTAGACACTAAAGATCATATTTAAGAACCTTAAGCTAGAGCATGGCATCAAACACATAATCACTCAATCTATATGCATGCTTCCTAGCTACAAAACCAATATAAGCTTTCAAACCTCAAACCAAACCTTTAGGACCATTTACAACCCATAAAAGTCATCACAAACATGCCACAAACTTAGGGAGTTCAAAACACATCACCCAAATACAACCTTGGAGTCCCATTGCCAAATATCAAAACTAAAGTGTATAAAAACATCACCATACATGAGCCTTGCACTTCATTGGATGTTATTAACCTTCTTGCTGCCCATAAACACTTCAATTATATGCATTATTGGTAAAAGAGAGCGTAAGCACATTTGCTCAGTGAGGCATGCTCTAAAGAAAGCCAACACAATAATGCATTATTCCAACCACTTGTTCAAAACCATTTTCAACAACATGCTCATTCTATCTCATGCTTGAAAACCCTTTCAAAGCAAATCTTCATTTGAAACCACATGTACCTCTATTCTATCTCATGCATTTAAACCAATGCAAATCTCATGGCAAGGCCATACACATGCTTGTGAAAACTAAAGCATTTCATACACAAATCCCATATGCATTTCTCATAGCATAAATCATCTCATCAATAGGTACATGTGAATCAAAAGCATTTTTATATATTATATTGGCATTTCACATCTCATTATTACTCGGATATGCGGACAACATTCTCAAACCACTAGACTCTTCCGGTGGAATCTCACATCACCGTACTCACTTGTCTAGTAAACATAATTTCCGGTGGAATCGCACATCACCGTACTCACATAGCGGAATCTCTCATCGCCACAAAGCTTGGATATTTCACCAAGTCCTACCCGATGGAATGCCCATCATCGATCTCCCCCTTTGGATTGAATCCAAAGAGCACGTACGAATTTTTAGTTTATAGTGCACTCTCATCCTATTGATCGATCAATTATATCCGGTAAGTATCTCAACTTCTATGCCTATATATTATGTCAAAACATCATCTCACCTACTGTTTTTCATGCAACGTTTCTCAAATCTTTCTCATCTCATTTCAAAACATAACATTTGTCATGCTTTAAAACAAAAGCTCAAAACTCATCAATGCAACATGTTATTACATGAAATCATTTCAAGCATCATCTCATGCTACAAATCATGCATAAAAACAGTAGGAATTTATCTATCTCAAACCATGAGCATGTATGGGAGCAATCTAGCCAATACTTACTTTTGGACTTAGGAAGGTGTTTCAAACCTTTTCCAAAATCCCCAAACCTTGTTTCTTTGTCCCTCAAGGACTTCTAAAACCATTCGAACTCACCGATTACGTTTCGCTTGCTCGCCCAAACGCTATCTAAGCTCCCGAATCAACACCGAAGGCGTCCGAAGATGTCTCCCCTGTTTATAACACATAAGAGCAGAGGATTAATGCATCATCATGCATTGAAATTATCAGCCACACACCTAAACTCGCTGCTCTACTCAAGAACCTCATTTCGGCCACCAAAAACAACCAAAATCATCTCCTAACTCTTCCAAAACAAAGACCAGCCAAGATCTATCACTTCTAAACATCAATCAACATCAAAAACCACCACAAACTCGTCCTTATACCTCCATCTATGACAGAACACCAAAAACCACCCCAAAAACCACCATTCTAGCATGCAAAACTTAGGAACCCAAACCTATTCGGGATTTGTTTGATAAAACCTTATTTATAACATCAATTACCATCCAAAATACATTAGAAAACCACCTCAGAACAGAGCCTAACCAACAACCACGAAAATCATCAAGATCCCTCAAAAAACCTTGAGTTTTAATACAATTTCTTGTTTCTAACATTAAAGCAACTCAAAAATCATTACCAAAGGATTGAGAACTTGAGAATTTCAGTAAAGAACTGATCATTAGAGGAGAAGGATGAAGCTTACCTCTAATGGCTGATTTCTCCTTGATTTGGGCAAGTTTTCTGGAAAATCCAATGTGAAAATAAGAAGATTTTGTGAGGAAAAGATTAGGAATCAAAAGAAGATTGAAATCTCATCAAAATTAATGAAAATCAGAGGATAATTGATGGAGGAAATGTGTTTGGCTGAAAAGAAATTGAGAGAAAATGAAATGAGAGAAAATTGACGTAAGGTAGTTATGAAAAGTCAAATATGGTTTTTTCCTTTTAATTAACTTTATTTCCCTTAATTAAATCATTATTAAAATCACCCAAAACAAGGAGAAGTCTGATTAAAAACATTTTGGTAAAATTAGCTCCTTAAAGATTCAAAGTTTCAATTCTTTACAAAACAATCACTATTTAACTTTTGCAAAAACTACGATTTGGTCACTACACGGAAATGTAGTATTTCCAAACCTTGTTTTGTAAAATTGTTTTCACCATAATCATTCATATAATAAATGAGGATTTTTAGATATTTTTCCATATTTTTAAAACATCCCGAACTAGGTGTTCCCTAAATCTCCCTTTAAGATTCGAACCGTTCTCGACCTGTCCGATTCGAACTCTAAAACATCTAGGCCCAAAATCAGGGCGTTACAACTACCCTACCCTCTTGCATTAACACACACCCCAAACCAACATAGGATGCGTCACTATACACCACAAACTCTTTCCATGATTCAGGTTGAACCAAGATAGGAGCTTGCGTTAAAGTTGCCTTCAGCTTCTCAAAAGCTTGTTGTCTCACTTCTGTCCATTCATACAACCTCCTTCTGCAACAACTTCATCAAAGGGGCAGCAATCTTAGAAAATCCATCCATAAACCTCTGATAGTAACCTGCCAATTCAAGGAAACTACGAACCTCATGAACAGACCTAGGAGGCTTCCAATTCATCACCACCTCAATCTTCTGATGATCAACTCGAATCCCTTCAGCCGAAACCACATGGCCATGAAAAATAACTTCCTTTAGCCAAAACTCACATTTGCTCAGCTTAGCATAAAGTTGATTCTCTAACAGCACTTGCAAAATGATCCTCAAATGACTCTCATGCTCCTCCTCAGTACGAGAGTACACAAGCATATCATCGATGAACAACACAACGAACTTGTCTAAGAATTCACGGAACACCCTATTCATCATGTCCATGAAAGCAGCAGGAGCATTCGTCAATCCAAACAGCATCACCAGAAATTCATAATGCCCATATCTCGTTCGAAAGGCTATTTTTGGCACATCCACATCCTTCACCTTTAACTGATAATACCTTGACCTCAAATCGATCTTTGAAAACACAGTTGCTCCTCGAAACTGGTCAAAAAGATCATCAATCCTCGGCAAAGGATACTTGTTCTTGATGGTCAACTTATTCAGCTGACGATAATCAATGCACATTCTCATCGTGCCATCTTTCTTTTTAACAAACAAGACCGGTGCACCCCAAGGTGACAGACTAGGCCGAATAAAGCCTCGGTCAAGCAACTCTTGAAGTTGCGTCTTCAACTCCTTCAAATCTTTGGGTACCATGTGATAAGGAGCAATGGACACCGGAGTTGTGTTCTCATACAACTCAATTCCAAATTTAACCTCCCGACTAGGCGGCAAACCAGGTAATTCCTCCAAAAACACTCTAGGAAACTCACACACGATCCTTATATCTTGTACATGAACCTCCTTTGTACCAGGATTCATAACAAAGGCTAGATAAGCTTCACATCCTTGACGCAACATCTGACTTGCTTCAAGCGTAGACACCACATTAGATAGAAACTTCACATTTTCTCCCACCACCACAACCTCATCATCATCCGCAAGTTTCATCGAAACTCGCTTGCTTTCAAAATCCACAACATCTCTATGCTCAACAAGCCAATCCATGCCAAGAATTACGTCAAAACCATAGAATGTCAATTCCATAAGATCGACAAGAAACACATGATCTTGCACCATTAAGGGGCACCTCCTATACAATCTTCTTGTTACAACCGTCTCACCAAAGGAACTAGTCACACACATAACCACATCCAAAGACTCAAACAACAAACCAAGCATTTGAGCATGTTCAGGCAATATGTACGAGTGTGTAGATCTAGAATCAATCAAAGAAAGTAATGACAAGGATTGCAAAATAAAGGTACCTGCGATCATGTCTGTGTCATTCCTCCCCTCTCGATGGGCATACACTCGAGCCTAGCCACCACTCTCAGGTTGAACAGCCACCACATGTGCCACATTCCTTCCACCTTCATCTTTGCGCTGAAAGTTACCACGACCACGCCCACGACCTCTCTGTGGCTCAACAACCTCATTGAAGCCAGACTTTCTCTCAACGGCTGAGGACAATCTTTCTCCATGTGCCCTCGATTACAACAGTTCCAACACGTACCCAGATTACCCGAGCACTCACCAGTATGTCTCCTCCCACACCGTTTACACTCAGGAGTCCTCAAGAAAGCATTTGGTCCTTGCTGACCTCTCCCAGGGTTACCACCCCCACGTCTAGCATCACCATGTGGCCTTCTATCCCTATTCCTCTTATAGTGATCCCTACCAAGATCACGATCTGCAGCTCGCTTCCCTGAGCTAGATCCTCATGCTCGACTCGTCAGACCAAGATTCAGCTCAATGTCCTTGGCTCTGGTGACCAAGACATCGAAATCAGTATAGTATGCTTTGAGCATATAGGTTTTCACATCTGCCACCAGCCCGTAACGGAATCGTTCACATCTTTCTCGCTCATTAGGAATCAGCTCAGATGCATATTGGCTAAGGCGTACAAACTGCACCTCATATTCTGCCACCGTCATACTCCCTTACACAAGGGACATAAATTCCCTCTTTTTTCTCATCGAGGTAGAGAACTCCCAAATACTTTTGCTTGAACGCATTCAAGATGTAACGCCCCGGTTTTGGGCTTAGGAGTTTTGGGCGTTGACCGGTTGGTCAAAGTGCTGTTCGAATCTTAAGAGGTGAATTTAGGAAAGCCTAGTTCGGGTTGCATTAAAAATATGGAAAAATGTTCTAAAATCATCTTTTAATATAATTAAGTGAACTGTGAAATCAATTTTGGAAAATGAGTTTTGGAAGTGTGACATTTTGGCTAGTGACCAAAATGTAATTTTCGCAAGTTTGGTGGCTGTTTTATAAAGGGTTGAAACTTTGAATCTTTAAGGAGCTATTAATCCAAAAGTGGTTTCTCCAGATTTTTCTAAGATATTATAAGCTATTTTCTGATTTTAAAGATATCAAAAAGGAGGGAAAAGCTCATTTGGCAATTTTCTCAACTAACTTCTCAATTTTCTTTCTCTCATTTTCTCTCAACCCAAACACTCCATTTTCAGAGATTTGTTTCTGATTTCTTCACCTAAATCCCTCCTTTCAACTCTCATTTGATTGCTAATCATTGTGTCTTCAAAACCTCTTCAATTGCTACTTGATTCATCAAGGTTTTTCATTCCAAAAAGTGGAGAAACACAAGTTTGGAGGTAAGAACGTCCTTCTCCTCTAAACTATCAGTTCTTTACTGAAATTCCTAAGTTTTCAATCCTAAATTGATGTTTAATTAAAGGTTTTTAAGTTGATTAATGGATCTTGGCTTATTATGCAAGATTTTGATGATTTTTGATGATTTTCGTTAGATCTGAGTAATCTGTGATTTGAGAGGTGTTTTTGATGTTAAATGATCTCTAAATTGATAAGGAATTGAGTTTTGATTGATGCAATCCCGGATAGGTTGAGTTTCCTAAGTTTAGCTTGTGTTTCAAGGTAGTTTTTGAGGTGATCTTGGTGATCTGATGTTGCTGGAGGTATAAGGTTGTTAATAGGTTGTTTTTAGATGTTTTATGATGTTGATGGAAGTGAGGTTTTGCTGGTTTATGGCTGGGCTTTGTTTAGAAGTGGTTTGGATGCATTTTCGGTTGTGTTTGGTGGCCGAAAATGGAGGTTGAATGAGAGCAGCGAGTTTAGATGCTTTCATTGAAGCAATTAATGCATGATGATGCATTAATCCTCTGCTTTGATGTGTTGAAACAGGGGAGGCATCTTTGGATCCAAGAGTGGTTGATCCGGAAGCTTGATTTGGTGCTTTGGCTTGAAGCAAAGTGGAAATCGGTGAGTGCATTTGTGGAAAATGGATTTTCAGCTTTTAAACCAAGGTTTGAAGGTTTTGGGAGCTTAGTTTAAGTCTAAACAACTTTGCTAAGCTCAAGTGTAAGTTTTCGGATTTTCTCTCTAGTGGTGGCCATGATTTTTGATGTGATGCAAAATGATGATTTGCATGTTTTAAATTACTGTTTTGAAAGCATGTTTTAGCATGGATTTTGCTGATGATGTAAGCCATATGTTGAAGGTAACTCTAGGTAGGAGTACCTTGCTTTTATACATTGAAATAATGTGGTTTGATGCTTTGAAATGCATGATGAAAATGGCTTGGTTTAATGCTTTAAAACAGTGGATTAATTGATGAAAATGATGTATATTGGCAAGTGATGTTTTGAAAAGATTAAGGTCACTAAGGTGGTTAAAAGTCCTTGAGTGAGCCTTGTTACCTAAGATCATCAAGGTGGTTAAAAGTCCTTGGATGAGTCTTGTTGCGGACACTAAGGTGGTTAAAAGTCCTTAGGTGATCCTTTCCATGGTGTTTAAAAGTCCATGGGGCCGAGGTGTTTAAAAGTCCTTGGGGTGATTCAAGCATTGGACACAAAGGTGGTTAAAAGTCCTTGTGTGGTCCTCATTCATGGTGTTTAAAAGTCCATGGCCAAGGTGTTTAAAAGTCCTTGGGGCCAAGGTGTTTAAAAGTCCTTGGGAAAGTTGTTGAACTTGTTTTATGAAATGGAATTTGTCACTTGAGCCAATATGACATGTTAAGTATATTGTGAAGCATGAGATGCTTGTTTTAATGATTATGTTGAAGCATGAGATTGCTTGTTTTAAGTATGCTTTTGAGCATGTGCAAAGGTTGATTTTAAGCATGTTTATAAATGGTTTTAATTGCATTATTGAATGGTTTTTAAAGAGCATGCCTCACTAAGCTTTTGCTTACGCTCTCTTCGTTTTCTTAATTCAATAATGCAGAGCATTAGAGTATCTTGAAGGGCAGCAAGAAGGGCAAGAATTCAAGTTCAAGTAAAGCTCAATGTATGGAAGGTTTTTGTTAAACTTTTAGCTTTTGGGTGATTTGGCAATGGGGGACCAATGTATATGTTTCGGGAGGTGTTAGAGACTCCCTAAGTATGTTGAATGTTGTTTTGGATGCTGGCTTTTGGATTTGAACATTGCATGCTTGTTTTGGAAGTTTGGTGTTTTGAATAGCTAGCTTGTGTTAGAAGCATGTCTATTGAATTGGGGCTTTTTGCATATGATGTTAGATTGTTGTTTTGATGATTCCTATAAGTCATATATATGTTGAATTGCATGCTGGTAAAGTTTGGTGACATTTGGAGCATGTTTGAATGATCAATTGCATGATTTGGTATGCTTGTTTGCTGCAATCTGTGCATGCGTTTCGGAACAGTGTGCACCGTTTCGGAACGAGTGCCTTACATGAACCCAGGCGTCCGAAACGGTATGCACCGTTTCGAAACGGTTTGGTCTCTGCCAAGGCCATGTTTCGAAACCCGTTTCGGAACGGCCCGCGTTTCGGAACAGGGTCTACCTGTTTCGGAACGGTCGACCGTTGGGGGCTGACATTGGCAGTTATATATTTTGAATTGTTTACGTTTTGGTCCTGAATCTTGTTTGTTTAATTGTATGAGCTCGGGAAGTCCTTTTGAGCTGAAATTTCACAGAGAAGCATGAAACCTGATTAATTTCAAGTTGGTAACTTTAATTTGGGTTAAGTCCTTTTAATTATCAGAAATTACAATTTGGTCCCTAAAGTTGTAATTTGTTCAATTGGGTCCCTGTTTGATCTTTGATGTTTGTGATCTTTGAGTATGATGTTTGTGTGATCACAATTAGGATTAATGTGCATCTAGACAATATTAAAAAGAAAAAAAAGGGTCGTTAATCAAGGTTGACTTTCGGGTTGACTTTGGTTTTCCCCGTGTGACTTTCTTAATTCGGGTCAACCGTCTAGGCCGGGTTAAGGGGGTTACACAAGAAGAATCTCCAGGTCACATCATCATCATCCATCCTTGATTTTGTGGTTGTGCACCACGTATATGCATCACCATGTAACAATGACACAATGCATCCCAACTTCTGAACATTGTTGTAGTTCAACTGTCCAAGTATCCTCTTGCTACTCTATTGTGTGTAAAAGAGTCTATCGCAATAGAGTGCAAGTGTACACGACGCAAGGTAGTAAAGTGATACACGAAGTATCGGATGTCGAATCCATAAGGACTTGAAATAGCTTTGTCCTTGGATTGCTGCACAAAAGAGAAAAAAAGATAATTTAATTGTTTGTAGGAAATTATTGAAGAATACTGAAGATAACATATTAAAAGATTCAGGGTAGAGAAATAGGTCGATATTGATTTGCTCAATAGTGCAGGTGTTGCACTGTGTAGGACTTCATGTTCTGTCGTCGCTTATGTTGCGGCAACACCTACGGTGGCAGCAGTCTGTTGTTGTCGCGGCAACGATCACACAACTCTATACTTCAAGCTTGGCAAGAATCCCTGTTGTGCCTTGTCCAATCCCTAGGTCCAAGTCTGTCGATGAACACGTCTTAGATGATACCTCCCGGCGTGAATCGAAGGATGAACACCGATGTTGTTGAATTCTTCCTTAGCCACTTAACCTCGTCCTATCCCTAGGTCCAAGATAGTTCAACCATAAACTGGAGAACTTGTACTTATTCCTTTCGTATACCTAACTCTCCCGATATTAAGTCAATGAATAATCTCGCAATGCTCTCCCGATACTCTTGCAAGATGTTGAAAACCAGAATAAGCAAACTTGAAGTCTATTTTATTGAACAGAAAACATCCTAAAACAGTACAATCCTTGCAACTACTTTACAGAATCAACCCTTAGCCCTAGGGGAAGTTTAGAACATGATAAGAAGGGGGAAAACGACTAGGGTTTAGGGGAAGACGGCTAGAGAATAAGATGTCCTTCCCTAGGTCTAATTACATGCCTTTATATAGGCCTTGGGTTCAAGTTTTCTAATATGGCAAGAATACAGGTTTAAATTAAAGTACAACTCTATTAAAGACTAAATCTTTAGAGTAGATGCCTTTAATCCGTCCTCTTTTCTTGCTTTGGGTTTCTTCCTTGAACTTTGGGCTTGGCCTTCATTCTGATCTAGGGCTCAGAAAAATATAGGAGTGACCCACGACAGACTGGCTTAATTTCCTCTTTCCGTCGAGCTCCACTTCACTTTTTCCCTTCAGTATTGCTGTCGTCATTGGCTGCCACGGCAGCGGCCATGGCAGCGTCATTCTTCTTGACTGCAGTCATGTGTTCCAGCTCTACTTCTCCACTGCTCTGAGTCTGCTACAACAACTACCTGCAAAAGTAACCAAAATCAGTAGCAACTGTGCCATTTTATATAATTGTGATGTATAAATGAAATCTATCCTAAATGCAATGAATTATGCTTGAATGCAACAAAAATATGGGTTAAATAGGGGGTAAAATATAGAACTTTTACTCACTCAACACACCCCCAAACTCAAGTTCTTGCTTGCCCTCAAGCAAATATTACCTAACTAAAATGAAATATATATATATATATATATATATATATATATATATATATATATTGTTTTGGCTAAAATCAGTGAATCCTACATTACCTACCACTTAGATTCTATCAAGAGCAATACCTTGTCGGGCATTTCTGAATTCATTCGGAACTATGCTATAATTCTTGTGTAGTGTGTGCAGGTTTTGTGAACACTTATGCATCTAGACTACCTTAATATATCAGAATAGTTATGCTTACAAACTTGAGGTCATGGCAATTCAATTTTTTCTGGAGGCAATTCTTAGGCTCCTTTAGTTTTTTCTGACTCTTGAATTAACTGCATCTTTTCTAGAAGCAATTCTTAGGCTCCTTTAATTTTTTCTAACTTAGCTCAAAAAGAAATCTCCTAAAATAAGTGCAAGGCAATTTTGCATCCAATTGAGTCTTAATAATTTTCTTTCGTTTATTGTTTTCCTAGAGCCAGTGATAGGCACCTATAGGGGTAGTTTCAAGTGGGTAAACATTCCTATTCCAGTGTACTAAAGTAATCTAGAAAGCATAAGAGTCACAAAGAGTGTTGTACAGATTAGAATCATAGCAAGGCTCTAAACAGATCCTAAAATTTTCTAAAGGCACTGTCACGACAACATATGTCGCGGCAGGTTAGTTCAGTTCAAAGACTTAAGCCAAATGTTTTTTTTTGTTTTCTTTAACAAAAATAAACTAAACACTTAGACACAATTTTTAAACATGATAGACACTTCATTACTGGAGGGATGCCACCCCCAAACTCAAGGGTTGCATTGCCCTCAATGCATGATGACAGAAAATAAAAAAAAAAACAGAAAATAAAAACATCACAATTATAATAAAACAGCAGACAACAAAAATAAGATAGAAACTTAAATTCCGGTGATGTCGTCACTGTTGTTGTTGCTGATCTCTAGCTGCCGGCGGGCAGTGACTTTCGTTGTGGGTGCCGACAGAATGATCGGAGAGGCGGAGGCAGTCTTCTTCTTAGCTTCCCTCGGGGGCTGGATGCGAGTAGGTGAGATCTGGGGTGGTCTTTCCAGCACTTGTACCTCTTCAGAAGAGCTGCTACTGCTGCAGCTGCCACTGCTGCAGCTGCCAATGCTGCTGCTGCTGCCAGACTTGCCCTGGCCGGATGGTCCTTCACCGGTGTTGGGCTTTTGCCTTTTCATCGGAGTGAACTCTTTTGAAAGGTTCATCTTGATAGAGGGCTCTCCATCAGATTCCTCCCAGATTAAGGAGGAAGAGAACCCATCAATAAATTCATCAAGGTCAGGCGGTGGCTCCTTTCGTTTTTCTCCTCTAGCAGAGACAGTGGCGGTGTGGCTATCACCTTCAGGTGTCGCGACCGGGGTTGGAGTGGACGCAACAGAGGGTGTTTTTGGTGTGAAAGTAGGGGTAGGGGTATGGGCAGGTGTAGGGGCAGCAAAATAGTGTTTGGGGAAAACAGGAAACTGTACATTTGCAAAATTTAAATTGTTTTGAATAAAATGTATCATTGCTGTTGTGAAGTCTTTGACAAAACTCATCAGAACCAGCTGTCGTTCCTCCATCTTCTCCAGGGTGGCTAGGATTTGAGTGGAGGAGTCTGCTGGAGGAGCTGCTGTTGTTGGCTGATGCTGCTCTGCGGCGGTGGGTTCTGTCTGAGTGGGCTCTGGTGGTTCCTCTGCCACGGCAGACGGGTTGAAGCAGGAGATGGGTGTGGCAGCTTTCAGCTCCATCAGACTTAATATGTTGCGTTTCATCCATCCTTTCCCTTGGACCTTGTAATATTCAGGGATTTCGGGAACGTTATGCCCGCGACAAATCTCAGTGATGAGGTATGGGAAGTAAAGGGGTCCTGATGGCTTAAGGGCACACTCCATAATTCCCTCTTGTATGTACCAGCTGACATGAATAGGTCTCTCATTTAAAATATAGTGAACGAGAGCTAACTTGGGTCTGTCGACCGTGCTGTTGTGGGAAGAAGGCATAATCCTCTTCTTGACGAAGTGGTTCCATAGTTTTGCCTCTGGGGTGAGTTGAGTGCATTTGACTGTCCAACGATGCTTGGGGTCAGTATTTCACTTTGTCCCTTCTTTAGTTACTTTTTCCATGACAGCATCGTAGTCTACTGGCGACAGACTTTCCATGAACCTCTTGTGCCCATCTTCCTTCTTGTCGACGTAGATGTTGTAGATGGTATTGATGTATTCTGGCAAGAAGGTGACTTCCTTACCTCGCACTGTCATGGTTTGCGTGTCCTTGCTGTCGATGGCAGCATAGAATTCTCGGACCAAGGTGACATTCATCTCCTCGGGCTGGGCAACAAACATCTGCCATTTTGAGGGCTTTAATCTTCCGAGCTATGAACGTTTCGAGGCTGAAATTTTCCGTGCGGTTAGCGTAGAGGAACCCTCTATCTTCCCACATCTCCCTTTTTTGGAAGGAGGTGTAGTAACGGTTGACGAAGTCGGAGGTGGCAAAGCGGTTGAGGAGTCTGTCGTGGCTGGGTGTGCTTGTTGCTGCGGCAGAGCTGAAGGAAGCACTTCGTCTTGTTTGTCTGGTACTCATAATTGCAAGGCTGTAGAAAAAATGAAAGAATAATCTGAGATTTAGAGAGGAAGCAAGTTGAGAGAGTAAAAGTGAGGTGAAAATGAGTAGTAAAATGGAGTTTATATAGATGAAGGGGTTGCTACCCGTTAGAGCTGTAACGGCAGGCGCAAATAACGGGGCCAACTGTTACGCGGTTTCTGACGCGTCTGTCACGCGTTTCCATGTCCGATGCGCGTCTGTTACACGTTTGCGTGTCTGCCGCGACAGCGTGGTGACAAGTTGTCTTTTCCGTGTCTGTCGCGACAACTATTGACAGGTTGTGACGACAGACTCCTTTTTTGGGCTTTTTGGGCTGCTGGTGAGATGGTGGGCCGGTTCACTTCTTCTCCTCTCCTTGTTTCCCTTATTTCCTAAAAATAATTAAAATAAAAATTTAGTCCTTACAAATAAAATAGTTCTAATTTCCTAATAAATATATATATAATAATAATAATAATAATAATAATAATAAAATTAAGTTAAATTAGGGATGCCTTGAGGGGCATCTCCTAATGTAACCACTTTCTGCATTCTTGGGGCTTCAGTCCCCTAATAATGCTTCAGTCTCTATTTGTTGACTTTAAATTGGTGCCCGTCCTTTAAGGATTTGATCGTGATTGCACCATGAGGAAAAACTTGCACAACTTGGAATGGGCCAGACCATCTAGATTTCAGCTTCCCTGGGTTGAGTTTCAACCTAGAGTTGAATAACAACACAAGCTGCCCTGGGCAGAATTGTCGTGGCAGCAACTTCTTGTCATGCCACCTCATTGTCCTGTCCATGTAAATCCTTGCGTTGTCGTAGGCCATTGCTCGAATTTTTTCAATTTCATTCAAGTCAATTAACCTTTTCTGCCATGCCTTGTCTAAGTCCATGTTTACTACTTTGATTGCCAGTAAGCTCTGTGCTCTATCTCCATAGGTAAATGGCATGTTTTTCCATATATCAACCGATAGGGTGACATTCCCAATGAAGTCTTAAATGATGTTCTATAGGCCCAGAGTGCGTCATTAATGTGTAAGGACCAGTCTTTTCGAGTAGGTTTAACCATCTTCTCAAGAATGTTCTTTACCTCTTTGTTGGATATTTCGGCTTGTCCATTGGTCTGAGGGTGATATGTTGTTGCGATCCGATGCTTTACGCCATATTTTCTTAAGGCAGTAGCTATTACCCTATTGTCGAAATGTCTCCCTTTATCACTAATGATCGCCTTAGTAATGCCAAATCTGGAAAAAAAAGTTCTTGTGCAGAAATCTCTGAACAGTCTTGGCATCGTTTTTCTGTGTGGCGAACGCTTCAACCCATTTGGATACGTAGTCCACTGCCAGTAGGATGTAAAGGTTCCCGCATGATGTTGGGAATGGTCCCATGAAATCAATCCCCCATACATCGAAGATCTCGACTTCTAAAATGTTTTGCAGCGGCATCTCATGTCTCCTTGAGATGTTTCCAGTTTGTTGACACTTGTCACAGCTTTTGTAGAATGCTTGGGCATCCTTAAACAATGAGAGCCAATAAAAGCCAGACTAGAAAACCTTTGCAGCGGTTTTGTTACCACCTAAGTGTCCTCCATATGGTAAAGCATGACAGTGATGTAGCACAATTTCCTGCTCATCCTGTGGTACACACCTCCTGATGATTTGATATGCACAATGTTTGAAAAGAAGAGGTTCCCCCCAATAATAATGCTTAACATCATTTTGGAACCTCTTCTTGGCTTGATAATTTAGTTCAGGAGGACATATTCCGCTAACTATATAATTAACGAAATCATCGTACCAAAGGAGTTCAGAAAACTTACCTGCCGCCATAGCTGTCGCGACGGTGCTCGTGGCAGCAAACAACTGCTCGTCAGGGAAGGTCTCCAATATGTGTGTCTTGTCTGTTGGCAGACTCGTTCCCCTCTCTAATCTTGACAAGTGATATGCTACTTGATTCTATGTCCCCTTTTTATCCTTGATTTCAATGTCAAATTCTTGCAGCAGCATACTCCAACGTATCAATCTAGGCTTTGCATCTTTTTTAGCAAACATATACTTCAGTGCAGAGTGGTCTGTGTGGACCACCACCTTCGTTCCAAGTATGTATGAACGAAACTTGTCAATCGAAAATACCACTGCTAACAGTTTTTTTTTTCTGTTGTGGTGTAATTCACTTGGGCGTCGTTTAGTGTTTTGCTGGCGTAATAAATTACGTGGAACAGCTTGTCCTTCCTCTACCCAATTGCTGCCCCTACAGCGTAATCACTAGCATCACACATAATTTCAAACGGCAAACTCCAGTCTGGTGGGTGTACAATTGGGGTTGTTACCAGCTTCTCTTTCAGGATTCTGAATGCCTCAGTACATTCAGTATTGAAGTGAAAGGGACGATTCTGCTCTAGTAGGTGGCATTAAGGCTTGGTGATCTTTGAAAAATTTGCTATAAACCTTCGATAAAACCCAACATGCCCTAAGAAACTCCGAATTCCCTTGACTATGGTGGGTGGCGGCAGTTTTTCTATCACTTCTATTTTGGCTCTATCGACTTCTATGTCGCGGCAGCTTACCTTGTGGCCTAGGACTATCCCTTCATCCACCATGAAGTGACATTTTTCCCAGTTTAATACCAAGTTCGCTTTCTCGCATCTTTCGAGCACCTTCTGTAGGTTGCCTAAGCAGCTTTCAAAATATTTCCAGGAAGTCCTCCATCATAAATATTTCAAGGAAGTCCTCCACCATGTCGGAGAATATCACCATCATACACCTCTAGAACGTTGCCGGTGCATTGCATAGTCCAAATGGCATTCTTCGAAAAGCACAAGTGCCATATGGCCAAGTGAAAGTCGTTTTTTCTTGATCCTCCGGTGCGATGGCTATTTGGTTATAACCTGAGTAACCATCAAGAAAACAATAATAAGGTTTTCCTGCTAACCTATCAAGCATTTGATCAATTAAAGGTAGGGGAAAATGATCTTTCCGGGTAGCTTTGTTAAGCTTCCGGTAGTCCATACAAACCCTTCAACCGATCACAATCCTGGTTGGGATTAATTCGTTCTCTTCATTGGTCACCACAGTTATTCCTCCCTTTTTAGGAACGCACTACACTGGGCTCACCCACTTACTATCCGAGATGGCATAAATTATCTCGGCGTCTAGCCATTTGATAATTTCTTTTCGAACCACTTCTCGCATAGCGTCATTCAAGCGTCTCTGTGCATCAATGGTCGGCTTATGATCATCCTCTAAGAGAATTTTGTGCATGCATGGTGCCGGACTGATGCCTTGGATATCAGCTATCGTCCATCCAATAACCTTTTTATGCTGTTGTCGCATCCATATCAACTTTTGTTCTTGTTCCTGCATTAACTTGGAAGAGATGATTATGGGCAACGTATCATTTAATCCAAGGAAAACATATTTGAGCTGCCATGGCAAGGGCTTAAGGTCTAAAACGGGTGGTTTTACAGTTGCGGGCTTTTGGATGATGTGTTCATTCGAGGTATAGTTTAAGGGCTCGAATAACTTACTTGGACAATTGCCTACCCAGTTTACCTCCTCATGACCTTCAGTGTCGGATAAGTCTGAATCTGAGGAGCTGCTGTCATCTTCACTGCCATGACAGTCTTCCAAGTGGCTGTTATGGTAGTGACCAAATTTGATGTCATGGCAACTTGATCTAATGCAGGGTTGGTCAATGGGTACTTCAGTGATAGCCTTGCATTCTTCTTCTGCATCAGCATGTTTTATTGCTTGGAGAACATTTAGCTTGATCTCTTGATCATTCACTCTTATTGTAAGTTCTCCCTTTTCTACATCAATCAGTGATCTGCATGTGGCTAAGAAGGGTCGCCCCAGGATGATTGGTGCATTATGATATGCTTCACAATCTAAAACAAGAAAGTCAACATGAAAAATAAACTTATCCACTCTTACCAGAATATCTTCAATCTTCCCTTCTGGTTGCACGTAAGAGGGGTCTGCCAGCTGCAGCATAACTGTCGTGGGTCGTGCTCGTCCAATACCTAATTTCTCAAATACAAATTTTAGCATTAAATTAATACTAGCACCTAGATCAAAAAGTGTCTTACCCACGAATTTATAACCAATTATGCACGGTATTATGAAGCTCCTAGGATCCTTCTTTTTCTGGGTTGGATGCTTGTGCAGAATAGTCATGTATCCTTCTGTCATTTTAACCGTCTCTAATTCCTCAAGTCTAGATTTCTTCTATATAGCATCCTTGAGAAATTTGGCATAACCGGGCATCTCCTTGATGGCATCTAACAGTGGAATATTGATGTGAACCTGCTTAAAAATATCATAGATCTTTTTAAGATTGGACTCTTGTTTCTGTTTCTGTAGCCGCTGTGGAAAATGAGGTGGAGGACGGTAATCTTCAATTCGTCCTTCCCATGGTATTCGGATCTAAGGAGGCTTAGGTTTTTCATCCTTCTCCTTTGTCCCTTCTACTTTCGTGAGAGGTGTGGCAGCAGCAGGCTGTTTATCGTCTACCGAGGTAGCGTTCGCGGCAGTCGATTATAGGGCTAGTTCCTTAACTGGTTCAACTTTCTTCTCTAGCCCTGGTAATTGCTTCCCACTCATTGTTGTAATGGCTTTGCACTGCTCATGTGTGGGTTGTCTAGCGACTTCAGTATCGCTAGGCAATCCTCCGTTTGTCTTGGCTTAATATGCTAGGAAACCTGACCCATCTGTGTCTCCAGTAATTTCAGAGTAGCTTCATGGTTAGTCATTCTCATCTCTGTTTTATCTATGAACGACTCAGTCTTCTTGACGAAGTGATCCATATTTGCTATGTAAGTTCCTGTTTGTGACATAAACGTTGCCAAGGTCTGCTCTAGCATACTCGGTGTGGCTTCCGGTGGTTGTTGCGGCTGCTATTGTGGTTGCTGCTGTGTCAGAATTCTAAGTGCCCCCTGATTGTGAGTGTTCTGTACTTGAGGATTCAGGGCGTTGTTTGGGTTATTCCAGGAGAACTTGGGGTCTTTCCTCTAGTTGGGATTGTAATTGTTGGAGTCATAATTTGTCGGCTTGTTATAGTTTCTAACGTACATCCCTTCCTCTAGTTGTAGCGGGCAGTCTTCCGAACTGTTATTCCCACTACAAGTAACACATACATCTTCTGCAGCATAGACCGATTGTGAATCTTTCTTTAGCAAATTTTCTAGTGCCTTTGTGAGGTACGCCACAGGTGTCTTTAGGGAATTGTCGGCCTCATAATCCTTCACAGCTAGCACTCGTTTACCTCTCCTCACTGTGGGAAATTGTTATTCATACTTTACCAAATTCTTCAATACTGTAACACCCCAATTTTGGGCTTAGAAGTTTTGGGTTTGAACCTGACCGGTCGGATTTTCGGTTCAAATATAAAAGGTGGTTTTAGGGAAAGCCTAGTTCGGGATGCATTAAAAATATGGAAAAATATCTAAAAATCCTCTTTTATTATATATAAGAGAGTGGTGAAATCAATTTTACAAAATGAGGTTTGGAAATATGACATTTCAAGTTAGTGACTAAAATGTAATTTTTAAAAAGTTTGTGACTGTTTTAAAAGGATTGAAACTTTGAATCTTTAAGGAGCTAATTTACCCAAGAGAGGATTTCTCCAGATTTTTCTTAATTTTTAAGACTCATTTAGTGTTTAATTAATAAAAAAGAAAAGAGGGAAAAGTGATATTTTAGTTTCATAACTAACTTTTACCAAAAATTTCCAATGTCATTTTCTCTCAAAATTCCCTCGGCCAAACACATTTCCACAGCAACTTTCCTTTTGATTTTCACACATAAAGAAGAGTTTTCAATCCCCAAATGATTCCTAATCATTTCTACATCAAATCCTCACCATTTGCTTAATGAATTTTCAAGGATTTTGGCTCTAAACAAGGAGAAATACACATTTAGAGGGGAGAATGATCCGGAGGCAATAGAGGTGGCGTCAGAGGTTTCGAATTCTTGGAAGGCTTGTCGGCTAGCATAGTTTATGTATCGGTGAGTGGTAAAGATTTTCCAGCTTTGAAACATTTTGGATGAGGCTTTGGGAGCTTAGTTTAAGTCTAAACAACTTAGCTAAGCTCAAGAGTAAGTAAATGGAATTTCTCTCTTAGTTGGGCTATGCTTTGGTTTTTAAATGCACTTGGGATGATTGTGTTTACATTATTGTTTTTAAGCATGTTTGGACATGGTTTAATGTTGGTTATTAATGCCATTATGTTAAAGATGCATAAGGTAAGTAATCCTTGACTTGCATGTGTTGGGTGCATATGATTAAAGCATGTGATGCTTGTGGATTTGGCATTTTGGTTATACTTGTAAAAACGGTGGATTAATGTGGTAAAATGGTTATATTGGCAAGTGATGTAAGTGGTTGTTGGTTACTTTAATCGGATATAGTTAGCCGGCTATAGGATTGGGTGCACCGTGAATTGAGTCGCCTTGGATGTTGAGGGGTTGTGATTGTACCGTAAACTCCATCCAAGTACCCTAGCGATTGAGGAAATTAGTGTCACCATGATGGAGGATGGCTCTCGTGGGTGGACTTTGTTAAGAGTCACCGCGATGGAGGATGACTCTCATGGGTGGACCTTGTTAAGCCTCACAACGGTGGAGGGTTGCTCCCGTGTGTGAGCTTGGTTAAGGTGATTACAATGGTGGAGGTAGCTCCCATGTGTATGCCTTGTGGTATGTCCCGGCTCTCGCTAGTGAGTTATACAACTTCCGATGAGTGATGTTGAGGGGTTGAGATTGTACCGCTAAACTCCATAACGGGTGTTGAGGGGTTGAGATTGTACCGGTAAACTCCACCTTGTGTTGTTCGGTTGTGTGTATGAAGCGTGTGGGACAACGCTTGTAATCCGCGTATCCGATTGTGTCTTGTGTTGTGATGATTTGTGAATTATCGCTTGAAAGCCAATATAATGTGTTTGAATTGATGAATCAAGAGTTGTTTGGAAATTATGCAAGGTGCATGGGAAATATGTAAATGATGCAAGAATGCATGTGATGCTTATTAAGCTTGGGCACAAGTATATTTTGCTAATGTGAATGGTGCATATGTGCATAGAATCTCATAAATGCATTGAAGTCTTGTGTGGGCTTGTTTTAGAAGGCATGTAATGCAAATGTTGTTTTTGTGGTTCATGTGTTGCATTTGTTAAATGCGTGAGATAGTTAAAAGGAGCAAATGGTTTTCAAAAGGTTTCTTGTTTTGAGATGTTCTTCAAGAATGAGGGAAGTATGTTGTGAAGTGGAAGTGTTTTCCAAGGAATTTGTGTTTAACTTTGCATGTGATGTTCATGCATGAAAATGGTTTAAATGATAGTTTGCAAGAATGTGTTTGAGGTGAGTTGTTTAGCTTTTCTAAGCTAAAGGTTGGTTTTCATATTGAGTAATGCATGGTTTGAAGCATGTTGCCTTGAAAAGGGGTTTTCAAACAATGCTTTGGTTTATTGATTTGTATCTACTTTTGAAGAAGGTTTTATGATTTGTTGCATTGATGGTGTTTTGGTTTTGAGCATCCCTCACTAAGCATTATGTTCTTACGCTCCTTTGTGTCCATCAATGCAGATAATTAAAGTTGGGGCAGCGAGAAGCAAGGGAATCAAGGAGAGCTCCACTTGAGAAGTATGTCTCGGTTAATAGCTATAGATAATAAAGGCAATGGGGGAAAAGTCTTTTATATTGATGTGTAATGAGATTGAGTATGTTGATCGTATTTGGTTGGTGGTTTGAATCTTATTGTTATCGCTTTGCAACATTTGAATCTTCTTATTCTTAAGTTGTTATACTATGCTTCTTGTTTTAAAGGCATGTTCAAGTGTTGGATGTGTTGAAGGAGTTGGTGCACCTAAGGTTTGCTTTGCATCTAGATTTTAATGCAATTTGGTAGTTATGATGTTTGGCCTGTTGTTGATATGTTGAGGATTGATTTGGAGTATGTTTGATGGAGTTTGGATGTGTAAAAACAGGCTTTTCTACTGTTTCTGGGCAGGGTGTTTCGAAAGACCCTTGCCTGTTTCGAAACAGGTGCATGATTTGGCCCGAGCATTTCGAAACGGGTACAGGTGTTTCGAAACACTTTGGCTACTGCCAAGCCCCATTTTTGAACGGTCAATTTCCGTTTCGAAACACTTGACCGTTGGGCACTGTTTTGAATGGTTTTGAGGTTTGCAAGCTTTACGTTTTAGTCCTAATTTTTGTATGTGCAATTCCTAGAGTTCGAGATGTCCGTTTAAGGTGAAATTTGATAGAGAAGCTTGTAACCTAACTAATTTCATATTGGTATCTTAAAAATTAGCAAAGTCCTTTTAATTTCCTGATTTTACATTTTGGTCCCTAAATTCGTATGTTGTGCAATTGAGTCCCTTATTGTTTTCCGATTGCTGTGATTTTTGAGTATGCTTATCTCAAGAGTATGCCTAGGATTAATGTGCATCTTAACAAGTTTAAAAAAGAAAAAAAGGTCGTTAATCAAGGTTGACTTTGGTTTTCCCCGTGTAATCTTCGTAGTTCGGGACAACCGTCTAGGCCGGGCTAAGGGGGTTACATTTGGTGGTATCAGAGCCAGGTTGCGAATGCTTCTGGAAATGGTAAATTGTTGTAATAAGTGTTTGATGTTTATTCTGATGTGTGGTTGAAAGTCGGTTGAAATGTGTGTCTTTGAGCTAGTTGTTGATGTTTTTATCATGCTTTTTTGTTATGAATCTTCATTGAGCTGATGTGAATTTGTACTGATGATATGCTGGAGTTGTGAGCTGATTTTATGAATAATGAAAGTGTGATGGGTATGATATGTTGATGATATGCTGTTGCGGGTGAATATTGTTTGATGAGGGCATGATCGAAGTATATTGATTGATATGCTCGATGTTGTGATATCCATGTTTTTTATTGATTGTTATGTCATGTAAAAGGGGAGAATTCGGGATACCCATTGCCTTATTATTATAGCTATTGTGTTATGTTGGAGTTGGAGTCTTGAATCCTTGCCTGAAGCTGGCCTGATGGTTTTGGTTGTTTTGTTATGATTGCTTGTTGTTGTTAGCGCGATGGAATCGATGAGAGAATGGCAGTTGGGTGAGATGGTTGCTGCTTTAGAGCAGGTTGTTAAGTCTTGGAATTCACCCTTTGGTGGAGGTGTTTCGTTTCAGCCTACAGTGTCTGGAGTTGAGGTATTTAGGAAGGAGGAGGAAGTTGGTTCTGTGATGAAGAGTTCATCACATATAGTTCGACAGGTGTCGGGAACATCTCAGGTCGTGGTGAAAGTGAGGCCTGGGGATGTGTCAACTATGGGACACGCGAGTTTGTCAAAATAGCGTTTATATGATTTGGGAGCTGTGGAGTATCGTGGTTCGACACCTGAGGCGTTCGAGGCTTGGTTAGCTAGTGTAATTCTGATTTTGGATCAGAAAGGGTGTGACCACGCCTGTAAGCTGGGAAGTGTGGTCTCATTGATGTTGGAGGACGCATGTGCCTGGTGGACGTCTGTGGCGGTGGCAACGCATATCCACGATATAGATTGGGACTTGTTTGTGTCTGCTTTTTATGAAAGGTACCTTGGAAAGAAATTCCCAAGGGTTAAGCAACATGGGGGTGTGGCTTCAGATTATGAAGGTGAGAAAAGTTTTAACAAGAGAGTTGTGGGTACTGATCTCGGGAGCGGTCAGCATAAGAGGTTACGTGGTAGAAGGTTTTGCTTGAATCGAAGCCTGGATGGTAGTGCAGATGTGGGGCAAGTGCTACATGATCAAGGATGGGTAGCTCGGTTGCCGATGTGCGACCGTTGTGGAAGGTGTCATGTTGGAGGTTGTTGGGGCGCGGGAGTTTGTTAGAACTGTGGTTCTAAGGAGCATGTGAAATGGAATTGTACTCAAGTGTTGAGATCAGCTTCAGTAGTAGCAAAAGGGTCTCAGAAGGGTCGTGGGCGCGGCCGAGACAAAGTTCGAGGGTGGCAGGAAGGCAGAAAGGTGTGAGGAGCTTGGGGAATGAATCTTGTTGGACTTGTGGGTATGTTGGACATTTGAGACGAAATTGTTTGAAGTTGGCTCGGGGTAGTCAGGGTTCTTTACCGCAGGGAGATGGTGATGACCTTAAGGTGTTGGCTGATGTTGCGGTGGTGCGGCTAGAGAATGATGGTTCTGCGAAGAATAGAGTTTGTCTGTTAAAGTCCCGAGGCAATGAGATGTTTACAGGTAACCTTGTTAAGTAACCTTTACCCTAGTTATCTTAGTTTGGTTTCGGTTTGGTTTTCCCTTGCGTAGTGGGTATGGTCTTATAGCTAGAAAGTTTGGGGTAGTAGTTGGTGTTGTTTTGAAAACAACTTTAGTGCGAAGAGGGCATTAGTGGAGTATTTTGTAGTTAGCGGATTGTTAGAATGGTAGAGTTGGACAAGATAGAAGTGGGGTAAAAGGTTGATCTTAGACGGACTCTGAGGATGTTATTGGTGGGTGTGAACTGACATACATGCACAGTTAAAACGATTTGTTATATAATATATTATATATATGTGTTGGTACATGCATACATGTGACATGACATTAGAGGTTTTGCATACATGTACACAGGCATTGATAGGACATATTGGTGATCATGCATACGAACGTTCACACTTGCTAATAGTTAATCAGGTCCGTTAGTGTTGTGGTAGGATTAGGTTGGATGGTGGGTTTTAAGAGTTGTTACGATGCTAGGAGAATGTTAGAAGTAATGGAGGGCAGTAGGTGAGTTGTCAGTAATAGTGGCTGCGATCTTGTATAATTAACAGGAGGGAAGTGTTTTGGTGCTTAAAGAGTTTAGCGGTATGGTGGTGAGGAGATTTCCGGTTGGAGTTAGAACCGGTCAGGTGGTTTTGAATAGCTGATAGATGTGGTGGTTCCCTGTGTTAAGTGATGTAGTAGGTTAGTGGATGTGTCTCCTGAGTGCTGAGGTGACTTGGCATTGATGTGGTAATAGGAGGGTGTTTATTTAGGTGATGGCTCGTAGCAACCTTTGAGGAGTTGAGAAGAGGTTGTGTTGAGGGTTGTAGAAAAGGTTTGGCCTGGGGAGAGTAGAAGTTTCGTAATCTTAAAATGTATGTATAGAATGGGCGGTGTCCTGGTAAGGCTAGTGTTGTAGTCAAAGCTTGAAGTGGAAAGACAATGTAAGTTCAAGGGCCATTGTTGGTTGGACGGGTTCTAGTGAGAAGTGGTATGTTTATCATGTATAAGTAAATCCTTTCTAAAGTCAGCTAGGGGTACGTGGAACGGCTGACAGAGTTAAGGTTGGAGTTTTGCGGTGTGGATTTCGAGTGATGGGTGAGTAAGTTTTGGTGAGTCGTTATGGTAATGATAGTGGTGGATGTGGAGTAATGTCGTCAATACGTTGAGAAGTTTGAATAAGCAGTTGTTGATTAAAATTTTGCTTGATGTGGTAATCTTTGGAAGAGGTTGAGCGGTTTTGCAAGGGGTTTTAGAAGCAGTGAAGGTTGTGGGTCACATGGTGGCTGAACTGGATGGGTTGGTGTCATCGTGTGTGCGAGTTTTGGGAGTTATGAGTTAAGGTGGAGTATGCTGTAAAAGTTTGGAGGTTCTTCGGGTTGTTGTTGGGGCTATGCGCAGTTCGGAAGTGTTGAAGGTTAAGCTGTGGTTAACATCTGATTGTTCTGGAATTTGTGAACAATATGTAGTGGTGTTGGGTTTGGTTATAGTGTAAGTTGATTTGTGGAGGAGCTGGTTTTGTAGAGTTTTGTGTGGATAGTGTTTAGTGGTGGTTAAGTCTCCTGTGTTGCCTTGTGGGTTGCTTTGAGAAGTTTGGTTGTGCTCTTTTCGCCGGCTGAAATTTCAAGGACGAAATTTCCTAAGAGGGGGAGAGTTGTAACACCCCAATTTTGGGCTTAGAAGTTTTGGGTTTGAACCGGACCGGTCGGATTTTCGGTTCGAATATAAAAGGTGGTTTCAGGGAAAGCCTACTTTGGGATGCATTAAAAATATGGAAAAATATCTAAAAATCCTCCTTTATTATATATAAGAAAGTGGTGAAATCAATTTTACAAAATGAGGTTTGGAAATATGACATTTCAAGTTAGTGACTAAAATGTAATTTTTGAAAAGTTCGTGACTGTTTTAAAAGGATTGAAACTTTGAATCTTTAAGGAGCTAATTTACCCAAAGGAGGATTTCTCCAGATTTTTCTTAATTTTTAAGACTCATTTAGTGTTTAATTAAAAAAAAGAAAAGATGGAAAAGTGATATTTTAGTTTCATAACTAACTTTTACCAAAATTTTCCCATTTCATTTTCTCTCAAAATTTCCTCAGCCAAACACATTTCCACAGCAACTTTCCTTTTGATTTTCACACCTATAGAAGAGTTTTCAATACCCAAATGATTCCTAATCATTTCTACATCAAATCCTCACCATTTGCTTAATGAATTTTCAAGGATTTTGGCTCTAAACAAGGAGAAATCCACATTTAGAGGGGAGAATGATCCGGAGGCAATAGAGGTGGCGTTGGAGGTTTCGGATGCTTGGAAGGTTTGTCGGCTAGTATAGTTTGTGTATCGGTGACTGGTAAAGAGTTTTCCAGCTTTGAAACATTTTGGATGAGGCTTTGGGAGCTTAGTTTAAGTCTTAACAACTTAGCTAAGCTCAAGAGTAAGTAAATGGAATTTCTCTCTTGGTTGGGCTATGCTTTGGTTTTTAAATGCACTTGGGATGATTGTGTTTAAATTATTGTTTTTAAGCATGTTTGGACATGGTTTAATGTTGGTTATTAATGCCATTATGTTACAGATGCATAAGGTAAGTAATCCTTGACTTACATGTGTTGGGTGCATATGATTAAAGCATGTGATGCTTTAGGATTTGGCATTTTGGTTATGCTTGTAAAAACAGTGGATTAATGTGGTAAAATGGTTATATTGGCATGTGATGTAAGTTGTTGTTGGTTACTTTAATCGGATATAGTTAGCCGGCTATAGGATTGGGTGCACCGTGAATTGAGTCGCCTTGGATGTCGAGGGGTTCTGATTGTACCGTAAACTCCATCCAAGTACCCTAGCGATTGAGCAAATTAGTGTCACCATGATGGAAGATGGCTCTCGTTGGTGGACTTTGTTAAGAGTCACCGCGATGGAGGATGACTCTCATGGGTGGACCTTGTTAAGCGTCACAACGGTGGAGGGTTGCTCCCGTGTGTAAGCTTGGTTAAGGTGATTACAATGGTGGAGGTAGCTCCCATGTGTATGCCTTGTGGTATGTCCCGGCTCTCGCTAGTGAGTTATACAACTTCCGATGAGTGATGTTGAGGGGTTGAGATTGTACCGCTAAACTCCATCACGGGTGTTGAGGGGTTGAGATTGTACCGGTAAAATCCACCTTGTGTTGTTCGGTTGTGTGTATGAAGCGTGTGGGACAACGCTTGTAATCCGCATATCTGATTGTGTCTTGTGTTGTGATAATTTGTGAATTATCTCTTGAAAGCCAATATAATGTGTTTGAATGTGATGAATCAAGAGTTGTTTGGAAATGATGCAAGGTGCATGGGAAATATGTAAATGATGCAAGAATGCATGTGATGCTTGTTAAGCTTGGGCACAAGTATATTTTGCTAATGTGAATGGTGCATATGTGCATAGAATCTCATAAATGCATTGAAGTCTTGTGAGGGCTTGTTTTAGAAGGCATGTAATGCAAATGTTGTTTTTGTGGTTCATGTATTGCATTTGTTAAATGCGTGAGATAGTTAGAAGGAGCAAATGGTTTTCAAAAGGTTTCTTGTTTTGAGATGTTCATCAAGAATGAGGGAAGTATGTTGTGAAGTGGAAGTGTTTTCCAAGGAATTTGTGTTTAACTTTGCATGTGATGTTCATGCATGAAAAGGGTTTAAATGATAGTTTGCAAGAATGTGTTTGAGGTGAGTTGTTTAGCTTTTCTAAGCTAAAGGTTGGTTTTCATATTGAGTAATGCATGGTTTGAAGCATGTTGCCTTAAAAAGGGGTTTTCAAACAATACTTTGGTTTATTGATTTGTATCTACTTTTGAAGAAGGTTTTATGATTTGCTGCATTGATGGTGTTTTGGTTTTGAGCATCCCTCACTAAGCATCATGTGCTTACGCTCCTTTGTGTCCATCAATGCAGATAATTGAAGTTGGGGCAGCGAGAAGCAAGGGATTCAAGGAGAGCTCCACTTGAGAAGTATGTCTCGGTTAATAGCTATAGATAATAAAGGAAATGGGGGAAAAGTCTTTTATATTGATGTGTAATGAGATTGAGTATGTTGACCGTATTTGGTTGGTGGTTTGAATCTTATTGTTATCGCTTTGCAACATTTGAATCTTCTTATTCTTAAGTTGTTATGCTATGCTTCTTGTTTTAAAGGCATGTTCAAGTGTTGGATGTGTTGAAGGAGTTGGTGCACCTAAGGTTTGCTTTGCATCTAGATTTTAATGAAATCTGGTAGTTATGATGTTTAGCCTGTTGTTGATATGTTGAGGATTGATTTGGAGTATGTTTGATGGAGTTTGGATGTGTAAAAACAGGCTTTTCTACTGTTTCTGGGCAGGGTGTTTCGAAACACCCTTGCATTTTTCGAAACAGGTGCATGATTTGGCCTGGGCGTTTCGAAACGGGTATAGGTTAAAAAAAACATGCTTTTCTTTCTATCTTAACTAGATAGAACAAGGGGAAAACTCTGGTAAAAAGGACAAAAAGGAACTTGTTGAGTGCATAAAAGTTCAATATTTTCCCCTCATTTACCCATATTTTTGATGCACTCAAGCATGATTCATTGCATTTAGGATAGATTTTTGCATATACATCACAACTAGATAAAATTGAACAATTGCTGCTGATTTTGGTTACTTTTGCAGGTATCTGCTGCAGCAGACCCAGGGCAACAAAGGAGCAGAGGCCGATTGCACAACTGGAGTCGAGAAGAAAAGGATGTCGTGACATCTACCGTGGCAGCCATGACGACAGAGGAATGCTGAGGTGGGAAAGTGAAGTGGAGCTCGACAGATAGAGGATTTCAAGTCGGTCTGTCGTGGACCACCCCTATATTTTTCTATGCCCTAAAGCAGAATGAAGGCCAAGCCCAAATTTCAAGGAAGATACTCAAGGCAAGAAAAGAGGACGAATTGAAGGCATCTACTTAGAAGATTTAGTCTTAAATAGAGTTGCACTTTAATTCAAAATTTAATTCTTGCCATATCAGAAAACTTAGACCCAAGGCCTGTATAAAGGAATGTACTTCGACCTAGAGAAGGATACCTCATTCCTAGCTGTCTTCCTCAAAACCCTTGTCGTTTTCCCTTCTCCACCATGTTCTAAACTCCCCATAGGGCTAAGGGTTGATTTCGTAAAGTAGTTGCAAGGATTGTATTGTTTAGGAATTTTCTGTTCAAGTAATAAAAACTTCAAGTTTATTTACTCTGGTTTTATATCTCATTAGAGCATCGGGAGAGCATTGTGAGGTTATCTATTTGTTTGATATCGGGAGAGTCAAGCATACGAAAGGAGTAAATACGTGTTTTCCAGTTTATGGTTAAACCATCTTGGCTTAGGGATAAGTACAAGGTTAAGTGGCTAAAGAAGAATTCATCAATATTGGTGTTCATCCTTTGATTCACACCGGGAGGTATCATCCAAGAAGTATTCATCAACAGAACTTGGACCAATGGATAGGACAAGTCATAACAGGGATTCTTGCCAAGCTTGAAGTACAGAGTTGTTGATCGCTACCGCGACATCAACAGACCTCTGCCGCGATAGGTGCTGCCGCGACAGGAACGACGACAGATAACAGAAGTTCCTCTAACAGTGCAACATCTACACTACTGAGCAATTCAATACCAACCTATTCTTTAAATATGTTTTCTTTATCTTTTACTTTGGTTTTTACTCAAGATTTTCTCCAACATTCAATTAAACTATTTCTTTCTCTTGTGTAGCAATTCAAGGATAGAGTTATTTTTCAGTCCCTGTGGCGACGATATCCGATACTCTAGTATCACTTTACTACTTGTGTCGTGTACGCTTGCACTATTTGCGATAGTTCTATTTACACGCAACAAGTTTTTGGCGCCGTTGCCGGGGACTGGCAACATACCTTTACCTTTTTATTACTGCATTTTTCTTTTTATTTTCTATTTTTATTGGTGTTATTTACCCCGTGCTTTTCACAAGGTTCTCTTATTGCTTATGCGCAGATCTAGACGAGGTAAAGAACCTAAGTATGAATTAGATCCAGAAAACGAACGCACGTACCAACTCAGGAACCAAGCCCGACTCATGATAGAAAGAAACAACTATCTTGAGGAGATACTGGAAGTAATGGTGAACGAAAGGCAAGGCAATGGGAGAGATGACCCCAACAACAACAATGACCCTAGGGTTATTATTGATCCTCCTAACGATGCCCGGAACGATCTACCGCCGCCCGCTGCCGCAGCAGCACGACAGACCTGTCGAGACTACATGGACAATGAACATGTTGAACTGGAAACTACTCTGCCAGATGTGGAAGCTGAACACTTCGAATTGAAACCTGTCATGTTTAGCATGATAAATTCCGCTGGCCAATTTAGTGGTTCTGCTACTGAGGATGCACAAGAATATCTTCAAACGTTCCAAGGAATCTGTGGATCGTTCAGACTGCCAGGGAAAAGTCCAGAAGTACTGAGACTCCGGCTATTCCCTCATTTATTGAGAGATAGAGCTAAAACTTGGTGGAACAAATTAACATCGGGTTCAATAAGAACTTGGGAAGACCTCTCTCGTGAATTCCTTTCTTGTTTTAATCCTTCTCATTTATCTGGAAGATTGCGTAACGAGATTGCAACTTTTCAACAGGAAGATGACGAACCAATGCACGAGGCGTGGGATAGATTTACAACTCTGTTACGGAACTGCCTAATGCATGGATTCCCTATGTGGAATCAGGTTGTCAAATTATACAACGCTGCCAATGCACACACTCGACTGAGAATAGATTCAGCAGCAAATGGGCTATTACTCGATAAGGAACCAGACGAGGCAATGCTCGTGTTGAAAACGTTAGCAAAGAACGATGAGCAATTTCCAACATCTCGAAGAGGAGGCAAATGAGGAATATCTGTAAAGGAGTATGAAGTTGATAACTCGGTTAAAACACAGATTGCATACGTTACGAAGATAGTCGAAAATCTGCAGTGGAAAGATTCTAAGGTTGTATATTCTGCAGAAGAGGTGTATGAAACCTGTTGTGGGAACCACAATACAGAGGAGTGCCCTTTACAGTTGGAAGAGGGGATGTACGTTAGGGATTATAACAAGCCTAGAAATTATGATTCCAACAACTACAATCCCAACTTGAGGAAGGACCCCAAATTTTCCTGGAGCAATTCGAACAATGCATTGAACCCTCCACTGCAGAACAACCAGAACCAAGGAGTACCCAGACTTCTGTCATGACGGCAGCCACAGCAGCAGCCACCACAACAGTCGGCAGCAACACCTAGTATACTGGAACAAACCTTGGCGACATTTATGTCTCAAACGGGAGCATAGATGTCAAACATGGATCACTTTGTCAAGAAAACTAAAACATTCATGGACAAGACAGAGATGAGGATGACAAACCATGAGGCTACCCAAAAATCTCTGGAGACACAGATGGGCCAGGTTTCAGAGTACATCAAACCGAGGCAGAATGGAGGATTCCCTAGTGATACTGAGGTCACTAGAAACCTCAAACATGAGCAATGCAAAGCAATTACATCGAGGAGTGGGAAACAACTACAAGGGCCAGAAATAAAAGAAGTACCCAGTGAGGACCTGACCCTACAAACACATGCCGTTACCACTGCCCCAGTAGAAGAGAAACAACCTGCTGTCGCCACACCTGCCACGACAACAGAAGGAACAGAGGAGCAAACAGAAGATGCTGAAAAACTCAAGCCTCCTCATATCTGAATTCCATGTGAAGGACGCCTTGAAGATTACCGTCCTCCACCCCCTTTTCCATAGCGGTTACAGAAATAGAAACAGGAGTACCAGCTCAAGAAAATTTATGATATTTTTAAGCAAGTACATACTAACATACCGCTGCTAGAAGCCATTAAGAAGATGCCCGGTTATGCTAAGTTTCTCAAGGATGTAATGTCCAAAAGGTCCAGACTTGGGGAATTCGAAACAGTAAAGATGATAGAAGGATGCATGACAATCTTGCATAAGCATCTACCCCAAAAGAAGAAGGACCCTAGGAGCTTCATCATACCATGCATAATTGGCGATAAGTTCGTGGGTAAGGCACTTTGTGATCTTGGTGCTAGCATAAATCTAATGCCCAAATATGTATTTCAGAAACTAGGTATTGGACAAGCAAGGCCCACGACAGTCATGTTGCAGCTGGCATACCGCTCTTACGTACAACAGGAAGGAAAGATCAAAGATATCTTGGTAAGAGTGGATAAGTTTATTTTTCCTACTGACTTTCTTATTTTAGATTGTGAAGCAGATGAAAACACACCGATCATCTTGGGAAGACCCTTCCTAGCCACAGACAGAACCGTGATCGATGTTGAGAAAGAAGAACTGACGACGAGAGTAAATGATCAGTAAATCAAACTCAATGTTCTCTAAGCAATAAAACAAGCTGATGTAGAGGAAGAGTGCAAAGCAATCTCAGAGGTAGTCCTTGACCAACCTTGCATCAGGTTTTACTTCCACGACAAAAAGTTTGGTCACTGCCACCGCAGTCACCCTGAAGACTGTCACGGTAGCGACGACGACAATGACCCCTCAGACACAAAATCATTTGACACTGAAGGTCCTGAGGAGGTAAATTGGATAGGCACACGTGCAGGTAAGTTCTTCGAGCCTTTAAATTATACCTCGAATGAACATGTAATCCAATAGCCTTCAATTGAAAAGCCACCTGTTCTAGACCTTAAACCCCTGCCAGGGCAACTTAAATACGTTTTTCTTGGTTTAAATGATACGTTGCTCGTAATAATCTCTTCCAAGTTGATGCAAGAACAGGAACAACGGTTGATCAAAACGCTAAAGCAGCATAAAAAGGCAATTGAATGGACTATAGCTGATATCCAAGGCATCAGTCTAGAATTATACATGTAACATCCCAAGATTTTAAGGTTAAAAAAAAGGGAAGGTGAGGGTATGGAGGCTCGAACCCGAGACCTCAGCCCTCACCACCCTACATGCTAACCAATTGAGCCAAGTGCTCTCTTCTGTCAAGTATTACCAAGGGTAATATTTGTTTGTTAATTAAGGAGTTATTTGAATTTGATTATATCAGATTCAGACGTTTCACCTACTCGAATGGAATGCCATTTTTTTTCAAGTTCGAGAACCATCTTTTCTCTCAACTCCCTCCCCAAAACCAGATCTGTCCACCACCCTAACTCCCTCACCGTCCCTCCGTGCGCGACTCTTCCACCGTCGGCGTGTGTGTCGTCTTGCTCCGGGCCAAGCACCGCAGGCCACGCGCGATTTCATGCCGTCATCCGCCGCGTATCAACGTCTAAAACCTTGACGTTGTGGCGCAACCCTTTTTCGTTGATTCCGGCCGGTAGAGAGCTCTGTTCGGAGCGTGGGTGCGGCCGTTGAACTCCCCTCGTCGTACCCTGCAAAACCCCTATCCTTCCGCGCTTAACCGACGCCGGCGAAGCCCCTGTCGGAGCTACGTGAGTGCCGACAATCTTTTATTTTTCCGCGAAGATCCCGGTTATTTTTTTCTGTGATTTCAGGCTTGTGTGGGTTGGGTTAGATATATAATCGAATCTGCCATTTTTTTTTCAGGTGAAATCGAGCAAGTTCGAGCCTCCGGCGACGTTTCGGTCACCGTCCGATGGTTGTCTCCGTTTAGGTAGGTGAGTTGGGCTAGACCGGTTGCCCCATCAACCAAACCTGAGCCCATCGCCCGAGTCCGACCCGACCCGTCTTTGACCCGTTAACCCGATCCAAAAATCTGAACCGAGTCAACCCGAGTCAACTCGTCCGAGTTAATCGAGTCAACTCGTCCGAGTCAGTTTGAGTTAACTCGTCCGAGTCAGCCCGAGTCAACTCAGTTGACCCCTGTTGACTGCTGACGTCATGCTGATGTTAGCATTGACTTTGACCAGTTGACTATGACCCCATTGACCGTTGACCTGCTGACGTCAGCGTTGACCTGCTGACGTCAGTGTTGACTTTGACCGTTGACCAAAAAGTCAACTTTTCCGAAAACTCCTATTTTATGTTTTTCGACGTCCTGAGTCCGTTTTTGAAGCCCGTTTTGCAAAATTCCAACTCGAAAGCCTCTGAATCTGACCTTGAATCCGATATTTCTTATATGTATTTAATTTTGGTTAAGAGCTCTCTAAATAAGGACTAAAATGGATTATTGTGTGATTGAAGGTACTCTCAGCTTCTTGAATACGAATGGTTGTTGGACATCAAATTCGAGTTCGATTGCAATTGAATGGGGTTTCATGAATCGACAGATATAGCTCGGAGTTAAGGTAATACATTACTACCCCTTGTATGCTTTATGTACGTGTTGATATCTGGTTAAAGCATGCATGTTTATGATGAGTGTTTTGTGAACTCTGCTTAAGCCGAATTCGATACGGAAAATAAGTATGCGATTCAGTAAGAGTCAAATACTCGGATAAAAATATTAATAGATAAGGAGTGTCGAAAGTGCTAATAATAAGAATAATAATAATGCAGTTAAATCTAAAACTCTATCAATGGTGTCTAGGAACTAATGTTTAGAATGCGGAGTATGAAATATTGGTTATGAAATTACGAAAATACCCTTGGAGCATAAGTATGACTAAACTACCCCTCTGATAAAGGAAATGACCTAAAATCTGCATCTGTCCTGATTATGCAATTTACATTACCCAAGAAGTATGTTTTAATGGAAAGACTTCGGCATCATTATGCAATACGTGTGATACAAACTTGGATAATCTCTCAAACTCTGTATAACACATGAATGAGAATTTTCTTGAAACATTGTTTAAATCCTAAGTCGATCCATATGACAATAATACGTGAATTAAATGAGATTGATCGTAATGACCAAAAAAAGACGGTAATGCCCTCACGCACCAAAATGTTTGATTAATTTGAATGACGTTATACCCTCAAGTTCTGTAATGAATGAATCGTCTGTAAAGGGGCCGGAAAATTAAGACGACTTAATCTCGTTGAGTACGTGAATGATGGAGGTACCAAATGGTAATTCAGAAAGAAATGGTAGATTTATCTTAGTTTAAAATAACCGAAATACCCTCATGAGTTAATCGGTAACTATGTATTTGACGAAATTTTGGACTTTTTAATAAGACTTAAATAGCTAAGGTTCCCCTAAGTGTTGAGAAATACGACATGTGTATGCCCATCGCTCACCATATCGATGTAAGGTAGGAAGATTCGTATAAATTGTATGTTCGATTGCTCAAAGCTAAACCGTATAGTAAAGTATGAGGGCGACTGTTCAGACATACAATTTAGCCAGTGTTAAGTTCTGATGCACGCTAATTACCCATATTTGAACATTGGTAAGTATTGTCAAGTTGGGTTACGCCGCATTAAACAAATTCTGGATATATAATAAATTGTTAGAGCCCCTGAGAATTATAACTTTCGTTTTGATACGATTGTGCTATAATATAAATTTTTGTCATGGCAGTCAAATAATTAAAAGGCCATGATAGCCTAAATAATCAGAACATCACTGAAGATATTTGATAATTTAAAAGACTTAAGCTTAGAAATTCTTGAATGTCCGGTTAGGAAAACTAATGAGCAAATAGGATACCCGAGTTCTGTAAACCATTGCTTTCAATGTTGGTATAATTACCAGACTGTCCATGAATGTCGAAATAACCATGATACCCTTGTATGCTTAAATGACTAAAGTACTCATAATATATCTGAACTTTCTAAGATCTTGATGTATCAATTCTTGAATACATGATATGAATCGTTTTACGAACCCCTTTCTATTAGGGACCTCGTTTCAGAAATCTGTTCAAATTATCAAAAGTTTAATGCGTCCCCTTCCGCAAATGTCAAGTATCTTTAAGAAATGATCTGTCTCACCTAGTGTGTTCCATGTGCGATGTATTCTGTTGAATGGATTGTGTAATGATTCAATATGAATAATATCATGTTTGATGAACTTGATATATGATGACATTCTCTGCCTACCTGATATATGTCTGCTCAATCTGTATACTTGATATGCGATCGTTTGATTTGTGATGGTATTGTCTGACTGTTTGATAATTTGTTAGCATGATCTGTTAGTTTGACCAATGATGGTACAATCTGTTCGCACGATGAATGCTGAAAATGTCTGCTCTAGTATGCTCATTTATCAGTCAAAAGCATTAACTTATGTTTCTAATACTCTGAATAGAATATGTTTGTTACATGTATTATGTTACTCATGTCTGAAATCTGATTATCGATTATCATCTGGGGTATACTGTTGGGTTATGATATGAAGTCTCTGTCGGTACAGCCCTGATCAAGCTGGTAAATCCTTATGGACTCAAGGTCTCCCCTTGAGTGGCACCTACGCCCATCGGGCCTAGGGTAAGTCCTTATGGACCTAAGGCATCCCCTTAGGTGGCACCTATGCCCATCGGGCCTAGGGTAAGTCCTTATGGACTCAAGGTCTCCCCTTGAGTGGCACTTATGCCTATCGGGCCTAGGGTAAGTCCTTATGGACCTAAGGCATCCCCTTAGGTGGCATCTATGCCCATCGGGCCTAGGGTAAGTCCTTATGGATGCAGTTCTGGGGGACTGCATATTGGTGTAAGGTTGGAGGGTAATTAGTAATAAACTTTTGTATGTACTTGAACATTTGCATTGAATTATCTTGTGTTCTCATGATATGGTTAATATACATTTATGCCTGTTTGATATGCACCCATTTGGAACACACTAGGAGCTAAACTCTTTGTTTCTATCTTCGTAATCTATTAGCTTGAGTAATTCCTGTTTGTTACTCGATGAATGAATAAAGAGCCAATACCGTTATTCTCAAGTATAACATTACCCTTAAATAGCGGAAAGGAAATGAAGACTGTTACTGCTTGGAACATCATGAAAATGTTATGCCTACCATGTATCTGCATGAGCTTATAGCATCTTTTGGTAGTTCTGTATTACTGAGCTTTTCCAAGCTCACGTTGTTTTTACCATCGCAGGTTAAAGGATTATAGCATGGTAATGTTTGACATCAGTGTTCGGAGTTCCCTTGGTGTTGCCTCTAGAGTACGGTACTGTATGGTTAGTGGGCATGTATGTCACGTATTGTTTTATGATAGAGTCTGTAAAAATACTTTCTGAGATTTTCGTTATGTGTTTAAATGATTTTCTGAAATAGTATTTTTAACAGAATGTGATTTTACAGTTTAATAAGTGTTTTGAGGAGATAAAAATGTTTTATGTGTATTTTATTGTGGGTCGCTCTTGTGACCCTAATATGACTTCCTAGGATCCGTTGTAACTCATAGGCGGGTCTTGGGGGTTACATTTAGTGGTATCAGAGCTTAGAGTTGCGTCTTTCTGGGTAGATCGGCCGATCGTCTGTCATAGGGTGTCTGGTCTGTGCATGCCCCTATATCATACCGTACTCCTCCGACCCGAAACTCTGATGTCGAATCTTTTCTCCTAAAATAACCAAATCTGAGTATTCTGCCTTCCATAGCTCAACATCTGCTTACAAGAAATGTCTATAACGTTCGTTTGTGTTTTGAATTAAATGGTTGAATTTGAACCTGGATAAGGAACTTGAGATGGTTTGTACTTGTGAATTAGATGAAGAATAAATGTTTGATCATGCGGGATAACCGATGTAAGATTTCATGAAAGGCTATTCGGTGATAACGATTGTGTTTGAAAATACCCTGACGGAAATGTGATAAAAAAATATATGAACTTCAGAGAGAAGTGTTTACGATTGTGCCGAAAGTGTATAATCTATGGTGCCTCTGTTAAACACGAAAGAAATAGTTGTCTGAATATTACGTTGAAGGTAAGTGATATCCATTAATGACCTTAGTTGTGTTCGATCAATATGAAGAAAGACATCTCTTCCATAGTGTGGCTTGATATATTGATAAATATCATCCCTGACTGAAATGTGATGTTTACATCCTGATTCTAGGAGTCATCGTTGGAGTCCTAGAGTGCTTATCTGAACTATAATTGAAGTTTATCATCTGAAAATTTATGGTCAACTTAGAAGAGTAATTCGAACTCTGAAAGATATACCTTTGGGTGGTACGATTAACTTCTGTGGAAGATCGGAATGTCTCATATCCCTGACTGAGACTGTTTATAATAAAAGTTATGAGACAAATGTTGTTTTGCATTATATGAAGTTCGTTACGGATTCAAATGTTATATTCTGATTAATTGGTCAAAATGTATAATGGTATGATTACGTGTCCAAAGTCAATTTGAGTAACTGAAGACACTACCAGATTGACCCGTAATTGTCTAGGAGTCCCGAGAAACAATGATGCTCTGATGGAAAAGTTTTAGTATAAAAATAGATAAAAGAGTAGTCTCTCAATTCCTCTGACTCTGGTAAATTTCGAGGATGAAATTTCTTTTAAGGGGGAGAGAGTTGTAACATCCCAAGATTTTAAGGTTAAAAAAAAGGGAAGGTGAGGGTATGGAGGCTCGAACCCGAGACCTCAACCCTCACCACCCTACATGCTAACCAATTGAGCCAAGTGCTCTCTTCTGTCAAGTATTACCAAGGGTAATATTTGTTTGTTAATTAAGGAGTTATTTGAATTTGATTATATCAGATTAAGACGTTTCACCTACTCGAATGGAATGCCATTTTTTTTTCAAGTTCGAGAACCATCTTTTCTCTCAACTCCCTCCCCAAAACCAGATCTGGCCATCACCCTAACTCCCTCACCGTCCCTCCGTGCGCGACTCTTCCACCGTCGGCGTGTGTGCCGTCTTGCTCCGGGCCAAGCACCGCAGGCCACGTGCGATTTCATGCCGTCATCTGCCGCGTATCAACGTCTAAAACCTTGATGTTGTGGCGCAACCCTTTTTCGTTGTTTCAGGCCGGTAGAGAGCTCTGTTCGGAGCGTGGGTGCGGCCGTTGAACTCCCCTCGTTGTACCGTGCAAAACCCCTATCCTTCCGCGCTTAACCGACGCCGGCGAAGCCCTTGTCGGAGCTACGTGAGTGCCGACAATCTTTTATTTTTCCGCGAAGATTCCGGTTATTTTTTTCGGTGATTTCAGGCTTGTGTGGGTTGGGTTAGATATATAATCGAATCTGCCATTTTTTTTTCAGGTGAAATCGAGCAAGTTTGAGCCTCCGGCGACGTTCCGGTCACTGTCCGATGGTTGTCTCCGTTTAGGTAGGTGAGTTGGGCTGGACCGGTTGGCCCATCAACCAAACCCGAGCCCATCGCCCGAGTCCGACCCGACCCGTCTTTGACCCGTTAACCCGATCCAAAAATCTGAACCGAGTCAACCCGAGTCAACTCGTCCGAGTTAATCGCGTCAACTCGTCCGAGTCAGTTTGAGTCAACTCGTCCGAGTCAGCCCGAGTTAACTCAGTTGACCCCTGTTGACTGCTGACGTCATGTTGATGTTAGCATTGACTTTGACCAGTTGACTCTGACCCCGTTGACCGTTGACCTGCTGACGTCAGCGTTGACTTTGACCGTTGACCAAAAAGTCAACTTTTCTGAAAACTCCTATTTTATGTTTTTCGACGTCCTGAGTCCGTTTTTGAAGCCCGTTTTGCGAAATTCCAACCCGAAAGCCTCTAAATCTGACCTTGAATCCGAGATTTCTTATATGTATTTAATTTTGGTTAAGAGCTCTCTGAATAAGGACTAAAATGGATTATTGTGTGATTGAAGGTACTCTCAGCTTCTTGAATACGAATGGTTGTTGGACATCAAATTCGAGTTCGATTGCAATTGAATGGGGTTTCATGAATCGACAGATATAGCTCGGAGTTAAGGTAATACATTACTACCCCTTGTATGCTTTATGTACGTGTTGATATCTGGTTAAAGCATGCATGTTTATGATGAGTGTTTTGTGAACTCTGCTTAAGCCGAATTCGATACGGAAAATAATTATGCGATTCAGTAAGAGTAAAATACTCGGATAAAAATATTAATAGATCAGGAGTGTCGAAAGTGCTAATAATAAGAATAATAATAATGCAGTTAAATCTAAAACTCTATCAATGGTGTCTAGGAACTAATGTTCAGAATGCGGAGTATGAAATATTGGTTATGAAATTATGAAAATACCCTTGGAGCATAAGTATGACTAAACTACCCCTCTGATAAAGGAAATGACCTAAAATCTGCATCCGTCCTGATTATGCAATTTACATTACCCAAGAAGTATGTTTTAATGGAAAGACTTCGGCATCATTATGCAATACGTGTGATACAAACTTGGATAATCTCTCAAACTCTGTATAACACATGAATGAGAATTTTCTAGAAACATTGTTTAAATCCTAAGTCGATCCATATGACAATAATACGTGAATTAAATGAGAATGATCGTAATGACCAAAAAAGACGGTAATGCCCTCACGCACCGAAATGTTTGATTAATTTGAATGACGTTATACCCTCAAGTTCTGTAATGAATGAATCGTCTGTAAAGGGGCCGGAAAATTAAGACGACTTAATCTCGTTGAGTACGTGAATGATGGAGGTACCAAATGGAAATTCAGAAAGAAATGGTAGATTTATCTTAGTTTAAAATAACCGAAATACCCCCACGAGTTAATCGGTAACTATGTATTTGACGAAATTTTGGACTTTTTAATAAGACTTAAATAGCTAAGGTTCCCCTAAGTGTTGAGAAATACGACATGTGTATGCCCATCACTCACCATATCGATGTAAGGTAGGAAGATTCGTATAAATTGTATGTTCGATTGCTCAAGCTAAACCGTATAGTAAAGTATGAGGGCGACTGTTCAGACATACAATTTAGCCAGTGTTAAGTTCTGATGCACGCTAATTACCCATATCTGAACATTGGTAAGTATTGTCAAGTTGGGTTACACCGCATTAAACAAATTCTGGAGATATAATAAATTGTTAGAGCCCCTGAGAATTATAACTTTCGTTTTGATACGATTGTGCTATAATATAAATTTTTGTTATGACAGTCAAACAATTAAAAGGCCATGATAGCCTAAATAATCGGAACATCACTGAAGATATTTGATAATTTAAAAGACTTAAGCTTAGAAATTCTTGAATGTCCGGTTAGGAAAACTAATGAGCAAATAGGATACCCGAGTTCTGTAAACCATTGCTTTCAATGTTGGTATAATTACCAGACTGTCCATGAATGTCGAAATAACCATGATACCCTTGTATGCTTAAATGACTAAAGTACTCATAATATATCTGAACTTTCTAAGATCTTGATGTATCAATTCTTGAATACATGATATGAATCGTTTTACGAACCCCTTTCTATTAGGGACCTCGTTTCAGAAATCTGTTCAAATTATCAAAAGTTTAATGCGTCCCCTTCCGCAAATGTCAAGTATCTTTAAGAAATGATCTGTCTCACCTAGTGTGTTCCATGTGCGATGTATTCTGTTGAATGGATTGTGCAATGATTCAATATGAATAATATCATGTTTGATGAACTTGATATATGATGACATTCTCTGCCTACCTGATATATGTCTGCTCAATCTGTATACTTGATATGCGATCGTTTGATCTGTGATGGTATTGTCTGACTGTTTGATAATTTGTTAGCATGATCTGTTAGTTTGACCAATGATGGTACAATCTGTTCGCACGATGAATGCTGAAAATGTCTGCTCTAGTATGCTCATTTATCAGTCAAAAGCATTAACTTATGTTTCTAATACTCTGAATAGAATATGTTTGTTACATGTATTATGTTACTCATGTCTGAAATCTGATTATCGATTGTCATCTGGGGTATACTGTTGGGTTATGATATGAAGTCTCTGTCGGTACAGCCCTGATCAAGCTGGTAAATCCTTATGGACTCAAGGTCTCCCCTTGAGTGGCACCTACGCCCATCGGGCCTAGGGTAAGTCCTTATGGACCTAAGGCATCCCTTTAGGTGGCACCTATGCCCATCGGGCCTAGGGTAAGTCCTTATGGACTCAAGGTCTCCCCTTGAGTGGCACTTATGCCCATCGGGCCTAGGGTAAGTCCTTATGGACCTAAGGCATCCCCTTAGGTGGCACCTATGCCCATCGGGCCTAGGGTAAGTCCTTATGGATGCAGTTCTGGGGGACTGCATATTGGTGTAAGGTTGGAGGGTAATTAGTAATAAACTTTTGTATGTACTTGAACATTTGCATTGAATTATCTTGTGTTCTCATGATATGGTTAATATACATTTATGCCTGTTTGATATGCACCCATTTGGAACACACTAGGAGCTAAACTCTTTGTTTCTATCTTCGTAATCTATTAGCTTGAGTAATTCCTGTTTGTTACTCGATGAATGAATAAAGAGCCAGTACCGTTATTCTCAAGTATAACATTACCCTTAAATAGCGGAAAGGAAATGAAGACTGTTACTGCTTGGAACATCATGAAAATGTTATGCCTACCATGTATCTGCATGAGCTTATAGCATCTTTTGGTAGTTCTGTATTACTGAGCTTTTCCAAGCTCACGTTGTTTTTACCATCGCAGGTTAAAGGATTATAGCATGGTAATGTTTGACATCAGTGTTCGGAGTTCCCTCGGCGTTGCCTCTAGAGTACGGTACTGTATGGTTAGTGGGCATGTATGTCATGTATTGTTTTATGATAGAGTCTGTAAAAATACTTTCTGAGATTTTCGTTATGTGTTTAAATGATTTTCTGAAATAGTATTTTTAACAGAATGTGATTTTATAGTTTAATAAGTGTTTTGAGGAGATAAAAATGTTTTATGTGTATTTTATTGTGGGTCGCTCTTGTGACCCTAATATGACTTCCTAGGATCCGTTGTAACTCATAGGCGGGTCTTGGGGGTTACATTTAGTGGTATCAGAGCTTAGAGTTGCGTCTTTCTGGGTAGATCGGCCGATTGTCTGTCATAGGGTGTCTGGTCTGTGCATGCCCCTATATCATACCGTACTCCTCCGAGCCGAAACTCTGATGTCGAATCTTTTCTCCTAAAATAACCAAATCTGAGTATTCTGCCTTCCATAGCTCAACATCTGCTTACAAGAAATGTCTATAACGTTCGTTTGTGTTTTGAATTAAATGGTTGAATTTGAACCTGGATAAGGAACTTGAGATTGTTTGTACTTGTGAATTAGATGAAGAATAAATGTTTGATCATGCGGGATAACCGATTTAAGATTTCATGAAAGGCTATTTGGTGATAACGATTGTGTTTGAAAATACCCTGACGGAAATGTGATAAAAAATATATGAACTTCAGAGAGAAGTGTTTACGATTGTGCCGAAAGTGTATAATCTGTGGTGCCTCTGTTAAACACGAAAGAAATAGTTGTCTGAATATTACGTTGAAGGTAAGTGATATCCATTAATGACCTTAGTTGTGTTCGATCAATATGAAGAAAGACATCTCTTCCATAGTGTGGCTTGATATATTGATAAATATCATCCCTGACTGAAATGTGATGTTCACATCCTGATTCTAGGAGTCATCGTTGGAGTCCTAGAGTGCTTATCTGAACTGTAATTGTAGTTTTTCATCTGAAAATTTATGGTCAACTTAGAAGAGTAATTCGAACTCTGAAAGATATACCTTTGGGTGGTACGATTAACTTCTGTGGAAGATCGGAATGTCTCATATCCCTGACTGAGACCGTTTATAATAAAAGTTATGAGACAAATGTTGTTTTGCATTATATGAAGTTCGTTACGGATTCAAATGTTATATTCTGATTAATTGGTCAAAATGTATAATGGGATGATTATGTGTCCAAAGTCAATTTGAGTAACTGAAGACACTACGAGATTGACCCGTAATTGTCTAGGAGTCCCGAGAAACAATGATGCTCTGATGGAAAAGTTTTAGTATAAAAATAGATAAAAGAGTAGTCTCTCAATTCCTCTGACTCTGGTAAATTTCGAGGACGAAATTTCTTTTAAGGGGGAGAGAGTTGTAACATCCCAAGATTTTAAGGTTAAAAAAAAGGGAAGGTGAGGGTATGGAGGCTCGAACCCGAGACCTCAGCCCTCACCACCCTACATGCTAACCAATTGAGCCAAGTGCTCTCTTCTGTCAAGTATTACCAAGGGTAATATTTGTTTGTTAATTAAGGAGTTATTTGAATTTGATTATATCAGATTCAAACGTTTCACCTACTCGAATGGAATGCCATTTTTTTTTCAAGTTCGAGAACCATCTTTTCTCTCAACTCCCTCCCCAAAACCAGATCTGGCCATCGCCCTAACTCCCTCACCGTCCCTCTGTGCGCGACTCTTCCACCGTCGGCGTGTGTGCCGTCTTGCTCCGGGCCAAGCACCGCAGGCCACGCGCGATTTCATGCCGTCATCCGCCGCGTATCAACGTCTAAAACCTTGACGTTGCGGCGCAACCCTTTTTTGTTGTTTTCGGCCGGTAGAGAGCTCTGTTCGGAGCGTGGGTGCGGCCGTTGAACTCCCCTCGTCGTACCGTGCAAAACCCTGTCGGAGCTACGTGAGTGCCGACAATCTTTTATTTTTCCGCGAAGATTCCGGTTATTTTTTTCGGTGATTTCAGGCTTGTGTGGGTTGGGTTAGATATATAATCGAATCTGCCATTTTTTTTTTCAGGTGAAATCGAGCAAGTTCAAGCCTCCAGCGACGTTCCGGTCACCGTCCGATGGTTGTCTCCGTTTAGGTAGGTGAGTTGGGCTGGACCGGTTGGCCCATCAACCAAACCCGAGCCCATCGCCCGAGTCCGACCCGACCCGTCTTTGACCCGTTAACCCGATCCAAAAATCTGAACCGAGTCAACCCGAGTCAACTCGTCCGAGTTAATCGAGTCAACTCGTCCGAGTCAGTTTGAGTCAACTCGTCCGAGTCAGCCCGAGTCAACTCAGTTGACCCCTGTTGACTGCTGACGTCATGCTGATGTTAGCATTGACTTTGACCAGTTGACTCTGACCCCGTTGACCTGCTGGCGTCAGCGTTGACTTTGACCGTTGACCAAAAAGTCAACTTTTCCGAAAACTCCTATTTTATGTTTTTCGACGTCCTGAGTCCGTTTTTGAATCCCGTTTTGCAAAATTCCAACCCGAAAGCCTCTGAATCTGACCTTGAATCCGAGATTTCTTATATGTATTTAATTTTGGTTAAGAGCTCTCTGAATAAGGAGTAAAATGGATTATTGTGTGATTGAAGGTACTCTTAGCTTCTTGAATATGAATGGTTGTTGGACATCAAATTCGAGTTCGATTGCAATTGAATGGGGTTTCATGAATCGACAGATATATCTCGGAGTTAAGGTAATACATTACTACACCTTGTATGCTTTATGTACGTGTTGATATCTGGTTAAAGCATGCATGTTTATGATGAGTGTTTTGTGAACTCTGCTTAAGCCGAATTCGATACGGAAAATAAGTATGCGATCCAGTAAGAGTAAAATACTCGGATAAAAATATTAATAGATCAGGAGTGTCGAAAGTGCTAATAATAAGAATAATAATAATGTAGTTAAATCTAAAACTCTATCAATGGTGTCTAGGAACTAATGTTCAGAATGCGGAGTATGAAATATTGGTTATGAAATTACGAAAATACCATTGGAGCATAAGTATGACTAAACTACCCCTCTGATAAAGGAAATGACCTAAAATCTGCATCCGTCCTGATTATGCAATTTACATTACCCAAGAAGTATGTTTTAATGGAAAGACTTCGGCATCATTATGTAATACGTGTGATACAAACTTGGATAATCTCTCAAACTCTGTATAACACATGAATGAGAATTTTCTAGAAACATTGTTTAAATCCTAAGTCGATCCTTATGACAATAATACGTGAATTAAATGAGAATGATCGTAATGACCAAAAAAAGACGGTAATGCCCTCACGCACTGAAATGTTTGATTAATTTGAATGACGTTATACCCTCAAGTTCTGTAATGAATGAATCGTCTGTAAAGGGGCCGGAAAATTAAGACGACTTAATCTCGTTGAGTACGTGAATGATGGAGGTACCAAATGGTAATTCAGAAAGAAATGGTAGATTTATCTTAGTTTAAAATAACCGAAATACCCTCATGAGTTAATCGGTAACTATGTATTTGACGAAATTTTGGACTTTTTAATAAGACTTAAATAGCTAAGGTTCCCCTAAGTGTTGAGAAATACGACATGTGTATGCCCATCGCTCACCATATCGATGTAAGGTAGGAAGATTCGTATAAATTGTATGTTCGATTGCTCAAAGCTAAACCGTATAGTAAAGTATGAGGGCGACTGTTCAGACATACAATTTAGCCAGTGTTAAGTTCTGATGCACGCTAATTACCCATATCTGAACATTGGTAAGTATTGTCAAGTTGGGTTACGCCGCATTAAACAAATTCTGGAGATATAATAAATTGTTAGAGCCCCTGAGAATTATAACTTTCGTTTTGATACGATTGTGCTATAATATAAATTTTTGTCATGGCAGTCAAATAATTAAAAGGCCATGATAGCCTAAATAATCGGAACATCACTGAAGATATTTGATAATTTAAAAGACTTAAGCTTAGAAATTCTTGAATGTCCGGTTAGGAAAACTAATGAGCAAATAGGATACCCGAGTTCTGTGAACCATTGCTTTCAATGTCGGTATAATTACCAGACTGTCCATGAATGTCGAAATAACCATGATACCCTTGTATGCTTAAATGACTAAAGTACTCATAATATATCTGAACTTTCTAAGATCTTGATGTATCAATTCTTGAATACATGATATGAATCGTTTTACGAACCCCTTTCTATTAGGGACCTCGTTTCAGAAATCTGTTCAAATTATCAAAAGTTTAATGCGTCCCCTTCCGCAAATGTCAAGTATCTTTAAGAAATGATTTGTCTCACCTAGTGTGTTCCATGTGCGATGTATTCTATTGAATGGATTGTGTAATGATTCAATATGAATAATATCATGTTTGATGAACTTGATATATGATGACATTCTCTGCCTACCTGATATATGTCTGCTCAATCTGTATACTTGATATGCGATCGTTTGATCTGTGATGGTATTGTCTGACTGTTTGATAATTTGTTAGCATGATCTGTTAGTTTGACCAATGATGGTACAATCTGTTCGCACGATGAATGCTGAAAATATCTGCTCTAGTATGCTCATTTATCTGTCAAAAGCATGAACTTATGTTTCTGATACTCTGAATAGAATATGTCTGTTACATGTATTATGTTACTCATGTCTGAAATCTGATTACCGATTGTCATCTGGGGTATACTTTTGGGTTATGATATGAAGTCTCTGTCGTTACAGCCCTGATCAAGCTGGTAAATCCTTATGGACTCAAGGTCTCCCCTTGAGTGGCACCTACGCCCATCGGTCCTAGGGTAAGTCCTTATGGACCTAAGGCATCCCCTTAGGTGGCACCTATGCCCATCGGGCCTAGGGTAAGTCCTTATGGACTCAAGGTCTCCCCTTGAGTGGCACCTATGCCCATCGGGCCTAGGGTAAGTCCTTATGGACCTAAGGCATCCCCTTAGGTGGCACCTATGCCCATCGAGCCTAGGGTAAGTCCTTATGGATGCAGTTCTGGGGGACTGCATATTGGTGTAAGGTTGGAGGGTAATTACTAATAAACTTTTGTATGTACTTGAACATTTGCATTGAATTATCTTGTGTTCTCATGATATGATTAATATACATTTATGCCTGTTTGATATGCACCCATTTGGAACACACTAGGAGCTAAACTCTTTGTTTCTATCTTCGTAATCTATTAGCTTGAATAATTCATGTTTGTTACTCGATGAATGAATAAAGAGCCAGTATCGTTATTCTCAAGTATAACATTACCCTTAAATAGCGGAAAGGAAATGAAGACTGTTACTGCTTGGACCATCATGAAAATGTTATGCCTACCATGTATCTGCATGAGCTTATAGCATCTTTTGGTAGTTCTGTATTACTGAGCTTTTCCAAGCTCACGTTGTTTTTACCATCGCAGGTTAAAGGATTATAGAATGGTAATGTTTGACATCAGTGTTCGGAGTTCCCTCGGCGTTGCCTCTAGAGTACGGTACTGTATAGTTAGTGGGCATGTATGTCACGTATTGTTTTATGATAGAGTCTGTAAAAATACTTTCTGAGATTTTCGTTATGTGTTTAAATGATTTTCTGAAATAGTATTTTTAACAGAATGTGATTTTACTGTTTAATAAGTGTTTTGAGGAGATAAAAATGTTTTATGTGTATTTTATTGTGGGTCGCTCTTGTGACCCTAATGTGACTTCCTAGGATCCGTTGTAACTCATAGGCGGGTCTTGGGTGTTACAATACATGCACAAGATCCTCTTGGAGGATGATCATAAGCCGACTATCGATGCCCAAAGACGATTGAATGAGGCTATGCGAGAGGTGGTACAGAAAGAAATCATCAAGTGGCTTGATGCCAGAATAATATATGCCATCTTAGATAGCAAGTGGGTGAGCCCGGTGCAATGTGTGCCCAAAAAGGGAGGCATAACCGTAGTAACGAACGAAGAAAACGAACTAATCCTAACCAGGACTGTGACCGGTTGGAGGGTTTGTATGGACTACTGGAAGCTTAATAAAGCTACCCGGAAGGACCACTTCCCCTTACTCTTTATCGATCAAATGCTAGATAGATTAGCGGGGAAGCCTTACTATTGTTTTCTTGATGGTTACTCAGGTTATAACCAAATAGCAATCGCACCGGAGGACCAAGAGAAAACCACCTTCACATGCCCGTACGTCACCTATGCCTTTTGAAGAATGCCATTTGGGCTCAGAAATGCACCAGCAACCTTCCAACGGTGCATGATGGCAATATTCTCCGACATGGTGGAGGATTTCCTAGAAATTTTCATGGACGACTTTTCCATCTTTGGAGATAGCTTCGACGGTTGTTTAGGCAATTTATAGAAGGACCTTGAGATATGCGAAAAGGCGAACTTGGTTTTAAACTGGGAAAAATGCCACTTTATGGTGGATGAAGGCATAGTACTGGGCCACAAGGTTAGCTGTCGCGACATAGAGGTAGACAGATCCAAAATAGAGGTTATTGAAAAGCTGCCGCCACCCACCACAGTCAAAGGGATACGAAGTTTCTTAGGGCATGCAGGGTTTTATCGAAGATTCATACCTAATTTTTTGAAGATTACCAAGCCCCTTTGCCACCTGTTGGAACAGAATCGCCCCTTTGACTTTAATACTGAATGTACTGAAGCATTCAGAATACTTAAGAAGAAGCTGGTAACAGCCCCGATTGTACAGCCACCAGACTGGAGCTTGCCATTTGAGATAATGTGTGACGCTAGTGATTTTGCTGTCGGGGAAACATTAGGGCAGAGGAAGGATAAGCTCTTCCATGTGATTTACTATGCCAGCAAAACGCTGAATGATGCCAAAATAAACTACACCACGACAGAGAATGAGCTACTAGCAGTGGTGTTTTCAATTGACAAGTTTTGTCCGTATATACTTGGAACGAAGGTGGTGGTTCATACAGACCACTCAACACTTAAGTATTGGTTCACCAAAAAGGATGCAAAACCTAGATTGATACGTTGGATTCTGTTGTTGCAAGAATTTGACATTGACATCAAGGATAAAAAGGGAACAGAAAACCAAGTAGCAGAGCACTTGTCAAGGCTGGAGATGGGAAGTAATCAATCGACAGACAAGACCAACATATTGGAAACCTTCCCAGATGAGCAGTTGTTTGCTGCCACCATCACTACCGCGACAGCCATGGCGGCAGGTAAGCTTTCTGAAACCCCTTGGTATGCTGACATTGACAATTATATTGTAAGTGGGTTATTACCTACTGAGCTTAATTACCAAGCAAGGAAGAGGTTCCAAAATGATGCAAAACATTATTATTGGGACGAACCTCTTCTCTTTAAGCATTGTGCAGATCATATTATCAAGAGATGCATACCACAGGATGAACAGAAAGAAGTGCTTGACCACTGTCATGTTGCCCCTTATGGAGGACACCTAGGGGGAAATAAAACTGCTGTCAAGGTTCTGCAATCCGGTTTCTATTGGCCCATACTGTTCAAGGACGCACAAGCTTTTTACAAGAGCTGTGACAAATGCTAAAGGACTGAGAATGTATCAAGAAGGCATGAGATGCCACTGCAGAACATAATGGAGGTTGGAATCTTCGATGTTTGGGGAATCGACTTCATGGGGCCGTTCCCAGCCTCTTGTGGGAATTTATGCATCCTACTGACAGTAGACTACATGTCTAAGTGGGTAGAATCAATCGCCACTCAAAAGAACGACGCCAAGAGTGTGCAAAGATTTATTCACAAGAATATCTTCTCAAGGTTTGGTATCCCAAGGGCAATAATTAGCAATGAGGGAAGACATTTCGACAATAGGGTAATTGCTACTGCACTAAGGAAATACGGAGTGAAGCACCGAATTTCAACAGCATACCACCCTCAAACCAATGGGCAGGCCGAGATATCAAAGAGATAAGTAAATAACATCCTAGAGAAGATGGTTAAACCTACTCGAAAGGACTAGTCTCTACATCTAAATGATGCACTTTGTGTCTACAAAACATCATTCAAGACACCATTGGGGATGTCACCCTATCGACTCATTTATGGGAAAACTTGCCATTTACCTGTCGAGATAGAACACAGAGCATACTTGTCTATCAAGGAAGTAAATATGGACTGGGATAAGGCAAGACAGAAAAGACTACTGGACTTGAATGAGATTGAGGAAATTCGAGCAATGGCCTACGACAATGCCAAGATCTAAAAGGACAAAACAAAGAAGTGCCACGACATGAAATTGCTACCACGACAATTCTGCCCAGAGCAGCAGATGTTGTTGTTTAACTCTAGGTTGAAGCTTTTCCCAGGAAAGCTTAAATCTAGGTGGTCTGGCCCTTTCCAAGTTGTCCAAGTTTTCCCCCATGGTGCCATTACAATCAAATCCATGAAAGATGGGCACCAATTCAAGGTCAATGGACAAAGGCTCAAGCATTATCAGGGGATTGAAGCCCCAAGGATGCAGGAAGTAGTTACTTTAGGAGATGCCCCTCAAGGCATCCCTAATGTAACTTAATTTTATTTTATTTTCTTTAATTATTTATTTATAATTTAGAAATTAAGATTTTTAATTATTTATTTTTAGGGAATAAGATTTTAATTTAGTTTATTTATTTATTTTTAGGAAATAAAGAAAGCAAAGCAAAGAGGAGGAATGAACCAACCCACCAGATTCACAACAGCCCAAAAAGCCCAACGGACAAGCCTGTCGTCACAGCCTGTCACCAGTTGTCGCGACACACGCGGAAAATATAGCCTGTCACAGAGCTATAGCGACAGACACAGAAACGCGTGACAGACGCGTCAGAAACCGCGTAACATTTGGCTCCGTTATTCGTGCCTGCCGTTACAGTCCCAACGAGCAGAAAAAACCCCATTCTATATAAACCCCTACTCTCATTTCATTTTTTCATATCATTCTCAGTCTCTCTCCTTACTCTCCAGAAATTAGGTTTTTAGAAATTTCTTTTATTTTTATACAGTTTTCCTTGCAATGGCTACCAGATCAACACAACGAAGTGCTACCTCCACCTCTGTCACGGCAGTATCAACACCCAGCCATAGCGGAATACCCAGTTGCTTTGCATCAGTGGACTCAGAGAAGAGGTACTATGGGTCATTTCAAAAGAGAGAAATGTGGGAAGAAAGAGGGTTCACTTATACCCAAAAGACGGGAGAATTAGGGCTTGAAAGTTTCATCGCCAGGAAAATCCTCGCACTCAAGTGGCAGATGTTTGCTGCCCATCCAGAAGAGATGAACGTCACCATAGTTCGAGAGTTCTACGCTGCCGTCCCCGAAAAAGATTCCACGACAGTGATTGTCAGAGGCAAAGAGATCTCCCTCGAACCGACATACATCAACACGTTGTATGGCCTCTATGTGAGCAAGAAGGAAGATGCCCATCGGAGGTTCGTGAACCATCTGTCGCCGGCAGACTACAACGCTGTCATGGCAGAGCTGACAGAAGAGGGCACGCAATGGAACGATGATCCCAAGAACCAGTGGAGAATGCAAAGGACTCAGCTAACCACACAAGCTAAGTGTTGGAACCATTTCATGAAGAAACGCCTCATGCCTACCTCACACAATACCTCGGTGGACCGGTAGAGATTAGCCCTCGTACATTCCATCCTCAATGAGAGGCAAATCAATGTTAGCAGATACATCTGAGACGACATCATCGAGTGTGCACTCCGACCAACGGACCCCATATTTTTCCCCTACCTTATCACCTCACTCTGCCGAGGCAACAACGTTCCGGAGATCAATGAAGATGTCAAGGTCCGGGGAAAAGGATGGACGCAACAGAACCTCTATAGTCTAATGGAACTAAAGGCTGCCACTCCTCTGTCTTACGTGGACCCCACTGCCGCGACAGAAGCAACAACAGAACCTGACTCCCCTGAACATGTCACAGCAGAACCGGAGAAAACGACGGCAGCACCACTGGCAGACACCTCTAGCCATATCCTGAAGATGCTGCAAAAGATGGAGGAACTACAACTCAGATTCATGGGATATATGAGGGACTTCACTACCGCTATGGTAATTTTTATCAAAACTGATCTTAATTTTCCCAACGTGCAATTACCTCCTTTCCCAAAATCTCTTTTTGCCGCACCCACACCTACTGCGAGCCCCAGAACACCCACTGCTGCCTCCACATCACCACCTGCCACGACAAGAGATGTCGGCATACGATCTTCCACTCCCCGAGGAGAAAAAAAGGAAGGAACCCCTACTGAAAATTGACCCGAAATACTTTGAAGGGTTCTCCTCCTCCTCCGTCTAGCAGGATGATTCTGATTCAGAGTCGTCGGTCGTCCGAGACATATCCAAGGACTTCCCTCCGATGAAGAGGAAGAAGCTGAACGCGACTGTTGAAGGACCCTGCCACGACAGATAACACAGCAGCAGCAGCAGTGATGATGACCACGAGGTTCTGGACCAGCCCCCACACATCTCACCTACCCGAGTCCTGTAACCCCCTTAGCCCAGCCTAGACGCTTGACCCGAACTACGAAGATTACATGGGGAAACCAAAGTCAACCCGAAAGTCAACCTTGATTAATGACCCTTTTTATCTTTTCTAGATACATATTAAGCCTATATGATTACTCAAGAATCATAGGAGAGAAAAACGCAGCGATCGAAAATCATTTAAGGACTCAATTGTAAGACTTACACTTTTAAGGACCAAAACGTAAGTTTTGCAAAATATAAGAACTTTGCATATTTTTAGTTTACCAATATGTAATTAGTCATATTACATGCCTCTCTCTCAAATTTTAGCTCGAAAGGGCATTCCAAACTCAAACAATTGCATGCACAACATCCAGGACAAAAATGTAAAACTTGAGAACTTGAACAATTCAAATTTGCAGTCTAACGGTCAGCCGTTTCGAAACACTAATCTTCGTATTGAAACGGTGTTGACCGTTTCGATACTCGGGTGTGTTCCGAGACCAATATCGAAACAGGCCTCTCCAGTAGCCAAAGTGTTCCGAAACACCTTCATCTGTTCCGAAACACTATGGCCATTTCAGGCCCCTGTTTCGAAACAGATAAGGGTGTTTCGATACACCCTGCCCTGCAGCAGCATAAATTGCTAGTTTTTCACTTCTTTTCACACTCAAACATATCCCAAATCATACCATAACATACCAGCAACATGATTGGACATAAAAGAACATATTGAAGAAGCTTAAACTAAAGCATGGCATCAACACATGAACATTTAGTCTATAGGCATGCTTCCTAACCACATGAACCAAATATGGACCTCAAACCTTAAACTAAACCATATAAGACCATTTACAAACTTCAAAACCTTTGCAAACCTGCTACAAACATAGGGAGTTCAAAACACATCTCCCAAATACAACCATGAAGCCCCATTGCCAAATATCAATACTAAAGTACGTAAAAACATCACCATACATGAGCTTTACTCTTCCTTGGATGTTTTTAACCTTCTTGCTGCCCAAAATCACTTAAATTATCAACATTGTTGGTAAAAGAGAGTGTAAGCATGTTTGCTTAGTGAGGCAAGCTCTAGAGAAAACCAACACAACAACGCATTATTCAAAACCCTTTCTCGAAAGCCATTTTCTACAACATGCTCATTCTATCTCATGCTTGAAAACCATTTCAAAGTAAAACTTCATTTGAAATCACATGTACCTCTATTCTATCTCCTGCAATTGAACCAATGCCAATCTCATGGCAATGCCATACACATGTTTGTGAAAACTAAAGCATTTCATATACAAAACTCATATCCATTTCTCATAACATAAATCATCTCAACATTTGGTAAATGTGAATCAAATACATTTTCATATTTATATTGGCATTTCACATTTAATCTTTACTCGGATATGCGGATTAGCTTGACTCAAAGTCAAGTCCTACCCAGTGGAATCTCTCATCACCGGACTCTCATGGCGATATCTCTCATCGCCACAAAGCTTGGGTATTTCACCAAGTCCTACCCTGATGTTATCTCTCATCATAAGATTCTCACTTTGGATTGGGATGGCACTACCCCCATTGCCCGACTCCAAAGAGCACGTACGAATTTTAGTTTATAGTGCACTCTCATCCTATTGATCGATCAATTATATCCGGTAACTATCTCATCTTCAATGCCAAAATATTATGTCAAAAACATCATCTCACCTGCTGTTTTTATGTAATATTTCTCAAGTCTTTTTCATGTCACTTCAAAATCACATCTCATGCTTTGCATTAAATCAAAATCTCAAAATTCTTCAATGCATCATGCTATCTCATGAAAACTCTTCAAAGCATAATCTCATGCTACAAATCATGCATAAAACAGTAGGAATTTGTCTATCTCAAAACAAGAGCATGTAAAAGCATTTTAGGGGCAACAACCACATATTTAAGAGCAAATCTAGCCATACTTACTTCCGGTTTTAGGATGGTGTTTCAAACCAATCCTAAATCCCCAAACCTTGTTTCTTTGTCCCTCAAGGAGTTCTAAAACCATTCGCACTCACCGATTACATTTCGCTTGCTTGCCGAAATGATATCTAAGCTCCCGGCACTTTCGTATCAACACAAAAAGTGTCTGAAGATGTATCCCATGTTTATTACACATAAGAGCAGAGGATTAATGTATCATCATGCATTGAAATCATCAGTCAACTCAAAAAACTCGCTGCTCTACCCAAAGGCACCATTTCGGCTACCCAAAACAACTGAAATCATCTCCAAACTCTACCAAAACAAAGCCCAGCCAAGATCTATCACTTCTAAAAATTTCTAAACCTCAATCAAGACCAAAAATAACCATAAACTCGTCCTTATACCTCCAGCTACAACAAGACACCAAAACCACCCCCAAAACCACCAATCTAGCATGCAAAACTTAGGAATCCAAACCTATTCGGGATTTGTTTGATAAAACCTCATTTATAACATCAATTACCATCCAAAATATATTAGAAATTAACCTCAAAACAAAGCCTAACCAATAGTTATGAAAATCATCAAGATCTCACCAAGAACCTTGAGTTTTGACACAATTTCATGTTTCTAACATTAAAGCAACCTAAAAATCATTAACAAAGGATTGATAACTTGATAATTTCAATAAAGAACTGATCATTAGAGGATAAGAACAAATCTTACCTCTAATTGTTGATTTCTCCTTAATTTGAGCAAGTTTCCTTGAAAATCCAAAGTGAAAACAAGAGGATTTGATAAGGAAAAGATTAGGAATCAAAAGGAGATTGAAATCTCATCAAAAGGAATGAAAATCATAGGCTAATTGATGGAGGAAATGTGTTTGGCTGAATGGAAGTTGAGAGAAAATGAAAAGAGGGAAAAAGATCGTAAAGTAGTTATGAAAGTCAAAATAGATTTTACTCTTTTAAATCCCTTTATTAAATAATTATTAAAATACCCAAAATAAAGAGAAATATGATTAAAAACATTTTGGTAAAATTAGCTCCTTAAATATTCAATGTTTCAATCCTTTACAAAACTATCAATAGTCAACTTTTGCAAAAAGTGCAATTTGGCCACTACACCAAAATGTTGTATTTCCAAACCTCATTTTGTAAAATTGTTTTCACCATAATCATTCTTATAATAAATGAGTATTTTTAGATATTTTTCCATAATTTTAAAGCATCCCGAACTAGGTGTTCCCTAAATCTCCCTTAAAGGTTTAAACCGTTCTCGACCGGTCCGATTCAAACTCTAAAACTTCTAGGCCTAAAATCAGGGTGTTACAACTCTCCCCTCTTAAGAAATTTCGTCCTCGAAATTTACCTGGAGGAAAAAGGTAAGGAAATTGCCTCTTCATGTCTTCTTTCAACCAACTCAATGGTCTTACCTCGAAGAACCTTACTATCCGATTCTAGAATATCAACAGGTTCCTCATTATATGTCAAGTTCGGATTCAACTGAACCTCTTCCACATGCATAACATGCGACGGATCCGATCTATACCTCCGAAGCATGGATACATGAAACACATTATGTATCTTTTCTAACTCTTGAGGTAGTCTCAGCTTGTAAGCAACATGACCCACACGTTCTATCACCTCGAATGGTTTAATGAACCTTGGGCTCAACTTGCCCTTCCGGCCAAATCTCATCACCTTTTTCCAAGGTGAAACTTTCAAAAACACACGCTCACCAACAACAAATTCTATCTCCTTACGCTTCAAATTCGCGTAAGACTTTTGCCGATTTGATGCTGCCTTCAACCGCTCACAAATGAGCTTCACCTTCTCGGTGGTTCCTTTTAACAAAACCGGCATCGAGACAAACTTTTGTCCCGTTTCAGCCCAGCAAAGAAAAGTTCTGCACTTTCTCCCGTACAGAGCTTCGTAAGGTGCCATTTGAATACTTGCTTGGTAACTGTTATTATAAGCAAACTCCACCAAAGGCAAGTGCTTCTCCAAGAGCCTTGAAACTCAATAACACATCACCTTAACATATCCTCAAGCTCTTGGATAACACGCTCCGACTGTCCATCCGTCTGCAGATGATAAGAAGTACTGAAATTCAGCCGCATACCTAATGCTTGATGCAAACACTCTCAAAACCTTGCGGTAAACCTCGGATCTCTATCCGACACTATAGATTTTGGCACTCCATGCAGTCATACAATCTCAGTAATGTACAACTCCACAAGCTTATCCAAGGTATACGTAGTATGCACAGGAAAGAAATGTGCACACTTGGTAAGGCGATCCACAATAACCCAGACAGAATTCTTCTTTGATGGCGTTAAAGGCAAACCAGACACAAAGTCCATGGTGATCCTCTCCCACTTCCATTCAGGAATACTTAACGGCTGCAACAACACTAAATGAAATTGGTGTTTAGCCTTAACCCGCTGACAAACCATGCATTTACTAACATACTCAGCGACATCTTTCTTCAATCCCACCCAATAGTACTCATCCTTCAAATCATGGTACATCTTTGTACTACCAGGGTGCATAGAAAAAGGACTACTATGAGCTTCAATTAGAATAGTGCGCCTCAATTCAACATCATTCGGCACCACTATCCGACTCCCAAAACATATAACACCATCATCATTGAAACAGAAATCCGATGGCCTACCTTCAGCAATATCTTGAACATGTGGCACCAAAGAATCATCCAACAATTGTTTATCCTTAATCAACTGAACTAGAGATGGTTTGACTTGCAGTTTAGCAACAAGACCACCATCCCACAATATGCTCAAGCTAGCAAATATCACCCTTAACTCCACTGCCACTTTCCTGCTCAAAGCATCAGCCACAACATTGGCCTTCCCCGGATGATACTCGATCGTTAGATCAAAATCCTTAAGCAACTCCACCCAATGCCGTTGCCTAAGATTCAACTGTTTCTGAGACATCAAATACTTCAAACTTTTATGATCCGTGTACACAGTACACTTCTCACCATAGATATAATGTCTCCAGATCTTCAGGGCAAAAACCACTGCTGCTAGCTCAATGTCATGCGTAGGATAATTGTGCTCATGCACTTTCAATTGTCGCGATGCATAAGCCACTATTGTAACCCACTTAGCCCGGCCTAGAAGCTTGACCCGAACTACGAAGATTACACGGGGAAAACTAAAGTCAACCTTGATTAACGACCCTTTTTTCTTTTTAATCTTTTCTATATGCACATTAAGCCTATTGAATACTCAGGAATCATATGAGAGAAGGGCACAACGATCGAAAAGCATTTAGGGACTCAATTGAATGAATTATACTTTTAGGGACCAAAATGTAATTTTTAAAAAATACAAATACTTTGCAGATTTTAAGTTGACCAATATGTAATTAGTCATATTACATACTCCTCTTAAAATTTCAGCTTAAAAGGACATTCCAAGCTCAAGCAATTGCATCCACAACATTTAGGACTAAAATGTAAAACACGGAGACTTAAAACAATTCAAATCATCATCCAACAGTCGTCCGTTTCGGAACACTGGCCTTTGTACCGAAACGCCCATATCGAAACGGTGTTGACTATTTCAGTACTTGGGTGCGTTCTGAGACTGGTATCAAAAAAGGCCTCTCTAGTAGCCAAAATGTTCCGAAACACCTTCAATTGTTCCGAAACGCTATGGCCATTATAGGCCCCCGTTTCGAAACTGGTAATGGTGTTTCGATACACCCTACCCTGTGACAACAAAAATTGCTGGTTTTTCACCTCTTAACCCACTCAAACATGCTTCAAATTGTACCATGACATACCAGCAACTCATTTAGACACTAAAGATCATATTTAAGAACCTTAAGCTAGAGCATGGCATCAAACACATAATCACTCAATCTATATGCATGCTTCCTAGCCACAAAACCAATATAAGCTTTCAAACCTCAAACCAAACCTTTAGGACCATTTACAACCCATAAAAGTCATCACAAACATGCCACAAACTTAGGGAGTTCAAAACACATCACCCAAATACAACCTTGGAGTCCCATTGCCAAATATCAAAACTAAAGTGTATAAAAACATCACCATACATGAGCCTTGCACTTCATTGGATGTTATTAACCTTCTTGCTGCCCATAAACACTTCAATTATATGCATTATTGGTAAAAGAGAGCGTAAGCACATTTGCTCAGTGAGGCATGATCTAAAGAAAGCCAACACAATAATGCATTATTCCAACCACTTGTTCAAAACCATTTTCAACAACATGCTCATTCTATCTCATGCTTGAAAACCCTTTCAAAGCAAATCTTCATTTGAAACCACATGTACCTCTATTCTATCTCATGCATTTAAACCAATGCAAATCTCATGGCAAGGCCATACACATGCTTGTGAAAACTAAAGCATTTCATACACAAATCCCATATGCATTTCTCATAGCATAAATCTTCTCATCAATAGGTACATGTGAATCAAAAGCATTTTTATATATTATATTGGCATTTCACATCTCATTATTACTCGGATATGCGGACAACATTCTCAAACCACTAGACTCTTCCGGTGGAATCTCACATCACCGTACTCACTTGTCTAGTAAACATAATTTCCGGTGGAATCGCACATCACCGTACTCACATAGCGGAATCTCTCATCGCCACAAAGCTTGGATATTTCACCAAGTCCTACCCGATGGAATGCCCATCATCGATCTCCCCCTTTGGATTGAATCCAAAGAGCACGTACGAATTTTTAGTTTATAGTGCACTCTCATCCTATTGATCGATCAATTATATCCGGTAAGTATCTCAACTTCTATGCCTATATATTATGTCAAAACATCATCTCACCTACTGTTTTTCATGCAACGTTTCTCAAATCTTTCTCATCTCATTTCAAAACATAACATTTGCCATGCTTTAAAACAAAAGCTCAAAACTCATCAATGCAACATGTTATTACATGAAATCATTTCAAGCATCATCTCATGCTACAAATCATGCATAAAAACAGTAGGAATTTATCTATCTCAAACCATGAGCATGTAAAAGCATTTTAGGGGCAACCACCACATATATGGGAGCAATCTAGCCAATACTTACTTTTGGACTTAGGAAGGTGTTTCAAACCTTTTCCAAAATCCCCAAACCTTGTTTCTTTGTCCCTCAAGGACTTCTAAAACCATTCGCACTCACCGATTACGTTTCGCTTGCTCTCCCAAACGCTATCTAAGCTCCCGAATCAACACCGAAGGCGTCCGAAGATGTCTCCCCTGTTTATAACACATAAGAGCAGAGGATTAATGCATCATCATGCATTGAAATTATCAGCCACACACCTAAACTCGCTGCTCTACTCAAGAACCTCATTTCGGCCACCAAAAACAACCAAAATCATCTCCTAACTCTTCCAAAACAAAGACCAGCCAAGATCTATCACTTCTAAACATCAATCAACATCAAAAACCACCACAAACTCGTCCTTATACCTCCATCTATGACAGAACACCAAAAACCACCCCAAAAACCACCATTCTAGCATGCAAAACT